>JAQKAE010000007.1:0-1200000 GCA_027943155.1 Podospora tetraspora
CACCCTCACCCTCACCTCCACCCTCACTACCCTCACCCCAACCCTCACCACCACCACAACCCACCTCTCCCTCCCTCTCTCTCACCCCTAACCTTCAACCTCTCCACCCCCTCCACCCCCATCCTCACCCTACCCATCTCTCCCTCCTCACCTCCACCCTCACCACCCTCACCCCAACCCTCACCACCATCACAACCCACCCTCTCTCTCTCCCTCTCCTCACCCTCACACTCCACCCTCACCATCCTCACCCTCACCATTACCATCCTCACCCCAACCCTCACCACCACCCCACACCCTCCCCAAACCATCCCCTCTCACCCCCTTTCTCTACCCTCATCCTCTCTCTCACCTTCTCCTTTATCCCCACCCTTTTCCTTTTTTTCACCTACACTCTCTCCCTCTCTCTTTACCCTCACTTCAACCCTTTCCTTCACTCTCTCCCTACCCTCACTTCAACCCTTTCCTTCACCCTCTCCCTTCTCCTCCCCTTCTTTTTCTTACCACCCTTACCACCCACAACCACATCCACAACCATCACCTCCACCCCTCACCTCCTTCACAACCATCCCCCCCAACCTCTCCCCCTTCCCTACCCTCATCCTCTCTCTCATCATTTCCTTCATCCCAACCCCAACCCTTCCCCTCATCCTCTTTTTCACCTTCTCCTTCATCTTCACCCCAACCCTTTTCCTTTTCATCCATACCCTCTCCTCAACCTCATCCTTTTCCTCTATCTCACCCTCTCCCTTACCATCCCCACAACAACCCTCCCTCTTTCCCTCCTTCCTCCTTACCCCCCATCCTCACCCTCATCATCTCCCACTTCTCTCTCTTTCCCTCACTCTCACCCTCCTCTTCCCCTCCTCCTTCACAACAACCTTCCCCCCACCTCTCCCCTTCTCCCTTTCCCTTTCCCTTTCCCTCTTCCTCTCCCTTTTCCTTACCATCACCACAACCACCCTATCTCTTTCCTCCTTACACCCCCCTCACCATCTCCCACTTCTCTCTCTAACCTTCACCCTCACCCTCTCCTCACCCTCATCCATCCTTTTCTTCAAACCCATCCTTATCCTCCCCTCCCCCTTTTCCTCTCCCTCCCCCTCCCCCTTACCATCACCACAACCACCCTCCCTCTTTTCCTCCTTCACCCTCACCCACCTCTTCACCCTCACCCTCACCCTCTTCCTCACCATCACCCTCTTCCTCACCATCAACATAACTACCCTCCCTCTTTCCCTCACCCTCCCCCTCTCTCCCCCCTACCTCACAACCACTTCTCTCTCTTTCCCTCACCCTCTTCCAAACCATCACCACAACCACCCTACCTCTTTCCCTCCTTAACCCTCATCCTCACCCTCACCCTCACCACAATCACATCCATCAACACAACCCTCATCCTTTCCCCTCCCCCACCCTTTCCCCCTCCCTCACTACAACTCTCTACCTCTCCAATCCCTCACCACAAACCCTCCCCCTTACCCTCCCCCTTACCCTCCCTCTCAACTATTTCCTTTTCACCCTTCTCTTTTCCCATATCCTCACCATCACCCCTTCACTACCTCTCACAACCCTCTTTTTCTCCTCTTCACCACATCCCTCACTACCACTCCAACTATCTTCTTCCCTCCTCCCCCCTCACAACTCTCTCTCTTTTCTCTTTCCTCAACCATCTCTTTCTTCACTTTTACTTCTTTCAACCCTCTCTTTTTCCCTACCTCTCATCTCTTTTCCACCCCTATTTTCTACTTTTATCTCTCTTTCTTCCTTCCTTTCCCTTCCTACCCCTTTCCCTTCCCCTACTTCATCCCCATCAAATTTTCATCCAACTCTTCCCAAATTCTCTCTCTCTTTTCCTTTTCAACCTCTTCTCCTCCCCCACATACATCCTCACTCTCCATCTCATCTTCATCCTCCTCCTAATCCTTTCCCTCACCACAACCCCCTCCCTCTCATTCCTACCACAACTACCACAATCACAACCAACACAACCACAACCATCACAACCACAACCACCTCCCTCCCCACAACCCTCACCACCACCATCACCACAACCCTTATCCCAACCCTCTCCCTTTCCCTCCCCTACACCCTCATCCTCCTCACAACATTTTTCTTCCCTTTTATCTTCACCCAAACCCTTTTCCTCCATTCCTTCCCCCTTTCCCTATTCTTCTCCATCATCACTACCCACACCCTCACCATCATCACTACCCACACCATCTCCCTTATCCTCTCCTTCAACTCAACTCTCACCACAACCATCATCACAACCATCTCTCTCTCCCTCACCACAACTACAACCACCACTTTCACTAACCCTCTCAACCTAACCCTAAAACACCCTTCCCCTCCCCCCCTAAACACCCTTCCCCTCCCCCTAAACACCCTTCCTCCCCCTAAACACCCTTCCCCTCCCTTCATCCTCACTCTCCCAAACCCCTCAATCAACCCAACAAACCCACACTCACACCATCACCTCCTCTCACCATAATCCCCTTCTACTTCTCTATTCTCCCCTTCTCCATCACCACAACCCAAACCCTCCCCTCACCTACACCTACACCCTCCCCCATCTACCTCTCACCCACTACCCCAACTTCACCCTCTTCCTTTTCCTTCTTCTTTTCCCCCTCTTCATCACCATCTCCCAATCCAACCACTTTTCTCTTTCCCTACCCTTTTCAACTAAACCTCTCCACCTCTTTCCCCCTAATTCTCACCTTCTCTATCTCCCAATCTTCCTCACCATCACTACAACCTCATCCAAACTCTCTCTTTCCCTCTCCCTACCTCACCATCAACATAACTCCCTCCCTCTCCCTCATCACCCTCACCATCAACACAATCCCTCCCTCTCTCCCCCACCCTCATCAAACCCTTCACCCTCTCCCTCCTCATAACCACAACCATCCCCTTCACCCTCATCCTCTCCCTCACCCTCTACTTCACCCTCTCCTTCACTTTCACCTCCCCTTTTTCCTTTTCATTCTCTCCATCCCCCTTTCCAACTTCCTCCCCAATCCTCACCATCACCCTCATCACAACCCTCTCCCTCTCCCTCCCACATCCTCCCCCTCCCTCCTCTCTTTCACATCCCCAACCCTCCCCCTTATCACTACCTCCTCACCCACCATTCAACCCTTCCCTACCCCTTTTCCCTTCCCTCTTCCCAACCCATTTTCCCTATTCCTTACCATCATCACAACTCTCACCATCCCCCTTCCCTTATCTTCACCATCACCTCTTCCCTTCCCTCTTCCCAACCCATTTTCCCTATTCCTTACCATCATCACAACTCTCACCATCCCCCTTCCCTTATCTTCACCATCACCTCTTCCCTACCTCTTCCTCCCCTCTTCTCTACCTCTTCCTCTCCTCTTTCTTCTCCTCATTACCCCAACCCTTACCTATACTCCCACTCTCTCCCTCCATTTCCTCCCTCTCTTTTCTCCTCTCTTTTCCCAACCCTTTCTCCTCCCTTTCCCTCTCCTTAAACATCCTCTTCTCTACTACACCTTTCCCTATCTTTATCCTTTCCTCATTCTCCCCCTTAACACCCTTCCCCTCCCCTTCATCCTTACCTAAACCTCTTCTCCAACTATTCCTCTCCCTTTCTTCTCCTTTTTCACCTCAACTCTTACCTCCACCTTAAATCTTCCCATTTTTTCTTTTCTCATTCCCACCCTTACATTTACCCTTTTTCTTTTCCATTTCATCTAAACCTTTACCATCACATCCACTCCAAACATCACCATTCTTCTCTCCACCATCTCTATTCCCCCCCTCCCCATCACCCAAACCCAAACCCAAACCCTCTCCCTCACCTTCACTTACATCCTCCCCTCTACCTTTCACCCTCAACATCACCATCACCCAATCCCCCACTATTCTTCCTCTTTCCCAACCCCTTTCAACTAATCCTCTCCACCCTCTTCACCCTACTCCTCACCCTAATCCTCACCCTCACCCATCCACTTTCACCACCACTCCCACCACCCCTTTTCTTCATCTCCACCCTCATCTCCTTCACCCCCAACCCCCCTTTTCTACCTCCCCACCCCTATCACCTTTCAACCCCACCCTCACTTTCCCTCACCTTTACCCCCTCCTCACCACAACTTTCTCCACCACCTTCAACCTCTCCCTCACCCACACCCTCACCCACACTCATAACAAAACCCTCCCCATCACCCTCTCCCCCACTCTAACCCATCAATCATCACCTTCACCCCCACCCCCCTTTTTCCATTTTCTTTTCATCCTTCCCTCTCCCCCACCCTCACCCTCTCTCTCAACTTTATCCTCACACTCTCTTACCACACCACCCTCTCTCTTACCCTCTATCTCACCTTTTACTTTCACTCTCACCTCCCTCTCCCTCTTCCTACTTCTTTTCAACTCTACACTTTTCTCTACCCCAACACCAACCACAACCACAACCACAACCCTCACCTCCCTTCTCAACCTTTTCCTCTTCTCTACCTCTCACTCTTTCCATTTCTCTCACCACAACCCTCAAATCCCTTACAACTCTCACAACTCCCACAACTCTCACAACTCCCACAACTCTCACAACCCTCACCCTCACCATCTCCATCACACTCCATCACACTCTCCATCACCTTCATCCCACTCCCTCCTTCACCCTCTTCTTCACTTTTACCCTCACCCAATCCCTTTTCCTCCATTCCCTCCCCCTTTCCCTATTCCTCACCATCATCACTACCCCCACCATCTCCCTTATTCTCCCACCTTTCCTTTTCTATTTTCCCTTTACCTTTACCTCCACTCTCTCCATCTCCTTCACCACAACTCTCCCCACAACCATCACAACCATCTCCCTCTCCCTTACCACAACTACAACCATCACTCTCCCCTTCCCTCTTAACCTTTCCCTAAACACCATTCCCCTCCCCTTTATCATCACTATCCCTTCCCCCCCTAAATCACCCTAACTCTTCCCTCCACTTCAACTATCTTCCTTTTCTACCCCTTCTCATTCCAACACTCACACTCACTCTCTTCCTCATCTTCACCTTCACCATCACCTCCTCTCTACCATTATCTTCTCCATCATCTCCATTCCCCCCTCTCCATCACCCCAACCCTCTCCCTCCCCTCACCTATACCTACACCCTCTCCCTCCCTCTTCCTCCCCCACTACCCCAACTTTTCTCTCTTCCTTCTACCTTCTTCTTTTCACCCTCATCATAACCATCTCCCAATTCACTACCTTTTCTCTTTCCCAACCCTTTCCACCTCACCTCTCTACCCCATTCACCCTAATCCTCACCCTCACCATCTCCCCCTCCTCTCTCTCTCCCTCTCCCTCCCCCTCCCTACCTCCTTCACCACAACCCTCATCCCAACTTTCTCCCTTTCCCTCTCCCTCACCATCACCTTCACCATCACCCTCACCATCAACACAACCCTCTCTCTCTTACCCTTACCACAACTACAACCCCAACCATCATCCCCATCCCCACCTCCCTCACCACAACCCATATCCCCACTCTCTCCCTCACCATCACCCTCACCCTCACCCCCCTCTCCCTCTTCCTTCTTCTTTTCACCTCTACCCTTTCCTCTACCCCAACCACAACTACAACCCTCACCCTCTTTATCACACACTCCATCCCCCTTCATCCTCACCCCCTCCCTCACCCTCTCCTTTCCTTCCACCCTCCCCTTTTTCCCTTTCATCCTTTCCCTCCCCCTTTCCCTCTCCAAAACCATCACCACAACCCTCATCTCAACTTCCTCCCTTTCCCTCACCATCACCCTCACCCTCACCATCACCCTCACCATCAACACAATCCCCTCCCTCCCACCCTCACCCTCACCCTCACCCTCAACCTCACCCTCACCACAACCCCAACCATCACCCCCATCCCCACCTCCCTCACCACAATCCTCACCCCAACTCTCTCCCTTTCCCTCTCCAAAACCATCACCACAACCCTCCCCTTCTTCCCCACCACCTCCACCCTCTCCCTCTCCCTTCCCCCACCTTTACCCTCTACCAACACCTCCTTCCCTCCTTCTCCTTCTCCCCCCCCAACCCTTTCACTTCCATTCCTTTTCCTCTTCTCCTTCTTCTTCCACTTACTCCCTCATTCTCTCCCTCTCCTTCTTTCCCTCCTCATACTTTCCTTCTCACCTATCTTCACTCTCCTCTTCACCCTCTCCCCCTCACCACAACCACAACCCCCTCCCTTCCCCCCTCATTACAACCACAACCATCATCCCCCTCATCACAACCACAACCATCACCCCCACCCTCATCTCCCTCACCCTCACCACAACCACAACCCTCTCCCTCCCCCTTTTTTTCCTTCTCCCTCACCCTCACCACAACCATCCCCACAACCCAAACTCTTTCCCACTTCCTCACCCTTATCTTCAACTCTCCCTCTTCAACTCTCTCCCTCTCTCTTTTCCTTTCCTTCTCATTCCCACCCCCCACCCTCACCCTCACCCTCACCCTCAGCCTCACCCTCAAAAAACGGCCCTGACGATCGCATTACTTTTGTTGCGCCCGTCAACCGTCCCGCTGCCGCCGTCCATCAAAATCGGACACTCCTCTACTGCGCCCGGTCCAACGCGTTCTCGCCGCCCTGCTGTGCCATTTGTCTACTACTCTCCCTTTTTGCTTACCCATCTCGTCCTACCTGCCTGAACACGGACCGTAACCATCGCATCTTTCCTCCCACCGACCCCATAACCGGAACGGACCGTGACCATTCATCGAACCCTGCCCTGACCATGCTCGAACCCGACCCTGGTCATTGCTCGAACCGGACCCTGACCATCTCCATTGCTCTACCCACCACTACCTTGATACTAAACGGATCATTATCGAAACACTTGTCTCGTACCTGACATACCAACCCTACCACGCCGCTCTTATCATACGTACCATCTTTCCTCATCTATCGCACAATACGGAACCCGCCCATCACCGAACCTTGATCCTGCCCATTTAACCATCTTGTCCTTGATCATTTGCCGAACCTGTCGCTGACCTGACCATTCCTGACCCTTTCTCGGACCATTTCTGACCCTGTCTCGGTCCATTTTCTACGACCGACTGATTTCCTTGACTCTTGCCATCGCTCGGAAATTCCCCTGATCCGATCACTCTCCCTGACTATTGCTCAAACCTGACCGTGATCATCACCATCGCTCTGCCCACTACCACCATTGTTGAACACGGACCCTGACTATTGCCTAAACACTTGTCCTGACCATCGTTCCTACATCATTTCTCCAATACTCACCCCGCCTTTATAACCATCTCGCCCCATCCGCCCTCCCGCCATTCGATTCATCGTATCCCCATACTGACAACAAACCCCTGATACCTGCGCGAACCGACCTCCATCTTCGTCCTTCGTCCTCCACCGCCCGCACAATGACTGCGGTATGCCGCAATAAAAACACCCCGAATACTTCTCCATCTTTCTCCTCCCAAATGTTCTTGCTTCACCCACTTCATGCCCGTCTCCATTGGCAACCAACGCCCCCGTTCTGGGACATCTCTCCATCTGGTGATCTCGTACTTCCAATTCCATCAACTCACAAAACGCACAACATCCTACCCAACTTTCCAATGGCATCTTGAAATCCTCCAATTCTCTCATCTCCTACGTCGCTGCCTATGCCATCTGCTGTTGACCTCGTATCTCCCCCGTAAATCCACAAACGCTTGCTTTTTACCCTCTACATCCACCACCGCATTGTCCCCATCTCACTTGAACTTCTGCCTTGCCTATATCCTCGCGTTCTCCCTATCGTGCTCCCTTTCCACACGTGGACTGCCCTTCTTCTCTACACTCGAACTGTCCTGCACACTCCGACGGCTCTCTGTACCCGGACGGCCCTCCATATCCGGACTGTCCTCTCTCCACGCCCTCCTCTCCCCTCCTGTCTCACCCATACCTTGCTCGCTTCCCACGAACTGTCGGCACTATCTTCACACGCTTCGCGTGCCTGCTCTCCTCCTGTCCTGCCGCAAACTCTCATCACTCTGTACGTCCTGTACATCCTCCCCTTCCATTCCCACCTCGCTGTCCTCATCCTGTTCTGTGCCACACATATCACACCTCTTTTCCCACTCTCCACACCCTATATGCTCTTCGAATCCATCCGTCACTTCCCACTATCCAATACCCTGCGCCGTCAACCATGCCCTTTTCAAAACCGGTCCATTCCGCTGTGAAACCATGCTTCCTGCCGGCCCTGACACTGCCGACCCTGGCACTGCTGGCCCTGTTGTTCCCCGTACTACCTCCCTTTTTCCCCTCCTCCCCGCCTGTCCATCCCTTCCTTCCCCTGCTTCCCATCCCTGACCAAATCACCACCGTCTGGCTCGCTGCCCTATCCGCTCCGCCCGCCCGCTCTCTTGTCCATAATATCGCAACCGCCGCGGTGCCCCCGCATGAACCACCATCCGTACATCCGGAATTCGTCGCCATCGCCCTCCCTGAATCCCTCCTCGCCCACAACCGCTACGTCTTCCCGGCCGCCATGTCAACCTTGTCGTAATATACGTCGCACATGACAACGCCTGTGCCAAACACTCCCTCCGCTCCATCTGTCCGCCTCAACCGGACCCCCCGCCTGCCCAACTGGTCTGACTGCTCTCGTGCCGGGTCCGACTGCTCTCGTACGGCGTTCGGCTGCACCCCTGTCGTATCTGACGGCTCCTCGGCCACATAACTGCCTCCCCGCGCTGCCTTCACAAATACGTCGTACAAATCGTCCTGTCCGTTCGTGAATTGGTACGGCTGTCGGTTCTCGCCCCGGTCGTCCGTCTACTGGATGAAACATGTCAACTTTCGGAACACGTCTTGGCACCGTGCCCACGTGTCGTCCTCCATCTGCTATTGAACGGCTTCCTCGGCTTGACGTGCACCTCTTTGTGGTTAATCTCGAACAACACGGCGGGCCCAACACGCATCGCCACCACCGTCGCGCGTGCCCTGACCATGACCCGTTCCAAACTCTCCCAAATGCATCACAACCCCATCTCCTTCTCGTTGATCGGACCGACCGTCGCACGCATCACGTCCGGATCCAATCCTTGCAAATGCTCCGCCTACCCGACCCGCTCCCACCACGCGTTCGGCTCGGCCTTTTTGTCTCTACCTCGATGGCTCATCTCCTCCTGGCATCGAACCGCTCCGCCTGGGTCCGGTGCGCCTGCATGATCTTCTGGTCCTCCACCTCGTCCATCCTCACCGTCATCGTCGCCGTTACCGTCTCTCCCGTCTCCCCGTCTTCTGTCCTCGCCGTGTCCGCCACATCTTGCCTCCCCCTATTACGCCCTACCTAAAACCACTGGCTGACGGCCCGCGATGGAAAAAAACGCTGACAACGTACACCTGTGGTCCATGGCAACTCCCGCTCTTCCCTGACCTGCTTCGCTACGTTGCCGCCCTTCTGCCAATCATTCTCCCATCCGTGCCGCTTTCGACATTGCCTCTGGACGGATGCCTTGGGGGGTTCGAACAATAAAACCCGCACTCGTTGCATCTTAATCCATCTGTCTGTGGCCGCGCGATGAACGGGATCGGGTCGACTGTCGGTGGTGGGTATTGGAATCCAACCAAACCGGCTTGGTTGGCAATGATCCCGGGGATGGCCTGGATGGCTTTTGGTAATCGTCTGCCGCCTGGCCGACGGGATGGGGGCATGGTGATTGCGTAAATGGGTCACCACTTCTCCCCCAACGCATGGAAACTGGCATGTCGTACATACGACAAATGGATACCCCCGTAACTGGACGAACGGGCTTATATCCATGGTTGCAAAATGGACCGTAATACCCCGACCAAATGCGTGGCTATGCCTCCGCCCTTGCAATGGACTTTGATGCTTCCAATGCTTTCGATTCCTTTATTAAACGGGTGGACGGGTATCGTACTTTTTGATGGACTCCAATGCCCTTGATGGTTGGGTTGCCGGTTTGCCGGGTGTTGTGATCCTTATGATGGACTCTAATGCCCTGGACGGACGGGTTTCCGGATTTCGTGATCCTTACGGACTCCCATGCCCTGGACGAACGGGTGGCCGGGTATCGCCCTCCGTGACAAACTCCGATGCCCTTAATGTTCGGGTGCCGGGTTGTCGGGTATTGTAATCCTTGTGATGGACTCTAATGCTTCCAATGCTTCTGATTCCTTGGATGGTCTGGTTGCCGCGTGGCCGGGTGTCGTGATCCTTGTGATGGACCACGCTGCGGATGAACGGGCGGGCGGCTATGGTACTCGGGATGGATTTCGATGCCCTGAATGGACGGGTTACCGTGTGTCACGATCCTCGTGGACTCCGATACCGTGGATGGACGGGCGTCCGGGTTCACAATCCTCGGAATGAACTCCAATACTCTCTATAAACGGGCGGCCGGGTTCGTTTCTTGCGATGGACGGACTTCAATATCCTGGTTGGACGAACTACCGGGTGTCGTTCTTTGTGATGGACTCCGATGCCCTGGGTGGTCGGGTTCCCGGGTGTCGTAATCCCCGTACACTCCGATGCCCTGAATGGGCGGGTTGCTGGGTGCCGTGATTCTTGTGGACTCCGATGTCCTGGATGGTTGGGTGGCCGGGTGTCGTCCCGGGATGGACTCTAATGCCCTGGATGGACGGGTTGCCGGGTGTCGTAATCCTCGTGATAAACTATGATGCTACCGATGCTTCTGATGCTCTCGATGTCCTGGATGAACAGGTGGCTGGGTGTTGTGATCCTCGTGATGGACTCCGATGCCCTGAAAGGACGGGTGTCGGAGTGTCGTGATTGTCATGGCTTCATCGCCTCAGGGGCACGTCAACAGTACACATTTGAAAAGCTTTTTGTCAGAGAAAAGCACAATTTCCAGACACACTAAGCACATACGACCATAGGCACTGGAAAACTCGGGATCCCGTCCGCTCTCCCATAGATAAGCCAGCGACCGCCAGACTAGTAGTTGGGTCGGTGACGACCAGCGAATCCCTGGTGTTGTATGTTTTTTGCGTCTTACTCTTTGTCAAGGTATTTCGCTCGTTTTTTTATTTTTCAATTTGATGCAGAAAACGTCTATGAACTTAAGTACCATAGTTTTCTATGAACTTGACCCTCTGTCATATTACGGATAGAAATGGTGGACACCTGCTATGTTGGCTCTCCTAGTCCCTTCGTATCCTTTCCTTATCCCCCTATCTACCCTAGCTCGCCCAGTACCAGTGCCGCCACGCAGTTCGCCTGAATGCACCTCGTGCCCCCCAGCGACGCCGTCTCCCCCAGCCACAGCATGTAATCCTGTTCCGTAGCAAACGTCCGCTGGAAGTGGTTCTGCAACCAGCGGGTCCGGCCTGGCCGGCAGAACGCCCCGTAGCAGAGGGGCATCACCATATCTGGGAACCGGCACTCCGTCTCCCATTCCGCGTCGGGGTCGGCTACCCGGCAGATCTCCTGCGGCTGGTAGCACTTCCAGCAGACGACGTAGTTCTCTATCCACTGCAGCCCCGCCTGCTTGCGTGTCTGGAACGCCTTACTCTTGGCCCGGATCCAGTGGTGCCGCCGTGGGCATGAGGTAGGCCCATGCTCAAACTTCCTCCCCTGCGCGCGGCAGTAGAGGCAGCAGCCAGCCATGGTCTCCAGGTCCCTCTCGTACCGAGTCAGCACCTCCTCTTGGATCCGGTCCTGCCGTAGGACCTCTGCGGGTCCTGTGAACTGCATCTCGTCCTCCGACTTCTCCCCGTCTGCGCCTCCTTGCCCTTCCCGTTGCCGGGTGCTCTCTTCGGGTCGTCGGGGGAAACTGAACTCTAGATCCCCTGGCCGTCGTTCGGTGTGCAGCGCCGGACAGACACTACACAATTCGTCGCCCTCCATACACCACCGCCAATCGGGCCGCTCGTCGAGAAACTGGCTCATTACGCCGCGCGCGCAGTGCTTTTGGGTCAGGTAGAGCTGTATCGACTCCACGTCGGCGTCCTGCTGGCCCCCTTCCTGCGGTTTCCACGCCGCGCCGAGCAAGACGATCGACTCGGCCCGGTCGCCGTCCCGCCCCGCCCGCCCGGACTGCTGAGAGAACTCCGTCATCCGGTCGGGGGCTCCTACGTGGATGACCCAGCGTACGTGGGGATAGTCGAAGCCGACGCCGAGGGCTGATGTCGCCACGATGGCCGGTAGGCTGGCGGTGCTCAGCCACTGGCGGATAATGGCCTCCTTCTCTACCTCCGTCCCGGACTCGGACGTGTACGAAGCGCAGTCGAGCGCCCCGGCGAGCTCGGCTGCGAGTGCCTTCGTCTGGCAGTAGAGGATGATCTTCGCCCGCCCGTCCCGGAGTACCTCTTTCTGCGCTCGGTACAGCCGCCGGACGAACTGGGCCGCTCGCTCGACCTGGGTGCCCTGCCCCTGCCCGCTCTCGTCACGCTTAACGACATATCGGATGTTCGGCCGGTTTGTGGATTCCCGGACGACATGGGGCCGCACGAGCTTATTCTGCTCGAAGAATTTCGCCTGTATACTAGGCGGGAGCGTTGCCGTAAGCCAGACGGTCTGCGTCCGGATCTGCCGTACGTACCAACCCAGCTGGAGCATACACGGCCTGTAGTCGCCGGCCGTAATAGTCAGGTGGCACTCGTCGACGACGATACGGTCCAGCGTCTGCCGATCTGCAAGACGGCAGGCGTAGGCGAGGAACCCTTGTGTGCAGGCGGCCTCCGCCGACACGATGACGAGCGGCGCTGACCGGGTAGAGCCCGGCGACCAGACCAAGTACCGGACGCTCGCCCTACTGAGGCGTACCAACATGTCGCCGCGGAGGGCTACCGTCGGAAGGATGAGGATGGTTGTCCCCGCGTCACGCAGCGCGGCACCCACCATCACGAGCAACGTCTTGCCGGACCCGGTGGCAAGGATGAGGACGACTTGCTCGGAAGGCCGTCGGCCCAGCACGGCGAGCACCCCGTTTCGCTGGCCCGGCACGCGAAATTGCAGGGCGGGGTCGTCGTAGAGCGTACGGGCGACTGCGAGGAGGGCGGCCTCGTCGTAGGTCACCCTCGTCCGGAGCCGCGCCTTCTTGCACGCGGCGAGCAAGAGCGACGAGGGGCCCGAGTCCGCCCGCGGCCGCTTCACCCCGCCTGGATCCTCGCCGACACCCCGGCCCTGTTCCTGCGGCGGCGCCAGGAGACTGTCGATGGCGAACAGGTTCCGCCAGCTCTCTGAGGCGCGGTAGGCGCGGTGGAGCAGCGTGCTCATGGTCAGCGTCGTCGAGCCGGCGTATGCGTGGTTGAAGGTGAGGAACGAATGGTTGCTCATCTCGGCGAGTTGTACGAGGTCCGCCTCGTCTTCGACATCTTTACCACCTACGGCGTCAGCGAGGTCGAAATTCGCTCGCTCCCTGGCACCGAACTTTTCCTTCGTGATGGAAGCAGCCACTTGCCGCCACCACGCCACCTGCAGCGGCGGCACCTCGGCGCGTGTGCAGGCCTTGCGGAGGCAGGACGAGACGGCGTCGTCCTTCCACACCTGCCCATCCAGCGTCGACCAGAGGTAAGGCGAGAGGAGCGTGCCGGGGCTGCTCTGGCGGAGGAAGATCTGGCGTAGCGGCGCGACGTAGGCCAGGTAGGTTAACAGCAAGTCGCCTATCGCCCTCGGTAGGAAGCGGATGTTGTCCTTGTAGGCGCCTGACTGCTCCTGGCCCTTGTGGTACTGCACGTACACCATGACCGTCTCTTCCCAGAGAAAGACGTGTCGCCGTCGCGCCGTATTGCTGACTGTGACCGACAGCAGCTCGGGCGCCCGGAGGGGAGGGCCCGGCGCGACGTGGAGAAGCACCATGATCCGCCGTAGGAACTCCTGGGCGTGCGCCTCGTAGAGCGCCGTCGCCTTCGGGCAGAGCACCTTCGTCCCGTCGGGGCCGTCCCGTACAAACGCCCGGCAGAGCGCTGCGCTGCCCTGGATCCGCCGCAGCAAGGCGTGCTGAGCACCCTCGAGGATCTCGGCGTTCCGCGTGTCCGTCAGCCAGGAGCCTCCAAAGTCGTCCAGGTCGAGGTCGTCCTTCAACTTCCACGACGCCATCGGCGCGAGGTCCCTCACCCCGAGTAGCAGCTCGTCGTAGAGCAGCGAGTGGGCCTGGTGATACTCCGAGGCCACCAGCCGCGAGACCTGCTCCATGCGCAGCTGCATCCCGCGGTACTCCACCTCTTGGCCGTCAAGGGACCAGCGCGCCTGGTCTTTTGTGATCGCCGCCTTGCCCACTTGGAAGAGATAGAGCCTCCACTGCAGGATGTGGCCGAAGGAGGTCTCGGCGAGCTGCTGGAAGAACTTGCGGCAGAGCGTCTGCAAGATGTCGGGGATCCGGTTCTCGTCCTCCTGCGACTGGAAGCACGCGAAGTCGAACAGGACAAGCTGGGCTGTCCAGATCAGCGCCGACAGGTTGCTATTGTAGTTTCCCGGGGCCTCCCATACTCCTTCCGCCGCCGCCGCCGCCGCCGCCGCCGGTGGGTCGTCCCCCGCCCTGTTGGTGCTCGTAACGCCCCTGCCGCCCCTGCCGCCCCTGCCGCCCTGGCCGCCCCTGCCGCCCTGGCCGCCGGGTTTCGTCCCTCCGTAGACCTTACGGCTCCGCATGGCGCAGAAGCTCAGCACGGGGGACCGGAAAGGCACGCTGCCTACCGTGTGGCAGATCAGGCCCATATAGAGCCGGCGGATGGCATGCTTCAGCGCTGCCTCGGCATCCTCGGCCCCCTCCTCCTCGTCGTCGTCGTCTTCCTCTTCCTCTCCCCCCTCGCCCTCGCCCGTCTCCTTTCGGCCTCGGCGCAGTGCGTTGCTAATGTCACGCATAGCCCTCTGCTGCGCGCTGTTCGGCTCGATCACATCCCGCGGCACGATCTGGTCAGCCCTCTCCCGCGTGAAGTGGCCGTCTTCGCAGTAGACTACCCGGTAGAAGTAGGCGAGCAGCTCTTTCGCCCGCCGAAAGTACTCTACGAGCGTGCTTTCGTTCTTGAAGTAGCGAAAGCCTGTTACGGCAGTGGGCATGCCTGACCACTACGTAACACAACCAAAAGGAAGGACGATGTGATGTCGAAATACCACCACCGTAGGCATGCTTAAGGAGAGGATGTCACGGCGAAGCCCGTGACAAGCCCGCCGAGCGGCCTGAGGCACCGGCGTAGAACTCGTTGAGAATGTTGGCCCGCTGCTGCGTCATCTTTCGGTCGGGCGACGTTTCGCTGTATGATAAAAGGTAAGAGATCCTTATTAAATGGAGAGTACCGAATAATGTAGGAATATTCCAGTCTTTATATACACCCGTGACAAACAGCCCATCTGCTGAACCCCTGGTCCCGCATTCCAACAAGAAGGTGCGCCGGGAATGCCGTCCGTCCTACCTAAGCGACTCGCGCAGACCAGGAGTCGCCAAAGCTCTGCACAACGCCGACCTGCTTTGTTACCTCGCCTCTCGCCTCGTCGAGGGAGCTTTTTAGCCGGCCGAATATCGCCTCCGCCTCCTTCTACTTCTCACGCCCGCCCTCACCCTCGTTATCCGTGCTCACCTCCACCACAAAGTAATCAATGCGCCCTCCCGCGGTGAAGTAGGTCTGCAGAAGGCACTTCCGCCACAATGGAGTGCCCTGGTAGCCCCGGCGCTCCGCCATCTTGCCGTGTCTCGGCATGTGGTCACGCATCTTGGACAGCCGCCGCGTGCGGAATTCGCAGCCGTCAGCCGTGCAGGTGTAGCCCTCGTACACTTCGAGGCCGTCAATGGGCACGTATGGCGGACCTTTCGCAGGCCTTTCACGCTGCAGCCGCAGCTCCTCCACAGTCCTGAGGTCATAGCTCGATAGTTGCGCCGCCGTTGTCTTCAGCACATCGCCTTTGAGCAAGTGCGGCGCGGCCCGTAGGTGCCGAATCTGGCCGCTCGCCGTCGGGACGATGCACGATCTGCAAGCCCGGCAGACAACAACTCTATGGTCTCGGTTGTACGTGAAGACTTCCCCGGCCTCGAGGGCTACTTTGGATATTTCAAAGTAACGACCCCTTTCTGGGAATACTGACTCCACGTCAGCCTCGTCCAGGGAACGGACTGTGGCTTGCATTTCTCGAAGGTGCAACACAATCTCCCGCCGCTCTTCTGCCGCTTGGATCCCATTGACTATGTCCGGCTGACCGAATAGGGGCTCGAACGCCCAGCCGGCCCGCCCCGCTTGTGGACCATCTGCATTGCTCTCCAGTGGCTCTGCTAGCCGGATCCGTTTGTGCTGGTCGCTCGTTCGCCGATCCTGCGTGGCATCCCGCCCGAGGTAATCCTCTAGCTCAGCCAGTCTCTTTCGGTGGCTCCGGGTAAGATCGGGAATTCTGGTGGACTCCTCCATAACCTGATCCTCGGGGAAGAGGAGGAGCTACCGGCGGCGAAGGGCTCCGAGGGGTATGTCCACAGCGGCGGCGTCGTCGTCTTCTTCTCTGCCCACCTCGCCCCATACGTGCCCCCCTTGCCAAGGACCGTCAACCGTCTTGGGGCCCAACTTCGGGCCAACTTTGCTCGGCATGTGCAGAAACTCGTGCCACTTGGTTGAGGCCCAGGCATATCGCTCGAGGAGCTGTGGCTGTAGCTGCGTCGGGTAGGCTCCGTCGAGCCCGTACGTCCTTGCTCGCTGCAGCGGGCGGTGGCCACTCTGCCAAGCAAACACCACATTTTGTTCCGCGGCATCGGTCTGGTCGTCGAACCGGTTGAAAGGCTGACTGACCTCCCGAACGTGTTTCTCGGCTACGCCGATTGTGACCTGCCGTAGTAGCCGTAGCGTAATGCTTTGCTTCCACGCCTTCGATGTGAAGCGTTTTATGATGCCGGTGAGGCGATCGGTCGTCCAAGGCGGGCTGTGAGGGTCCGGTCGGGTCCGGAATAAGTACGAGGAGCACTCGGTCAACTGAGGTGACAGTTCTCGCATAAGCATATCGACGAATGGACGAATAAAGACGAGGTATTTGTAGAGGAGGTGGCCGACTTGAACCGGGAGGAACCGAGCGACGATAAACTCCCTGTTAGTTGACCGCTTAGCCTTGTGGCTCCGCGTCAGGTAGATTACGGAACCGTCGTAGACGTAGATGCCGCGCTCGGTGGTCATGTGATTGCGCCACCGTAGATGGAGGAGATCGGGTCCGCGCGGTAATCCACCGCCCGTCACGAGCATGAGACCCGCCAGGCATTCCCGGAAGGCTTCTTCTTGTTTGAAGTAGACTGTGACGGCGCCCCAGTCCCATCCTCCGCTACGGGAGAGGCGGTTTGACTGGCTGGTACATGCCTTGAGAGACAGTGCCAGGTGGCCTTTACTTAGTCCGTTCTGCGGGTCGGACATGAACGAAAAGCCGTGGCTCGTGTTCGCCAGGCTATCCTTCACAAATTTCAACTCCACCGGCGGCTGCCAGTCGTACATCAACTCTGTGCAAAGTCGGTCGGCCTCCGCAAGTAAGGTGTCCGGGAGCGTCCGGAAGCGCTCCATGCTCAGGGTTAACGCATCCCCGTGCGAGACAACCTGGCCATCATCGCTCCACCGCAGGAGGAATGCCGGCGTCTCCGAGGCCGCTATAGCTCTCCCATACGCCATGAGTGAAAAGAACTCCTCGAACGGAGACTGTGCGCCCAAGACGCTGTATTTCTGCCTGATGACCTGTAGACGGGCGACCTGGTTTGTCCGGGGGCGTTGAGCAACACCAAGGAGAGGATATTCTCTTGCTGGTAGGGCGAACTCGAGGAAGAGGAGGCGCTGGACGTAGATGAGCCCTGCGAGATGGGAAGTGTACGACCGTGCTGGGAGAAAACCCGCGCAATCGGTTGAGAAGCCGAGAACACCGCTGAAGTACACGAGAAGAGCTGACGCCGGCCGGCCGTCCATAATCTCCTCTGTGCTGAATTGGATCATCAGGCCGAATAGAAGCTCTAGAAATTCGTCGATAAGTGCTGCCCGCGGGTCGGCAGCTATCTCATCATCCTCGCTCTCGGCATCCTCATCATCCCCTTCACCATCGGATCGGTTATCGTCCAAGCTATCATCTTCGGTTCCATCACCGTTGTCATCGTCGTGGTCGTCGTCGTCCTGCTCACTCGCAGAATCCTCGCACTCGTCACCCTCCTCCCCGTCGACACGAGAGCCGGACATGTCGCACCCCTTGGTTGGTCGCCAGAAGTCCAAAGTCGTTGCGCCGTCTTGGTCCCATACGCTGTGGTTCCATATTGCCGCGATGCTCTTCAGCTGGGCCTTTTTGAACCGAATTCCAGTCGCGCGTTGTCGAAGATGGGCGGACAACTGGTAGGCGCGGAATACCATGGCGATGAAACGCTTGAGGAGCCCAAAGTACGACTTCCTGGTGCTCGCACGGGCTACAAATCTGAATGGCTTGGTATAGCTTGCGTAAGGTCGCGCACTCTGAAGCCAGCAGAGCATAGTCCTACCAGTTGTACGCGCCGTCTGCTCACATCGTTCCATCACCCTGTCAATTGCCGCTGAAATGGCAGCAAGCTTCCGCTCGTCATCCGCGGGGCTGACGACGTCCTCGTCCAGCCGCGCACGACCGACACCGCTCCCGCTGTTCCCGAGTGATAGGCGCTTGGTGGGGAAGGACCTGAAAAGGGGTGCGATCGTGAGGGAGCGTAGCAAATTCCGGTTGACGTCCGCGTACGTCTGCTCCCAGCCAGTCCGCTCCAGCCAGGGTCTGAGCTCCGAAAACGTTGACCTCCCCGCCGTGACCGTAGCCGCTGCTTCTTGGCCGGCTCCCAGGCTCTCGATGCGCCGCTGCTCTCGGACAAACACCCCCAGATGGACATATGTCTCTGCGTCGCCTGCGGGCTGGGTCCCGCTACCGTTCTTCTCCACGGACCAGTACCGTCCTTCCGCCGGGTTCCTCGTCCAGGATTGTAGGTACACCGGCTCGTACAAGGCAACCTTCTTGACGCCCATCCGTAGCCTTGTACTCTCGTGGACCTTGGTGACGTGGCGGATGATAGACCGCTTGTTGATCGTTCGGTTGTCGCAGAACTTGCAGGTAAAGCCATCGGCCACCGGTAAGTAGGGGTCCCGCGGAGACCCATCCTCGCGTGGCGGCGCGTCGATGGGATTTCGTAAGGGCGGGACATTGTACCGCAAGAACCGCGTAACTTCCCGTCGTTCCTCGCTCGGTACATGGTGCTTATCTCGAAGATGGTCGCTCACCTGGGAGGCGATGGGGGAAAGAGCGAAGCAGCAATCTGCTCGGCAGCAGATAAGAATCTGCGCAGAAGGGTCGACGATGAGCTGGAAACGGCCCAGGAGCCCGTTGTCGGCCATGGCTTCTTTACCACCAGCCCGAGTAGTGGGGGAAATTGGGAACATGCTGTACTGTGGTGGTTGCAGGGCAAAGACGCGAAAGGGAGATGGTGGAAGGAATCTGTGGGCCGTGGCGGCGAGACGCGATCAATTCGTGTCGACAAGGTTCTCACGGGCCAGTCGGTGTGAACAGTCCGGACGTCGATGGGGACGTACGGTGGACCCTGGGCCGGCTGGTCGCGCCGCAGCTCCTCCTCGGTCCCGAGTAAGCTCGACCGTTGCCCTGGGGACATCGCTGGAGAGCCGGTGCGGCGCGGCACGGAGGTGCCGCACCTGGCCGGTCGCCGTCGTGATGATGCAGGACTGGCAAGCCCGGCAGATCGTTACAGACCGCAACGCGATGGTCTCGGCTGTACGGGAAGGGCTCGCTCATGACCGTTTTCCTTCGGGGGGGGGGATTCTCCCCCAACATCTCCCGCCACCGCTTTTGCTTTCTTTTCTTTTTTCCCATGTCTCCTCTTTGATCGGAAACCCACGGGCAGACGGCATGCACAGACCAGGCGGCGTGCTCAGGCCGGACGGTGTACACGGGGCCGGACGGTGTGCACGGGCCAGGCGGCGTGCAGGGGCCAATTTTAGTGGTATCAGGTCCTGATACCACGTACAATTGGTACTAGTACAGTGAGGTGAAGGAGGAGCAGCCGCGTCGCGGTGGAAAGTGCGTCGCTCGCTTATCTGCGTCGCTCGCTTATCAAGTACGTTATCACCTTTTTTTCTCTCGACCGACGATTTTGCCTTTGAAGACTAGAAATAAAAGAAGCCTGATCTAGATAGAACGCTACTCCTGTCATGAGCTGGAGAGAAGGTGCCGGAACGATGACGACACAGTGGCAAGAGGCTCCCATAGCTATAGCTGACACAGGAGCGTCGGGAGCTCACAGAGAATCTTGCTCCTGCAAGGTTCAATCAATGCGACAGCTCGAGACACCATTTTTCCCACCACCGCACCATGATTGTAGGAGTCATCTTCCTTGATCAGAACCACCTTACAACTCCACTGTCTCGAAATGGGACTGGGAAAGCTACCTGAATTTTTCTGGACGATAAATGAAGCTAACCAAATGGTGGGTCACCTGAAGATCTCAAAGCCAAAAGCAAGAAGGAACGACTCTAAAACCCAAATAGCCAAAAATGAAACACCCCATCTCCCAAACTAGGACCAATCCCGAGCACCCTCAAACCTCCTCCTACTTATCCATGACCGCCTCCCCCTCCTCCCTCTTAATCTCGATGCGACCGCGCGAGCCACCGCCAGGCTCTCCAATGTAGTTAGGCAGCTCCCGGGAAGGCCTCCATGTGCAGGAACGGCGATCACACCGATAGCAATCTCCCGAATTGTCCGATGACATGTAGCAGTCGCCCGAGCCGCGGCAGAGCACCGCCTCGCAGTACATTTTGTCGCGAACGGTCAATGATCCCTCCGACTCCGTACCGTTCCAAAAGTCCGGGTTGGCGTCCAGCTTGGAGCTGATCTTCTTGAACCTGCCCTCCAGCTCCTGGAGCGATGGGATCCAGTCCGACGACGCTAGTGTTTGTCTGAGCTCGTCGGGGCTCATGATGGGCCAGTCCTCTTCATTTTCGGGACCGAATTGAGTGGGGTCCTCTTCCTTAGCGGGGAGGAGGAAGAGACGCTTGTCGTTGAGCGTGAGCCACCGGTTACCGTTGCTGAAGGTCCAAAACATGCCGGTATAGTCGGCGTGGCGGATGGACTGGGTGTCGTAGCCAACGGGGACGTTGAGGTACTTCTCGGTGGGCTCGGCGTAGGGGTGGTTGACGAACATCATGATGTTGCGCGTTGCGGCCGTTCCTCGGGCTTCGTTGGCAGCCGGCTCCGAGTTTGGGGTTGTGGGGCTCGCCATGACGAAGGAGGCGGGGCCGAGGAGAAGGAGGATCTGGGAAAAGAGCATTGTGAGTGCTTGGATTGGATAGGACTTTGGATGAAGGATGGTAGTCGAGGTAGCTTGATGTGCACTGGATGTCTGACAAATCTGGGATCTCTCAAGGTGTTCTCACCTCGTCTTATACTATTTTGACCTTTGGCTTTGCGTGGCTGCATGGAGTTCGAATTATCTTCAAGATGCTGGTTTCGTAGGATATCTGGGGAGTCTGCCTGCCAAGACGTGCGTCCTGCGGCGTCGAAGTTTCCAATGACCTTGAAGATGTCGGAAAAGAATAGGCAGTCGCGCGCGCACCTCAAGGCGAAACGGACAGAACCTGGGACGTGAGGCTAAGCAGAAGAGTCCACGGTGTTTGGCGCTGGAAGATGGTTGAGGGGGGGGCGAATGTGAAGAACGCCCCGTTATCAAGCAACTCTTGGGCGTTGGAAGAAAGCCTACACACGTATGCAAGCATGGTTCATGGGGGAGTTACGGGTTTTCAATTTATAGTATCCGTGATTACACAATATAATCCGGGTCTTGGCGGGGGCACAGCTGGTTGCAGAACCAATCAGTTGGTTGCCGAACGATCTCCTTCGCCCAGACAGCGGCGCAAACCGTCAATGCTCAGGCATTGTGACTAAATTAAGAGGCACTGGTGCTGGGCCGCTGCAGTGCTGTATCCAGCAAGGCCGTCAACTAAATCTGACGGAGGTTGAGCTGCACCGCCGCGAATGGAGAGCATGAAAGCTTCAAATGGCACGAGCTTGGCCGCTCGAGGCCGCTCGTCCGCCCGCCCGCCATGAAAACCACCTTTTCATTCCACACTTGCTTACCTATCTATCGTTTTGCGATTTGGGCGGATAGGCTTTGTCTTTTCGTCGAAACACTCGCGCACCATCCCTCTTCCACTGCAATAAGTCACCCGAGTCGCTACCACTGGACTCGGCTTCCCACAAAAACCACCCACGATGGATACTGGCGCTTTTGAGAGACTCCTGTCGGAGGTTGGAGAGCGTGAGCGCGATCCTGGGAACAAAAAGCACGCCGGGACAAAGACGTTCCTTCTTCTTGGAGCCCTTGTCGGCTCCTTCTCCTTCGGCGCTCTTGCGATGTACTCGCAGCCATCATGTCATCCAACACCAAGTCCGACTCCCAACAAACCAACCATACTGTCCCAACCCTGCGGCAACACCCCAGAGGAGGCGCGTGCTGCGGGATGCCATTTCGACATCAACTCCTTTTGCTGGCTAGCTTCTCCATGTTTCGACGCCAACCTTTCTGCCGAATTCGAAAACATCAAGACCTGGCGATGGTGGGGGGACGAGAACTTTACCATCCCGATTAGCCATGATCTGGTTTCCACAGGGAATATCACGGGGCTTTATGTGAGCTGGGATTACCATCTTCGGCATTGCACCGTCATGTGGAAGAAGCTTCATCGGGCGTTCCTGGATGTCGAGAAGGGGTATGGGGCGATTGATTCCTATGTCGAGTCGTACCACCATACTGAGCATTGTGAGAAGTTGCTGCTGGGTGAGGATGGGCTTGGGCCGGGAAGTGTGGATACTGTCATTCGGGTGAAGTATCCTGATTGTAGGATATTACAGTTACAGACAACCTAGTAGACAGTCACTGTTGACAGCTCTGAAGATCATACAAAGAACGCTATGTTCAAACAGGAAGGTGGTAGTTGGGCTTCTGATGTGCTGGTAGGGCCCCCTTAGTAAGTTTTAGTAACGTAGCCTACCCTCCTGCATCTAATAGAAAGATGATTTCCAACCTGATTTGAGGCAGTTGCCTATATTCCAGAGAGGAGACTCGGAGTCTTGTAAAAAGTGGAAATTTCAAGTTGGCTTGGTGTAGTGACCGGTTCGTGCTCCCTATGTCTGGATCTGGATGAAATTCTCCGAGTTCCTGTTACAACCTGTGCCCAAGAGGGTCAGACTGCAAGGCAGGACGCCGCGGTGGGTGTTATCGACGGTAGGGAACGAAGGTTGCGCAAGGTCCAGACGGGTCGTTACCGTCACAACAGGGTGCTCTACAAAGAACTTGAAGAATGTCACGGTGCAGGGCTGGCTATCGAGACAGGGCTGCGATGTGGCTTGCTTGCATTGTAGAGAATAACGAAGTTGCAGGAGGAAGAGGAAGCGCAAGCCTCCATCCTGCAACGACGGATCTATGTAGTGGGCTGCCCCGCAGGCAGAGGCCGATCAGGCAGATATGGCGATAAGGCTGAACCATCATGGCAGGTGCCGTGACAGGTAAGGAGCAAGTTGATTCTGGCATCATGTGATGCCAGGATAAACATGCCTTCTTAAGCAGTCAATGGGTAAGGAGCAAGTTGATCCTGGCATCATGTGATGCCAGGATAATTAAGACTGAATTGTGCCCAATCTTAAACCGATGACCACTATATAAACACGACGCAGTCGGCCTACGCGGAGCTCAACAAACAGGGCGTGTTCGAGGCGAACTACACGGCTGGTCAGATCGTCGTCAAGGTCGTCCAGAACTTGGATTGGAAGGCGGCAAACCCCGGGTGGGAAAAGGGTCAGTGAGCCTTTGAGCTCAAAGTATTTCAGCGAAGCTTGGCGGCCATGTAGCCTGATTTAGCCGCTCATTGGTTTGCACCATTGAGTCCTTTTCGGCTTCGCCTCGGTGAGCGAACCTGGTAAACCCTATCGGATAACTTAGAGAGCTCCCTTAAATACCACAAATGCCCTTCCGAGGCTCGAGGCTCTCACACCAGGTAGACATTTTACCTCACAAAAAAACCACCCACTCCTCCTCCGAAAGTTCACCAAGATGGCAGAATCCCAAACCTCATTCATCCCATCCGAGCGTCTCGACGTTCTCCATGACCCGACGGGTGAACCGTTTCGATATCCACCCATCAGCCCAAATTCAGTCCGCTTCCTGAACCTTCATCCCTCCCCAGATGGCACGGGTACGTTGTCATGCACCTTTCTGAACCTCGCTCCCTCTTGCGACACCGGGTATGAAATCCTATCGGGGTACTGGGGTAACCAGACGCCCTTCCAACCGGTTGCTATACTCGTCGACGCACGGAGCTGCACGATAACTCCCCAACTCGCCCAAGCCTTGTGCAAGTTCCGGCATAGGGACAAGCCCAGACTTGTCTGGATCCAATCCCTCTGCATCGACCCGCAGAGTACTCCCGAACGGAATACGCAGATCGCACGGCTCCGTGAAATCCTCCAGTCGGCCCAGCGGTTAATCGTCTGGCTCGGCGGCGCCGAAGACGGCTCGGACGCCGTCTTTGAACACCTAAGCCAGTTTCGACATGTCGTCACCGAGCACAACTGGCCGCCGACGCCACTACCCGGCCCAGTATACGGACGACGGGAACTGGGCCCTTACCGCCCCGCCCCTGAAGCTGCGGCACCAGCGGACTACGAGCAACCCTACCCCCCAGCGGCCGCAGCCGGCTTCACCAAGCTCTGTTTCAGACCGTGGTTCTACCGTCCTTGGAGCCTTCCCGAGCTGGCACTGAGCCAGAACATCCTCCTCGTCTGCGGCGACCACCAGCTCCAGCAGGTTCGATGGTGGAATCCCATTGCCATGCTCGTAAACGCCCACCAAGCAAGCCACAGCCAGCTGACCACCGCCAACCCCGTATCCCTCTTTTCGGACCTGAATTCCCCCCCAGTACATCCCATCTCTCACGTCACCAGCCTCAATTTCCATGCCCAATCTCCGGTTTCAGACCCTTGGCAAACTCCCGGCTTCGAGAACGCGTACCGAATCGTCCGGAACTGCCGGGCCACGGACCGCCGCGACAGCGTCTTCGCCATCGCGACGCTCGACGACGTCGCGCCGGTCAGCATCGACTACAACCTGAGCGTCTCCGACGTCTACCAGCAGGCCACGCTCGCACTCCTGTGGAGGCACCACTCGATCCAAGTGCTCCGGAGACTCGCCAGCCCGAGCCGGGATCCCGACCTCCCCTCGTGGACGCTGGACTTTGGCGCCCCGCTCGAGACGGCCGGCGCGCTCTGGGCTCTCCCTGGCGCGCGGTTCCTCAGCAGCCGTGGACCCTACCTCTATAACTGGAGCGTCGAGGAAGCCGACGCCAAGCAGGATTTGCTCGCATGGGTGATTGGTGGCACACGAGTTCCCAAAGCTCGTGTGGAGTCGGGAAAACTCATCATCACCGGCTGCTTCATGGAGCGCATCGCCGCCATGGGCCCGATCATGCCTCCCCCCGCCGCCAATGGGGAGATGGATCGAGACACCCTCGTGGTCTGGGAGCAGCTTGCTGCTCAGCTGCAAAGGCAAGGGAAACGGTTCCCGCAGTCCATTGCCGATGCCTTCTTCGATACCATCATGGCCAACGACACGCACGACGTGCATCGCAATGACCCCCCCAGACCTCTGGTGTCCCCTGTTGCAGTAAGAGCGAGGAGATGGTATGAGCGCCAGGGGACCGGCATCCTTCGGCAAGCCGACCCGGAATACCACCTCGTGGGAAACGCCCGGCAGTCTGCCAGCCGCTCGTCTGCCAGCATCCCGGAATATGTGGGCGGCGATATAGACCTAGTTTTCGAGGTCATCGCAACAAAAGGGGAAGACGAAATATCGTTGGTGGGCCGCAGGATAGCCCGAGCCTGTCAGAATAAGCGCTTCTTCATCACGGAACAGGGGAGCTTGGGCTTGGCTCCCGCCCAGGCCAGGGAGCGCGATATCATTGCCTGGTTACGAGCAAGTTTGTTTCCGTTGTTCTTGCGGCCTCTGAGTGACAACGGGGAGGAAACAACGTACAAGTTGATTGGAGAAGGGTTTTTGTATGATTGGTGGGGTCCTCATCTGGCGCCGCTTGTGGAGCATCGTAGAAGGACAGGGACAAGGTCGTATGGGGATTTGTTGACGGAGTTCGTGATTGAGTAGGTCCGATATTCCTTCCAAGGCAAAAAAACATGCTTGCACAAGAAGGATCTGGTGTTCTAGCAGACTGGGCAGTGTCACGGCCGTCAGCCACTCTTCAGAGTCATGAACCACTTTGGCTGTCACGGTGCAGGGGTGGCTATCGAGACAGGGCTGCGATGTGGCTTGCTTGCATTGTAGAAAATAACGAAGTTGCAGGAGGAAGAGGAAGCGCAAGCCTCCATCCTGCAACGACGGATCTATGTAGTGGGCTGCCCCGCAGGCAGAGGCCGATAAGGCAGATATGGCGATAAGGCCGAACCATCATGGCAGGTGCCGTGACAGCTTGTGGAGTTCTATGAGAGAGACCACGTTGCAGGCGAAGTCGTGGCAGTAGGCGGCATCACGGAGTATCATAATCTTGGAGTTGTTGGAGCACTGGACCTGGATTGCTATCTTCCCATAGCCGTGGATCTTGACCCTCACGGTGCCGGTTGGCTGGAGCTGTGTTACGGCAGTGGGCATGCCTGACCACTACGTAACACAACCAAAAGGAAGGACGATGTGATGTCGAAACACCACCACCGCAGGCATGCTTAAAGAAAAGATGTCACGGCGAAACCCGTGACAAGCTGGGCGACAGTTCATGAATCTGCCTCTATCGTGGAAGATATGGATGGACGCTCCGGAGTCCAGGATTGCGCTCTTGTGGAGAGGGTAGTCGGCTGAGGAAGACCCTCCATAGAAGATTGCCTTGACAGTCTTCTTCAGCCGTGATAGTCAACCCTGGCGTTGCCGTCTCTCCAGTTGAACTGCTTCCACTCGCGCGGCAAGGTCGGGGTGGCTCTTGATCCTCATCTGCACGAGGGACGTGATCTGCGAGTTTGGCGTCCAGCGATCCGCGGCGTCCTCAGGGTTCACGTACCAACAGTCAGGAAGACCGTGATAGCTGCTTTGGCACGCCTCACAACGTTCAGTTCCACGCCCTGGGGAGTTAAACCTCGCCTTCTTACGGTCTGGCTCATCGCTGGCCTCCCTGGATCGGCGGGCTCCGCGTGCCTGACCACTAGCCCGTCCTGATCTGGCGCCCCTGGCGCCGCGGGAGATTCCATCGCCCGGAGCGGCGGCGGCGTTGTTGCCTCTGCCACGGCCGCGCCTGGTCTCCCTACCGCCGCGGCGTGAGCCACGGTCTGTCTGATCGTCTTCGTCGTTGCCGGACTCTCCTTGGAAGGCCGGAAAGGCGGCCTTTGGAGGGCGCGCCGCGGACTTGGTTGTTGCGAATCGCTGAGCCAGCGTCGCCCCCAGAGTCTTATATCCTATGAGGCCGGCGTAGACATCCGCCTGAACGCTGAGGAGGTAGCCATCGGCGATGCCCCTCCCCG
Source organism: Podospora tetraspora (assembly GCA_027943155.1). NCBI lineage: Eukaryota > Fungi > Ascomycota > Sordariomycetes > Sordariales > Podosporaceae > Podospora > Podospora tetraspora. The sequence goes on from JAQKAE010000007.1 coordinate 27,499, forward strand.
TAATGGATCGTATCATGGCTTCAGTGAGATCTGTGAACCACGACTTGGGGTCCTTGACGTCGGGGATATCTTGGTGGATTGCCTCAACCATGAGAGACTTCCACTGGGTCACCCACTCGCCCATCTTGTTCTCGTACTTCTTGGCTTGTTGGATGTGGTCCTTGTACGCAGTTCGGACCCTGCGGAATATCATGGTCACGAACGGTGTGTAGTGCTCCTTAAGTGTGATGTATATCTCGCGGAGATCGGTCATCTCCTTGATGGAGCGGCGGTAGTCGCTACTGATGGTGTCTTGGATCCACGCCGCCAGGTGGGCTTCCGCCGCCTTCTTCGGCTTCACCTCGTCCCTGTCATCTTTCACTCCTGCTGGGCGTAGTCCCACTTGATCTTGCCAATCTTTGTGAGCTCGCTTGGGTCCGCGGGGATTCCTCTGGTGTGGGATGCGTTGATGGGCTCCACGGGTTTGAGATCTGGATCGTCGCTGGCGGTAGCGGTGGCGCTGGTGCCGGCCGGGGTGTCGCTTCGGAGCCTCCGGTTCTCTTGCGAAGCGTGGATGCCTTGGCTGATCAGCCTCTTGGGGAAGAGGCCGGAGGAGAGACTCGGCCGATCCGGCATCTTGGGCATGGGCGTGATGCCTTCGGGGTCGATATATTCCCAGATGCTGGCCGCCGTGGCCATGGTCTTCAACGCGTTGGACCACTCTGGCCAGTCTTCTGGAGTCTTGAATTTCACGGATGAGGCGCCCGTGGAGGTCTGGATTCCCGTGGGATCCATGGGGTCTCGATTTCGGACTTGTCGACTTGTCGGCGAAGGCAGGGGCACGGCCACTGCAGAGGTCGAATCTTGGCGATAGCTTCAAATTGGTGTTTACACGTAGGCTTGTGCGGCAGTCAGACTGCTAATTGTTAAATTGATCCACAAAGATTGGGGCAGAATCGTACGTAGAATTGAGTGTTCAAGAGGGGCAAGATCCGTGGAACCGCCAGAGAGGGGGCGGCGCCAGATACCCCCTCCCAGGGCGCCTTGGCGCCCTGGCACGATAGTTATAGGAGGGTAATCTAGATAGCGCACAGGTCACGTGATCATCCTCGGCACCGCTCCAGAGCTTACCTCTGGAGCGGCCCTCGCTCCTGGATCTTCGCCCTCCTCGTGCTTCATCGCATATCCTTCATACCCCCCTACGATCAGCCTCTCCGCGTACGCCGTGATAGTCTTAATGATCGTGTGGTCGGCCGCTGTGGTGTGGCACTGCAGCGGCCCGTTGTCAAGACCCGGCGGGTCATGACAGAAGTCCATTTATCTAGTTCTTAGTCAGCCGCCGTGACACATCCCTTAGCCGTCGACCTTTTTTGTTACCCCTGGTGTCACGGCGGCGGACCAAGAACTAGGTAAATAGACTTGATATTATACGAAGAGAGGAAGATTGAAAGCTCTACGCCCCTCGCTAGATTTAGGTTCTGTACGGTGGGGTTGTGACGTGTCATGTAACCGGTCGCGAACCGCTGACGGTTTGGTGCTGTGACACCTGGTGTAAGGTGGGTCTGGTCAAGGAAGATGACTCCTACAATCATGGTGCGGTGGTGGGAAAAATGGTGTCTCAAGCTGTCGCATTGATTGAACCTTGCCGGAGCAAGATTCTCTGTGAGCTCCCGACGCTCCTGTGTCAACTATAGCTATGGGAGCTTCTTGCCACTGTGTCGTCATCGTTCCGGCACCTTCTCTCCAGCTCATGACACCTGGACTTACCTCCCTTCCCCGGGCTCGCTATCGCTCCGAGCGGTCCTCGCCTCGCCGTCTCCAGCCTCGTCTTTCGCCTTCCGCTCTCGCCGTCGACCCTTAATTTCTGCCGTCTACCTTTTTTCGCCTGGACGCGTCCACGTCCTCCTACTGTAGTGTACATTTAACTTCGGGATTTAGATGCTGTCCTTTCCAGTGCCATGGGGTCGGATTCCAACGACCACAAATTATCCCGGGCTCCTGGGCAGCTGGACAGAGCATCTAGATACTAATTCCAACAGCATGGTCCGTGAAACGCTCTCTGATGATCCCTCAGCGTGCATGCTGGAAAGCCTGCATGGTAAACTGACGGGTTTTGTTTCGACACCTGCCTAGTTCACTCACCGAGACGATCGCCAAGTCACCTCCAAGCAATATGGAAAACCAAACGGCGTTCGACAGACGGATCTTGACGGTCTTGTCCTCCCGGGACGGAATATCTTTCTTCTCTACCAGCAGCGGGGCCAACAACTGGTTGGCGCGCATGCCCTCCCTCGGCCCGTTTTCACTGCATCGAGCTGTCCATCTTGCTGCGGGTTTGGTTGCAGCAGGGTGAGATGGCACCCCTTACCCCTGTCCCCTGCCCCCGAGGGTTAAGTCGAGGTATCCGTTGTGACCGGCTTCCAGGCTATTTTTCAGAGTTAATTGGTGTTGCGACGTTGCCGCGACCCACCACCCGAGCATTTCCAGGTTGTCGCATCTCTCTGACTGTAGTCGCACCAATCAGCCTTGGGGTCGGCGTGATGCTCGGGGAATATTGTTGCGGCAGCACGGCAGCTAGAAGCGCCAAGCGATGTTTCTTCCACCCGTCCGCCGGTAGTATTCCCGACCGTTGAATATCCTGCCGCCCCGCGTGTGGCATCTCTCCTCGTCCCGCCTCGGGCGTGGCTGGCATTGTGCATCGGGGAGGGTGCCGTGTTCAAAACGGCCACCTTGGCATGGGGTTGGTATCGGGATTTGACGACGGTCGACTGGGAATTCTTCCATTCTTCCGATCTTGCGCCGTCAGGTTCTGCATTCACCGACAATGACGCATCAACCCCACAGCAATTCCCCTGGGGGAAGGTGGATGACATTGGCCCTGCTTCACTCCCATGAGATCCACTGAAAATAACCTCCATGGCGGGGAATCTGCGGGTAGGTACCCGGGCAAGTGAAACGGTCAGCACGAAAAACATGGAGAGGAATGTGGAGCCTGGCAGCTAGCTGCCCGTGGGGAAGCGCAGATGGGGTGTGGAGTGACGGCTCCATTCGAGAATCTACCCATTGGTGATTGCCTCAAAAACTGCCGAATTCAGAGTCCTCTCCATCTCCCAAGTACAAGCGCGCCTATGGGAGACCGAGACCCCTCTGGCTCCCCACACGGATCGATCTCCGCACAAGGTTGCAACGTGAAGCAGATGCACACCGACGACAACCTCGGCGACACTCCGACGACCCTGCGGTCCGCTACTGCCCAGCTATTGGTGGGACTTGAACGACGACCGTCCCACCACCTCCCATCTCGACCGGCCGCGGGCTGTTTGCCATTGAAAAGCTTGAATCTGTGGCTCACGGCTCTCGACGCGGGTCGTCGACACGGGCCGGTGTTGGACAACACCCGCCATGCCATCGCTCGACGACGTGGTCATGGTGCCACGGCTCCATCCTATCGCCGCGCCGACCGCTTCACGGGGAAACTCGACAGCTACCCTTCCCCTCACCTACCCCCTCACGATGCAACTGCGGAGTCCGTCTAAATGAGCCTGTTTCCATGTGGCAGTATCGCAAAAGGCCGGATCGTCGGACCAGGGGGGGCTCTGTCCATTCATGTTGCTCCCCCTCGGTGGCCTGGATCAACATGGACCCAGCCGCAGTCCAAAGTAAGCAAGATAAGGTGGCCATATATCTGGCACTTCCCACCCCGGCGGAGGTGCGATCTCCCTCTTCCTGTTCGCGATCTCTATCTCGTGACAAGACCAACCCGCCGTTTGCCTTCACACACGGCAACCTCCCGGCTCAACACCGCCCGTCTGCTAGCACCATTGGCATCGAGCAGGCAGGATGCGTCTCCCCGTCATCTATAATGTGCACTTGGTGGCGCTGATCGCCACCCTGGGCGGTGCTCTGTGAGCTCTCTCCTCCATTTTGATGAGAATGCTTGGCTAACTCGATGTCGACAGATTCGGTTTCGACATTTCGTCCATGTCTGCCATTGTCATCACCCCGCAGTATGTCGACTACTTCGGCAACCCATCTGGAGTCATCCAGGGCGCCATCGGAGCTGCCCTCTCGGCCGGTTCCGTTCTCGGCTCAGCCATTGCCGGCCCCATCTCAAACAAGATTGGCCGCCGAGACTCCATCATGTTCGCCTGCATCTTCTGGCTCATCGGAACGGCGGTCCAGGTTGCATGCAAAGACGTCTCGCAGCTCATCGCTGGCCGTATCCTCAACGGTATCACGGTCGGCATCACATCGTCTCAGGTGCCCGTCTACCTTGCCGAGATTGCCAAGGTCGAAAAGCGCGGTTCTCTCGTCATCATCCAGCAGCTCGCCATTGAGTTTGGCATTCTCCTCATGTACTTTATCGGGTATGGCTGCTCGAAGATTGAGGGGACTGGCTCGTTCCGCACTGCTTGGGGTACTCAGTTCATCCCCTGCCTCTTCCTGATGATCGGCCTCCCCTTTCTGCCCCGGTCCCCTCGCTGGCTTGCCAAAGTCGGACGCGAGAAAGAGGCCCTCACCGTGCTGGCCAACATCCAGTCGGGCGGTGACGAGGACGACCCGACGGTGATTGCCGAATGGGAGGAAATCATCACCGTCATGCGCGCCGAGCAAGAGGCCGGTCCGGGGTGGAGGAAGTTTGTCAAGAATGGCATGTGGAAGCGCACCATGGCTGGCATGACGGTGCAGGCCTGGCAGCAACTCGCCGGTGCCAACGTGATCGTCTACTGTGAGTAGTCAATCTTGCAGCCTCTGCGTCAACCTTGTACTGACGCGAACAGACCTGACCTACATCGCCAAGATGGCTGGCCTTACGGGCGACACCGCCATGGTGATCTCGGGAACCCAGTACGCCGTCTTCATCATCTTTACAGCCATTATGTGGATTTTTATCGACAAGACCGGGCGCCGTACCCTTCTCGTCTGGGGCGCGCTGGGCATGGGTCTCTGCCACTTCATCGTCGGCGGCGTCATGGGCGGATACCACACCGACGTACCTGGGGGCATCGATGGAAATGCCAACGTTGTCATCGCCGTCAACCAGGGCCACCCCGCCAACGCCGTCATCTTCTTCTCCTTTATGCTCATCGTCGTCTATGCCCTGACGTTGGCTCCCGTCTGCTGGATCTACGCCGCCGAGGTGTGGTCGCTGGGCACGCGCGCCACAGGCATGTCGCTGGCCGCCCTGTCCAACTGGATCTTCAATTTTGCCCTCAACATGTTTACGCCCCCAGCCCTGCGGGACATTACGTGGAGGCTCTTTATCATCTTTGGCGTGCTATGCATCCTGGCAGCGGCATGGTTCTGGGTCTTTTACCCTGAGACGTGCGGCAAGACCCTCGAGGAGGTCGAGGTCATGTTCTCCAAGGACGGGCCGAAGCCGTGGAAGACGAAGAAGGGAGAGTCGAGACTGCAGGCCGAGATCGAGGCTGTCATTGCGAGACGGGAGAAGGGCGGCGTCACCGACGTGCACGTTGCGCCCGGCTCGGAGAAGAACGATGATACCGTCTAAGGTATGGTAGTGCACGATGAGATCGAATGGGAGGAAAGGATATCCCAGCCGTGCCGGGATTGATGGATGATGGGATGCACACTCGATACCTGGCGGGGTAGAAGCTATATGTCTCAGATACCTCGGGTTGCTGATAATGCAATGGCCTTTTTGTTGTCCATCTGGTGTTGATATTGACGAGCGGTGTGCGTGTGGAAAGGGGCTAGGGTCAGGGGCTCAGGGGCTCTGGGGCTGTAGCATTCCTTATCAATGGCTTATCTGTTAACCCAGGGACATTCCACGCATCGATGTAAAGCTCTGGTTTTCCATCTACTGGATGCAGACGTGGGAAAAAAGCTCTAGCCAAGTACATGTGTCGCTGTATGAAGAACGTTGATTTGACTCCGAAAAGCGACCCAGCGCTGATTTCACTACTCATGGGCTGATTCCTTAAGGTTCAGCTCTAGCGTCATTCCCGACAGGCGAGCTCTGCCCCGACGACCACCACACGGGTTGGCTCATCACTGGCTCCCAGAATTCCTGCGTCTCTCGTCGTGAAGAAACGATTCAAGGGAAAGAGAGGCATAGTCAAAATGTTTCAACCAGCTGTCATCTATCTAACCGGACGTGTCCTGAGTCGTAATCACCCCATACTCTACCTACTCATGAAACCCCCGCCACGTCAGGTGTCGGCACCAGCACCCAATCGAGCGTCACAAAGAACCATGCACAAAGGAAAACCAATGCAGCACCGCGGCAAAGCTCCCGCTAGAGCGAATGAAAGCAAGTCCATAGGCCCAGGTTATTCCCGACCGGGTTGCACACGCGCCGTGCCCGCGGTTATGAAGATGCCGTCTGGTGGCAGTCGCTCTGTGCCGTTTATTCTCTGAGAGTCTACGACCAGCAGCGAATGGGTCCCGCACGCTCGGAAAGTCGAGCATCCGCGACTGCGCGCCTGCTGCTGCGTCGAAAATAGGTGGGCAGCCAAACAGATGACCGCGCGGCCTTTGCAAGTGCGATGCGGGATGGAGGGAAGGCCTTCGTCGACTTTTGCTTGCTGGGGCTGTCGTGGTTCCCTGGCTCGGGGCAGACATCTCCAGCTCGTGGACGGAACCAGCTCGATCTCCTCTTCATCCTCATCTATCTGTACGGATACCCACTCCTCAATCTCGCACATCTCACATCGCCTCTCGTTTCTTTGCATCACATTTCGCCATCTTCAACGAGTCAGTTCATCTCGGTCCAAGGTTCCAGCTTCAATCTTTCGTCGCAGCAGCTTGTCGCCTCCTCCCGTCGAATCGCCAACGCTTCCCCAGAATCCCCACAGCTCCAACCTCCGAGTCAGTTGAGACAAAGCTCAAACACAAGGGCTTCTCCGCGACCATCCCGTCTTCCTTTGTTGGGGTCGAAACAACGCTTTGTTTCGAGTCGGCTTAAAAGGACCATCGCCCCATCGTCGCACTTGTTCGATTGTTTCTTCATTCCAACAATTGCCCTCTCTTCTCCTCTCCAACAATTGCATTTCCCTTTTCCTGCGTTTTGCGGCACATCATTGTCAAAATGGACACTCGATCCATGTCTTCCCGCCTGCGGGAGCTCCTCAAGGTTCGTCCCGCTTCTCCAACATCACCCCCCAATTGGCCTTGACCCCGCTGACCCCCACTTGCAGTTCCTCGCTACAGTCCAAGGCGACCTCTCCAACGTCACCGGACCCCCATCCCTCCTCGCCCCGTCATCCGTCGTCGAAGTCGGCCAATGCTGGGCGCAACGGCCCGCCGTCTTCGCCGCCCCGGCCCTCGAAGCCTGCCCCGAAAAGCGCAGCCTCCTCGTTCTCCGCTGGTTCCTCACATCCCTCCGCACCCAGCTCTACATTGCGGGCGCCCCCGGCATCTCCATCAAGAAGCCCCTCAACGCCTTCCTCGGCGAGCTCTTTCTCGCCTCTTGGACGGACGAAGAAGTCAAGGCTACAACGTCCCTGGTCGCCGAGCAGGTCTCGCACCACCCCCCTGTCACCGCCATGCACATCTCCGACGCCGCCCACGGCATCCGTGCCGATGGCTACGCACGTGTCGAAATGACGTTCAACGGCGCCGTCAACATCCGCCAGGTCGGCCACGCCATGCTGCACATCGACCGCTTCGACGAGGACCATCTGGTCCCGCTCCCCGACGTCAAGATCCGCGGTTTCCTGGGCGGGTGCATGTACCCAGAGATCACCGGCACCTACTCGATCGTCTCGTCTGCCGGCTTCGTCACCGAGATTCACTTTTCAGGTGAGGGCATGCTGCGCGGGAAGCGCAACTCATTTACAGCGCGCATATATGCCACGGCGGACATCAAGAAAAAGACCCCGCTGTACGAGGTCTTTGGGGTGTGGAGCGAGGGGTGGACGGTCAAGAACGCGCGCACCGGGGAGGTCGTGGAGAAGTACGATGTTGAAGCGCCAGATAATGCCCCGGCGCCCATGAAGGTGGCACCGGTGGCGGAGCAGGACGAGTGGGAGTCGCGGCGGGCGTGGGCGGGCGTGCTGGCCGGCATGGAGGCGGGAGATATGAGGGCGGTGCTGGCCGAGAAGACGAGGATTGAACAGGCGCAGAGGTCGATGAGGGTGGTGGAGAGGGAGGAGGGCAGAAAATGGGAGCCGTTGTTGTTTCGGTCGACGCCCACGGGCGAAGAGCATTCGAGATTTCATGAGCTGGCGGAGGGGACGGGGATGAAGCTGGGGGAGGAGAGGACAAACGGGGTGTGGAAGGTGGACGAGGAGAAGGTCAGCGCGAGGCAGATGCCGTTTCGGGGGGCGGTGACGCCGTCGGGGGAGGGGTGTTGAATGTCTTTTGTCTTGTTAGGGAGGCATTGTTTTGCTGGGGCATAATTAGCGTGGCGTTTGGGATTGGGTTTTGGGACTTTCATGTGCCCATGGAGGCCAACTTTGCATCTAAGGTTATCGAACTGGGTATACGGACATACGACATTGTATCAATAATCAACAATAACACTGAGAATGTTTAATGATGACTATGAGGTGTCCATGGACGTCTGTCTGTTAAACTGTAGTCCATCCTAACGGTCCAAGGATAAGGAGCACCCGGGGAGCGCTATAGGCTCCGGCTCTCCGATACCCGACTTCGGACATCGTAGAGAACCGGCAGCTGGCGACGACAATTGTAGCAAATGTGGGGACAGCAACTTGATCCATTTTGGCGCCAACGACTTTTTCAATCCCGGACTCAACAACACCTTCCCCTACATTACCAACTAAAGGCCTCGTCCAAGAACACCATTCCCCTCGCCGCCCTCCCTGATGCCCCAATCCTGCACAGCGCATCTCGTACCTCATCCGCCATCCCCCCAGGCCCGCTCACTACAATCCCCACTTCCCCCTTTTCGTCACTCCTCAGCAACTCCTCCTCCAAAATACCCTTGACGTCCAACCTCTTGCCAATTCCGTACTGCACCACATCCCACCCGGCCATCTCCTCCACCAAGGCATCCCGCAAGCCCGAGTTCCGCATCCCCCAGTACAACCGCGCCCGCGCCCCGGGATGAGTTCGGAGGAGCGGGAGCATGGTGGTGATGCCGACGCCGCCGGCAATGCACACGAGGGTCGTGCAGTGCGTGAGGCGCGAGGCTTGGGGCGGACTGTGGTAGCCAGATTCGACGAAAACGGGGACAGAAGTACCGGCGCGGGCGGCCAGGGTGGCCGTGATGCCTTTTTGGACGCGGATGATGAATGTAAGGCGGGGCCGGGGGACATCGGTGCTCTCGGAGGACGTGGTGGAGGACGGGGGAGCGGGGGCGATTGATGTGGTGACGGGGGACTTGGCATCCTCGTCGACGACGGCAGGGACGCGGGAGCGCCCGCCTGCAAAGCTCGACGCGACGGAAAAGGGGTGGTTCTCCCACGGGGCCCAGGGGCGAACGGTCGGGAAGTAAAGGTAGGCGTGGCCGGCGCCGGGAGCGACAACGCCTTCAATGTCGACGCGAAGGTAGTCGTCATCAATCTTGGTAACCTCGGCGCGGAGGGTGACGCCGTTGCGGAGGGCGCGCCAGACGCGCAGGACGCGGTCCCCGCCCCAGACGGCGACGGCCGTGTAGATCCAGATCTCGTAGCCCCAGTAGTTGGAGTACAGGATGTAGACGTGCTGATAGTTCCCGACCAGGACGAGGACAGTCAGAACAATGTGGCTGATGAGGAAGAACTCGTAGAGACGCTTGCGCACGGGGAGGAGGGACAGCGGATAGATGAGGGTAAGGGCCAGCATGGCGATGATGCCCCAGTACCAGTACGGTTTGGTGGCCTCGGCGTTGTGTGTGCCGAGGAGGCGATACCAATGGATCCACATGACGCAGTGCACGGCGGCCTGGAAGATGGCGATATAGCCGACCCAGCGGTGCAGCAGGAGAAAGGTGCTGTGCGACCAGTCGGTTATGAGGAGGAGGAAGTTGTTGCGGGCGGAGAATAGGATGAGGAGGCAGATGTTGGCGAAGCACACGGCACCGGCGCGGTCCGAGATGTATGTCATGTACGAGTGCCAGTCGTCTTCAAACCAGGCATTGGGCTGGGGTCCGGGCCGGATATCGACGACGCACACCAGAATGTTGATGAGGACGAGGTATCCGATGAAGAGAGCCTGGCCTCGCGTCGGCACAGTACCCGCGCCTACGGGGGTCCTGTGCCTGGTGCCAAACATGGCCGGGTGGTTGAACGAGGCCGCGAGCCGCGTCCTGAGCTTGACGGGAAAGGGGAGGAAGCGGAGGGCCGACGCAGCGATGGGGATGAGGAATCCCGTGAGAAGCACAACGAGACTGGAGGCATGACGTGAGTATGCCGTTCCGGCAGCGAAGAGTAGGAAAGGAGTACGTACCTGTATGTTGAGTGTCCCGTCTCGGCGTTCTCGAATACGCTGAGGGCAATGGTCTGGGACTCGTACGTGCTCTCGGACACGAGCGACGTGACGTTGAGCATCTCGCCGTCGACGTACTCGACTGTGGGCGGCTCCTTGATGGTCTCCAGGGTGTCGTAGTACCCCATGCTGGGCCTCGGGTGGAGGTTGACGCGGCCGCCGCCCACCAAGTGCAGTGTCCAGTACGTCTCGAGCTCGTCGGCGCCGAGTTCGGCGCGGTCGCAGTGCGTCGACATGCAAAAGGCGAGCGTCCGCATAAAGGCAGTATCCGAAGCGTAGCATTCCGCCGGCGTGGCTCCGTGGACGTGGGTGCCGGTGTCGACGCTGTCGTGGGGCGTGCAGACAAGTGGTGCCCCTTCGAGGGCTCCGCGGCAAGAGGCCGCGCAGAGGGGGTAGTACATCTTCTTACCATAGCCGATGAAACCTCTCCCGTCGGCTGCTGTGGTCCCCGCTAGGAGGAGGGTGACGAGCAGGGCCGCCATGACGGCCATGACGGCAGTCGTTCGCGTGTTCGATGGCGGGACGAGGTCGAAGAGAAGCAAACAGGGTCGCTGAGGCTATGAAAGGCGGTAACGTGTAAGTCAGAAAGAGATTCGCGGTCTCAAAGGCGGATTAGCGCCAGTCTTTAAGAGACTGGCTGCGACGCCGCCAGCCAGACTCGGACCATCTTCTTCAGCAGGCAGGGACGTCGAATTGTGACAACTGCCTTGTCCACGAGCGTCTTCATGGCGTCGTTGGACCCAGGTGAAGCCAAAGAAGGAAGGGGGTGCAATGTTGTCTGCCAATGAGAATATCCCAATGTGCAGGTGTAGTCTGCTCGCATTTGAGCAAGTTTCCAATGCAACTTGGCGGAAATGCATCGAGCTGTGACAGGGGGGCTCGTCAACCAGTTGGCGACAACACATTACGCTCCGGGACAGAAAGCCACTGATGCGTAAAGGACCATGGACACAAACCTAAGATCCATCACCGCATGGATGGCGTCCGCAGACTCATCTAGACCATCCCGCTCCGGAGGCTGGTGTTGTTTACGAATCGGAACGAGTTGTCAAGATATCCGGTCCTGATCCCGTCCCACAACGAGCGCAACCAGGTCTTCTCGGCTCTTGAATTCACTAGGTAGGTACCTGAGCATGAATTATCTCCCGAGGGAGGGCGAGTTACCGCGCTGGTTCCCAAAATCCTCCCTCACTCAGTCACATAGCAGCCATCACTCCTCGTCCCTCACACCCCTACAACTGCCGCGCAACAGCCTCCTATACCCCCCCTCGACGCTAAACGCCTCCAGTCCTCCGGCCCGTAGCATCGCCACCGCCATGCGCGCAGACTGCCCGTCCCCACAAACCACCAGCACTCTCCTCTCTTGCAATTCCCCCGGCCCGGGCCACAGCGGCCCGTCCACGGCTTGGCGCATCTCCCACCACCGCTCCTCGACGGCCTTGGCATCACCAAACAAATCCGTCGGCGGTTCCGTCAGTGGGACATTCCACGCTCCACGAACGTGGCTTCTAGCGTAAGATTCCCTCGGGCGGAGGTCGATGAGCATGGCGGGGGTCTGCGCGCAGTCCTCGGCGAGGGAGCAAACCTCGGGCGGCGTCGGAAGTGCCGTCGCTGGGCGCGGGCCTGAAGGGGGAGATCCCTCGGCACTACTGGAGGGCGGGGATGGCGGCGCGTGTTGTCTTCCGCGGAGTTCGCAGGCGCAGGCTGAGGGGGTGGTGCAGGGGACTGCGTGGCCGCTGACAAGCAGCTTGGAGGCGGCACTGGGGGAGAGGAAAAAGCGCTCGTCGTAGGGATCGAGGTCACAGGAGAGGAGATTCTGGATGGATTGGGCGGGTTAGCGGATCAAAGTACTGGCAGACACCGCTGTGATACGAGCAAGAGATATTTTACCTCGTTAAAGGTAGGAGGAAACTCCTCCCTTGGAATCTTTTTAAAATACAAATCCATGTATTGATACGGCAGGTCAGCGCAAATAAACACGGCGTTGATCTCCCCCGTCGTCACATCTGCATACTCGGCGAGTCGCCCCTCTCCCTTGGCCGTCTGGAGATGGGACAACAGGCCGCACAGTGCCTGCCCCGATGAAGGGCCTGCGATGAGGCCGTGGCGAGAGAGTTGCATGGACATGCGGAAGGCGTCGACGGCCGCCACATTCTCAAAAATGTCAATCGTCTCGCGCCACGGAAAGGGCGACGTGTGAAAGCCTGAAAGATGGCGGGGACCGGGGATCGGGTCACCTTGGATGTTGAAGACGCTGTGCTGATGGTAAGTGGATGCTGCTGTGTTGGGGCCAAAAAGAAGGAAGTGAACTGACCCAATGGTCTTGAGGGATGACTTCATGGCCTTTAGATATGTTCCGGTGCCGGTAATGCATCCTGTGCATCGATGTCAGCCCTCGTCTTTGCTTTGGTCTTTGCCTTCGTCCTTGCTTTTCCCGGGTCCGTCCCGATATCTGTCGCTTCACTCTGGCAAGTCGCATGGATCAGACCTACCTCCTGTGCCAATTGTGGCACAAAAAACACTGACGTCAGGAAGTTGCTTCCATATTTGCGTCCCCGTCCACTGCTCGTGGGCCTTCCAATTCTGCATGCGTCCCATGTCAACAGCCCCGATCAACTTGGTCAGGAGCATTTACCAACCTCATCACTGTCATACTGTCCGGGATAGCAAACACTCTCGTTCGAGGCGGCCAGCCTCCTTAGACGGGCCATAGCACCGTTCTCATCTGAAGGCTCCTGTTGAGCCAACCCGCCGTAGAGCACCCTGGGACCGATTCTGCTTCAGCACCTGATGGCATAGCAACCATCTTGGGCCACTCACGTCTTGAGCCCGAAGAACTTGAGCAGCCGGAGCGAGTCGGGATGCTTCTTGTTGGTGACGTAGGCGTGGACGTCGCCATGGCTCCAGAGCGCTCGGGAAATGATGCCGAGCGAGAGCACCGTCGAGCCAGAGCTGGCTTCGACAATGGTCTGGTGTTGGGCTCGAGGATTGCTCCGGAGCATCTGGAGTGCTGGGTCGCGGCATGTTAGTTTTTGTGTTTTTTGAAGGCCTAAACGGGGTACGGGGGAAGACGACGCATGCGAAGCTGTGGCTGAGGGTCTCCTTGACTCGTTGTTTTATACATCTCCAGCCAAAGGAAAAAAGGGAGACACGAGGACTGGGTATGAGCTTTGCATGCCTGGCAATGACTTTACATTGTGCGCCGGCAGCGCCGTCAACATCTTGGCAAAAATGCGGACGCCATCACCTCGTAGCGGGTTCAGCGAGTCGGGGATCTCGACAAGTGGCAGCATAGGGTTCTGGTCCGGGTCGAGGTACTGTGCCAGGGAGCCAGGGCCCTTGAACACGTTCATGGAGTTGGAATCCATCTCGGACACGGAAAGGAGAGTGAGGTCTTTCCCGGATGAAGTTTGCGATGGGGTGGGCACTGAAGTCGTGTCGTCGAGACAGAGAAGGCCGTCCTCAGGGTATCGGGCGTTGAGTCCGTCCCGAATTTTACATTGTAACCCTCGGCGACGGGGAGCAATAAAGGGAAAGGGACCGCAGTGTCGTTGCAACGGTCGTTTGGGTGAGGGTATGTTCTTGCCGAGGAGGTGAACAGCGCATCACCTCCACGACGAAGCCATCGTTGCAACTGCCGTGACACCTTGATGGAAGCATGAGGCTGTGACAGAGTTCATACTCTTGGTTGAGCCCCTGCAGTGACGATATCAGCGCAAAAGTGCTCCCCCACCAACCCCTCCTTGCGCCTCTTCCCCTCTCGCTGACCGCAGAGGTTCCTGATGGGTACAACCATGACCGGAACCTCCCCTTTCGCCCTCATCTTGGCCGCTTGTGCATCCTGCCATCGACGATGCAAGCATGCGGAGGTATTGGGCCCCGCGACCGACCCGCAGCCGATGTGATGGCAACTAAACACGGCCTTTGGCCGGCGGGCTATTTATTGCCTAGGTGGGCAGAGAGCTGTGTGCTGCATACTCTGCACGCCTCAATAGGTTCTGAGCAGCCTGAACTGACACGAGACACGATGGAAGCGATTCTCACGCGGCCCCTCGAAGATGGCGCGGCCACCTCGACGTTTGGTCAGTACTTGCCTACTATTGCCCAGCACGCACGCAAATCTCGCCCCTAACACACCTACAGAATGCATCACCCATCATCACTCCATCCTCCCCCAAACACCGGGGGCTACCGCCTTCTGGGCCCTGCACCTAGACATACTTGTCTCGGACCGCTCGACAGGGAGCAGCCAAGAGGGCTACCATGTCACCCTCCCCAGCAGCAGCGGTCTGGCCCGGTTCCTCACCTCAATCCGGAAGGCCGCCGGGCCCAAGACTTCGTCCCTCGCCATCTGCCTCATATTGCCTCTCGACAACGGCCACGTGGTGCGTTCGGACTTTTTGCAGCGACGCCTCGACTGCTGGGAGCCCGCTCTGCAGACGGCATCCTTCGTCTCACCCGCCAGCTCCGTGGAGGGGGTGCCCTTCCCGGCTGGGGCTCCTTCGTGGGCAGAACTCAGCCCCCTGGCCAGCTGTGCCGTGGGTGCCATCCAGCTGCGCGACGGAACCCCCGCGTCAACCGTCGACCGTGAGCTCCGCAACCGGCTCTCCTTTCCCTGGCTGATCCATGACCCCATCCGGCCGCGCCGCATCGCGTGGGTCCAGGGACGCGAGGACCTGCAAAGCATCGGCCGAGCGGTGGAGGCTGCCGCAGCGCTCGGGATCAAGCTTGTCATCCTCGACGAGCCGGGACACTGGCTGCAGGACGCCAACTCCCCCGGAGCACACTTCCGCGACGCCTTTATTGAGGTGGACATCACGGCCGACGGAGGACTCAGCGGGCGCGTGGTCGCAGCCGTCCGGTCGTATCCCGAGCCCATTGACGGGCTCGTGACCATCAGCGACGTCAGGTTGGCGGCCGTGGCTCGGGCGAGTCGTGAGTTGGGACTGCCGACGGAGAGTCCCGGGGCGTACGACATTGCTGCGAACAAGGGCCGCACACGCATGCTCGAGGAGGAGCTGCGGATGGGCGCGGTGGGTGCCACGAGCAGTGGCGTTGGGAAGGAGAGCTTCGTTCTGCGCCATGCCGGGGATCTGCAGTCCGTCTTGGAGAGATCGACTTTGGATTTCCCTCGCATCGTCAAGCCGGTTGTGGGTTGGTCCAGCGAGTGTGTCTCGCGGGTCGAGAGCGAGGCGGAGTTGGTGGCGGCAGTGAAGAGGGCGGCCGACCGACATGCGTCTTCCCCGACGCGCAGCACGGCTGTCGTGGTAGAACCGTACGTGGCTGGGCCCGAGGTGGACGCCAACCTGGTCGTGCTGGACGGCGAAATCTTGTTTTGCGACATCAGCGACGACTTCCCCAGCGAGGCCGACCGCGCCGGGGCCGGGCTGTGGGCCAACTTTGAGGAGACGCAGAACGTGATGCCCTCGGCCCTGCCGGCTTCCGAGCAGGTCGGCATCCGTGAGCAGCTCCTGCGCTCCGTTGTCGGTCAGGGCTTCAGGACGGGCGTGTTCCACTGCGAGGCGCGCGTGCGCAACTCGCGTTACGCGTACCGCGCGAACCAGGAGGACGGCATCGTCGACCTGGTTCCCGAAGATGGCCAAGCTGCCACGATGCCGAGCGGCGAGCCGGTCGATGTATACCTGCACGAGATCAACGCACGCCCTCCGGGCTGGCTAGAGACGGCAGCCGTCCTGCTGGCGTATGGAGTCGACTACTACGCGCTTCGACTGCTCACGGCCCTTGGCGACGACGAGGCGGCACGCATCCGGGCCCTGTCCCAGGCGTTCCTCGACGGGCCACAGTTCCACCTGTCGGTGCTCATGGTCCACCAGGGGCTGGCGGGAGTGATGCGGTCCCGGGATGCCGTGGGCGAGTACCTTGACGAGCACCCGGACGTCAAGGCGAACGTGGTCGACTTTTACTCGAGGAAAAAGGGCGGGGACGTGCTCGAGGGGCATGGCTCGGCGGCCCTCTGCTGGGTCGGGTTCCTGTCGGTCGTGTCGAGGGAGTCGAGGCGCGATCTTCTGCGACGGGTTGAGCATGTGGCTGGGCAATTGACTTACGAGATGGAAACTGTAGATGCGCGTCTGATGCGCGTCCGTGGCTTGAGCGGAAAGGGCCTCGATGCGTTGGATTGAGCATGTTTTTTTTCGGGTGGGGGATGGACGTGGGATGGGGGGTGCTGTGAGACAAGGTGTTTGGGGGGAAAGAAAATGTGCCAAAAATACATGGAGGCCCAAATGCACTTCTCTTTAGCGGGAAATTTAGGCATGTGTGTTTAGATTCCCGCTTGGTTCAAGTGGGGCAACACCACCTGCAGTTCCAGGCCGAAGCCGGGCACCTGAACTGTAACAACTTCGCTGTCGCTCGCTGAGGTGCCAACCGGCCCTTGGCTGGAACCCAGGCCCTTGAAGGGCCCCCAATAAATGACGGCCATGACCTCAAGCCATGGCCGGCCCAGCTTTTGCGAGCCCAATATGCACAAGGTCGCCGGCACCTCTTTACTTTCCTGCCGCCTTTCAGCTCCCCCAAGATTCGCCCGCAATGGAAAACACACGGCACTCCGGAGAGGGCCGGCCCCATCCAGCGCCAAGCCCGTATGCCGGCCCCGGCGACTCCCCCGTCGCCCACTCTCATGTTCCCAACCGCAGGGACGCCACCCAGGCCGAGGTCGATTCCCTCCCTCAGGTCGCCGACAAGGTCCCCTTTGCCGCCTGGGCCGTGATTCTGGCTGGCGCCGCCGAGCGCTTCACCTACTTTGGCATCATTTCACCATGGCGTACTACACTTTCTTCCAGTTTCTTGTTCTTCCAACCGAAAAGGCAGCTGACACGTCCAAACAGAGAACCACATGCAAAACCCTCGCGGCACGGGAGCCCTGCCTGGTATTCTCGGTCTGGGGCAGTCCACCGCCGTCAACATCTACAATGCCTTCTTCCTCTTTTCCTTTCTCACCCCGATTTTGTTTGCCCTGGCCGCGGACCTATGGCTCGGCAGATTCAAAACGTTGATGGTGGGACTCGGGCAAGTCACCAGCCCCATCGCGGAGCCTTGATGCTGACTTCACCCCCTCCTCCCCCAGCTTGTATTTCGCTGGATGCATTGTTCTGACCACGACGTCCCTACCCTCTGCCCTCGACCGCGGGGCCGGAGTTGGGGGCTTGGTCGCCTCCCTCGTCCTCATTGGGCTGGGCGCCGGCGCCGTCAAGGCCACCTTCTTCGCCTTGCTGGGCGACCAGTATGTTCAGAGCAAGCCTCAATTGGAAGAACGGGAGGACGGGAGAAAGGTCATCGTGGATGGGCCAATGACGCTCACGTTGATGTACAATGCCTACTACTGGTGAGCAACTTGTGCCTTTTCCCGGGCACTCAATGACAAGTCACCACTCACACAGACTCCTAGGCTCACGAATGTGGCATCCATGTCCGCGATCCCCGTTACATTTCTTGAAGTTCACTACGATTTCTGGGTGGCATATCTCTTGGCAGCGTCGGCCCTGGGCCTGTGTCTGCTCCTCTTTGCCATTTGGGCCAGCAAGCTGGGTAGGGTCCATGGCCTCTCCCGCACTGCATCATGTTTGGCTAACGCGACATCCAAAAGTCAAGGTTGTGCCCCAGGGAACTGTTCTTCCACAAGCAGCCCGCGCGTTGACCTGCGCTGCGAGGAACGGCTTCAAGCTGGAGCATGCAAAGTCATCCTACCAGGAGAGACACCATGGAAGGGCTGTCCCATGGTCCGACCAGCTGGTGGAAGAGCTGGGCCGCGGTCTGATTGCATGCCGGGTCATGTACGTTGGCCGCTACATGAGAGCTATCTAGCAGATGTTGACCACCTGCCCTCAGCTTCTCCCTCGTCGTCTTTTACCTCTGCCTTAGCCAGCTGTATAACAACCTTATCTCGCAGGCAGGCCAAGTTGATCTTGGAGGCGTACCCAACGACATGATCCAGGCCTTTTCCGGTGTCGGGTGCATCATCTTTGGGCCCATACTGCAGGCTGTGTATGGGTTTCTCGGCAGGCGCCGTATCAATTCCCCCCCAATCGCCCGGATGACGCTCGGCTTTGTCTTTTGCGCAGCGGCCATGGCGTATGCCGCCGGCTTCCAGCACCTAGTCTACTCGGCCGGCCCATGCTTCGACAAGCCCTTGGCTTGCGAAGCCTCGCTCGGCAGCACTGTCCCGAACAAGGTCAACATCTGGATCCAGCTGCCCGTCTACGCACTCATGGCCGTGGGGGAGATCTTGACCTATGTCACGGCGTTCGAGTATGTCTACAACAAGTCTCCCAAGAACATCAAGACGGTAGTACAGGCCCTTACGCAGCTGACGGCCTGCGTTTCGAGCGTCCTGGGTATGGCCATCAGCCCCGTGGCCAAGGACCCGAACATGGTCATCTTTTACGCCTGTCTGGCTGGTGCTATGGCCTTGACGGCTGTGCTATTCTGGTGGCGGTTTGAAAAGTACGACCGTATCGACGCGCGCCTGAACGAGGCGGGCTATGGAGAGGACGGCGTTGTTGTCGTCTCTGACTCTCCGTCCCTCTCATCAGAACCGGAGAAATCCGGCGGTCCGATTGTCATGCTGGACGTGGGAGCAAGCGGAACAGTGGGGGGGCATCAGGTACAAAAGAAGAACCCCCACAATACTCCCTCCCCCTAGATTCTAGGTGCCGACAGACACAATGTCCACACCGGGTACACTGAAGTGCCACGTCCGAATGGGAAAGACGGTTGCCGTGTAATTCCTGCAGTCCCCCACGGACGGTCCCGCTCTTACATGATGGTATTGCTTCAAGTTCAACGCGCGATGGACGGAAGTATGTCCGAGAAGCGACATGCGCTACTTGCTCCAGGAACTGGCTCATATTCACTCAAACCACTTGCAGGGCACGCCCATCGCCTACATATGCGACCTGCATTACTACCTTGAGTGCATATCGCTGGTACGTACCTGAGCACCTTGACGGCTGCACAGGTACCTGTGTACCTGAGTAAGTATCGTTCTCCGCATCGACAGATGTTCAGATCTTGCATTTCCAGGCCGTTTATCTTTCATCTTTCGACTTCCTGTTCAGCCTTCACGCCACGCACCCTCCTCTCCCGAGCCCAGCTCGATCAAAAACCACCCAGAATGGACCCCTCTAAGCACGCCGCCAGCCAGTACTCGTCCACGAGCTCCAACCTCTCCCAGCGACTCGCCATCCACGCTTGGAACACCTCGTCCCAGTCCTGGTTCTCCTGGGTCCGCGATCGCCTCCCTAAAGGGGGCCGCATCCTCGAGATCGGCGCCGGCACCGGGCTCCTCTGGAAGCAGCCCGACCACCCCCTCGCCGCCAACTTGTCCCTGACACTCACCGACTTCTCCCCGGCTATGTGCGATGAGCTCCGCACCATCCCCGACGCCGTCGTCACACAATGCGATGCTGCCGCGCTGCCGTTTGACGACGCGACCTTTGACGCCGTGGTTGCCAACCACATGCTCTACCACGTTGACAACCCAGATGTTGTCCTTCGTGAGTTTGCGAGGGTTGTCCGTCCCGAGGGACGGGTCTTCGTCGCGCTGAATGGGGATGATCACCTGAACGAGTTGTTTGCTGTCGGTTCTGCCATTGGGCGAGCGAGCGTAATCAAGAGAGAGGCGAGGGTGACGGTGGAGACGGCGCCACAGCTGCTGGGCAAGTATTTTGGGGAGGTGCAGGCGGAACGAGCGCCAGGCGACTTTTATGTGCCTGATGTTCAGCCAGTTCTTGATTATCTGAGCACAGTGGGGGACGGGGGGGCGCTGAGCGCCGAAGAAGAGGGGATCGCGAGGCGAATGGTCGAGCCTGTAGTTTCGGAGAAGGGGGGGTTCAGGGTGGCGAAGGACATGGTGCTCTTTTCAGGGGTCAGGGGTTAGAGCTGTCCCAGATTCATGGGGTTGGCGGCACAGATTTGTGATGGGAATTCGACATGATACCTAAATTACAAAGGTTGATGTAACTTTGCGACCAGTCGCACTTCCAAGAGTGCTGGGCTGTCTGGGAATTCCAAGTCGTGGTTTTGAGTTTGTTTACTTTCCCCCTTTACCTTCGTCTACCAGATTCCTTCTACGAGTGGACATCATCTTGACCTTGCCATCTGCTTCTATCCGACAGAAGGTGAAGAGTGCCAAACATCGCAGCTTCATTAAACCGGTGCGCTCAATATTCATGAGTCTTATGCTACTCTCCCTTTAAACTATTTGCCCCCTGCATTACAACATCACATAAACACATCAACCAAGCCATCGAATTGCATTCCTAAAACGCAACCCCAACGATCACCCCCACCACAACACCGACCATCATTCCCGCAACAACCCGCCTCCCCGCTGCCCCATTGTTATTCGGCGGACGACTCGCGCTGCCCCCAGTCGCTGTCGTCCTTCCTCCATCAGACGTCGGAGACGTCATCGCGGTCCCAGAAGCAGTTGTGCTGATACAGTCGTCATCCCCGGGGCCGTCGCAGGTATCATCGGCGTCCCGCGTCTTGGGCACGGGGATCGACGAGGTGACGCCCGAAACAACGACGAGCTGGAAGCAGTCGTCGTTGTCGTTGGGGTCGTTGTGGTCGTCGTGGTCCTTGTCGAGGTTGACGCAGGTGATGGTGGCGGAGGTGGTTGGGACGGCGGGGGTGATGGTGAGGGAGAAGGTCGTCGTGGGGAGCGCCGCCGTGGGGGTGGAGGTCAGGCTAGGGAGGAGTGTGCTTGACATCGTGGTGGTCATTTTGGCTCACTTGATGTTGTTTACCGCGGTTTGAGGTTCAGTTTTGGGTCGTGGTATTGAAGCTGAGAACTGGAGATGAGGGAGTGTTTTGATGCGAGATGTTAAGAGAGGAGAGGACGATGGAATGTGCTCCCTGTTGCCAGCATTGTGCCCGAACTCCAGGCACGTCTCTTTATTTGAGACATGTCTTCCGAATGGTGGAGACGGGCTCGATGGGGCGCAGCTGATATGACACAGGAATCCCAGCGACAGGGCGATCAGCCCGTTTGTACGTGGCTCGAAGAGCACAAGTTACGCGGCCATGGGAGAGATCTTCGCAGAAATGCTGTTTGTTTGTGGCTCAGTGCTTGGCAGAAAAGGAACCCCACAGTATTTCGGCTTATAGCCCAGTGTTTGCTCTGTTGACTCGTTACACAGTTGCGTTCGTCGGAATACGACGGTCGCACAGATGCCGTGGAGACGTGGTGGACTCTTAAGAGGCTCCGAGGGTTCCCATTCTGACAGACGTGGAACCGTTTTTGGGAGACGTAACACAACCTTAAGGACGCGTATGTAGTCTAGTTTGCTAGCCCTGGCTTGGCTCATCAACATAGCACAACCAGCTCTGGGTCGTTGATCTGGTTATGAATGGTGCATAGGTACTTCGATCGCCATGCAATGTCGAGATGGAAGGGCGCCAGCATTCAAATATTCCAGTACACCAACGCCCTTCGCGTGTTCCCATGGGGTTTAAACATGAAGTTGAACTCTCGGGGCGAGGGTCTGCAAGTCCGGCCCAACTTTAGAACAGCAGCCCCTGAAGTTACCTAATCGCGTATATTTAACCCTAACACGACCACGTCTACCTCTTTTGTAATGAGGCACCTACATATATAGGTACCTAGGTAAGTAGGTTGGATGGGGCAGAGCATGGAAATGGCAGAAATCCGAAACGCATTGAGCAAAGACTTTGAGATGTACCATGAATGGGTCTAGGTCAGGGGTTCTGTCATTCTCAAGTCCACAATGTTCTGTGTTCCAATCATCCTTATGGTTCTTGTGTTGAGCCATTGTGTTTTGCATCCCGCTGAAATACCTTGTCGGGCCATCTTTCAACCGAGCTGATTGACATGACTGCAACCGCTGCCGGCAATTCCAATTTCTCGACAACCTCCATCAAGCTTCGCACAGACGACAATCGCGAGGAAAGTCGTCCCCTTCCGCCACAAAGACGCAGCGACCCCAAAATGATTCTCACCATCGCGCGAACTCTTCGGACATGGTTTTCGCCCACAATCGACGCTCTCTTCGCCCGCGCTGGCGCCCCCTCGCCCTCCAACCCATCTCCCTCCTCACCTACTCCATCGCAAGTATCCCTTGGGTTTTGTCCCGCACCTTCCGAACTGAATACCTCCCAATCTCCGCCGATCGCACCCTCCGCGTCCTCGTCTTCGACAACCCGCCGCCCAAGAATCCGCAAGGCAAGCTCCGTCCTCTCCACCTCGACGTCCACGGCGGTGCCTTCATCGGCGGACTCCCCGAAGCCAACGCCTCCTTCTGCGCCCGCCTCGCAAGTGAGACAGGTGCCATTGTCTTCTCCACCACATACCGACTCGCACCGGCGCACCCCTTTCCCGCGGCCATTGACGATGTCGACGCCGTGCTGGCGTACCTGCGTGCCCACGCCGTAGAAAAGTACGGCGCGGACCCCAACCTGGTGACAGTCAGCGGCGACAGCGCGGGCGGGAACCTTGCCTTGGCGGCATCTCTTTCGGCACCGCGCGGGGTGGTCAAGGCGAGCGTGACGCTCTACGCGGCGGTGAACTTGCAGCTGAAGCCGTGGGAGAAGCCGCAGGGGCTGCCGCCGTCGGTTGGGGGGATGGCGCGGAAGCCGGTGAAAGATCCGATGGCGTTCTTGTTGCCGCTCTTCGATTCGTATGCTGGGCCGGTGAGGGAAAGGGAGATGGAGAATCCGCGGATGAGTCCCTTTCTGGGGCGGGTAGAGGATTTGCCGGAAGATATGTTACTGGTGGTACCGGCGCTTGATATTCTGGTGAAGGAGCAACTGGACTTTGTGCAGCGGTTGAGGGGGGAGCTGTGTGGTGAGAGTCGCAGGGCTGAGAATTTGTATGTGGAAAAGGGTTTCATGGATATCTTGGCGGTAAGTTTGTTCTCGCCGCGGGAATGTGTGTTCTGGCTGACTTTGGACAGTACCTTCACCCGTTGTCCCACAAGAGATGAAGGACGAAGCATGGAATGCCGATGCCAAGTTCATACACGAAGCACATCGAAAGAATGGCTGGCGTTGGGAATGTCAAGCGCCCGACTTACTTACTTGCTGATCTAGAAACGATCTCCGTACTCCCAGTGCCAAGTCTCTGAGTTCTCCGAGTTCTCCTTTTGGTCCAGAGTGTATCCTCCCCTCCTTCATTATCTCACAGGTCATTTTGCCGTGTCACCGGTCCCAAGTTCCCTCGTGCAGATACCTCCCGTCGCAAAGCTCTGGGACAGCTCATCCTCCAAGATTGGTACTAAAAATAGACCCCGCAGCACATCTTAACTTTTAAAGTACCTGCTGTGCTGCTCAAGTTCATCTTCCCCGGTTTGACATCAGCTCTCACCCCTCCGCAACCACCAACATGAGGCTTTTGGAAGTCCGCCGCGAAAGGCTCGAATTCTTCGTCGGCGACGAAGTCCCCCCTTACGCCATCTGTCACGGCCTGATCGCCTCAGACTTGTGAACGGTTTATATACGCAACCCAGAACTCCAGTCTTCGACTTGGAATTCTGGCAATCCTTTTGGAAGCTGGTGCAGTGGGGTTGTGTATCCATTGTTCGGCCAGCCGTCACACCATCCTCTCTCACACCTGGGGAAAGGATGAGGTCCTCTTTGAGTACATCCGAGATGCGCCACCGACGCTGACGGAGATGGACGGGTGGAAGAAGGT
This sequence comes from Podospora tetraspora, assembly GCA_027943155.1. NCBI lineage: Eukaryota > Fungi > Ascomycota > Sordariomycetes > Sordariales > Podosporaceae > Podospora > Podospora tetraspora. Next base: position 51,542 of record JAQKAE010000007.1, read on the forward strand.
CCACTACGCCTGCACCCAAGCCCGCCTCGACGGCTACGACTACATTTAGATCGACACGTGCTGTATCGACAAGTCAAGCAGCGCCGAGCTCTCCGAGGCCATCAACTCCATGTTCAAGTGGTATCTGAAAGCCGCCATCTGCTATGCCTATCTTTCCGACGTCAACGACACCGTTGCTGAGACTCACTTTGAAGAGAGCCGTTGGTTCACGCGCGGACGGACACTCCAGGAGCTCATCGCACCTAGCAAGGTCCTCTTTTACGATTCGGCATGGAAGCACATCACCTCTCGTCGGGGCCTTTCCCCAGCACAGCTCAGTGCTGTCCAACGTGTCACGAATCTCCCCGAGGCTCTTTTGAGGAGGGACGAGGAAGAACCTCTCTCCTGTATAGCCTCGGGAATAGAATTCTCCGGCCACGATTATGACGCAGAAGTATGTCGACAGTGCTTGAGGGGCGAGTATTCCCTCCCAGCTCTCGATACATTCATCACCGCGGAACGGATGTCTTGGGCCGCGAAGAGAAAAACAACCCGGATTGAAGACAGAGCCTACTCTCTTTTAGGTCTATTTGGTGTCAGCATGCCGCTTCTCTACGGCGAAGGGAGTCGCGCCTTTCTTCGCTTGTAGGAAGAGATTCTCAAACAGACCCATGACCAGTCTCTCTTTGCGTTTGCCCGGCCTTTTGCGGATAATCGGGCGGGTCTTTTGGCCGAGTCTCCTGATCTTTTCGCGCATAGTCAGGTCACAAGCTTTTCCCGCGGATATCCACAAACTCGTTCCTCTGTACGTGTCTTTGAAGTCAGGGGGAGAAGCGTCGAGTTAGAGATGCTACTCTTTCCCTGTGACAGGATAGATCCTTCCTTGATCCAGCCGACACATGTCTACCCATTCCGCCCTAAGTATTGGGTCACTGTTCTCCATTGTGTCTTCAAAGGTGACTTGATCACACAGCCCGCCATTCTTCTGAGACGCGCCTTTCAAGAAAACAACCGAGAAGACGGCCACCGAGAATTCGTCAGAGTTGATTGCCGAAGACTCGTCAAGGTTTCGCCCACCCAAATAAAAGCTTGCGTACTGGCTTGGAATTTTTCCTTTGGCTGGATTCCCGTTTCGGGTATGTACGTGTCCATGAAGAACAGAACAAAGCTTGCCACGCTAACTTGTACAAAAAGAGACACCGTACACATACTCGGAATCCGGTGGAGCCAACACTGTCATCAGGCTGCATCTCGCATCAAACACCTCCGACTCACACTTTCTCCCAAGCCCGTATGACGAACATTTAAGGGGGAAGGGTATTGCCACGTCACCGGCCACACTTTTGAAGCTTCGCAGGGGGTACACATATCCTGGGGGTGCTCCAGGAACAGGAACAGGCAAAGCCGACAGGGTAAGACTCAATACCGCCGCTCACCCATACTACGACGAGTTCTTCCTTCCACCGACATCCTTTCGCACACCGGATCCTTCCTATCCCGTCTCAAAGTTGTTCCCGCGGGACATTCTCGGCATCGTCTGCATTCGCCATGCCGCGGTCGAAGTGCCATTTGTTGTCATCTGGGGAGACACCCGCCAACCATACGACAACATGTGGTGCAAGGCACTCTCCGCCAGCGAGGTTCAAGGATGGCAAGGGGCAGACCCCATAGGCTTGCCAGATCACCTTTTCCGCTCCGAGGTCTTTGGGGCACTGGTTCGAGGCTGGAGGAAGGGTGCTACGAGGGATTCAATCGATCACAGCACCAGTCCAAACCTCGCTGATGAGGTCAGTGTTAAGAAGTTTCGCTGGCGGGGTTGCCCGGGCGGGTCGTTGTATGAAATCATGGTGACATCGGTCAAGATCTTGTAGGACTTGAGCTGAGCTGAGGATTGCAGCCAGCGTGATAAAGAGGATCGGAAGTCGTTTGTATAGCTGCCCAAGTACCTGCAATTAGGTCTCGACATACTAGTGGTCCCCAGCCTTGGAGAAGTCCTCACCCATCTTCAAGATACCGGCATATGTTTCTCTCGTCTCCCGCCCCGTCCACTCACTCCACCAATGCGTCCTTCACGCCCGCCTCCACTCCACAACCTTCCCCGGGTTCATCAACCACCGCTCATCCACCACCTCCTTCAACTTCCTCATCAAACCCACCGCATCTACCCCAACCTCGTCCTCTAGCGCGCTCATCTTCCCAATTCCCACCCCATGCTCCCCGCTCACCGTCCCCTCCATCTCCAGCGCCCTTGCCATCATCCTCTTGACACACATCTCCACGCCCTTTCTCTGTTCCTCGTTACGTGGATCGTACAGCATCGCCACATGAAAGTTCCCGTCCCCCACATGCCCAATCACGCTCGCCCAGATGCCCAGCCCACTGCATTCCTCCTTGGATACCTCGATGATCTCAAGAAGCCTTGAAATCGGTACCGCCACGTCCGTCGACCAGATCTCTGTCCCGGACGGTCTCGTGCTCACCATGGTGAACAGCGCCTCCTTGCGCGCCGCCCAGATGTCATGCTCCTCAGCCTTAGTCGCGGCAAAGTGCATGGTCGTGTTGGGGGCGACGAACGGGAGGAGGATCTCTTTCGTGCGGGCGGCGTCGACGAGGATGCCCGGCGCGGTGCCGGAGAAGCGGAGGAAGAGGGTAGGGGCCTCGGCCCAGAGGCGAGAGCGGACGGCGGGGCTACCATGGCGGTTGAGGAGCTCCATCTGCTTGTCGTCCATGAGTTCGAGCGCGGCGAGGGGGGTGCCGGAGTGGATGAGGGCCGAGGCGGCAGAGGCGGCAGCGTGGATGGTGGGGAAGGGGACGGCGGCAACAGAGGTGGCTTCGGGGACGGGCGCGAGTTTAAGGGTGACCTCGGTGATGATGCCCAGGGTGCCTTCGGCGCCGACGAAGAGGGAGGTGAGGTTGTAGCCAGCCGAGGTCTTGCGAGGGCGGCGGCGGGTTTTGATGACGGTGCCGTCGGCGAGAACGACGGTGAGGTTGAGGACCCAGTCTTTCATGGTGCCGTAGCGGAAGGCGTTGGTGCCAGAGCAGTTGGTGGAGACCATGCCGCCGATGGTGGCGGTTGGGGAGGGGTCGAGAGGGGCAAAGAGGCCGGAGGGGGCGAGGTGGGTGTTGAGTTCGACCCAGTTCACGCCGGGCTGGACGACGACGTCGAGGTCGTCCGGATGGGCGGCGATGATGGTGTCCATGCGGGACATGTCGAGGATGATGCCGCCGTGGGGCTGGGAGAAGTTGCCCTCGACCGAGGAGCCAGCACCGTAGGGGATCATAGGGACTCGAGAGGCATGGCAGGCCTTGGCGATGATGACGACGTCGTCGGTGGATCGGGGGTAGACGACGGCGGCCGCTCGCCCGGGCGAGTTGGACGTCGACAGGTCGGAGTGGCCGTATTGTTCGAGAAGGTCTTTATTGTAGGACACGGCGTCTTGGAAGCGGAGGCGTCTTTCGATATCCGAGGCCACCGTCAGGGTCGTGGCAATGTCGGCATACCTCGAGCGGGGATAGCCCTCGGACAGGGAGAGAGGACGGCCATCTGCGAGGCAGAATCCCGCCCCGAGGCCAATAGCACCCCCCAAGACTGCCGCCGTAAACATTGCGGTCATCCATCTCGTTGGTGATCGTGGCGGGTCCGTGGGAATTGGCGAAAATGACGAGGAGGGAGAGGAAGAATGCCGGCGTGAAGAAGAAGGCGTCGACGGCGGATGCTCTTGTCTCGCCAATGACGACACGACGGTCCGGGTGCATCTCGACGACTGTGTTCCGAGATGCCGACGCCAAAGATGTGGCAGCTGATGCGCCATCGGATGTACCATGCCGTAAGACTGAGCGGGCAAGTTGTGGTCGTCGGGCTTCTTGTCGTCGTCAGGGAAAGGTTTCCCTCAAGTGATGGATGGATCAAAGCCATCCCGTGGAGTTGCGAGAGTTGTGGCCGGGGGTCAAGGGCGATCGCCGCCTGTTGTGCTCCGGTGCCCGTTTGATGCGCCAGGCCTGGAATGCTGTCTTTACAGGGCGGCAGGTGCATGAAACCTTGGCCACCAACAACATCCCACGACGGCAAGTTGGCAACGACAAAACACCAAATGCCTACCTACCCACAGGTGTGTGTGTCGGACAAGGAAGGAACTAGGCGATGGGATAAAATATATTACCCAACCATGTGCCGGAACTTTGTGCGTGCCGCCCCAAGGAACCACCCAGCCTTCAGTGGATCACCAACTTGCATCGCAAACCCTTGAACATTCCTCATATCTTGCCCTGTGCCTTCCCTGAACTGTCCGCCATCGCTTTCAAGGTCGTCGACCTCGAATTTGAGGTTTGACGGGACCCTGTGAGTTTAGCGGTTGATGCCGAGCGACGGAGCAGAGAGCCGCGCTTACCAGTCCGGCTGGATGGGACTGAGGTCGTTTCCGATGACCTATGCCTCGGGTCAGCGCTCCGCACCCCAGCCATGCTCGAGGGGCGAAAGACAAGAACTGATTTCGGCATTGGGAAAGCTATTCGCAACTTCCATCGCCCCTGTGTTTTCATCAGCCCAGCCCATGACTCTCGAACGGCAAGACTCCTCGACGCACAAATACCGGTCCCAGTCCCCATGTCCAGAATCCTGGATATCCTGCTCCCATCCACCGGCGCCAGAAACATCTTGTTGCCTATCCTCTTGGTCATGATCTCGTGAAGGAGGTCGAGGCGAATCGTTTCTTCCTCGTCGTTGGGCAGCATGTAGCCTGTGGTGTTCATAGATCATTACTCGGTCTCAACCAGGGCAACGTACTTCCTGCCCGAAAGGCGTGATAGCGCTGGCCACGTTCAAAGGGGTAGTCTAGTACCGATCCTCGAAGGGAACTTGTGTATCTGGAACTGGTTCAAAGGCCGTGAGCATCGAGCCTCAAGGGGAAGGAGGGATGGGGTTCCTTACAAGCCCTCGTCGATACCAGAGTCTGAGTCGTAACCGCCGTCGTTGTGCTGTGTTCCCGTCAGATTGCCATCTCCCTTCAAGTTTTGCAAGGCCCAGTATTCATCGAACAGAGCGGAACGCACCGCGTCAGGTTCGACGTGAGAAGAGCCGAGTCCCCCTTGACCCTGGCTTCCCTCAACGAACCGGCGGCCCGCGCCCTCTTCCGACAGTGGCTGTTGCTAGACTCCCGTCTCCATGTCGTCAATCTTCGTCACGGTCATAATCTTCGTCAAAGCACCCAACTCATCCGTCCAAAACGGCCGTGAGAGCCCCGGTTTGCAAGTTGACGCTCCCGGTCCGAAATTCGGGGGGGGCATCCCCCTTCTAAGGGAACCAGTCCAACTCACAGCACGCACCCTGCATGTGATCGATTTTCCCAGGTGTGCAGCCACGCAGCGAGGGAGAGATGGGAAGCACCAAGAAAAACACCGCACCCCGATGCTCACCACAGTACCCAGACTGCTGGGAACGCAGGCCATCGGCCAAAGAAGGCGGGGGGATCGAGACGGACAAAAGTCCGGGCGACCACCTGGCCCCGACAGTGCATGGCCTGCACTGTCCGGGATGCCTCTCGCAGAGGGGTGTGGCGTCAGGTCGCGCCCTGCAACTGGGCAGCATCTGAAAATCGCTGGGAGATCATGCGCGTCTTGGGGTCGCAGGCTGCTGCGCGTGCCGAACCCCTCACGTCTAGGCGTGTTCCGGTTTGGGACGGCAGAGTGTATGTGTGGGAAGTGGTCGGCGAGGTAGTGCCCGGGAAGAGTTGTCACCGTTTTCGGGCCGAGGGGGCGGGGTTCGGCAAGGACCTTCGCCGTCCGTCCTCAAAGCCAGTACTGTTTGTCTGCGACGGTGTTGATGGTTAAAAGGTGATGTTGTCGACATCCGACGCACCCGAGGAGCAGAAGCACACCTGTCCGGCTCGCAACCCGGGTGGAGAGGGACCGACCCCCGGCCGGAAACCGCCCCGCGTACCGTGTCTGGTTCCGTCCCGACTGTCTCTGCCAGTTTCTGCCAGTTTCCACCCGATTTCCAAGTCACAGGATTCCAGGTCACAGGAGAGGGAGGGCTTAGAATGTGTGACGCGGCAGACCGCCACCACCGTATCTCTGTCCTCCCAACACTTTCCCGGCGATTCGGAATTCTCCTTCGGCATTCCCAGGCCCTCTGCCGGGCTGTCGGCCAGGGCGCCGGGTTCATCTCTCCCGGCCCCCGACGGATTTTGCTCCGAGGACGAATCAGAACACTGAATCTAGTTCGATCTCGGAGTGCCACCACGTTGTCGTCATCGTCAGAGGAAGTTAGGAACTAGCTCAGTCACCGGACACCAGGTCTCTCCTTGCGACTGGCAAAAATATCCAAAAATAACACACCACACGTTCGACGGGAATTGAGCCCGACGTGGGGGTCGAACCCACAACCTTGAGATGACCGCTGTCCACCATGTCCGAGACCGGAAGACGAGTAAGAGTCTCACGCTCTACCGATTGAGCTAGCCGGGCTGGTTTGTGTGGTGGGTGTTTGGTGAGGGCTTGAGGTGGGGAATGGAGAATATCTTGGAAAACTCAGCAGTGAGCTGGGGGAGGTGAGGGAGTGTCCAAGCTTGGTTCTGACTCGCGCTCGGCCTCGGGCATGCCAGCTGGAGATCAGTTGGTGGTGGAGAGAGTTGCGAGTCGACGGAGGGATCGAGCTGCCCGCTGGATGATGTCGAAGGTCGTGGTGGTGCGGTTCGAAGCTGCCTGGGCAGACAAGTAAATGGCGGGAGCGTTGGGTGCACTCCAGGGTGAGGACCGCTCAAATACAGGTGGTCCAGACGGGAGCCTCTCTGCTCGGAGTTTTCGTCCATCACCATCACCTTGACCACTTCAAGGGTACAGCAAGGGAGAAAAGGCCCCCATTGACACATTATTTCAACGAGACCGACCCATCCCCCTGATCCAACCAAGCTATGTACAGTCCAGAAAGCTGAAGCTGGTAGTCATGAGCTCCCCAATATCCAATGCGCCGTCTGTCTAGAAATATGACCTCCCTCAAAGAACCTCGGCTAACATAAAGGAAACCCCTGAAGATATGTACCGGGAGCTGTGTTTTTTCGCACAGCGGTATTCAATCACCGTATCGTCATCGTACAAGTCGATGATCCATGTCGAATGGTCTCTCCGCGCCACTTCCCTCCCCTCCCCCGCCTGCCTCTCCATCATGGTCGCATGTTGGCCATGTGCCCTCAAATGCGTCCTCACCTTGGGTATCCAATGTCGTCCCAGCCTTCCAAAATCCAAATGGACGCCGCTCTGTCTTGTCCTTCACTTCTTCGCCATCACCACCAACTCTTGTTCTTCTCCTCGACGGTGGGCCAATAAACCTTGGTGCACTCGCCCTCCTTTTCAATCCAATCGGCAATCTTCTCCACGTCCCAGCCACTCGTCATGCGCTTCGCCCCTTCCTTAACCTTGACCGGGTGCCCGAGGCTGATGGCACGCCGCGTGTAGCAGATGCCATCGGCGTACTTCCACTGGAAGCAGTCGTCCGCCTTCAAGCTCTTACACGCCGCCTGGCAGTCTTCGACCGACAGGTGGGCCTGCCGCTCCAGATCGTTGTAGTCCTCGGCCTTCTTCATGCGGTTGATCTGCCAGTCCTCCCACGTGCGGCTCGTGTCGTTGACGTTGAAGTACATGGTGTCCTCGGACAGGTTGTCCCAGTCGTCCATCTTGGAGCGCAAGCGCGGGGCGACAAAGTGCGTAAAGATGTCCTTGGCCACCAGCGGGCGCGGCTTCTCGACCCCCGCCTTGTGCTGCGCGGCATAAAAGTCGTGCTCAAACTTCCAGAACGAGTCAATCTCCTCGCTGTTGATGTGGTGCAGCGTCGAGACGACGTGGCACCAGTTCCAGCCGCCAAAAGGCATCGTCGTGTGCTTGTCGCCGTTGATCATCGGATACTGGTACACACACAAAGTCAGAGAAGTTATTCCACGATCCCCGTCGGGGATTTGGGATTCCCGCTCCCCAGCAATATGTGCCGCGGGAAGGAGTACATGTGGGACGGGAGCGCCCGCGACGGGCGGGTGATCCGGATAAACTCACCACCTGCTCGACTTCAACGCCCGCCTTTTCCTTCAACGCCATCGAAAACACATAGTCGCCGCAGCACTCCTGGTACGCCCGCTGATCGTACATGGCGCCGATGTCGGGGTTCTTGGTGACCAGCTCCTTCATGGCGCCCTGGCTGACGACGTAGCCCGACCCGCCGTGGGCAAAGGGAGCGTCACCGAGCATGGACACGGAGCCCAGGTAGCGCTTGTGGTTCGGGTTCATGGTCGCCAGCCACTGGATCATGCTCGGCCACATGACGTACGTGTCGGCGTCGACAAACACGTACCAGTCAAAGCCGGGCTTCATCTGGTACGTCTTCTCGGCCATGTGCACGTTCTTGTACTTGTCGAGCTGCCACCCCTCGGAGGCCGGGTCGCCGACCTTGTTGCAGCTGGCAATGTCGATGAGGCACGCCTTTTGACGTCGGTACAGGTCAAAGTCGCTGTTGCCCTCCATGACGGACGGCGTCACGTTGGCGAGGCTGTCCATGATGTGGTAGCCGGCCACGTCCTGCTCCATGTCGCTGAAGATGAGGAAGTTGGGCAGGCACCGGAGCAGCGTCATGAGCTGGGTGGGCACGCGCGCGAACGCCTCGGACGCGCCCGTCTTCATGATGAGCAGGATGTTGTCGCTGTTGAGGCCGGGGACGCGGAACGCATCGCAGACGTCGCCATAGGCGTAGGGGTTGACGGGCTTGCCGGCGAGAGGGGGCTCGCTGTTCGGGGTCGCGGTCGCGGTTGGGATCGCGGTCGCGCTCGGGATGTCGTGCCCGGGGTTGCCATCCGTGGCTGTCGGTTGGACGGGGATGTCGACGCGGACGACCGTCATCTCGGGGCCGGTGCCGTCGGGGCCGGGGGCGGCATTGGAGGCGGGACGTGGCTCGTGGGGGTCGGCCTTGTGGGAGGTGTAGGCGGACCAGTCGGCGCGGTTCGAGGCGGCGAGGAGAAAGAGCGTGGTGGCGGCGGCGGCGGCGACCACCACGAGGGTTTTCCTCGAGACGGCGGGCATCATGTCTGTCCAGCCTCGACGGCGCGTGTCGCTGCGGGCACCAATGGGGAGAATCATCGCGTCGCGAGACACAGCATCACCAGTGGCCGAGTCGTCGGTGGTGATGGTGGTGGTGATGGTCACGGTGATGGTGACAGGAGACTCGGGAGTCGGTCCAGGCACGAGTCAATGGATGGGATGGTGAGCTTCGAGAAGAGGGACAGTGGAGGGTTTCGCCCTTGCCCCCTAGCCCCCAGTGGCCCTGATGATGACCCGACCCTGCGGCTGAGACAAAATGGCGGCCGGGGGGTCTCAGGGGGGGGATCGCCAGCGGCTCACGGGCAAGATGCAACCGAGCGCCAACATTGGACGGCTGCAGGTGCGTGGCGTGCGCATCAGCGGGCGGGCCTTCCGCGTCTTTTTTTTTGTTTCAAGTTTGACAAACGCAGTGGAACGGCGCTCAACTTGAGCCCGATCGCGTTTGCTTCATCAGCCGGGCCTGGAAAGATCGTATCCAAGGCACCCAATCCCACTGCCAGGGGAATCCAAAATGGCTTTTTCTGCAAGGAATATGGGCTCTTTGGTAAAGTTCATTCTCAACCTCAAGAACGAGCTTGCCACATGGATCTCCGTTTCGTAAAGCCCACCTTTCTGGCAGCCAACCATGGAGGCCCGACCAATGGATGCCCGCAGCGCACAGCTCTGGGGCAGTGAAATCGCTCCATGCGAGCTGGTGCAGTCTGAGCTCTGCTTCCGGCGCTTCCAGAACCCCTTCCGGGAACCATTGACACTCTGAAAATAGACTCAACATTCGCACTTTGCCATCGCCATCGCCATCATCGTCTCGACATCATCAAGGCCAACCACAAACCTGTCGACACATTTCCAGGATTTCTCACGTCCCTTGCTTCCGAGACCCCCACCATCCCCCCCACCAGACGACTCAGGTCAACGACCATCACAACATCAACACACTGATCAACACAATCACCGCCTGCGATCGCTGCCGGTCAGCAGGATTTCTCCCGACTCGGTCCCCACCAGTCTCCAGCGACCCGAGACGTCCGTCAGTCAGCATCCGCATCGATGACGGAATCCCCCGTTCCGCCCGCTTCAAACGGCTCCGCTGCCACCGTCCCCCGGTCTGCCGTGCCGGCGCTTCCGGTAGGGCGGCGTCTAGTCCATCCCAGGTCGCCATGTCACCGTCCGGCGAGTGTTGAATCCTTCTCCCGGAACGTTTCGATCTTCAGTTGCTCCATCCCCAGCTCCCTCCCACAAGAACACTGGACACATGTCCGCCATGGTGCACCGCAGCATCCCGCCGTGGTTTGCTCGCGTGTCACCGCAGACATTCAAGGTGGGTACATGCACAAACACGCACCTGTATTCCGCAGATAACCTCGATTGCTTGACCTGTCCTGCCGGCCATGTCTTGCCCGCACTGCGTCTCTTCCTCGCGACCGTGACGTCGCATGGCAATTCTTATCTCGACACAACCGTGTTTCTCTGCTCTCTTATCTCGTATCCTGCCGCGTCATGGCCTCCACCTGTGCTGAGGAGGCCCCATCCTGAAGGGAGCGCTTTGCTCGTGTCGAGGAAACTTGCCTCTGACTGCCTCCTGAAGATCAACCGGTTCATCGACGCCAAACCGGTCATGGCGGAGGAAGTGGCCAAGAATGCTGTCCCCGGAGGTATCCACAGCACCATTGTATGGCAGTGTGGGTTCGAGGCACGACAACACCACCTAAAGCTCCTACATAACCACTGGGGAGACCAGTTTCGCCTGTTCAAGGCCACATACGGAGTACACAGTAAAACATAGGTAGCTAGTCCGCGCTGAGCCATCTTTTTTGGACTACGAATATAAACAAACAGGTTTCCTAAACACTAAACAAATTCACCCCGCCCATATAACGACGCCTTAAACACCAGCCCACTGTTTGGAAACATCACCAATGCAAAGGTATGCTCGCTCCCCCCTACAACCCCGTGTTCATCACATACCACAGCGCCGACCCGCCCGCCAGCGTAAAGGCCGTCAGGATGCCCGCGCCCGCCTTGTCGGCCGTCGTGATGGGCGGCAGCGGGTCGGCGTTGAACCCGCCGCGCTCGCCGGCGTTGACATCGCCCTTGCTGATGCCGCCGTCCAGCTCCGTCGCCGGGGGATCCGCCTCTTCGATCAACAGGCTCGACACGGCCGCCAGCACATTCATCTGCTCGCCCGCGCCCGACGTCTTGTCCACCGCCACGTCCACATAGACGCCCTGGGTCCAGTAGAAGCCGCACTGGCGCCCCGACGCGCCGCCCGTGCACTGCTTGACGGCGGCTTCCGTCGACGTGCGAAGCATGGGTAGCAGCGCCGGCTTGGTGTAGGGCGCCACCTGCGTCACCACCGCCAGCCAGCGGTGGACGTAGCCCTTGAAGCTCAGCATGTCGGCGGTGCACGCGCCAATGCGGCCCTCGCAGGGGAGCTCGTACGCGATGTCGAGCTCGAAAAAGTCCCGCTTGATGCCCAGGATGAGGTTGTCGATACGCATCTTCCACACGTCCGACTCGGTGAAGTTGTACATGAAGGCGGCTCCGTGCAGCAGCAGAGCCGCGTTGTAGCTGAACTGCGCCTTGAGGAGCACCGTGCAGTTGTTCTGGACGTGCGAGCCGTCGTACACGCGCCAGTCTTGATGGTCGATGTACTGGACGTCCCAGAGCCACTGGAACGTCTTCTCGGCCCACCTGGCGTACGTCTCGTTCCGCGTGTACCGGGCCAGGCGGGCGCCGAGGTCGAAGAAGCACGCATTCGCAATCGTGTTCTTGTAATCGTATCCATTGTTGGTGGGCGGCACCTGCCAGCGAAGGCCGCCGCCGCAGGTCTCGTCGTGTCGGTCCTCGTGTGCTTGCGTGTAAAACACGCCCTGGGCCAACGCCAGCCACTGCGGCTTGTCGTCTGGGGGGTTGGGGAACTTGTTCTCGGCTGCCAGCATGGCCGAGAGGCCCCAGAAACCTTGGTCGTCGTTCCCCAGCGAGGCCGTGTGGTTTGGAGGCATGTAGTCGAAGTTGGGTCCTGTTTGGTGCAGCATGCCTTGCTCGATGACGTGGTTGTAGCTCGGGTCACCCGTCAGGTGCCAGTAGTCGATGTAGGTTCCCATCATGGCACCTCCCTCCCACCAGTAGTAGTCGCCCTTGTGCTCGGTCGGTGGTCCTGGCAGAATTCCCGGTATTTCGCCCGACTGGTTGCCCTTGTATTGAGTCATGAGGTCGTAGGCCAGCGTTCGCGCCGACTCCTTGATCTCGTCTGTTGCCCACGTCCGTCAGCCTCTCGTCAACTCGCCCATCATCCAGGACGGCGTACCTGTTGTTCCAATCTTGTAATACTGCGCTTGGACTGCGGGCAAGAAACTGCTCGCGGCGAGCGCGGCGGCCAGCCATCGCGCTGTTGATCTTCCGAGCAGCGCCATCCTGTCGGTTCTTGGTCGGGCTCGATGAGTTCGAGTTCGGAGTGTCCGTGTAACCTCCTCGCTGGACGCTTGCCGCCGGTCGTATTGGGGCTTCGGTGGGAGAGCGAGCGGCGTCGTGGGCGGGGTGCAAACGAGCGACGGCGGGACGGTCGAGCCCGATAATGAGCGGCAGGTCGATGTTGAAGTGGATGAAGCAGAGTCGACGAGGGACGCGCCGCCTCAACCAGGGAGGGAGCGGTGTCTCCATTCCAACAGGCGGTTCTTGTGATCGTTTTCTGGGCACCTTGGCACTCTCGGCTGGCCCTTGGCGATGCTGGGCATCTCAGGGGAAGGGGGCAGTGCAGCAAAGTTGTGGACGACTCAGGGCGAAGATCGTCCACTGGCTTGGTGTTCTTGGCGCCATCGCGGCCACGCGCTTTGTGTCTGCTCGGTCTGCCGGACTTGTCACCTGACGAGCGGCCCTCGAGGACAAACGTCGACTTTTTCGCTTTCCATGTTTGCTGCTGCTGGATCGTGTGTTTTCGCCTCGCCTTTGACAGGCGGTGCCGATGTGCCGCTTCCAATGCGGGAGGAGGGTGTTCGGGTAGATCGCTGTCGCTTCAGGGTCGTCATGAAAGCGATGTCTCCGTCGACGTGCGACGGCAAGGCTGGCGGTGTTGCTGCCTGGGTTGTTGGGTGGATTCCGGGTGCCGACGCGGTTTTTCGGGAATGCGGGGAGAACAGGAACAGCCAGGCCAGATCGCACGGTGGCCCGAGCTCAGGGGCAGAAGGATACGGGCCGCCAAGCAGCATTGTCAGCCCGTCAGCTCTTGGCGCCTGACACCAACCAATTTGGCTGTCCTCCAATTCCATCTTCTGCGCCGCTCCGAATGACGGCATTCCAGCTTCGAGGGACACGAGAATCCGACGACCATGGACGCGAATAAATTCCCTACCGCTCTTTTGAAGGTGCTCGACGCTTTCCGGGATTCCCGGTGAAGATTCGGCATCCGGATTCAAGTGACATGGCGGGCTGCACGCAGATTGAAGGCTCGAGGTCTTGGAATCTCGACGACACCACCTCATCGTCGTCTCCAGTCAGTCTCCAGCACGGAGCTCAACGGCTGGGCTGAGTCTCGTCGACCCGCCGTCTCATCTCGTCGCCCTCCCCGGTGCCGTCCAAGCAGACAGGATGTCACTCTAGGCAGTTCTTGGGCACGGCAACATTGGAGTCACTCGTCAACAGAACCACAAATAGGATTGACCACGATGAACTGTCCAATTCTCTCTCTCTTGACACCCTGTTTATGTACACAGCTCTGACAACCTAGTTATTGGCAGTCTTGTCGTTGTAATAGTGGATCTGCTCCCATGTCAGCGGCCACCCCGACTCTCAACATCACCCACAACCTACAGTATGATCGGAGCATCCAGACGGCGTCTGGTATGCGTACGCCCCCGTGTTGACATAGAGCTGCTGCTTGGCGCACACCAGCCAGGCGGCGGCGTTCTGCCGCTTGACGCTGGCCACGGTCCACACGAGGGTGTCGCCCTGCCAGGCAAACGTGCCAAACGGGCTCTTGGTCGTGTTGAACCACGTCGACAGCGTGCGCGGGGGGTTCGCCTTGTCCGTCGGCTCCTGTACCCACATGTACAGGGGCGGGTTGGCCACCTTGTTGACGAGCTGCCCACCCTCGATGGCAAACTGCCCGGCCGTCGTGTGCGACTCGAGGATGGCGACTCCGGGCACGTTGGCCGGCTTGGTCTGGAGGTACTTGTGGTAGTTTGGCGCCGTGACGCCGCGGATCCAGAGCGCGTCTTTTACGAGCGTCGTCGGCGTCGGGACGCTGACATCGGACTGGGGAAGCGGGTTGCTCAGCGCCGTCCCGGCGAGGGCGATGGCGATGGCGGCAAACGAGAGTCTCATGTTTTCTGGCTGGGAATATCGTCCGTCTCGTGGGTCGGGGAAATCGCAATGTCCTGGGCTTCGGGCAAGGCCGAGTACCGCGACCAGAACGGCGGCATCTCTCCTTTAAAAGGGCTGGGAAATGTCGCTGTCCCTTGTCGTCTCCCCGCAAAGCGGCTCGGGACTACCACGGGCTTGGAGCGAAGAGACCCCAATATCGCTGGCAATCTTTGCAAATCTATTGTCGGGAGATCGCATAACGGCCCCAGATTCCTTTCCAGTGGAATGGCCTTGCGCACCCAATCCCGCCAGCGCAAATGGTTGTCGGCAGTCTTGATGGGGAAAGATACCCGGTTCGCCGTTCCGGATAAATAGCCTCGTCTGTCGGGCAGGAACCCGGAGTCAAGACACCGACATCACGACCACCTCGCCTAGTTTCGATTGTGGCGCCAGAGGGATGGTGCTTGTCGAGCGCTGTGCCGTGTCCTGACGGCGCGAGGGGAGTCTCGCTCGGAAAGGTCACACCAGTCTTTGTTTACATGGAAAAGGGGCATGGAGAGATCGGCTTGTTCTGTCGACAACTCCATGACAATTCTCGGTTCCATGACGCGCAGCTACAGCAGTTTGAAGTTCTCTGGGTCAATATTCTCGCCGACCTGGGCCGTCCTGCCGTTCGATACGCAGCTCCGGCGCGGGCAGGCCATGATGGGTCCTGCCGTCTGTGTTGATGGGGTACGATCGACTTTTCCATGAACAGCAAACACCATCGCAGCTTCCTCCAAAGCTGATCGGCCCACGACAATGATGGCGCGTCCCTTCGAACAGGCCTCGAATTGCTGGAGGTCTGTCCAGCATCACTACACCCCGGCATCCCAGGCCGTTCATCAACACCAACATTGGATTCTCTCGCCAGCTCAAACGCATCTCATCCAACATCACTATGAAACACACACTGGCCTCGCCGCCATGTCTCGCCCTTCTTCTATCGAGCTTTCCTTTGCTCTGCCACGCCCAAGCTCCCAACCATGGAGTTGCCCTCCCCCATTCTCGTCCCATCCTGCCCCCCATGACAGCCGTCGACCCCCGATTTCGGCGGGATATGCGGGGCCGGCACACTGGCGACGCTCCAAGGTCCATTCCGACGAGTCTACCAGACGAACCCGAACTCGACGGCGACCAAGGCCACAGGCGAACAGAGTGCGGTTATGCGGCCGAGAATCCCCGTTGGTCCCCCCTCTCACGCCTCCTCGACATGTCAACAGGGGTCTCATGTCGCTAACCATTGCCCCCGTCAGTCGATGTCACGGATGCCAAAGCCCTTGTTTGTCTCGGAGGTCTAACATGCTCCACCAGCAGCGGCTTTGTTGGATGTTGCCGGCCGAGCGGACCATGCGACATCGCGACGACCTGCCTCGAATACAGCCCCTCCACGGCAGTCTCTGCATGCGGTCAGGGCACTCTTTGCTGGTACGACATGTGTGCCCTTGGTCGGTGAACACGTTGGAGGCTCGCTCATTGCTGACCATCACGCAGTCGCAGCACGCGTCCGGTATGCAACTACTTGACCTACCTCGATGTTCAAGACGTCGGGATGATTCATTGCGAGACGGAGAGCTTCAAGTCGCCCGCAGTTCTTTACGATATCTACAACCCCTTTGCCGACCGAAATGTGGCCAACGAAACGGAAACCACCATCGGCGAACCTTCGATTGGTGCAAACACGGCACGGGGGCCGACGTCCAAGCCCTCCAGGAATAACAAGTACAAGAAGTGTATGATCATCGTCGGAGGGGTCATGGGTGGCCTGGTGCTGCTTGGGGGTGTCTTGCGCTTGGGTCAGCGGTGCAAGAACAAGAGGGCCTCAAAGCGAAGGCAATCCTCGGCCCATATCGACGCAGAACGACCGCGCTTGACGACGCGCCAAACGGCTCCTGCATCTCTGGGCACATCAGCGATGAGCCAGTTGGCACCGACAGGAGACACGAGACATCCCAGCGCCATGTACAGCCAGCTCGTCGAAGACGAGCCGACTCCTCCCAACCCTCCGCCGTACAGCCCGCTGCGAGCCCTCGGATCACTGCCTCACGTTGAGCTTTTTGACATGACAGACAGCGTCAACCCTCGCGCCAGCACCCGCTTCCCGGCCAATCCCGTGGACTCCATCATTGTTCAGACAAGCCTCGCACCCGGTTTCATGGCGCTCAACCTGAATGAGGCAGCGCGCACTGCGTCGGCGACCAACCTCGAGGGACGGACAACCAGGTATTCAAGCGTCGGAAGAGGATTCCAGAGGATGATGGGGAGGAAACCGGCCCCTTCCCTGGTCGAACCGACGGCTGTCAGCGTACAGGGTCGTCAGTGACGGTCGTGGAGGGAACATGATGGGGAGGTTTGCGTCTCATCAAGGGTACCGGCAGGGTGAAGACCCAGTTGGAAAGAAAATACCCGTCTGTGTAATAACCTACTGTCTTGGGGCCTTCCTAATCGTATCAATAATTGACATTCTCACGACCCAACCCAGACATGAAGAAACTCAACACAAGCGATGAACCCATCCTCCCCCCTCCCTCACTTTCCAGGCTTCGCGAACCTCTCGACCCCCTCCCTCGCTGTCCTCACCGAAACCGCATACATCTCGCCCATATCCCCCACGGCATGCACCACCGTGTCATCTCCAAACGGCCAGTACCCCTCCCCCTTTCCCTGCTCGTCAAACTGCGTCCTCCCCTCCATCTCCTTGAGCACCCCCTTTGCCGCCTTCAGCGCGTCCCCTCGCGAGGGATAACAGCCCTCGACCTCAACAGTCTGGTACCCGTCCTGCCCAACGGGGGGCGGTGGCTCGCTCCCGTCGCCGGTGTTGCGATAGTCTGTCTTGGTGTGCAGGACGTAGTGCAGCTGGCGGGGGCTGGGGGATGAGGTTCGCGGGAGGAGGACGGTGTGGTCGGCGGTGTTTTCGGCAAGGGACAAGGTGTTGGGCGTGCGGGAGATGCCGATGATGAAGTGCGGCGGCGAGGTGTCGGAGCCGGACCCGGACCCGGAGGAGGCTTGAGCGGGGAGGGGCGTCGTGTAGACTGTTACCGAGGGGCCGTATTTCCAGCTCGGGGAGGGGGTGTCGGGGTCGGGTTTGGTGTGGTAGGCGGAGAAGTCGGAAAAGTGGTAGCCCAGGCGGGACAGGGCGGAGAGGGAAAAGGGGTGAGCGGCGGCGAGGGTGGTGTGTGTTCCGAGGACGTAGGTGGTGAGAGTGGTGCCTTGGGTGGAGGGGTTGGAGGTGATGGAGGTGAGGGTAGTGTGGTAAAGGGAGGGTGGGATGGTGGGTGTTGGCTTGGGAGGAGGAGAGGGCTTGGAGGAGGATGTATTGGCGGGGGTGGTTTGCGCGGGCCTTGCGGGTGCGGTTTGCGTAGCCATTGTGGTGAGATTTGGAAGGATGGGGTGCGAGGGTTGGGCTGGAGGACGGACTGACACTGGTCAATGTTATACGCAAGGAAAGGGGACGGGTTGTGTGAATGCCCTCACCGTGACCACGACGCGCTGGGGTCCGCCCATTGCCGTATCGATGCGTCATGGACGGTCCATTCGTCAAAGCGTTGAGAATGTCATGAGAGCTGCCATGAGCTCTGGAGCTCTGGAGCCCTGCTGAGGCCAAAGTGGCGAGTACGTACAAACAAACATTCGACGGCGGGCGAACTTTAATGACCTGATGGCAGTTGAGCACACCCGCCTGGCTTGCCCAAGACATCGATCCCAGATTGAACGAGGCACTGAACTTCCCCACGATATAACTTTTGCGCCATGAGTTCCCTCATGGCAGGAATGGCAGAGGCCCAGGCCGGTCTCTGGTCACGGACATCGATAAGGATGATGTCGCCGTGACATCAGCTCGCGTGTTTTGCTGGCCATTTCCGGCCTAGTGTAAGTACTCCGTATCACTGGCAGAGATGGTTGGAACTTGGAGGAGTGGCGGAGGTTCGTTTCTCCGTCTCCCCCCTCGCCAGCCCAAACACTTTCCCTGTTGTCAAAACGGCCCATCACCCCTCTTATGTACAACCCCTCATCTCAACACCCAGTCTGTCCCAGACTACCTGAATGTCCCAAGCCTCAACATCCAACACAATGGCCGCCTTCATCACTCAACACCTCCTTCCCTTGGGCAACCCACCCCCAGGGCACCTCCTCCCCGCCTCGGAAAGCTTGAAACGAACCATTATCCCCCCTCTGGACTCTGGCTTCCCCTCGACAACCACCACGCGCATTCAGCATCCCACCCCCGCCACGTCCCCGCAACACCAACAACACCCAGTGCCTACAGCGACAGCGACCCGTCCCCTCGCCGACCCGCACACCATCACCCAGCTCCTCCACACCTTCCACACCCAACAGCACGACAGCACTACCACGGGAACTACAGCTCCCGCTGGTGATGGCGGTGCGCACCCCGCTTTCGACCTCGCTGAAACCCGCTCCTGCTACACCATCTACGGCGACCTGCCTGGGCTGCGCTGGGCCGATGTGACGGTCGAGACAGACGACGTGCTCTGCACCGTGACCATCTCGGGGACACTTCTGAGGGGCAAGCCAGGGGAGGTGGCCATTCGCGATGGGGTGCAATTCGTTCGGGGGGACCAGCCGGGCGAGGAGGGGGGAGTGGTGCATTGGCACGTGAGAGAGCGCGGGGCGGGCAAGTTCCGGAGGCAGTTTCACCTGCCGGTGGGAGCGGTGGAGATGGCGGCAGCGAGGGCGAGGATGCAGGAGGGGGTGGTGGTGGTGGTGGTGCCCAAGACGATGGGGGAGATGGTGAGAGAGGGGGTGGTGAAGGGAAGGAGGGTCGTTTGGGAGATGGAGGGCGGGGTACTTGTGGAAGGGGATGGGGGGAGAGGCAACGTCGGTACCTAGGTGGGTAAGAAATAGAAGGAAATTTATTGGTGGAGGCCGACGATCTAGGCTGTCGCCGTGAGATCAAAGGTTTGCCCAACTAGCTCCTCGCTGAGTCCCCACAGTCTCTCGGCCGCCACAGGGTCGCTGGCGTGCGGTGCCGGGTCCTTGAACTGGCAGTCGACGAGGTAGAGCCCCTTGATATCTGGAAAAAGAGTCAGCGGCATCCTCTCATGATCCATAACCGGAACTCGCCGTTCAACGCTGGGTCCGTCGCCGCCACCACGGTCGTCGAGCACCCCTCGTCCACCGTCTTCCAGTACAGCGCCACCTTGGAGAATTGGGCGTTGAGCTCCTCGTCCTGGTTCCGGCTCAGCTCCGTCTCAATGCTTCCCGGATGCAGCGAATACGCCGTGATGCCCTGCCCCGCCAGCCCCTGCTGGAGCGACAGCGTAAACAGAATGTTGGCCGTCTTGCTCTGCGCGTACGTCACAATGCCATTGTAGCCGTCCGGCGTGCACCTGGCAAAGGCGCCGGCCAGCGGGCGGAAGTGGTCCTCCTCGGGCGGCACCTCGCGCGGCCCAAAGTTGTAGTCGGAGAAGCGGATGGGCGAGAGGCGGTGGCCAGCGCTGCTGAGGGAGACGACGCGCGTGGCGCCGGGCACGGCCGAGGGGGCGCGGGCGGCGGCGCGCAGCAGCGGGAGGAGCAAGTTGGTCAGGAGGAAGGGGCCGATGTGGTTGGTGCCGAACTGCTGCTCGATGCCCTCGGGCGTGGCGTGGCGCGAGGTGACGACGACGCCGGCGTTGTTGATGAGGAGATCGAGATGGGGCGTGAGCTGGGCGACGGAGGCGGCGGCGGCGCGGACGGACTGCTGCGAGCCGAGGTCGAGGGGGACGATCTCGAGGCGGGTGGCGGGATGCTGGGCGAGGATCTGGCGGGCGACCTCGTCGACTTTGGACGGGGTGCGCGAGGCGAGGATGAGGAGGGCCGGCTGCTGGGAGGCAAGGGCGAGGGCGGTGGAGGCGCCGATGCCCTTGGGGCTCACGCCGGTGACGAGGACTGGCAAGGAGTTAGCCTTTGGGTCAAGGTCTGGTCGGGGACTGCCACGTCTGGGGGAGGAGAGGGGACCGACTCGTCTTGCCCCGGATGTGCTCTCCAAACACCTTGGCCACTTCTGAGCCAGGGGTCCTCTCTCCAAACTCGGCGTTCGATGTCATGGTGGGCAAAGATGTGGTGTCTTTGTGGGGATGGGGAGACGGAGATGCATCGGTGGTGATGTTTGAGGGAGACGACGGCGTATTTCAACAACTCTTGCCACTCTTAGGACCCAATATGGACATGTTCGGCAGTTCGTGATGTTCCCACGATGCTTTTGGATTTTCCCGAGACTCCCCGAAAATCCCCGCACCGTGAAGCCATCTCCAACACGGCGACTTGGGGACGCGGGACGTCGGGGAAGCTTGCCCGCATGCATGTCGTTGGATGACACCCGGGGCGGCCCTTTTTCTGACACCGGGACAAGACCCTTTGAACATGAAGAGTGCCGTGACAGCCAGCCAGACTACAGCGACTCTGGTCTGATTCTGGCCTGGCCAGGCTGGGGGGGTGGTTGATGTTTCCGGGGGGGGGGCACCCGCCATGACAGTTTCAAACAAGCACCTACTTGGACCCTGGGCCGTTGGGAATTATTCTGCGCTTTTCCATCTGCACCATGTTCAACTGACGTGCGGGCAGTGGGCGGTGGGCGGTGGGCGGTGGGCGGATGAGGCGGATGAGGCGGCCGAGGGAACTTTGGGACCTTGTGCCATGGCCATTGTCCATGCGTCTGCATTAGCTGTCCTCATCTGCTGTGCTGCTCCGCCATTGTCACCTTGTCCGGCCGAGGAATGCAGGATATCCAGAGTGGCAAAGGGATGCGTACACAGATGGTTGTAGTTTGTACGGACGAGTGACGGAAGATGGACGCGATGGAGGTCATGGGGACATGGAATTGTCGAAATGACATCCCGCCCTCGCAAGATTTTGGTCCACTGAAAGGCCCACTGAAAAGCCCATACCTCA
Organism: Podospora tetraspora; assembly: GCA_027943155.1. Lineage (NCBI taxonomy): Eukaryota > Fungi > Ascomycota > Sordariomycetes > Sordariales > Podosporaceae > Podospora > Podospora tetraspora. Next base: position 72,824 of record JAQKAE010000007.1, read on the forward strand.
GCGGCGTGGTGCGGGGTGAATGGAGGGCATTGACCCCACCGCGGCTGACCTCCACGGCGTCCCTGATTTTCAATTTGTAGGGCAGAGATGCCCGGCTTCCAGAACCTTGGGCCCTGAAGACTCGGCAGTGAATTGCCCTGCCCCACCAAACAGCTGCGACCGAGGCGAGGCGACCGAGCTGGGGCCGCGACGCGTCTAGAGAGCTCTGCCCACCTGATCTCTGCAGTCTGCAGAGCCACAAGCCCGCCCAGGTGACGCGACCCCCGGCCATCAAAATTCTGGCTGCTGAGGAGCCTTCAGGTCGGCCTTTATCCTCTCCAGCTGTCCTCCCCCCCCACCTCTCTTCTCTTTCGCAACATCCATTCACCGATTTCATCAACCGCACAGCCCCAATTTCCAGGCGTCACGATGCCCCCCCCTGCCGGGGATTCCGACGGCGAGGACGGGCATGGCAATGGCGCCGAGTCGCCGGCGTCCCCGGACTCTGCCTTTGGCGCCGTTTTCCAGTCGGACCACAGCGACCTCGAGTCGAGTTCCGACCCCGGGTCGGACGTTGACGCAAACGGCGACCGTTCCCAGTTGTCTCCCCGCGCGAACGACGACCGCCCACCGTCCTCCTCCGAGTCCAACGACGACGCCTCCGAGCCCTCCTCCGAGCCCAACGACGACGCCTCCGAGCCCTCCTCCGACGCAGACGACGACCGAGGCCGGCGTCGGCCCGCTGGATTCTTCGACCTTGAAGCCGAGGATGACCAAGACAGCGACATGGGAGCAGATGGCGACGACAATGACGAAGACGACGACGACCAGGACCTGATCCAGTTTCCTCAGTTCTCCCGATTTCCACCAGAACTGCGTCGCATGGTCTGGGAGGCCTATTGTCCCGATCTCACAAGCACCCAGGGACGCGTCTACGATATCATGGCGCCTTCGCAACGTTTGGCCTTAAATGTCACGCTTCCCCAGCGAACACTCGCTGCCCGCACCGTCCTGGCCGTGAACCACGAGAGCCGCACCTGGGCTCTCCAGGCGTTCCCGGACGGCCTCACTCTTCCCTCGGCCCCCGGCGACGTCCTCCGCTTCGACAAGCACAAGGATATTGTCATTTTCAACCACGTCGCCGAGCCTCTTTTTCGCGACTCCGTCTTGCAGCAGGTGCACAACTTGGCGGTTGGGGCCGACCTCTATGACACCCTCGAAGACCTGCCTCTGCCAGGCTCCTCGGAGATGCCCAACCTCGCGCAAATCTTCTTCACCGTCGATGCCCGCGAATGCCGGGTGCAGGACACACTTACTTGGTGTGCCAGCAAGCCCGCCATCTTTTCGTCACCCGTCACCTTTGTCGAGGACATTGATGGGCGCGAATCAACCCATCTGTACCAGTATTGCTGGCCCGACATCAAGGAATGGAAAGGTTTCACTGGCCGCGAGAGTGAGCTCGCCCATCTTTGGGGCACTGGAAATATACCCTTTCCACGTCTTTACCAGGACCAGGAGGTCTCCTTCGCTACTGGCACCGCCGCCGCCGACGATTCGGATGACGATTCGCAGACCTCGGAAAATGATGAAGCCGAACGAACCCGATTAATGGTCCGTGATCTCCTGGAACAGGTGCCCATCTACCCCCTCCTCCTCTTCCAAGATGAGAAAATTGTGCGCAACATTCAGTCGTGGAATGGCGACCCAGATACTTGGCTTCCTGAATTTGACGACGAGGATGGGTACTTTTGGCGCAACGACGACAGCGTCGGCTCCTTGACCGAGGAGTACGACAGCTCCGGGATTGACGACTCGGAAATCGAAGAGCGCTCGCACGGCGACGAGGACGAGGACGACCTCGATCTCGATCTCGACCTGGACGACGTGGATGAGTCGGACCACCTCGGCCTCGATGGCGAGTCAGAGGAGGTCTCGGGCGACGAATCCTCCCTGGCTTTGGCGCCCGCCCACTTCTCCAGCCCTGAGTCGACCACCGTCCGAGGGGACTCGACAAGCACGGATGGGGAGCAAGGGGAGGAGCCGGGACCAAGGGGCCACTCTGGCAGTCAGACGGCCATTTCCATTGAGGACGACTCCAATGACGACTCGGACGAGGTGGCTCCGCGGAAACGGAAACGCGCGACCCGGAGTCTCGACGTCTCAAGCTCTAGCAGCGACGGGGAGGGTCCCATGCAGCGGTCCCGCAAGAGGAGGATCATCTCGGACGACTCGGACTCGGCCGACTCGGCGCCCCGGAAGCGAGCCCGTCGGGCCACGATCATCACCGACTCTGGCGATTCCGACACAGATGATGACCAAGTGATGGAAACCTCCGAGGTGGCACCCAAGAAGAAAGACAAAGGGAGAAGAACAAATCCAATTGAGCTCAGCGAGAGCGAATCCGCGTCAGGCAGCGACGGCAGCAGTCCCTCGGGGAGCGAAGAGGACGACGACGCCCCTCCTACCAAGCCAATGACACTCGCCGAGAGGCTCGCCCTCAACCATCGCGAGAACCCCATCCCGATTTCGGACTCGGAAGACGACGAGGACAATGGCAACAGCATGCAGGAGGAGGAGGAAGGGGACGAGGAAGACCACGACGGCGGGGCTGTGGGCGAGTACGCCTACGGAGGCCGATTTCCGGACGACGACGAGGGCAATGACGACTCTTCGGCCCAGGAGGAGGCCCAGGAGGGGGGGATCTTTGACGAGGAGAGTGACGGGGGGTACTGAGGGCGATGGGTACTCTTTGGCCCAGGTGGAGGAACAAGAGGAGGAGACTATTGAGGAGGGGGACTGACAAGGGGTATTGAGTGGGAGGTATGAGTGGGGGATATGAGTGGGGAGTGGGGGCAGGGGTTGAGGGGACCTCCCTGGGGTGTTGGTTGGGTGGAATGGGCTCGGGACACCTCTCTTTTGCCGTCGTTGCCGTCGATGGGTCGGGGCTCGGGGGATTGTGCCCCTGTCACGCTTTCCTGCTCTCTTTCCTTTGTTGATGCGCACCCCGAGATCGGCGTTGGGGTCGGCGTACCATAAATGCGGCAGCATGGCTTCGGAGGGCCGGAGTTGGGTTCAACAAGGCTTCATGGGACATGGCTTCACGAGACATGGCTAATGCATACATAGTACAGGGCTTCGGCAGCAGGGGCGGGGAGTTTGATGGTTTGTTTTTCTCACATTTGTTAGCGGCGTGGGAGGGATTCCAACCCGGAATTAGACGGACATGGCCCATAGATTCCCGAGACTACTAGCTATATCCTCGGGCATCAGGATACCCAGGCCGTGAATTAAACATTGGCGGTCGCTGGCCATTGCCAACTAGTTTGAAACTCCATGATATATCACCGTGCAGGGGGTTTCCGGGTGTCTCTGCTCTCATCAGCTGCTTGTCCATCACGATTCATGGTCGCCTCGTCTCTTGTTCCCGAGCCGAAGCGGGGAATGTGTGGCCACATCCAGGTCAAGACAGATGAAATTCCATTCATCCTTCGAATGGGAAGGTGGAAGGAAGTCCACTGCAACAGGCCAAGTCAATGATCAAGCCTCGCTCCCAAGTCCCAGCATTCCTTTCTCCGCCCAAAATTACCACCACCATCACCGCCCACCATCACAGCCCCGGCCCAACCCAGTTCTCCCTCCTCAACCTCCCAAACCACGCCTGCTTGTGCGGAAAGGCAATCTCCTTCTCCTTGGTAAACCCCGCGTACTCGAGATGTTGAATGAACCTGTCCTCTGTCAGCCCCTCGCTCCCTCCCCCGGCGCGCCGTCCAGAAACATACCTCGCATTATCCACCCTCGGCTCCAGACACATGCTCATGGTCCGATAATCACTGCTAAACGCCCAATGCACCAGGCTCGTCAACCAGCTCTGCACCCGCCCCCTCGCCCACTCCTCGCCAATCAGCACATGACACCCTCTGTCCCAGTCGTCCGCCGCCGCGCCCCCGACGTGCCTGCCCAGCACGTCCTCCTTGACCCAGTACAGCTCAAAGTACCCAAACGGCACACCGTCCCACATGCCGATCACGGGGAAGCTGTGGTGGCTCCTGAGCGCCGCGTCGAGAAGGCCGGCGGCGTATTGCCCCCAGAACGCGGAGACGCGCGGGTTGGCGTGCCAGTATTGGAGGAGGGCCGTGTCTGTCATCAGGGAGAGGTGCGGGTGGGGCGGGGGTTTGGAGCCGACGGGCCCGGTGTAGGGGACCGGGGTAGGCGCGTTGGAGGCGACGCGGAACGAGAGGTATTGTCCGACCGAGGGGATGTAGCGCATGTAAAAGATCTCGCCCATGCGCGGTGGCTTGGGGCGGACGGGGTGCCGCGTGTGGTTGGTGAAGGTGTATTGGAGCGGAGGCGGAGGGTAGTACGTCGGGAGGTGGGAGGCGCTGAAGTAGGGCCCGATGGGGAAGGACGGGGCCGATGTGAGCACGATGGGCGGGTGGACGGGGACGTCAAAGGCTTCGGGGTTGGAGAGCGGGGACGTGATGTTGAGGTCGAACTGGGTCGGGGAGCCGGGCCGGCTGGACGTGGGGGATCCGGGGTACGAGAGGAGACCGGCGTTGTTGGACCTTGGGTTCGGCTGGAGGGTGAAGAGGAAGAGGCGCTCGGGGATCTGCCAAAACATGCGCTGCGAGACGAACATGTGCGACCAGCCGTCGTCGGGATCCTTGGAGGTGCCGACCGAGGAGTCGTGCGAGGCTATCAGCCCCATGCGCTCCAGCTTTGGTATCAGGTTCCGACCGCGGAACACTCCGTCCTTCTTGACACGGACGCGCCACTCGCCCAAGGGGCGGCCGGCCTCGGGGGTGTTCATCGAGTCCTTGTTGGTCAACTCGGTGCGGGGGGCGCGCTGGTGGAAGTACCAGTAGAGCGTGACCCACAGCATCATGGCGATCTGGCGGGTGGGGCTGGCGGCGGGCTTGAAATGGTCGCTGTTGGGGTTCGAGATGGACGAGATGAAGAGGCAGTCGCTGTCGAGGGAGGGGGTCCTGAAGGCGTGGACGCGAGGCTCCGGTCGCCCGGCCGGCCCATCGCTGATGGTGCCATCGACGTGCTCGGGCCTGTCGTGGGATTGGGATTTCGCGGGCGGCTCGGCCTTGTCTCTGTCCTCGGTGTGGATGACGATGGACCAGCCGATGGGAAACGCGTGGTGGTGGTTGGGGCTGTGGGCGGTGTTGAGCTCGTTGGACTTGAAGAAGAGGCCGGCGAAGACGGGGGTGACGGTGATGTGCTGGCCATCGGGCAGGTGTACGACCTGGGGGGGCATGGTGTTTGTGTCTGTTTGTGGTGCTGGTGCTTGTCTCGAATGGGGGACTGTCGGATTGGACGATGGCGGGGTGGAAGACGCAGGGGACAGACTTCCAGAAGCCACTGTTAAATGATGCACAGCATGTCGACACGACCAAAGATCTAGAAGGGAAATGGGTCACACGAGGCTGGACGACACGAGATTTGTTGCGTGTTGGAGTCTCGGCATTCCCCCTCGGCTCTCCATCCCAAGGCCTTCCAATGGATGCCCGTTGGACAATCGGGAGGAGGGGCACCTCCAAGCTAGGTCCCGTCCAGCATCCATGGCGGGGTTGCAGTCCTGCTCCGTCATCGACACCCCTGAAGAGGCCCAAGCTCCCGTCCTATCGGGCTCACCCGACGGAGGGGCAGCCGTCCTGCCAGTGCTTGTCTCCCCACCTTTCCCCGCTGGCGCCACTCTTGCAGCGTGGTGGCAGCTGGCCGGCCATCAGCAGATCATGGGGAAATCGGAAATCCAATCTAGATTTTCACATCTGGAATCTTGCATTTCCGATTCCGACATGCCACCTGAACCTCTCTCTACTCGTCTCTCTTGTCGCCCCCGCCCTCGCCCTTGTCCTTGGCCTTCTTCTCCTCGGTCAGGCTCTCGTCGTCCTCCTTCTCCTTCTTGCGCCGCTGGTCCTTGCGCTTGCTCTTTTCCTCGTCGAGCACCTCCTTGACCTCCTCGCCCACCTCCTTGGCCTCCTCCCAGTCCACGTCGTACTCGACCGCAATCACCTTGACCTCGCTGCGCAGCGCGTTGGCCTCGCGCACCAGGTGCTCCCACTTGTCAATGTCGAAGCCGCGCGCCTCGTACAGGGCCGTCTGCCGTCGCGACACGGTCACGTTCATGGCCGCCTTGTAGCTGAGATCGCGGCTGATGTAGAGGAACCACAGGTAGCCGCCCATGATGGTCGACAGCCCCGCGAGATACGTCACGGGCTCGATGAGATCCCACCCGGCATCCGTGTGGAACGAGCAAAAGTACACGACACCCCACCACGCCGTGAGCAGCCCGAAGCCCCCCTTGGCCAGCCGGTGCGCCCCCTGGTGCGCCAAGAGATCGCACTCGCGCTTGATCTCGGCGAGCTGCTCGATCTCGCGACTCATCCTCCGAAGCCGGACGCGCATGTAGTGGGTGCGGTCGTTGAACGACGGCACCGTGACGCGCATCTCGAAATTGTATCCCTCGACCTCGATGGCGAACTCGCGTCCACGCGCGGCATCGCGGATAAAGTCGCCCACCTCGGTGCTGCTGCTCCACCGAACCCAATTCTTTTCCGAGCTCTTGCGCTCCGGGCCCTCGTGGCCGAGGCCCGAATAGGATTCCACGTGCGTCAGGTTGTCCGCGTTCTTTTCGGCGTCCTGTTCGCGCCGTTTCTTCGCCTCGAGTTTCGAAATGGGCCCCGCGTCATCTCGTTCGGCATCTTCGGCGCGAAAGTAGACGTTGGGTATCTTTTCTTTTCCGTCTTCGACGACCGGCGGGATCTCGGCCTGGATGAGTCGCTCGACGTAGGAAAGAGGCTGTTGAGGGTGGATTAGCAGCGCCAGGGGCTGGATGTTTTGGTTCGACGAGATGGAGCGGCCGTAGTCGAGGCTGTTGTTGTCCTTGTCCTTTTCGATCGACAGGGGCAGGGGGAGGACGAGCTTCAGGAGGCGTGTCGGGGTCGTCAACAGCTTGCCTGCTCCTCGTCAGCAGGTCTGGGGGGCGCCGTCAGCGTGGGATGTGGGCAGGTACCTATTACTGGCTCTGGCTCCTCGTTGGCCGCCTCGGCCGGTGGTTTGTCTGCGTCGTCGCGGTGCCATGGCCGTTTGACCTGGTGTTGGCGCACTCGGACTTGTTGCTCCTGCTCGTCGAGGCCCTGCTGGTTCAGCTTCCTGGCCTTTTCCTCGTACTGATCGCGTCGCAAGTGTCTGGTTGCAGAAAATGATCTGGAGTGGTATGCTTGGAATCCCAATCGGTGACAACATGAAGCAGGGAGCGACTTTGGCGCAAACGACTGTTGGAGCACTTGGCTCGAGAGCCTCGAGAATGCGCGGCTCATGGTGACTGTGGCGGACACACACGAGACAAAGAATTTGCGGGAGAAGTCCTGCTGTTATGGCATCGTATGGGAGAACCTTTGACAAAAAGGCGTGGTGGGGAGCCTCGGGAGAGTCGAGACTCGAGACGCGGCGGATTCGCGCCCAAAACATCGTGAACCGGGCCTGGTGACGTCAGTGATCTGGGGGGTGCCCGTGCTTGGCGTTGACACACGAAATGTACCAGGCCGATCTTGGGGACCCACATTCGATTCCTTCGTCCAGCAAAGCAACCTCTCGTTTCTTCGACTGCCACTTGGCTCTTCCTCAGGCTCCATCTCGACATCCACCCGGTCTCGACTCTCGACAACTCGCCCTTCCTCCGACAGTCGACGCCAAATCATCATGGCAGCGCGCAACGCCCACCCACGGAATATTCCGTGCGCGCGACGCGCCCATCCAATCACGCCGTCATTTCATCCACCAATCCATCCCAGCTCCTATCGCCCACGATAAGGAGCTCCCCGTCCCAAGATCCCCAAGATCCCCAAGATCCCCAAGATCCCCAAGACCGGGAGACGCTCGGCCATGCGTGCCGCATATGCAACAGAATCGCAGTACACCAACAAAGCCACGGCCATGTCTTGAGAGCAACGAGAACCACTTGACAAAAGCCCAACATGGATGCCGCCTCGGATTCCAGCCGCTCCAGCCCCGGTGCCTCGTCGCTGCAAGCCCGCACCGGCAACGCTCCTCGCGCCGACCGACCCTGCGATATCTGCCGGAAGCGCAAGTCGCGGTGCGCAAAGGAACCCGACCAAGAACGATGCGTGCTCTGCACCTTTCACAACCGCGAATGTACATATAACGATGCGCCGCAGCCGAGGCGGAAAAGGCCCGACCTGGCGGATGACACCCCCGGCAGCGTGGACGGGTTGGGGGACAACGAGGTGCAGCCCGGGTATGACATCTTCTTCTTAACCGACTGCAGTTCCCTCGGCTAACTCTTCGATCCAAGGCCCCCTCGGAAGCGAACCAAGGGAACCCAGACGGACGACGCAGCAGCCACGGCTGGCGCCTCGACCTCGACATCGGTTCGATCCCTGCTCGACCGAACTCTCGGACTCCACCGAACCACCCACTTCAAGTACATTGGCCCAAGTTCTGTTCACGAGGAACGGCTGCTCGACCTCATACACCGCTTCTACGAGTCGGGAAACGGAGAAGACGGGTGCAAGTTCCGCCGTGTCGCCGACTCGACCACCTTCCTCTCCAAGTCCGACCGTCACACGCTCTTCAGTGGCGACGTGGATGGCGACATTGAGGCCATCGAGGAGGCTGTTCGGCCTCACGGGGCCGGGCTCGTGGCTCTCTACTTTCGCATCGTTCATCCCAGCTACCCCATCTTGCACAAGGGCGTCTTTCTGGAAAAGTACGCGAGGAGCTACAAGGAGTTCTCGCCGCCTCTTCTTGCGGCCGTCTACCTGCTGGCCATGGACTGGTGGGAGTATGATGGAGAGCTGGCGTCGCATCCAAAGCCAGACGCCGAAGCGCTGCTGCGGACGGCCATGAAGGCTCTGACTGGCGTCATCCACCGACCCAAGCTCTCGTCTGTCCAGGCCGGCCTCTTGCTCCTCCAGCGCGCCGGAGGGGACTCGTGGGTCTTGGCCACCCAAGTCGTGGCCATTGGCGAGGAGCTCGGCCTCCACCTCGACTGCACCACCTGGAACATTCCAGAGTGGGAAAAGGGACTGAGGCGGAGACTCGCGTGGGCCATCTTTATGCAAGACAAATGGGGTGCCCTCATACACGGCCGGCCGTCGCATGTGTCGTCTACAACCTGGAGGATACCCCGAGTCTGTCTTGGCGACTTTCCAGAGTCCGCCGTCGACGACGACGACAAGGAGGGCAGCACCGAGGTGGAAAAGGGACGCTTGCTCTTCATCCACCTGGCCAAGCTCACGCAGATCATGGCGCAGGCGCTCGACATTCTCTACAGTCCGGACCAGACCAGCATCCAGGAACTCGTGGCGACAAGCGGTGTGCAGGGGCTGCTGGAGCTCGTCAAGCCGTTGGCGGTGCAGCTCAAGGACTGGGCCAACGACATGCCACAAGAGCTGCGGATGGATGATGTCAAGACGCGCAAGCTCTGCTCGAATGGCTATCTCCACCTCTCGTACTTTGTGACCGAGATCATCATTCACCGCCGCATCATTCGGAGTCTGGCGGCGGACACGCCTCCGCCCCTGCGAGATCTCTGCCGCGAGGCGGGCAAGGCGCGACTCGAGCGAGCCATCACGTTTGTCGACGAGCTGCGGCCCGAGCACCTGCAAGCATTTTGGTGGTTTGCCGCGCCCAAGTCGCTTGCCTTCATCCGGACATATGGAGGGCTGCTGTGGGCGACAAGTTCCACCGACGGCGAGGCCGAGTTTTATCGGCGCAAGCTGGGCGATTTTCGGTGGAGCCTCAAGGTCCGGGCCAAGGGGGTGAGCTTCGTTGCGGCGGCGCTGCAGGAGATGGACGAGAGCCTCCAGGACATTGACATGACGCGGTCTCCCGTGGGAAGGCGAGTCGGCGCGGCGGACCAGAGCCAGGCACAGTTTTTGGTGCCCGACAGTCTTGCCAGTGATGCTGGGACGCAGATGCCGGGTCAGGAGATGGGCGGCCATGGCATGTACCGTGAACTGCCGTTCGAGTCGACGGGTACGTCGCCCGGCTTCAACATGCTGGAGCTGGATACGGTGTCGTCACACGGCTATCTGTCGGACGTGGGTGACCAGAGCCATGGGTTTTTCTTTTCGGGCCTTGGAAATCCGTAGTTTGGGTGACGGTCTCGAGGTCGATGCCCAGTTCAGCCCGGGCGGTCGTTTATCTGGTGGACCTATGCCCTGTGAAGGGGGCCTGTAACGACCGGGCCCGGCGGCTCTTTGCCAGCACCCCTTCGGCTCCACCGTCATATGTTGCACTCCCGTCGCCCTGCCTGTCCAGTGTCCGTCCCCTGCGTTCCTGTGCTGGAAACCTTGACCATCACATATTCCTCGTGCCACCTCCAAGTTGGAAACCGGGCATTCTCCTGTCACAAACATGTCGTAATGCCCGAAGGTCGAGGTCGAGGCTGTTGTGTAAGTCGCACCGCTGAGTCATCGGGTCCGCGGGTCCACAAGCACCTGAATCAAGACGCAATGTGATGGAATGAATCGGCACGTCCCCAACTCTCAACACCTGCCTTCACCCCTCACCAGCACCACCACCAGCACCACCACCGACACCGCAGACACCGCAGACACCATTTTCCTGCCAGGGCCATCAAACGCGCCATGGACGACGCGGCCCAGCTGCGTCTGGATCGATTGGTCGATTGGGCCCAGGCACGTGGCGCGCGGCTGCACCCGTCGCTCGAGATCTACCACGACGACGTCACCAAGCTCTCGCTTCGGGTGAAGGAGTCGGCCGCCCCCCTCGAGCCCGGCTTCCAGGCCGTGTCGTGTCCCTTTGGCATCACGCTGTCCTATCTCAACGCCCTGGTGGACGGGCCCCTGGACCCCTCGACGCCCTCGCAGCTTCACGACCATCGCGGCCCTGCCTTTCCGCCCAGCTTCATGGACGCTGTGCCCCCCCACGTCATTGGTCGCTTCTACCTCATCCAGCAGTATCTCAAGGGCAGCGAGTCCTTTTGGTGGCCCTACATCTCGAGCCTCCCCGGTCCACTCCAGGTCAACTCCTGGGTTCTCCCCGCCTTTTGGTGCGTCTCTGTCCACCGTCGCCCTCACACCCTGCCATGACTGACATGGGACAGGCAAGAGGATGATGTCGAGTTCCTGGCCGGCACCAACGCCGACGTCGCCGTCGCCGAGATCCAGGAGAATGTCAAGGCCGAGTTCAAGCAGGCGCGCAAGATCCTCAAGGATGAGTCCTTTGCCGACTGGCAGGGCTACAACCGCCTCCTCTACAACTGGGCCTTTTGCATCTTCACCAGCCGCAGCTTCCGCCCGTCCCTCATCATGTCGCCAGAAACAAAAGAGGTCATCAACACGGTGCTCCCCAGCCGCTACGACGTCGACGACTTTTCCATCCTCCAGCCCCTCTTTGACATTGCCAACCACTCTATCACGGCCAAGTACACGTGGGACACCAACTCAGGCCCCCGCAGCTGCCAGCTGGTCTGTGGCGACGGCTACCGCCCCGGCGAGCAGGTCTTCAACAACTACGGCCTCAAGACCAACAGCGAGCTCCTGCTGGGGTACGGCTTCATCCTGCCCGAGACGCCCACCTTCCACAACGACTACGTGCACGTGCGCGCGCGCCCGCAGGAGGACGCGCCCGAGGACTCGGAGCCAAAGGACTTTTTGATCTCGCTGCGCCCCATGGCGGACGCGAGCTCGCTGGTGGGGCGAGCTCGGCCACCCAAGCCGAGGTCGACGCGCTTTTACCTGCTCCCGGCGTTCTCCCACTTTGAGCCGTCGCTGATCCAGGATCTGACGTCTCAGCTGTCGGCACCGGTCGACAGGGAGATTTTGGAGGCGAGCCCGGACGAAGTCACGTGGAAGAAACCGCCACCGGGGGGGCTGGTGGAGCTGATCAAGCAGATGCTCTCGGGGAAGCTGGGATATGACTACCAGAAACTCAAGGAAGCGGATCCGTTGGAGGAGAACCCCGAGGGAGGCGAGCCCAGGGAGGCGCGGCCGGCGAATCAGTACCAGGAGCTGGCACTGGCGTACCGGAAGCAGTACGAGAAGGTGCTGCTGGCTGCGATGCGGGCGCTGGGGGTCCCGTCCGATGGGGGCGGGGGCGGCGGGGTGGGTGGCACCTGACGAGCTGTGCAGTTCCATGTCTTTGGGTTACTGGGAGCGGGGGAAGCGCGTGAAGTCTGGCTTGGTTGGCCGGGACCCAAGGCATGGGAACCGGGAGGGGCAGAGATAGTTTGACTTTCCATATCCGCCGCGAACTCTGAACTCCTGGCCCGGTTCTGCTCACAGTGCAGACCTTGTGCCGCTCGCTTGCCTCGTCACTGACCAAAGGCTGTAGGTTGACAAGCATTTCCCATGCCACGACCAATCTGCTAAGGTGCAGTCGACCCCGACCTCGGAATGATATTATCAGCGAAGCCAAGCACTGCATCGAGCAGCCAACGCAGAAACAGTCTATGTCTCCACAACCAGGACTATATGATTTCGGGTCATCAGCTGTTGTTGCCGGCGCTGCGGGGGATATTGGACTGGCAACAGGCCCGTCAAGCTTCAAGCCCGACATGTGCAGCAGCATGGAACCGACATGATGGAAGCGGACTCGGATCTAGACTACGGTCCATCTGCCATAAATGACATTGATTCAATTACGCAAAGACAATGTTCGCCCTACGAGCAGGAGCGACATGCATGCACTCCAGGTTCCCCAAAGCCGACATATCAGCACAGCCTCATTGCCTGTCTGAAGAATCCTCCATCCGCCGACTGCCTCTAGCAGCTATACGGCCCCGTCTGCTTGGTCCAGTTGCCTGGCTTGTACATGCCCTCGGCATCACCGAGGCACTCGGCTAACAAGCAATGTCAGCCCCCATCCCATCCACACATCTTCACCAGCGGGGGGGTGGATACATACCAACAGTCACCAACTTGAGGTTATTCGACTTGGCCCAGTTAATCAACCACGGCGTCAGCGTGTTGACGGTCCCCGCGTACGTCTCGTGCATGAGACTGATGTGGCCGTTGCCGCCCGCGCCCGCGCTCTGAAACACGGACTGGCTCTGCGCCGGGCTCTTGCTGTTCCAGTCGCCGGCATCGACGTCGTTGGTGATGACCTTGTAGTCCATCGTCTTCATGGTCGGCAGGAACTGCCCGCTCGTCTCGAGGTACGGCGGCCGCATGTACGCCGGCTTGATGCCGACGAGGTTGACGAGCGCCTGTTCGACCTTGGTCATTTCCGTCGTGATTTGCGAGGCTGACATGGATCCCATGTGGCCGTGGGTCCTGGGTTCTGTTAGGACCTAGCTGGGATGTTTGGGAAGAGGGGACGTACCAAGAGTGCGACGCAATCTGATGCCCGGACTTGAACGTCTTCTCGACCGCCGCCCGCTGGTTGTAGATGCACCCGTACAGCGTGCCGGTCCAGAAAAAGGTGCCCTTGGCGCCCGCCTTATCCAGAATGTCGACCAGCGTGGACGTGTACTGGTACGGCCCGTCGTCGTACGCCAGTGCCAGCATCCCCGGCGACGTGCACTTGGAGATGACGATGCCCGGGTTCGGCGCGCGCTTGATCAGCTCGAGCGGGCTGGGCGTGGGGATGGCGAGGCCGGGGGCGGCGGCGAGGAGGACGGCCACGAGGCCGGTGGTGGTGAGCATTTTGGCGGTTTCGTCCGAGTCGTGGAGAAAAGGGTGCTGGAGGACCAAGCCGGGAATGGGGAGGCGCCGGGGGTTATATCATGGCGGCATCTCCACCGCGGTTCCGGAGCCAGGACGTCCTTTTTTTGGCATCCACCTCGAGAAAGTTGTCGGTGGTCCGCCGCGGACAAAGGGATGGTATGTGCAAACGGCTCGTTACCCGCGAGGACGGGGGGAATTAGAGTATGGCCAATCTGGACAAGCCAGCGACTCGGTCCGCCAAGCCTACGTCCGCGGTGCGGCATTGGCTTGTCGTTGTCGTTTACCAGCGCCTTTTCTCCCGGTTGTGGGGAGGCCCGGGGATAAAAGCGTCAAATAGATTTGGTCTTGGCTCGGGTTCCCGGCGCACTTTAGCCGTCTTGTCCCGACGACCTGGGAGGATATGGGTTTATTCTGTGTGACTGGGGAAAGGGGTTAGAATGGGTGACAAGCATTTTTGATGGACAACATACCTGGTTGCTACTAGTAGTTCCAAGAGTCCGAGTGGACTATGAGTGGTGTTGTGTTGTCGGGACTTTGTGCTGGCCATGCGGTTGCTGGTGAGATGGAGTCGATGATGATGTCGTTCCCAGTATAGTCCACCATCGCTTCCTTGTTGTCATTGAGGACATCCGGGGAATGTGTCTGGTACTTGGACGCCAGGAACCTTTGGTACGCCTCGTTCGGGCAGCTGGCTTCCCGGTATGGGGCTTCCAACGTCGACTCTGGTGTTGTCCAGCAGTCGTTGCCGCCGTAATAATTGTCCGTGGGTGGATACGACACAGGTTGATTCTCCAGCTGCATATGGTACTGGCCCTGCATGTAGTCGAAGTACTGTGGGGACACATCCTCCTCGATTGTCATCTCCATGCAAATGCCCGAGTCTCTCCTGAGTGTCCCGTCGTTGTCATGCACCTCACTCCAGGACCCTCGGTACATCATTGGATCCTTTTGCAAACTAAACGAAGACACATGTTAGCTACGGGCAACACGCCATTGTCGGTTGAAAAATAACTAAAGACGTACCTCGCCATGGTTGCTGCCATCTCTGCATGTTGCCGCAGCACGTCCTGCGGCGTGAACGCTGGCACCTCCGCCCTGCGGACCTGCCACCTCGCTTCAGCCTCTCGCTGCACGAGTGGTGGCATGGACGCGTCAAGCACGGCCAGGATCCTCTCGAAAACCCCGATGGCGTGCACATGTCTGTCGTTGCGCCGCCTCGTCTCGTCGTCGCCCTGCTGGCCCGCCGCCTGGCTGAGGACATGGGCCGCGTTGGTTTCTTTCCTCAGCCAGACGACGTCTCGCAAGCTGTCGACGATTTCGACGGGTATCTCGCTGGCCGGTAGCTGTGTGGCGACCACTCCTGCGAGCACCTCGAGGGCGCTCATGGGCAGTTGCCCATGGAAGGGCACGTCGAGGTGGAGGCAGGCGGCGGTGGTGAGGAGCCAGGTGGTGAATGTTTCCTGCCTTTGGTGGTAGGTCTTGCACATTTGGCGGACCAGCCAGTCGAGGTTCTCGTACTGGGACATGCTCGCTGTGTGCTTGAACGTTCAGGCGGGTGCTATGGGTTGGGATGGCGAGGCGGGTGCGGTGGGTGGAAAAGAGGGATGCTGATGGATAGGAGACAAGGCAAAGAAGAGGAAGAGGGAGCGGACACGTTGGAAGCTTGGGTTATATAGGAAGTGAGTGTTTGACGATATTGACTCCAGTGGCAAGTCTTGTGCGATGTTGGAAATAATGAGGAAGGAAGTTGGAACAATCCTGGTCGGGTTGGAGTTCATGTCCTTATAGACTCCTCTGGGGCCGCAGAGCGATTGCGAGCTGTATGCAGACGGCCAGGTGATTCGAAGAAATACTGTGAGCATATTATTTGCATCGCATTATGCTGGCAGAATCTTATTTGTATCAAAGGTGGGAAGCGCTAATGTCGACTTGAACGGATATATCAGACTTGTGCATGTCACTGCAGCGGCAGGAGGTGAACCCGCATAACACAGCACATACTAGGGGAACCAAGTAGAGAAATGACAGATATCTACAAAGTCTGATCACCAGCGTCCAGCATACTACACAATATATGCCCAAATATTCATGTTGATACTTGGACGTGACAGGGCCCAGGGAATTTACCTTTGCGTCGCCAGACGAGCGATTGATAGTGGGAGATTCACTCGAGCCAAGACAATTGTTGCCATGGTGATACTAGCAGCGGATGGGAACGGAGTGATATCCAGGGAGAGGGAATTACAAACTCTTCAAGTCTCTGGGGTCAGATAAAGGCGAAGTCAAAGTCCATTCGCAATATTGGATGAGCCCAAATGCTCCTCATCTCACATACTCTATTCAAGAACTCTAACAACCATCGAGACACGAACCATCGAAACCAAAGCAACAGAAGTTTGGGGAGATACCTATATGGATAAGTTGAGAAAAGTCCACAAATGTCCCTTTGACGTATGTCTTTGGAACATGCAACCCAAGTCATGGACTCTCGCAATTTTCCGTCCTGCAGTGGTTCAATCATTTCCGAGTGGTTTGGATGATCTCAGTTGAATCCCTTGCCTCCCGAAGAGCATCTTTTTCAAGTTGCTGCCCTGCGCATGGTCTTGCAGAGCCTTGATCTCACACAAACCTTATGTCCTGCTCTTGCAGACTTGCAAGCAGAGGCGCTCAGTGATGCTCATGCCAATTATCGAGGTGGGCAAGAACATGCACAAAAATAGCCCGCTCTATATGCCAACAATGTTCAGGGTTGTATGTAGCTGTTGGGAAGCAAACCGTGTTGTTTGGACAACTGCCCGCATTTGCTTGTTCCCAGCGACCCTTACTATTTGGGAGGGGATCTGGATGTTTACTTCCCACAACCCCTATTTGACTTTGCTGTCATCTTCCATCCCACCCGCGTTTCCACAAACTTACAACCCCCACTCTCCCCACGCCAAACTCGCCAACAATCCACCACCCTGATCTCAATAAAATACAAACCAATCCCGAGAACCTGCCGCCGCCATGCCCGCCAGTGTCAAGGGGTCATGACTGATCAACAAACGCCACAAGCCACACTGAGCTCCGCCCCGGCCGGCCGATGCAGGCCCGGATAACTCCGGGGACATGGTCATAATCGGTGACAACCCGCTGCAGGGTTGACGAACTGATGACAGCTTACGGGGCGTGCCGTTCCAAAGGGGCGAAAAGCCATCAGACGTCGACGGGAATACGCCGTCGTGGCCAACAAGCCGGTATGTCCGGACCCGACACAACAGGACCGGCCTGTTACGAACGCTGCAGATCAGCGAAAGCATTGGAACAGGGGTAAATTCCATTTCTGCATGGGCTGAAGGAGGTCTAGGTCGTGGGTAAGGGGATCTTTGTTTCGGTCAGCGATGTTTCATTGGGAAGCTCAGCCAGCCCTATTGACGTGCGCTAGTTTCGAGGGTACAGTTGCTGGAGTTGGAAGGTGGAACTGGAGCTCAGCTTAAACCCACCGTGACCGTATGTAGGACAGACGCAGGTTGCCTCAGCCAATCCCTCAACATCTCTTTGCCCAGTGGCTGGAACGAAAATTCGAGTTCATGGTCAGCATCGTCTCATCGTCTCTCGTTGTCTGCCCACCCCTACCGCGGCAAACTCACGGGCTACTAGAACCAGAGCAACAAACGAGGCAGTTCTCAACCCCATTACAAGAATGATACCACTGGCTGGAAGCCGCAATGCCGGCAGCTGTCCCCGACAGATTGAAGCGCTTATCCCGAAACAGAAAAGGTGATGACATCTGATGAATAACTGGTGCTGACAGCCTGACGACGAGTCCCCGCCAGTAACGGCGCAAAGAGGCAAGAAAGAGATGGTGGCCAGAAACCGCTTCCGACTGGATGAGATGTTGATGACTCCCTCCCATCACCATTTCCTACATGCCTACGAGTACGAGCACATTGATGAGTGGCTGGGAGTCCGACCTGATATCGCATTGCTGATTCGCACAAAGTTCATCGAGGAGGAGAGGGAGGGGGGTGAGGCTTATCTCGCTGCTCACTTCCACGTCCTCGTCGGGAATATCCCTCGCTTGTGGTATGTGTAAGATGTGATCACAAAGTGGCGAGGCTCTAGGTGGGGATAAGAGGGACTGGCCCAGTCTGACTGATATTTGTATTTCATTTCAACCTCATTTACTTCAAATGCTCGGTCCCATGTCTTCGTTGGGGGTGTCTGTAGTTGATTTTCGATGGCGGTCAGCGCCGAGCTCGTTGCCCCGCTGGGAAGTTGAATTTTCAGCCAACCCGTCCGTGGCGGTGACGGCCTATGATTGTGCTGTTTGGCCCCGCCGTGGTGATATTGTCAACACGACACCGGTTTTCTGATGATCGGGTGGCTCCTTGGGGATTGGAGGGGGTGGGGTGGAGGGAGCATCTATCCGGCGGCAAGACGATGGGATCCTCACCACGGAGCTATGATAGCATCAGATAGGTATACTTGGAGTGTCGATGGCGACCTCATGGGGCGCCGGTGAGCACTCTCAAGCAAAATGCCAGACCAGCAAGGCATCAACCGAGACATGCCGGCTCCAGCTTACACCCATCCGACATCAAACACCACGGCCATATCCCCACCACTACGCGGCTGAGGCATAAGTTGCAGGTGGACAGCCAGATAGCCGGGCGGCCGCAGTCAGCAGCAGAAACAGCGGCAGCACGAAACCGACCCGAGCAGAAATGAAATGTCTCATTCTGATTCTGTTTCCGGCCGTCTCACCAGATCGTCTGGCCGCGAGATGGAGACCTCACACCACAAGTCTCAGACAAAGCACGCCCGAAAGCAGCGACCACCTCAGACAACACCACAGCACGGCGGGGACGATGGGAATGGGCTGAACAGTGTCGAGACACACGACCTGGACAAAAATACACGCCCTGGACACGGCCAACTCTGGAAACGCGGTAGCAGGTAGGCAGGCAGGCAGGCAGGCTGCGGTGAGAGGGTGGCAGCAGCATCGTCAAGTGGGTGGTCGTCAGCCTGGTTTTAGCCAGAGAGAAATCACACCGCAATGGACCCTCGCACCATCCTGACGATATGCATGGTTGGGTCGAGATTCGTGCTGACCACCATCTAGAGACACGCCGGTCTGGCGGGTCCTGTCTGCCGGAAGGACATGCGTGCGTGGCTGGACAGGGTTGGCCCGGCTGGCCGGCGATGAAGCAGCGGTGTTTGAAAGCGGACCATCGTCGTCGGGCCCGGGGGAGGAAGGCCCAGCTGGGGGAGGCTCGCCTGGCGGCGGGGGACGACTCGATGGCAGAGTCAAGTGCGACATCTCGGACTGGGGCGTGTCGACAGGCCACATTCGGCCTTACGGCCGACATGGACGGACTGGATCGATGCAGCGTCTGGGACCGGCGGCGCAATCTGGTTTCGGCTTGTTTCTTTGTGACACTGGTCGAGATCTGTGGGACGCCAAGGTGGGAGAATTAGGGCAGCCGGTGTTGACCAGTGGTAGTCGGAAATATATCGCCGCTTTTTTTTTTCCGTTGGGGTCCAGATCTCGAGAGGTTTGGCCGGTTGCGACCTGCCATGGCGACGGGAGCACTCGCCACAGGCTGGGCGCAACGCTGTCTGCCGGGCGCGCTTGCGGTGGTCGGCAAGGGGATGGAAATGTCACAGTCTGGAACGGGACACTCGTCTCGAAGGCGGAGACCTTTTGCCGGGCAGCCAAAAAGACAAGTGAAGTAGCAGCATTGGCACCCAACAGAACCAACAGCAGAATCTTGCATCCGCGTCCGGCCTAGCTCTCACGCAGAGACCTTGCTGGAGCCTGGGAAGCCGTCGAGCCAGAAGGCGGTCGTCGAGTCTCAGGCGTCTCGACAGGCGCCGTGTCGGCCTCTCTGCGCTCGTTGCCCCCCTCCATGTGAGCATGTGAGCACTGAGCATGTGAGACCAGCGTGTTAGCTGGGAACGGAAAGAGGGGTTGGACGGGTGGGGGCAGTCTGAATCCGGCAATGCCTTCATGGTATTTCTCACCCTCACCACCATGACGATGACCACTTGTTGACTGACGATTCCGCACGCCCTCTCCTCTCTCCTGTGCATCATCCGCACTTCCCACGCGGTTGGAGGGGAGGCATCGTCTGGCGTGCCGCAGGTAAGACGGTGGCTGAAGTTGACGCCACTGATTGGGTTCCGGCCGAGAGCCTGTCTGTCGTGTCCCAGGTCTCAGTCGTCGAGTGTGGGAGTGTGTGGCTGCAAACCCCGTGCATGCCATTCCCTCCCCATGTTGCCTCGGTTGCCTGGGCAAAGATGCCAAAATCTAAAGAGGCAGCGCGGTGTGCGCCGCGGGGGCAGCCAGCACGAGGGCACGAGGGGGCGGCACGTGAGGGGCACGGAGGGGAGAGGGAGGACTCCCCGAGAAGGAGGAGGGGGAGGAGGGTGTGCCAAGGCGCGGCGATGTCTTCGGCTCCAAGCTCGTCGAGACTGCCGATGTCATGGCCTCGAGTCGATATTAACTGCGTCGCGGTGTTGCAACAGTCGTGTGTTGGTGGCCTGGCGCAGCGCAACACCACCAGACAAGCGAAGGGAAGGGCTCGCATTCGAATTTCGGGCGGCAATTCCTCAATCTCCAGAGATCGGATTGATCAAACAAATGGCGACGACAAAGCTGGAAGCGTGCAACGGCCGAGATGAATGACCAGGCCAAAAAGATGTTAAAGTCGCAGTCTGGTCCGAGTCGGAATCGGAGACGGGCATGCAAGATCTGTCCATCAGTCTCGATTGGATGCCGGAGTCGCACCGGCCGAGTGCCACTTGCTTTCCTGGGGAAGGGGAGCCGAGTCTCGGTGCAACATGAGGGCGAAGGTGAAGAGGGTCGGTCGGTGGTGGCCAGATCAAAGGGATCGCGCGGCGAGGTGAGGCGAGGTGAGTGAGGCTGGTTGCTCGCCGGTGTGGATGGTGATATATGCCATCGCCACAGTTTGACGACATGTTTGTTGGCGTTTGTTGGCAAAGTGTGAGATGATGACCATTTTGGCAATTTCCTCATGGCTTTGGCAGCATTGACGCCACCGATGCCCCGATGGCAGGACAGGGGGCTGGGTCCCGATCGGCGCCTGGGGCCTGGAGCGCCGCAACGGTTTTTCTCTCCCCAACCCTGTCGTTGGCGGGCTCGAGGTTTCTGTGGGCATCCGTCTCGGTCCCGAGAGCTCATTCTCGCACCCGGGACGCGGTGGGAGGGGCGCGAGGGGACAACGCGTCCTCTCCCGCCAAAAGGGCAGCGCGGGGCCGCGGGCGGCTGCTCCCAGCAGAGGCAGGCGCTGGAGTCCAGGCCCGGTCCCTCCCATCCCACGGCTCCAACGATTGCATCCGTGCGATGGAGAAGGGTTGCGCGTCAACTGCACTGGCGAGGAGGGTGACGGCGCCTATTGGATCTTGAGATCTGTGAGTGCCGTCGCCATTGGACCTCGGAGGGCGCTAACAAAGCCTTCTGCCACCTGCCGAGCGACCTGCTTCCATCCCCTCACCACACCCCTCTCCCCTCACTCCTCTCTCTGCCCCTCTTCGTCCACTCCCCCTCCCACTCCCCCATGCCCACGCCTGTTGCGGTGCGCCCTCATGTGCGTACCACGTTCTGAAACCTGGGGGCCACAGTAGCACGACTGGACGACGACGGGAGTGGGTGGGTGAAAAAAAAACATGTTTGCCGTGGCTTGAACCAGTCGTTGGTCGCGCCGGGTTGTTGGCCTCCCCCATCTTGGTTTGGCCGGTTTTGGCAGCTGCCATGCACGCCCAGAGATGGCCTTGGGGTTGGAACCCCGTGACCTTGGTTGGTTTTTTTTTCTATCGTCGTCCTTTGCTGGCCATCCATCGCCCCCATGATGATGATGATGAGGCGGGCGCAAACTCGTCGTCAGTCTCTTCCTCTCTTGCACTGTTCGGGCTGTGAATGACCCTCGCCGCCGAACAACCCTGACAACCTCTGCTTGGCATGACGCAGACTGCCGCGCTCAAGAGTCTTGAGTCTTCACAGGTTCACGCCCCCCCCGGTCTCAGGCTGGAACGACGAGGTCTTGGCCGAGTTGGGTTTGCGGAGGTCGGTGGTCGCACGTGCCGACGCTGTGAACCGTTTGTGCCTCGACTCTGCCACGGGTTCGTTGGGCGGGCTCAGCCTGAAGTCGACGACGCAGCTGTCCGACTCATGGCCGAGGGTGACGAAACATCAGACGTGACCAACAAACGAGCTGCCAACTGACTGATGACCACCTGCTGTGCAGGAACCCTCGTGCGGCGGCCATCGTATACTGCTAGGCATACTCGCACTCGCAGAATTAGCTGACCACCACAAACTGGCGATCCCTTCTTTGGGTCTTGGGATCGGTCCCAGCTCGAGGCGAAAGGGGCCCTGAAGGCAAGTGTGTTGCTCGGAACGACCAAGCGAATGAGCAGACGGTGCCACGGTCAGCTGAAGGGCACACCACCCTCGAGCCACCACTCTGAGACCAATGGGGAAGGCATGAGCAGAGAATGGTGTTCACTCCAAGCCCTCAGACCCAATCCAATCTGAGCAAGGCGGCGTCTCTGGCGAAGGAGGGGAGCGAGCCGCGGGGACGGGAGTGTCGGGAGGGAAGGGCAGCACCGAGGAGAACAGGAAGGGCCAGATTTGAGATTTGAGATTTCCAACCCGCCCTCCCTTTTGCTCCAGGGCTCCCGCCACTCGGACATACGTACCTACTCAATATTGAATACGTCCTTGGGGTCACTTGGCCATCAGTCCCAATGCATCGCCTCATTCATGTTGACATGGTCACGGCGTAAGCGTAAATACTGGAGCTTGACTCCGACGGCCATGACAATTGACGACCGCCCGTGTGTCGGTCTGTCTGGCGGAGTTAACACCCGGCGGCGGCAGCAGGCGGCACAAGTGGGCAACGACCCGATGTCGGGGAGCGGGCGGTCTTGGCCGGGACGTGGAGAGGTGGAATCTGGCTGTTGTCGGCGGCCGCCCACGCCTGTTCGCTGCTGCAACGAGTCAAATGGCTGGCAGGTGGAAAAAGGGTCGCTGAAAAAGCACGCTGGTGGAGCTGCACGCTGCGATCTAGCTGCGCCGGCGCTGTCGTCGGCACTCGTCATAGGCCCGGCATCACCGTCTGCCCGTTTGTTGGCGGGCTGAAGAAAAGTGCATTCACCACTGAACTAAACTGGCGGCTCCCTCCATCTCGTTGTTTGCGCCTCATCAAATCGACTCGAGATTG
Organism: Podospora tetraspora; assembly: GCA_027943155.1. Lineage (NCBI taxonomy): Eukaryota > Fungi > Ascomycota > Sordariomycetes > Sordariales > Podosporaceae > Podospora > Podospora tetraspora. The sequence goes on from JAQKAE010000007.1 coordinate 95,691, forward strand.
GTCGCTGTACTGTGTTCACAAGCACTTTTTTTTGGCCAGAGCTTGCTTGTTGACTCGTCGAGAACTGGAGGGCCTCGGAGACTCGGGCCACTCGGGGGCCGCACATCCCAGGGGAGCCCTTGTGGCGTGGACCCACCAGCCAAAAGGTGGTGGGTGGCGACCTGGCCCGTGCTTTCAAGGAACCCTGGTTGCGTCCAATGCCCAGTCCCTCTGTTCCTTGGAGCCACCCCCCTTGGCCAAACGGGTGACCACACCCCCCCCGGTGCGTCCCCATCACTTTCGCAGGGGTCTTTCGGTCTTGAGCATGGAGGGGGAACCGTTGACGGCCAGGGGGCTCTCCCATATATGCCTCCTCACCCTCCTTCTCTGCCACGGCCTGGCCCTTTCATCACATCACATACCTACCAGACCTGCACCAGACCACTACATCGACAGCAGACAAAGATCCCAGATCAGGTCGAGCCATTCCAACCAGGTACTGACGACAACAATACACATTCACCATGAGGTTCTCCAACGACCTCGTCCTCATCACGGGCGCCACTGGCCATGTCGGGTCATGCACTCTCCTCCACCTCCTCGAAGCCGGCTTCAACGTCCGCGCCGCCGTCCGATCTCCAGCAAAGATGGCCTCGGTCCTCTCGAGGCCACAGATCAAGGCGCTGAACCCCGGGCCACGCCTCACCTTCACCATCGTCCCCGACATCAGCGTACCGGGGGCCTACGACAACGCCGTCGAGGGCGTCACCCACATCATCCACATCGCCTCCCCCCTCGCCAGCGGGGACAACCGCATCCCCGTCGAGCAGCACGACGAGCACTTCATCCGCCCCGCCGTCAGCGGCACCCTCAACCTCCTCGAGGCCGCCAACCTCGTCGGCACCGTCCGCCGCGTCACCATCACCAGCTCCTTCGTCGCCCTCGTCCCCCTCGACGAGCTCGAGGGCAGCAGGATACGCCCCGCCAACCGCCCCGTCACCCCCAACGACCGCATCGCCTTCAACCCCGGCCCCTACCACAGCAGCTTCGAGGCTTACGCCGCTTCCAAGGTGGCTGCGCTCCACCACGCCGAGGCCTGGATCGAGCGCGAGCGCCCCGCTTTTGACGTCGTCCACCTCCACCCCGGCTTCGTCCTCGGCCGCAACGACATGGCCACGAGCTACACCGAGGCTATGGCCGGCACCAACTCGGTCGTTCTGGCCCTCCTCCTCGGGAAGCGCTTCGGCCCCTTTGCCGGCACCACGGTGCACGCCGAGGACGTCGCCCGCGCCCACATCCTGTCGCTCGACCTGTCGGTTCCCGGCAACCAGAGCTACATCCTCAGCCAGGACGCGAGGTGGAACGACGCGCGCCAGATCGCCCGCAAGCACTTTTCGCACGCCATTCGCAGCAACCTACTCGTCATGGGCGGCAGCGTCAAGACCATCCCGCTGCCCGTCGACGCCAGCCTGACCGAGGAGGCCTTTGGCTTCAAGTTCCGCAGCTACGAGGAGCAGGTCAAGAGCACCGTCGAGCACTTTTTGCAGCTGCGCCTGCGTCGCAAGTCGGTGCTCAAGCGCCTGACCGAGGCCGACCAGGTGGCCATCGGGGTGCCGCAGGCACAGGACCTGATGATGGGGCGCACGACATGGGCATGCTAAGTCTCGATGCCGTCGGCGCAGTGGTTGGTTGCTGTAATGGTACGGACGGGATCCGGGGGAGGACGACTTGTTAACATTCTTGGGCTTATGGTTTTATGGACACATTGGGAGGAAAGAATCGGGTCCAGCATGCCCGCCGCAAAGCACGGCGGGTTGGGATGGGATGGGAACTTGGGAAGAGACGACAACGACATGGAACGGCATCTGCATCAAACGGAATACCATATGGGCATGTACCACCAATGATTGGACATGATGATTTTAGATAGAGAGAGGCGACGAGCACAGAGATACCCCCGACAACAACATCACACAGAACAGAACACAAAACAAAATGGCAAAATCAATCCAAAATGAACAAACAACCCTGCATTTCCCTGCGTGCTTCCATTCCCGCTTCCGAACCTTGGCTTCTCGCCACAGCTCATCATCGGCCCCCCACCCAAAAAGCGCTGCGTCGTCACAATCACACTCATCCATCATATCGCGTCGACATGCCGCAGGGCAGCTCCGTCCGACTTGTCATCCTCTCCGCCTCCTGCGTTATTACCTACTTCCCCTAACGTCTCTACTTTTTCGCAGCGCGCAGCAGCGTGCATGTTGGGGCGACGTAACACCATGCCGCCCCCGTCTGTCCCTCCCGTCCGACAGATGGAACGGAGAAATTTGCTTGTCACCAAACCGACACCAACAAATTAACACTTGTTGTTGGCGTCACCCCCCCCTGCGGGGAACCGTTGATTTGCTGCTGCAGCGTCACAAACGAGATAGATTGCCTTGGTGTTTGCGCGCGAGGGAGCGAGAGGTTTCACCGCGCCCATCCCCCCCTCCTCCTCCCCTCCCCCCACCCCACCCGGTAGTTGGCCGTCAAATTGGATGGCAGCAGCCAGAGCAATCTCTGCAGTGGGCAGAGTGGGTGGCGGAGAATTGCTCCCGGCGCGGGAGAACGGTTTCGTCGTCGGTGACCGACCGGCCCCCTCCCCCAACCGACCCTTCATCAACATGCCCCTGTACAGAGATTTATGTGGGTAGAGGGGTGCTAGGGGGGAGCTCGGCGGCGGCGGTTGGGAATCACCGGGAGCACTCCCCGCGTTTCAGAAATGGAGTCGGGGAGGGCTCCGAATGGTGAACTCGGTGGGGGGGCGTTTAATGCCGGTTGTGACCGCCTTTGCTCGGGACCGAGCGACTGTGCGGGTGGCAAGTGGTGCCCGGGAGAAGTTGGCGATTGGAAAAAGCCTCAAGGAGGGGCGAGCATGGGAAATCTCAGCCTGAGGTTCCTCGGAGGTGACGTATGCCCTGAAAGCCTGGCAGGAAGAATATGACACTGTTCTTGTCACCATGTCCAAATTTCGTGGCTGTTGAGGGCCGTCACGTGACCTGGAACTAGCCGATAAGATAGGCCCAATCAGGCAAGCGCGTCGAACTTTCCATTCGCCTGTGACGCAGACGCGCAGCAGCAGCAGGCAGGCACCGCCCGCCGGACAACCGCCATCGGACGCCCGAACGGACCCAGGAAAAAAGCTGCTGCTCTTCTCCACCACCCCTCGCCCCCCCATAAACTCAACTTCAACGACACTCGAACCTCTCGACCATGGCCGACAGCCTCCGCTTCGACCCGTCGCGCCTCTCCAAATCCGCCGCCGACGAGTACTCGTCCTCCTCGGGCGACGACGACGACGACCAGGACGACTTCCGGATCCCGTCGCGGAATCCCCACGCCGATGTCGACGCCGACGCCGACGCGGGCGAGTTTGCCGACCACCACCACCGCAAGAGGAGGAGGACGGGCCGCGACGCCAAGGAGAGCGCTGCCCTGGGCATCTTTGGGTCCGAGAGCGACGACGATGGCGGACCGCGATGGAAGAGGAAGAACCTGAGGACCAAGGGGGTCAGCTTCGTGTCGTCCGCCACGGCTGCCAAAGGATCGTCGGACTCGGATGAGGAGGAAGGGGAGGACAATGATGACAAGGAGGAACGGCCCACGATGCGAGCAGCGGTGGATGACGACGAGGAAGATGATGAGGAAGAGGAGGCTACACGGGGCGTCGGGCTGGGGTTTGGAGGAGGAGGCGCTGCCGCCGCCGCCGCCACTGCTGCTCAGGGACTGGGTTGGACACCGTCGATGGCCCCACGACCCGCGCCTTCCAAGGCAACGGCACACACCAACAAGCCCTTCGTCAAGTCGTCCGGAGCTGCCACCAACCCCCTCGGACAGGGCTTCTTGCCGTCATCAGCGCGCATACCGACGCTCCTGGTCCAAGACGACGAGCCCACCACCCCTCGCACGGCCATGCCCAGCGCCTTTAAACAAACCAAAGGCGGCAAGACCAAGATCAACGCCGGGTCTTTTGGCGCCCGCATGATGGCCAAGATGGGCTACGTGGAGGGCAAGGGTTTGGGCAAGGAAGAGCAGGGCCGCAACCTCATCATCGAGGCGAATCTGCGACCGCAAAAGGCGGGTCTGGGCGCCGTCAAGGAGAAAACGGCACAGGAGCGCGCCGAAGAGAAGCGTCAGGCCCGTCTCCGCGGAGAGGTCGTCGTCGACTCGGACGAGGAGGACAAGAAGAGGCGCGCGGCTCGCAAGAAGAAGGCCCTCGGCGGCCTGGGCAGCACCCCGGCGAGCGGCGCCAGCACCCCGAAACGCAACAAACCGAAATATGTCACCATGGCCGATATCCAAAAGGCCGCGCCGGGCCTCACCATCCCCGACGCCTTCACCCCGATCCTCGACATGACAGGCCCCGGAAAGAAGATGCTCACCTCGTCGTCGGGCTTGATGACACCTACGAGCGCCAGCGCCCCCGAGTCGACCGAGACGGCCGAGTCCCGCAAGCTCGTCAAGCGTGCGCAAAACGACCTCATGGCCATCCTCGAAGAGTGGCAGAGTCTGCAGGAGCGCAAGGCCTTCTTGGACCTGCAACTCCAGCAGGAGCAGCAAGAGATGGAGGAGCTCACCGCCAGCTTGCAGGGCAACCTCTCGGTGACGACGGCATGCGACGCCATCATCGAGCCTGTCGAGAGTGGCGAGATGGACGAAAAGGCCGACCTCAACTGGAAGCTTGGACGCATCATCTCTGGCCTCAAGGATGCCAGTGGCGCCCTTTCCGACGCCATGCTCCCCCAAATCAAGGAAGAGCTCGCCACACTTGCCGTTGCCGCCATCTACCCTACGCTCCGAGACTACCTTCGCCTCTGGGACCCCCTCAAGGACCCCAAGCCCGCCTTTGTCGAGGGCCTCGAGTCGATCCGCGGCTTGCTTGGTCTCGACAAGGCCGCCAAGAAGAGTCGGCGCAGGGCCACGGCAACACCGTGGGAGACGGTCATGTTCAAGTTCTGGCTCCCGGTCGTGGCGTCTGCCGTCAGGCTGTGGGATGTCCGAGAGCCCGACCAGATGATTGCCGTGATCGAGGGCTGGGACAAGCTCATGCCTGGTTTCGTCCGCACGCAGCTGCTTGAGCAAGACATCGTCCGCAAGCTGGACGAGGCGGTGCAAAACTGGCAGCCCAGAAAGAGGAGCACGCACAACCTCCCGCACAGCTGGATCTTCCCGTGGCTGCAGTATCTCCCCTCGACGCACCGCGACCCCAAGAGCTCGACCGGCCTCGTAGCCGACGTCAAGCGCAAGTTCCGCCAACTGATGGACGCCTGGGATTTCAAGCAGGGCGTCATCCCCGGCTTGACAAAGTGGAAGGAAGTTCTCCGCCCCCGCGACGGCCGCGACCACTGGGCGCCCCTCGTTATGGACCACCTGCTGCCCAGCATGGCGCGGTACATGCGCAAGAGCTTCAAGGTGGTGCCGCAGGACCAGGAGCCGTTCATGGACGTACTGGAGGGCGTCTTCAAGTGGCTCGACGTCATCCGACCGTCCATGGTCGGCGAGGTCATGGTGGCTGAGCTGTTTCCGCAGTGGCACGATGCCCTCTTCCAATGGCTGCGCATGGACGAAGTCAACTACGAAGAAATATCGCAGTGGTTCGAGTGGTGGCAGGACTCGGTGTTCCCGGACGAGATCAAGACGCTCCCCTCGATCGCCGCCGAGCTCGAAAAGGGCACCGCCCTGATCGAGCGCGCCCTCGATCTTGGCGACAAGGCCAAGACAGAACTCGCGCCTCCCGAAAAGGGGCCCGCCCTCAAGACGTCCAAGTCCTCGTCGCGTGACAAGGCACGCAAGCCCCGCCCCGAGGCTCTCGTTCCCCCGCCGCCGCCGCCGAAGCCGGTCGAGGAGGTCACATTTCGCCACGTCATGGAGGATTGGTGCCAGGAGAACGACCTGCAGTTTGTGCCCGAGCGCAAGAGGGTGCACGCCGAGGGTCCTTTGTACCGCGTCACGGCGCGCGGGGACGGCAAGGGCGGCGTGCTGGTGTACTTGAAGGGCGACACGGCTTTTGTGGAGCGCAGGAACGACAAGCCGCTTGAGATTCGCCGCGACAGGACGGGCGACTGGGAGGTGCTGCTGAATATGGCGCAGTAGGGCACCACACTGTCCGGGGAGATGGTCCGGGCGGATGTCTGTGGTGTGCCCCTGAGGCCACCCTCGGATGGTGTGGCCCTGGGGACGGTGTTGCAAGATAGGTACTACCCAAATACAGATTACGATTCTGATTTCCCGGTTTTCCACAGGCTCCCGTGTCCACTGTCGACCATCGACGGGTTGTTCCGCCACTGTCGTCTACCTGCGACTGGCATCATGTCATTTCACCACGTTTGACGCTCGGAGACTCAGCTGCTATTCTAGTACTGGAGCGGGAGCCGGCCGTGCGGTTCCATTATCGCGGCCTGATATTAATTTGGGCGTGGTGGTGGCGCAGATAGGCGACGCCTCGGTCCTGCCCGTCGGTCGAGCCTCCAAGTCGCTGGGACGAGGGGAGCTTGACGGCGTTCTGCGCCGCCACGCCGCTGGCGGCTATACGAGTGACGATGCACGTACAGATGCTGCTGATGACGCCTTGCTTGTCAGCCTCATCGCCGCTGTCCCGTTCTAGAAAGGGAAGGAGATGCATCCTGCTGTCTTGAATCCGGATTTCGACATCGTAGACTGTGCGATGGAACAACCCCCATCTCTTCCCCTCGCCGACGATCATCTCCCTGATGGCAACTCATGTCGAACAGATGGCGCGACGTGATCTCACACGTTCGTCTGTCACTATTCCCCAGAGGAGCCCGCGAGATTGGCGAGGTCACTCGTCCACGGCCGTGGGGGCGGTGGAATCCCACAAGCCCTCGAGATTGTCGCGTATATTAAACACCCACCCCGAGCCTTGAAGCAATATATTTCCCTCCCTTCTTCCCTCCCCGGCTCCCCCGGGCCCATTGGACAAGGCGGAACGAGACGAAGCGAAGCAAAGGGAAACCCGGTCGTGTGTTCTTACTTTATGTGCTCTGTGTTGTCCGCCGCCGGTCAGCGGCGCCGGGGGGCGCGTGGGGTGGTCATTCCTCCTCTGCGAGTGTCCTTGCTGGTCGGAGGAAGGCCTTGGGTTGGAGGGATTGGAGCGCTCAGCAAAAGAGGAGCGATCCTCCCATCAGCAACAGGAAAACTGCCGACGAGGTCCCTTTCTCCCTCTCAACATGGAGGGAATCGTTCTCCGATTCTGGGAGGTGGTCGCCAGTTACAGTCTCTTTGTGGCCTTTGAAGTCGAGAGGAGTGGTATCGCCAAGGGGAAGTCCCCGTTCCCATCGTCGTCGCCCACCTCATTGCCCCCGTCACGTTGGTGGTGGTCTCCCAAAGTTGCTGTCCTGAGCACGACGACTTGCGTTTGGAGCGCCAAAGAACAGGTGTCATCTTTTCTCCAAGCTGATGCCGGTCAGACCTAACGCGAAGCCGCGTTCGGGGCTTATTCTCGGGCTTTTCCAGTTCCCGGAACCGAAGAGTTTCTGCATCTCGGATGTGGACGTACCCGGTTGAGACGTCGTCGGCCGGCAAGGGCTGCTCTTATCTCGGGCCTCCACGCACGAATATACTACGCACCACACCCACGGACATGTTATATACCAGCTATTATGCGCCGGGGGAAAAGGACATGCAACAATCGCCGGCCCTGTGAGGCTCACTGCTTCCCTCCTCTCGTCCAAGTAGGGCCACCAACCCACATCGGGAAGCTGGAAAGGGCTGGATTGGGGTGGTGGTGGTATGCTTTCCAGAGGGGCTCGTGGATGGCGGCATCTCTCACCTATACTTCTCTCACAGGTCCTTGGTGTTGGAAGAGGAGGTTTGGTTATCTCTCTGACACGCATCTGACGGTCTGCGTTGCTGCATGGCGCAGGGGATATCCAGGGAGTTTCGTGCTGGTGAGGCAGACGGTGGTGGGCATCTGACACGTGCTCACTCTATCAAAGTGTCCGTCGATGGCACGCGAGGACGTCGCTGATGAGAGGGGAGAATTCCGCGTCGCGGGGGGTAGTGTCGTAGTGCTGGGCGTCTTCGCGAAGGCTTGTCGTGATGGAGTATAAAGACAATGGCCAGAGTCGTTGTCTGATCTTCCTCTCGCTTCTTCGTCCTGCAAAGACAAGCTCACTGACGCGAGTCCTCGGAGATTTCCCGCCCTGTCGATCTCGTCGTTCCGACCCGTATCTCTCCCCGGTTTCGCCACCTCCCATCCCAGCACCATGGCTCGCCTCCCGAACCTCCCCACCCTCCTCGCGGGGGTTGTCGTCGTCCTCGCCGCCCCGGTCGTCGACAAGCGCGACCTCGTTGTCCCAGGAAAATACATCGTCACGCTCAAACCCGGCTTCTCCATCGCCGAAGCCAACACCCACCTCAACTGGGTGCGAAGCGTGCACGCGCGCCGCGGCGTCTCCTCCCGCGACCTCACCGGCATCGAAAAGGTCTACAGCCTCTCCGACTTCCACGCCTACGCCGGCTCCTTTGACGCCCCGACCCTCGACGAGATCCGCACAAGCTACCAGGTCGCCGCCATCGAACCCGACATGATCTGGACCCTGGACGCGCCCTCCCCTCTCGTAACGCAGTCCCCCGCCCCCTGGAACCTCGCCTCCCTCTCCCACCGCACCCTCAACCACACCACCTACCTCTACCACCCCCTCGCGGGCGCCAACACCTATGCCTACGTCATCGACTCCGGCATCCGCACCACGCACTCCGAATTCGCTCCCAACCGCGCCGTCCTTGGGTACAACGCCATCCCCGGCTCCTCCTCGACCGACCATCTCTCCCACGGGACACACGTCGCCGCCACCATCGCCGGACGGACCTACGGCGTCGCCAAGCTCGCGTCCATCATCGCCGTCAAGGTGTTCGACCGCTCCCTTTCCAGCACTACGTCGACCGTCATGGACGGGTACGTGTGGGCGGTGAACAACATCACAGCGACGCCGGGGCGGGCGGCGCGGTCCGTGGTGTCGCTGTCGCTTGGGGGGCCGGTGTCCCCCGCGTTCAACGGGCTGGTGGCCAAGGCGTTCGAGGCCGGGGTGGTGAGCGTGGTGTCGGCGGGGAATGAGGGGGTGGAGGCGGCGGGGAGGAGTCCGGCGTCAGCGGGGGAGGCGATTACGGTCGGGGCGTTGGATGGGGAGGGGGGCAGGCCGGGGTGGAGTAATTTTGGGGGCGGTGGATTTGTTCGCGCCTGGGGTGGGGGTGGTGAGTGCGTGGGCGACGGGGGATGGGGATGTCATGGAGATGGAGGGGACGAGTATGGCGGCGCCACATGTCAGTGGGTTGGTGTTGTATTTGAAGAGTGTGGTGGGGGGGAGGTATTTGGAGGCAGGGGGGGTGTGGGAGGGGGTCAAGGGCCTGGCGACGAGGGGGCTGGTCAAGGGTGGGGGGCAGGGGAGTCCAAATTTGTTGGCGTTTAATGGGGCAGGGGAGATTTGAGGAGGAGGTGTCGTGATATTGGAGAGGAAGGGAGGGGTCTGGTGTTTTTAGACCTAGACAGACGTGGGGGTCCAGGGGTTTGTTTGGGTTACGACTTTCATTTTCACGACTTTTCCCTGTCACGATAGCTTGTTGTCGGTTTTGGTAGGATATTCTATTGGGCGAATGTTTGTCTTCTTCGTGCGCCCTTGGGGTGCGACATGTCATTCATCCCAACCCGTTAGCAGCATGAAATGGTTACAAGACTTTTTCCGTCGCTGTCGGAAGCTGTGTGACAAGTGTCCACTAATCATCTCCCCTGAGGCTTGCAGATGGGTGTCCCGCCTGTTGATCCAGTTCCACGACGGTGGTAAGGCTGAAACTCGACAGGCAGGCTGCCGGGCCGCTGCTATCGTCCGCCTGGCCACCATGATTGGCGCCGCCTCGCATGCATGGATCGTCGCAGCACGCTGTCCTGGACAGGCCCGATTGGCAGGTTCTGCCGATTGGTGCTGCGGTGCTCTCCCGCTCTCCTGTCCATCCAAGTCAGGGGTCAGGGGGATCATTCATGCTGACATCTGGACGCATGAACTGACGGGAATAAAAATAGGGGTAAGGTTGATGATCAGCAGCCAGTGTCTCATGTCTTCTTTCTCGGGATGAGGGCATCACCAAAACCTGGTTACGGCATTTCATCCGTGCCAGACAATTTCAGCTGTCAACCTGAGGCTGTCTCGTTGGCAGGGAAGTCGGTTTGAAGTAAGTTGTGGTTATCGTCAAGATGCGCATAGCCGACCCGAGATGCGGCTGCACGGGTATCAGCGCAGCACAGCGGATGTCCACAGACGGGATGTTTGGGGTTTGTACTGGGGTGGTGTTAGTAAATGCAGTTTAGGGGATGGGCAGAATGTTGCGAAACCTCAGCTCTGCTGTACCATTGCTGCTGATGTCCGACGGGTATCCCACGTTCACCACAGTGTGTGTACCTACCGTGGTCTTGCCCATCACTGATTTGTTGTCAAGGAATAACGTTATTTGCTCTCATAGTGTTGTTTAAGGATCAAAAATCGCAAACATCACTGGAGCGTGTCAGTCGTGAGTTGGAGCCAGAGAGGTCAAGTTGGGAGTATAGTTGGGCACTCACCTCGATGCCACACAGGCCGCCCCATCGCCATGTCTTGGGGGACATGACAGTTTGTGGATGCTTATCGCACGAGCTTCCACCCATCCTCCTCAGGGACGGCAGCCTTCCTGGCGGCTGCTCGCTTGCTCCAGCCTCCGCACCCTTCACGGGCGGGAGCCGGAGCCGGAGCAGGGGCCGTCTTTCTCGCAGTCTTTGCTCTGCGGGCAGCATCCGCCTTGCGAGCGGCAACACCCTTGGCAGGCCTCGCCTGACGGAGGGCGGCGCCGGCGTCGGCCTTGGCTTTGGCCTGGATGGCGTTGAGTTCGGCCTCGGCCGTCGCTTTGGTGGCAGCCTTGACTTCCTTTTGACTCATCCCCTTCTTGAAGGGGATGTTGTCAATTTGGACAGGCAAGCTGGCCTCATGGCGGCTTTTGTGGAGGGCGCGCTTTCGCTGGGCGGAGTTTTTGAACCCAGGCTTGTTGGCGGGGGCGGGGGCCGGAGCCGGAGCCGGAGTGGGGGCGGTGATGGGGGTATATGTGTCCTCGACGGATGGCGATGGCGTGGTGGAGGTGGCACCTTTGGTAGTGTCAGCGGAGCGAGCGGCCGCAGCCCAAGCCTTGCTGTAGTTGCTGCCAATGCGGACCATCTTGCGATGTGTGGGGGTTGGTGGGAGGCTTGATGGGGGGTGTGTGTTTGTGTGTTTGTGTGTGCGAGTGTCGAGGAAAAGAATAGTGGTTTGGGTCGAGTTGGAGGTCACTTAAATATCTTTGTGGTCCTTGGGATGGCCTTGCCTTGAATGCCTCGATACTGGGATTGACGAGTCCAGATGTTCCAGTTACTTCTGTCCTGCCTTGGCCGCAAAGGGTTGGCCTGTCGACGAACCTCGAGTCCTTGGCCATAACGACATGTGCCCTCGCCGCCTCGGGGGTGGGAGAAGTCTTTGTTGACAAACGCCGTGTTGTGATTTCAAAATCACTAATTTCATCGACTGCTCTCCTGTGTCTTGACCAAGTTGGAGGACGCCTTCCTGGGTGCAAACCCCTGCTGGAATCACGAGAGAAGTTGATGGAGTCGTCGAGGGGCGAGGTGGGATTGATTTGGTATTTCTTTGTTGGCTGCGAAAGACTACCAGCCTTCGAGACAACCCCCATCCAAGTATGTGCAGCCCTTTTCTCACGTACCAATGAAGCATCCTGTACACCTAGCCCATGATGCTGGCAAACTCTTGGTCTATTGGGCGTCACCGGTTAGCAGCTGTCCATTGTCATGGCCCGGGTACGTACAGTCTATGTGCCCGTCGCCATTCTTGTCGGCAAGCTTGATCATCTCGTCGAGCTCGGCATCCGTCAGGTTCTCGCCGAGCGAGCGCAGGACGTTGCGCAGCTCCTCGGTCGAGATGGTGCCGCTGTTGTCCTTGTCAAAGACGCGGAAGGCGTTGATGAGCTCCTGTTCTGTGTCGGTCTCCTTGACCGTCTGCGACATGAGGTTGAGGAACTCTGTGCTTGTCAGCGGCGTCCTCGAAAGAAGAAGAGGCCGGACAAACCGTCAAAGCAGATGACGCCGTCCTTGTTGATGTCGGCCTCGTTGACAAGATCCTCGAGTTCGGCATCGCTGGGGTTGAGGCCGAGCTCCTTCATGACGTCGCCAAGTTCAGCGGCGGTGATATCGCCTGATGGGGGTGTTAGGGGACTGTTGGGGGTGGGGGTCCATGCCAGGCTGCTCACCGGTGTGGTCCTTGTCCTTCAGCGACACCTGTCAGCACAATGGCTCTTGTTGGCCTTGGAGATGGAGGGGACGTACAAAGACATCAAAGACCTGCTTGAACTGCTCGACCTGGTCGGCTGTCAAGCCATTTGCCGAGGGCGTGGGTGCCTGTTTGTGGTCCTGTCAACATTGTCTCTCCCCAGGAAGGGCAGTGGGAGACGGACCATTGTGGGAGAGGATGCGAGTTGGGCCTGCGTGGTGTTGTCTTCGTCGTCGTCGTCGTGAGATGGGCGAAACTCGAGATGTTGAGGCGGCGAGGTGCGGGGCATCAATGACGATGGACTCATGTTGCCACGGCCCAATCAATGCCCGATGTTTCACAGTCTGCCCCGCGGCGGGCCGTCCGTTGCTTGGCGGGCTGTTTGTGGGGCTGTCGCAAAGCTCTGGCCTTATCGGAGTGGGGCGCCCGATAAGATTGCCAGTCCACTCTCGCATGTGACGGAGCCTAGCAACAGGCTTGGCATTGCTTGCTTCAACAACACGTCCAACACGACACCACCAAGCCGACAAAGGAGCGAGAAAAAGTGGACAGTTGGGGGCTCAGTGACAAGGCAATTGTTTCTGCCATGGGACCCAAGGCAGGGCGCCTTTCCGGGTGCTTCCAGACCCCTCCTTGACCACTGCGGGACCTGGCCTTCTGGGCCCGCTGAACAATCACTGCCAGGCCACTGACACTGCCGCTGACGCTGCCACCGCCTGCCACAATGCACAAGGCACATGAACTTTGAGAGCGTGCCGGTTTTTTTCTCTGAACCTGACCTTGCCATGGTTTGGCCTAGGTAAATGACAGGCCGCTCAACCATGTGGGCTGGTGTCATACCTAGGCCAGGCCACCTCAGCCTTTCTCTCCACTCTCCGCCGTTAACGCCCTCCCCCTCCCGCTGCCACAGCCAGACTCGACTGAGACAGCAACAGCGACATCAAAGCAGCCACCACTTTCGTTAACCTGTCATTTCTACCGCCATGTCCTTTTTCAACATGGGTAAATCCACCTCTGCCCTGCCTCGGATCACCGGCTGACCACGCGCCCCCCAGCGACCCCAGTCATTGACTGGCCGACCATCAGTGCGTCAAGCTGCAACCCCCTCGCTGCCATCCCTCCCTGACATCCATCACAGAGCGCAAGATCTCGCGCAAGGGCGCCTGGATGCCTTCGGATCGCAGCATCCACCGCATCGCCCAAAACCTTGCCAAGGAGGTCGCCGAGAGGATGAGCCTGTACTATCTGTCGGAGCGTCTCAACAAGGAGTACGCCGAGGCCTGCAAGAACCGCCGCCCCTACCTCGACGACCGCAAGATTGTCTTTTACGGAGCCGTCCTCGATGCCGTCAACAGTTTGTGGCACCGCGCCCTTCATCTCCATCGCCTGAAACCCCGCTGACTTGGATTCCTCCCAGCCATGATCAAGAAGTTCGAGAGAGGCCAGATGGCCCAGGAGGACAAAGTCGACGACGACGACGACGGAGACATGGATTACGACGACGACTCCGACTTCTCGTCGGAATATTCGGGCATCTCGAGCTCCGACCTGCCCATACCCCTCTGCTTGGTCGACACGGGCAAGAGGGTCGATGACATGCCGTCTTCTAGCCCGGCCTCTCCTGCGGCAACATTTGGCGCGCCATCGCCCAGGTCGGAATCTCCCGGCATGTCGTCGCCCCGGCCAGCCTCCCGTGGCATGTCATCGCCGAGGTCGCCCTCCCCAGGCCTGCCATCTCCCGACGCGTCTATCATCGGCTAGCTCTCGACTCCGACGTGGTGATGACGCCTGCCGTCTGCGCAAAGGAATGCGGATGGGAGGAGATACAGAAAAGAAACAGCCTTCACAACAGCGATTGTGAGGACTGTTTGTCGAGCCAAAACAAGGAGTCAGAAACCCGACTGTCAAGCGCAAGAGGGCAATCTTTGCCCGGATGCTTGACTCAGTCATTTGTGACAGTGGTCCGTCAGGTACTAAATAAGCCTTTCCTTTCTCTTCTTTCCCCAAAGGTTTCTGCCATGGCAGTCCCTTTCCCCCTGTGAACACAAGACCTCTTTTGTGATGGGCTCCGATAGCCGTCTGTTTGGCAATATGCCAACCTTCTAGGACAAGGGCGAGACATCTCCAACGCATCTTGGCTTTCGCATAAAAGATGGCTGAGACACCACGTTTGAGTCTTCTTTGTCATTCCCTTCCAGCCCACCCCACCAAGAAGCTCACCGACGATGATTCCACGCTTTGAACCTTGGCTTCCGTTGAAGATGCCCCCGTTTCGATCGCCTCCTCTGTTCATAAAACCCAAGTCAGACCGCCACTCTCTCACCGTTTTCATCTCCCATCCCCACACACCATCGACTGTCAAGGACAACAAGCCCACAATGTATCCCCACCCGCCAGCCCCTCCCCCTAACATCCACCCCAACACAACCGAACACCCCGACACTCACGCCGCCACCCTCGCCTGTAAGCACCCCGCTCTCTCCCAGCTCAGAGTCCTCCACTGACATTGAACCTTGACAGGGCACCACATCACCAAAACGCGGCCCCTCACCCCCGCCACCGACCGCGTCACAGAGTACGTCGCCGCCATGCTCGACTCGCTGGTCATCGACTCGCTCAATGACAGAGCGATGCTCGCCGACTTGATGTTGCTGGCTCGGAGGATGAGAAAGAATCTCCAGGATGTCAAGAAGGAGCTTATCGCGGTGGGACTCGGCGGCGCCGGGGACGAGGGGGAGTGGGCGAGCTGGGTGTACTTTCATGGGAGGGTCGTGGAGGTTTTGGAGGGTGAGTCTTTTGGGGTCGGCCGATGTCTTGGCTGGAATGGATGCTGACATGCTGGTGGTTTAGGGGAGGTGGAAAAGGTGGCTGTTCGGATTCTGCGCGAGGAAAAGGCCTGGAGGAATGAGGTGGCGGCTGAGTTGGAGGTGGAGGAGCGCGAGTGGGTGGTGGTTTAGGACGGGGCTGGGGTTGAGGTCCGGAGCTGATGGTCTCTCTGTCTACTGGGCCAAGATGGATCAATGACGGCACTGTCGGACGGCATCTGCACGGTTCAGCCACCTAGAACGCAAGTGTCTTGCTTTCCCCTTGTCCACGGACTTGGGTTTCGTTGGGAGTTGGGTAGTCCGTTTTCAAACTTGCCATTCTGAAGCAATCACCGAGTTGGGCCACTTACTGCGTCTCTGTTTCCACTGAATTTATCGTTCTTTTGACTGTGTCGTCAGCCTCCTTGGCGAGAATGGGGGTTTCCTGGCGGCCACGATGAGCGCAAATGTCGTCTTGGCCGTTGGTGGAATGGGGGGAGAGTCCCTCGTGGCATTTCAGCTTTGGGATATCCATGTCAGCTTCATCAATCCTTCTTGTGCCGGGATCTGCACTGTGTCCTGGTCCGTCTCGGCAACATGATGGTGTCTGGCCACATTGAAGCCTGGCATGGGCTTGGGCCGGTGCCTCGACTAGGTGCTGGGCCAGAATGGCTGTGTTGGGGGTGTCAAGCATTTGAGCTTCCATGAGCAGGCTCGGCTGCCATCGCAGCTGCCCTTGGATGGTGTCCAGAAGGCAGTCATAACCATCATGAATGCTGGTCATCTCAGCCACTTGTCACATGTCAGCTGCTTCATCTGTCAGATCCGTCGTCTAGGCCACAATGCCCGCTGGAGTGGAATGCCTCAGGCATTGTTGGTCGTTTTCATGTTGTCGCCGAGGGACCCGCCGGGTAATGCAATGCCAGATTCACTGGCAATCTCTGGATAATCTATCGGACGAGAAGGCTCGAATGTGGTCTCGGCGGGGCCGAGGTGAATTCGGGGGTGTTGCCGCAACTAGGCTACATACAAATATCCCCAGCCCTTTGATTTTCCAACCATATTTCCTTCCCTCTACATCCAACTTGGAACACGAAAACCAGCATCACCGGCTTTCAGATCACCGCACAACCAGAATCCGCCAACTCAACAGGCACTCGCCTCTTGACCTTGAACAAGGCCACAATGGGTGGAAGTATGACGCCTACCTCAACCCGCACCTGCATCCCACCCTTCCCTTGCTGACCTCCCAGGTACCTCCATCACCGACTATCCGCTGAAGGAGTTCATGATGAACATGAATGGCCATCCCTACAACCATTCTGCCATGTACGCATGTAAGTTGCAGATCCCCTTGGCTTGAAACCCCCTCCCCATGCTGCCTTCCCTTTTCTCTGGCCGGCGTGGCTCCTCTACCAGGGAAGCATATCCTCTCGCTGGACGAATTTTTCAAGGACACGAACCCCGAAAGCGACTGGATTACCGACAGAGACGGCGTTCAGGACTACGTTGGAGGAAATCTACTCGACGACCATGGTTTCTACCTTGCATCCAGCATGGAAGAAACGGTCAAGATCCTCTTCCATGTCAAGGAGACAATGAGAATCGACATCACATCGGTTCTTGGACCTACCAAGGGCATGGAGTTGAACTCGGGAATTGCTTACGAGCTGTTGTCGTGGATTTATTTCCACACTCGCTGCCTTAGGCAGCTCGACGGTGAGTTCCACCCTCCGGCTGCGCCGCACCCTCCCCACCCGCCTGCCACAGGATGCTGACATTTTTCTGGCGATTCCAGTCCATCTCAAGTGGGTTATTGGTACTCGCTACTGAGAGAATAGAGAAGGGGGGACCAGTTTTGGGTGCGCGGAAGACTCAGGTGTACATTCCATAGTTGTGTAGCAGGCAGATATCTCTCTGGTTTTATCGCCAGATAGAGAGCAGTAAAACCTGGATTGGCAGCATTTTTGATGAGTCAAAGCGGCCACCATTTTCTTTGCAGATGTTTCGTGAACTTGTTCAGTGTGGAGTTGTGGAATATCGGAGAACGCTCTGCGTGTCTTCCAGGTCGAGATTTGAGGAGTGTGGTGTTTCGCTGACCGGGTCACCGACCCTGCGGTTGACACAAACCAACGATCATTTGCGTCACCACTCCAAACTCATTCGAAGGAAACTACGCCTGCAGGTACATTCACTTCCCCCCCAGACAGCCCAGCAGTGCCCTCAAGCTGACATGAGCTTGTCCCTCGCAGGAAAATCCGAAAGAACCTCGATCCAGTCCCAAAGTTGCCAATCTTCAAGAATCTCACCAACCTCACCCGACAATGAGTATGCCACCCACCCCAGCCCGATGCCACGCTTCCCTTGCTGACCCGCCATTTGGCACCAGCTACTCCGCGTGTCCTCATGCAGAACTACGCGGTGAGGACACTGATGGAATTTATGGATGGACATTTCGACCCCTTCCGTGCGAGGTACTCTTGTGAGAGCCCTTCCCTCTCCAACCCGTCCATCCGCCGCACTTCCCAGCTAATATGGCAACCTCGTCAACCAGGAAGGTTGATTCTGCTTCTCAACGAGTTCGAGAAGAGCATTGTTCCAGGCATCAATTTCTTCAACGAGGGAGATGGAGTTCAAGATTACGTCGACAGCATGCTTGTCCACGCCAACTACTGGCGTGCCACCAACTCGGGCAAGCTGTGGATTCTGGATGGACTCAACAGCAACATGACCATCAGCGTCGGAGACGCCGCAACTGTCTACAATCAGATGGGCTCCCGGCTACTTCCTGAGATTGAGCACGAGCTGCGGGCATGGATGCATTTCCATAACCGCATCGTCGAGGTTGTGGCCGGTAAGTTGTCCATACCGCACTCCCAATCCCACCACAAGATGCTGACCGGCCTTCGGTTCCAGACTACACTCGAGGAATCATGCAGGGGAATGGCCGACGCGGCCGACGACGCGGAGAAGGACACGACCGACGATGACACCACCGAGGATGATAATGCCACGGAGGATGACACTGCTATGGACGGCGAGGACTCGGGTTACGAGAGCTTCTAGAGAGTCTCGCGCTCGGCTTCAGAGGCGAGAAGGCTTCCCGACTCTGCCCTCGATGGCGCCAGCAAAGGAGCGGGTGGTCTTAGAAGTCCCTGAGAGAGTGTGTTGGAATCGCCATGGGGGTTTTGAGGCAGTCAAGTTGACCGAACACTGCAGTCAGTCTGGATACCTAATTAGCAGGAATCAATGAGCCGGTCATCATTTGTCTCGTGCCTGTGAATTTGCATCAAAAGGACAAGGCCAGGAAGCTGGAGGAGATCCCAGCAGGCGAGACTCGACAATTCACCTCTGGGACCTGACACGTCATCGGTGAACATCTTGTCGCCGCAATGCCGCCAAGTCCTCAAACCAAACTTGCCTCCATGGCGGATAATTCCCACCGTTCTTCCATCCAGCAACCCACCCACACAACCAACCTGCCACCAACCAGATTTTCGACTCTTCACCCGACTGCCCTTTCAAAGACATCACAATCTGCCCTTTCCCCTCCCACCATCAACCAACACACTTCACCAGCAATCTCTCGACAATGGCTTCTCGCGCGCCGTGTACCAAAACCAGGTGATTCGGGGCCTGATGGCCCTGATGGGTGCTCGCCTCGAGGCCCATGTGGAGCACAAGCTCAAGGCGAGGATTTACATCCACGAGAGAATTGTTGAAGTCTTGGCCCGTAAGATTCCCCACCGCCACCCAGAAATGAGAAACGTCTCGTCCGGCTACTAAATACTACCTATGCTGACTTGCTTGGGCTTCCAGACGACGCCAGATCGATTGCTCGGGGAATGGCCGCGGACCACTACTACACGTTCTAGGTGCCCTCATTTCCATGGCGTGTCACTTTGGTTCAGGCCTCACATGCCCCAACGGGCACAACATGTTCATAGATAGGTGCCCTCCCAGACAGTAGAATCACTCTCAGGCCAATACATTCACTTCACTGCCTATCATGACGCCCCCGTCTGGCCGCCTCGTGGCGCTTGTACATCCTCTCTTTTGCTCGTGACTGGCTCCGACTCTGCACTCGAGGGGACAGGGTGTCTCAATCTATCATGAGTTTCTGGGACAGCGAGACGGGGACAGCGAGACGGGGACAGCGAGACGGGGACAGCGAGACGGGGACAGCGAGTTGAAGAGTTGGGACATTACCATTTGTATGGCATGCCTGTGAATTTGAACAAAAAGAAAACATGCTTCTGTCTTTCTCATTCCCGCACCAACTGCCCCAGGCCAGACGACAGATCGGCCAGGCGCGAGCCGAACACGATTTCTCGATATCCCCTCTTCGCTGCCAGTGTCGGGCCCATGCCCCGTCAAATCACGCAACCACAAAATGAGCAAGTTGTTTCTTCACCCCTCGACAGGTCTCCATCATTTTTACACCCTGCTGGCATTTCCGTGTTTCAGCTCTCTGTCCTGTAAGCCTGGGCCTAGGGGGTATGGTGATGGCCATGGAAGGGAATGACTCCCGTCCCCGATTTTTACATCGGACTTCAACTACGATAAAGGGTAGGTAGGCATTTGTCCTCTTCTACTGAGCTTCCCTCGCTAACACATGACCCAAGATCAGCCAGAATTGCCCAGGGCGCTACCTATGGCGCTACCAACCGTTAACAGTCCAAGAGTTCTTCACCGGTGGCGCTGCCATTGGAATCTAGAAGAGACCTGGCGGATATACTGTAAACTGGGACGATTCCTTGTTAGTATGATAGCGTATCCAAGCTTGTGCTTGTGAACGTACGTCTGCCCCTACACACGGAGACATTTATTCCTGGCATACTCTAACATTACATGTTAGTGTCGCTCAAGTACGGAACGTACATCCTCGCGTGCCGACGCGTTTGTCAACGGTTCGTCAAGCTTTCACAACATGCTGGACATCGGTGTGTCGATGGAGAAGTGGACGTCATGGCTGACTTATTCATAAACAGACAAGTTGGCCCCAGCGCGAGCTTAAACGAGGTTTTCGTCAAGTGATTGCCATGATCTCTCCATTCAATGTGGGGTTTGGTGAAGGGTTTGGTGAAAAAGACGGACGGGTTTGTTTTCCAGTCGCGGCTGCCGAGTCCGGCCCGCCCTTGGACGCACGCCCTTGGGTGCACGCCATGGGAGGGAGGGGCGGGGGCGTGGCGGTCGATGCTGGGGGCGGGTGCGGGGGTTTCAATGCTGGGGGTGGGGGCGCCGATGCTTGGGGCGGGGATGGCGATGCCGGGCGGCGGTAAGGGCGCCCGCGAAGGCGATTCGCTAGCGGCGACGATGGCGAGGTTGGGGCGGGGAAGGGGGCGTCCACACTGGGAGAGAGAGCTGGGACATAGTCCCTCACACGCTCCGAATCGGGTACCCTGTCCGACCCCGTTTTGTTGAAGTCGGTTTCCCGACCTTTTGTATCAGGGTAACGGGAAACCCGACAAGTCGCTGCCTTTTCTGGCTCGAGATGACAACTCGAGAAGATGGGCGAGCTGATCCCCTGTTTGTTTACTTCCCCTGCCAAGACGCACGATCTTGACCCCGCCCGCTTGGTGACGACGACGTCCAGAATGTCTCAGTGTCGTTGGAAAATGTCAAGATGTTGACAGCGAAGGATAAATTTATACTTCCGTCTTTCCCCTTGGGTGCCAATTGATGCGATGCAGTGTTGACCTGTTGACGCCGGTTCAAAATCCCTGTTGCTTGCATGTTTGGGGCTGCTCGCTACCCCTGCCAAGCCCCGAATGTCAACATTACATTTTGTCGCGTCTGATCACCGACGGCATGGCCCGATGAGAAAGCTGATATTCCTGGACATGGAAAATTCTCCTCCATCTCGATGCGCATATTTCACCAATGACAGATTTTGGCGATGCATCTTCATCAACACCAAATATCTCCATCCATGGAGCGACGAGAGGCGGAGATTTGCATATTCCGGGGGCAACCGCGCTCCGCAAATTGGTCCTCGTGTTACGTCAAAGAACGAAAAGGCCTGGGCATGGCAGATTGAAATCCATTCATCGACACGAGAGTTTGTCCAAATGAAATAATTGAAAGAACGAGAGGACAAAGCCGGCCCTGGGCGAGGCTCGGACAATGGAGACAATGGTGAGGAGCGAAACAGGTCAAACTTGGTTGGAGCTTCCGGTGGAACAGTCAAATTGTTACGGCAGAGGGAGAAAGGCGCGGACAAATGATCTATTCGCTCGCCAAGAGACAGCCAAGGCAGAGAGCCAAGGCGGGGGTATCAACAGCTATGGAAATAGAATCCGGCAACAAAAGCGGGACAGGAGACACCCTCGTACCCGTGGCAGTGACGACCTCTGTCGAGATCGAACCTCCCACAGGCCACCTGATTACCTACTCCTCGTCCTCATCTTCAACCTCATACGCCATCATCCTCTTCCGTTTTTTGGCGGCGTTCGACAACGGAACGGCCACGCCACGGCCGTAAGCCCGGGGCACGTAGCGCCGGCGGCTGCGAGTAGAACGCACCGGTTCCTGCTCCTCGACCTTTCCCGCTGGCATGTACTCGGTATCGCCCTCACCCATGCCATCATGCTGGAGTAGATACCCTCAAACTCCAGAGTCCATTGCACGGGAATCGTCAATCCGATGCGGGTGATGCGCAAGCCGGCCCTCGCGCAGAAGGTGTAGATGCGGCCGCGAATCTCGGAAAACAGCCCGACCAGATCCTGGCGAAGGCGGGCGGGGAAGTCGGCGTCATCCTTTAGGGTGGCCATGATCTCCTGGACGAGCGGGTACTGCTGCAGGAGGTCCAGGCGGAGGCCCTCGGCGGTGGAGGCGTTGGCGAGGACGTACATCCCATACTTGAGGGACATGTCGTGGCGGGGCTCGCCCTCGTCTTGTTCGTGGTTCGGGACGTAGTAAGGCCCGTTTGACTTCTCCAAGGGGTATCCTGAGGAGGCAAAATCGCCCGAGCTGTATCGAACGACGTTGTTGGGGTTCGCCTTGCCGTCGATGTGGACGTATCTGCCATCGTCGAGGCAGCGAAGGACAGTCCGGGTGCTGGAGCTTCCTTGATCAATGCCGATGACGCTGAAAAGGTCAGCCTCTGCCTTAATGCGACGAGCAGTGCGGTTGCCTCGTGGGAACGGAGGCGGGGGGAAGTGCTGGGTCCTGGGATGGCCAGGCCGAGCTGGCATGGTGAATGGAAAATCATGTTCGCAGCTATTGTTCACAGCGGCCCAGATGTTCAATCAGCATTGTTCCAACACATCTCCTCCCATAATCACAGATAAATTCTGGCTATTTTCTCGCCTCTCCCATTCATTTTCCTTCCAGTGCAACGGAGAACGTTATTTTCTTTCAATCTGCCGAGCACAATCATCACGACAGTCACAACCATTTGTTGTTTCCATCACCGTCACAAGTCTTTGTCATCTTGCCCTGGCTCACCCTCTTCCAACTTGACCACTGGCAAAGAGCCCAGTCTCCCCAGCAACCGACCCCCACGACACCCTTCAAGGCTCATCCTGACACTGAGTAAGTTGTTCTTGGCCCTCTTGATCCTCCAAAAATTGACAGACGCTGACCCTTTCTCCTCCACCAGCACCCCCCTCCTCGCTGCGTCAAACTCCACCAAACTCGAAACCAATCCCAAGATCATGGCTTCCAAGCGAAGAATCCTGACGGCGCCGCATGCCATCGCCAAGGCCGAGAAGGCTGCGCGGGAGCAGCTGGACGAGGCCAACGAGCAAATGGACGATCTACACGGTGTTCTGCGAAGAGTGGAGGGAGCGCATCAAGGTCTTCCGAGAGAAACACGCCAAGATCCACGACGAGCGAGTCAAGATCCAGGATGCCCTCCTCGACCGCCTCTCCGACGAGGGCCAGGCCCGCGTCAAGGGCTACCACTGGTTCAAGCTCTGGCGGGCCGATGCCAACTCGAACATAATGATCTTCGACAAGTACGCCTGGGGCGGATGGCAGTCGATAGAGATGCGCCAACACGTCGATTCAGACCCCGCTCCCTCGGCCCCAGACCCCAAACTCCGGCTCAGGATACCTCCAGGCAAGAACGGCGACGAGTTTGAGTATCTGGACGGTGAGGACGAACAAGGCAACTGTGTTCCCGAGAATCTCGAGATCGACAGCGACGAGGTTTCTCCCAAGGCCCTCGCCGAGCTGGCCATGGCCGCCGTGCGCATCACCAAGCGCCACCGCGAGTCGGTTGAGGGCATGGCTGGCTTCGAGGAGACGGCCCGCCGCGTCCTGAAGCGCGCCCGCATCGAGGGCAAGCCGGTTGCTCCTCCCGTCGACCCCGAAGAGGAGTACATGAAGGAGTTTCAAGCGCACCAAGACAGGATCCATCAGAGGAAGCAGGCCGCGGCACTCAAGAACCGGTACACCCTGCCCCCCAAGCATGCATCTGGGCAGACTTCCGTCAGACCTCCAAACCGGGCGGCCCCAGCCCCAGCACTCACCAGGCTCGTAGCTGCCACCCACCCCGCGCCAGCGCCCGCTGCCACCGTTCCCGCTCCCGCACCCGCTCCAGGCCCAGCTGGCCTGAGAAAGATCCGCATCAGCAAGGAAAGGATTGCCGCTGCCGCCGCCGCCGCCGCGGCAACACCCGCCCTCTCCTCTTCGCCCGCCGCCATCCCGTCGACCTCGGATGCGTCGGCCTCGGATGCGTCGGCCTCCCCCATCTCTTCGCCGCCCGTCCCTCCCCGCCGTTCCTCTTCGCCGCCGCGTACCCGCCTCCCTTCGCCTCCCCCTCGTCGCTCTCGGATCCCCCGCTCGGCCTCGCCTGCGCCCACCCCCGCGCCCGCCCCCGCGCCTCCCTCGTCACCCGCTTTCCCGGTTGTCCCGGAAACGCCGCCTGCTCCCCGATGCCAGCCGAGGCGCGGGTGCAGGAAGAGCACCAACATGAAGCTCCCGTCGTCTGATTTTTTGGATGATTCGGACAGGTAGTTTGTGTGAGTTCATTGTCGCCTGCGTGTTTTTGATCAAGTTTCCATAGGCTGACGTTTTCTTTTTGCAGTTTTCTGTCGCTCCTTTCCTTTGATGGAACCAAGGACCCAACTCAAGATCGATGGACGAATGTACGAGTCAAGAATGAAGAAGAATGTTCGGATACATCCACACACGGATCGACAGAGTCGGCTGGACCGCTATGTCTCGTCTGGAAGAATATTGCACGCCTTTTTTTGGTTCGAGATGGTGCGGACTCGGATATCGCCTTGCCCGTCCCCCAAGGCGTCACATTGTTCTCCCCACTCTGGAGACCTGATCCCTCGGGTTGCCTCTCAATTATGCGACTCTTTTTTGGTTCGAGATGGCGCGGGCATGTACGTTGTCCGTCCCCCGAGGCTTTCACGTTGTTCTCTCAGCCCTGGAGAACTGATACCTCGGGTTGCCTCTCGGTTCTGGCTTTTTTTCTTGGTGGTTGGATTTCACGGGCTTCACATTTTTCTCTTAGCTCTCAATGGAGAACTGACGCCTCGGATTGCCTCTCGACAGATTTTGGATTTTTGTGGTGGGATGGCACGGGCTTCACGTTGTTCTCTCAGGTCTCAATGGAGAACTGACATTTCGGATTGCCTCAAGACAGATTTTGGTTTTCTGGTGGTGGGACGGTACGGGCTTCGCATTGTCCCCCCAGGACTGGGGGAGCTGGTCGGATGGTTTCTAGACACACAGATTTTGGGTTTTTTGCACGGGCTTTACCTTGTTCCCCCCAGTAGTGGGGGAACTGACGCCTCCGATGCTCTTCGATAAATAGATTTTAGGGTGTTGGTAGGAGATGGCATGGGCTACACATTGATCCCCCAGGACTGGGGGAACTGCCACGCCTCGGATTGCCTCTGGATAGATTTGGTCTTTTAGTCTGCAAGAACTTTTCACAACTTACGTCCCTGATCTGGTGCTCAGAGATGTTCCTCTACCATGATGTCATCCATGATGTTTTTATCTCCCAGTCCCTCCCCACTGTGCATCTCTGAAACATGTTTCTCAACATCGTCATCACCAGAACTTCTGCCGAAATGCAGCAATCAATTCCGTCACTGCCAATATGTCAACACCCATCCATCTCCTCGTCCACCGTCCCCCGGCACCTTCGCACAATGTCCCACATTTCCAAAACCCGATCCAGTTCGCGCTCGAGATGGTCCATTCTCCGCAACAAACCCTGAAACCGGGCCACCTCGGCATCCACATTCCCCATTGCCCTGCCACAGGTTCCATGCGACCCGACCGGCCTGTTGCACTCCTCTTCCAAGCTGTCCAGCTCGCGCATGATGTGCTCCAGTACCGTGCCGAATCGGTGATCCCGTGTGGCCAGCGCGAGGTACGAATCTGCCATGGTCATTTCCTCGTCAACGTCCTCATCAATGTCCACATCAGATTCTCCGTCATCGTCGTCAAACTCCATCTGCGCGTCCTCAACCCCCAAAATCCCGGCCTTCTCCAAACAGCAACTGGCACCAACCTCTTCTCCCGACACCACCAAAAACGCCAGCACGCTCTCCCTTGCCCCCACCCCCGCGTCCCACGCTTCAAACGCCTCCCACAACTCGGCAAACGACATTCCCCAGCCCCGGCTTCGCACCCGCCTTCTTGCTTCGACCGTCCTCCCTCCCCACGTTCCTGACAGCTCCTCCACCGCCGCGGCATCCAACACTCGCCACTTCACCCTCCCCCCGCCCTGCAAAACCACGACCCTTCTAGCAAGCATCACCTCCACGACGCTGTCCATCCGCCCCCAGTACTCGTCCCGCAGCACCCCGGTCACGTCCACCGCCCCCTCACCATCGGCACTTTTGGACTCGGTCTCATCCCCAAGGCAGACATACACCACCTCGGCGCCTTGCAGGATCGCCCGTCGCGTCGCCACGGCTTCTAGATCTGACTCGGACTCGGACTGCGGGCAAAGACAATCCACCCAAACAAACCACGGCTGCCGGGGGCAAGTTGCTCGTGAAGCCCGGATGTGGTGCAGCGCTTGAGTGACTGCCGCCGGGATGTTGGTGGAGTTGGCGTGGATCGGAGTTGTTTGCGTGGGTTTTGGTTCGGGGCTGGGTCGGGGTCGTGTGTACGAGAGGACGGCGTAGGACGGGCATCCTTTGAGTTGGCCCGAGGGGTCGGGGTTGAGGGGGAAGGTGTACTTTCTGGTGCCGGGGAATTGTGTTGATGCCTGGGTTTGAGCTGCGCCGGAGTTGTGGTTGGATTCGTCGGGGAGGATGCGGAGGAGGGTGATTGTTCGTCCGGGTGGTGATGGGACTTTCGAGGGTGAGGGGGAAGCCCTCGGCCGCGGGGTCGGGCGAGGGTGAAGGCAAGGTGCTGGTTTGGAGTTGGACATTGTCATTGATCTTGAGTGCTCTTGGGCTGGCTTTGGTTCCGGTCTTCGGTCCGGTCAAGTGTGTCTGGTCTGTCGCACGTCAAGTCTTGAGCTGAGTTGTGATGTCAATCAAGTCGGGCCCGGCGAGTAAATGAGAGGGGTTGACATGAATGGAAGATCCACCCTACACCATCCGCCATTGCAAGCAAGGAAAAACCGACACATGGTGGCGGACATCGGCGGATGAAGTCGATATAGACGTGACACCTACGGGCACCCGCCGCCAGTCCGGGTTGCAGCTGACAGCGGCTGGCAACTTTGCGACACCCCATCTGAGGAAGGAGGTTGTTGTCTCGCGGAAAAAAACATGATTCGCTCGAAGTTCCGCACGCGGACATGTCACTCGACCACGACGAATGACACGGCTCGACACCCCCTTTTGCGTAGAGGAGGGAACCAGTCTGGAAACTGGGAATTAGAGGCTTTTTCTTCTTTTAGGGACGGCAAGCCTTGCGAAAGTTGTCATTTTTTGATGGGGTGGTCAAGGTTTGGGGGCCACGTGTAGGTCACGTAAGTGGCTGGGATCACGTGGATATCACGGGGATCAGAGGACGGACATCACAACAAGGCATCCTCATATTGCCGGGACACGTCAGACGATAGAGTATCCTGGTCCCACGCCGTCTCACTCTATTCTCGGCCAACAGTCTCAGACGTTCATCATGTCCATACTTTTCGGGATGAGTGGCACTCCCATCCCCTATCCAAATGACAACAAAGGACACCACATGCACTTCTGGAGACTCTTGAAGGAGATCCCTCGACTATTTTCTGACAAGTCGGGCAGCCAGACAGCGGCCGAGACGCCACAACAACAACACGACATACATCAGCTGGCATTCGTCCAGAAATCCTCCTTAATAGAAAGCTCCATAATGCGGTCGTTCAACCGTCCGTCCCGGATGGCCTTGTAAATCTTGCCCGCCATGGACCCAAGGATTTTGGCATCGCGCCAAGATTCTGCGTCGTTGGGGGCAGCCGAGTCTCTGAAGCTGCCTTCTGGGTGGCGAGCAGCATCGCGCATCAGAGGAGCATGGTCGGCAACGCCACGGTTGAGTGGGATGGCCAGCTCGTTCCGTACAAATTCGTAGACAAGACGGGAGCCTCGGCCAAACATGCCACCGCATTCATCCTCGCCTGTCCCTCTCCTAACCGTCTCGAATTTCTCGACAAGAGTGTCGCAGATTTCCTTCGCGCAAGTTGCCAACTCGGACACCGTCAACTGCGGACAAATCGAGGCCAGGTGATCGACGATCTCGCCTATAAAGTACTTGGCCACGGCTGCGCTCCGGCCAGGAGTGTCCATGTGCGAAAGCTCATCCCATCGCAAACTGGCCGACCCGGCTGCCTTTAACAATACCGCGTCGACGTGGGGGCTGCGGTTGCGGATCAACCTATCTGCGTAGTTGTAGAGGTCCCTCTCAATATCATTTCCGAATCGCCACTGTCGGTAGCGGAGGTCAAGCGCTTGGCAGAGAGCCAGGATATACGTTGCCGCCATAAGCGACAGGACCTCGACCGCTTCCAGGGCATACCGGGCGGCAACCAGAGCCATCGAGTTCACCGACTGGTTGGTCATCTCGGCAACCTGGATATGACTGCTGATCGGGCGGGCGAGGTAGGCGAGCTCAGCCATGTAGGCGGCCATGTTGACATCAAATCCTTTGAACGTAAAGGACGTGCTCGGTTCGTCCACACACAGATTCGGCGGGAGTCCTTTGTTGGTCGTGTTATTGATGAGCTCCGAATTCTGTGCGAACACCAGTCGGCCGAGGTTCTGGAGCGCCAACATGGTCTTCTCCATGGCTGAGGTGATGGCCATTGCCTGGAAGTTGCCGCCATGGTGGATGTCGCCACCCGCCGCATCGATCAAGGGGTTGTCGGTGGTGGAATTGAGCTCCGTCGCGACCTGGCGGGTAGCAAGCAGCAGGTCCTCAAGCTGAGGCCCAATCCACTGGGGTGCTGTGCGCAACGCATAGCGATCTTGAGCTAGTCCCTTACTATTGGGGTTTTCGTTTGAGCTCAAGAAGGATCCCGTTATAAACTTGACGATGTTTGCAGCGGCTTCTTTCTGACCATCGTGAGGACGAGCGGCCGAGATGAACGGGTGATAGTTGCGGCGGGTTCCTTCCAATACGTCGGTGCCCATAGCGGTGAGCAGCTGGGTCAGCAGGGCCAGCTGGTTGGCCTGGTGCATGACAATGGCGGCTGCCGCACAGCTCGGGGCTGTTCCGTTGGTGATGCCGAGACCCTCCTTGGCCTGCAGACGCACCGGGTTCAGATCTGCCAAAGGCAGGGCCTGGTCGGCGGATATAATCTTGTCGGTTGCTCCGACCTTGACAAAGATATCAGGGTTACCTTCGAGGGCACCGGCAATGTACGACAGGGTCGACAGGTCACCCGATGCCGAGATGCTTCCCCGTAGGGGCACGACAGGGATCATGTCGCGGGACAAGAGGCGCATGATGGCTTGAATGACGTCGAGTCGCACACCAGAGTGGCCCCTCATGAGCGAGTTGCAGCGGATCAGCATCGCGGCACGCACGATGGGAGGCGGCAGAGCGTGGCTGCGGAGGAGCTCGTTGTCGCGTGGTGCCTGACCCTTGTCGGATTCGAGCAGGATGCCAACGTTGAGATGCTGGATGGCGGCGCTCTGGAGACGCTCGTAGTCGCGGGTTCGTGTATCGGCACTCCCTCCGAAACCGGTCGTGACGCCATAGATGACAGCTCCATCGGCCAGTTGATATTGGAGAAAGTCGACGCTGTCTTGCACCTTGCGGTGGACATCGGGCTCATCGCTAAGGCGGGCTTGAATCCGATGGCTGGAGGTTGTCAATTTCAAGTTCGGCGGCGAAGGACAGAACGGCTCACCAGGAAACGGCAACAACGTCTGCTATAGTGAGGCTTTGGCCATCAACACGCGGAATCCGGCCATTCTCCCTGTTCGCTTTCAGGGACTGCCACTCGGCGAAGACAGCCCTGGCGTGGGGGCTGTCCATGGTGGGGGTTGGTCGGCAAAGAAAGGGCCGAGAAGCGAGTCACAGGATTGCAAGGACTTTTCAGGATGCTTGGGAAGGAGACCTTTGGGGCGAGATATCGACAAAGAGGAATGTTTAAGGTGCTCTGGAAAAGATTGGAGGAAGGAAAGTATCGTGGCGGGAGTGTTGGCATTTGCGAAGCCCATCTGATGGACACCCAAACGCTCACCTGACCGACCAGAGGTGGTGGCTCCTGCACTTTGGAATCAAGACACACAAGACGAGCTTTTCGTGTGGCGTTTGTTGCGTGCAGAATCGTGGCGGGAGCGATAAGCCAAACGACGAGGGGACTCGGGTTGCACCGCCTTCTCCACAGTGCCGCCTTCCGCAAGGTGTGATATGTCCGCGGTGTTGAGAATGTCAACTGCCTGCCTGTCGTCGCCACGGACGGGTTTTGAACAGGCAGGATCTGTCACCTCGCTTTTGGCAGCAATGGTCTCGTTCACGTTTTCCGTATTGCCCGGCTGTCTACATGTGCAAACCTCATGCGCGCAACACAATCCTGCAGGATTTGTACGACGTGGCCCAAGGCAGAGGCCAAGCAGACCTATGTGGATTTTCTTGACATCAACACCTTGAAGCCCCGACTTGGCACTGCGGGAATGGAGGGGGGAAAAAAGACGAAAGCTCACCCCCAAGCCCCCCCGGCTCGGTGCCGGGGGAGGCTGGGGGTTACGAACCGGCCCTAGTGGGCCAGTTACTTCGTTGGGAGGGTAAGTCGTGGGGGGGCTGAGGGCTTATACATGACGGGGGCTCGAACTCAGGGCCTCTCGGAGGGCTTTTGTCGTGGGTTCCGCCCGGTGTGAACGTTGGGCCACACCGGGGATCTTGGCGTTGAAGGAGGGGGAATAATCTGAACCTATATAGCTGACAGTTGAAGCCCGGGGGTCCCGTTTGTTGTTTTCGGTCCCGGGCCGGGATGTGGGTCTCAGGCGTCGACGTGCCCGGCCGTGCAGTCTGCCAAAAAGTGGAACATGGATCAACAGTGGCAATTGATACGGGAAGACCCTAGGTAGCTTTAAATCTTTCACAAGAGTCTAACGGCGCCATCTCCCCACAACTGAGATTTCCCCATCCGGTCCCTCGGGGGCTCGGTAGTCGGGATGACGGGACAAAAGGCACGCACGGACTGGCGGAAGAACAGGGCTGGCTCATGTCACAGGGGACTTTTGCCAGTTGCCTTACTCAGGCCCCGATAAACACGTCGGTTTTAAGTTTCAGGGGCAGTGTAACGCGCCAGGAGCTTGCGGGCCCATGTTGCGGCTCTGCCAAGTCATGCCTGGTCGGCATCGGGGGTTGTGCGGGCCGCGTCAGTGTGGCGCCATCCAGGCCAGAGGGACCCAACGGTCGGGTCGTCGGGAGTCGGGACAGGGCTGGCAGGGTTGGATCGGCGGGAGATGGATCTGGAGGGAGGGGGTTGTTGTCATCACAGGACGGTCGGTTGCGGGATCCGCTTCTCTCAGAGATGTCCTGCAGCTAAGTATTTGATCTCTTGATCAAAGACGACACCCAAGAGGAGGACGAGAACCTACGGCCAGATGATGGTTCCAACATGACGGCTTCCATCTGTCCCATTGGCCTCATCATCCCGCCGACCTCCAACTCCACGGCGAGACGGCATCGCAGCCAGTCAGCAAACCCACAACATATGCAGGGACCTTGTTCAAGGAGTGGTCGAGGAGAAGGAGCTGGTGCACCGCGAGATTTCGTCAACGCTTGGGAACAACTGCCGGCAGTTGAAACAAGGCGACAGGTCTCGATGGAGGTGGTGTGGTATCGACGTCGGCCCAGCATATCAACAACCCACCGGCATGCAAAGACTTTCCTTTGGTGAAAGTCCTCAGGATCAAGCTCGTCGACAGTCAGATCTGATCTCAACCCAACTTTGAGGCGGTACCAGTCTCGGCTTGGCGCCCTCAAAAAGAGGGGGACGATGTTGAAGGGTGAACCTGCTTGGGACCACGTCAGACGCAGGCTAAAGTGACGAGCACGGGGACCTTGATTCGGCAGTGGAGGAGAGGCTCGCAAGTCCAGATGGAATCTGAGACGACGTGTGCAACCCTTTGCCAAAACCGCCGACCACCAGAGAACTGACACTGACGAGAGAACAAGACATGGTCGGGGCGAGGTCCGGACCCGGACATGATGGCGGTCGCCTTCGCCTCCATCTCTTGAACACGACGGCCCTTGGCAGGCTTCGCGGCGCGAGGATAGTCGCGACGTCCGGAAATGCGACACAAAAGGGCAGTGCAATGTCCCACGGCAAGGGTGGTCGAGTCCGTCCGGAGTGTGACAGCAAGGCGACGGCAGCCCGGCCGGGAAGGGGCCCGGACCTTGTGCCAAGGGCGAGCTGAGCGGCAAGCGGGGAATTAAAAAGGCGGCATGGCGAAAGAGGGAATCGATAAGCCAGCGTCCAATGCGGCGGCCATGGCGGCTGGGGGAGATGGAGATGGTGATCTCTGCATTGCCTCGGAGATGGACTGGAGATGGAGGGACCGATGCAAGAATGGCCCTCTCTCGTTTCGACTGTCAGCTCAGTTGCTGGGGGAGGTGCCATATGCGGTGTAATGCATTGCCAGTGCGACGGGGCATTTCTGCTTCTTTTTTGGATCGTGTCGAGAGTCCGAAAGGGAGGGGAGGAAGGGCTGGAGGTGATGGAGGCTGCGGTGCGAGTGAGACCAACTGCGTGGGGCTTGGCGTGAGGTCCCTAGGATCAAAGGCTTGGCTCGGCCCGGACATCGACAAACGGGCAACCGCAAACTCGACATTGAACATTAGTACCTGTCGGTCTTTGTCGAGAATCCATCCTTTGCAACGCAGGTTTTCCCCGACTCTGCTTCCAGACCAGATCAAACGGGCTCTGCCAGAACAAAAAAAGACCACAAGCAGTCCTCCCGGGACATGGCACACCTGGTGGGTGGTCAACGTCAAAGTGCACTCACTGTCCGGGCGTCGGGCGAAGCGCCTGGACCCAGCCCGCCGGCATTCCTCCAACCTGGTCCGACAGGCCCGGGCATGGATCGGCCAGGGGAAAGGGCGAAAAGGGGCGCGCCAGCGCCACGGTGGGTGGAAATGCTCACCAGAATAGCCGGGCTGAGGCTCCCGCGCTGCGAGCCGGACATGCACAAGCCTCGACAAGACCGAAAAGACTCCATCTTTGCACATATAAAGACGCCTGGCTTGCATGGGAATCCGCCGAGGCCGACTTGTTGAGCAGCCATTGACCCCATTCCTTCGTTTGTCCCCACCTGCCCCAGAGACTACTGCACCGCAGCCCATCGTCTCGCCGCTCCTCCCCGGTCCACGAGTTTCCCCGACGACCCGAGCCCGCTCTCCGAATGAGGATATCAGACCTCCTCCGCCGCCTTGCGTCTCACTTCTCCTCCTCCCCTCGCCCCTCAGAGACCAAGGAGAAGAAGCCCGCCCCGTCCAACTCATCCGGAACCAGCCTCGCCCACCCAACCCCCATCACCTCAGACAAGATGCCTGGAACCGTCAACACCCCCGCCGAGCCGTCGACGAGCCGCTTCAATGCGATCCCCGGCCCTCTCGGCCTGGCCTCTGCCTCGCTCGAGGGCAAGGTCGCCCTCGTGACGGGTGCCGGTACGTTCTCATTTTTTCCCCCCTCCTTCACATTTTCGCAGGTGTGGTGTCTCCGGGACGGCGGTGTGGGAGCACAAGCGTCCAATCGCGGCGGTCTGGGGCCTGGCGGCGGGCGGTGAGCCGTCGTTTGAGCGGTGGTCGACGTCGCAGGCCCGGACGGGTCGGCAGATTTACCCCAACTCCAAGTCCGGCCGCCGCCCGCGGTACCCCACACCCCACCACCACACACCCGCTATCCGCAATCTCGTCGGGCCCCTTTTTTGGGTGGCATGGAGATTGAATTGGTGGTGGGGTGCAGCCAATCACAGGCTCTGCATTCTCAACACCAAATGAACCCCCCCTCCAAACATCACCACCCCCGCCATTTCATCAGGAAACATGGCTGACTCTGACTCTTCCAGGCCGTGGTATCGGTCGCGAGATGGCCCTTGAGCTTGGACGCCGCGGCGCCAAGGTCATTGTCAACTACGCCAACAGCGACGCGGCCGCCAACGAGGTCGTCCAGCAGATCAAGAAGAACGGCACCGACGCCGTCGCCATCAAGGCCAACGTGTCGGACGTCGACCAGATTGTCCGTCTCTTTGAGGAGGCCGTCAAGGCTTTCGGCCAGCTCAACATCGTCTGCTCCAACTCGGGCGTCGTGTCGTTCGGCCACGTCAAGGATGTCACGCCCGAGGAGTTTGACCGCGTCTTCAACATCAACACCCGTGGCCAGTTCTTCGTCGCCCGCGAGGCGCACAAGCACCTCTCGGTCGGCGGTCGCCTGATCCTCATGGGATCTATCACCGGTCAGGCCAAGGCCGTCCCCAAGCACGCCGTCTACTCGGCGTCCAAGGGTGCCATTGAGACTTTCGTGCGCTGCATGGCCGTCGACTTTGGCGACAAGAAGATCACCGTCAACGCTGTTGCCCCCGGTGGCATCAAGACCGACATGTACCACGCCGTGTGCCGCGAGTACATTCCCAACGGCGCCAACCTCGATGACGAGGGTGTCGATGAGGTGAGCCTTTTGTCTCCCAAGAAAGGAAGGAACACTGCTAACAGAGTCTGTCTAGTACGCTGCCACTTGGTCGCCCCTCCACCGCGTCGGTCTCCCCATCGACATTGCCCGCGTCGTTTGCTTCCTCGCGTCCCAGGACGGCGAGTGGGTCAACGGCAAGGTCATTGGCATCGATGGCGCCGCTTGCATGTAAGAAACAAAGTTTCGGGTATGGGAGGAGCAGGGCGTTGGGATTGGGGTTATATACGGGAATGGGCCGCATGCATTGCATGTCTGCGGGAAGCAGACTGCAGGGAAGGGGAGGAAGAGGACGGGACTGTTGCTGCATAGAGTTGAGGCACAGGGTGGAGGATGCTGAGAGCACCACGCCGGCTAGATCGATTAGCCGAGTTTTTTTGTCGTCATAATGCCAAATGTCTTCAAATTCTGTGTGCTTTGTGCTTGTGGTATCAGGGTCGCCGGATTCCAAGTTGTGTCTAGCTGGATCCCAAGACTCGGTTCGTATCACGGCCAAACAATGGCCTGGCACCTGTCAAGGAAGAACTGTACCACCACGACAATTCTTGCCGCTTCAACGACACAGCATCAACACCACCAGCTTCGAGTCCGATCAACTTCACGACGTTCCCAACTTTGATCAAAATAACCTGACAACACAGTCAGCATGTCAGAGCTCGACCCCACCCTCTGACTCGACACGCCCGAGCCAGCCGCAAATAACCACCGGCCCAAAAAGGAAATCGTCATCCGAGCTCCTCGACGCGCTTCTGCGCCAGAAAAGGACGGCCATCGCAACGTCGCGACCACGCCGTGTGTTTTGGAAATGGAAATGAGCAGAAACGGAGGTATTGCATCGCCCCCATCACCGTCCAAGTTCTTTGCTGACTTGCGAGTCTCGATGATCTTTCATCGTCGGTCGCATCAATGGGTAGGTGGTCGCGCTGACCGATCTCGCACAGCGCTTTTCCTCTCGAGTCGCTTCTTCACATCTTCCATTCCATCTTGTCCACTCCAAAGAGTGAAAGAAACTCGAGTGGAAAAACATCTCAAGACGTCCAAGCTGGACGCTGTCCCTCCGTTTTCCTCTCCTGTCATTTCACCGCTCTGGGGCGACGGCGTTGGCGGCGCCAAAATTGGGGCGCACGCACACCCCCCAAGTCCACCCAACGAAATTAGCTCTCGCCTCCCTCGTCGCGCTCCGTTCCTCCTTTTTCCCTCTCGAGTGGGAGTTGGAGCATGGTGATTCGAGCACATGCAAGCCCCCATCAACAAGACGCTCGAATGCGCTCAAATGATGGCCCCCAGATCAGCTTGATTCATTTCCCTCCTCGAGGTGCCCGTCTCGTCGCGCCAAGAGAGAGACGACAGCGGCGGACCGTCCGTTCCGACATGCCATGTCCGGTTCGAGGACAAGCCAAGACGATGAAACGAAAGGCCAGCCAGCCCCACAGCCCAAGCAACCTCGGCGGCTCGTGCTCGTGTGCTCGAGGTCTCCTCGTCTGGTCTGGTTGTGCGCGTGAGGATGCTGCGTGGCGCATGTTTTGTGCCGTTATGCCGTGAGGGTACCTGCGTCGATGGCAGGTTGGGTGGGAGAAATTTCCTGGTTGGCTTGATGACCGACGGTGCTGCGGCGAGTGGTGATCATGCGGTTGTTTTTGGTTGACCTCCAAGACCGTCTTCGAACATCATTCACAATTGCAAGAGAACAGACAACTTCAGGACCATGTAAATGCTATTCCACCAAATAGGCACCACCTATGTACTTTTTCCACCAGAATTAAAGTTAACACTAGAAAAGGTCTTTTGAACAGGACTGTTCATGTCGCGTACACCCATAAGATGCTGATGTTGTCAAACTTGGCTGGAAACATGTGTTCTATTCCCAGAAGTGTGGTTGTCAAGTTTTCTCTCCTTTGTCTCTCCCATGCTAGATTACATCTTTTTCGCAGCGGATCCAGATATTACCATTACATACAACTGCCATTCCTTCCATTATGTACAGCAGCTCGACCACACGCTCCATCTACTTAAAGAAGGAGGGCAGCGAAGGCGGCAGCGCCGACCATCTTGAGAGCGGCCATGTTCTCAGCGGCACCAGCGGTGACGGTGACCTGGCCGGCGGTCTTGGTGGGGTGGGGCCACGCGCCGGTGCCGGTGGGCTTGGGGCCGCCGGGCACAACGGGCTTGGGGGTCTCCTCGGGCCAGGTGGGCTTGCCGGGGCCGCCGGCGGGGACCGAGGGCTCGGGGTGGGCCCAGGTGGGCTTGCCGGGGACGACGGGGCAGATGGTCTGGGTGACGGGGAGGTAGGTGGTGACAACGACGTCCTTGGGGCCCGTGGTCTCGGTGTGCACGCAGGTGCTGGTCGAGATGGTGGTGGAGCAGCTGTCCTTGGTGGGGACGGCGGTGGGCTTGGTAATCACATCGTCGTCATCGTCGGCGGGGCAGACGGTGGTGGAGACGGCGACGACCTCGGTCACGACGACGGGCTTGCCGGGGCGGCCGGGGCAGTTGGTGACGGTGGCGGCGCACGAGGTGACGGTGTGGACCTGGGTGGCGTAGACGGTCGAGGTCTTCCACTTGTTGCCGTGGGGAGCCTTGGTGGTGACGGCGGCCTTGGTGGTGGTGCTGCTGCTGCAGTCCTCGTCGTCAAGGTCGGGGATGTCGGCGGGCTTGCTGGGGGCAGCGAAGGCGAGGATGGGCAGAGCCGCGAGGAAGAAGGTGGTGCGCATATTGGCGGTGGGTAATATCAAGCGTGATATAAAACGAGTGTGGTGGTCCCGAAGGAAGATGCAAAAAGAGCGGAAGGGCTTGTTGGTTGAGTTGGCAAGAGCGGAGTGAGGAGGAGAGGAAAGGGGAGGAAGAGGACGAGGAGGGCATGTCCATTTTGTATCCGTCGACGCGGCGGAGGACGACATGGGGGGGCCGGCAGCAAAACGTTACCCGCCGCGTTCTGTGGTCAGGCCCAACGGTCCATCCCCGGGCAGCAATTTGGACATCTGCTCAGGCCAGCGTTCGGAGCGTTCCCACGGGCGGTAAGGCTCAGGGGCTGCCAAGGCGACGAGGGCCAATGGTGGCCGGGAGCCGGACGATGGGGCGGGGCCATGGACTCCCACGGCCAGGGACAGCAGCATTTCCCAATTTCGCTGGGGCCAGAGATGGGACGCTGCCATTCTCCCATTGTTCTTCGCCGGTGGGCATCCAAAATTGGGGGGCGAAGAGGCAGGGCCGTGTCGCCATTTCCATGGTTCGAGGGAGGGTTGCGAGGCGATCGGAAAAGCATCTCGGACTGGTCAGCACCGTAATTTTTCCGGCAGGGGGATGGCCTCACCTCGGGGTCCGCGCCGGCCAAGGCACCGCTCATTCTGTTCGTCGCCGTTGTTGACATCCAGTCGAGATCCGCCCGTCGCTCCCCTCTGCTCTCCTCTTGTTCTGGCACCCCTCGATCGATTGTGCTCGATTCTCTCCTGGCCCAGACCGACACCTTCCTCCTCCTCAGTGGATTCTTCCTCTGATCCCCCTCATGGCCCCATCGTCCCAGGTCGAAAATGGATGGACGCGAAAGGGGACACCGCCTGTGGTCCACGGCCATCGCGAATCAAATTGCGCCAAGACGGGCGAGTTTTCCCCCTGTGCCCTGCCCTGGCGTGCGGGTCTGGGGTTGGTCGCCTCACCGCGTCGGCCAGCTGGGCAATCAGTGGAGGCCAGCAGTGGAGAAGGCCCTTCAGTGGGCGACAGGAGACGTCCCCACTGCAAATCTGCCACGGCGTCGCCTTGAACGGTCTCTCATCTCGCCAGCGAGCGAAGCGATTTCCACCGCATTTCCAAGCTTTGACAACACGAACAGGTCCATATCCCCGCCGTCCATCGGCCCAGGAACCAACATCAGTTGTTCAATGCAGAGCATTCAGCATTGCTCATTGAGAAGTCCAAGTGCCGCCCCTAACCCTTCTGGAAAATGGGAAAGGTCCGTTCCCGTTTCGTGAATTGGTCGGTTCCACCGTTTTGCGCAGCTGCCCCTGTTGATCCTCCGCTTCCTCCTCGAGCTTCTTTTCGCCACCGGCCGGGGTCCTCCTCCCCTGCTGCCGTCCACCCGTCCTCATCGACCAAAAGAAAAGAAAGAAAAAAAGACGCCGAACAGGACCGATCGATCGGCCAAGCTGCTGCCAAGCTGGCAGACTTGATCTCCCACTTTCTCATGACGACGCCGCCATGGAGACGATGACGCGCATCTTGATTGTCGGCGACTCCATCTCGCACGGCCGCGAGGGCGACTGGACCTGGCACTACCGTCTGTGGCAGTGGACGCGCCTCCACCGCGTGCCGGCCGAGTTCGTCGGCCCGTACCACGGCACCGTGCCGCCCGACGACCCCGACCCGCCCCGGCCCCCGCCCCTGCCCACCGACCCGGACCCCCCGTTCCGCGGCTGGCCGCGCAGCGATGGCGGGTACGCGCAGGGCGTCGACGCCGAATTTCTCTCCTGCTGCCGCCACTTTGCTGTCGGTGGCCGGCAGGCCAAGCAGGCCAAGCACCTCGTGGCCGAGCAGATCGCCGAGCTCCAGCCCGACCTGTGTCTCGTCCAGCTCGGCTTCAACGATCTGGCCTGGGGCGTCAGCGGGCCGAGCGACACCCTGGCCAGCATGCGGGAGCTCGTCGCCCGCGCCCGCTCCGTAAATCCCAGCCTCAAGTTCGCCATTGCCAACGTCCCGCATCGCACCCCGTTCTTTGGCGGCGACGCCCTCCCGGGTCTGACCGACGAGTACAACGCGCTCCTCGCCGACGCCATTCCCAAGTGGTCCACCCCGTCCTCCCCCATCATCCACGTCCCTTTTTGTGAATACTACACCCGTAAGCTTCCACTGCAGCTGCCTTGACTTGACACTCCCAAACCTGACCGCCCTCCCCAACCCCCAGCCTCCTCGGCAACCTACGACGGCCTCCACCCCAACTCCCTCGGCGACTACCAACTCTGCCACGCCTTCACCGCCGCCCTCACCTCCTCCGGCTCCTTCTTCCCCGGCCTCCCCCCGCTTCCCGTCCCCACCTCCCCGCCTCCCCCTCCGCGCCCCATCCCCACCCCCACCTCCATCATACCCCTCTCCACCCCCTCCGGCGCCCGCCTTACCTGGTCCCCGGTCTACGGCGCCCTCGGCTATATCGTCCGCTTCCGTCCCCCCACCACCCAACAATGGACGACGTCCCGCCTCCCGCCGATGTTGCATCCGTCCTTTTCCCCGCCGATTGACCTCCTCCCTCCTACCAAAGCAGAAGTAGAATTCCAACTCGCCACCACCCCGGGCTCTCTCCCCACCGACTGCTCCCCGTGGTCCGAGACAGTGGTAGCTGTGCATGCGCCGCTCACGTCGCCGCCGCCGGAGGACATCACCGTCCACGGAACGGCCGCAGGGTTTCACATCTCCTGGACTCCCCGCCCGGGAGAAGAGCCGGTGGATAGATACGGCATCGTAGTCTGGGATCTTGGGACGTCGCTTACCCACGACGTGGGGGTTCCCGTGCGGAGTTTGGGCGTCCGTGGAAGGGGGACTGAGGTGGAGGTGGAGAGGGGGAGGAGGTATCGGGTGCATGTGAGTACGTGGTGTTTTGGTATGGGACAGGGCAGGGGGGCGTGGAGTCGGGCGGTGAGAGGGGGGAGTGTGGGGAGGCCGGGGAGGGTGGAGGGGGTGGAGGTAAGGAAGAGGGGAGTGGGGGAGGTGGAGGTTAGGTGGAAGGGGATGGGGGATAGGAGGGCGGGTGAGGTGGTGGTTTGGGTGAGGGAGAGGGGGGTTAGAGATGGGGGGGCTATGGCAACGGAGACGAGGTATGGAGAGAGTGATGGGGATGGGATCAGTAGAGTGGTGGTGGGTGGTTTGAGGGGTAGGGTAGAGGGGTATGAGTTTGCGGTGGTGTTGTGGAATGGGGATGACGAGGGCGAGAGGTCGGAGTGGGTGGGGGTCATTGGCGCTGGGGGGGTGGAGGTGGGTCAGGACGATGGAGTGAGCATCAGACTGAGGTTAGTGGTTTGAGCCTGGGTTGAGTCTGGGTTGCGTTGCTCCCATGGACGGAGACTTGCTCTGACGACCGAGGTAGATCGCCTGAGAGGCCGGATACATCGACGGAATGTCAGACTTGATGTTTTTCTGCGTTTTGTCTTTTGGTGTTTTGAGAAGTGTGACGCAACATGCTCGGGGCAAAATGGGGCGTTCTGGGGACATAAACATGAACTCCTTTCATGTTGCGGTGTGTTTAGGTACCTCGGCAATCTTTCTGCATTCTGTTGGGCCGAACAAGCCTGGCATCACAAAAACAGACCGAGTCCATTTCCATCCCGGAAACAACTAATCAATCCTCCAGGGCTGTTCCAATTTCCCTGGAGAATGTCATGTTGACGGTTTTACGAGCTTCAACTCGGAGTTCTAGGCTGATAAACTTGACTCATTTCATATCCAGGGAAAATGTGATTTCCAGGTCAGGAAAGAAACGGTGTTCTCCAGTATCAGGGGCTAACTGTGAAGCTGAAGAATGCCGATCCGAAGGATGGCGGAGAGAAAAAAAGTAACGCCTTGGTAGAAAGAAGGGAAGGAGATGGTGTGTGATGGTGTGTGGGTTCAGACTCTACCATAAACTCCATGTTCTCCTGACAGGTTGAAGTGTTGACAAATGTAAGCGAGTTCTGACAAAATTGAGAAGATAGGTAGGTAACAGGTATTTTCTCCAATAGCTCACTGATCCTCAAGATCTAGAACAATATCCCCCTTTTGGCTATGATGAAATGAAAACAATCCGGAACACCGGTGATGACATCATAGTCTAGTGTATTTTCACAATCCTTCCACCGTTAGGCAGAGATTCTAGCAAGTTGAGAAGTGAGATGTTTGTTTTGGAGCAAGTTGAAGTGTATGATACAGTGGCAAAAACCATAGGAGTTCATGGCGTGAGATTATTGGATGTATTTTCTGTGCTCAAAGGGCAGAAACAGATGATGTCCAAAAAAGGACAATGGATTTCTACCGCGTCTATCGTGCCAGAAAAAGGGCCTTCTTGCTGATGCTTTTGATCCGAGTCACCCCTACTTGACCGGCAAAATCCGATAAATCCCGCCCGCCGTCGTCTTGACCTCGGACACCTCCCGTCCATTAATCGTGAACCCCGTATCCTTGCCCAACACCTTGAGCTTAAAGCTGGTATCATATGCCTTGGCCACGACCCGCGCCTCGACCAACTTCCCGTCCGCCCACGACACGTCCACCACAAACGCGCCCCGCGCCGTCAGCCCCTTGACCTCGCCCTTGGGGATCTGCTTGGCTGACGGAATCGCTGGCAGCAGGTGAATCACACCCTCATGGCTCTGCACCAGCATCTCGGCCACGCCGGCCGTGAAGCCAAAGTTGCCGTCAATCTGCGTCGACGAGCTCGGCCCAGAGTCCGAGTTGAGCAGGTTGTTCGAGGGGAATTTCTGGAGAAGCGTCTGCAGGCTCTGGTAGGCCAGCTCGCCCTCGCGCAGGCGCGCGTACAGGTTGGCGGCCCAGGTGCGCGACCAGCCCGTGGAGCCCGAGCCGGCGGCAAGGCGGCGGTCGACGAGCGTCTTGGCGGCGGCCGTGTAGTTGGCATGCGGCGTCAGCTGCGAGCCCGGGTAGATGCCAAAGAGGTTGCTAAAGTGGCGGTGGCCGGGCTCGTGGCCGGTGTAGTCCTCGCGCCATTCCTGGATGGCGCCCGTCTTGGCGCTGATGGCCGGGGGGCGCAGACCGGGAAGGAACTTGGCGGCGGCGGCGCAGTCGGTAGAGTTGGCGGGGAGCTCGAGGGCCTGGCAGGCCTCGAGGACGGCGGTGAAGAGTTGGCGGAGGATCTGGTTGTCCGACTCGATGCTGATGTCGAGGCCCTCCTCCTTGCCGACTGTAGACGCGCCTGGGACATTGGGGACCTCGAAGCCGTGCTCGGGCGACAGCGACGGGCCGGCGGTCCAGTAGCCGTTCCACTGGAAGAGGTGGCAGTGGAAGAAGAGGGCGGCCTGGCGGATGATGGGCCAGGCCGTGTCGCGGAGGTAGGCCTTGTCCTGGGTGAAGCGGTACTGCTCCATAACGTCGTGCGACAGCCAGGCGGCGCCGAGGGGCCAGATGGTGTAGGGGGTGCCCTTGTCGACGGGGGCGGCGTCGCCCCAGATGTCAATGTTGTGGTGCAGCACGAAGCCGCCATTGTCGCAATTGTACATGGCCTTGGCGACGGCCTGGCCGCGGGGGATGGCCACGTTGATCAGGTCGAACACTGGCTTTTGCGTCTCGAGGAGGTTGGTGACGAGGGCCGGCCAGTAGTTCATCTCCAGATTGATGTTGATGGTGTACTTGGACTGCCAAGCCGGGCTGTAAAAGGGGTTCCAGAGGCCCTGGAGGTTGGCCGGCAGGGAGCGCGGGCCCGTGTCGCGCGAAGATGATATGAGGAGGTGACGGCCAAAGTTGAACATGAGGGTGACGAGCTGGGGGTCAACGTCGGCGTTCTTGCGGTACGCCACCAGCCGCTCGGGGACGGGCTTGGCGGCGGCGCCGTTGGAGGATTCTCCGAGATTGAGCTTGACACGGTTGGCAAGAGCGCGGAAG
This sequence comes from Podospora tetraspora, assembly GCA_027943155.1. NCBI lineage: Eukaryota > Fungi > Ascomycota > Sordariomycetes > Sordariales > Podosporaceae > Podospora > Podospora tetraspora. Next base: position 138,425 of record JAQKAE010000007.1, read on the forward strand.
TCCTTGACGGCAGCGTCACGGATGGCAGGGAAGCCGGCCGTGACAGCGGCGCCGAGCTTGCGTTGGCCCTCGGCGCGTGCCGCAGCGGCCTCGGGATAGCGGTACGAGGATTCGGCGTTGAAGATGACGTCGATCGTGTCTGCGCCCGAGATGGCGACAGTCGTGTTGCCGGCAGTCGTGGCGGTGCCTAGAATGTCAGCCTGGGTGCTCCAGTTCCAACATGACGGGAATTTGACTCACCCCCCGAGTGGACGATCCGGGCCTCGGAGCCAAAGGTGAGAGCTCCCGTCGCCTGGCCGCTGTTGGCACTGAGCGTCAAGGCGTGGACGCCCGACTTGGCATTGTCGCCCACGGCAGCCCCCTGAGCCAGAACCCACTGGGTGCGGTTGAGCGAGAGCTTGACATTGAGGCTGCCGGCCTTGCTGGCGCTGAGGCGAAAGGCGAGAACGCCGTGCGGGTAGCTGGCGACGTACTCGCGCGTGTAAGTGACGCCGCCGTACGTGTAGTTGACCCCGGCGGTGCCCTCGAGGGTGTCGAGCCAGCGCGCATAGTTGGACACGCCGGCGGTGCTGTGGCCAAAGTCGAGGCCCAGGTCGACGAGCGGCTGGTAGGCGCGGGGCGAGGTGGGGTTGCCGGCCATGTTGGCGAGGGCATACTCGCCGGCGGCCGTGTAGTTGCGGGCGATGAGCATGTCGCGCGTCTTGTCCACGACGGCCTTGTTGGACTTTGGGTTGACGCGGTCCTGCCATCCTCCGCTCCACACCGAGTTCTCGTTCAGCGTCAGCTTCTCGTTGAGCGAGCCAAAGACGAGGGCACCCAGGCGGCCGTTTCCGATGGGCATGGCATTGTGCCAGTCGCCGGCCGCGTCGGACGAGTACCAGGCGTAGCGGGAGCCGTCCCAGCCCGCGCCATGGGCGGCGGAGGCGAGCGACGCGACGACACAAGAGACAGCGAGCGACAACATGGTGTGGACACGGGCACGATGCGCAATCGACGAGGGACTCCCGACTTCTTCCAGCGTCCCCGTCCCTCAGGCCCGGGGGGTTCGCCCTTTTAAACGTCTTCCTCTATTTCCGCCCGCCGGAGCAAAACCGGGTCCATGTTGTATGGGGAGGTCCATATTGTATGGGGAGACGGGGCCTCGGTGGCCGGCACGACGGCGGGGGCTTCCTCTTTGCCATGGTGCGAGGGGATTCCGGTACTCGGGTGAAGTCTTGGGGAGAAGTCGAATACCCGCGCGAATGGGGACTCGAGGCGGTTTCGGATCGACGAAACAGATTGTCCGCGAATGACGGGAATGGCGAGCTTCGGGACGGAGAGGGCGCGGAGAGAGTTCCATGGCCGGGTTTAATCGACGACGGGTCGGTGGGAATGGTGGAATGCATGGCTTCCTTCAGTCGAACCACTGAAAAATGGCCAATGGCCCAAGTCAATTCAGCCCTGAAGGCGAGGTCCGTATGGAAACTCCGTGCAGGCTGATCCTCAGATTGCCGACGGGTCCATGCGCGGCGGGATATTGATTGCCATGGCCCATCCATGCCGTCGCCATGTCGCCGGCTCGAGACGCCATGGCTTTTTCCGGGGAGAGACGCGATGCGACGACGATGGTGGGAGTCTGGAGTCTGGAGTCTGGGGAAGATGGAAATGCTGCCTCCAAAAAGACGACTCCCATCCTCCAGTCGTCTCCTCCAATCGAGATGTGGCCCAAGCGCCCAGTGAACTCTCGCTCGTCCTTGATTTCCACGGGTGTGTGTGCCCAATCAGACACACAAGCAGACGGAATTGTGGATCCAAGGCGGTCAAGCTGGGCGACAAGCAGGGGCACGCAGCTGGATGACGAGGAGAAGAGGGCACCTGGCACGTGGCGGGTGCTGGCACTGGCGCTGACTGGCAGGGCAGGGCAGTGACCAGTGCCAGTGGAGGGCCAGGCCAATTTCGTGCCACCCTCCCCCACGACGACACCGTCTCGCCGCCATTCGCAAAGGAACCACCAACCACCACCACACCTTGCTGTCCACCCCTCGCGCAAAGCCTCCGACGACAATGCTCGATTGACGCGGCAGCAGCCACGACCTTTTCTTATCGTCGCCCGCCCGTCCCGACACGCGATTCATCCCTTGTACTTTATTGCATTGCCGAAATTTCTGTATGTTTCCTCGTCCCTTTCCTCTTCTCCAGGCTTCCCCTCTCGAGTCGACATGTCTTCCGCCTCCAATGCCCGGATGCAGTCGGCGGGCTCCCGTCTCGTGCCTCCCGCCTCCCGCCTCCCGCCCGGTGCCTCTCTTCGACGTCGTCGCGTCTCTTCCAGCCAGCTGCATTTTCTGCCGCCATGTGGTTCTCCATGCGGGATAGATGGGCACACCGCACGTGGAGGGGTTGCAGCCCAAGGGAGGGGGGAGAGGCACGGCGGGGGGGGGAGGGGTTGCCCAAAGACTAGGCTGGCTCCGAGGCCAGGCGATGGGATGATGGCGCATCATGCCCACAACATTCAAGCATCGCGCCCGAGACGGCCACAATCCAACACCTTGACATCATCATCGCCCGCGCGCCCCCTCACGGCCTCAGCCTTGGCAGCCCATTTGCTAACATGTGGACGCGCCCCAGAAACTAGCTAGACACCGAGATACCCCCCCCATTCGAGACAGACCACGACCACGACCACGGCGGCATTTGCTCTTTTCGCTCTTTGCACTCGCTCCACGATACACATCTCTTGGGCCAGCCCACCCGCTCCACCACTCCGTCGACGGATGCCTTGAGCTCGCCCGTCTGCCGGTCCCGACCTCATCGCTGGCGCCCCAACGAAACCCAAGGCGCCTATTGCCCCCTACTCGCCGGCACCGGCCAAAGGCGCCCCCTCCACCACCATGTTTTGGCGGTTCGGCGGCTACGCCAGCATCTCCACCATCGAGAGCGTCCTCAACAAGGAACATGTCCAGCTCGAAGACCTCCTCGACGAGAGCGACCTGCTGCAGGAGCTCAAGGGCCACAATTCCAAGCTCGTCGAGTACCTTAGGAGTCCGCCCGTGCTAGAGAAGCTGCTCGCCTACGTTGTGGCCCCGCGCCTGGCCCCCGTCGCCTCGCGCGACCCAGAACCCGAGAGCGACGACGACGAAAAAGGCAAGGATGTCGTGCTCAACTTTGCCGGATCCGTGGCGGCCGATAAGGCGAGCGAGGACGAGATTGAGAAGAAGCGGAATCGCTACGCCTTCATCGCCGCCGAGGTCCTGTCGTCCGAGAACTGGTCCATCTGCGAGGCTCTTATGGAGAGCCGCGACCTGCTTCGCAACTTCTGGCAGTTTGTCAAGCGACCCACCCCTCTCGACCCGTTGCAGGCTAGTTATTTTACCAAAGTCAACGAGTCGCTGTTCGACAGGAAGACGGAGGACATGCTGGACCTGCTCAAGTCGTTGGAGGGCGCCATCCCCGACCTCTTGAAGCACGTCGACTGCCCCATGATTATGGACCTGTTGCTCAGGATCATCAGCCTGGAGCGGACCGAGAGCGGGCACGGAGTGGTAGAGGTATGTGGCTGAGAGAGACACCGCCAATGAACCGAGACTGACGCCTCGCAGTGGCTGTACACCCAGGACCTCATCCCCATCCTCCTCTCGTTCCTCGGCCCCGAACACAACTGGGCAACGCAGACGTCAGCCGGTGATTTCATCAAAGCCATCATCACCGTCTCGGCCAACGCGTCGCAAAACGAGCAGACGTGCATCGGCCCCAACGAGCTGACGCGCCAGCTCGTCTCCAAGCCCTGTGTCGAGCAGCTCATCAAGTACATGCTGGGCGGTGGCAACCCCCTCACGTGCGGCGTCGGCATCGTTATTGAGGTTATCAGAAAAAACAACTCCGACTATGATCCGGACGGGGTCGAGTCGGGATCAGCGCCGTCGAGCCGGGACCCCATCTACCTGGGCACCCTGCTGCGCATGTTTGCCGACCACGTCCCCGACTTTATGAATCTGATTATGAACGCGCCGTCTCAAAAGGAGCGCATCAGCTCGACGTTTGGCGGCTCCATCGAGCCCTTGCGCTTCGATAGGTTCAAGACGTGCGAGCTCATGGCCGAGCTCTTGCACTGCAGCAACATGGGTCTCCTCAACGAAGTGGGATCCGAAGAGTTCATTGCGTCGCGCGACATCGCCCGTCAACGCCTGCGCGTCGAGGGTCGCTTGGCTCCGGCCCGCGGAGGTGACGCATCGTCTTCGGGCCCGCACTCGTCGCCCGAGGTGGTTCGCAAGCTCGCCATCATTAACAGCTCGGCCGACGATGACGGGTTTGAGGAGGTGACGCATGGCGCCGACGACGACAGCTCTGGGGTGGAAGAGCTCCCCGAGGTCCCACCGGCGTCGTCGTTCCTGGACAAGGACGAGGATGACTTTGTCGACGAGCCGCTGAGCTCCCCGAGATTGCGGGTTCGCGAGCTGGACGAGGCCGACGACAAGTCGTTTGAGGATCAAGACTCGTTTGAGGCATCGGCGGGGAGTTTGCAAGACCAGGATCTCGTGGTGGCCCCCCTGTCGCCGACGAAGCCGAAAGCTGCATCCATTGCTGAGGTGGCCGAGAAGGGAGCCGCGGCGGACACGGCAGAGAAGGAGGGCTCGCCGGATGCAACCGTGTTGCCTCTTCAGGATCTCTCTATTGAAGAGAGGCCGCAGGGCGAGACCGAAAATGTCGCCGACAGTGAAAAGGAAGCTCCCAAAGACGAGGCTTCTGCGGTCGACTCGGCCATCTCAAAGACCGATGCCCCAACCACGGAGCCCACCGAGTCGGCGAATCTCACAGTCGAGACGGCCGCAGCGCCGATCGACGAGGCCTTCTCGCCCCATCCCGAAGACACCCCGGCGCCTCTGTTTTCGGCCGGCAACAATACCCCCACTGCCTCGAGTGCTTTGCCGACCGAGACCCCCAAGGACCCGTGCCCGACCCCCGTCTCTGCGGAGCCCGAGTCTTTGTCGGAGCCCATCGATGCCTCGGTCATCATCAACCCGACCGGTGACCTTACCGCTTCCACCACGCAGCTGAGCGAGGCCACGACGCCCATTGACGACGACAACGCGCTCGCCCCCAAGCTGGTCGTGGGTGACTACCTCAAGATGCAGTTTGTCGAGCACCGCGTGGTCCCGACCATTCTCAGCTTCTTCTTTGCGTATCCGTGGAACAACTTTCTCCACAACGTCGTGTACGACATTGTCCAGCAAGTATTCAACGGACCGATGGATCGCGGGTTCAACCCGACGCTCGCTGTCAGCCTGTTTGAGTCGGCCGACATCACCAACAAGATCATTCGCGGCCAGCAGGCCAGCGAGCAGTCCCAGGCTGCCACCAAGACGCGCATGGGGTACATGGGCCACCTGACGCTGATCGCCGAGGAGGTGGTCAAGTTTACCGAGCGCAACCCGCCCGAGCTGCTTAGCGAGACGGTTCTCGAAAAGGTCATGGCGCCTGACTGGATCAGCTACGTCGAGGGGGCCCTGGCCGAGACGCGCGAGCGTGATAACGCCATCCTCGGCGGCGTGCGCCCCGACGTCGCCCACGCGAATCGCACCGTGGCCAGTGCTGCCGGGGCTGGGCTCGCCGGGATCGGGCTCGGAGGGCAGGGACCGTCGAGCGCACTGGCAGAGGCCGGCCTCAGCGGCGGTCAGGATGTGTCGGACGGCGGCGGGGGCAGCGGCATCGGGCCTTTTGCCATTAGCGCAGGGACGCTCATGAGCGGGTTCGGCAGCTCGAGCGATGAGGACGATGACGACGAGCAGGACAACGAGGAGGACGTTAACAACGAGGTTCGTGAGTTTCAGTTTGAGTTTGCGCCGGCGCCGGATGCGCCCCCGCCCGAGTATCCGGAGTCGGCCTCTGGGTCGGGGTCTGGGTCGCAGGCGTCTGGGTCCGAGAGTGGGTCGCACGATTCGGGGTCGCGGCCGGCCATTTGTGCCGAGCCGCTCGAGTACAATGCGCCCCCAGACTACACGGCACCGACGGCTCGCAGCTCGAGTGGGCCGGCGTCGATTGCCTGTTTTCTGGACGAGGACGAGGCAGCGATGCAGAATTGGATCGACGGCATCGCCGGCGACGACGATTCCTAGTGATGGACGTTGTGTCGCGGCGACGGCCAGGACAGACGGGACAGCGTTGCGTGTAGGCCCAAGTGGCTTTGTGGAGGTGTTTGTCTTGGACGGGTGGTGATGTCGTCTTTTTCCAGCGGATGGGGGGGACCAGGGCCTGTCAGCATATGTTCTGTAGTCGATAACAGGTGGTGGATTTCCTAGCCCCATTCTGCCTCTCGCCTGACGCCGTTGCTCTGGCTCTGACGGTTTCAACACCCGCGGGGCCACGCCGGTGTGACCCGTTGCCCCCTTCATCGTTATGCTCTGATGGTTGTCGGTCGCGGACAAGGCTAACAGATTGACGCAATAGTTTCGAGCGTATACCGACCCCCTCAACGCCGGCAACAGCAATTCCATGAACCCACCCTCGCTCCCGCCCCCTCCGCCACCGCCACCTCCACTCAACACCCCCCCGTCCCGCGCGCGTCTCCAGCTGGCGGCCCGGCTCGCCATGAACAAGCGCAACGCTGCCGCTGCCGCAGCGGCGGCCGCCAACGGCTCCCAAGAGGAAGGAGGGGCTCCCGAGGCTCCAAGCAACCCCCCCACAGAGCGCCTGCGCAATCCGTTCGCCGACGACGAAGATGACGAGGACGACGACCTGTCCGGCAGCGACGACGGCGACGTCGACCTCCCCAGTGGCGCCAGCGGGAGCGGTAGTGGCGGCGAGTGGCCCCGGCAGTCGTGGTGGCGAGGCATGGTGCGCGGGGCGGGGCGAGGCCGGGGCGGCTCCGACAAGGAGGCCACGAACCGCTACAAGGAGCGATTCGGCGACGGGCGCGACGACGACAGCTCGGGCGACGACGAAGACGACGAGGACATGGACGACGAGGAATTCGGCGACTTTGCCATGCCCGAGGCGGCGCCGGCCCCGCCCCCTCCGAGCGGCGGCATGGTGTCGGGCATCGACCCGGCGAGGGAGAAGATCCTGCTCAAGCCCACGCCCATGCACCCCGGTGCCAGCCACGGCCTCGGGCCCAAGCTCAACACCAGCCCGTTTACGAGCCTCTGGCCATTTTCGACGCAGTCGTTCGGGGCCAAGAATATGACGCCCACGGGATCGGGGAGCCGCGACGACGTCGACGACATTGACGACAAGACACCCACGGCGACGCCGACGGAGCACCACTCGATGGATGATCTGATCCCGATCAAGCTTGAGGAGGGCCAGGAGGAGCCGGAGGACGTGCGCGGTGAGGACGGCAACAAGATTGACCGGGCGGTGGAGGCCAAGAGCCGCACGAGCATTGAGGATCCCGACGATGACGGGGAGGTTCTCGTCGGGCGGCCGGGGGGGGCGGCGACAGGAGCGGGGGTGTCGGGAGCCGGGTCCGGAGTGGCGACGTCTTAGTGGGGGTCGCTATGAAGTGCATGATGGCATGGCATGGTTGATGTCTGGGGCATGACGGGATGCGGGGGAGATACCTATGGGGGGCGGGGGTTGTCCATTTTTGAGGGGGTTGGTCCATGTACTAGTACGCGTGTTTCTTTAGCTGCTGTTTATCGGGCATTTGTGCCTAGCATGGCGTTTTGTTGCATGTGAGTTTTGTTTCTGCTGACTTCGGGTCGGCCAGGTACGTCGCAGTCGCAGGTCATGTTGGTGTCCTGTCAGCATTGTGTAGGCATTCCCAAGGGTCTCTCGTACCTTTTTGCGCGAGCAGCACATTGGCATCACAGGGTTTGTCGACGCTTCAGCTGTCGTGCCATTTTCTACAGGGCACTCACAATGGCCAGTGCCGAAACCAGAGCCGGTCCCGGGTCGCCGGACAGGACGGGACCACGACACGACGCAGAAAGGACAGCCGATTTTGGTTCCGTCCCAACATTTCGTTTCGGTTACACCATTTGGATATTCTTCCTCGACGCCCACTCTCCGGCATTTAGCCCTTGGCAGAGTCTCGCCTGGTCCCTCGTCGTCGTCGCATTCACGATCGGCACTTGATGATGCACCGTTTCGGGTTTGTCCACTCACCACGTGCCAGTCGGCTAAAGCCATGAAGCAGCCGGAGAACTGGCCGCAACTGCCGCACCTGGCATCTGGCTTGATGGCAGCGCTGCTGGATCCGATAAGACGCAGCGCGCCTGCTTCGGGGCTGCTTTCTGTCGTCGTCTTTTGGCTCGTGGTGACGAGTATTCCCGTCGACAAGTGCTCACGGCCTCCTGATAACTCTTGAACCTACATCGCTCCATCCTAACTGTCGCTCACCTCAGGGATCATGCCCGCTGACTCTCCGCGAGACTCTTCCGACCAAGATGGACAAACCACGCTGAGACGCCGCGAACCGCCGCTGTCGGCCAAACTCTCGTTCGCCGGCCACGTCTACGGGCTCCAGGCCATGCTGCGGCCTCTCTTCTGGTTCCAAGACTGGAAGGAGTACTTTTCCCCCTCCCCCTCCGGCCCCAACATCATCAAGACGTACGAATGCCGACCCTACCTCCCCGTCCGGTACGTCCCCCTCGTTCCCCTCCTCAGCACCACCAACTAACATCCCCCGCCAGCATCTTCTTCCCCTCCTCCTACGACCCAACCTCCCCCCTCCCCCTCCCCACCCTCCTCACCATCCACGGCGGCGGCTTCTGCATCGGCCACATCCGCGACGACGACGCGTGGAACCGCGCCTTCGCCAACACCAACTCGGTCCTCGTCATCGCCCTCAACTACTCCAAAGCCCCCTCCCACCCCTTCCCGCACGCCATCCACGACGTCGCCGCCCTCCTCCTCGCCGTCTTGTCGGATGACTCCCTCCCGCTGCACCCGTCCCGCGTCGCGCTCGCCGGGTTCTCCGCCGGGGGCACCCTCGCGCTCGCGGTGGTGCAGTTGCCCGAGGTGAGGGCGCATGCGAAGACGCCTGGGGCGGTGGTGTCGTTTTATGGGTATTTGGACATGGCGACGGCGCCGGAGAAGAAGCTGGTGAATCGGCCGTACAAGGCGAACTTGCCGCTGCCGCGGGGGAGTGGCGAGGACGGGCTGATGGCGCTGCTGCCGACGTTTGATTGGGCGTATTTGCCGTATGGCCAGGACCTGAGGGATCCATTGGTTAGTCCGTACTATGCGGAGAGGGGGAGGCTGCCCCGGTTTGTGGGGGTGGTGGCGGCGGAATTGGATTTGCTGGCGCATGAGAGTTGGAGGTTTGCGTGTCGGGTGGCGGGGGAGGGGACGGAGAGGAAAGGAGAGGCGGTGAGGAGGAGGTTTGAGGTCAGGGGGGCGAGGAGTAAGGAGACGGGGGGGAGGATTTGTGGGAGGAGGGGGGTCACGGGGAGGGATGGGGTGGTGAAGGTGTTGGAGAAGGATGGGGGCGGGGTGGTGGATGAGAGGTTTGCGTGGGAGGAGGAGTGGGAGGGGGGAGGGGCCAAGTGGTTGCTGGTGCCGGATGTGTTGCACGCGTTTGACAATAAGAATGTGAGGGAGATTATGGGCGGGGAGGAGACGGTGGTGGATGCCGAGGAGAAGACGAAGAAGGTGATGGAGGATGTGGGGAGGTGGTTGAGGGAGAAGGTGTGGAATATGGGGGAGGGGGAATAGGTGCTGTCTGGTGAGCATGGGGGGATATCGAGTAGAAGGAGGAGGGTCTGGTGGTGGTGGTCAGAAGATAGACGAGCATCACGTACAGGTCAGTGGGAAAAGCCTCATATTTTGAAGTTGCAATTGTCTCATGGTACTCCTGATTGCGCCATTGTGTCGTGATTCCAGGAGCTGTTTGACTTGCAGAATGGGCGTCAGTCAATGTGCTGAGGCTCTTGGTGTGCTGCTTCACGACCTGAGCTCGACCGTCGTCTCGGCGGACGAGTGCTGTTGGGGGTCCATTGGGGTCACATCGATTGCGGGCTTGGTAATCCAAAGCTTATAAATCTCGAGATGCAACAGCTCGTTGGTGCTCCCCCAGGAATGCGCCCCTGCACCGCGTATCTGTGCCCCTGCACCGCGTCCAGTATGGTATCGGAGTGTTTGTTGATGTGTGCCGAGGTGAAGGCTTCAACGAATCATTGAAGCTCCCATAAAAGGGGCCATCCCTCTGTCCACCGTCCAAGTCGTATCTCCAGCCCTCACGCTTGGTTTACAGCTTCAATACGGTCCAACCCTCCCAACACATAAAGAAACAACAGACATCATGGTCAAAATCGCTGTCGCCGGTGCCTCCAGCCGTACGTACCCACCCCTTCAACTCTCCCCCGAAACACCAGCTGACCCCGTGAAGAGGTCGCCCAAGAGATCATTGACGCCCTCGTCGCCACCGGCAAGCACGAGATCATCACCCTTTGGCGCAAGGACCTCCCGGAACCCACCCCGGGCGTCCACCCCGTCCTGGTCGACTACACCTCCCCGACGGACCTCGCCGCCGTCCTCACCGGCGTAAACACAGTCCTCTCCTTCGTCGCCGGCACCGCCATCGACGTCCAAACGGCCCTCATCGACGCCTCCGTCGCCGCCGGCGTCAAACGCTTCGCCCCGTCAGAGTGGTCCGCGTACATCTTCCCGTCCCCGTCCCCCCCAAACCCCGCTAACCCCCCCTTCCAGATCCAACATCGCCCCCATCCCCTGGTACTCGGGCAAAGCCACCATCCGCGCCTACCTCGCCGCCCTCAACACCCCCACCCCCAAGCTGGAGTACACCCTCTTCCAGCCCGGCGGCTTCCTCGAGTACCTCGCCTACCCGCACGCGCCGACGGCGCACATCCGCCCCATCGCCACGCAGATCGACGTCGCCAACTCGCGCGTGCTCGTGGCCAAGGGCGCGCTGGACGCCAAGATCACGATGACTTCTGTGCTGGACCTGGCGAAGGCGGTGGTGGCCGCGGTGGAGTTTGAGGGGGTGTGGCCTGTGGTGGGCGGTGTCCGCGGGACGACGGTGTCGACGAGGGAGTTGGTGGCGGTTGTGGAGAGGGTGAAGGGGGGAAAGGTCAAGGTGGAGGAGGTGGATGTTGAGGGGGCGCGGTGGTGGGGGCGAGTTGGCTGCCGAGGTTGGATCATCCGAGCTTTGATGGGATGGGGGAGGAGGAGAGGGAGAAGGTGGCGGCGGGGTTTTGGGCGGCGTATTTGAAGAGTTTGGAGGCCGAGGCGTGGGAGGCGGGGGGGGGGTGGAATGAGGCGCTGGGGTGGGGGGAGGGGGATGTCCAGGGGCTGGAGGGGTTTTTGGGGGAGTGGTGGGGGGAGGGGGGGCGCGCGGGGAAGACGGCCTGAAGGGTTAGTGGGGGTGTGCTGTATGTGCCCTGTAGGAACTGGTGACAGGAGCCACGTTGATGGGAATGCTGTGGGAAAACATCGTCATCTGGGACACCAATTCGCAGGCGATGGAGATAACAATTCTTGATTTTGAAGAGGTCACCCGGCCAGAGGCGAGACATGCTTATCGTCGACCATCTTGATGTTTTGTGATCGGTGGTGTGATTGATCATGACACCTGCCCCGCACCTCGACTGCCAGACGACTGCCTCGACGCCTGTATTTTCATGACGATAGGCCACTCCTCGCCAATCCGTGTGCTAATGCCGAGCAACTCCGTCTCGACTCTGCGGCACCATCCGAACCACCGATGACAGACGACAGTTGCACGTCATGAAGGCAAGCAACTTCGAAAAGAGCTTATTCCCGACGATACGCACTCCCATAAACCCAAGGCAGAAATGAGGCTGGCGACAACACCAAGTCGGGCTGTGCTCTGGTCAGAACAGCAGATGACGACCCCGCCTTATCGTCCAAAACGGCACCTTGACGGCGACACTGCGACAGCAGCAGTGTGTGTGCCTGGCGCCCAAGGTCATGGGAAGCATGTGCCGAGCAGAGGGCCACCCCCGTGCCCACCCAGCCCCTACCGTGCCGTCTCGGCATTCCCATGATCTTTAATTTTTCGAGTCTGGGAAGGGCGCCGATCAAAACTTCGTGGCACTCTTTCTCTTGTGTGATGAGGGCCCCCGTCCGAGACACACGGCCTCGTCACGCCGACCCAATCGGTGCCGCTGCTGCCCAACCGCCAGCTGGCTCTGGTGGTGGTCGAATGCCGGTCGCGGGCAATTGGGTGCGGGGGCGCCGAACAATGGAAAACAACATTCCAGCTCGACCACGGGAACAGGACAATGGATACGCAGTCCCCTCGCCAATCTGCGCCGCACCCCGTCAACCGTCTGACGAGGCGGCCTGGTCTGGAGGGACTGATGCGGCCCCCTTGGCCCTTGTCGGTACGTCGCCGGGGGACTGGACACACGCAAGGCAGTTAGTCACTGCCGCTGCCGGTCCCTTAATAAGAGAAACCCTTTCCCGTCCGTCCGCTCCGGCCACCGCATGCGTCTATGTTGCTGCGTCCCTCGTCTACATCCGCATACCGCCCGGCCCTGCCGCCAAGGAGAGAGGATATAACCCCCGAGTCCCACTCCCTGCTGCTGCATTCCACAACGGCTTCTACCCCAGACTCGCCCCAGAATCCAGACAACGACGATATCCCCAAACAACACACAATGTCCCATCACCACATCTCCCGCCCCCGCGGCAACACCTCCGCCTCCTCCACCTCCAGCACTTCCTCCTCGCCAGACCTCGACCTCGACGCCATCACCCCCTGCCCCCCGCACAGCCACCCCAACGCCCTCCTCGACGCTGAAACCGACGAAGCCCAAACCCAGCCGCAGTCCCAGCGGAGACCCTCGAACCATCACCACCGCAAACAACGCCCCACTTCCTGGAGAAGCACCCTCTCCCTGGCCCCGTCCACTTCCTCGTCCTCCTCCTCCGAACAAGACACCGCCACCACCAGCCCTAGCGCTGGCGAGCCCGAGGCCACCGACCCCGAAACCCTCTGGCGCCGCATGCTCGCGCTGCAGCGTACCCTGGGGTGCTACAACTCTGCGCGGATGAGGGCGGCGTTGGAGCAGGAGAACCCGGAGGAGGGGGGTGGTGGTGTCCGTATGTTTCCCTTCTCTTTCCCACGATGGATGGATGGATACTGACAGTGCATGAACCAGCATCGCGGACCTGCCTCGACTTGCTCAACGACAACATTGTCGCGCTGTCCGAGGAGGAGAGGATACAGGTCGACGCCTTTCTGCACATGGAGACGGGGACGGCGACGAAAAAGGGAAACGGGTGGCGGGGGAGGTGGCTCGGCGGGAGATCCGCGAGGTGAGGGCCAATGGGAGAGCTTAACCGGGCCGGGTGAGGTCGGGGGAGCTGTTTCTTTGTTGTCGTTCTGAGCTATGGCGGGAACGGCGGGGGACGGGCTGTTCCGATGAGCGGCCGGGGGCCTTTGTTTCCGGTGGATGGATGGGATGTTGGGATATGGCAGGCTGGCGTTGGATTGATACCCATTTTCTGTTTGGTTAGGGACTCGATGATGGTAGATGGTAAGAAATGTTGAGTCTATGGCAGCAATCAGCCAATGTAGTGCATGTTTTGGAAGTGAGGCAGGTTGCCAAGATGTATCTGGACGGCCGATGGAGCCGGAGTGCAGGCTCGCAGATGGCCCGGAATGAATCAAGGCGATACTACCCCACTGCCTCGCCTTATATCCGTGAACCTGTCGAGCTGTCCTCCTGTCCTCTGCCCCTGCATCAACACTTGAGATCCTGTTCACCGACAATCCCAACCACCATGGCGACCGACTCCGAACCCACCATCCAACTCCCCGTTGTCCCAGAAGACGAGTTCGCCGTCTATGGCAAGGTACATGGCCCCCATCCCCACCCAGAGATGTCCCCGTATCCAACACCCACAGGTGTACGCCTTCCCCAAACATGCCGACGCCCTCGAAGCCGTCTACCGTGAGACGACCATCCACTCGGCATCCGAGCCGGGCATCCTGCACTACTGCATCTCGCGCGACGCCGACGACCCCGCCATCTTTCACTTTTTTGAGCGATATACGGGACGAGAGGCGTTTGACGCGCACAACAGCCTGCCCATCATCCAGAAGCTGTTGAATGTGGACAAGTACATCAAGAGTGTCGAGGCTGTCATTGCGAAGCCGCTGTGACTGGGCGGTGGTGGTGGGTGATGGTTCGGAAGGCTTGGGGGCGGTGGAGGTAGGATAGGAATGGCAGCATCCATGATTTCAGACCAAGAGTCGAGCAATGGAAGCACTGCAACCCTCCGCCAGGTCACACCCAGTACCGGGCCCAAATCTCGTGCTCCTCCTTGGTCCCCCGAAACGCAAACTCCACCTCGACAATGTCTTGGAACCCCTCCGTCAGCTTCGGCTCCTTGAACCGCGATGCAAACCCCGTAAAGGCCAGTCTCGGCAGAACCGTGCGGTCTTCCGGGTTAAGGTCCTTGTTCAGCGACCTCGCCGCGTCATTGTGCTCGCACAGCTGCAACGGCGTCTTGAGCCAGACACACCGGACGGGAACCTTGAACTTTCGCGCCAGCGCCACCCACTGCGCGCGGACGTCGGGGTCGGGGTTGGTATTGTCCACCGCGACAGACTGCCCCTCCTCGAGCAGCTCCGACGCCACCTTGAAGCACTTGGGCTTGGTCTTGAGCGTGTCCTGGTTGATGCGCGCGTACCCGAGCGGCTCCAGATGTTTCCAGAAGAAGGTGCTCTTGCCGGCGCCGGGCGGTCCGACGAGCAGGACGAGATCCTGGGGATTTCGGCGCTCAAACAAGGGCGTGGGGTCGCCGTCGGGGAACGGAAACGCGGCCACGTCAAAGTCCCGCACAAACCCCCGGGGCTGCTCCCCGAGAAAGAACTCCTCGGGCGTCTGGAATGGGATCCCAATGTTGTGCGCGAGGTTGCGGTCCGAACAGCTAAAGTCCTTGCGACTGGCCTTGTCCGATGTGACAGCCAGACGCCCACCCGCGTCGCCGACGAAGACGCTGTTTTCGTGGTCAATGTCGTCGTCGGTGAGGTCGTAGTCGTCCTTGAGCTCGGTCCACATGCCTGTCCGTGGCTTGCGGAAGATATCCTTGGCGGTGGCGGTGTAGAGCGTGATGGGGATGTCGAGACGGCTGAGGATGACGCTGCACTTTTGCTTGAAGTCGGCGACCCGGTTCTTCAGGGCCTTTGGGGGGTTGGATTTGGCTGGAGGGTGGAGGGTCAAGCCGCCCTGGTTGGTAAAGATGACGACGTCGTATCCCTCATTGTGTAGTTGCTTCAACCGGTCGGGGACCGAGGGGTGCCACCACTGCCAGTCGGCGGCGTCGCTCGCGTGCACCTTTCCGGAGGACGTCTTGACGAGGGTCGAGTCGAGGTCGAAAGCAGCGATCTTGTGCTTTGCAGGGTGTGCCTTTTTAGTGTCGTCGGTCTTTTCGGGAAGGTATTTGGCGACCAGCAGGGTGGCGGGCGTCTTGTCGTTGGGGCTCCGTTCGTTCCACGTCGTTCGATCTTTTGGCTTTTGGGAGGCGGGGGTGAAGAAGCTGGCAACAGCAGACTCTGTGATTGGCAGTGTCAGATATGTCCTCCCAGAGATGAACTGACAAGAGCGTACTCGAGATGGCAGATTGGGCCTTTCTCTTTATTGGCGGAGGGGAGACGGAGCCGTCGTTGTCGGTCGCCGGCCGCTTGCCCTGCGCTCGAGGGGATGCCTTTTCTCCAGGCCGAGCCATTGCTGGGTTGAGCAAGAGTTTGGCTGATTTCGGAGAAGGACGGGAAAGAGAATGGCGAGGTTGGGCGGGTGGGCGTTGTCGATGCGATGAGGTGGTCGAGAGATGCGCGACGGTGCTTGGGACGCGACCGAGTGCTGAGCTAGGGGGACGGGCGCCTGGAGCGACTTCACGTGACTTGGCGGGGGCCGGCGCATTTCCATTTCCCAACGGTGGAAGCCTGATCAATCGACCGACCGACAAGCTCCAACAAGCAAAACCTCCCGACATCTCTGGCACGCTCCCGTCTCATCCCAAATTTCGCATCGGCGGACCTGTGGTGACCGCCTCCGAGTCAAACGGGAGGAGGCATAAACAGTGCTGCCAAGACGCTAATCTTCATCGACAGCAGACGACACCATGACTGCCTCATCATTCATCATCCGCTTTCCTGCAACCTTTTTCCCTCCGCTCCCACATGCTCCTTGTCCAGCGATTGACTTGCCGCGGTATCGAATTTGCCTGCCATGGACGCGTTGTACACCTACGCTCTGGAGGCAAGGTTCTCTGGATTTCTCATTCTCTCGGAGCTGTGTCTCCAGCCTAATTCGTGGCCTTCTGTCCCCATGACTGGCAAAGGTCCAAGCTGGACAACCCCGAGCCGCCCCAGATGAGGCGCTCCTGGTGTTGCTTGTCACAATGTACCTGGATACACTGGACACCGCCTGACAAGGCGGACTTGCTCGGAGAAGAGAGAAGCCCCCGCCTCGACCTCGCTGATCGCTCCCTGTGTACGCTAAAAGCGGGAGGCGTCTCGTCTAAAAGCTGGTTTTGATCCGCCAGCGTCTCCTGGACCATGACAGAAACACATCTGAGAATCTGAGGAGACTCTGATAGAGACAGGTTCACACCTCTCTAGGCACAGACATATCATCCAGTGCCCGTTTTGGAACACAGAGTGCGACCTCATTCTCCATTGTACGACCCCAGCAGCCAGCCCCCAAGGACGACCGTTGGGAAGACTTGGCGGCATGCTGCGGCATTGGGGGGAGGGGGGAGTGGTGAAGCCTGAGATCAGTGCTGACGCGGTTGGCCGTTGGGAGTTGCCCAGCACGTCGGGATACCCTGCCAGACTTGATCTGGTCCTCGATGGACGAGACCGAGGTCATGAGAGTCCCAGACTCGGTCTCGGGACGTGGCCTTGTTCAACCCAGACCATTGCAGACTCATTCCGGATGACTGCCGCTGCAGAGTGCCGAAGACTCACGATGTCCATCGAGTTACCTTCCAGGGAGTCTGCCTACAATGAGGGCATGCGGATTATGGGGGCACGACATGGCGTTGTCTTCGGGCTACGACCGACATAGTCCCGGCAGTCCATCGGGGCTCAATGATGCAGCTGACCGAGGGCAGGATGAACCAACATGCGATGAGCTTTCCATCCGATGTGCTTGCACGAAACGGGCAGTCCATACATGTATCTCCTCGTCGGCCTTCCCCTCCTCCCTCACCACCAACACCAACGGGCCTGCAGGCCACCTTCGTGAACCACACCCGAACCCAACCAAACCACAGCCAACATGCACAAAATCGGCAACATCTACTTCATCGCGGCCATTGCCGTCATCGGTGAGTCTTGGTTGCTTCCACCCTTGGTGCCTGGCATAGCTGATCCCCCCAGGCGGCGCGCTCTTTGGCTTCGACATCTCGTCCATGTCAGCCATCATCTCCACCCAACCCTACCTCTGCACCTTCAACCAGCTCGGAACCGACGAAAATGGCCTCTGTCGCGGCCCCAAGGAGGACGTCCAGGGCGGCATCACGGCTGCCATGCCCGGAGGCTCATGGCTGGGTGCCCTGATCTCAGGCTTCCTCTCTGACCGATTCGGCCGCAAGACCTCGATCCAGATTGGCGCCGTCATCTGGTAGCCCCTTCCCCTCTCTCTCCGCCACCTAACCGCGAGAACACAGTTGACACGCGCAGGGTCCTCGGCTCCGTCATCGTCTGCGCCTCGGTCAACATCCCCATGCTCGCCGTCGGCCGCTTGATCAACGGCTTGTCGGTCGGCATCTGCTCGGCCCAAGTCCCCGTCTACATCTCGGAACTCGCGCCCCCCACCAAGCGCGGCCGCCTCGTCGGCTTCCAGCAGTGGGCCATCACCTGGGGCATCCTCATCATGTTCTTCATCTGCTACGGCAGCTCGTTCCTCAAGGGCGCCGCCGCCTTCCGCCTCCCCTGGGGGTTGCAGGCCATCCCGGCCGTCTTGCTGTACGTAGGGCTCATGTTTCTCCCCGAGTCACCGCGGTGGCTGGCCAAGCAGGGCCGCTGGGACCAGGCCAAGGACGTGCTCGTGCTGGTGCACGGGAACGGGGACTCGGAGTCGCCACTGGTGAAGAAGGAGATGGAGGACATCCGCGCCGTCGTCGAGTTTGAGCGCGCCAATGCCGACGTCAGCTACTTTGAGCTGGTCAAGCCCAAGATGCTCAACCGGACCGTGATTGGCGTGTTTACCCAGATATGGTCGCAGTTGACGGGCATGAATGTCATGGCAGGTCCCCCTTCTTCCATCACCGTGCGGCATCGCTGACACCCGGCAGATGTACTACATCACCTACGTCTTCACCATGGCCGGCCTCGCCGACTCAGATGGTACTTTTCTCCCCATCCCACCCCCCAGGCCCTCTCACTAACACCCCCCCAGGCGGCAACGCCGTCCTCCTCCCCGCCGGCATCCAATTCATCATCAACGTCGCCCTCACCGTCCCCGCCCTCATCTACCTCGACGCCTGGGGCCGGCGCCCGACCCTCCTCGTCGGCTCGGCGCTTATGTGCCTCTTCCTCTCCCTCACCGCCGCCCTCTTCGCCAGCTACTCCCGCCCCGCCCGCCCCGGCGAGTTCCCCTCGGCCTCCGAGTCCATGGCCATCACCGGCGCCCCCGCCAAGGCCGTCATCGCGTGCACGTACCTCTTTGTCGCGACGTTCGCGGCCACCTGGGGCCCCGTCAGCTGGACGTACCCGCCTGAGCTGTTTCCGCTGCGGGTGAGGGGCAAGGCGGTGGCGCTGTGCACGTCGGCGAATTGGGCGTTTAACTTTGCGTTGGCGTACTTTGTGCCGCCGGCGCTGGTGAGTATACGGTGGGGGACGTATGTGCTGTTTGCGGGCTTCTGTGGGGCGATGGGGGTGCATGTGTGGGCGATGTTTCCCGAGACGGCGAATAAGACGTTGGAGGAGGTGGAGGGGATTTTTGAGGGGGAGGGCGTCAGGTATATTGGGACGCCGGCGTGGCGGACCAAGAATACCCGGCGGAAGGCGCTGGAGGGTGAGGGAGCGGTCGGGGTGAAGCGCGACGAGGCGGCGGTGTCGTCGGGGGTCGAGACGGAGAAGGCCTGAGGTGGGTTTGTCTCTCGTGTTGTTGCCAGAGGTCAGGGGGTTGTGGTGTGCCTATTCGAGATCAGCGCAGCTATGGATGCCGAAATAGAACAGCAGAGGCAACAAAGTAAATTTGGTACGCTACGATACCCCGTCCATGCCCTGCCATTCATGATATCTGTTGATCTTATGCTGCCCCGTGATGCAATGCCCCAAACGCCCGTTATGCTAAGAAAGACTCGCGCAAAATGCCCCCATGCCATGATGCAGTGTAAATGCGAAAACCAGAGCCCACTCTGTTCGTCAAACGCCGATGTATGCTCTCCTTCACACCCTCCTCCCCCCTCTCGTCCCCCCACCCCCCCTAACCTTCTTGACCACCCTCCCCCCATCTACCGCCTCCCCCGCCGCCCTCTTGACACTCCCCGCCCTCTCCCTCCCCACACCTCCATTCACAGCCTTCCAATCCCTATAATCGGCCCCCAGCGCCGGCACAGGAACTGGCGGCGGCGAAGGCGTCACATCCTCTTCCTCCCCCGCCCCGTCTGTCATTTCCTCCTCGTCGTCGTCCATGTCCTCGGGTTCGTCCAAGCAGATGGCCTCTTGTAACCGACGGGTCAGGGCGCGGGCGCGCAGCAGGTGTTCTTGGTCCGGGACTTGGATGGGCTGGGCGTCGCTGTTGCGGTGGCAGGGGGGGATGGGGAGGGTGGTGAGCGAGTTTTCGAGGAGGCGTTGGTAGATGCGCTGTGGGACGAGGTGTTAGTTCTCGTTTGGCTGTTGAGGGAGAGGCCCGGGAGGGGGACGTACCTGGGCGACGGTTGGGAACTGAGCTTGGTGGTGGTTGTGGAGATGTTGTTGTCCGTGAGAACGAGGCCCAGGGAGGGGTGGTTTGGCGCCGTGCGAGAGGTGACGTGGGAGGTTGTTGGGGTACGGGGGGGCGTGGAAGCGGGCGGAGGGGAAGTTTGCTGTTGTCTGCTGGGGGTTAGCTCTTGGCCATGGGGAGGCAGGGAGCGTGGTGCTGACGGCTTGGTTCGGAAGAGGTGCGACCTTGAAAGGGTTGACGCGGTCCATCGTGGTGGTTGTTGTGTTCTGCTCGGAAGAGACTGTCGGTGTGGTTTGCGGTAGCCAGAAATATTCAAGGCTTGCCTTGTGGCGTGGCAATCGTCGACAAGATTGGCGAGGCGATTCGGATCCCGAATTGACCAATCGGGGAATACGGATCGGTCGGGCTAGAGATGCGAGGTTGCAGGGAGAGTGGGAAAGGTTCAAGGAGCGTTGAAGGAGCGTTGGAGGTTTTGTCTGGACTTGGAGAGCTATAGAATCGGAAAGAAGGCATGCAAGGGATGAGTGAATGTTTCAAGGCAAAAAAGAGTCGCGACGAAAGGAATGGTTGCCACACAAGAGTCAACAACTGGAAAGTCAACAACTGGAACCATGAAGCGGGCGAAAATGCAAACCTCCAGCGTGTTTGAGGCCTGTATCGGTGGCTTATCGCCGTGTGGGATCGGGTGATGGCGGCGGGGCTGAACTCCCGTCCCGTCTCCCCCGCCGAATGGCGGTCGCTGACAGGTGTCTTGCGCTGAAACGGACCGCTGGAATTCAGCGACGGGAGCCCCCACCGAGGCCACTGCGCCAAGCTTCGACTGTTGGCACTGGGCTGCACCATCCCGCGAGATTGCAACCTCAGCCCATTCAGGTTTGGGAAAACGACGTCACTAGCCGCAGCATCGCCGTCGCCATCCATCACCACTCCATCGACCCGTGGAGTCGCTTCTCGTCGAAGCGCATCGACAAGCTGCGCAGCTCGAGACAAGATGCGGACCGAATACATCGCGCCCGTCCTGTCGGGCATCGCCAGTCTGCAAAACTACGCGCAGCAGTGGTACATGGACCGCGCCTTGTCGTGGCCCAGCCAGCCTGCCGTCAACAAGATCGATCTGCATCACCACTTTGTTCCCGACTTCTACGCCCGGGCCATCGACGATGCCGGTACGTTGGTGTGGGCAGCCAAGGGCACTGGCATGAACCAACTGACGAGAACCACAGGGAACCCAACAGGATGGCCAACCCCGCGATGGTCCCCGTCGTCGTCGCGAATGATCATGAAGCATCTCGGCGTCCAATCCGCCATCCTCTCCGTGACCGCCCCCGGGCCCTGCGTCGTGGCCGACCCCGACGCCCAGGCCTTGCTCGCCCGCCAGCTCAACGAGTACGCCGCCCACATCCGCAACGACGACCACCACGCCTTTGGCTTCTTCGCCTCGCTGCCCGACATCACCAACACGGCGGCGGCCCTCGCCGAGATCGAGCACGCCTTTGACACGCTCGGCGCCGACGGCGTCGTCCTGTACACGCGCTACGGCCCCAACGCGACGTACCTCGGCCACCCGTCGCTGGAACCCATCTGGGCCGAGCTCGACCGTCGCGCCGCCACGGTCCTCGTGCACCCGACGAACCCTGTCGATCGCACCCAGATCAGCGCCGACGTGGCGCAGCCGCTGATCGACTACCCGCACGAGACGACCCGCACGGCAGTGGACATGATAACAGCCCGCACGCTGCTGAGGTACCCGGACGTCAAGGTCATTCTCAGCCACGCCGGCGGCACCCTCCCGTACCTAGCTGGACGGCTGGTGACGGTGCGCAAGGCGACGATGGGGTGGTCGAGCTTTGGGCGCGGAGAGGACGAGACGGCGCAGGCGCTGAAACGCTTCTACTACGACATGGCCTTGTCGACGGCGCCGGCGGTGCTCAAGGCGCTGGTGGAGGTGGCGGGGGAGGACCGCATCGTCTACGGGGTGCGTTTTATCGTGGTTCGAGAAGTGATGAGATATGTTGCTGACCTTTTGCAGAGCGACTTTCCGTATGCGCCGTCGCAGACCTACCCGTCGTTCCTGAGCGACCTCGAGGGGTTTGACATGTCGCAGGAGGCGCGCGACAGGGTCAACTTTGCGAATGCGCAGGCCCTCATTCCGAGATTGGGCAAGCAGATTGAGTTGACTGGTGTTCCGGCCGTGTAATCAGCACCGGCGTGGGGAGGTGAGCCGCCACGCCCTTAGTTCGCGATATCGAGAGATGGGGGCGGGCCGTGAAGATTGCAGTTTTTGGTTTACGATTGACGACAATGCGTATTACTACTGCCTAGCAACGAAGGAATGATAATGATACGGGATACCAACATGTACCGGGGCCGTATCCACATTTCTGGTGTCGCCGCCGCACGGAGCGGGGCCCGTCGGCGACCCAACTTAAAGAGGCAGCTCGGGTTCATGCACCGGCTGCCAAGTTTGCGGGGGGATTCCTGTTTTTGTCCTTGTGGAACCTGACGACAATCTTTCCCAGCAGAGGCATGCAGGACTTCAAGTACCTTTGCCGGCCGAGTACCACGCAGAGAAACCCAACAGTACGTTGCCACCCCCAACAAGCAGTTGTCGCCGCATGGCGTCTCACTGATAAGGCCGCCAGAAAGCGCGCCACCAGTGATTTGGAAAGAGGGTCGCGGGGAAGTAGGCGTCGTTACATCGAGATCAAGGCATTTGGCCGCGTTGCATCTCGGGCTGCCGTCATGGCCGGCACTCGCTGTCGATCGAGGGACACACTCGTCGCTGTGGCAACTCTGCGGTGGACGCTCCTGAAAGATTGGGGTCGACGAAAAAGACGACAAGCTTTTCCTCCCAGGTTCTTGACTCTTCCCCTCTTGGCTGACTTTTTAGGGCACACAAAAAAATATCGCTGGCGGCGAGATGGATTCCAGCCATGGACATGCCGTCGACGTCGAGATAAGGGTATCCCCGGTGCCGGATGGAGAAGGTGGCAGCTGGCGGATTCTTGGCCCGCGTCGATCCGTCACCGGTTTCGCCGCTGGATTCGCCGAGTGGAACTGGCAGCGCCTCCGCTTCCGCATGTCCCGGCCAATGGCATCTGCCGCTGTCATCGGTCGCCTCTCGAGCGTCGGGTTGGGCGCGCCCGTGTGATTGGCCAATGCGCCGGGCACAGAAAAGACTTGGGCCGTCGAGATCGTCGGCATCAGCCTGGCGGTCCGGCCGGCAACACAAGCCCACAAGGAACAAGGCGCTACATGTTTTTCGAGAAGGTCCCAAGAGAGGGGAGAGGGAGGGGCCTGTCGACCTCGGTCCGCAAAGGGACCAGTCAGCATCGGGAGCTGGAGAGGGCCAGAGTCCCATGTCCATCCCGCCGGACCTGTTCCTACACTGTATCTGTGGAGGCGGACCCGGAGCTGGAGCTGGGGCCGAAAAGGTCTGCAGCTTCTTTCGGTCTCGTGGGATTCTGGTCCTTATCTTGGGCTGCTTTCTGCTGTCCGTAGACGGTCTGGTCTGGTCTGGTCTGGTCTGGTAAGGTCGGCTGGTCTTTGCCACCCCTCTCCGCGTGTGACGTGACCATATAACCCCGTCGTCCTGTCTCACAACCTCGCCCACATGCGCAGAAGCTGAACGACAGCCGGTCTTCACCCAAAGGCGATCCCTCCCCGCCCGCGCCCGCCTCAGCCTGAGCTCGACCCGCGCGGCCATGTCTGCCCCGAACCCCCCGACCCAAGGCCACGGCCACGGCAACACGGTCATGGACGCCATCCAGCCCGAGCCCGTGTCGACCGTCGTCGCCACCAACGACCACCGCAGCTCCCTGTCGAGCCAGAGCGACAACAAGTCCCCGCCCGTCGCCCAGTACGATCTTGACCCCGAAAAGGTCGGCTCCATCCGCCGCGAAGATGGCGAGCCGGTCAGCGACGACGAGGACGAAGAGCCCACCTTTTGGCAAAAAGTCCACGAGAAGCACATCAAGCCTCACTGGCGCCTCATCAAGATCTTCATCTGGATTCTTGTCTTTATGACCATGACCGCGTCCGTATCCCCCTCAGCATGCCATACATACCGGACCCTGACATGGTGACCGCAGCTGGTGGATCTTTGGCCTCGTCAGGTTCCGGCACCGCAAGGGCATGGGATGGCTCAAGCCGACGCTCTTCTACATTGGCGTCTGCATGCGCTTCTTCTTCTGGATCGTACCGAGCTCGACCGTCATGCGCCCCGTCCGCTGGGTCTGGCAGCAGTCGGCCGGGCGCGTCTACCACGCCCTCCCGCCCGTCACCCGCAAGCCGCTCGCCGCGCTCGTCGTCATCGCCGTCTTCCTCATTGGCACCTTTGTGCCCGAGTCGACGGGCGACAACACGCGCGCCAACCGCGGCGTGTCCATCTTTGGCCTCCTCCTCATGATCGCCCTGCTCGCCGCCACATCGCGCGACCCCAAGAACATTCCCTGGCACACCGTCATGGGCGGCATGCTTACGCAGTTCGTGGTCGCAGTTTTCGTGCTTCGCACGAAAGCGGGCTACGATATCTTCAGCTTCATCTCCGAGATGGCCAGGACGCTGCTCGGCTTCGCCACCGACGGCCTCGTCTTCCTGACGGCCGACTCGCTCCGTGACGTGCACTGGTTCCTGGTCAGCGTCATCCCGGCCATCATCTTCTTCATCGCGCTCACGCAGATGCTCTACCACGTCGGCCTCCTCCAATGGTTCATCCAGAAGTTCGCCGTATTCTTCTTTTGGAGCCTTCGGGTCTCGGGCGCCGAGGCCGTCGTCGCCGCCGCCACCCCCTTCATCGGCCAGGGCGAGTCGGCCATGCTGATCCGCCCGTTCATCGCGCACATGACGCGCGCCGAGCTGCACCAGATCATGACGTGCGGCTTTGCCACCATCGCCGGCAGTGTTTTGGTGGCGTACATTGGACTTGGCCTCAACGCCCAGGCCCTCGTGTCCAGCTGCATCATGTCCATCCCCGCGTCGCTGGCCGTTTCCAAGCTGCGCTACCCCGAGACCAAGCAGACGATGACCTCGGGCCGCGTCGAGATCCCCGAGGACGACGAGCACGCCACCGTCAACGCGCTGCACGCCTTCTCCAACGGCGCGTGGCTCGGCATCAAGATTGGCGCCACCATCATCGCGTCGCTGCTGTGCATCATTGCGCTCGTCAGCCTCATCGACGGGTGGCTCGGGTGGTGGGGACGCTACTGGGACGTCATTGAGCGGCCGCTGTCGCTGCAGCTGATCCTCGGGTACCTGCTGTGGGTGCCGACGTGGCTGCTGGGCGTGCCCAAGAAGGATGTCTACAACGTCAGCCAGCTCATCGGCATGAAGATCATCACCAACGAGTTTGTCGCCTTCAACTCGCTCAAGACGCTCGAGCCGTTCAAGAGCATGGCGCCGCGGTCGATCCTGATTGCGACGTATGCGTGCTGTGTAAGTTTTGTTCCCTCCTTTGCCACCAGGGGAGAGTTACTGACATGAAACAGGGCTTCGGAAACATTGGCTCCCTCGGCATCCAGATTGGCATCCTCTCGCAGCTTGCGCCCAAGCGCGCCCCCGATGTGGTCAAGGTCGCCGTGTCGGCCCTGTTTTGCGGTATCCTGTCGACCTTGACGTCGGCAAGTGTAGCAGGAATGCTTTACCACAATGGTATGGATAGCGTCAGCGCGTAAGGGTAGGGGGGACAGTACCCAGGGTAGAGTTGGCTGGTGTAATGCGGCAGGATGGGATGGGATTTGATGCGAGTATTGATACCACGTGTGATGTAATTGGAATCGGTTTGACCGACGGAATGGAGTTGCGAGGACAGTCTCATGACGAAGGGTTGCTCGATGCCCGTCGATGACTGTCAGCTTGGTGCGAGCGTGTGTGATGATGTCGGAATCACAGCCCGTGCAATTGCGCAACCGACGATCTACCTGCCTCCAACTTTTCGGCTCTGTGGTGGATGATATTCGGGTGTCTCAGGGAGATGTGTGGCACGCTGCACTAGGTCGCCCCCGGGTTTGTTGACTTGCGCCTTGGTTTCTCCGACTGCAAATACACGCCAGCCCTGTTTGTTAGCGCGAGACATGCGAAATACCGAACCAGGCCATCCAATGGTTGATGGAGGCCCCTGAAGTCGGAACCAAAGGCCCTGAAATCCGAACTCGAGGCCTCTAGAAACGGAATAGAGGGCCTTGAAGTCAGAGCTCGAGGCCTTTTCTGAAGAGAATCAGACCTCGCTTGCTTGACGAGAGGTCTCGCGCTAACAAGCAAACCAGTAACTAAGTTAACTAGTTATTGGATTACATTGTACACCGGTTACAAGCTGACTGCCCGTGCAAGCCGTAAGGTAACAAACATCTTACCCCACATAGAGCTTGTGCCATCGAGATGAGATTCCTTCGGCCCCGACCTTGGATCCACAGAGACAAAGTCAGCTTATGGTTGCCGTATGTCAAGTGTCAAGCAAGTTGGTTGAACGCCGTCCCAGCTTACTGTTACCGTCGTTCTAGTGTTAACTGACAAGGCCTCAGCCAAACCTCTTTCTGCAAGATCTGCCTCTGATTGTATCTTGTGGCTCCTGGTGCTTCCCTTTCGATGACCATCGCGCCCAACTGAGCCTGTCAGATCTGTGTCCAGCACTCTGGTCTTGCCACGGTAAGTTACACGGACATCCAACCTCAGTCGTTGGAAGTCTTCAACTCCCGCACGTCGAACCTGTATAAGAACCGGCCATCCATGGCCGGATGATTCAACTGTCCATCCCACCAAACCCTCATCCATCTCGCCAACAGTCACTCGCAACAACCCAGCTCAAAAACCAACAACCCACCCAAAATGCGCTTCCAACTCCTCCTCTCCCTCACCGCCATGGTGACTGTCACCCACGCCATGGGCATCCCGACCAACGAAAACACCGCCGACGCCATAGTCGGCCAAGTGGTATATCCTCCCAACCACCAAAGTATGCCACACTGTTAACACCCAACAGCCGGGAACGTCTCCCGCTAACAGCTTCTGCACGAACTGCGTGCACGTCGGGGGCCGCTGCAACATTGGTGAGGGCAACTGCTATGCCTCTGAGGCGGCGTTGTGCACCTACTGCGGGGGGGGATGCGGCTCGATTTGTGTCAGGGACGGGATTCCGTGCGAGGCTTATTGTTAGGGGGCACGAGAGGGCGGTAGTTCGTAGGATTTAGAGTCGGTGTCAAGTCGTCTTGTTCTGGGGTTGAGAGTCTGCTTCTCGTCCATGTGATGCGTGCCAGTGGGCTCAAGTGACACTTGACTCGCCTCCCCCTCTCCGCCACAACCTTTCCAAAGGGAACGGAGGAGGAGGGAGGACAGGCAAAAAGATGGGGGCCACCCGGGGATTGAACCCGGGACCTCTCGCAATATGTACTTTAGGGTGAACCCTAAGCCTGGGGGGTGTTAGTGATGCGAAGAACCCACAGGTGGGTGGAGGAGATGTGAATGAACATTGACTTACGAGAATCATACCACTAGACCAGCGGCCCGTACATGGAGCAGATATCCACTTGTTGGTGGAGGGGCTGTTTGGGAGACGGGATTTTGTATGCGATGCCCCATGGGGGGATTGTGTGTTGAACTCTGGGACGAGGTTGTCTGCCAAGAGGCTTGGTTGCAAGACGGGACAAAACTTGCTGGCATCTATCGGGGGCACTATCGCCAGGGAGGACGAGGGGATAACATGGATGGAAAAGTGTCGATGAGGGGCGTTTCAAGGGGGCGAGGCAGAGGTACCGCTTCGATGAGAAGAACACCTTAAGGTCTTGTCGAGTGTCGACAGAAAGGAAGACTTTGACCCGAAGCCTTTCCATAGTGTTCGTTTCTGCGACAGGCCAAATTCACCGCCATGGGGAACCAAACCGAAAGGGAGCAAAAAAAGGTTGATGCCAGTGGGGCAAAAATGTGATGACAACTGTGAGATTCGAACTCACGCCCTTTCGGACCACGAAATCCTAATGGATATCGATCCAGGTGATACCTGAACGTGGCGCCTTAGACCGCTCGGCCAAGTTGCCTTGTATTTGATGTAAAGACAGTGTAGAACAGGCACCCATGACCGATGGCTCCGACGTTGACGCGCACCGAGTCAAGGTCGAGAGGTCTTCCTCTTCGGAAGGGGGAAGCTGCAATGCGATGCGACTTGAGTCGGGTGTTGGCCATCGCCTTGTCAATCAAGCATTGATTGTCGCCAAAGCGGCTGCCAAGACCATTGGATGCCCACCTCCTCCTCTGAATGGGCGCTACATTTCAGGTCGTGACGGCATTGACAATTTGACATCATCACCACTCGCAGCAAATCCCAGCAGCCCGGGTCGCGTATAAGTCACTACCTGGGCATGCGGTTCAGACAGATGCCGGTCACCTCAGGACTTGCAGTCACATTTCACCCGTACAAGCACGAGCACTCACCATGACCGACCGCGTTTTTCAGCTCGTAGGCACCTGCAACAGCTATCCTTGGGGCAAAACGGGGCGAGACTCCATCGCCGCCCAGCTCTGCGCCAAAACCGACTCCAACTTCAGCATCCAACATGACAAACCCTACTCGGAGCTCTGGTTCGGCGACTACCCCGGCTTCCCCGCCCGCCTTCTCAGCACGGGCGAACCCCTTCAAGACGCCATTGGCAAAAACAAAGACACTCTCCTCGGCAAGAAAATCACGACCCAGCTCGGCGGCCAGCTCCCCTACCTCCCCAAGGTAGCCATCCCCTTCACCCTTTCCCTCCCGATCCCATTCTGACCAACACCCCCTTAGATCCTCTCCATAGCCAAAGCCCTCCCCCTCCAAATCCACCCCTCCAAACCCCTCGCAACCAAACTCCACCACGACGACCCCGGAAACTTCCCCGACCCCAACCACAAACCCGAAATCGCCCTCGCCCTCTCCCAATTTGAAGTCTTCGCCGGCTGGAAGCCCCTCTCCACCGTCTCCCTCCTCTTCCAGCACCTCTCCCCGCTCCAGCGCTTCCTCCCCTCATCCACCGACCCCTTCACCCCCTCCACCCTCCGCTCCATCATCCGCTCTCTCCTCACCGCCTCGCCCGAAACCCTCACCCAGACCCAACAATCCCTCCTCGCCACCCTCCCCTCTTCCGCCCCCCCGATTTCCGACGCCCTTGACCAAATCCACACCCTCCTCCCCCGTCTCCAATCCCAATATGGCCCCTCGGACCCCGGCACGCTCGTCGCGCTGCTGTGCATGAACTTCCTCACCCTTGCCCCCGGAGATGCACTCTTCATTCCGGCAGACGGAATCCACGCCTACCTCTCAGGAGACATTGTCGAATGCATGGCGCGCAGCAACAACGTTCTCAACGCGGGGTTCTGTACGGAAGAAGAAAAGGCCGATACGGAGCTGTTTGTCAACCAGCTCAAGATGGAGGGATGTGAGCTTCAAGATTTGATGCTGGAGGGCCAGAGGGAAGCGGAAGGGAAGGTGCTTTATAGCCCGCCGATGAAGGAGTTTGATTTGGTCAAGGTTGTTTTGGATGGGGGGAAGAAGGAGATGGTCAAGAGTGGGGAGGGTCCGGCGGTGTTGATTGTGACGAGGGGAGGAGGGAGGATGAAGGGGGATGGGAAGGACGTGGAGTTGAAGGAGGGGGGGATTTGGTTTGTGGCGCCGGGGGTGGATGTTGAGTTTGAGGGGGGACTGGAGGAGTTGGAGGTTTATGTTGTTGTGGTTTGAAAGGGTAGAAGGGAGAGATGTTGTACAATCCAATACTGGTTTGTGTTGAGCGCGAGACCTCTCGTTAAGCAAGCGAGGTCTGGTTCTCTTCAGAAAAGGCCTCGAGCTCTGACTTCGAGGCCTTTTGGTCCGTTTCCAAGGCCTCGAATTCGGACTTCATGGCCTCCAACAAACCATGGGATGGCCTTAACTCGTATCTCGTATGTCTCGCGCGAACAAATAAACCAGCCCTGGAGTATTGAGAGCCATCATGCCACTGAACTGAGGGTTGACATGACGTTCGTTACTGAGTGCAGAAAGCCATGGTCCGCTCCGATCTCGTCGGGGTGGTTCTGGAGGGCAGCGGTTCGGAGAACGAGTGCCAAGACTCGGAATCCAATTCGCACTTTGAATGATGGGTGCTTCCATCCTTCAAGTTTCATCGCCATTCAGGGGCGCCGGGCAGGATGCGTCGAGTTTCAAGACCAAGACCAGAACCCCAGGACAGACATATCCATTTCGAACATTCCCACTTTCACTTGACATGATCGTTCACATTCAATCCACCACGAGCTGGCCTCGACCTACCCACCAAAGTCGCGACGATGGCGATCCGCAACCGATTGCGGCGATTTGAAGCGTCCAGCCGGAGCTGGAAGACATCGGCACAAGTCAACACCATCCTGGTTGCAGTCCTTGCGGCAGTCCTCCTCGCCGCGCTCTTCTACGGTCTCGTCGTGAACCGGGACCTAGGCGCCAACTCGACCTTTGCCCTCTTTCAAGGCTCCTGCCAGACCGCGTCGGGCCTCAACATCTTGCTCCACTTGGTGCTCAACGTCTTCGGCACCCTCATTCTGGCCTCGTCCAACTTCTTCATGCAGCTCGTCGCCGCGCCGTCCCGCGCCGAACTCGACCGAGCACACCAGAAATGGCGATGGATCGACATTGGCATTCCCACCGTCCGCAACTTTGCCAGTCTGTCCGGCTTCAAACGAGCCTCATGGCTGGTCTTGATGGCGTCCTCGGTTCCGATCCACCTGCTCTTCAACTCGGTCATCTTCTACGTCGAATCGCAGCGCGCAACCTTCACCATGACGCTCGCAGCCCAGCCCTTTGTCCAGGGCGCCACCTACTACCCGCCGGGCGCCGGCCTGTGGAATATGAATGTGCCCGAAAACTGCAGCGAGCCCGCCAACTTGGAGATTTCCACGCGGTGCAGCCGGACTGTTCCTGAACCTTATGGCCTTTGGGACGTCAACGGATCCCTCGTCACCTGCGCGGTGTTTGATTCTCCAGCGCGGTTGAACCGCTCGTGCCCCGACTACTTGCTCGAGCAGAAGCTCAAGAATAATCCAAGCGACCCGCCCTGGACCTGTCTCAGCGAGGGCGAGTTCTACGACCCGACCGTGTGCTACAGAGGCGGTGTTGCTGACCGGCCGTCTGCTGGTGAACCCAAGCCGCCGTCTTTTGATCCCGTAAACCGGGGAAGGAGAATCAACTGCACCCAGCCTGCGACCACGGCCGATGCCAAGACGTGTATCCAGCAGGTCTGGACGCCGGCGTGGGAGCCCGTCAACGACCGGACCAAAGAGGACTACCTCAACCCGTCCTCCCCCGCCAACATCGGCATCAGAAGAGCAGCGACGGCCGTGCAAAGGAAATGGGAGCGGTTGGACTACGACGCGTGCCGCAGGGAATACCGCGAGTGTGGCCAGGGCCGAGGGCTCCGCAGCTACGGAGACGTCGTGGTGGTTCTCCAGGATATCCTACCCACCACCGCAAAGGTCGAAGACCTCAAAGGCTGGACGCGGCAGCAGCTGTTCCCGGGAATGTCCGCGTCCGATGCCGCGTTCTGGGACGATCTGGTTCCCGCCAATGCTCTCAACCCCCTGCTCTACTCGGCCGAGTGCACCATGAAGCAGAGCTTCACCAAGGCGTCCGACGGCAGCAACCAGTGTCGAAACTCGTGCGGAGCCGCCCTCGGCTTCGGGCTCCTGGCCGACGGCGGCACCAAGGTGGGAGCGGAGAGTCGCCCCGCCACCAACCCCCAAGGCTACTGGTCCATCTCTTTTTGGCGTCCCACGGATGCGTGGAAAGTGCAGATGCGGTCGGGGATAGGGTCCGGCTTATACAACCACCAAGACCGAGTTGCCTACTGTCTCGCCGAGGTCCTCGACGCTGACAGCGACGAAAACGCCTGTATCATCGGCGTGTCCAACATTGTCCTGCTCGTCGTGACCCTCTGCGTCCTCGCCAAAACTGCCCAGAGTCTGCTTGTCACACGCAAGCTCGTCTGGCGACCGAACCCCGAGCCCCCTGTCGTCACTCTCGGCGACGCCATCGACTCATTTTTGCGCCGCCCAGAAAGGACCACTTCCAACATGTGCACCCTCGAGCAACCGGACTTTGCGCACCCCTGGTGGTCCCTCCCATGGAACAAACCCCCCGCGGTTGTGCCTCCGTCCGGACCCCGCCCGTGGAAATCCTCGGGCTCTCGCCGCGCCTCGGTTCTCCCTCTTCCCTCTCGCGTCCTCACCGCGACCCTCTTCATCTCGGTTCTCGTCGCCTCCCTCACCTTCTTCGGGTTTGCGCTCCGCACCGCCAAGCGAATCGAACCCTTTGGCGTCGCCTCGCAGTCTTTTATCCTCCTGGGCCGCAGCGGCTCCTCCAGCTCGTCCTCCTCGTACAGCGGCAACCTGATCGCGTACATCATCCTATCCAACATCCCTCAACTCGTCATCTCCATATGTCACCTCCGCCTCAATGCCGTCTTGACTCGACTGTGCGTGGCAAAGGAATGGCATGAGATGAGCATCGCTTATCGCCCTCTGCGCACGACGGAACCAAAGGGGGAGCAGACGGGGCGGTATACCTTGCAGATGCCATTGGCTTGGGCGGTTCCGTCCATACTGTTGAGCATTGTGTTGCATTTCTTGGTGGCGAGTTCGTTGTACGTGTTTGTTTCGAAAGGGGGGTATTTGACCTCGGACGCTGTTGGTGAGGAGGAAGGGAGTGGACAGTTTGTAGGCCTTGGCTACTCCACCTCGGCCATGCTCTGCGCGATCGTTTTGTTTGCAGTGATGATGCTCGTGCCCGTGTGGCTGGCACGCGGTTATCTACCTGGCGATGGCCCCGACACCGGAGGGAGGTCGGTGCTGGTAGGAACGAATTCGTTGGCTGTGGCGGCCGCGTGTCATCCGTCGAGCTTGTCCAAGGCTGTCGTTCCTGGGCAAGAAGAAGGTGCGGGGTGTCAAAGTCCGGGCGCAGATGCGGATGAGGAGGGGAGCTTGTGGGAGGGGGAGAAAAGGGGAAAGGCGTGGGGGATTGTCTTGCGGAGAGTCGGATTCGGTGGGGGGTTGTGAGGATGCCAGAGGGGTTTCATGAGGGGAACTTGGGAATGGCAAGGTCGGGTGGTGCGGGTGTTGGGCATTTGAGCTTTGGGGTGAGAGAAGATGGGCTGGAGGTGCCGGTGAAGGGGAGGTGGTATGTGTAAAGAGATCTCTGTGTAAATTGGGTTGGATGTTTCACTTTATGAGAATTGATACCTCGGTATACTCCAGCCCAGGTTTTGTTTGTTAGCGTGAGACTCCTCGCCCGTCCTGGCAAGGCCTAGTTGGCACAATAATAGGCCCTGTGTTCGGATTCCAGGGCCTCCTGCCCCAGTGTTAGGACCTTTGTCCACCGGCAGATGACCTTGGCCAGTATTTCAAAGGTCTCGCGCTAACAAACAAACAAGCCAGTAGTATGCTTCAGCTTGACTCGTCATGGATGGAGGCAACGTACCGGTCCATCTCACTGCACACGCATCTGGAAGCTGATTTTGACTTGATGCGGCCCGTCCGTCCAAGCTGGGGCCACGGCGGGAGATTGCGCTTTTCGAAACGAGAGGTGAGCGAGGGGACTGTTGACCTCGATTCCGATTTCGAGAGGCGAAACATGTTGGAGATGGGAGAAAGGTGCGGTCGAGTCAGTGGAGTTGACATTCGTCGTTGGCCTCGTCGTTGGACGCGTCGAGCTTGGAATAGAAGGGGCAGCTGCGTTTGAAGCTTGAAACTTCGACTCCCGAGGCCCCAGCAGTTCTTTCTTCTCCTTCCTGTCCATCCCCTCCACGAAGCTTGTCAAGTCTCTTTTTGCACCTGCATCCATCACAGCCATGTCCTTTTCACACGTTTTGCTCCAAAAAGGCAACTTGAGACAGTCTCCTTGTCCAGCTTCATTCTATTCACGACCCGGCCCGGCCGGTCATCGACTAATCGACTTGTTTCAAGACGGACGTCTCGACTCTCGTGTCTGCACCTCACGAGCCGCTTGGCCTTGCCTGCGACCACGGTTGGTGAGAGATTGGACGAGGGCTGCCGCTGATGGAGGACGCGGATCCCCACGGGCTCGGCCCGGCGCGTAGTGAAGCGGGCGCAGAGTCGCCATCCCAATTGACCCCCGGCTTTTGCAGGCGGGCAGCCTCCTCATGAATGTTGGGGTTGACGAGGCGACGACGTTGGCCTGTTGACAAAACCTCGCACGGTGCCGTATGCAAAGTCAACATTGAACCTCAAGGCCCCTTTCGAAATCGAGGATGCAGGTGTCGTCCAAGGTCCAAGGTTGGTGAGAGTTGATAAAGAGGTGAGTCGCACCCAGAAACACATCATCTCCTACTCCCAGTGTACTTGTGCGAACCCGAGATTTCATTGACATTTCATCATCCAACACAATTGACGGCGGGACCGTAATTGCTTTCATCTTCTTCCCCGGCTTCTTTTGTCATCATCACCCTCTGGCCTTCAAGACCGACATGATGCCCCAACCAAGCAACAGCCCGTGGACTACCGATGCCGAATCCGGGGCCGACGCTTGTTCTTCCGCCGAGGTCCTGACGCCCCAGTCCAGCAGAGAGGCATCGGTGGCTGGAAGTCTTCCTCCTGACCGCAACAAGCCCGTCCCATTCATCGAGGTGGCCGATGACGATGGCCTTCCCAATCTTGACGCCCTCCGGCTGTCGGACACCACACGCCCCTCGCCCTCTCCCTCTCCCAACTCTGACCCCATGGACTTGAGCGAGCTAGCCGCAGCCCTCGACAACAGCACCCCCGACCCAGGCCTTCGCCCCCACCCGCAACGTGTCGCGAGCAGCAGTCCCGGAACACCAAGCCGAAGGACTCCCCGTCGAACTCGGCAACCCTCCCTCCGCGTGGACAAGACACCACACCGCGTCCGAGATGAAAAACCCCCGGCAGATCCGTTCTACGATCCCAAGTTCCAGAGGGCCTTGAATGAGGCGAAGGAGCTGATGGGGCGTCTGGCACCTGTGCTTGCGAGCAGCGATGATTACCAAGATGCGGATCCGACCATTCGGAGCCTGTCCGATACAGCGCAGCAGCTGGCTGTGTTTCAGGGCCCACGCGCCAGGGTGGTTGGACTCGTGGGGGACTCTGGTGTTGGTAAGTTATGCCGTCTTCCGCTTTCGCATGGGGACGGCCATATGCTGATCGGTGTGTACTTCGTGTCCAGGAAAGAGCAGTTTGCTCAACTCCCTTTTGGACTATGAAGGTTTGGTTCTCTCTGTACGTACCTATCTGGAGGAACAAGTAACATCAGACCGCGGCTGACGGGAGAAAACCAGGGAGGCGTTGGAGCGGCAGTTACCTGCGTTGTTACCGAGTTCTGCTACCGCGAGACCGATTCCTTTTTCATCGACGTTTACCGCTTTAACGAAGACGAGCTCCGAGTCCAGTTCACCGAGATGGTCAGCAACTACCGCTATCATCTCAACTCCGAGCAGATGGAATCCCTTGAAGCGCAGATGGAAGACGATGAAGAGCGAGAGGAAACCACGAAAGAGGGGATGGAATGGGCGAAACTGTCAAGGGTGGCGCTTGATACTCTCGACGCCATGTTTCGTGGTCGCATGACGGAAAGCTTGCTCCGCTCCAAGGCGACGCCGGTGGACGAGATTGTCGAAACTCTTCTCGGCTGGGTGGCGGAACTCGGCCGGGGCACCGAGCATGTGTCGTCGTACGAGGTCGACTCTCTCCCAAAGTGTACCGACATTCTGGCACATCTGTCGACGGAGCAAAAGACTGGTGCCCAGGAAGGTGTGGCGGAGTGGCCGTTCATCAAGCACATTACCGTCAGTCTGAATGCGCACATCCTCAGCAAGGGACTCGTGCTCGTGGACCTGCCCGGTATGCCCCCTCCTTCGCTCAAGGCAAAAGCGCCCCCTCCCACTGACACAAGCAGGACTCCGCGATTTGAATTCGGCCCGGCGAAACATCACCGAGCGCTATCTCCTCAAGTGCGACGAGATCTTTGCAGTCTGCAACATCGGTCGAGCAGTAACGGATAAGAGTGTCAAGGAGGTGTTTAACAGAGCTAGGCAGGCAGGGCTGTCCAATGTTGGCATCATCTGTACCAAGTCCGATGTAAGTGCCCCTATCTAGATGTACCCATATGCTAGGTCTCTGGAGCTGACGGTTTGTTGCAAAGGCAATCAATGTGAGAGAGGCAAGACAGCATTGGCCAGGTGGTTGCCTTGCGGAGATTGCGCGTTTGGGTGATGCCCTCTCCTCCAAGCAACGCGAAGATCAAGACCTGGCATCAAAGATTGATGGGCTCCGGGAGGAGATTGATGAGCTACAGAAGGACATTCATGACCTCCAAGCCCAGGACGACATTGTCGAGCTGAAAGCTGAACTGGGCGATCTCTACCTTGAGCGAGACAAAGCCAAGTAAGTTCTGTTCTCGCTAGGATAAGCGCTTTTACCTTCTCCCACTTTTGCCATGGGCATCGCTAACAAGAGCTGGTTTCCAGAGTTGCTCTTGGTGGGCTAAACCTCAAGTAAGGTGTCTCGATATGCCCTAAAGGTCTACATAAGACTAATTGACAACCTGTAGGCTGCAGGAATATCTCATCAAGACTCGAAACGCACAAGTGACCAGAGAAGTCGAGGACAAGTACAGAAACGAGCTTCCAGAGAACAACATCCATGTCTTTTGCGCCAGCAACACATGGTATTGGGACCATCGGAACACGCCGATGGAAAGAGCTCTCCCCCTCCTAGAGCTTAGCGGGATCATTGCCATCCGCCGGCACTGCATGAGCATTGTCTCGGCTAGCCAGCTGCGGATGGCAACCAAGTACTTGCTGGGAGATATCCCGAACCTACTGAGCCGGCTCCATCTCTGGGTGCAGTCGCGCGCGGGGAGCCCGGATGCTGAGAAAAGTAAGAGGACTCGAGATGCGTTGAATGCGATGGAGCATCGGTTGAGAAGGGTTCGTATATCGTTGGGAAGCGCAAGTCGTTGTTTCCAAAAACTGCTAACGCCATTGAAACAGGATCTACACACTGCTCCGATCAACAATTTGAGGAGGAGACTGATTGAGAAATTTGATCGGGGTATTAACGATTGTAAGGGACACGTCACATCAACAGCGATCGCGACGACATGTAATCTTACTAACGTGTTTATTTCCTTGTCAAAGACTCAGACCTCAGGATTGCTACATGGGAACAGGGGGCAATAGCTGCCGGTCAGACTTGGGGAACCGTGAGTATCCCTGGTGGAGATACGAGACGATCAGAACTAACCTCTGCTGCCTTTCATAGTGGAATCACGGTGAGCCAGTTTCCCAACAAGCCCCGAGATCTTGCAGCAGCTGATACCACAGGACAGGAACATACGCCGCTTTCTGTAGGAAAAAAGGGACCCATTGGACCCCAGCCGTAGGTTATCATAACTGGAACGAAGAGGCCATGGCCGTGATGACACAGGACCTGAAAGGCCCATGGGATGAACTCCGCCAATCCATCAAGAAAAGGTTTGGTAAAGAGGTCATATCTGCCGTGTCCGACGCCATGAATCGGGCGAGGGATCATGTTGGTAAGTCTCAATTCACCCGGGTCCCTTCACCAAGTGGCTTTGCGGCGCTAATAACATTGCGTGATATCAAAAGGAGAGCACCTGGAAGCCGATTTTGACTTGATGGAGACGGTGCTGGAATTTCTCACGACCCAGCAACTCGACTTCGAGAGGGCAGTCGAGGCCAAGCATGAAAAGCTTGAAGACGGGGCTAGGTAAGCGACATCACCGTCATCCGCTGACTGAAGAGGCACCACTGACAGAACCGGATGCATCATTCAGGACACTCCGAACCTCGGCACTTTCCGCACTTGAGACTTCGTTCTTTGGCCAAACCATGGAAGCAGCGTACAAAGATGCCATGACGGAATCCGGTATAGTCTCACCCGCCTTGCTCCGAAGGAATTGCAGCTGTTCCTCCGCTGCCCCTCCCCCTGGAACAGAAGCTGACCAGATGACGCCGATAATGCAGGAACAGGAAGCTGGGCGCGCAGAAAGGCCATCATCAACGGCAGACTGAGTGAAGAATCGCTCTTTGACGGCATCATGAAAAGATTTCGCACCGAGTTTGACGACCTAGCGTTAGAATTCCAAAAGGAAGTCAAGACCACCGTCGCGGAACAACTGGATAAAGTGAGAGAGACTTTGGACAGTACTCGGAGCGAGAATGTCGCGACAGAGAGCGAGCAGGATCGGGCTTTCAGGCGGAGGCTAGCCGCCAAACTTGCGGGGGCGGAAGCGGTGATGGAGAGGATTACAGCGGTCGTTGACTCGCTGCAGGAGCAGACCTGACGGAAGAATGGAATGTCGATGTCAGGAAGGATGGGAACGCTGCGCTATTCCTCTCCCAATTTTCTTTTCGTCAGCGGATCTGGATCAAGCAATGAATTTCAACATATCAGACACCGTGATCCCAAAACATCAGACCAGTACCTGGCCAGATGCGCATTCGCCGTCTCGTGCTCCCACTCGACGAGAAGTCGTTCTTTCGCCTCATCCATCTTCATCTTTACAAAAGGTTCCATCGCCTCGGCTTCCTGCTCGGAAAGGAGGCCCAGCCTTGCCTTGTAGTCCCCGTCCTCGTTGGCGCCGAAATAAGCCGGATCCAAATACCTCCAAAAGAGGCCATCAAACGACCAACTCTTCCGGGCCACAAAATTCACCATCCAGGACTTGATCTCCCAGCTTCCCGCATCCGCTGTGCCAGCGTCTTGGTACCCCCGGCCCTTGTCTCTGTGATTCCAGAGCCGCCAGCCAGCAGCTTCCTCTCCTCGTCCCCCAGCAGGCGGAGAAAGGTCCCGAGCCGGGGCTCATACGCCTCCATCCACATCTTGTACCCGCCCTCCCACCAGTCCGGCTCCCCCAAGAGCAGCCACCAAGGCGGGTCAAAAGTGAACTGCGACGGCGCCACGTAGGCGAATTCCCAGTCCACCACGGCCACAACGCGGAGGTCTCGGCCGATCAAGACATTCGAGGGACGGAGATCCTCGGACCACAGCCGGAACGTGCCGTCTGGCTCGGAATTCCCGCGCAAGCCGGCAGCAGGCCGCCCGTCGGCTGCGAGCTTCCGGAAGAGCTGGCGGGCTACGTATTTATCGCAGGCGTCGTCCTCGTTCTCGACAGCGTCGTTGTGCTGAAATACCAGCTGCGCGAGGTGCATGTCGGCGAGGGCCGAGTACCACTCGTTGGCGGTGGAGTAGGTTGTGGATGGCAGCACGCAGGGAGGGACGCGGGCGTGGTCGACCAGGGAGTTCATGTTTTGGACTAATGGCCTGCCCTCGACCGAGATGACGCCGTTGTCGTCCTCGACCAAGGACCCGATCCGATGAAACGTCAGGGTGGAGAGCTGCAGGACGATGGTGGCCACCTGGCGGTAGAGGAACTCGAGCTTTTCTTCGGAAATGTCAGGGTCGAGCCGGTGACGCTCGCCAATGCCGCGGCTGGGGTCGTTGAGAGCGTGGGACAGAGTCTGGTCATGATCGATGTGTTCCATGATGATGAAGCGCCCCAAGCCGGTGGGATTTCGGCGGCGGTTCCGTAGTGGTAGACTCGAGGCACGGGTATGGTGGTATGGGCGGCCAAGTAGCGCATTGCTGCCGCTTCGTACCTGACCTTTTCCTCGGGAAACTGTACGATTCCTACCATTCCATGTCAGAATGTGGTGGAGCTGGCCTGGCAGAGGCCCAGCACACACCCTTGCATGGAATCCTGAGGGCCGCCGACGAGCCGTCTTTGTACTCGAGACGATAGTGAACGTTATATCCTCCCATGATGGGCTTGTGCAGCTCGACGACCTCGCCTGGCCTGTGTTTCAGGATGAAGTCGGCGATGGCATGGTACGTGGGCTTGTTGTGGATGGTCGCCTCCCACTCGTCAAAGGCCTCGTCGCTCTTTTCCCAGGCCAGATCGTCTTTGGGCTGGAGCACGAGGCGGGGTTTTGGTGGCATTGCGGGAGGAGGTGCGAGAGAAAGAGTGATGAAGGTGAGGGGAAAGACTGTAATCATTCGTGGTTGGGAGAGGACAGAGGTTTGACGTGACGTTGGACACATGTGGTGGTGGATGTGGTGGTGGCCGGTCTTGGCGATTAAGCGGAAAGCCTGATCGGCTCCGAGGGCCCGCCAGTGCTGTACAATCCAATACTGTTTTTTTATTAGCGCGAGACCTCTCGTCAAGCCAGCAAGGTCTGATTCTCTTCCGAAAGGCCACAGGGTCTGTCTTTAAGGCCTCGTGTTTTGATTCCAGGGCCTCTAGGTCCAGCTTTATGACCTCTTGCTCTAATTTCGGGGCCTTTGTCAAGGAATAGATGGCCTTGGCCAATATCTTAACGTTAAAGGTCTCGCGTTAACAAACCAACCAGGTATGGAGTTCAAGACAGCCATCGTCCCGAGTCCTATGGATGATGAGGAGGAGGACGAAGATGTAGAGATGGAGGATGACGATGAAGATGGGCATTGATGACGAAGATGGTGGTTTGCAGGTGCCGTCTTTAAGGACGGGGGTAATGGTCAAGGTAGGGGCGGGCTGATGCGGCTGGGAAGGGACACTCGAAAAAACAAAACAGGAGCGCACTTTGGAAGCACAGCGACATGCCAAATTGTGCTAGGCTGCCAACCACCAGATTCCATGCCTATTCCCTGGTCAAGTTGACTTTTTGGTCAATGTGATATCATCCAGGTAGATATACTCAGTACCATCGCCTCCCCGGTTCAAGACGCGGAACTCAAGCTTGCCAACTCCCGTCGCGTCGGTCTTGAGCTCCCAGGCGGAGACGGTCTTGAAATATACCTCGACGGCAGGCGTGTTGGCGCTGTAGGTACCGATATCGGCACCCTGGTACAAGGCTTGGATGGTCGTCGTACCGGCCGCACCGGCGTTGCGGGTGTATAAGAGAACGCTGAGCTTGTACGTCGTTGACGGATCCGCGGCGAAGGTCTGGGAGATGGCGACGTATCTGGCGCCTGTGATGGGTGGGATCATGCGAATAATGGCGCTCGTGTGGCAGTTTGTTTCCGTGTCTACGCACACGGTCCGCAGC
This sequence comes from Podospora tetraspora, assembly GCA_027943155.1. Lineage (NCBI taxonomy): Eukaryota > Fungi > Ascomycota > Sordariomycetes > Sordariales > Podosporaceae > Podospora > Podospora tetraspora. Next base: position 179,295 of record JAQKAE010000007.1, read on the forward strand.
CCGGCATATTCGGCCTTGCCCCCGGTCTCACCGGCGGCCGCGGAGCTACTCCATGGCGCAAGGACTCCGCCGCCGAAGTCTCCGTTCGTGAAGGGTAGTACGCTGACGCTTTGTGTTGCGACAGCCGCTGATGTGGCAGTAACAGTGTCGGTGGTAGCGGTAGTTTCGACTGCGGTAGTCTAGAAAGGAAGCATTCGTCAGTCTTGGCGCATACAAAAGCAGGCGAGAGGCAGGGGAATCAAGCGCGTACCGTGTACTCGACGACCGTAGTCTGGGTGGCCGTCTCCTCGACGGTCAGGGTGGAGGTGGCGGTAGCGGCGGAGGTCGGGGTCACCACCGAGCTGCAAATGCGGCTGATGAGAGCCGACTTGGTCTTGCACACGGAAAGGATGCTGGCTGACGGGGGCTCCGAAGAAGCCTGGGCGCGCTTGACGAACTGCGTCACGGTGCCAGTGATGGTGGTGACGGTAGTGCCAGTGGTGACCTCGACCTCGGTGGTGGTCGTCGTCTCGGTGTTGGTGTTGGTCGTGGTGACAACCTCGTCGCGCGTCACGGTGACTACTGTCGTCGCCGTCACAGGAGCCAGTGGCTCGATAGACAGGAACGAGGAGCAAAAGGCCTGGCCAAGATTGAGGGGCGTGTCGGAAACAATGGCACGGTAGCACTTGTTGGAGCATGCTTTTTTGGCCGACGCGGTGGCGGCCAAGGCAAAAATGCCCGCCCTGCTGATGACGGAAACCTTCATGATGGCGGCTGTGAAACGAGCGACGCTGGGAGAATTCGGCCCAGGACCTTTGAGTGTGAGGAGAAGGAGTGAGAGCCACTGGCGTGAAATCATCGGTCGACCATCTCGCCTGGGTTCCTGTGGGTTGTGAGCGCTTCCGCCTCGGCCCTCGTGTCGTCCCAGACTCTCCGGTTGCGCTATTGATACAAATTCCAGGTTGGGCAAGGCGTCTATCCACAGCCATACCCGGCCACAAGCCCGATCTGGACTCTGGAAGGATGGGCTGCACTGCAGTGGAGAACAACAATGCAACCCCTTGGGTGGGGTTTCCCGCTTCACGCTTCCAGCATTCAGCTCGCCCGGCCTCATCTGGCAGCGCCTTTCCGTGGGCCCCCTATTTTGGCCGGTCTTGAATTCTAAGCCGTCTCGCCTGATTGAAGAACCATCCTGTCCAGTTCAGGAAAAAGTGTGGCGCGAGCTCGTCGTACAGCAGCGGCAGCCCCCAGACATGCTTCTTCGGGCGCTTCTGTTTGCTGTATTGACGGGCGACGATATTCACAGGCCCCCCATTCACGTGGAGACACCGGGAGTGATGCGCAGGGTCGGCCGCGGGAGAGGCAGGACTGCATGACTCTTGGACTCCAACGTCCTTGGTCGAAGAGCCCTTGTCTTCCAAAGCTCAAAGGGATTGTTCACCCGTCTCGATTCAACAGAGGCGACTCGCCTCGGCCCAAACTACAACGGCTTCCTCGACGTCACCACGAGACAGTCGAAAATCGCATGGGCGTCTCCCCGACGCACCGCCGCCCGGACGTTATCATTGAGCGCGAGGACCTCGTCCTTGGTCCACCCCAAGACGTCCTTGAACAGGGCCGCCGTGAACGCCTCGACACCCTCGATAAAGTTGACCCCCATCAGCGTCCCAATCTCCTTGAGCCTCGGGTCCCTCGGCCACCCTCCGATCGGCAGCTGGAACTTTTGCACATTGACGTCGACGAACCCCGTCGCCTGGCACCACCCCTCCATCTCCGGCGCCGGATCCAGCGTCCGACCGATGCGCCGACACCCCTCCATCAGCCCGTCCATCATGGCCACCATGGCATTGTCCGGCTTCAGACTCCCGTCCTGCGAGTACAGCGTGTTGGCCGTCTCCTGGAACTCGACATACCCCCCCGGCTTCAAGTTGTCGAAAATCTGCCGCACCAGCCTCGGCCAGTCCTGGATGGCGCCGGCCATGTATCGGACGTGGATGTAGTCGTACGGCTCGGGCTCGGCCCAGTCGAGCTCGACGTCGTCGACGATGAACTTGACGTTGGGCGGGCACCACGGGGACTGGATCGGGCTGAGGTCGTTGCCGATTATTTCCTTGGCGCCCGGGTGGTCCTCGCCGAGGTGGAGCGCCCACGTGCCGGTGCCGGTGCCGATGTCGAGGATGCGTAGGCCGGCCGAGGGGTCGATGGGCGCGAGGTAGAGGCGGTCGTGGAGCAGGCGGAAGAAGACGTGGTGCAGCATGTCGAGGCGGGCTTGCTCGCGCTCGTCGTTGGGGAAGCTGTAGGCGCCGGCTTGGTACGAGTGGTAGCGGCGGCCGTGTTTCCATTCGTACGAGAGCACCGATGGTCGGAGGGAGGTGGAGGCCGAGGCATCGCTGCCGATGACGGCCTCGTAGGCGTCGAGGTCGACCTCGACTGTGTCGGGCATGCTGGGTGTCTGGAGCTTCGTGTGTGGCCCCACTGGACATGGACATGTCAGCGACGTGTCGAGGGTGGCATCGCCCTTTTGTCCGTCAGTCTTCAGAGGAGTGTCTGCCCAAAGATGGGGGCGGGCCTTGGCCTGGCAAGAGATCCAAGACTCGCCCCGACCCCCGCCCGGAAGCAGGTCAGTCACACGCGAGGCCCAAGAAGAACGGCGCCGCCCAATGACGGCCATCGTCACCCATGTTTTTCTCGCGCTTGGCGCCGGGGATGCCTTGGAACTCCCACGTCACAACCTTCAACCCCGCCCGCCCCACCTGCGATGGAGGCCCAAGTCCAAGGGTCTTGTCGTTGTCTGTCGTGGAGCGTGGTTCTTGGGGCAGTGTCTTGGGACAGCGGATTGCTGCAAGGCGGAACGAAGTCGAGATGGCCGGACGTCGGGCGGTCGATGCTGGCACTTCCACCATCGGTGTGGCGTCGACGCTGCGGCTGCGACGAGACGGCGACGGCGGCAACCACCACGAATCCACGATCACAATGTGCCCATGCACGGCCTGCAGGATCGGGATGGCCCGCGGTGCGGTGGGCTCAACGCCTTGGCGCGGCACTCTCGAGGCTACTATGTACGCAGGCCACCCGGTTCTGCACTGGGGCGCAGGGCGCGGCCCCCAAGCAGTGGCGGTGCGGCTTCGCGATGGCCAGGCTGAAGCTCCCGAGACCGACCACCGCAACGCCAACATCTTTCCCACGCGAGGAATGCCGACCGCAGCAAGACCACGACGCAAGCACACAGGCATGGCATCCAACAGCTATCAATTACCATTAACAAAGCGAAGTCCAGACGGGAACTATCCTAACAATGACAACGCAAAGACCAGACGAGAACTATGACGCCAGCTCAGACAACCGTCTGTCCTTGCACACCACCACTCCCCCCGCTCAGCGACGAGCTCGACGAGTCCGACCACCACCTCTTCTTGTCCTTCTCGCTCGCCAGGCTGATCCAACTCTGCGGCGTCAATCTCGAGTTCCGCTTCCCCCTCTTGTACAAGCCGTCCCGCCCCTGCGTCCGGCCACCGACCTGCGCCGCCGCCCGCGCCGCGCGGTTTGCCGGACTCTTGTCCTTTCCGATCCACAACATCTGCTCGTGCTCGCGCAGGTAGCGCCCTTCGGAAAAGTTCTTGAGCACATTCTCGCGCCCCATCATCCCCAGCGCCCGCCGCTGCGCTGTCTTTTCGTACATCCGCTTCGAGATCTGCCTGACCTGCTCGGCCGTCGGCACCGGGTACGCCAGCTCAGGAACCTGCGTGCCCGGCGCGTCCTCGGCGTACTGCGCCCACGGCCCGACCAGCGCCATCACACTGATCTGGGCGCGCGCCAGCGACTCGGAGTCGTTGGGCGGCACCACCTCGGAGAAGCGCACCCCCGTTGCCCGGTCGGTCACGACACAATATGACGCGCCGACATCCGTGCACACGATGGGTAGGCTCATCAGCGCTGCCTCGCCCATGGCCAGCGGCAGGCCCTCGGAGATGGACGAGTTGAGGAACAGCCAGCCGTCCTGGAGCGCCACGGCCGGATTCGCCAGCCCCATCAGGAAGCAGTGCTCCTGCAGGTTCTTGGACGCGATCAGCTCGATGAGCTCGGTCGCAATGGTCGCGTGCCGCTCCTTTTCGCCGTACATCATCAGCCGGTAGTCCTTGAAGCCCCACTTGTTGACGATGACGTCGCTGGCGAGGATGGCGTTCTTGAGGTCCTTGGGGTACTGCACGTGCGACAGCATGACCACCGTCGGGGTCTTGGACTTGATCTCGACAATGGGCCGGAACGACTCCATGTTGCTGATGCCGTTGACCACGGGGTCGATCTTGCGCGCGAACCGCTTGCGGTGCTCGAGCACCCCGTCGGCCGTCCCCAGCTCCACCTCCCACCCGGGGTTGAAGTAGTCGCAGCACGGCAGCACAATGTCGGCGTGGTGCTCGAGCAGCACGCACGACAGGTGCGTCAGCGAGATGAGGGTGCTGTTGGTGAAGGACGCGTCGTACGACACGGCCGACGACATGAAGGTGGTGAACTCGCGGAACGAGATGCAATGGTCCCAGACGTGCAGCGAGCACCCGCGCTTGATCTTGCACACGATGCCGTACATGGCGCCGCAAAAGTGGTGCGACGCCTGGAACACGTCGGGGATCTGCTCGGGGACCGGCAGCGAGAAGATGAAGAGGTACCGGCACCACAGGTCGAGCGCGTTCTCGAGGTCCTTGATGCTCGGCAGCTCGTAGTCCCACCACTCGGAGATGCCGAGGCTGTTGCTGCTTCCCTCGGGCTCCTCGGCCAGCCAGAGCTCGCACCACCGCGCAAAGACGACGGGGTGCTTCCACACGTCCTTCCAGTGCCGGTACGTCTCAAAGTACGTGTTGAGGTCGGCCAGCGCGCGCGTCGCCTCCTCGACGTGGGCGTGGCGGATCTGGATGGCGCGCGCGCACCGCACGAGGCTCTCGAGGATGGGGAGGAAGTCGCGCACGATATCCGACGCGTGCGTGTTCATGGACCGCTCGACGACGGCCGAGTCGAGCGTCGTCTCGAGGATGCCGTGCGCCGGGTTCAGAAAGTCGAGCCCCCACAGCGGCAGGATGGTCAGCGAGTGCACGTTGCGCTCGATCTGGTACCGCGGCACGCCAAAGTCGTTGGCCGACTCGGCCACGCAGTGCCACCGGATCGTCTCGAGGTTGTTGACCATGTCTCTCCTACAGTTGCTCACGCCGCCGGGGTCGATGGGCCACGTCGACGTGTCCATGGCCAGCACGTGCAGCTCGTTGTCGCTGTCCATCAGCTGGCTCGTCAGCTTGCGCGTGTTGATGCGCGCCTCGCCCGCCTGCCCGAAGCTGTAGAAATCGGCCATCTTGTAGGCGATGTGCACCCACGAGCTGGTGGCCGGGTCGACGTCTATGCGCGCCATGATGGCGTCGGCGTGGGTGTCGAAGTACGCCTTGGCCGCGGTGAGGCACCCAATGTTTCGATACCGCCAGTATGGCCGCATGATGCTGTCGCCGTGGACGAGCTTCTCGTCCAGGTACCGCGCCGACACGGCGTCCACGTCCTGGTCGTTCCTCCACGCGTTCCAGAGATTCGTCCGCGCCACATACGTCGGGATGGGATAGCGCTTGACGTTCCACCGCAGGAGCCGGGTCAGCGCCGTCGTGTGTACTGAGCGGAACGGCAGCAGCGGGTTCTCGTTGAGAAAGCTGCAGCTCTCGGGCTTCCGCAACACCAACAGCGAGTCGTCGCTGATCATCTTGGGCGTGTCGACCGGCTGCCCGTTGAGCGTCACGGCGACGTCGGGGTGGAACTTGTGCTCATAGTCCCACGAGGCGTGCCACGTCTGGTCGCCCTCGATGAATGTGGCCTCGGTCACGGTTGAAAAGGGAATCCACCCCTCGAGCCGCGTCTCGGGGCCGCCCCGCGGAGGCATGGACCAAAGAATTTTGGCCGTCATGTGCGGGAACGCGTATTCGCCCCACAGAAGCTCGTCCTCGTGCTTGGCGTTCTTGCGGTAGTACAGCTTCCAGTCGACGCGTTGGGGGCCGCGCATCGCCGAGCCAGAGGTCTGGTATCCCCGGGCGTCGTATTGGACGATCTCGCCCTGGTTGTCGCCGGCGATGCACTTGCGCTGGATCGGGAGGCGGGACTCGCCGTCGCGATACTCATACTCGTACGAGTTCTTGAGCTTGTCCTTGACGTACAACTCCTTGCGTTGAAGGATGAGATCCGGGCTGTAGAAGGCGACAGCCTTGAGCGTCTTCCACCGGTCAGCCTCCCTCGGCTCGACGTCGTGCTTCCCGGAGTGGTGCGCGAACTTGAGGGTGCCGTCGCTCAGCGTGGTCCAGAACAGGGTGGACGGGCCACCAAACAACTCGGTCAGCACCTGGTTCTTCTTGATGACGGTCCTGGTGCCGCGGGTGAGCTTCTGGATGCTGGCCGCGGTGCCTCGGCCGCGGAGCAGCACGATGGGGATGAAGAAATCCTGCACCGCCTTGGCGTAGATCCAGGTGCCGTTGAGGAAGATGCGGGCCGGCCACTGGAGGAACGCGGGCTTGTTTCGGATGACAAAGTCGAGCTCGCGCTGGTACTCGGGGTCGGCCGTCAGGGAGATGATGAGGAACTTGACGCCAATCTTGAAGTTGTACTTGATCGACGCCGACACCTTGGCCAGCCACGACGAGTGGCCCCGCGTCGCCTTGCTGTCGGTCGCCCACTCCGTCAGCAGCGGGCACGTGTCGGGCTTGAACGAGAGGTCCAGATCGCCGCTGTCGAAGCGGTCCTCCCCATCGAGATCGTTGACAAACGACAGGATCGACTTGGTCAACGCCGCGCCGAGCTCGCAACGCGCCATCCACGTATGGACGTCCCTCGCCCCTCCACCACGAAGCTTGTCGCGGATCCAACCCTCTTCCTCGGTCGTCAACCACGGCGCCGCCTTTCCGCACAGCCTGCCCAAGAGGAACGACCGGATCGGCCTAGGAAGGCCATCCCACTCGAGCTCGCTGTCACATCCCAGCAGCAACCATCGGAGCAGCGTCTGGTCGTACGCCGTCAGGAACCGCGTGCGCTCCGTGCGATACCCCTCAAGCCGACACTTGATGCTCTCGGGGATCGCCACCTCGACATCCGTCTCGACGTAATCAGCCTCGCGCGGCACCACCATGGCCGCCAGCATCGCCTCGTCATGCGACATGGCCAGCCGGTGCTCGGCCGTGCACTGTACAATAGACTCGGCGACGATGCGCCACGACCGCGGCACGTTGAGCTGCCCGTCCTCGGCGCCGCCAGCCGCCGGCAACACGACGAGGATGTGCAGCGAGTCGCCCGATTTGCGCGCGATGGCTCCGATCTTGGCTTCGGTCGGGGGAAAGTCGGCCGCCGACACGAGCTCGACGGTTGTCTTGCGCGCTTGCCACGTCTCCCGCGCGAGGTGGAGGAGCTCGTCGCAGGCGGGGAAGGCGGCGCGGAGGGCGGTCCACGAGGTGCCCAGCGACGAGCGGTGGTTTGCTGCGAGGATCTGTGTGATCTGTGGGCCGGGGTGGGCGTCGGGTGTCAGGGCGAAGCGCTTCTCGGAAGGGATGCGAGAGGCCGCGGCGAAGAGCTTCTCGGTTGTGGACAGCGAGAGCTCCGGGTGCGGCTCGATGGTGGCCACCGAGTAGGTCGCTGGCTGGGACTCTGTGGCCGGGGCTGGCTTGGACCGTCTGAACAGGGTCCCCCATTGCAGCCCCTTGGCCCAGAACAGGGAGAGGAGCCCCGCCGTCCACGTCGCCGCCGCCAGCGAGATGACGCCACCGTAGGAAAACGTCGGCACCACCTTGTACAGCGCGATGCCCAGCGGAAAGCCAACCAGCACCGCCACGGCCAGCGGCTTCTCGCCCTCGAAGCCGCAAAAGATCTTGTTGTACTGATAGAACAGCAGGCCGGCGTAGGCGCCCACATAACTCAGGAACATGATGGTGTTGTCCGGCGAGTCCTGGAACACCCACATGAGCGTCGAGAAGATGGCCACCGCCCACATCTGCAGCAGGAAGAACTTGAGCAGGTTGGCCCAGTACAGCCTGCGCAGCCTCGACAGCTCCCGGGCCTCGACGTCGTGGAGGCTCTCGAGCGAGCGGATGGGCGCCGCCGACTTCTCCGTCGCCTTGGTCCACAGCGGCTGCGACACAATGTCGAGCAGCAGCGCGCCGGCGAGGTAGTAGCACAGGCCCCAGCCCACGCCGAGGCGAAACGTCTCGCTGCTCGCCGCCGACAGGCCGACCATGTTGGCGCCGGTGAAGAGCGCCACCCACTTGTCCGTCAACGCCACGAGGAAGTACAGCAGCCCGGACCAGATGTCGAGCCCAGTCGAGCGCCAGTGCAGGAACGCGCTGTGCATCTTGAGCCCCTTTTGCATCTTGGCCATGTTCTCAATCGCCGCCTTGAGCATCAGGTTCCACGTGGTGCTGTACGCCAGCGGCATGCGCGACCGCTTGTGCGAGGTATACCACCGGAACAGGAACAGCGTCGACTCGTAGCCAGCCGCCATTCTGAGGACGAGCGGGTCTGTCGACGCCTTGCGCCAGAACCACCGCCCCGCCTCGGCGACCACGGCCCGGTGGAACGCCCCCCGTGCGAGGTCCATGAGCTGCTGCTCGCCCATGCCCTCGAGGTGCTGCGCGGCCGCGGCGGGGGAAGCCTTGTACCACGCGACGATCTCGGCGTCGGCCACGGATGGGATGTGCAGGTGCCACGACCCCCAGGCGCCGATGGTGTTGCGCGCCGCGAGCATGATGGCCACGAGGAAGGCCGTCAGCACTGAGACGTAGACGATGATGTCGTGGCCCGTCCAGATGCTGAGGATGGGCGAGATGAAGAGGATGGGCACGCAAAAGAGGATGGAGGTCCGTCCCGACAGGAAGCGGGAGCCCGGGGATTGGTAGATGGACAGCGCCGAGAGCACCATCATGTACGTCGTCAGCATGATGATGTAGAACGCAAAGACGAGGGCCGCTGCGATGCCGCTGATGGGCAGGATGATGACGAAGCCGACCAGCGCGAGAACAAGCGTCAGCGCCACGCCGGCGGCGAAGCGCGATAAGACATATAAATTCATGGCCGGGAACCCGCTCGCAAAGAAGTAGTAGCTCCCGCCGGAGCAGATCCACGCGCCGAAGGCGCCGCTGAGCAGGAGCGCGATCATGAGCGCCGTGGTCGCCATGGTCTTTTCCTCGGACGTCATGTACGTCGTCAAAAACAGACCGCGGCCGATGGTGGTCAGCAGCATGACGTCGAACAGGGCCGGCAGCGCAAAGATGCCGAAGAAGGTAATGTGGTGGTAGAAGGGGAGCTCCTCGCGGCCCTCGTCCGGGTCAAAGTCGCCCTGCATGGCGGCGTACGTCGTCGGCAGGTCGGTGAAGCCCTGCGCGCGCGTCGGGGGCTGGTGGATCTTGTAGTAGGCGCGGTAGCGCGCCGACAGGATGCGTCCGACGTGGCGGCCGTTGGTGCCGAAGAAGGAGTCGCATCGCGAGCCGAGTGCAAAATGCTCGGCGAAGCACCCGGGTTGGTCGGTCGAGTGGTTGGGAAAGACGTTGCGGTCGAGGATCTCGAGGTAGACCTCGTCGAGCGCGAGCTGGCGGAAGGCGGAGAAGACGCACAGCGCGAGGATGTCGACGGACGCGTCCACCTGCCCGCGCTGGAGCAGCTGCTGCATGGACGAGCTGAGCAGCGCGTAGACGTCGCCCTCGCAGGTCATGAGCACGGCGTGGAGGCGTGTCTGGATCTCCTTGAACAGCTCGACGGCGCTGCGCCGGTCGGGCACGGAGCAGCCCTTGCTGGCGAGCCACGCGAGGCGGGCGTCGACGAGCTCTTCGACGCCAATGGCGCCGCCGAGGAAGGCCACCGACGCGAGCTCGCCCTGCTGAGTCAGGCTGGGGACGTCGAGGAGCTCGTACTCGAGGCAGTCTCGGACTTTCCGCAGGAGCGACGACGTGTGCTTGGAGATTTGCAGCCGCTCGAGCAGCAGGATGGCCTCGGAGGGGGTCAGCCCCTGGACGTCGTGGACCAGGCGGGGCGCGAGGTTCCACGCGTTGTCGGCGTCGGCGTCGCTGCTCTCCATCATCAGCTGCTCGGCCAGCAGGCAGTCGAGGCGCGTGCACCGCTTGAGCGACATGAAGGTGTGCAGGATGGCGCCGGCGCGGTCCAGCGCCTTGTTGGAGAGGTACAGCACCACGACGTCGGCGTCGGTCTCGTGCGCCCCCCAGTACTGCGCGCCCGTGGTGGTCTGGAAGGACGAGTGCAGCCCGGAGTAGATGCGGATCCGCGGCGTCTCCTCCTCGGCGGTGCTCAATAGATCGAGGAGCTCATCGACAGCTGCCGACGCCGCCGACCCAAGCGGGCAGTTGCCATCCCGCAGCGTCTGGATCTGGCGGTATGCAGCATCCAGCTCCTCCCCCTCGATTCTCGCGAGCATGTTGATCTCCCTCAACTTCCTCTGCCCTCTCCGCAGGTCCTCAAAGTCCGCCGCCGTCGGCTCATGCCCCAGCTGAAAGCATCCCAACCCGGTAAACTCATTCCCCATACTCGACATGGACAGCGCATCCGACGTCCCCAGCGGGAACCCCCCGCGAAACACGGACGGCGCCGAGCTCGACGTCGTCGTCGTCGTCAGCTCCTGACTATCGCTCAACCCCGGCGACGGCGGCATCAACCGCAACCTCCCCGCGAGATCGGGGACGAACCCCTCGAGCCCCGCAAACACGTCGTCATGGTCGACCCCGTCGCGGTGCACCTCGTTGTTGCCCCGCCACGCGTTATGCGCCGCCATGTTCTTCTCGTTCTTCAACCACATGAGCGCGCCGAGCGGCTTCGCGTGGACGGTGCGGGTCCTGGCCGTCTCGACGCTGCGCTCCGCGGAGGGATGGCCGATCCAGCTGAGCGCGTTGTAGAAGGTGTAGAGCTTGTGCGCGCGGTTGACGGCGGCGTAGTCGACGGCCGAGATGGTCTCCCACGCGACGAGGGCGATGGGGTGCGCGACTTTCTGGGCGACGACGGCGCGCATGACGGTGCGGACGGCGGACATTTGGTTGTAGTTTTGCCACTGGCCGGAGGGGTGCATGGTCGGGTTGTGGTAGACGATGCCGTGGATGAGGGACATGTCGATGGACTTGGCGGCGGATTCCGGGAGGAAGGAGGGGTAGTTGAGTTCGAGCCATACGTGGAGGGTGGTGTCGCCGAGGAGGGCGAGGAGGGCGGTGGTGACTGAGGGGGGGTAGTGCAGGGGGGTGTGGGCGAGGAGGATGCCGGAGAAGGGGCAGCGGCCGGAGGGGGTTTCGAGACGGGCGAGGGTTGAGGCGATGGTGGTGAGGCCGGTGATGATGTCGTCGGTGGCGAGGCTGTCGCAGTCGATGAGGGTGGACAGGTCGAGGCGCGCGAGGACGGTGGCGTTGGGCGGGGAGTCGGCGAGGGCGGCCACGACGTTGTCCTGGAGGGGGTCGACGACGAGGACGTCCCACTGGGAGAGGAGACGCTGCTCGTCGGCGGTGAGGGGCGCGGAGAGGCTTCCGAGGAAGACGCCAAACGACTTGGCCTCGGCCTTGCCCTTGGAGCCATTGAGCTTCTTGGGGTTCTTTCTCAGACGCTGGAGGTGCCGGGTCACGGCCGAGGACAGGCGAGGGGTTTGCGAGTGTTTCTGGTCTGTCAGTTGCTGATATCACAGTCAGGTTGGTTGATGCTCACCTTGTAGCTCTTGATCGATGCCTTTCCCCCGACATACACCAGATGCACAAGAGCCAGGACCACGGATCCGAGAATGAGGTAGGCGAGAATCTGCCATTGGGTGTCAGTTGCTGCTGACGACGACGCACGTCACTCTGGAGTCTGAGCCACTCACCAATTCCCATTGCTGGGTTATCATGGCATGCCAGCCAACGGCCGACAGTCCGAGGTATGTGGGCTCCATCCTCTCACAGACACGACATTCCAGGGAGGTTCGGTGGCTCAGCGATCGATCACCTTGAACCGGCAGTGAACAATGGCAAGGGAGCAAAGTCCGAGTGAAGCTGCCAAGTGGCCGGCGGACAAGTCGAAGAGGGTTGGAGATGGAGAAGCAGCAGCAGCAACACAAATTTTATCCAGGCCGGCAACGCTCTTGAGGGTTCCAGAAAAAGGTCCTAGGCGCGATGGACGGACATGACATGACCAAGATCAAGCAGCTCCACACGCCATCAGGAGTTCGGAAGCTGTCTAGAGCTGCGAGGCGGGGCGCGCTGCTTTGTTCTTTGATGGAGATTGCGGTGCCCCCGTCTGGAGGAGCGCGTCTCGGCCACGAGCGAGCAGAGGGAAGCTGGGGATGCCGCGCTGGCTTGCCGCTTTGGGCATGACCCATCTCGCCTCCGTCAAGCGCACATCGAGAAGCAGGCAACGTGGACCCGGGGCGTCGATGCTGTACTAGGTACAATGCACGGCGGGGGGCTCGGGATCGAGGCGGACGCAGGTGTGGCTAGGGGGGCAGGGGACATCGTGATTGGATGTCGTCCCGGCGTTTCGTATGCCTCGCCCATGGTGGGGGTTCTAGACGTGGAGATGAGAACAAAGGGGTGGCAGGTGGACAAGGCGGCAGTTGAGACATGGAACAAAGAGAGGTCCCCGGAAGAAGAAAGGGGTTCGGCGCCGCTGCCGAGGCTGGCAAGGAGAACAAAGGAGTCGAGATGAGTGCCGATGAAGGGGGGCCCCGAGGGTGAGCGCTGGATCTGCCGCTGGGGCGTCGTCGGCACCAGCCACCCGGGGGTTGACAGATGGATGGTGGTGGTGGCCGTCGTGGACCTCGTATTCCGGCATGCCAATATGGGTATTGTTGTGATGGGATGGCTCGAGGAGATGAGGTCATTCAGCTCGTCAGGGTGCTGCTGCTGGCGTGGTGCAGGGCGGACATCGGAAAAGCGGAAGCTCGGCAGTGCCAACTGTCGTCGGCGTGATAGGCCGTGATCGACGGCCGACATGAGGCAAGGCAAGGCAGCCATGGAGAGACATGTTGGAGGAGTGCCGGAGTCCAAGACATTCCAGGAACCCGGGCAAGCCACAAGGACGAAAAGGGTGTCGGCTCATGCGGCTCGGGCGCGAACACGGGGGGGGACGCCTCACAAAGGCCGAGCCAGCAGTGCAGTTGGAGATGATGTTGACGTTGAGAGTTCGGGTGCCGGACCTGTGCGTTGTCGAGTGGCAGACGCCGGCCTCCTTGTCAGGGGAAACGGTGTGGCTCAGTCAGTCATGTCCGGGTGCGGGTGCGGCGGATAGTAGGTACCTGTCGCACAGCATGGCCGTTCCGGACGTGCTGGGCCAACAACCTGTTATCCGCTCTCGACGGCGCGGCGCGTACCTGTTCCACAACATATCCTACACGAGGTTGGGAACTGTCATTTTGTCTCTCCCCGTTCTTCCATCCCACCCTCCTTCTTTTCTCATTTCCGAGTGTGGGTGCACCATGAATCTGGAAAAGCTGTTGCCCAATCGTCGCGGTGGTGGTGGTGGTGGTGGTGCTCATCGTCGGCTGGAGAAGCGCTCCCCGCGGTTCTGGGCCTGGTTCGCGGCAGTCGTCGCCGCCATCATCCTCGTCGTCTCCCTAGCTGTCGGTCTCGGCGTCGGCCTCTCCAAGCGCAATCGCAGCCCGCCGGCCTCGGTCATCCTCCCGCTGTACATCTACCCCGCCGACAACTCGACGTGGAAGCCGGCGTACGACGCGTACATCCCCCTCCCTGACCCCATCTCACAACCCCCACTGACACGAAACCCCCAGCTTCCTCTCCCGCCCCGACATCACCTTCACCGTCATCGTCAACCCCGCCAGCGGCCCCGGCAACGCCAGCCTCCCGGACCCGCTGTACCGCACCGCCATCGCCGAGCTCCGCCGCTACCCCAACGTCCAAGTCCTCGGTTACGTCCGCACCGACTACGCGCACCGCGCGCTGGCCGATGCCCAGCGCGACGTGGCCGTGTACGCCGCGTGGCCAGAGCCGCTGAGCGTCGAGGGCATCTTTCTTGACGAGGCACCGCATGTGTGGGACGAAAAGGCGGAGGCGTTCATGCGGGCGTTGGGGGGGACTATTAGAGCCGCCGAGAGGATTAAGGGGGGGAGGATGGTATGTTCTTTTCTTTTTCTGTTGCGTTCCTTTTGGAGGGAAGGGGGGTAGTCTCGGAATGTGGTCCCGAGAGGCGTTGGCGGCGGCCGTTATTGCTTTCCAAATCAAGCCGCCGGCATCCAGTCGTGTCTTGGGTGGTGGTGGTGGTTCATGCATGTCTCACCAGCTTGCTTGGTGTCTCACAAATGGGAAAGGGAACTTGCTGACAACCACCTTCAGATTGTCCACAACCCAGGTACGATCCCGGACGCCCGACTGCCCTCGGCCGACGTCACGGTCGTGTTTGAGCACGATTACGCGGCCTGGCAGGGCGGGCGCGATGTCGCTGTCGCGGAACTCCCCAAGAGCTTGCGGGACGGGTACAGCCTCATGGTGCACTCGGTGCCGGAGACGGTGGGCATGGGGAGACTGCTGAGGGGGCTGTCACCCGTGGCGAGGCATCTGTTTGTGACGAACAAAAATGTGGATTACTATGAGTCGTTTGCGGAGGATTGGAGGGATTTTGTGAAGGGCGTGCCGGGATAAGACATTGTGGGTACGGGTTCAAACCAGTGCTGGTTTGTTTGTAAGCGCGAGACATCCGAGATACGAGCCAAGGCCATCTAATAGTTGACGGAGGCCCTGAAGTCGGAACCAAAGGCCCTGAAGCCCGAATTCGAGGCCTTGGAGACGGACCGGAAGGCCTTGAAGACAGAACTCGAGGCCTTTTCTGAAGGGCACCAGACCTTGCTTACTTGACGAGAGGTCTCGCGCTAACAAACAAACCAGTATTGGATTGTTGGGGTCAAGGTGTTCAGGGGTAGTGGAAATGTGAGGCCATCGCCAGGACGCCGGCAACAGAGACAAGGATTTCTTTTTGGGTTTCTGGTTTTTTAGCATTCTTTTCGTCTCAGCCGGCCTGTCGTCGGAGTAAGCTCAATATCAACCTCCCTAATGTGGCGCCCCAGTGGCGCGTCTGTCTCATCGAACGGCTGTCACAAAACAAAGATCCTCGGGAGGCGCTGTGATAATGCAAGATGGGGCTCGCGAATCTTGGCTACCCCCCCAAGGAAGAAATTTACATGCACACGGCGCATACTGTGATGGACAAAGATCGACGGAAAGGGAAGCCACCGAATCAAAGAGGAAATGCCGTCGCCGCGTTCTTTGTGTCGACGACTCGACACTCGGAGGAACCGAGGGCCTAGACACTCGAACATATCTCCTGATAAAAGTCGAGACTTGCGGCTCACATGGCGTGATACTTACGCAACGAGGGCTGAGTTTGACGTCTTGGTTTCAAGTTCTCGGAGATGTTGATCGAAGGCTATTTTCTTTCTCCTCTTGGACTCTGATGTCAACAGATCTGGTTCCCGATCTCCGGGCTCCGGGTAGTACGGATAGATCGAGGAGGTGAGAGGCGGCTCAAATTCAGGGGTAATTTGGAGGGGACAAAGACCGGGTTCAAGGCTGCCGTTTATTGTTTTCCGCCTTGGTAGGGCTGGAGGATCAAGGGACGTGACTCGAGAGATCTAATCCTACAGTTCCTCACTAGAGGACAACCAAGGTAGGTCCCCTGCTCGATCGCCAAATCGCCTCACCTGTACCCCCTTCCCGCCGCCGCCGCCGCCGCCGCCGCCACAGCATCAACAAACACCCCCCAGCTCGGCCCAAAGCTCTCGTAGAAATCCACCCTGAGATCCGTCGCAAACACGTAGCGCCCCCTCTTGCACAGGTCCGTCACCGTCGCGCCCACGTGGTCCAGGGGAACGCCCGAGATCTGAAACATGTTGCACGCATACGGCAGACGGTACGTCTTGAGCCGCGTCTGCACGTCGTCGGACACAAACGTGTCGTAGGGCACCTCGGACACGCACACGGCGTCGGGGGTGCCAAACTGCGCGAGGGGGCGGGCGCGGTTGCGAGGGGGAAAGACGTACTCTGGGGGGGTGCCGGGGTTGTGGATGACCTTTGGGGTGGTGTTAGGGAGATGGGATATCAGGGGATAAGACATGTCTTGCAAGGACACGTCCAAGTGGAAAGGGGGAGAAACTCACCAGCCGGTCTCCCCTCAGTCCCGCGACTTGGTCCTTGACAAAGCACTTCAGCCTCTCGAGGTAGCTCATGCGGCCGTCGTCAAAGTGGTTGTGGGTCTCGTCGACAAAGATGCCCTCGACGTAGAGGCCCTCAATCTGGTCGCCGTACTCGCGATCCCAGTTGGCGTACGCGGAAATTTCCTCGCACACTTTGTCGAGGGGCTTACGGCAGTAGTCGATGGCGATGTAGCCGACCGTGCGAACGTTGGGGAAAGCGTTGAGCTTGGGCACCTCCCGGATGTAGTCGACGCCCGGGAGGGGCTCGGTCCCGGGACCAGAGTTGGGGTTGACGATGATGACAAAGTCGAGGGACGGGTTGGCCGTGATGCTGTGAGTGTGAGCCCAATGCGGATAGACGCCGAGTCTAGAGCAAAATCAGACGACTTACGCATCGTACAGCGGCTGCCAGGTGGTCGACGTCAACGGGTAGATGTACAGCGGCATCACGACGCAGGGTCGCATGGCGGCCATGCTTGCGGGAGCTGTGAGTTCCACGTGTGAGTCCGCGTCTTTTTTGGCCTTTGCTTGAAAGCAAAAAAAGGAGCACAAGGTGCTGGTGAATCGACGAAACATGGTCGGGGAATCGGGTCACAAAGGATTGAAAAGACAGACGGGTGAGATTGGGGGACGTACCTCGAGGGGACAATGTGTGAAAGCCAAATACTGCTGGCGTTGAGGTTGACGTGGATTCGATCTCGGCGGGACGGCCTAGACCAAGACACCTTTGATATGGAGATCTGCGTCTCTCTCCCTGGTTCCCGAGATCTCCATGCCTTTCGCGGAAGCCAAAAAAAAGAAGACCGGCGAGGTCAAAGCCCACAAGCCCTATTGTATAAGACCATCCAAAAGCACAAAGACGTCCGTCAGTCTCCCCTTTGTCCCTTTGAACCCCGGGAGATTAAGATTGGCTCGGGACCGCGACTCGTGGCGTTCTTCCACGTGCCTCAGGGTCCACGACAGACCTGGCCCAGCCACGTTGCCGAGCCCGATATAGGCCGGGCACTTGGGGTTCAGGCACCCGCTGCGTCAGCTCCCGCGTGGCCGCGATACCCGAGCCGCCTGGCCTGCGTGATGTCTGGACCCTTCCGGTTTGGGCTGGCACATCTTGGGCGGCTGATATAACTTGGACTTGACCGGTACATGTATAGGAGATGATTGCCTTGCGCCACAAGTCTTGCCATCACCACAACTCCCACCGTCACACCTTGTCCGTTCCCTTCCCGACTTGTACCCCCGACTTGTACACAATACCAGACGCCTATACGAGACACCAGAGAACAAGGCCGTGGATACTTCTGGCTGCCGTCATTGGCCCTCCTTCTTCTGTGCTCTTCGCATGCCCCCAGATTCCCAGATCGCCCGCTCCGACATGCTGTGCCCTGTGGACCTCGTATCCCGCCCGACGTGCGGACTCCGAAAACAAGACCCAATGGCCGATCCCAATGGCTTTGAGGCAGCGGCGGGCGGCCGTGATCCCGAGGGAGGTTGTCCAGCAGATGCTGTGAACCCTGCCGACTCCTTTGTAAGACCATGGCTACATCAGCTCGAGATGAGCCCGGCATGGGACCGAGAGTCGTCGACCCTCTCTGCTGAAGATCATCGCCCTCCCTCCCCCCCATCAGGTCTTAAGCACTGCCTCGACCTCAGCCTCGACTGCCCCCCCAGTCCCGCCAGCTCCCACCTCAGCAGCATGGACTCCTCCACTACGTCGGGCTGCAACAGCCCCCGCAGCACCCCCTCCTCCCCCGCCACCACCATCTCCGACTCGGACTTCTCCCACCTGCCGCCACCCGCCTCCACCTCGTACATCCTCGTCACCGGCGGCCTCGGCTACATCGGCTCCCACACCTCCCTCGAGCTCCTCCAAGCCGGCTACAACGTCATCATCCTCGACGACCTCTCCAACAGCTTCACCTCGACCCTCGAGCACATCCGCACCCTCGCCACCTCCTTCTGCACCGCCCACAACCGCCCCCTCCCCCTCCTCCACTTCCACCAAGCCTCCTACCACGCCCCCACCACCCACTCCCTCCTCGCTCAATACACCCTCCCCTCGGGCGCCTCCCAAATCGCCGCCGTCATCCACTTCGCCGCCTACAAATCCGTCTCCCACTCCATCCGCTCGCCCCTCTCCTACTACGCCAACAATGTCTGCGGCCTCGTCTCCTTCCTCTCCGTCCTCTCCGACCTCCACATCCGCACCATCATCTTCTCCTCCTCCGCCACCGTCTACGGCACCAAGGCCGACGCCGAGAAGCCCCTCCGCGAGGACGACGTCGTGCACCTCGCTCCGGGCGCGGCTGCCGGTCCGGGGGAGGACGCCAGCGTCGAGGGCCTGACGTGCGCGTATGCGCGGACAAAGTTCTTCTGCGAGGGCATCTTGGCGGATGTTGCGGCGACAGGGGGGTGGAGTGCCACGGCGCTGAGGTACTTTAATCCGGTGGGGTGTCATCCGTCGGGGCTGCTGGGGGAGAATCCGCGGACGGAGGCGACGAATCTGTTTCCGGTGGCTGGCGGGGTGTTGGAGGGGAAGAGGGAGAAGCTGACGGTGTTTGGCGGGGATTGGGAGACGAGGGACGGGACGGCGGTGAGGGATTATGTGCATGTGGTGGATGTGGCGAGGGGGCATGTCAAGGCGTTGAAGAGAGTTGGGGGGGAGGGGTTCAGGGTGTATAACTTGGGGAGCGGGACGGGGAGCTCGGTGTTGGAGATTGTGAGGGCGCTGGAGAAGGCGTCGGGGAGGGAGGTGCCGGTCGAGTGGGCGGGGAGGAGGGCCGGGGATGTCAGGTTTTGCGTGGCGTCAAACGAGAGGGCGAGGGAGGAGCTGGGGTGGGAGCCGCTGGAGGGGGTGGAGGAGGCGGCCAAGGATCTGTGGCATTTTTTGCAGCTGAACAAGGAAAAGGAAAGGGGGAAGAGGAAGGGGAGGGGCGAAGACGAGGTGGAGGAAGGTGTCAAGAGGCAGCGGGTGGAAGTTGTCGCAGCGTGAGGCAAAGTTGGCAGGACCAGGTTGTCAGAAACAGATTTCCATATCATGTTCGAGTTCATTTGTTGATAGATGCTCAGGGGTAATTGTCGAGAACATAGATTACTAGCACTGGGTCCATGGATCGAGTAGCACTGTACATTCACACCAAACAGACTTTTATTTGGCACCTTCTTTTGCACACTCGAGTCCAAGAAGGTTCAGCGATGCAAATGGCCGCTGCCAGTGGCGGCCATGCATGTGATGTCTGGGCGCTGAAACATGACGCCTTGCCGTTTCTTTTCCGACCCTCCACGCCCCAACTGTCAATCTCCACCCCGCAACCCTCCCGAGATTCGATTCTGTGTGTCTCGGTGGCTTGTTCCTGGGGTCAGGGGCTGGCGTGACGGGTCAACACCAGAAATGACTGAACACGGCAAATGAGAGGTGTCACTACCCCAAGTCGGCTTTTCGTCTCACAGGTGACAGCACTCAGCTGTTCAGCGGTCTCTCATTCGTGTCAAATTCGCGCTTTTATGGACGGCCATTACGTTGGTGACACTTCGGAAGCCAAAGGCGTCCAATATTTCTCCAAACGGACAAGGCCTGTGGCTGTCACTCGGGCTGCTGCAGCCCGTGTAAGTGGACGCAATGCATCGGGATACCTCACAGCAGCGAGGCCAAGATCTTTTGTTTGATGTGATGGAGTTCGCTCTCGTGTGTACAAGAAAGGGGTTGTATTTATGAGCACCATCACGACCGGTTTCTTTCACACCTCATCGTCACGGCTGTCTGCCTCGTTGGGTGCTTCACTCTTTCAGCACTCTCTGTCACTCGTTCCATCACTTGAGGGCTTCACTCCTGTCCGTCATCATCTCCCATCATGGTCAACCTCACCAAATGGCTGGCCCTGGGCCTCTGTGCCACCGTCTCGGCCTACGTGAACGGCAATGTCCAGTCCACCATCCTCGTCCTCGCCCGAACCCAGGACGAAGCTGATCAGGCGACTTCCGGCCTCCAGGCGTACGGCATTCCGTTCCAAAATGTCATCGTCCCCTCCACCGGCGTCACCCTCCCCACCCTCAAGGCGACATCTACCTCGGGTAACTATGGCGGCTTTATTACCGTTTCTGAGCTGGCATATGAATTCAGCGGCGGCAGCTGGGGCAGCGCCATCACCACTGCCCAGTGGAACGAGATCTACGCCTACCAGAATGACTTTGGCGCCCGTCTCGTCCGCATCGAAGGCTGGCCGCAAGCCGACTTTGGCTGCGATCTCGCCAACCCGTCCGTCGGAGGCACCAGCGACAACAACCCCATCAAGTTCGTCAGCAGCACGTTCTTCCCCACGGCCCGCCTCAAGCTCAACCAGGCCGTGTCCACCCAAGACCTCTGGCACACCCCCGCCGTCATCACCAACGCCACGGCCGCCGTCGCCTTTGCCACGTTTGAGCCCGGCGGCCCGTACCCCGCCGAGACGGTCGCCGGCGTCATCAACACCTTTGGCGCCCGCAAGCAGATGGTCTGGTTCATGTCGTGGAACACGGCCTGGGCCTACGGCCCCAACTTCCTGCAGCACGCCTCCATCCACTTCCTGACGCGTGGCCTGTTCCCCGGGGCGCGCAAGACGCGTCTCGGCGTCCAGGTCGACGACGTCCACCTCGCCACGGAAATCTACAACACCTCCCCCCTCGAGACCTTCCGCATCGCCCCGAGCGATCTGGCCGCCCACGTCTCCTGGCAATCCTCGCTCAACTCCCGCCTCCCCTCCGGTTCCTCCTTCTTCCTCGAGCTCGCCCACAACGGCGCCGGCGACCTCGAATCCGCCGGCGCCGTCGCCGCCCCCGGCGTCTGCGTCCCCGACACCTACGTCCTCGGCCCCGTTTACCCGGCCACCACCCCCATCGAATTCAAGAAACCCCTCGGCACCGGCTCCGACTACTGGAACCCCTCCTACACGACCTACTCGTGGTCCGCCACCTGCGCCAAACTCGACCCCCTCGCCAACTGGTTCACCACGCCCGCCAACCGCAACGCCTTCGCGCACGTCTCCCACACCTTCACCCATCTCAACCTCAACAACGCCACCTACGCCGACGCCGCGCGCGAGATCCGCTTCAACCAGGCCTGGGCCTCCCAGCTCGGCATCGCGTCCGCCACCCGCTGGTCCCCCCATGGCCTCGTCCCGCCTGCCATCTCCGGGCTCCACAACGGCGACGTCATTCGCGCGTGGCTGGATAATGGCATCACCTTTGTCGTAGGCGACAACACGCGGCCGGTGCTGCGCAGCGTGGATAGTTCGTTCTGGGCGCGTACTACGAACGATGCTGACGATGGGTACGCCGGCTTGACGGTTGTGCCGAGATGGGCGACGAATGTGTATTACAACTGCTACAGCGCGGCGTGTACTGTTGCTGAGTGGGGCGCCATGTCGGGGACGCCGAGGACGTGGGCGGATTTGATTGAGGATGCGAAGGCGACGAATGTGAAGCATTTGTTGGGGCTGTTTGGGGATCCGTTCATGTTTCATCAGGCGAATATGAGGGTTAGTGGGCAGCCGACGGTGACGGTGGGGACGCAGACGGGGGCGTTTTCGCTGGTGCAGGTGTGGGTGGAGGCGGTGGCGCAGGAGTTGGTGAGGTTGACAGATTGGCCGGTGGTGAATCTGAAGCATGATGATATTGCGGGGGAGTTTGTGAGGAGGAGGACGAGAGAGTGAGTCCATCTTGCTTTGCGCTGGGTGTCTGTGTCGAGATGGGGGTGCTAACTCGTGGACAGTCTCTGCCAGCCGAAGCTGAGGTATACGATTACCTCGAGCGGAACCATCACCGGGGCTACCGTCACCGCCAACAGCAATACCTGCGGTGTCCCTCTCCCGATCACCTTCCCCGGAACTGTGTCGTACTCGGGATCCGGGGTAACGGCCGACAAGGTCGGCAACGAGCCCCTGATCAACTGGGTCACGCTGTCTGGATCTGCCCGGACGTTTACCTTCAACACTCCTGTTCCGTTGTAAGAAGTCTTGTAAGTTAACGTTGGTGTATCTGTACTCCCGTCTTGAATCCAAACTCCGGTGCCGGGTTTGCCTCCAGCGGCCCTCCGGCGGCCCACCGGGTCGCCTGCGGCGGGCTGTTGGCTGCGCTCGAAATCCCGGTGCCGTCCATCTCAGTGCTTGTCCCTGAGCGCATACAGCGGCTGCAATTTCCCGTTTCGATCACACGCCGAATACTTGAGTCCATCGGCATAGAACCTCCCCATGACCGTTTGGGCGATGAACTTGACTGGGAACGGCGCCGCCGGCCAGTCCTTCCATGTGCCCTCCTCGAACTCGCTGTCAATCTGCTGAAACGCCCACGCGAGGCCGTACCCTCCGAGTGATTTCTGTTCATGTGTCAGCATCAGGAACCCAGGAAGAAAAGGCAAAATATGAGAGAGAGAGAGAGAACAAAGAACTCACCATCCCCGCCTCCGCCTCCTCCTCCGCAGCCTTCATAACCCCGCTCATCCTCTCCTCCCCAAACCTCCTCAACCCCTCCAAACTCTGCACCTCCCCGCTCAAATGCCCCCTCAGGACCCCCCCAAACCCCTCCGCAATCTCCACCACCCTCCCCCCATCCCACGCCTCCTCCCCCTTGACCACCGCATCCACATACCCCTTGAGCGCGTCCAGCCCCGCGTGGAACTGCTCGTGCTCGCCCTTCTCCTTGTCCATGACCCCGACGACGCCCGACATGCGCTCGACGGCCGGGAAGAAGAGGGCTTCCTCGCCCGAGTGGTGGATCGTGATCATGCTGTGCCAGGCGAGGATGAAGCGCGTGAAGGGGGCGATGTCGGCGCCGGTGATGTGGGGCGCTTGGAGGACGATGGCGTTGAGGGAGCGGAGGATGAGGTTGTGCACGAGGGCCATTTCGGTCGAGAGGCGGTGGAAGGTGTCGATCTGGGAGGGGGTCAGCATGTTGGTGGGTGTGGGGAAGGAAGACGATGTTCGTACGGGCTCGCCATTTTTGACTCGTGGGAAGCTGGTGGTGGGGATGAGGGAGAAGGGGTGGTCGGCGTAGACGGCGGGCATGGTGGGTGGTGTTGTTTGGAGGCTGGGAGCAGGTGTTGGTATTGTCGTTGCTGGGGATCTCTTGTTCTTGAACTGCCAAGAGGAGTTGTTGATTTCGATGTTGTGGAAAAATGGAGTCTCGCGTTGGACGAGATAAATCCTCTTATATCGCTGCCCGCCCGGTCGTCTTCACCGGAGATAGTATGCACCCCGTAATATGACGGCCGCCCTTCTCACGAGAGCTGAAGCAGGGGTTCCAGTGCGTCGGGACCAAAAGAAGGTTGCAGGGCGAGTCAGGGGTCAAAACGGGTTAATAATCCGAGAGGTTACGAAGCACCAGAAATGGCGTTGTCATGGCCGAGTCAGTGTCCCCCTCTTCAGACAAAGGGAAATTCCACTTTTCCCCGCCTTCTCCTTCAGACAAAAGATTCCGTGCGGTGGCCGTCTTTATCTTCGGCTTCGGACTGGCCCAGACACGAAATCCCGACTTGCTTACTTGCTTACTTGCTGACTCTCTGCGGCCCGACGACTTCCCAGGCGTCGCGGCCGCACTGGACGCCACTTTGGGCCGCATTCGGCACATTCCTGCCCCGGGTGGCGCTGCCGGATTTAGTCGACCCATCATAATTCCGATTGGGGAGCTGAGAACCTTGCAGGGGAAAGGATTCAAGAAAATGCAGGACCAAGAAGCCGTCCCGACTAAAGTCCGAGATCAGAGGTGGTAAGCTGCGTATAAAGAATCATGGGAATGTGACATGTGAATGGAGATTCCCAATGAATTCAGGGGTCCTGTTTTGGTGTGTCGTTGGTTGCGGGTCCGCTCCGGTCGGCCTGCCAACGCGCTGTTCAGGGGTGTCAAGTATCAGCATCCTCAACCAGATGGGGAAGAAGAGCCGCCTTGAATTGATTTATCTGGTGGTGTGAAGGACTGCAATTGGGATAACGAGATGGAACAAGCTAAAGGAGGTGGATGAGGGGAAGATGGGCTGGGAGCATTCGGGTCAAATGTCCCTGCCAAGGGCATTGCGTCCCTGCTCGTGCCTGTCCCAAGTCAGTTTCGTCATTTGCGCCCTCGAACTGTCTGCGGGAAGGAGGTTGTAGAGAAGGGGGTGGAGGAAAAGGGGGTTTGTTGACAACCCTTCGTGTCCAGGCAAAGAGTAATACACTCTTATGAATCAGCCTTCCCCAGAGTAATCACCCCGTCGCGGTCTTTTCTACCCTTCTTTGTGTCAGCGCTGATCGCTGCCAAAGACGAAAACATTGGGCCTTGAACAGACTGATTGGGCCTTACATGTCGGAGATACGGCATGTTGCAAGGTAAAACCCACATGTGTTTATGCAGGCCCGGCAGATGGTCGATATCAGTGAGGGGCAAGGTAACATCGCCCAAGGCAGCGATTTCTCATCCTGTAAGACACCGCCATGTCGTTTGTTCAGTCTTGCCGGTGCGTCCTGGCATATGCAAGGTCCTTCGCCCTCTCTTATAAAACCAACACCAGTTCCTCCCCTCGCCAAAACAACTTGACCAACCCAAACTCCATCACTCATACCACCTACCCCCCACCTGACACGGCAACACCCACACCCAAAATGACGGGCATCTCCTTCCACCTCTCCCCCTCGGAGTCCGCCACGCGCACCGCAGCCGCCCGCTTCGCGCAAACCGTCCTCCTCCCCTCCCGCGCCACCTACCTCTCCCACCCCTCGCACGCCGCCCGCTTCCAAGCCACCCGTCCCACCTACGCCACCGCCGTCTCCTCCGGCCTCATCAAAGCCCAGCTCTCCCCCACCCACGGCGGCACAGGCGGCACCCTCGTCGAAGCCGCCCTCCTCGTCGAGGAGTGCTACACCGTGGAACCCTCGGCGGCTCTGACCATTTTCGCCACCGGACTCGGCCTAACCCCGCTCAACATCGCCGGCGGCCCCGCACACGCCGAGTTCCTCGCGCCGTTCCTCTCCGGGGAAGGCGCGCCGCTGGCGTCGCTTGTCTTTAGCGAGCCCGGGGGTGTGGCGAACGCGCTGGAGAAGGGCGGCAAGGGGTTCCAGACCACGGCACGAAAGGAGGGGGAGGAGTGGGTGGTGTCGGGGGAGAAGATGTGGGCGACGAACTGCGCGGGGTGGGACTTCAAGGGGTGTGAGTTGGCGTGTGTGGTGTGCAGGGATGTGACGGACGGGGAGGAGTATGAGGGGGATCCGAGGGATAAGGTCATGATTGTGTTGGTGACGAGGGCGGATTTGGAGAGGAATGGGGAGGGGAGCTTCGAGGTGGTCAGGCATGTGGAGATGCCGGGGCATTCGTCCGTGTCGGGGCCGCATGTGAGGTACAATGATGTGAGGGTGCCGGCCAAGAACGTGCTGTGTCCGCCGGGGCAGGGGGCGCAGGTGGCGTTTGGGTCGTTTGATGCGAGCGCGGTGCTGGTCGGGGCGATGGGGGTTGGGGTCATGAGGGCGGCGTTTGATGCGGCGCTGGCGTTTGCGAAGAGGGATTCGAGGGGGGGCGCGGTGCCGCTGTTGGAGAGACAGGCGTTTGCGGATTTGCTGTCGGGCATCAAGATGCAGGCCGAGGCGGCGCGGGCGTTGACGTGGAAGGCGGCGCACGCGCTGGAGAATGGGCCTGGGGACTACGGTGCCCGGCGGGAGCTGGCGCTGGCGGCCAAAATCTACAGCAGCGAGGCGGCCGTCAAGGCGTGTACGGATGCGATCAATGCGGTGGGCGTGTAAGTTGGCTGACTCTTTTCTTTGGGGGACTCGGGCTGACAGCTACAGGACGGCCTATGACCTCGACCAACCCTTTTCGGATCTGCTCAACACGGCGATTGTGCTGCCCATCTTTGACGGCGGCAATGTTGGGATCCGGAGGCGGCACATGCAGGATCTGATGCTGTCACCGACGTACGATGCCTGGGCATCGACGTTTGGACCGTCCAAGTAAGGCAGCATAGATGGGACAAACTCAAGCTATCCTCTCAGCCTTGATCAACATGGGCACAATGTTCCCTGGCGCGACGTGAAGTCCGACGTGACCAATGACGGAAAACAAGGCCATGATGGACCCAGAGTGAATCGTCAACGACACAATCGTCTCGTCGTCGTGGCTGAACACGTCGTCCAAGAAGGCCTTCATCCGGACAGCGTGCTCGGGAAGCGTCTCGCGGACGTCAGGCCTCCACAGCTCGTCGGCTTCCTTGAAGCCGTCCTCGATGGCAAACTGGGGGTGGTTCTCGGCGATCCAGGCGCGGGTGCGCCGACGGTCGCACGTGTGGACACCCAGCCTCTCGCGAATCATCTCCTTGACGATGGGTTGAAAGGGGGGGGCGTCTGGGATGTCGGCAAAGCCGAGGGTGCAGGTGTCGAGGCAGCGGCTGTGGGGGCTGCAGTAATAGCGACGAGCGAGGGGGAGACCCAGGTTGGCGGCGGCGTCCTTCCAAAAGGCGTTGGTGGCCAGGGCCTGGTCTCTGCCCTTGGGTGTCAGATCGGCATCCGCCCAGACGGTGTTCCCGTCGCCTTCCAGCTTGGCCCAGTAGGACTGGCGGCGCTTGTCAGCATCTGGCAGAGCGACATGGGAACAGGCGACGTACCTCCCAGGCGGCGGTACCCACCTCTCTCTCTTTAACGTTGTGGTAGCCCTCGCCGTGGCGCGTGGCAAAGATGAGCTTGTACCGGACTTGATCAATATTGCTGTTCAGCCCATCAAGGTAATCGGAAACCCCCGGCCAGTCGGGATTCGACTCGCCCGCGATCAAGCCAAGGCCTGGGAGTGTGAACTGGAACTGTCAGAGCTGGCGGCTGGAGATGGAATAGGGCAGCCTACGACATCTTTCGAGATATCCTCCGGCTCTCCGTCCTGCAAAAAGTGCCCCGGGACGACCGAGTACTCAAACTGGAACATTGTCGGCGTGGTTGACGATGGTTGCAAGGAAGAGATTCCGCGTCGCGTCGCGATATTTTGCGGTTACCCCGCACCCGCACCATCAGCGCTCCTTTCCCGGGCACGTTTCAGCGCCCCCCCCCCTCTGTATTGGCCAGCCTGAAAACATGCGGGAAATTCTCATCAAACCGACATCTTTTCCTCCATCAGCCTCCTCACGCCGCAGTCGCCGTATTCCTCCACCATCCTCATCGGCGTCCGACCAAATGCATCTCTCGCCCGGAGATCCGCCCCCCGCTCGACGAGAAGCCTCGCAACATCTCCAAACCGATCGCGGATGGCGACGTGCAACAGCGTCAAATGGCCGTCGGCCTCACAAACGGTGCTGGGATTGACCCCCCGATCCAGCAGGAACAGCGCAAGATCCAGGTTCCCGTGGATCACGACGTAGTAGATGGCCGTGTGCCCATTGCGGTTCTTGCTGTGCACGTCGGCGCCAGACTCGACCAGCAGCTTGTGGATGGCGTTGTACTCGTTGATGCACAGCCCCATCGTCACCAGCCCTCCTGCGATGGAAGCGTCAGCAGGTCCGACTGTCCGAGTATCCGAAGGGGGCCACTTACCATCCGAGTGCTCAAAGCTGGGATCGGCCCCTGCCTCGAGCAACAAGCGCACCATGTCGATGTCGTGCATCGCCCGTCCGGCTGTCCCGAGCGGCGTGATGCCGCAGTCCAGCATCGGGGGGAGGAGGGCCCGGTGCCAGTGGATGGTGTCGGGTTTCAGCAGGGACTGGGTCTGTGGGGGCAGAAAGTCGTTGGTATTGGCGCCGTGGCGGAGGAGCACCTCGACCGCCGTCTTGCGCCGCTGGATGATGGCGCGGTGGATGGGCGAGATGCCGCATGCGTCACGACGATTCGGGTCGAGCCCACCGCCGAGGAGAGCGTCAAGGGCGTCATTGTCCTCGTACTCGATGGCCTCGTGGACCATGAAC
Organism: Podospora tetraspora; assembly: GCA_027943155.1. Classification (NCBI taxonomy): domain Eukaryota; kingdom Fungi; phylum Ascomycota; class Sordariomycetes; order Sordariales; family Podosporaceae; genus Podospora; species Podospora tetraspora. Next base: position 207,308 of record JAQKAE010000007.1, read on the forward strand.
GGACCGGATTCGTCCCATCGTTCGGATAATGCCGCGAGAAAGTCGGCAAACCCGGGCCCGGAGCCAGTCCGGATGGTATCCAGTAAGAGGTGGATCGACTTTTCGACTTCCGACCCCTTTCGCATCAGCAAAGCTGCCATGCCAAACGACTGGGAGCTGACGGCGATTCGAAGAGGCGTCCGCTGCTTGTCATCCTTGGCGTTCACGTCGGCGCCGTACTTGACCAGAGCCTCTGCTGTCTCGGCGTCGTCGTAGATGGCGCAAAAGTGCAGCGCTGTCCGCCCGTCAGGAAAGCGCGGAGATGGAGACGCCCCAAGAGACAAGAGAGCCCGGACTTGCTGGACGTTGCCCGCCTGCGCTGCTCGAAGCAGGGCAGGGACCTCGTCAACAATGTCTGCTGGGAGTAACGCCATCCCCACGCCGTCGAGCGTCTGATACTCGGCCGAAGGCAGCCCGACTGCGGATGGCCTCTCCGCCTCATCCTCAAACATCTTCCTCAGAGGAAACTCGCTGTCTGTTTGATCGGAGAAGACAGTTTGGTCGGACGAGATCCTCTTCACCTGGGACCCAGAGACGCTCTCGAGGTCGGATTGCAGTTTGTTCCGGAGTCTTTTGGCATTCTCGGAACGCTGAAGCCGGCGATCGAGTCGCTGCATGCCGTGGACCATTTCGTCCATGATTTCATGCTGTCCTTTGCCGAGGAGGTGTCTACAGACTCGTCAGAAGCCTTCCAGATATGTCCAGTCGGTCAGTACTCACCCAGTCAGGACCGTCACCGACAGGCTCAGCATGGCCCTGGAATTCCGCAACCTGTCCTTGAGAGTCCGGATGCTGGCCTTGTGAAAGACCCAGCTCCATGCTTGAGGTAAGGGACTCCGCCGACCACTACCCGCCGAGAGGAAGGGCTTGAGCTTGACCTGAATCTCGTTGACGATGGTCACGCATCGGTGGAGGCAGTCTGTCGTCGTGTCCTCGAGTGGCTTGTCGTCGGGTTTTGGCTCGTTTCTGCTGACAAGATGATGGGTAGATCGGACGAGAGACGCGAGGTTCTGTAGCTCGAAGCGTAAGTCGGTGATTTCGTCCGGGGCTTCACGGATGTCTGATACGAGGGCGATGGTTTCGCTGGTGATTTTGGCGGCGAAGGCGAGGATGCCCGCGATGCTCGCAACAACAGACAATGGATCCGCCATTTTGGTGTCAAGAAAGATGAAGACATCGATGGGTATTGTGCGGCAGGTCGTCCGTTTTATGGCTTGGGCACATCTTGACGCCCGAAGGCGGTGCTGGTGATGGCTGTGGCTGGTTCACGACTCCGCCCCCTATCTTGCCTTGTATGCGAGGATTTGCGGCCGCCAGTCTTGAGCTCCACCAGCCACTCAACACCATCCTTGACGCAGAGAGCGACAAACTGTCGAATCACAGGGAAGTGATCATCATGGCCCGAACGACGTCGGAGTTTGCGCGTCAGTCAGTCCAATCGCCGTTAATCCGAAAGTCCGAACTGCGTCATTTCCTGTTTGTGATTCCAAAAGGATATCGACGAGGAAATGATGGGCGCCTTTTGTGCTACTTCAAATTACCAATGCAACTGTCCACTTCAACTCTCCAAATGTCGCGATCGGCAATGGTCGAAAAGAGGGAGCCATGCAGTGTTTGCCACGCTTCAGTCCTTGGGAGGCCCCTTCACGTTGACGTACCTGCACCACGACAGCGAGACATTCAGGGCAAGCGACAACTTCCATCCTCAACGAGAACTTCGAGCAGGCAAGGTCGGGGATATGTCTACCGGGGAGAAGGAACAACCAATGGAGGGGATTTTCAAACGGCCTTGGTCGTCCTGTTTTCCTCCCTGCTTCTGCACTGTCGCCGTCGAGCAGCCACTCAACGCTCCCAGCACACTATCCATCCTCATACCAGCCACCAGAACATTGACAGCTTACCTGGGTACCTAGGTACTGTCTGTAGTGGACTTCGTCACACAGTCTGACGACCATGTTCTCCTCAAACTCCAACCCCCACCACGATGGGCGCGGCGGCATGTTCTCCTCGAGCTCCGACCCCCGCCGCGATGCGCGCGGCGACTCCTCTCATCGGCGTCATTCCCTGCCAGCCTCTTCTGTGGGCTCTCCTGTGGTTCTGACTGGGACGGGCAAGACGAGGCCGATTCCCATTCCCGCCGGTTTCCCACCCACCAACAGACGCCCGTCAACCAGCCGGTACAACTCCGATCGCTCTCCCTCCGCCACCGCCTCCGACACAAACCCATATCTCACCCAACCAAAATACCACCCACCCACATACGAAGAGCAGCGAGCCCAGAGCGAAGCCCTCGTCAGCCGAGTCACGATGCTCAAAGACATGCTCGCCGCGCTCCAGTCCGAGAATAAGCGCCTTAAAGACGACAAACGCGACCTCGAACGCTTAACCGCCTCCTCCGACAAGCTCCTCACCGCCCTAACCGGCTACCCCCTCTCCGACACCACCTCCCGACTCTCCCTCTACCTCCACGAATCCCCGCCCTCCACCGAGCACCCCCCCGCCCTCTCCCTCTGGTAGGACATGACCCCCTCTACCCCGGGCATCCCCGTCCCCCCGCGCCCCGCCACCCTCGAAGCCGCCTGCTTCGCCCTCTCCTGGGCCTACCAGACCCAGCAGTGCATCGCAACCGTCATCCACACGATCAGCTCCCTCTCGGCGCACCTCGCGCGCGCCCGCCGCGCGAACGTCGCCCTCGTCGGTCGCGTCCTCGCCGAGGCGTGCGAGATGTTGCCGACGTTTCAGAAGTCGATGGATTCCCGGGATGAGTGGGATCACGCGCTGGTGCTGGCGTTGGATATCTCGCTCAAAGTGGCGGTGCGGTTTGGGTTGGATGAGGGGGTGAAGGCGGCGATTCGGGGGCAGAATCCGTATTTGCAGGGGCCGTGGGTGGGGCTGGCGGGGGCGATGACGGGGGCGAGTGAGGTGGCGGGGGAGAGGGTGATGAAGGTGTTGGAGAATCAGGGGTATGTGGTGAGCGAGGAATGGGGGATGGTGGCAGATAAGAAGTTGGTGGTGGGGGTCGATGTGGGGGAGAAGAGGGTTCAGATTCTGCAGAGGGCGGATGTCATTGTGCGGCGGCAGAAGCCGAAGACGGGAAGGGGGGTGGGGGTGGGGACGTGGGTTGGGGGCGTTCTGGGAAGGGGGACTGAGGAGGGGGCGTTGTCGGTTGCGTGGAGGGGGGTGGATGATGGGTATACGTACAGGAGAATTCGGATGGATAAAAAGGTGAGGGCGTGGTGGGAGGGGACGGGGAAGGAGGTCGGGGACGGTTGAAGTCTTTGGTTGGCACAACAAGCGATGGAAATGGGGGAAAGATTGAGCGAAGTCTCTTTTCAGCGGTGCTGCGGTATACTCAGAACTATAGAGATAGAGGCTTGGAATGATACTCGGTAGCAAGTTTGCTGGTGGGTTCTGTTGTTTAGCCTGTCCCAGCAACGGATGGAAGATGTGGCATTCAAGTTCGAGCCTATAGCTCGGCACATCCACATCCCTTTATCTGCAAGGCAGCGCTCACTAACAAACCCAGCTGCGTCGACGCGTCCTCTTTCAGAAGTAACTATACCCTTCCGCTAACTAATTGCCGAACAGATAACTAGGCAATTCTTTGTAAGCCACTCTGGCGTGTACCCCTGAATTCCATCATCGACGAAAGTCAACACCCGGATCCACGGCTGTCTCGGCCCCTGTCCGGCAGTTGGAAAATGCCCGACGCGGGATTCAGATCTGGCGGGACGAGAACGTGGGGAACCATGCGGTATCTCGACGACATAGTGCCAAGACTGGAGGATATTGGTGTTACTTGCACTCGGGTGACAGTCGGGGATATTATTGCACAAATAGAAACTAGTCGTGGAACACCGTAGCAGGATTGTGACATGGCGGGCTCTGATCCACGATGGAGCTGTTCGGACAGCCGGGCTACCTCGAAAGCAAAACGTATAACCCTTCCACATCGGCGTCCACGACATGACGGCCGCCAGCAGACAGCATCCCAAGCCGGCATCATGCACGCCCCCCTCCTTCTCCTGGGCCTTGCCCCCCTCGCCCTTTCCCAAACCGCCCCCATCTCCCTCACCGTCAACCTCGCCCAAACCCACCAACCCATCGACGGCTTCGGCGTCTCCGAAGCCTTCCAACGCGCCCTCACCATCTACAAGCTTCCCTCCCTCGAGCGCCGCCGCGCCCTCGACCTCCTCTTCCACCCCACCACCGGCGCGGGCCTCTCCATCCTCCGCAACGGCATCGGCTCCTCCCCCGACTCCCGCGACGACCACATGGTCTCCATCCAACCGCGGTCCCCGGGCAGTCCCACTGCCGCCCCGGTTTATACTTGGGACGCCTCCGACAGCGGCCAGCTCTGGCTGACCACCGAGGCCGTGCACACCTACGGCGTCCGCACCGTCTACGCCAACGCCTGGTCCGCGCCGGGCTACATGAAAACCAACAACAACGACGCCAATGGCGGCTCCCTCTGCGGCGTCCCCGGCACGTCCTGCGGGGACTGGCGCGCCGCCTACGCGGCCTACCTCATCCAGCACCTCCGGTACTACGCCGCCGCCAACATCACCATCACCCACCTCGGCTTCCTCAACGAGCCGGACCTGACCACGTCGTACGCCTCCATGCGCTCCACCCCGCAGCAGGCGGCGTCCTTCCTCGGCGTGCTGCGCACCGCCGTGGCGGCGTCGGATCTGGCGCATAAACCGCTCTTGACCTGCTGCGACACCATGTCCTGGGCTGCTGCGCCGCCGTTCATCGCCGCCGCGGCCCCGGACGTCGCCACCGCGCACGCGTACACGTCTGGTCCGACCTCTCCCCTCGGGAAGGGGAAGGCGTGGATGACGGAGGCGGCGGATAACAACGGGGGGTGGACGTCGGCGTGGTATTCGAAGGGAGGCGCCGGGGAGGGGTGGACGTGGGCGAATAACGTGCACGCAGCGCTGACGCAGGGGAATGTGTCGGGGTATTTGTATTGGATTGGGGCGCAGGATAGGAGTACGGATACGAATAGTAAGTTGGTGAGGGTGGTGGGGAGTGGGGAGGGGAAGAGGGTGGAGGCGTCGAAGCGGTTGTGGGCGATGGCGGGGTGGAGTCGGTTTGTGAGGCCCGGGGCGGTGAGGGTGGGGGTAGAGGGGGTGAGTGGGGGGTTGAAGGTGACGGGGTTCAAGGGGGGGGATGGGGAGGTGGTGGTTGTGGTGGTAGTGAATGGAGGGGCGGGGGAGAGGGGGGTGAGTGTGGGGGTTAAGGGGGGGGCTGTGGTGGAAAAGGCAGAGGCGTGGGTGACGGATGGGGGCAGGAGTTTGGAAAAGACAGAGGTCAAGCTCGATGGGGGGAGGGCTGTGGGGAGCGTGCCGGGGAGGGGGATGGTGACGTTTGTTTTGAAGGGGGTTTAAGCCCAAGGGGGCGTGGAAATGGCTTTCAGCTGGACCCTGATTCCACCCAACACATCTGATCTCCCAGCCGTGTTTCGGTTGTAGAATGGTGAACCCCCATTTTGTTGCCGGGGACGTTGGAAGTCGACAACAGGGAGAAGGCCCAGCGACACAGGACGGGCAGGTAATGACTGACATTCGCACAAGAGCAACTAGCAGCAGAAAAGACTGGACAAACAGAGCACCAAGCCAAAAGGTCATCCCGTATCCAATCTCGATGCCTCGGTCAACACTACCCCTTTCTCACCCCCCTTACACCTCCGCTTACACCTCCCCCATAGTAACCTTGGCCCTAGCCCCCAACCCAAACCTCCTCTTAATCGCCTTCCACACCTCTACAATCACCACATACACCACCGTACACGCCGCCACCACTCCCCACTCCCACCCGATCGCCCCATGCTTAAACACGGTCCTGTTCACCACCGGGATATAAACCACGGGAAATGCAATCACAAACCCCGCCGACACCGCCCCGAACAGGAACCTATTCTGCCACACCGTCCTAAACACCGAAAACGGGCCCCTCCACCTCTCGGGATGCATATTAAACAGCGACCTCGTAAAATGCTTCGCCTCCCACGCCGTCACCAGCAACAAAAACGTCAACGTCGCAAACGTCGTCGCCCGCGCCCGAAACGACACCACACACGTGGCGTTAAAGTCCTCATTACAGCTATGCCCCAGCCCGTCCGGCCCGCCCATGCCGTAGGCGACGCTCGCGAACGCGGCCAGGCACAGGCCGCCCATGGCGGTGCCGTAGACGAACTTGTCGACGATGAGCTCGCGGGTAAAGATGCCGACGGCGACGTCGTGCGGCGGGCGGTGCATGACGTCGGGCTGGGCGTCCTCGAGGCCGAGGCCGAGGGCGAGGAAGGACGAGGTCACGAGGTTGGCCCAGAGGATCTCGAGCGGGGAGAGGGGGAAGACGGAGACGCCGGCGTTGTCCTTGAAGGCGAGGCCGATGAGGAGGAGGAGGACTTGGGCGATGTTGGAGACGAGGAGGTGCAGGAGGAACTATGGTGGGGGGGTTAGTTGGGGTCGGACGTGGAGAAGGGGGCATACCTTTTGGATATTGTCAAACAGACGACGACCCTCTTCAATGGCCGTGACGATGGACGCGAAGTTGTCGTCCGTCAGGACCATGTCGGCCGCCTCCTTGGCGACGTCGCTGCCGTTGAGACCCATGGCGATGCCGACGTCCGACTTCTTGAGCGCCGGCGAGTCGTTCACGCCGTCTCCGGTCATGACGCAAAACGCCTTGCGGCGGTGCATGGCCTCGACCACGCGCACCTTGGTCGTCGGGCTGCACCTCGCCAGCACCAGTGGCAGCCGCGTCATGGCGTCGATCTCGGCGTTGGTCAGAACGTCGAATTCGCTCGCCACCATGATGTCGCCGCGCGATGCCGTGGCGGGGAGGATGCCAATCTCGCGCGCGATGGCCGTCGCCGTCTTGACGTGGTCGCCTGTGAGCATGTGCACCGTGATGCCAGCTTCCTGGCACTTTTTCACGGCGGCGGCCGACTCGAGGCGCGGGGGGTCGTAGAGGCCGACAAGGCCGACAAACGAGAGGTTGCTCTCGGCGTCGGCGCGGGATGCCGTCTTTTCGATGCTGATCTCGCCCTCGACGGGCGGTGGCGACGTGAAGACGGCGGCGTCGACGGGCTTGCGCGCGACGCAGAGCACGCGCAGCCCCTCGGCGGCGAGAGTATCGGCCTCGGCGACGATGGCGACCTTTTGCTCGTCCGTCACGTCCATGAGGGGGAGGAGAGCCTCGACGGCGCCCTTGGCATACGCGTGGGCGCCGTCGCCCTTGGTGTAGACGACCGACATGCGCTTGCACGACGAGTCAAAGGGGAATTCCGACAGCAGACGGCGGCCGCCCGACTCGAGCAGGGCCGCCTTGCCCATGCCGAAGCGCATGGCCAGGACGTGCAGGGCAATTTCGGTCGGCTCGCCGACGGCGGTCCAGGTTTCGCCGCCGGCAACATTGGAGTTGTTGCAGAGGGCGATGGTCTCGAGGAAGTTGCGGAGGGGAGACCCCTTTTCTCCCTTGGACTTCTCCTCGTACGCCTCGTCATTGACGAGGACGGTACCGCTGGCGGGATCGAAGGGGTGAGTGGTGTTTTGGATCGTCACCGAGGTCCCGTCGGCCAGCCAGAGGCGCTTCGCCACCATCTTGCCCTGCGTGAGGGTGCCGGTTTTATCCGAGCAGATGTTGGTCACGCCGCCGACGGCTTCGAGGGCCGCCAGACGACGGATGATGACGTTGCCGCGGGCCATGGCACGCGTGCCAAGGGCCGTGGCGATGGTGAGCACGGCGATGAGTGACTCGGGGATGACGGCGACGGCGACGCAGATGCCATAGATGAGCACCTCGTCCGACACCTTCCAGCGGCTGGCCGAAAAGACGATGATGGCGAGGAGGATGGCCAGCCCAAACAGGAGGAGCGCAAACTTGCTGAGCGTCACCTGCAGGGGCGTGCCGTCGAGGCCGAGCACGACGCGGAAGCCGTTCTGGACCTTGGTCACGATCCGGCGCAGGCCGCGCTCCTCTTCGGCGCCCGAGTCGCGACGACCCGAGCGCAGGAGCATGGCGATCTTGCCGACTTCGGTGTTCATGCCCGTAGAGACGACGATGCCGGTGGCGCGGCCGCGCGTGATGGTGCTGGCCGAGTAGACCATGTTGGTGCGGTCGCCGATGGGCACGTCCCTGGCCTTGAGCAGGACCTCGGCGTGCTTGCTGACGGGCAGCGACTCGCCCGTGAGCAGCGCCTCGTCGGTCGACAAGTTGATGCTGTGGGCGAGCCGGAGGTCGGCAGGGACGACATCGCCAACGGCCAGGCGGACAATGTCGCCGGGCACGAGATTCTCGGCCTTGATGTTTTCATCGCGACCCCCACGGATGACCTTGCAGGTGGGGGCCGAAAGAGCATACAGAGCCTGAATGGTCTTTTCGGCGCGGTAGTCCTGGAGGAAGCCGACGACGATGTTGAAGACGATGACGGCGATGATGACACCGCCTTCGATGAGGTCATTGATGGCGAATGAGAGCACCATGGTGATGACAAGAACCAGAGTCAGACTGTTGGAGACCTGTCTTAGGAGGATCGTCCAAAGGGATAGGCCCTTGGCGCCCTCGACCTTGTTGGGGCCATGGTGCTGGAGGCGGCCGGCGATTTCGGCAGGGTCCAGGCCATTGCTACGCCGGTTAGCTGGAGGACAAAGGGGGAGGTGGTAGGAAGAACGGACGAAACATCGGTGTTGAGCAGAATGCCAACGGCAGACACTGGGAGGGTGTGGGCGGTCTCGGGGTCAAAGGCCGGGACGGTCGAGTCGTCGGTGACGACGGTGCCGGCGAGCGTGGGGGACGCCGACGGTGGGTGGGACGAGGATGCTGATGCGGGACGAGTGAGGCCACATATAGGAGGCTCCGTCTGGCCCTCGACGTCAAGGTCGTTCTCTGTCCCCATTCAATTTGTGTTTGTTTGCCGTGAGAAAGCAAAGGCTTGGCTGAAAGGGTACCAGGGCAGCCACCAGAGGGCGCGGCGGACGGCGGTGCTCTTTATGGACGACCCTGTCCTCCCTGGGCGTTTCGAAGGTGCCAGGAACCAAGATGACCAAGCTCGCCCGCTCCCCCAGATCGATCCCGCCACTCGCACGCGTGGCACGCCGAGTGCTGGACGCTGCGATGCCACCTGCTTAACAACGGCAGCCAAGGGTCTTGTCGACTGCGTGATGCCCTCTGCCAAGGGGCAAGCAGCCATGGCACGCCGGGCCCCCGGGCCTATCAGAGCCTCGCCGAGCCCCAACGTCCCACCCGGCCGCGCTTTGCTGCCATGACGGAGCGGGCCCTGAGTGGCTGAGCGGCCCCTAGCATCCCTTGGCAGACGCATTCCTGTTCTGGCGCCGCCATGGCCCGTCACATGAAGCTTTGCGTCTCGGCTGCAGTTGTCCGAACCCGCCACACACTCTCCACTGGTGGCCGCCGGTTTTCCGGTTAACACCGGTCGTCTCGGAACCTGTTTCGGGGGTGTTGCGGCCTTGTTGGAGCCGTCCACCGGTTATCGCGGCTCTGCGGCACCGATTACTCTCCCTCTGCGGCACCGGGCGTGTCGGCGACCGGTCCGAGGTCCAAGCGTCATCGCCAGCCATCTTCATTCCCGAGGCGGGCAGAATCGCCCGAGCAGAATGTCGGTGTGCGCGCGTCACGGCCCACGGGAGCTAACGGCGGGGACGGTGTTTGCTTTTGCCGGAGTCAGACAGTTATCGGATGGCAGCATCGGTCCAGGGAATTCCGACGAAGGGCTTGTTGATTGTTGGTTGTGAATGGTATTAATTGTTTCGCAGATACGGAGACTTGTTTGGCTTCACACTTTCCATCGGCCCTATCCCGCGTCCGCACCCATCCATCACCTGCCGGGACGCTGTCTCGACGCAGATGCGCGCCGCCCACCAACTGGGCACCAATGCATCGTCCAGCTGCATCTGCAAGGTCATCCTCCATGCCTGTCCCTCGCTGAACCGACCAGCACCATCAGGCGGACTCTGGCACGCCAATCCTGACCATGAGCTCGTGGCGGGGCATCTCCAGCAGCGCCGTCAGCGTCGCCGTGTCTGGAACGCCATTTTGACCATATGGCTTCTGCAAGAGACCCTTGATGTTGTCGTACTTTCGCCCCAGCGCCTCGGATGCCGCGCGCGACATGCCCTGCTCGAGGTGGGCAAGGTCCCCCGTGGCCGTGGCCTCCTCGCGGATGTGTGGTTCGAGGTCGAGCCAGATGGCGCGAAGGGCAGAATCGAAGCTTTGCGAGGCGGGGGCGAACTGCTGCATGTGTCGGAGCTTTCCGTTTATCTGCGTGCGGGCGGGTTAGGACTGTCCGGGCAGGCTTAGGGGTGGGGGGCAGACTCACGCTCTCGTGGTCGTCCGACAGGCGATGATGTCTCTCGCCGCCGCCGGCCACGTGGTTTTCGAGGGCGGGCGTCATGACGAGCTCCTCGACAACCAGGTACCGGGTGAGGAGCCAGATGAGTTCGTTGGGCGACCCGCGCTCTTCTGGTTTCGTGTTGAGCAGGTTGAGGTAGGCTTCCCGGACCAGCTTGTGGTCAAGCTTGACGGCCTGGGAGATTTGGGGCATCGTGAGATTTGGCTGCTGTCGGATTCGGATGACTGTTTTCGGTGGTTCCCCGTTTGGCTGGATGCGGCGTTGTCGGTATCGTTGGAATGGAATCGGTGTTGGCGAGGAATTGTCATGACGTCAACCGCGGTCAGTGGTCGCACTCCATTGCACATCACCAATTTTGTGGGCCTCTGTTTGCTCTCAGCCCTGGCGAAAAAGCAAAAGAAGAAGAAAACCCTGCAGTTGACAATGTTGCTCCTGCCAAAACATGAGTCTGATGCCTCACCGACGATTGACATCTGAGACTCCTCAATTCGACGAGTCGTGGCGCATCCAAGAGCTCCCCCCCACGACGGGATTGACTCTTCCCGAACCGTCACCACTGGCTGCTTTCGGCCAAGACATTTCCATGAACAAAGACTCGACTCCCCCCGCTCCCGGCAGACATCATGAGAGGCGGCCATGGACCCGAAATGCAATGGGTTAAATAACCCCCTGGTCCCATGTTGGCCATGTGCGCTCCTGAATCGTCCATCTCCAATTTGAAGTCTATCGAAACTCCAAGTGACTCGCTCACACCAACCCACCACTCAACATACACACAACCGCCACCATGGGCAGCACGTCCAAGGTCTGCTCCGTCATCCTCCGGGTGTGGGAGCTCGTCTGCTCGGCCGTCGTCCTCGGCCTGACCGCCCGCTTCGTCAACCTCGTCATCCGCGCCGGCGGCTCCAACGATGCCCGCATCGTCTACACCCTGACCCTGGCGAGCATCAGCACCCTGTACTCGATCCTGTTTATGCCGCCGCTCATGTACAGCTTCCTCGCCTTTGCCGCCGACTTCATCCTCTTTGTCATGTGGCTCGTGGCCTTTTGCCTGCTGGTTACTGTAAGTCTCTGTCTCCATCTGACAACGGGGGTAGTGCTGATCAAGACAGCGCGTCGGCACTCGCATGTGTGATGCCGACTGGTACTACAACTACTGGGGATGGTACTGGGGCGGTGGCTATGATCGGTGGACGTACGGGGGTGCCTGCTCCAACTGGAGGGCCGTCCTCGCCTTCTCCTTCATGGCGTCCATTTCGTTTCTCCTGAGCTCCATCTTGGTAAGAATTGTCCTCTCATCTTGTGCTTGAACGCGAGACTGACAGAAGCAGGGTGCCATTGTTGTCACCAAGTATTACCGCAACAACAAGACGGCGAAGCCTGGGTGAGTTCATCTTTCGATCAAGACGTGGAGACTGTTCCTGACTTTCCCAGCCCCATCAGCTCCCCCATCCAGAATGCGCCCCCCGGTGGTCCCCAGACGACCGAGATCCACGGAGCCGGAGCACCCCCGGCCCAGTTTGCCCCGCCCCCTACCCAGCCGGTGAGCAACGTCTGAGCAGCGAGGGGTTTCCAGAGGAGATTTCAGTGGCAGCTGTCCAAAGATCACGGGAGGTTGGAGAATTGGATATGTGAAGATGTGGAATATAGTTGTGTAACGTTAACGGTAATCAAGTTGCTCAAATTCGAAAAATGACACTCGTTGTCATGATGCATGTTGTCGTCAAGTGGCGGAAGAGCTGTGAATGGCATGAAAAAGGTTCTGCCTACCAAGCAGGACATTGAACTGGTTATTGAGCCCGAGCTGTCCCTGGCTGCCCCACCCAGGCCCATATAGTGTTTGTTTACACTCTTTCCCTCCGTCGCCAAGATCCCCAGTGGCTGTAACTCAACGGCCATGGGCGCCCCCTTGTTGGAGGGTCCTATTTACAAACAACAGTTCGACGTGGGGGATCCCGAGTTTGATTCTCGACGGAGCAAAACCACCGGGTTTTCGCAGCCGCTGACCTTCCTCATAGACCCCCATTTCGGAGGGGGTGCTGAAATGGGGAGGCTCAGCGGTGAGCTTTTTGTGTCTTTCTTTTTATTCTCTCGAGGTTTTCCCCTCTGCCAGATATGTCCCATCAGTAACACACGAACTTTGAACCCCCCCCAAAAAAAAAGAAGAAGGGGAGAAGCATGATCACTGTCCATCATCCTCCAGCCGCCCTGGTCGACGCGCTTGATGACCACATGCCGACACTTGAAATCCAAGCCTTCGCCATCAGAGAGAGAAATCGGGCATTCAATGTTCGAGCTCACGGTCGAGCAGAGGAAAAGCCGCACCATGATGCAATGATAGAACAGAACCAAGCCGAACAAAAATCAACAAGACAGAGTCCAAAAATGCAAACAAAACATAGACCCCACCTTGAAAAAAGGGGAACAGATGTCAACACGAAAAAGGGGTCCAAGGCTTGGCTTGGGGATCTGCTTGTCCTTTTTGGGGGAGGTGGGGTCCTGCACAATCTCCCAATTTACTGACCTACCCCGCCATTCCCTCCCCATCAACCCAGAACTTGACCGCCAGCCCAACCTCGGTCCTCGACACCAACACCTCTCCAGAAACAACGCCGTCGGCTCATTGCCCAGACCACCAAACACCACCCAACATGGCCGACACCAAGGTATACCGCGCCAGCACGACTGCGCCCGTCAACATTGCCGTCGTCAAGTACGCCCCCTCCCCTCCCCCTTCCCCCTCCCCCCTCCCCCCTCCCAACCTCAACTGACACCAACCACCCAGATACTGGGGCAAGCGCGACCCCAAGCTCAACCTCCCAACCAACAGCTCCCTCTCCGTCACCCTCTCCCAATCCGACCTGCGCACCCTCACCACCGCCTCCTGCTCGGCCACCTACCCCGCCTCCTCGGGCGACTCCCTCCTCCTCAACGGCGCTCCCTCCGACGTCTCCAACGCCCGCACCCAAGCCTGCTTCCGCGAGCTCCGCACCCGCCGCGCCGCCCTCGAAGCCGCCGACCCCTCCCTCCCCGCGCTCTCCCGCATGCCCCTCCGCCTCGTCTCAGAGAACAACTTTCCCACCGCCGCCGGCCTCGCCTCCTCCGCCGCCGGCTTCGCCGCCTTCGTCCGCGCCATCGCCGACCTCTACCAACTCCCCGCCTCCCCCTCCGAGCTGAGCCTCATCGCGCGCCAGGGCTCCGGCTCCGCCTGCCGGAGCCTGTTCGGCGGGTACGTCGCGTGGCGCATGGGGTCCTCCCCGGACGGCACCGACTCGCGCGCGGACCAGGTCGCTGAAGCCGCGCACTGGCCCGAGATGCGCGCGCTGATCCTCGTGGCGTCGGCGGCGAAGAAGGGCGTGAGTTCCACGTCGGGGATGCAGCAGACTGTGGCGACGTCGGGGCTGTTCCGGGAGCGGATCGCGAGCGTGGTGCCGGAGAATATGGCGAGGATGGAGAAGGCGATTGCGGAGCGGGATTTTGCGGCGTTTGCCGAGGTGACGATGCGCGATTCGAATTCGTTCCATGCGACGTGCGCGGATACGTATCCGCCGATTTTTTACATGAATGATGTTTCGCGGGCGGCGATTCGCGCGGTCGAGGCTGTTAATGCCGCGGCGGGGCGGACGGTGGCGGCGTATACGTTTGATGCCGGGCCGAACGCCGTCATATATTACCTCGAGCAGGACACGGCGGCTGTGGTGGGGACGTTTTACCAGCTGCTGAGCGGGCTCGATGGCTGGAAGGCCGACGCTGTCAAGGGCGCGCAGTCGGCGGTGCAGCTGGATGAGGCCGTCGCGGGTCTGCTTCAGAACGGCGTCAGCCGCATCATCATGACGGGAGTGGGCGAGGGGCCGATCAAGACGGATGAGTACCTGGTGGCGGAGGATGGGACGCCGGTGAAGAGGTGATGGATGTAGGTAGTCGGTTCTTATAGAGAGACAGCCTTATATTCGCAATACCCCCTCGACGTTTCAGTCGATATTGTCGAAGCAGATGACGCTTTCTCTCGCTGGGCCGTCTTTGGTTTGCCTGGGGCGGGCTGCTCGCTGCGCTCGGAGGACCGGTGCTGTTGGATGTGAACCAGGAAATCCTTGTGTGCGAGAAGGGGATGCCGGTGGGCTTCGTGTCGAACGAGGAAAGGAGGGGTGTGGTTGCGACGCTGAGGAGCAAGCGGTGGGGCCTGGAGATGAAACCGTTGGAGACGAGGTTGCTGGCTTGGGCGAGGCTGGAGAGGAAGAAGTGGTTGTGATTCTCGACTCGGGGTTGGCCTGATGGTCACAGTCTGAGGGCATAGCTACAGTCCACGATGGAGAGATACCACACGGTACATCAGTATTAACAGAGTTGATTGATCCCCCCTTTCCCCCATCCAAACGCCGTCTCCATCTATTCCATGCAATGAGTGAGTGGCGCCAGTATCATACACCCCCACCCCCCGCTCCTCTTACGCCAACCCCGTCGCCCTAAACGCCCTCATCTTGACCCCCTCCCACGTATTCAACTTGGGCCTCACATCCAAGTAAAAGTTCAACTTCCCCGTGCCCCCCCCATCATTCCTCCCCGCATAAAAGTCAATCACATACTCAACCTGCGTCCCGCACCGATCCACCACCCAATCATGCCGATCAAACGGCGCCGTATACCCAAGCAGCGTATTGATCCTCGCCTTGGGCGTCATCCTCTCGCTTATCCCCGCGAAGCTGTGCAGCCGCGGCCCGCCGCACGCCTTGGCCGCCGACGCGTACGGCGCCTCCCACCGCAGGATCTCGGCCCACGCCCGCTCGTTGACGGCGTTGTGGATCGGGACCACCGTCTTCATGTCGGCGGCGCGCGCGCTGTCGAAGCCCTTGCGCTTCATGGCGTCGAAGAACATCTTTTCCGAGGGGTAGATCCAGTTGCCGGTGGGGGAGGCGCCGGTCTCGAGCTCGTGGTTGGAGGGGCGGGCGGTGGGGGAGGGGGTGGTGGTGGCGGGGGTGGAGGCGCGCGGGATGGTGGAGACGACGCGGGACTCGTCGAGGGAGGGGTGGTTTGGTGGGAGGGAGGCGGAGGGGGTTGTGGTGGTGGCGGTTGAGGACGAGGATCGGGAGAAGGGGAGCCATGAGGACCAGGACGATGTGGGTTGTGGCTGCTCGGGTTTGGTGGAGGAGGAGGTGGACGCGGAGGCGGCGTCGGCGGCGCGGGCCTGCTGGATCCAGGTCTCGCGGGTCTTGTGGTCGACGGGGCACTTGTCGACGTCGCCGGCGGGCGAGGCCGAGCCCGTGGGCGCGTCTTTTGAGCTCGTCATGGTGGTGGGGGGTTTGTGGGTGTCGGGACGGGGGAGAATCTGCTCGGCGTGGCTGACTAGGACGGTGTCGAGTAGGTCAATGTTCATTATGGGTGCATTTTGCTGTCGTGGCTCGTCGTTTCGGAGATGGCGCAAGAAGTGTCGAGTGGGAAGAGGGGGTGAACTTCGAGGTGGGCGCGAGGGAGAAAATTATCGGCGCAGTTTCCGCCCCACCAACAGGGGGCAGGCGGGCTGCCCGGGCTGCATCAATCACCCCATCCCGATCATGCCCATGGGATCGTCGAAGGGAAGCTTGGGAACCTCGTCATGACACAAACTGAGGATCGCGACGAGGTATTCCATCATATCGTAAAGGGAACCAGATCGTGGCCTTGGAACGGGGACGGGCACAGACCCCAACAGAGCTTCCTCGACTTCTTGGCTGGGGTCTAGCAATCGAGGGAGCTCGATCCCAGTGTCGTGACGTGATGACAGACGTTTTCTCCGGGCACCTGTGGCAAAGCAATGACAGGCACAGTCGCCCATTTGTGACAAGGTCAGGTTCAGCGGGATGTAGATGGTTAATGATTTATTCCAATGTACCGCAAGACTGCTCGTCGAAGCGTCAAGCCACCTCCCGACGTTGCCTTTCGGCATCGTGCTATATACTCGTCTCGTCCCCCGGCCGGCATTTCAGCGCGGCCTGCCTGTCCTCCTGCCAATGGCGTGTCCCGTTTTTGCCTTTTGCCGACCCATACCATTCCAAGCACCGTGGAGTGCCGGACACGCCCTTTGCGTGCCCTTCCTTTTGGTCGCCATCGACTCGTACATCTCGGCTCGTCATCCGTGGCGTCATATCGTGTCACGTCCTGATCCTGCCCTGTCCCGAGGGCACTGTCGTCTTGTGGTGTTCGCTAATGCATACATCTAGGCAAAGGCCGCAGCCCCGCCCGTCTCAATGGCCTCAATCTCGGCGGCGGTGAGGGGGGCGCGGTGGAAGCGGGCCGGGAGGTCGTTGCGGTCAAAGTAGTAGCCCTTGGGGGGCGCCACGGGCCCGAGGTCGGATCCGGCCAGACCGCCGACACCGCCGCTGGTCGACTTGATGGTCTTGCGGAGCGGCCCGAACTGCTGGGCGTGGTCGCGGTACGAGCTGAACGAGGCGTGGGATGAGGTGAAGCCCTGGGGGAGCGAGCCAGTCGGCGAGGCAGGGTGAGGGTGGGGGGAGTGGTCGACCGAAGCTGCCCAGCGTTAGTGTCGTTCGAAACTCGCGCAAGTCGCCGGCGCCCAGAAAAGCCGCAACAACGTACAAGGAACGGATCGCTTGCCGAGGAACCGGATCGAGGGAGTACGCTCAGCGTGCTGCGCAGCCTGGCGGAGGACCTTGGAGGCAAACATGTTGACTGGAGGAGGGTTGCTGAGAGGACTCGGAATTCGGGAGTAGGTCGGGCGGTTTCGGATGAGGCGGGAATCGAGGTGGTGGGCGGGCACGCGAGCTGTTTCTCCTCACAACGATGGCTGTCCGGATGAGCTCGGGCACGATTTCCAGTGGCGGCTATTGGGGCGCGGAGGACAGGTCGAAGGAGGAGAATTGGCGATGTGGTGCGAAGGGCGATGAACCTTGAGGAGCAAGAAGCAAGAGGGGGGGGGAGTGGGAGGGTCGCTGTGATAAATGGGCATTTTTCACAAGCCCCCCAACTGGCCTCGCCGAAAGGCTCCCCACGGATGGGAGCAGTGAGCCAATCAGCACCTCGCATGGCGTCTTCCCCAGCCAGGGAGATCCCGAGCTCCGGAGCATGCAGCTGCAGTCCACCACCGAAACCACGCCATCTCGAGGCCACTCCCGCGGCCTTGCACACCCTCCACCACAGCGCACATCCCACCCGCTGTAGGGCGCTTTTTATCGCTGGCCATATCAGTGCATGGGCGCGCGCAACCACGTCTGATCAGCCAATTGCGCCCTCACCGAACGAGCAAAATATCAAACCACCCACACTCATCCCGCTGCAGAGTTTTTTTTTCTTCATCGACGACGACGCCCAAACTGCGCGTGTTTCGCACCGGCTGGCAGTCCGTCCAAGATTACTTTCTTGGCCGTCTCCGGTGGTCGGCGCGTCGTCGCTGGTGGACCGGGCTTATCAATCGGCCATGACCGTTTCCTGTGTGTCGTCTTCCCCGCGCGGACCAACTGGATGCAAAGCCTCCAAGCCGAGGGGGCAACCTTTTGTGCCATTCCGCAAGGCCATGAGGCGATCGCCCTTTGGACGGCGTCCCCCCACCGACGCTCCCACGCTGCGAGCGTTGCCGCAACACTGCAGCCCAATGCGGACGACGCTGCAGCGACCGCAGCGACCGCACAAGCGACAAGCATGAAACCACGGCCGACTCGGACTGCTGGCCACGCCGGTGCCCAATGGCCGCATCGTTCGATATTGGGATGCCTCGATGCGCCCGACCCCCACCAGGCCCTGCGTGGGAGCCCGCGGATGCCACATGTCGAGAGTGGTGAGAGTGGTTCGACAATGCGTGTTCTTTGTGGTTCCCCGCAGATCCGTCTGACGGCAGTCGTGGCGATGGAATGGCACAAGGGGTCTGGCTGTGGCACCACTGGCCTCACGATGGAGGGCATTCCCGGATTTTGGTGGTGGGTGGTGGCATTGGTGCTGGTCTTCCCCGCCCTTTCTGTCGACATTGATGCGCGGGGTCGGGCACCATGTGAAGAGAGGAACAAGTCGTGCCGTCGAGTCGAGGGGGGGTCAAGACGGATAAATTCTCGGACCCGGGTCAGGACGATGATGAGGGACGGAGAAAAGAAGAGACCCCAACCGCCCACTCCTGATGAACTCAAAACCGCCTCACGGGATTCATGGCATTGATGGAATTTGACAGCAGTCGATGACCGTGTCTTCATGTTTCCTGTCGTCCCCCGCCTCCGCCGCAGGCTTCCCCGCATTTCCACATTCGACGACAACGGTGCACGTTTTGTCCCAACCTCCAACCCTTGACCGCCCCTGGCAGGACGTCGGCGCTTCTGTGCAGGTGGCAGAGGATTGACTGCATTTCCCAGCCTCGTTCCGCTTTCCAGTGCAGAATCAGCACTGCGGATACGGATGCCTACACGTCGAGCGCAGCGGAGGGCAGAGGCATCTCAAGGAACCTCGAGTCAAAAACCAAATCCTCGTCGATGGAAGATGGACATCCGGTTGAGCCTCATGCAGGGAAACTTTTGAGATATTTATTCGAGGCTCCAATGGCCTCAACTTGACGGCACCCCTCAACACCAGATTTTGGTTCACGATCAACCAAACGCCGGTCAACAGCAATGCCAAGCATGTCTTGTCGCCAAGGACGGGAGCAGACGCCGCCACATTCCTCCCTTGCTCTCGTCAAGCTTGTTTGGTCGAGCACTGGTCAGCCCGCGATCCTACGAGTCGGTGGCGGTCTGGATCGCCTATCGGGAAAATCTGTCATTGGCCGGGGACCATCAGTTCATCCTCACCCTGGTCGTCAACTGACCGCTACCCGTGCGGCGGGCACAGAGCGGGCAAGGCACGGTGAGATGTGGTAGATAGACGGGAGCGGGGACACGGGGTCTTTATGACTGCGGTTCCCGTCGGTCTTTGTTCTCGAGGTCCCTCGTTCCTCGTCTCCCTACGACGGTCTCCTCTCCTCACCACGGAGCCTTGATCGAAGCCAGCGTCAACATGTCTACCGTCACCATGACGGTCACGGCCTTGGCCCGGACAGCCACGGCCGCGCCGACAGCCACGGCGAGAGCTCCGGCCCAGGCGGGTCTCTTTGAGGGGCTGAACCCTACCGTCTACAACGCCGCCGACCCCATCGTGCTCTTCATCATCCAGGCCACCATTGTGATTGCCCTGACGCGACTGTTGTACTGGCCCCTGGCCAAGATCAAAGAGCCCCGCGTCATTGCCGAAGTCATTGCTGTAAGTGCTGGAAGCCAAGTTGGACTCTAGGAACCCACCTGACAGCCCAGGGCATCCTCCTCGGCCCCTCGGTCATGGGCCGCATCCCCGGCTTCACGGCCGCCATCTTCCCGCCCGCCGGCATGGCCCCCTTCCGTCTGGCCGCCAACATCGGCCTCATCTTCTTCCTGTTCCTCGTGGGCCTCGAGATCAACCTCAGCTATCTGCTCAGCAACTGGCGCGTGGCCCTCGGCGTGGCTTCGTTCGACATGGCCATTCCCTTTGGCTGCGGCGTGGCCCTGGCCTACGGCCTGTACAACGAGTTCGCCGGCGAGCCTGGCACGGCACCCATCTCGTTTGGTGTCTTTGCCCTCTTCATTGGTGTCGCCATTGCCATCACCGCCTTTCCGGTGCTCTGCCGCATCCTCATCTCGCTCAAGCTGCTCAACACCACCGTGGGCGTCATCGTGCTGACGTCGGGCATCGCCAACGACGTCGTCGGCTGGATCCTGCTGGCCCTCTGCGTCACGCTCGTCAACGCCGGGGCCGGCATAACGGCACTGTATGTGCTACTGGTCGCAGTCGGGTACAGTCTCCTCCTCGCATATGCCGTGCGCCCCGCCTTCATGGTGGTGCTGCGGCGCACGCACAGTCTCGAGAACGGCCCGACCGAGGGCGTCGTCGCACTGACCATCATGATGGTGCTGGCCTCGTCCTTCTTCACCAGCGTCATTGGCGTGCACTCCATTTTCGGCGCGTTCATGATCGGCCTCATCTGCCCCCACGAAGGCGGCTTCGCCATCAAGCTGACGGAAAAGATTGAGGATCTGACGGCGACGCTCTTTGTCCCCCTCTTCTTTGCGCTATCGGGGATCAACACCAACCTCGGGCTCCTCGACAGCGGCGTGGTGTGGGGCTATGTCATTGCCGTTACCGTCGTCGCCTTCGTGAGCAAGGTCGTCGGCGGCACCATTGGCGCGCGCATGAACGGCCTGGTCTGGCGCGAGTCCTTTACCATTGGCACACTCATGTCGTGCAAGGGGCTGGTCGAGCTGATTGTGCTCAACATTGGTCTCCAGGCCAAGATTCTGAGCACCCGTACCTTTACCATGTTTGTCGTCATGGCCTTGGTTACGACGTTTGCCACGGCGCCCCTCGTCAGCTGGCTGTACCCGCCTGCCTACCAGCAGAAGCTGGAGCTGTGGAAGAAGGGTCGCATCGACTGGGACGGGAACCCGATCCAGCATCAGGACGGCGAACACGACATCGAGGACAAGTACCGCCAAGGCGACGCCGCCACACGCCTGATGGTCTACCTTCGCACCGACGGCCTATCGAGCATCCTGTCGCTGGTATCGCTCTTCACCGGCGGCCAGTCCACCCTCCCCGAGACCTCGGACCCGGCGCCCCTTCGCATCCACGGCTGTCGCCTCGTCGAGCTGACAGAGCGTAGCTCCTCCATGATGAAAGTCTCAGAAATCGAAGAACACGCCGGCCAGGACCCCATCGTCAAAGCCTTCGGCACCTCCACCGCCAACAACACCGCCCGCGACGTCTTCGTCTCCGGCCAAGTCTCCGTCGTCCCCGAGGGCTCCTTCGCCGACGCCCTGGCCACCCAGGCCACCCGCGGCAACACCGACCTCCTCCTCGTCCCCTGGAGCGAAACCGGCAGCCTCACCGAGATGCCCTCGTACTTTACCTCCACCAAGACCGCCCCCCTCCTCGACAACCCCCATTTCCGCCTGCTCACCGCCCAAATCTTCGACTCGGCCCGCGCCATCACCGCCGTCGGCGTCTTTATCGACAAGTCCCTCCTCGCCGAGCGCCCCAATGACACCGCCGCCCCCCTCTCCCGCCAGCTCACGCGCGGCTCCGCCGGCGTCAGCCTCGCCGAGGGGCACGACCTCAACGCTGTCAAGTTCCACTCGGCCGGGCGTCGCGGCGGGCCGAAGCTGCTGCGCGTGCTGCACGACAGCGGGGAGGACGATCTCTACGCCGTGCGCATCGCGTTTCAGATGGCGCATTACGAGACGGTCAGGCTTGAGGTGGTTGAAGTCATTCGCGACGGAATCGACTCGGAGTATGCCGTGCTCAAGTCGGTGATTGCCGAGGTCATTGGGGATCGCGTGACGTTTACGAGCGTCCCGGCTGCCAAGGCGTGGGGGGCGTTGCTCGCTGGGGATGAGACGCCGGCGGGGTCGTTGTTGGTTGTTGTTGGACGGTCGGCCCCGCTGCCGGCGACGGAGGTGGAGATTTCGGATGCGCCGTCGTCGTCGACGTGGGCGGACTCGGCGATGGCAAAGGTGCTGGGCCGGGTGGCGGAGTGGGTGATTGCTGCGCAGGCCAAGAGGGAGGCGAATATGCTGGCGGCGAGTCTGCTGGTCGTGCAGGCGAAGCAGAGCGCGGCAACGGACGAGGCGCATCTCAAGGGGGAGGCCGTGGGACGCGCTGTGGCTTTGGGGAGCAAAGGACTGGGGGTGGGTATCGGGGTGAGTGCGTTTCTGGGGAGTTGATAGCATCTGAATGACAGAGATGGAGAGTATCACATCGAATCGTCCCCCTTCTGGAGGACCGTGACTTGCTCTGATATTGACAACAAATTGATCTCTCACTCATACCAGCCTTATATAAGGTGATTTCACTGCATTAAATTGTACATACGGCCATAGATGGTGGAAGAATGGGGGACCCGTCCGTACATAAGTGGGGCTCTTGGTGCGGCCGCATGGGGCGGCCCCATTTCTTTTCGTCTACCAACCCTAACCCTTCATATCACGTGCAATGTGCCGGAAGATCTTGAAAACGGAGCCGATGTGGTCGCCGCTTTTCTCGGATCCCGTTACTTGAGAGACGGAGGAGCGCCGGTCTTCTCGGTACCCCCTTCCACCACCCTGTCATGGCCCAGACCATGACATTGGGCCATGGCGGCCTGAGGCCGCTACGATGGATCAGGAAGGCTTGTGAGGGACCTGCTGACCTATCAGGGAGGACCCTGAGACCCACTCCCGGGTCCTGCCCAGGACCCGGGAAGGGGGGGGCGCGGGTCCAGACACACCACCAAGGCTTGGCATCGCCAGGCCTTGGCACGACTGCTCTTCAGCACTTAGATAGTTTCCTATATAAGATAGGTAGACCGCACCTTGAGTGAGGAACTGTTCTTGTTCCTCACGCAAGCAATATCATGTTCCCGTCTACAATCTTGCAAGCACCTTCTTCAAGTTCTTTGTAGAGCACCCTGTTGTGACGGTAACGACCCGTCTGGACCTTGCGCAACCTTCGTTCCCTACCGTCGATAACACCCACCGCGGCGTCCTGCCTTGCAGTCTGACCCTCTTGGGCACAGGTTGTAACACACCCCCCTCCCCCCCCGGGCGCCCTTCCTAACCAACATCCCGCACACCATGGCCAAATTACTGGAGACTGCTACGGCGACGAGTGAGAGGGGTGGCAAGTGTGTGGGAAGTGCAAGTAGGGCGGTGGTTGCAAGGGACAAGCAGAAGGAGCTGCGAGGGGGGTTCGGGCCGCTCCGACAACAACGGAGCAGCCGTGTCCCGGATGTCCTCCTCCTCGTCCCCCACCACCCGGCGGAGTTATGAGGAGGAGTTTGGGCTCCTCTCCACCTTCTATAGAGTTCCACGCTGTGGTAGTACAAAGCGGAAGGGCGTTTACAGAAGATTTGCGATGGTACCGTTCGACATACAGGAAAGCAACAGCATGATGGGCCGTTGGGGGACGGTGGCTCGGCAGACGGGGCTGGCCAACAGGAAGGTCGTTGGCGCCAAGACCAGGACCCAAGGCATCGTTTGACAGTCAGTTTAGAGCATGTACTCACCTTCATCTATTTGGTCTACTCGATGATGGCGTTGCCGTCGGCCGTTACCGTATGGGCATCGAAGATGACAATATTCGGGACCGTGAGGTCTAGGCAGCCGTCAGCCGTGGATGGTACAGCAAAGCGTCGGATAGATCTCCGACAACAGGCAGGCTATACCATCACCTCGCTATTCTGGCTCGATCGAATGCCCTGTAACAGCTCTTCTATTATAACAAGTCGTCAGTCTACAAGACGCCCCGAGGCTACAGGCTTATTGCTCTGGTATCAGCCTTGGGGAAGGTGATGGAGTCAGTGATAGCCGGGAAGATCACTCGAGTCGCCGAGGAGAACGGGCTGCTCCCGGATGAGCAGATGGGCAACAGGGCACACCGTTCAACAGAACTGGCAGTTCTGCTAGTTGTAGCCCAAGTTCAGGAGGCGTGGAGACAAAAGGCCGCGGCATCGCTACTCCAGCTCGACATATCGGGCGCGTTCGATACAGTCTGTTACGGCATGGCATGCCAGACCACTACGTAACACAACCAAAAGGAAGGACGATGTGATGACAGAACATCACGATCGCAGGCATGCCTATAGAGGAGGAAAGTCGCAGGCAAAGCCTGTGACACGGCCGGGCAACGACAAGGCCTGCCGATGACTTCGACTACCAGCGGATGACCATGTTCGGAAGGGGGACTCTAACGAGGCATGAAGGCCTCAACAAGGCTAAAAGCTCTTTACTGGTTTAGATTCGAACTGGTGCCATAGGCCTCCGAAGCTTCCTGTTCGAACGGCGAGTACCAGGGGTTACAACGGCCTATTGTGAGTGTGGAGAAGGACGGAAGACTGCCGAGCACCTGGTGATGTGGTGCTTGGCCCCACCGTTGGCTCAAACGTGGAGGAGGGCGGAGATCCGAACGCGACGGGACTTTTATTCTGTCCTGCAAAACACTAGTCCCTCAGCTGCACGGCTAACGGGGAGGATCCTGAGCTGGGTGATGGACTCGGGAAGTGTTATGGTTGCTATCAACAAGGTTGCACGAAGAGTGCAAGAATGGGTGGGCTGCGCAGGCTGAGATATGCCCTGCGTTAGACCCTGCTGCAGTGTGGAGTGCCCCACACCCTAACCCTACAAACACCATGTCACAGGCACAACCTGTGACACTACCTTCCCCTTCAACACAGCCCCCTTCAACCAAGGCTCCCCTGGCCGCAAAATCCGTCAAATCCCCCAAATACGCAGTCAAATCCACAGATGTCCATCTTCCATCGATCAGCGCGGCCGGCCCACGCGGCGGCTACGACGCTGCTGCGGCGCTGCGCTGTCGCCGACGATGCCATCTTCAGTCCTCCTCCTTGAAACCCATTGTGGCGGTCCGGGGCACTCTGGATGGGCATCATGGAACTCCCAGATCTGGTCATCGCAGCCGCGTAGATCCGTTGCGGGCTGCCAAGTCGGTTCATCGTGTCCCAACCACTTGACAAGATATTGCCAACGCCCGTTGTCCGCTTTGCCGCAATCCAAGATGTGCTCGAACTTCCACTCAACGACGTCTTCTTCTTCGTCGTTGCGGGTCACGACACGGCCGTCGTTAGCCCTCACATCGTCATCAGCCTCCTCCTGGCCCGCCAGACCCTCCTTGTCTCCCCTCCGGTATGGCCGAACACGCGATACGTGGAAGGTCGGGAAAATCCGCATGTTCGCGGGCAGCTTGAGCGTCACTGCGTGTGACGATGCCTTCTCGACTTCAAATGGTCCCTCGAAGCGGGGCGCCAACTTGGCCATCGGCCTCCCGGTCTTGTAATTCTGCATGTCGAGGAAAACCTTGTCGCCGACGTGGTATTTCGGTGCGTCGTCTCGGTGACGGTTGGCGTTCTCTTCGTAACGGTGCTGAGCTTGCCGTGCCAGCGCTGTCGCCATGTCGATGATGGCTTTGAACCGATCAGCGATCTCCGATGCCCTGAAAAACTCCCTGCGCTGCGCATCTGAGATGTTGGGTGGGCATGGCTTCGTTGGCTCAACTCCCATGCGCGGGTTGAAACCGTAATTTGCGAAGAACGGCGACACGCCCGTCGTTTCGGAGACCATATTGTTGCCCGCGAACTCGGCCAGCGGTAACCAATCCGCCCAGTCATCTTGCGCCCAGTCGACGTACAGCCGCAAATACTGCTCTAACTCAGCGTTAATCCGCTCAGTCTGGCCGTTGGTTTGCGGGTGGAAAGCGGACGACGGCCTCAACGTCACCGCCAGCCGTGCCGACAACGCCCTCCAGAAAGTCGAAACGAATTGCGTGCCCCTGTCCGACACGATGGTCTCTGGTAGTCCGTGGAAAGAAAAGACCCTCTCGACAAAGCGGTCCGCCAGTTCGTCGGCCTCCATCGTGACGGTCGGGATAAAGTGCCTCATTTTGGTGAGCCGGTCGACCACCACCACGACATGCTTGAACTCCCTGCCGTTGCGCTTGCATGCCGGCAACGGGGAGATATAGTCGACGGAGATGTCTCTCCACGGCGCCAACGGCACGGGTAATGGCTTCAAAAACCCTGCCGGCTTGGTGCGGTCGTGCTTCGTTCTGCGGCACGGTTTGCAGGCGTTGGTAAACACTCTCACCGCCACGGTCATCCCTGGCCACCAGTACGCTCGGTTCATCAGATCCAGCGTCTTCGTACGGCCCGGATGGCCGCCGGCCACTGATGCGTGCATGCGGTAGATGAGCTGGAGATGCAACTCTGTGTCGTCGGGGTCGATCATCAGCCTGTCGCGGTAATACGCCTTGCCCGCCGTCAAATGGCACTCCGCAAAGGGTATTTTCAGCCGCTGCCTGATGACCGTTGGCCATGCCCGAGCCGTGCGCTGCCGCAGCGAGGCCACCACCTTTCCATGAAGAGCGAATTCGTATAGCTGTCGGTGATCAAGTCGTCGATGTGGCGCGATGTATCTAGAGCGAACAGCTGTAACTCGTCGTCGCCGAACGTCTCTGGGTCGAACTTGCCCGGATCGATCAGCGGCCTCTTCCTGTTTCGTAACCGGTCGTCTTTGACGTCCTTCGGCATGTCCTCTGGCTTCCTGCTCAGCGCGTCGGCACGGGCGTTCGCAGCGCCCGGCCGATAGACAATCTGGAAGTTGAATCGCGAGAGGAACTCTGACCACCGCATGTGCCGCGGTGAGAGCTGCTTCGTCGTTGTAAAGCCCTGCAAGTTCTTATGGTCGGTGATGATCTTGAAGGTCTGCGATGCGCCTTCGAGCTCTGGGCGCCATTCCTCCAGTGCTTTGATTACCGCCAGGAGCTCCTTATCGTAGATGTCGTAATTACACTCGGCTGCTGAATGCTTTGCTGAGAAATACGCCACTGGTTGCCATTCTCCATCGTCGTCCTGCTGGAGCAGTGCGCCGCCTGCGGACCAGTCTGAAGCATCGACTTCGACAACGGTGGGCTTCTCCCAGTCGTAGATACGCAGCGCCGGTGCCGTCACGAAAACCTCCTTCAACCGCCGGAAAGCCGCCTCGCACTCAGGGGTCCAATCCCAATCGGCCGTGCGCTTCGTGAGCCCGTACAATGGCTTCGCCACGCCCGCGAAGTTCTTGATAAATCGCCGGTAGAAGTTGGCAAAGCCGAGGAAGCGTTGCAACTGCCTCCGGGTCGTAGGAGCATCCCACTGCGCGACCGCTGTGACTTTCTCGGGGTCCATCTCGATGCCGCCTGGCGTGATGATCAAGCCCAAGTACTTCGTCTTTTTGGTGTAAAACTCGCACTTGTTGATGTCGATCTGCAAGCCCGCGTCGATCATCCGCTCGAGGACCTCCCGTACGTGCGCCGTATGCTCCTCCTCGGTCTCCGAGTAGATCAGAATGTCGTCGAGGTAAGCCGTCGCGTAATCATCGAGCAAGTCGTACAAGATATCGTTGACGTAGTTCTGGAACGTTGCTGGTGCGCCCTGGAGGCCGAACGGTGTGACCAGCGATTCATACAAACCGAACCTTGTAATGAACGCCGTCAGCCATTCATGTCCTTCCGCCACTCGAACCCGGTTGAATGCCGCGATCACGTCTAACTTCGTGAAGAACTTTGCCCTGCAAATCGAATCCAGCGTCTCGCGGATCAACGGGATAGGATACCTGCTCTTGAGCGATACGTTGTTGATGCCGCGATAGTCGACGCAAATCCTGACACCGCCGCCTGGTTTCTGAGCCATCAGGATGGGAGATGCCGCGCTCGACTTCGACGGGCGGATGAAGCCTTTTGCCAGGTTGTCATCCAGCCATCTCTTCAGAATTCTCAACTCCATAGGCGATAGCGGCCGGTTTCTGGAATACGGCACCTTGCTGCCCGGGATCAGCTCGATCTTGTGGTCGTATGAGCGGTGCGGCGGTAGGATATCTGCGTCCCTTGCCAGGAAAGCCTGCGCCAAGTCACGGAAGTTCTTTGGTAGCCGTTCCTTCACCTCCTCAAGCGTCAGCGCTTGTTGGTTTGACTTTTCGAAGAACTTGCGTGCATCCTCTTCCGTGATCTTGTTCAGTGCTTCGTTGCTGCCTGCCAATGCCTCGATGAACTCGTGAAAGTCGGGCGGGAGTGCCCTCCTAGCCTCATCCGGCGTGATCTCGCCGTTTAGAATACCCTTGTAAAAATGCTCCGGCAGGGATGGCAGGTGGATGGCTGGCTCTTCTTCGACAGCCCTCTCCAGCTCGGCCATCGTGGTCCTCATCACCGTAACTCCCTCCTGCTTACACAGCATCAGGAAGTTGGCTGCGCCCAACAAGCTGACATCCTCCCAGTTGACTTCGCCCCGCGCCGGTTCTTGGCGACGAGGCCGGGGGGGTCGCGGGCAAGCCGGCTGTCGTCTACTGCCCGCCGTCGCCGTGACTGGTCTTGGGGAGCTTGGCCGCTCGGAGCTCATCACGCCCCGTGACTCTGGTGCTGCGAATGTCCAGCGGGGCTCCTCCTCCTCGAGTGCCTCCCTTCGATCCAGTATCCTCGTCCGCTTGCGTTTTCTACGTCTCTGGGTGGTTTTGTGTTTGGCCAGCTTGTCGGACTGTCGAGTCGCACTCATGGCCCTCGCCATTCGCTCGAACGCGTCCTCCGTGTCGAGATCGTCGAATGGCTCGTCGAATGGTTCCACCGGCTCGTCTTCGTCAAGGGTATCCTCTACCGTCGCGTGGTAGCGGCTCGTTGGCTGCGGTGCCGGTGTCGTGTGCTCGGTGGTCTGGGCATCGATGCGCTGTGGAAGGCACCTCCCTTGGCAATGGTCTGCGAATTCCAACTGTAAATTGGCCCAGTCGACTCGCGGGTTGTGCTTGCGCAACCATGGGAGGCCCAGGATGACCGGGTTGTCTTGCGCGAGTGATGTCACGAAGAAAGTGATCATCTCGCGGTGATCCCCGATTACCAGCTCCGTTGTCATTTCGAACTCGATCCACGACGACAAGACACCGTCTGCCAAGTAAAGCGGCCTCTTCCTGCCCATCTTGGTCATCGGTAGCCGATTCCTCGTCGCGAATGCAAAATCCACAAATGCCATTCCTGTACACCCAGAATCCACCAGTGCTACGCACACAACTTTGCGCCCGTCGGAGATAAGTAAGAGGGAAGGAGGATTGATTTGTTGTCACTCCCCAGCGCACTGAGGGTTAATCTATCTTCATCCATTCCTCCACTTTGCTCCCGACGGCTGTCCTCTGCGAGCGACTGATCACAGAGGGTTGGCGTTTCCCTGGTTCTGGAGGCCCGCTCGGTGACCGCCGTCGCCTTGGTACTCCTCTGGCATCTCCCTGACGAAACCGGGGTTGGGCACATCTTGGTATGCAGTGGTGTCATCCATGAACCGGATCCGCGAGCCGCGCGGCTGCTGCTGCTGGCCCGCGGCGTAACCACCACGACCCTGGGCTGGGCCGCTGCGGAAAGCCGTTCCCTGGGGGCGTTGGCCCTGCTGCTGCTGCTGGTTGCCGTTTGCCGGGTAGCCGTAGCCACTACCGCCAAAGCCACCGTTATCACCGTAGCCCTGTTGGGAACCGCCGTTGCCATAGCCTTGCTGACCCTGGTAGGCACCGCGACCGGCGCCTCTGCCGAAACCGCCGCGGCCACCTCCTCTGCCGGGTTTGTCGTTGGTGCATGTGGACGAGATATGACCCGGCCTGCCGCATCGGAAACAGAGGCCCTCGGTCACGCGGCGGCGGCGTTCCTCGTCGTTTATTCGCGCCATCCTCATCTTGTCGAGGTCCATAGCATCGGGGTCCTTGGGCTTGGGGTTGTCACCGTAGCCATTGCCGTGGCCCTTCTGAATTTTGCGGCGGTAGTCCTCGCCCTCCAGATTGGCTGCCAGCTTCTGGGCCAGATCAACCCAGCCAGCCCAGTCATCGCGGCCGGGTTGAATAACTTGCACCATAACCGCGTCACGAAGGCGCTGCGAGAGCTTATTCTTGAACTCGCGGACCTTCGTGGCCTCGTTCCACTCGCAGATGTCGGTCAGATTGGCGAACTCGGTCAAGAAATCGGAGAACACAGCGAACTTGTCCTTCTGAGCCAGCACAGTCAACTTGTTCTCGGCGTCGGCGACGATGTCGTGGGTCGCGTACTTCTTGGCGAGGGTGGTGATAAAGTCTTGACCCGTCTTCCAAGGCCAAGTGGTGTCATCCTCTGGGTTCTGGAGGACCTTGCCAACACCGTTCATGACTGCCGCGTACGCCATGCCAGCGAGCATCGACTTGGCGTAGAGAATCTTCTTGAGTTCAGTTCTGAACTCGGCCGACCGCATCATCCAGCGGGTCGTGATGGCGTTGCTCCAAGTGTTGAACTGGATAGTTCTCTTTGCCGTGTTCGTCTCTTCGCCCGTGAAGACGGCCGGGTGCGGCAAGTTAATGTCTTTACTGCCGCCGTCGCCACCGCTGGCGTGGTCGCCATTGCCAATGGCTGTCTGCAGGGTTCTGACCAGGGACGCATTGAAATCCTTCTCCTTGGTCAGGCGCTCAATCTCGCCGACAAGACCCAGGTTCTCGTCGACCAGTCTATTAGCGCGCTCCGTGATGGCGGTACCCTCGGCTTGCATTTGCTCGATCACGGTCTCCTGGTTGGCAATCCTCTTGTCCTTCAGGTTGAGCATGTCTTCCATGACGGCCATAAATGCGACGGCCGCCACCTCGGTACTCTCGGCCACATCCAGTGCCTCCTTCAAGATCACCGGCCGGTCGTATGTCTTGAAGAAGTGATGGAGCTGGCGGAACCTGCCATGCTTGGCAAACGCGTCCGCCAGCCGCTCGCGGACATCTACCGCAGGGGTCGTCTTTTCCTGCATGACGTCGGATTCGGCCAGAATCGCTGGCTTGTGACTGATTGGTCTTGGCGATCCGCGCCGGTGAAGTTGTCTTGGTTGTCGGAAAATGGCTCAATTTGTCGGTTGACTCGCACAACGCAACGGTTTCCCGGTCGAATTGCTTTCTGAAAGGTCGCTCGGAATCGCCGAGATTGCTGCGTCTTGATGGAATCGTTGTTTTGGTGAAGCAATTCGATCGTGGTTACGCGCACGAGTTGAAGGTGCAACCTACTGTTATGGTTGCTATCAACAAGGTTGCACGAAGAGTGCAAGAATGGGTGGGCTGCGCAGGCTGAGATATGCCCTGCGTTAGACCCTGCTGCAGTGTGGAGTGCCCCACACCCTAACCCTACAAACACCATGTCACAGGCACAACCTGTGACAGGAAGACTGGAGATGTACAGCCTGGCTAGGAAGCTGGAACTGGAACAGACGGTCTAATGCTCCGTCTTTCGAAGGCCAGGAGGCCTTCTGTTACAACCTGTGCCCAAGAGGGTCAGACTGCAAGGCAGGACGCCGCGGTGGGTGTTATTGACGGTAGGGAACGAAGGTTGCGCAAGGTCCAGACGGGTCGTTACCGTCACAACAGGGTGCTCTACAAAGAACTTGAAGAAGGTGCTTGCAAGATTGTAGACGGGAACATGTAATTGCTTGTGTGAGGAACAAGAACAGTTCCTCACCAAGGGGGCTGTCTACCTATCTTATAACTATAGGAAACTATCTAAGTGCTGAAAAGCAGTCGTGCCAAGCCTCCTGGAGTGCCAAGACCAAAGTGCGCCCTCTGCGCCATGGGTGGACCCACGGCGCACACGGCGCACACCCTGATTGGCCGCCCCGGGCTCTTTGGCTTCGCTCCTCTCATTGGACTGTCGCGGCGGCCCCCAGGTAGCCGCAACCCAATGTCAGACCTGGGTCATGACACCTACTTTCTCTTGTTCGACTTGGACTTGGCCATGGTGATGTGGTAGCAGATCGAAATATTGGACAGGGGCTCGCGTGGTTGGAATTTTTCTCCCCCGCGAGCCTTGGCCGCCACCTGCTCCGTACTTGCCCCACCCCGAGAGGCGGTCAAGGCCTCAATGCTACCCCGCATTCCCCGCATTCCGAAATGTTGACATGGATGCGATGTCTAAATCAACGAGCCAGGCTCATCAGGTCGAGCGCTGTACCCCGGCCTGCATATGGTGATGCAGTTGGTAGTTGTCGCCGATCACCGATACTAGGTAACGGTCGTTGAGAGGGATGGCTCGTTTCCTTGGCATGGACACAGCCCAGTGGAAGACCCAACCTCAACCCGCGCTCAACCGCACGCCAGGGACTGGGGAAATTACCTTTTCATCACACGTCGTGCTGGCATGCGTCCGTCTCGTTTAGGCGGCCGTAGGGCACCTATGCTCGGGCCGCGAGGGGGGGGGTTGCAGCCGCGGGGGCAGCTCCCACCGAGAAGCCGCTAGATAGGTACCCAGGTACACGACACAGGTAGGTCGCCGAGCCCATACCATGCCCTTTCTTTTCCATGGCAACCTACCTAGTTTCCTCGTTATTTTCTCTTTCCCGCCACCGTTCGTTCAACTCGCATCGCTTTCCCGCGACAAAAGTAACCCGCCACAGCAATGTCTGCAGCCACGACTTCTCGGCCCGAGGGACTTGTGGCAATGAAACCGCGACTCTCGTCAATGCCGTTTGAAGTTCTCTGCGCCATCGTCCTCCTCCTCGATCCCATCTCGCTCATCGCTGCCTCGCAAACATCACGGGCTCTCCGAACCTTCATTGACCCTACCCGCCATGACTTTATCCAGCGATTGCTCGCGCTTGAGTTGCTGCCCGAGTCTGGCGGCATCGTGCCTCTCCTCCGCGCACGCGACAGCGCAATCACACCGCCGATGGGCAGTCCCGAATGGCGCCGCAACAAGTACGCCTGCTCGCTGTGTCTCAAACTCCGTTCGCATATGTGGTTTGACAACCATTCCATCTTGCGTCTGAGACTGAGGAAACCCCCGCCCGGAAGCCCCGAGGCGACCAAGCTCACCACATGGGAGTCGCTTGAAATGCGGGACCCCGCCACGAGATGGAAACGCGCCCAGCGACGCGCCGCCGAAGAAAGGGAGCGGTTGGCACCAGAAAGAGCCGCCTACCATCGGTACTGCACCGGGGCCGACTTCCCGACTTCGACTCTGGTGAAATACAATCCGTTGCGAATCAACTGGGATTTCGACTTCGGTCCTGCCGATATGCACGCCGAGGACGCCGAGAAGGCGCTGTGCGGAACGGAGCGACACAAGCGCGCCTGCAACCACTGCCGATACCTGCGCGGCGACTGGAGCCACCTAGGCCTGGCCCTCGGTCGTCCGGGCGCACCCATTGTCAAGAGCCGGCACGTCCCGTTCCCTCATGTCTTTGAACGCCACTTTCCGGGCTTCCTCGACTTCCTCTATGAGCGAAACCCGGATCCAGTCCTCTCACCTCCCCAAGCCTATCCAAGACTCTTCAAGAATCTCAATTACAACTCCAATCACCGTCACGACATGTGGACCCAGTATACCGCCTATTGTGGCTCCTGCTCACAATGGCAAGAGCTGGCCGGATTTGGCTACTATGCCAGTTACATGAACGAGATCCCAATGGTGCCCTTGGACCGGCCCAAGCACCAGCCGCCCATCCCCTGGCCGACCTGCTGCAACCAATGCTCGCAGAAGGAGGACCGGTCGGCGTTCACCCAGCGAGCTTCCGGGACCGCAATCCAAGTGGCGAACGTAGCCCTGTGCGCGGTCACTGAACGCCTTACCTATGGCTGGGACGGTCTTTTGCGCGACTTCGAACTCCACCCGCTGAAGCGCTTCCGTCGCACTGGTGAGAGCATTTTGTCTGGCTTACCGTCGAACCCCGGTACTCACCAAACGCCATTTCGGACGCTGATGTTTGACGAAAGCATCCTTCCAGACCTTCGTATCCGGCTGGAGAAGGTGCGGTCGTTCTTTCGTGACGGGGTTCCTGATCGTATTAGGTACGAGTATGTATCAAATCACTTCAAGCTGTGGATAGAGGATTATGAACTCAACGAAGCGGTCTACTTGCAGATGAAGAAGGCCGTGGCGATGATCAAGGAGCAGCCGGGTATTGTTGAACTGTACTTGAGCGAAAGGGAACCGTACAGGCTATAGATAGACAAAGTGCAAGGTGGGTATGATCAAGGAAGACGCAAATCTGCAGGCCACGATAATGCTTCTCGTCTGGTGTACCAAGGCCGTCGCATACCTTGCAGGAGCAAAGTCTCGCTCCTTGCGCACTGCCCAACTGTGCTGTCTCTGAGGCATGTCGCCGCCCAATCGTCACCAAATCCCCTCTGTTTCTTCCACACGTGCCACAGGGGATGATTTTGTAGCATGCCATTTTTGGAAATGTATTCCCCCCCATATTTATTTCAGAAAAGACAACCTCTTTAACACACCGGCTGGCCATTCCCACAACACTACCACCAGTGCCAGCAAGAAAGCATATATCAAAAATACCTACGCAGGGCAACTTGGTTGATGGGGGAATCTCAGGTGTGATTCAGATGAAGTGGTTCAATAGACTGTGGAAGGATGATGCCAAAAGAGAGGCTATTCCGAGAGTGGAATCGCCAAGGCAAATCTGTGGGTGTGGGCGCCGGAGCACAGGCCACACCGCACAGACCCCGCGCACGTGAGTAGGGCGTGGGCCATCCTCTATCTAATCTGTGTTATCTTATCTAGAGGCCGGCGCATTCCGGCATCATTGGTACTACTAATCAAATCATTCAAGTCTATATAGGTAGGTAGATATAATAGTAGACCTCCATCCCATAGCAACGACATACGTCGATCCACCCTCTGTATTAACCTTGACATGGCTCACATGTAGGGATCTTTAGGCCCCCGCCCTGTTCCTCTCCGTCACGGGAGTAAAGTCGGCGGCGCCGGGTCTCTCTACCTTGGGACCCCGGCTGGTGGTCGTTGAGCCCGACGAAGCGCCACGGGCAAAGGACCCGAACGAGCCATAGTAATCCCAGTCCCAAAAGTAAAAGCTCACACGCCAGTCGCCGCCGCATCTCTTTGAGCTGTCACCAGTGCAGGGCCAACCGCACTCGCTCTCGTTCACCAGCCAGGAGTTTTGGTGGAGAGTGTGGCCGCACATGCACCGGCCGCCGGCCTCGAGACCGAACAAGTCGTAGCCCTCGTAAAAGCAGAACCAGCCACATTCCTCGGGGGTATTGGAATCGGACCACTGGACCACGTTGCCCAGTGCCCACTCGACCGGATCGTCGTCGGTAACGCAGCCGGCGTAGATGGGAGTGGGGCCAAGGGGGTTGCGCCCAAAGGTTGTGATGTGCTGATGGCCGCCGCACGGGGGCCAACCCTCTGTGTCCCCGAGACATCCGGCATTGCACTCGCCCTGGCGGACAGCCTGGCTACTCGGGCGAAGAGTATTGCCGCAACGGCAGGAGCTTCCCGCCTCCGTTCCAAAGTAATCCCAGGCCGTACACTGGCTCTCGCACAGCTGGTTGGTCATGCTGGACGACGGGAACGAGTACCCGTCCAGCACGGGGCCGGTTGGGTCGGCGTCGGTGAGGCAGCCCAGCCACACGTAGGCCGGCGTGTCCTCGGGCCCGAAGACGTTGATGCGCCGGTCGCCGCCGCACGTCTGCGTCGGGTCGCCCGCGCAGGCCATGTCACACTCGGCCTCGTTGCCCGCCCGCGACGTCGTCTCTCCGCGTCGCCAGCCGCAGAAGCACTCGACGCCCCACTCGACACCCCAGAACGGATACCCGTTCTGGTCGACGCAATAGTCCTTGCAGAACTCCAGCGTCATCTGCGAGTCCGAGATGAAGTCGTAGCCCAGCACGCGCTGCAAGGAGCCCTCCGCAAAGCAGCCCATCATGCGGAAGCCGTCGAACACGAAGGGGGGCGTGGCCGTGGCCGTCGGCGCCGACGTCGTCGTCGTCGAAGACGACGTCAAGGTGGTGGTGGTGGGGATCGTGGCGAACTCGACGCACTCGCCCGATCGGCAGTTGCCCTCGTCGCAGAAGCCCGGGC
This sequence comes from Podospora tetraspora, assembly GCA_027943155.1. NCBI lineage: Eukaryota > Fungi > Ascomycota > Sordariomycetes > Sordariales > Podosporaceae > Podospora > Podospora tetraspora. Next base: position 243,084 of record JAQKAE010000007.1, read on the forward strand.
CGGTACCGCACTGGCCCGTCATGCTGCAGCAGTCGCCCTGGACGCCCGCGCAGAGCCGGTCGCCGTGGTCGGGCCCGCAGGTGCCGTCGGTGCTGAAGACGGCGTCGCCTGCGCACGCCCCCTCGTAGCAGGTCCCCGGCGTGCAGTCGGCCTCGGTGGCGCCGCAGGTGAAGGTGTTGGCGTTGCAGCACGGGAGGTCGGTGCCGTAGCAGGTGGCGCCATTGTTGGTGGGCCCGCAGAGGCCGTCCAACGCCAAGAGCGGCTGGATGTCTGTGACAAGTCTGAGTTAGCCATCGTGATGTCCTCGCTCTCCCTGTCTCGTCGAACCGACTTACAGCCACTGACGCAGTACTCGGTATTGGGCTGGATGTTGCTGCAGTCGGGCTCCAGGGTGGGATTCAGGGTGAAGAAGGTGTCGAGGTCAAGGCTGTAGATTTCGGCCATCCTCATGCACGAGTAGTAGTTGACAACATCGTAGGTGCGCCCCGGGCGTTTGCAGTTGACGTCGCCGGGGGCGAGCACCCCTCCGATGGGGAGCTCGGTGAAGGAAGCAAACATGAGCGCCACGCCCGTCGGGGCCGCCATCCTGTTTGCGGCGTTTCCCCATGTTGAAGGCTGGCACTCGTCGGCCGCCGACGATGGCGGGAGCAGCAGCAGGAGCCACGCGGATAGGGCTTGCGAGAGCTTCATGGTGGTGTCTCGGGGCTGTTAATGCCTGGGCGGACTTGGTCGCGTCTGGCCGGGCATGCTGGAGGCGAGATGCCATGGAAGGACGTGGGCAGGTACCTAGATATCGTGGGCGAGAGGAAGGTGCCCTCGGCGAGGGTGAGGCCAGGGTCCAGGCCGGGGACCCGGAATGCCGAGCCCGGCCGGCCCGGTGAGGGCAGGACAGGGTTGAGTCGGCTACCCCTGACATGCCACCTTGGCTTCCGGTGGTGTCAAAGCGGTTGCCGCGCCAATATTCCGGACTTGCCAAGGTAGTCCACGGCTACCTGGCAACTTATCACTACACAGCAGGGTACCTACCCTGTCCGAATTATTCAACGTTGCATTGCAGCCCATATCCTATGTCTCGTTGGTCAGGACCTCGTGTCCCCCGCGCTTGCAACTCACGCCGGTGGCGTGCCGGCCCTTCCCGCAACTAAATATTGACCTAAATCCAGACCGAGCCGGGGTCCAGTACCTTTCCCATGGATGTCCATCCTACGCAACCTTCCCACCTACCAGGTAAGGTGAGCTTGTCTTGACCGGGGCGAGGAACCCTTTTGTGAGTTCCCGCCCCGCGTCGTAGGCGGCAAAACGCCCCGCCACAGCATGCAGTGCGATGTGGGGGCATGGTGATAATCAACGGCCCGTACCTTGACCGCGCGCGCCGGGGGGAGTGGCACGTATCAACCCGGTGCTAACGGCGGTCACCAAGTCAGGGGGCACAGTTCAGGCATGCTGCGCGTCGCGGCTTCCCTAGATAGGTAACGTGAAAAATTCTTGCTCCGGCCAAACTGTCACCGCCAAAAAAAAGACTGTGAATCCATGGCATGGTGGACTGTTGATGCGCCCTGACCCCTTGGCAGGTACCAAGGTACCTAGGTACCTCGATAGGGAGGTGGCCAGGGATCACCTAGGTCCTTGGTCAGTGGTGAGGTTGCCATGACCACCCGAACTTGGTGCCTTATATCTGTCAAGACCAGCACGCCAGGTCGAGCGGGTTGGGCAAGAGATACGGGCAAGCACGAGGATTCCCATCCCCCTCTCTCCCACTTGCACCTCCTGCCTTCCATCATTGGTACCTGCGTACCTGCTCACCCACCTCCCCTGGGCACCTCCTCGCCCAAGTTGCCCGCTCCGTCTTTTGCTTGTCCTCCTCCTCCCGTCGCTAGCAATTCAGGCACAGAGAAAGGCTTCCATCAACAGGTACAGTGACACTGCGACTTCCCCTGCCATCTCTCGTACCTGCCTACTAACAAGCAAACCAGGGCTGGAATCGGAGTGGACGGCCGACCTCCCCCTTCCCGGCTGCCATGGCGCCTCCATGGCTTGCTGCCTGCCTGGTGGGCTTTCTGGCCCTGCTTTCCCCTCGGCTGCCAGTGGCCCAGGCTCAGTACAGTCAGGACTACAGGCCCGTGAAGGGCACTGGGTCAAACCCCAACACGTTCCTCTACCTCCCGACCTCGGACCAACGAGTGGTCGAGCAGGTGGTGGATCTCGCCTCGGGGGAGTCTACCGGCTATTTTGTGCTGCTCGTCTACAACTGCCACTACATGATCGAAATCTGCAAGAATGCCGACAACTGGTTCAGCGTGAACCGGGCAACTATGCACTCGGGCAGCAAGCTGCCGCACAGGGACAGCACTTTTGGCTGGGACTTTGATACCGGCAATCGCAAGAACCGCAGGGACAATCGCAAGCACCGGCGCCGCGAACAGTCGTGTCCCTCCAACTGGAAGGACACTCCCATGGACAGGTGCCCCGAGGCCGGTCAAGAAAAGCCCTACCGCCACGACAAGCAATGGCATACCACGGCCGTCGATCCCAAATGGAAACACATCAACAAACTCGCACCCCTCGTCAAGGTGAGCTCGGGGATCCGGTACACGTGTGACGAATTCCCCGCGGCGCCCTGGGTCGAGGGCGGCACTGGATTCTCAAGCAGCGCCAGCAAGGCCACGACACGCTGCGCCGCCATGCGCTGCCAAGCAAAGCACAAGGCGGAACAGGACTGGCAGGGCACGGCTCACAACATCCTGCAGCAGCAGCTCAAGAGGCTGGCCAAGCAAGAGAAAGCCCTCGACCCCAACGGGCCGTTTGGAAAGTTCGAGGACAAGAGGAGCGTCGCGCTTTTCCGCTTCACCCAAGACAAGCCCGGAGTTGCTGACGGCATCGCTGCCCGCGTCTGGACAATCGCCGACAACGGCGTCGTGAACACCAATCTGAAGAACAGCACCATCAAGCAGGGGCTCAAGAGGCGGCAAGCCATCCTCGCGCGAGACATCCTGGCCGCTGCCAACGCCTCCCTGGCACCGGGCGAACCCCTCCCGCCTTACGAGGTGCTCAAGCAGCTCATCGACCTGGGTTTTGGGACCGAGCAGGCTGTGCTTGCGAACCAGACGGAGCCATCGGCCTGGGAGCGCTCCGGCAGCCCCGGCTTCCACGCCTACGACTCGGACGACCATGGCGACGCTGCCCTGTCCGACGACGCCGCCGCCACCGCCGCCGTGGTGGGTTTGGGCGCCCGCTGGGATCTAAACTTGCAGGGCTCGTGCCACAATGCATCCTCGGCTTCGGCCTACCACCAGGCCGATCGCCGCTCGCCTGTCCCGCCTCGGCTCGGCGCTGCTGCCGCCTCTCCGCTGTGGCGTAGGAACTTGACCGACCCCTCGGTGCTGCCACACAACGCGTCGCTGGCTGACCTGGACACGGCGCGCGCCCTCATCCGGGACGCCATCGCCGAGTCAGGGCGGCTCAACAAGGCGCGCGTGGCCAACCCCCTCCGCAACCATTACGAGCTGAGGCCCGGCACCGTGATCGGCGCTCCGGGGCCCTTGAGCCGGCGAGCCCGGCCCGGGCCCGTTATAGAGCACCCCTTGCTCAAAATCACCGAAGAGATCGCTAGGGCGGCTGCCCTCGTAGCCCAGGCCGACGCCATGACCTCGGCAGGCGTCGGCTTCTCGAACCAGACGCTAACCCGACGCCAGTCGGGCGGCGGCAGCGGCACGTACTGGATGCAGCACCTGGCGCGAAAGGGCAGGGTCCCGTGGGGCAGCGACCCGTCGTACACCGTATTCCGCAACGTGCGCGACTACGGGGCTGTCGGCGACGGCATCACCGACGACACCGAGGCCATCAAGTTCGCCCTCCTCGACGGCCAGCGGTGCGCGGCTAACTGCAACGGCGCCACGACTAAGAACGCTATCGTCTACTTGCCGCCCGGCACCTACCTCATCTCGTCGGCCGTGCCGCTGCCGTTTGGCACGCAGCTGATCGGCGACGCCGTCAACCGGCCCGTCCTCCGCGCGGCCACGTCTTTTACCGGCTTCGGCGTCGTGTCTGTCAACGAGTACACGGGCGGCGGTACCGGTACCGACGGGCTGGAACAGCAGTGGTACGTCAACACGGCCAACTTTTACCGCCAGCTGCGCAACCTGGTCATCGACGTGCGCTCTGCGCCGGCCGCCGAGACGCCCGTGGCGGCCCTCCACTACCAGGTCGCGCAGGCCACGAGCACGCAGAATGTCGAGCTCATCGCCGGCCCGGGGCAGATCGGCATGTTTGCTGAGAACGGCAGCGGCGGCCAGATCTCCGACATGACGTTTACCGGCGGCGCATATGGCATCTACGGCGGCAGCCAGCAGTTCACGGCGCAGCGCCTCGTCTTCCAGGGCTGTGACGTCGGCGTGCGTACCATCTGGGACTGGGGCTGGGTGTGGAAGTCCATCACCATGACCAACGTGGGCGTGGGGTTCAAGTTGGTGCCCGAGGGGACCGCGGGCAATGTGGGCTCGGCCGCCGTCATGGACTCGTCCTTTATCAATGTCAACACGGTCATCATGATGACGCCCCCAACCTCGACGCCTGGGACGGGCACGACTGGCTTGCTCCTGGAGCGTGTGGCGCTGTCCGGCGTCACCAACGCCATTGCCGATGACAACAACGCTGTGCTGCTGTCCGGGACGGCCGCCGGGCCGCTGATCGACCACTGGACCCTGGGCCCCGTCTACTCCGGCTCCTCCACCAGCCGCAGTTTCAGCATGGGCGGCAAGATTGGCAACTACCGGCGGGACCCGTCCCTGCTCGACACCAGCGGCGCTTACTTTGAGCGCCCCAAGCCGCAGTACGAAGACCTCACGGCGGCCAACTTTGCGCACGCCCGGGACTATGGCGCTACCGGGGATGGGGTCACGGACGATACGGCCGCTCTCCAGAGGGCTGTGTACGAGAGCCTGGCCGCGGGTAAAGTCCTCTTCATCGACGCCGGCAACTACATTTTGACGTCGACGATTCAAATTCCGCCCGGTTCTAGAATCGTGGGTGAGGCCTGGTCGCAGCTCGTCGCCGTCGGGCCGTACTTTTCCGATGCGGCCAACCCCAAAGTGCTGATCCGAGTGGCCGAGGTGGGCCAGACGGGTGACGTTGAGATGCAGGACCTCATGTTTACGACGCGTGGTCCGACGGCCGGGGCTGTGCTCGTCGAGTGGAACATCAAGGCGAGTAGCCCCGGGTCGGCCGCCCTGTGGGATTGCCACGTGCGCATCGGTGGCGCCACGGGCACCGAGCTCACGCCGGCCGAGTGCCCGGCCGTCCGGTCTGGCATCGCCGGGCCCAACTGCAACGCGGCCAGCCTAATGATGCACGTCACCAAGTCGGCCTCGGGCTACTTTGAGAACATGTGGCTCTGGGTGGCTGACCACATGATCGACGACCCCGACCTGATCGACGCCAACAACACCATGGTGCAGTGCTCCATCTACGTCGCTCGCGGCCTCCTCGTGGAGAGCAAGCACGCTACCTGGTAAGGAACCCCCATCGTTCGCTGTGCCCGGAGGGTTGCCCGCGCGGGGACAGGATATGCATCACTGACAAACCAACTTCCCCCGGGACTAGGCTGTACGGCACCTCGTCCGAGCACGCCGTCTTTTACCAGTACAACTTCCACCAGGCCAGTCACATCTTTGCCGGCATGATCCAGACGGAATCGCCGTACTACCAGCCCACGCCGCCACCGCCGGCCCCCTTCGCCGCCAACGTCGGTGTCTTTACCGGCGATCCTAGCTACGACTGCGTCGCTAACAATGAATTTAGCGGGTGCGACGAGTCATGGTATGTCTTTGTCCGGCGTTCCTAGACGGGGGCCCGGTGCCTAATACAAACTGACACACACGTGTACTGTAGGGCCGTCATCATGCGAGGTTGTAGCAATATCCTGGTCGCCAGCGCGGGCTTGTACTCGTGGTTCTCGACGTACGAGCAGACGTGTATCGGCGGCCAGTTGTGCCAAAAGGCCCTGGTGCTTCTGGACGGTAACCACGCCAGCGTACGCTTCCAGCACCTTATCACCATTGGCGCGAAATATATGGCCGTGATGGATGGCGTGGGCATCGAGGCCACCGACAACCTCAATGTAGACGCACACCCGTTTTGGTCCCAGATTTCCATTCTGGACGTGGCCAGCGATGGCTCGCAGTTCGACGACGTCCTGTGGATCGACCCGGTCATCTGGGGCATGGCGCAACCGCAGTTCAACTGCCACCCGCCCTGCACCGTCAGGCTCCCTCCCTGGAAAGGCGCTACCAGCACCATCGACTACCCCCGGATGACGGTTAGCTCGGGTGCGTGGACAAGCGTTCTCTTTCGGGCGCCCCTGACGGTGTCGGTGTGGATCCTCGAGACCGAGACCATCACGGCGCCGCCCGGTGGCCCTAACAAGAGGGCGCCGATGCACTCCCACACGAAGCGGCAGGCGGCGGTCCAGACGGTCGAGGTCTACCCCACCTTGGCCCAGACGCCGACCTGGCCTGTCGTCGTCTACGAGGGGCCGGACGGGGTGATGAGCACGGCCTCGCCCACCGAACCCATGCCGACGCCTCCGGCCATCACCCCCGGCGCACCGGCGCCGCTCATCGGATCATGGCCATCGGTTGCCATCTTGGCCGCCCTCGACCCGAACCTGGCGGAAATGCCTCTTGTCGGTGTCTGCGATACCGAATACTTCGACTGCCCGCACAATCAACCGGCAACCGGCCTTGACCTAGGAAATGACGATGAGGACCCGGACTACGACGAGAACTGGGAAGACCTGCAGGTTGTGTGCCCCGAGACGACTACGACAAGTGTTGCCCCGGCGAGGGTCACCTCTCACCCCATGCAGAACTCAGTCGCGTGCATTGATCAAGGCAAAAAGGTTACCAACAGACTCCTCGTGAATGCCATCAAAACGTTCTGCGTCGGCTTTGGGGGCCCAGGTGTTAGGTATTTTGGTAGCAAGAGAGTAGGTCTCAACGCCATGAAACGAGACACTCAGGAAACCGTCATGCTGGAGAGTGGGTCTTGGCTACACAGCGCGAAACAGGAGGTGCCCGGTCAAGTCGAGGTTGATATCGGTTTGGAGGTGTTTGCCGGCTGCGAGTGGGAGTATGACGAGGAAGAGTGTAAGCGCTACCTTGGGGTTGCTGTCAACTCGTGCGATTGTAGTGGTGTGAATGGAAAGCAGGGTGGAGTGGTCAAGAACGACTGTCTTTTGTGGTGGGTGGATCCAAACTTCAAGTTCTAATAGACGAGCTAGCAGCCTAGGTGTTTTGTATGTCCGTACCTTTTCTGCCGATCCTATTTCTTCTTTTGTTTTCCCATGTACCTAATTTGGTGCCTGCCCAATGCAGGGGATATGATTAGCAAGTCTTGGAAGTCTTGGTTGGTCTTTGCGACCTGACCAACTTACTTGTACACCTAACTACCCAACTGGGACAATTCAGACAGCAGGCCGAATGTGAGGAGCTCACTTTCAGAGTCATGTTTTGAGATGACAGCGATGGAATAATTCTCGAAACCTGTCTACAACTCTACCCACCTTAGTTAGGTACCTAGGGTAGAGATCGGCTACAAGCGCAATGTACCATGGTGCAATAGGCGCGCTTAAGGACGCACACCTCACCATGTACATTACCAACAGGCAGTTCTCCCAGCAGCGGTCGACACGCGATGGCCATCTATCGTCAAATTTCCCAGCGCGGGCGGATGTTTGCGAATGTAGGTCCCGCGAGTCGTTGACCGGTCCGGCAAGTCCGGCAAAATGCACGACAACTCGACCACTTTATCTACCTCCTAAGCTCGATTGGCGAAGAAATAATTCTGTCCATGTGTCGTCGCAACCGTTGTTACCGTTGCAACGCCCAGGGCGCTAAGGGCGCACGACCTGGGCATCTCCGCACTACGCATGCCCTAGACTACACGGTATCATCTATGTGGATTATGTTGTTGGGGAACCCATCCTATAACGACATTAACCGAGGTTAGATGGCGGCTCGGCGGCTGGGCTTAACTCCGCTATCCGACCGGCCCCCGGCGTCAAGCAAATGCACGACGGGGGGTATTCGTGCCTCGACTACATCATCGGCAGTGGGGTCTCGATCTCGGACATGATTACCTAGGTACCAAGATACGGGATCTGCGCTCGCCTAGCAAGGACTGGCACGAGCCTGCGAGAGGCTCTAATCTATGCACGATCTCTCTGTAACGGTCCAAGGTAGTATTATTGCAACTAGCTGGGGCGACTCTACGAGTACGCAGAACTGAAGAGGAAAGAAAAGGATGCGAGAGATGCCCGCAGGCGCGGGATCTCTAAATACATGACGTGCCTCTCTGTTCAGAGAGAGAAGAGCAGGGCTCTTCCTTGTATTCTTTTTTCTGAGAAGCTCCGGCCAATCAGGAACTCTGTTTTACAAAACTCTCAACACCATCGCGAACATCACCACTTTCCCACGCCCTTGGCGGGCTTTCCTGAGCCTTCCCGCCCCTCACCCTCCTCGACCTCATCAAACTCCTCGCCCATCCTTCAACATGGGTGCTTCCGACCTCCTCGCCAACCTTCGCGCGTCGCGATCCGCTGACGCGGACGCAATGTGGCGAACGGTGGAGTCCATCGCCAAAGCATTTGATAACGCCATCGCTGCCGCCCCAACTCCCTCTCCCCACGACAAAAAATGGCAGTCCGTCTGCCTCAGGGCCGTAATGGCCACCATCGAACGACTGACCGACCCCTCGGGCTCGTCTCATCCTCCACCTCCCACGCCCAAAGGCCCCTCCCAGGGCCCCCAACCTGCGAAGAACGACAAGCCAGCGTGGAACACGGCCGCAAAAGGAAAGGGGAAGGCCCCGAGCCCGGACTTTGGTCAGGCAGACTCCGCTCCCCCCTCTTCTCGGGCCACCAGCCCAACCTCGCCACCCCCCACCTACGCAAAGGTGGTTGGTCAGGAAGCCAGCCTCTCAGGGAAGGCCACGACCAAGCCCAAGTCGCCACCCAGAGACGAACGCGTCTTCCTGCGCGCCACGCCCGGCGACCCCATTCGCGAGCTGTCCCCCTCGGAGTGCCGACTGTTGGTCATCCAGAAGCTCAAACTCGCAAACACCGACGTCAGGTCGGTGTTCCGAACCGCCGGCGGCTGGGGTTTCCTCTTTACCCCGCCGGCCCGAACCAAAGTACTGGACGCCAAGGTGCCCAACATGCGCTTCGAACCATCGACAAAGTGGTTTACATACGTGGTCTCGCGAGTCCCTCGCACGGCGATGACGCTCGAGGGGCTCTCCCTCACCGAGACCCTCCTCCCCGGAGAGGCGGAGCGGTCGACCGGACGTGCCCCGGTCCGCGTCACCCGGTCCCGTTTCTCGGCGGAAGCGGACCCTTGGCAAACGTGGCTTTTCTCTTTCGCCACACCGGTAAAGGGGACGTTCACCATTTTTGACTCTGACCGCTCCCGGCCGGTAGTCGACACGGTCCGCATCGTACAATGCGCAACTTGCCTCGCCTTTCATGGCCCCAAGCCCTGCCTGGCCAGACCAAGGTGTCTGGTGTGCGGAAAACGGCACACCCCCCCACCAGGGAAGGGACCCTTTGCGTGGACCTACCCAAGTGCTCTAACTGTAATGGCCCGCACACGGCCGTAACCCCCTCCTGTCCAGCACGACCGACTGTCGAGAATGGACGCATCCGACGACCGACGAACGATCAGCTCGCTGCAGTCCGACGGGCCGGCGCGATTGCCTGGAAAGCGACGCTGGACAGAAAGACCCAAGCGGCACCACCCAGCCCGCTGATCCTCCCGTCCCGAGGAATGACAGTCTCAAAGGACCCGGCCAGGGATATACTCACGGGGGCCAACGTTACCACGGTCGGCACCAGAACCTCGACGACCATGTTGGTAAACAACGAAGCGGCCGACACCCCCATGATGGACGTCTTTTCCCCACCCAGCTGGGCACCAGGCCAGTCGGTCCCCAAAGCACTCCGGGGCAGCCGCTTCGTACAGGCTGACGTGGCCAGGAGGGCACCCGGCGCGACGGCTCCGGAGCCTACACGGGGACTCGGTACGACAACCCTGGCGGGGTTCCCCGAGGCGTTGGAACCGGAGGACAGGCCTTTCACCTCCCTCCTGCTCAAAGGGGTTAAAATGGGGACGGTGCCTTCTCTCACAAACAAACAATGCTTTCAGGCAAGATGGGAAGCGCAGTCCTCAACCGTGGGGTTCCCCGTGCTGGCAGGTCACTGCTGGCCCTCCGACACCCCAGGCGCAGATGACTGGGAAGTATACGTCGGGTGGGGTTTTGAAGGAAAGGCGGTGGTGGAAGGGGTGGAGGCAGTCGTGGTCGACTCTCGAGGCCCGCCTAACAGAACGCCCTCACCTGTGGCTGCCGGCCCCCCCCCCCCCCGCCGCAGGCCTACCCGTCCCTGGCCGCGGGGCATACGGTACACCTCCTAGGGGTGTCCCTAGAGGACGAAGACGGCCTCTCGGAGCGCCAGCTCCTACAGAAAGCATGGAGCGAACAACCGATGCTGGCGCCACATAGGATCGAGCACGCCCTGTCCCGGCCTAGCAGGATCCCCAGCCTGGTCGACTGGCAGCTCGTCGTATCAGCGCTGTGCCCAGTACCTTTCGTCGTCGGCGGCGCAACGTCGTCACCAGGCACTTTCGTCAGGGCCGACAAGGCGTTGGACACAGAGCGGCCCGAGGCCCCCCAAGAACCGTCGTGGACAGACGCCTCAGACGATTTCGCCTTCAGCCAGGCAAAAGCCTTCTTGAACAACCTGGCCCCGGTCCGTGCAGGAGGGGACGAGGACGCCCTGAGAACGCTGCTGCTCACAGAGGACAGTGCTGGGGAGATCGTTGTTAGCCTCCCCGCCGACGGCCCAGAGCCCCAAAAGTCCCCTCCCGCAACAGCGGCCCGGGCCAGCCCCCTCAGACCCCAGAGAGGCAGAGGAGGTCGGGTGACAAAACCACGCCCAGAGTAACTAGGACGTCGTCACCACTTAAGACCTCTTTCCTCGCGACCACGGCCCCGAACCCGCCTCCCCAACGGGGTCGAACAGATATGAAGGTGGCACTCCAAGACAACACCGCAAGATCGGCGGCCGCGGACCCTTTGGACCGACTTTTGGTCCTCCAAGCCAACGTCGCCAAGTCGACAGCCTCGACAAACGCCGCCCTACAACTAGCGGCTGCTGAGGGGCCGCGGTCGTCCTCCTCCAAGAAGTGGCGTCTTTCGAAGTAGCGGGTGCCCGCTTCTTCGCTAACCACCAGGCCTACGTCTCCTTCCCTTGTCAGGAAGGAAACTCAGGGCCAAGAGTAGTTACCTACGTCCGCCGGGACCTGGCCCACACCACTACCGTTGTGGGGTCCTTCTTCTCTGGCGTCACCATAGGAATAAGGGGGTGGACCGTCTCAAACTTTCATATAGTCCCTGCCAACAAGGACACCTTGGAAGGACTGGAGACCGCCCCGCCGCGGGCAGCAGCTGGGTTCTGGCCGGCGATTTCAACTGCACCCACCCGTCCTGGGACCCTCACTCAACCGTCTCTGGCTGGGACGGAGGGTACCTTCACAGACTAGTCTCAAGCCACGATGGAACCTATACTGGAGACAGTGTCCCAACCAGGTACAACGGCAGGAGGGTCATCGACCTGGCTTTCTCTAACCACGGGGACGTCGTCGCCGAAACAGCCACGGAAAACCTCCTAGGCTCGGATCACAAGCACCTGTGGATCACGCTCCCACCTTCCCCCCTGCCAGGAGCCCCGGACCCCCGCGCCCCGAGGCCCTGCCCAGTGGCCCTGAGGAGGATCCTCCAGGGACTCCTCCTCCCCGCCTCGGAACCCCCTCCCGTGTCCTCAGTCACGGAGCTCGAGTCCTCAGCCAAGCTCCTCATATCTCTCCTCACCGAGGCAGCCAGAGCGGCCACCCCGCCGGCAGGCCGCACCCGGCTAAAAAGGCGCACCAACTGGTGGAACGAAGAGTGCGAAGCCGCCAGAGAAGCCATGAAAAATGCGCAAGAACCCGACAGGAAAGCCAGGGTGAAAGTTTTCTCCCGGACGGTCCGCGAGGCGAAAAAGGCCGCCTGGAAGGCCTACCTGGTCGGCAAAGGCCCGCACTGGGCGGCAGCCCGGACTCTGAAAACCGGTTCCAGGGGCTTCAGGACGGGGCCCGGAAGCCAGAAGACGCCGGAGGACTCCTTCCGGGAGTATTACAAGAAAAGCTTCCCGGAAAACCCCCCTACGGCCAGCGGGGAGCTTCCCCCCCCCCCCAGTGTGCCCATGCCCTGGGACGAGTCGGTCTCCCCAGAAGAGGCCTTTTGGGGGTGTACAAGGGGAAAATCCTCCACCCCAGGCAACGACAACCTGGCCAGGCGTGCCCTGAAAGAGGTGTGGCAGGAGGTGGGACCTTGGATCCTGGCTGTGTACAGGGCGTCGCTCTCGCTGGGGCACTATCCGTCCGCCTTCCAGGATGCGCGCGTCGTACTGATCCCCAAGCCCAGTGGCACTGGGCTACGGCCTATCTCCCTGACCCCTACGGTGGCCAAGGGACTCGATAGGATCGTCGCCGACAGAGTTAGCCGTGTAGTAGTCCAGTTCGGGATCCTGGGGGACACCCACCTCGGCGGCTTGCCCGGCAGGGGAACGATGGATCTCTTACAGGCTTTCGTCCACGATATGGAAACCGGACGCCAACAGGCCACAGGAATCTTCACCACCCTCGACGTGGCCGGAGGCTTCGACAACGTGGAGGGCGCGCGCCTCGGAAAGGTCCTGGTCTCCCAGGGGTGGGCCCCCTCCCTGGTCCGTTGGGCAGTCTCCTTTGCGAGACCAAGGGCGGTGACTTTCCACGAAGGAGGAAGGCTGTCGATGCGCAGGACCCTCCCCAGAGGCCTCCCGCAGGGCTCCCCGGTGTCCCCCGTCCTCTTCGCCCTCTACCTCGCCCCAGCCCTCCCCAAAAACTCCCCCCCTGGCTCCACCACGTTCACCTACACCTACGCAGATGACATCGGGGTCCTCGCGAGGGCAGCAACCCTGGAGCTAGCCATGGAACGGGCAGACGAGGCCGTCTCGGCCACAGCTGGTGCCCTCCGCGCCGCCGGCTGCCCTATCAGCCCAGACAAAACCGAGGCCCTCCTGATAAGGAGGGGGGCGGGCGACTCTTCTTCCGTCCTCCCCACCGCCCTGGGAAACCTCCCCCTAAACAAGGCTATCAAGTGGCTGGGAGTTACCATCACCAGTGACCTCAGCTTCGGCCAACACGGCAAGGAGATGGTCCGAAAGGCTGGTAGAAGACTGCGGACGATCTCCGGAATGCTCGCCCTCATGAGACCGGAGCAGGCGGCCTCCGTCTACAAGGCGCTGGTTCCCCCGGTCGCCCTCTATGGGGCGGAGCTGTGGTGGAAAGGGCCCATAGGCAGGACTGTGAGGGGCCTGCCCATGAAGGCGTCCGGACACGAAGGGCTCGTGGAAAGCATCGACGTCCTCACTCGCCGCGCAGGCCGCATCGCTTTCCCCTTCCACAGGAGGGCCCCGGGCACTGCGGTACATCGGGAAATGCAGATCCCCCCGGCACGCTTCCTCCTAGAGGAACGAAGAGGAAAGTGGAGCCTAAGGGCAAAACTTTTCGACGCGCACCACCCCCTAGCCACTAGGAAGCACAAGCAGAATGCAGGAAACCCCACCCGCCTCGATGCCAAAGCCAGCCTGACGCTACTCGACGAGGCCCTCCCGGTAGGGCCGTACCGGGCAGACGCAGCCGCCTGGTCCGTCGCTGCCAAGCGGCCCCCCCCCCGCACCACGCCCCTACCGACTAAGGAGCTGGCAGCCCAGGCGCATAGGGCTCTCCTGGCCACTGCGGACTACGACCTCCTCGTCTACACTGATGGCTCCAAGAAGGGCCACCAGGTAGGATGGGGAGCCGCGGCCTACGACAAAGAGGGCCTTTGCGCCTGGGAAGTCAAAGGAGCCTGCCCGGGCCTAACGATCTATGACGCCGAGATGAGAGCAGTCGAGGAAGCTCTCCAGGAAGCTCTCCAGGCACGCCCGGTCCCGGGCCCAGGACGGGTCCTCTTTTTCAGTGACAACCACGCCGTGGTAACGGCTTTGAAGGGCAAGGCGCCCCTGTCTAGCGGGGCCCTAGCCCGCGGCTTGCAGGCAACACTGAGAAAAAGGGGCTGGAGCGTCTCCTGGGTCCCGGGCCACCGGCATATTACGGGCAACGATCATGCGGACGCTTTGGCCAAACTCGGTGCCTCGTCCTCCCCGGCCGAGGCCCCGGACCTGGCCTCTCTCACGCCGGGAGCAGCCCTATCCCTCGTAAGGAAAAACTTCCGAGACAGTGTCCACACGTGGTGGGCCCAGGAACGACCTCAGGGCTATGCAGCCCTCTCCTTAGGTTTCTGGCGACCGGCACGCGCCCTCCGGCCCCGACCGGGCACTATACACTGGTCCTTCCGGGACTCCCTTGCACCAGACAGGGCGTGGTGGCGGGAAGCCCTCGCCGAAAGAACAGAGTTCGGCTTCTACCAGTCGACCTTTGACAGAATGAAAGTCCTACAACAAGCGGAGTGTAGCGGGTGCGGCCTCCCGAGGGAGCTCCGGCACTTCACTTCGTGCCCTCGGTGGGAAAACCTGGTTGGAAGAGCCCTGGCCCTCACGGGAAGGGGAAAGTCAGCCGCGGCCGATGCCCTCTACGGGCAGTGGGGGGAAGCTTTAGCGGCAGGAATGGCGGCTTTAGAAACAACGTAAGGGGCCCTAGGGACCAGGAAAGTCTAACCAAATGTTTGTTCTCATAGAGTCAGCGATACTAGCTTAACCTAGCGAGCCGAGCCCTTAGGGCCCGCCTCGATAATAAACACACAATCAGAGAGAGAAGAGTGTGGTGGAAGATTCCACGTGCTTCCAGCGTGTGGTCCGTGACTTTTTGGGAATAGCTTCAATCGAGGCCCACTCCGGGGCCCCCATGCTGGCCGAGGGTTACCGAGGCCGTCGCAGGGCCTAGCCCGTTACATCTCTATTTAGCTTCCTGAGAGATCCGCTGGAGGACATTGCCGGTAGTATTCTTGGAGATGGTTTGAAATACCCCTGGGGACATGGAGCTTGGCCAAATTGGGAAAGGAAGAAATCGTCTTGTTACAACCTGTGCCCAAGAGGGTCAGACTGCAAGGCAGGACGCCGCGGTGGGTGTTATCGACGGTAGGGAACGAAGGTTGCGCAAGGTCCAGACGGGTCGTTACCGTCACAACAGGATGCTCTACAAAGAACTTGAAGAAGGTGCTTGCAAGATTGTAGACGGGAACATATAATTGCTTGCGTGAGGAACAAGAGCAGTTCCTCACCAAGGGGGCTGTCTACCTATCTTATATAGGAAACTATCTAAGTGCTGAAGAGCAGTCATTCCCAGGGCTTGGCAGCGCCAAGCCGCCAAGCCTGCAGAGTGCTCTGTCTGCTCTGTCTGCTCTGAGACAGAGCACACAGAGCACACAGAGCACGTCTTAATTGGCCGCATCCAGAGGGGAGGGCTTACGTACTCTTATTGGTCTGTTGTGGCTGCCTGAGGCAGCCTTGGCCCGCATGTCATAGCTTGAGGCATGACACCCAACCTAAGTTGGGCCTCCCTCCGACCGCCCTGCGTCGCAGCCTAGGAAAACCCAGGCGAACACCAAGGCGAAAGGGGGAGATGTCGCGCTCGTTTGTATCGGACGAGGAGAGGATATTGAGGAGGGAGGGGGAGAGGAGGCTTGCGAGGCCGGAGGGCCAGCTTAAGGTCGAGCCCTTTCCGCGTGGGCGGCTTACGATCGGGGTTCGCCCAGGGAACCGAAAGAAGGAGGAGCCTTTGACGGCCGTCGAAGGCGGGAGACGGCGAGCTCGCGGTCTGTGAACGGCGCTTAAAGCCTGGAACTGATTGGCCTTTAAGTGGCAGTGTTGTGTCGCATTGCATGGCTGCCCTTTGGTTGGACTCACCCCCATGAGAGTAGCTTGATAAAACGGTCTCCTTTATTTGAAACAGGCAGAGGCTTCCAAACAAACGGAGGCTCGCGCTTCCGTTCCGATGATCAGAGGCGCCCGTTTCCTGACTCCAAAGCTGCTCTTTCAGGACCCCCTTATTCCCATACATAAGCTCACCAATCGCCAGACTAGTAGTTGGGTCGGTGACGACCAGCGAATCCCTGGTGCTGTATGTTTTTTGTCTTCTTTTTGCGCTGATGATGAAACCCATCCATCTTTTTGATGGATCGGTTGGCTTGTTTCTCTCCTTTCCCCCGGTAGCTGTTGGACAAGGCATGACTGAACAAGAGAGAAAGTCACCCGAGCAAACCGAGCAACCCGCCGCGCTCCCGGAGGCCCGCCGGAGGCATGTGTCGCCAGTCTTTATTCTCCAAGGGAATCCCCAGAACCATATTGACATTACCCAAATTCTACGCTACGTGTATACGTCTAGTTGATGTTATCCAAACGCCATCGCCCTCCCGTGTATCCAAAATGCAACAGTGTATCCAACCAGTCACCCGTCACCCCTCCAGCCTCACCTCTGGAAGCAACCCAGCCTCAATAGCATGCTTCACCGCCGGCCAAACCGCCCTGGCAAAGTTACTCTCCCTCCTCATAACATATGCCAAATCCACCTCCAGCCTCGGGCTAAACAACCCATGAAACGCCCCCAAATTCGCATCAAACGCATGCAGCACATACGTATTCGACAAATCCTCCTCCTCCCCCTTCCCCTTTGTCCCCAACCCCTTCTCCCTCTCCCTCAACCAAGCCATCGCATCCCCACACGTCCCCTCCTCCAACCCACCAGACAACATCTCCGCCGCCCCCCTCTCCCCATCCTCCTGGGGCTTCCCGAGCAAAAACCCATACAACCGATTCATATCAAACACCTCCCAACTAAACGGCGCAAACGCCCTCGCCTCCACCAACAAAACCGCCCTCGGCACCGCCGCCACCCGCATCGCCAAATCCGTCAACAGCACCACGCTCGCCCTGTCCCACTCCCCCGTAAAAAACTTATTATACGCCTCATAATAAATCTCTATAAACGGACTATGCTTAGCCGCCAGCATAACCCCATTATTCAACATCCCGCTCTGCCACACCGACACCGCGGTAACCGGGCCCACCACCGCGCCAAACCCCGCCGTGCGCAGCGGCGATATGTCCCGCAGCGGTATCGCGTCAAAGTCGAGGTATAGCCCGCCGTAGTCGCGGAGCGCCTGGAGGCGGACGACGTCGGATTTGTGCTCGATGCGGGTGAGCGGGACGCCGGCGGACGTGTGCGTGGGCGGGGTGATGTAGTTCGGCTTCACGCCTGGGATTGCCAGGATGCGGCGCGTCCAGAGGTCTGGGGGGTTGGTGAGGGCGGAGGGGGCGGCGTCGGTGTGGATGTAGATTGCCGTGGGGCGGAGGAAGAGGTGGGAGGAGTAGATGGTGAGGAAGGCGCGGAAGTCGAGGGTGAAGAGGAGGGGGTCGCGGGTGAGCCAGACGTAGTGGACGATGTTGGGGATTTCGGACGTGGTGGGGAGGGCGGCGTCGCAGGTCGAGGGGGGGAGGGAGGAGTAGGGGAAGCGGTCGACGTGCCGGCGGTGGCCGTCGCGGAGGGCGAAGAGGATGATGGCGGCGGTGGTGGAGAGGATGGCGGTGAAGAGGAGGAGGTTGTAGCGCGGGAGGCGGAGGCGGGAGACGCCGAGGGGGGTGTAGTTCCACGCCATTGCGGGTGGTTAGGAGGGCATTTGGGGGGGGAGGAGGGGAGGTTGAGGGTGGAAATGGAGATGCGACGACGACGACGACGGCGGCGACGATGGCCCAACAGGTTGGAAAACGGTCGCCGCCACCGGGACGCGCCAGCGAGTCGGATTGGCGTGCCGAGGGCGTGCCACGCTGGTCGGACCAGGGGCCCTGGTCCGTCAGACGGGGACTTGGAGAGTTGGTGGAAAGGGGTCGGAATGGGGGCAGGCCGCCTCGAATCGCGCTTGTCAAGACAGATGCATTTGCATTTTCGACAAGTATAGGAACTATGCCACACACTATACTTCTCTCAACACACTCGTCCCTCTGATTGTCGAGCGAGACTTGAGGAGTTCCTTTCGAGATATGCCAAGCCGTGGTTCCCCGCTAGCTCCGCCCCTGTCGTGTCCCCTGAATCCATCCAGGCAAATTTCTTCAAGGTGAGACTGGACGCTGCACAGTCCTTGCATGGGTCCATCGGCCATCCATCGCGGCTTGCTGACGGACATCACGAACAGAAGTTCAGGCCAGCCATCAACGGACAAGAAAATGTTGTAAAAATATGGTCATAAATCGTATTGGCTCCAGTAGGTACATATATCCAACGCCAACAACCCCAAGCTAAGTAATATACACCGGCTGCCGACTCTCGTACAAATCGCTCTTCTCCACCTGCACGTCCTTTTCGTGAAAGTGATGCAGCAGCAACCAGCACAGCGACCGAAACACGAGCGTGCACCACACGTCGCTGACCTTCTCCTCGAGCTCGTCGCGCGGCTGCTTGCGCGCCAGCTCCACGGCAAAGTCGGTCGACCGCCGCACCGTCGGCGACACCATGGGCATCGACCCCTTTTGCTTCTGCAGCCGGTCGCACACGCGGTCCACCACGCGCGCCCGCACGGACCGGAAGTACAGGTCCATGAGCAGCGCGTGCTTGTGGTCCGACGCCGCGTCGAGCTCCTGGATCGTGGGGATGTGCTTCTTGGGGTCCTTCTTGTGGGGGTGGTCCTCGGCCACCGGCACCGGCACCACCGTCGCTGGGGCGTCGTGCTTGGGGGGCGGGGCCTTGGCGTTGACGGCGTCGAGGGCGGCCTGCACGTGCGCGCGCAGCACCAGGCGGAGGACGGCGGACGAAGTCTCGCTTTGCACGTCTTGGGCGTCGAGGAAGGTGTCGCAGGTTTCGATGGTCGTGTGGAGGGCGTCAAAGACTGCGGGCGAGTAGATGGCGTTGGCGGGTATGGGAACCTCGACCTTGGGCGCGGGAGCGGGGGTGGAGAGCTTGGGCTCCGAGAGGTTGCGGAGGAAGGGGAGGCGTCGTCGGGAGAGGAAGGCGCCCTGCTTCTCAACATCGTTGGATGTGGCGGCCGTGGCCATGGTGGTCGTCTTTTCGCCGTTCTTGCCCGCAAGATCCGAGTCCGAGTGGGATGGCTTCTTGGGGGTCGTGTCCTTGGGCTCGCTCCACTCGGCAAAGACGGTGACGACATTCCGGAGCATGGCTTGAATCTTCTCGCCCTGCTTGGTGAGGGCACTGGTGACCAGCTTGCCATCGGCCACGTCTCCCCGCGGCACAATCTCGGTCAGGGCCCGGTCGTACTCGGTCAGCAGCGTGATAAGCTCAAACGACTTGGGGTCCCAGCGGAAGGGCGTCGGGTTCGGGAGTGTGCGGAAGACGGTGCCCTTGATCTGGAGCACGACGCCAATCATGCCCAGCAGCTCAAAGGGGATGGGAAAGAGGTGGGCGTGGCGCGAGGTGGCGTCGGCGCGGCGGAAAAAGTTGACCGTGTGCACGTTGCATCCCAGCACCGTGAGCGACTCGGCAATCTCGTCCATGCAGCCCAGCTGGAGGGTGCCGAGGCCCTTGGGCTCGTCGGCGTACTGGCGGACGCCCGGGGCGCGAAAGGTGGTGGGCGCCAGGCCGAAGCAGAGCTCCTTGACGTGGTAGTGGGGGATGACGCGGTTGGCCTCGAACCAGGTCGGGCCCTTCTTGGTAAAGGTAAACATCAGGCCCAGGGCGTCGACGGCCGAGCCCGACACGATGAAGCCGTTGCCCTGGGCGAGGTAGCGGTCGTTGGCGCGGTCCATGACCTTCCAGTAGATGCCCAACATGGCCATCATCTCGACCAGGTGGGCAATCGTTGTTGTGGCGTAGGGCTTGGTGATGTGGTCGGGAATCGTGTCCCACGACTTCTTCTTGCGCTGGATGCACACGATGAGGTCGTGGCCGGCAAACGACTTGGGAGGCCAGGCCACGGCGCCCTCCCCTTCGGGGTTCGCGGGCGCGTCGTAGTTCTTGAGGGCCTTTTCCTGCCACTTTCGCGAGTCGTCCTCCATGCGCTGGATGGCCACCAGCATGCCGAGCCAGGTGGCGGCTTCATTGTCCGCCGTGTGGACGCCGGTGCTGGGGGCGTTGCGCTGCTTGCGGAACTCGCTGTCGAGCTCGGCTGTGCTCTGGGTGCACGAGTCATTGTAGCTCTCCTTGCTGCCGTCGAGGACGACAATCTTTTGCTTGGACGTGTGGCCCATGGGGCCGTTCTGGTTGCTGGGGCGGGCGACAAAGATGACGGGCACCTCGAACTGGACCTCGAAGCGAAACTCGTACCAGATGAGGATGCGGTGGCGGAACTGGGCCCATTTTCCGATCACCTTGGGTCCGCACGATGAGTAACCCGTGGCCGAGGCGTAGTACTGCTGGAGGGCCTGGAGGATGGACACGAAGAAGGCGGCGACCGAGATGACCATGGCGGCGATGGCCAGGATGAGCTCGAGGTTGCTGTCATTTTTCTCAATCGTGTCGTTGACGATGCCGAGGGACGAGTTGACCTCGCGGGTGGCGTCGAGCAGCTGGACGAAGACGTCCTGCTGCGAGTCGGCCATGGCGGCGGTGTCTCGTCTCGTCGACGTCGTCGGCGGCGGCGGGGCAGGGTGGAGGTGGGGGACGTTGGCGATGAGCCCTTGGGCGGCAGACGAGAAGAGGTTCAAGAGGGCGCGCCAACTCGTTCTTATCCAACACGGCGGTGCCCCCCTTGGCGTCTCCAGCTGAGGTGCCGTGCAGCAGAGGCGAGAGAGGCGTCCAACCAAGCCCCTGCCCGTCTGCGTGTCGTGTGTCCGGGCGGGACCTGGGTCGGCCGCCGCATCGCTGTCATTTGTTCGCTGGGACCGGGCGGATAGAGCGGCTCGCTCAGCCTTCTGGGGTTGGTGGGCGACGGGGGGGAGTGCCGCCGGCGATCAGACCTGGAGCCAACGGCGAGGCCTGGGGCTTGGGAGGGGGGGCCTGTCAGCACCCGCGAAGGGTGTTGATTGGCGGTTGAGTGGTGCCTAACCGGGGAAGTGATCCTCCAGGGGGGACCATGCAGATCCGGGCCCGGGGGGGAGACATGGAAATGGGGGCCGAGAGTTTGTTTTGTTGGAGATGGAGATGGAGATGGAGACGAAGAGCGTCGGTTTGGACGGCAGAGTTTGAGCTGGCTGGTTCCAAACTGGAACGACAATGAATTGGGGGGGGGGAGAATATCCATCCTCCTTTCTGGCAGCCACGCTGCCTCGTCCGGGCGGTCGAGGGGGAAATTGCTGGTGCCTGGTCTCTGGCAGTGGAGAAAATTCAGATTTCCCGGCCCGAAATTGGACGAAGCCTCCCGCCCAACTTCAACCCACACTCCACCCCGATCCCCGATCCCGATCCCAGCAACATCTCCACCGGTCCGACGACGACAACACCGGCGACACATCTCGCCAACGACGGTCACATCTTGACCTCCATCCGCCATATGCCGCCACCCCGTCAGATCGTACTTTTCGTCTCAAACAGGCCACTCCCTGTGCCACGCCTGCGGGGCTCGCAGCTACAAACGGACAGGTGACGTGCCAAAAGAGGTGCCAGGTCGATTCGCGATGCGTGCTGTGCTGCCTCGCCGTCGCACCTCACCTCTCAGTACGACACCATCCGAGACCTTGACACGGCACCTGCATTCCAGGTAATCGCCGTCGTCTGCATGCGAGTGCTGTTGTCCCAACACGGCCCGGCCTGATGAGCAGAACCTCCGTCGCCATGTGCGATGCCACCGGATGCTCGCCATGCCGTCGCCACCTTGGGACTTGACGAGACGACATGTCCAGTTTCAACCTCGTCCGGACGAACAAACCCTCCCCAGACCGCCCCCTGGCGTGCTCCCGGCCAAGCCGACACAGCGTCCATGTCACGCACTCGCCGCGTACAAGCAGTAGATATCCGCCAGCGGACGAGCACACAACTCCCGGCGCCTCTTTTGCCCCAAACCGGCAGATGGCATCGCCCTTTTGCCTTCATCTGTCGCTGTCGCTGGCCCCTTGGACCCTTTCCCCAGAGGACCGTCTTCCCAGGCATCCACCACCCGCGTCGTCCACGCAGCCATGCCCAAGACAGCGGCACCCGCCAATGCCGACAACAGGGACGACCGCGGTCGAAAGGTCGTTGTCATTGCCAGCATCGGCATTGCTCTCCCCACCCTCGTCGTTGCCGCCCGATTCTACGCCAAGAGGATCACGCGTGCCTATTTTGGCTGGGACGATGGCTTCATCCTCGCCGCCCACGCCTTTTGCATCGCCCTCTGCGCCGTGGGAATAGGTTGGTTCTCCGTTCTGCACCGCCAGCCGGTTCTGCCAGGTCACAGTCCCTCGTTGGCGGCGAGTTGTTAATGCGCTGGACTTCAGTAACCGTCAACATCGCCGGGCTCGGCAAGCACAAAGCCTACCTCGACGCCCACTACCAAAGCGAAGCAAAGAACTGGCCCAAGATGCTCGTCACGTTTGAGCTCATCTACTTCACTGCCGTCACTCTTCCCAAGATGTCGATGCTCTGCCTGTACCTGCGCGTCTTCAGCTGGGGCGGCCGCATGCGCCAGGCCACCCTCGTGCTCCTGGCCACCGTCGCCGTCACCTGGCTGGCCTTTGTCATCACGACGCTTCTGCAGTGTCATCCTCTCAACATGCTGTGGGAGAAGCCGAACGAAACTGCGGCGTGCATTGACCTTCGCGCGTACTTCAATGCCCAGACCCTACCTGGAATCTTTCTCGACTTTCTCATCATGGGCCTCCCGCTCAAGACCATCTGGGGGCTGAAGCTGCCGACGGCGAAGCGGGTGGCCCTTGTGGGTATCTTTTTGGTGGCCAGCTTGTAGGTGACCTCCACCTACCCCGACCTTGGACATGAAACTAACCGTCAAGGGGCGTCGTCGCATCCGTAATCCGTTGCTTCATCTTCTTTACAAAGAAGGAAGACGAGTTTGACGACTGGACATGTGAGTACAAGTACATCAAGACCAATGCCGCAGTCCACTGACACCGGTGCCCAGGGGCCGGAGTCGACCTGTCCTTCTGGACCATTGTCGAGGCGAGCTGCTACATCATCGCCAACTGCCTCCCCCACCTCCGACCCCTGATATCCCACTACGTCCACCCGCGCGTGAAGCAAATGTTTTACCGCACCGTCGAGACCGCCTCGATCAAGCTCGCGTCCCATCGGCGGCCCTCCATGGCTCCGGCCTTTCCGTGCCACGGCGACTTCCTGACGGCCCCTGAGCACATGCGGGACCTTTCGGACGACGCGGACCCCGCCTGGGAGAAACGCCAGCTAGACCAGGCCGTCATCCTGACTGGCCTGTCGGCGGCTCTCCAGGAGATGGGAAGCCAAATGGAGCCGCAGCCATTCTCGCACGACATTGAAGGGGGGAGACCGAGAACGTGGGCGGGGCAGGATCCAACGAGGATTCAGGTGACGACCGAGTTGACCTGGCGGAGTGAGAGTGTATGATGCTTGGTGGCTTTTCGCAGTGCTGTTGTAATGCGAGCTGGCGTGATCTTGTACGTTTGGTGTTGTGAAATGTGCAGTGTGGGAATGCTGGCGGCGACTTCGATATGCTCCACTGCCTTGATCCTTGAACTGACGCCCATGTTGACTTATTCGAGGCAACCGCATTCAGTTTATTCCTGGGCGATGAAACCCAGTGCTCTCTCGTGTCCGCCGGCAAGCTTTTACCGGCATGATGACCCCGAAGAGAATAGGGAAGCGGATGAAGGGGGTCGACTGCCTACACTCCGGCACGTGCCGGCGCTTTCAGCACAAGTGAAGAAACATCCGGGATCTCAGGGACTTCGGTGTTTGTTTGCACCGAAGAGGAGCGAGCATTTCCACTTTCCTCTCGGGAATAAGTCTGCTCCTCCGGACTAGTGCCATTAACCGCAGCCGGTGACGCAATGCCCGGCCCTCCATCGCACTGCTGTATTCCCCGCACCACGATACTACCGGGCCCACTGCAGTTGACACCGGGCATATCATATCCTCTCCCCCATCTGAGTGTACCAATATCGTCAAACCACACAATCATGGAGCAAAACACGCAATCCCGCCCTCCGACGGCCTCGACCGCCCAGCCGGATCCGGCCCCGGCCCCAGTCCCGGCTCCGATCCCGGCTCCGGCCGAAGCTCCCGCCCCAACCCCGAGCGCCGCCTCGGTCAACCCCGACTACGACCTGTCCACCCCCATCGACGCCAACGCCATCGGCCTCCGGCAGAAGCTGCCCGGCTACGGAGATGCTCACTTTTCCCTGTTTATGAGAAAGCTCTTCATCAAGGCACTCGGCTACAGCGAAGACGCCCTCTCCCGACCCATCATCGGCATCGTCAACACCTACTCTGCCTTCAACCCGTGCCACTCCAATGTCCCGCAGCTCATCGAAGCCGTCAAACGCGGCGTCCAGCTGAGCGGCGGACTGGCCATGGACTTTCCCACCATCAGCCTCCACGAGTCCTTTTCGTCGCCCACGAGCATGTATCTGCGGAACTTGATGAGCATGGACACGGAAGAGATGATCCGCGCCCAGCCAGTTGATGCCGTGGTTCTGATCGGCGGTACCTCCCCTGAACCCCTGACTCTGAACCGCCCGAGCTGACCGAGACAGGCTGCGACAAGACCACGCCGGCCCAGCTCATGGGTGGCATCTCTGCCAACAAGCCCATCATCCACCTCGTCACCGGCCCCATGATGCCCGGCAACCACAAAGGCGTTCGAATCGGCGCCTGCACCGACTGCCGCAGCAACTGGGCCAAGTTCCGCGCCGGAACCATCGACATTGAAGACATTTCCGCCCTCAACGAGGAACTCGCGCCAACCGTTCGTCTCCCCCTCCTCCCAAACTAACCCCCCATCCTCAGGGCGGAACCTGCGGTGTAATGGGCACCGCCAGCACCATGGCCTGCCTCCTCGTCGCCCTAGGCCTCATGCCCCTGCACGCCGCCACCGCTCCCGCCGTCTCCTCCGCGCGCCTCCGCATCGCCGAACAAACCGGCACCCACGCCGTCGCCCTCACCCGCTCCGGCCTCACCCCCCAAACCCTGCTCACGCGCGCCTCATTCCTCAACGCCCTCACCGTCCTCCAAGCCCTTGGCGGCTCGACCAACGCCGTCCTGCACCTCCTCGCCATCGCCAACCGCCACCCACTCCTCGCCGGCACCATCACCCTCTCCACCCTCGCCTCCATCGGCCGCACCACCCCCCTCCTCGTAGACCTCAAACCCTCGGGCGACAATTACATGACCGACTTCCACGCCGCAGGCGGCATGCCCACCCTCCTCCACCATCTCTCCCCCCTCCTGGACCTCTCCGCAATGACGATCACCGGAGACACCCTCGGCGCCGCGCTCGCGGCCTACCCCCGTCCCGGGTCCTTCCACCAAGACATCATCCGCCCGCTTAACAACCCGCTGCACCCATCCTCGGCGTTAACCCCCCTCCTGCACGGCAACCTCGGCGGGACCGCCCTCCTCAAGACCTCCGCGAGCGCAACCCGCTACCACCGCGGCCGCGCGGTGGTCTTCCACTCCCCGTCGGACCTCGCGGCGCGCATCGACGACCCGGACCTCGAGGTTGACAGGGACAGCGTCCTGGTGCTGACGCACATCGGCCCCGTGGGCGGGCAGGGGATGCCGGAGGCGGGGGTGATTCCGATCCCTAGGAAGCTTGCGCGGGAGGGGGTGACGGATATGGTGAGGATTTCGGATGGGAGGATTAGTGGCACGGCGGGGGGGACGGTGGTGGTGCATGTTAGTCCGGAGGGGGCGGATCCGGGGGGGGTGTTGGGGGTGGTGAGGGATGGGGACTGGGTTGTGTTGGATGTGGGGAGGGGGTGGTTGGGAGTGGAGGTGGGGAGGGGAGTTGGACAGGCGGAGGGGGAGAGGTGGGGGTAAGGGGTGGGAGAGGGGAGCGGGGAGAGGGGGTATAAGGGGTTGTATCTGAGGGAGGTTAATGGGGCGGGGGAGGGGGTGGATTTTGGGTTTTTGACGGCGGGGGGGCCGGGTGGGGGAGGGGGGAGAACATTGGCTGGGGTGGAGGAGAGGAAGGAGTGATGGGGAGGCAGGGCGGTCCGTGGATGTTTTGTTCTGTCTTGGACTTGAAACACTGCCTGCCCGTGTGGGTTGATGGTGGGTGTTTCTCGCCTCGGTTGTTGTGGACGACGGACGTAACTGTTGGACAGGCTTGAGGCGGTGGAAACGGCGGACTGGGATCGGGAATTTCTGCGAGGGAATGTCTCGGGAGGTCTGGAGACTGTCAACGGGGAATTGCACCCTTGTTTGATTCTGATCAAAACGGCGGGGAGTTAATTATGGCCGAGTTGGATAGTCCTTGCCACAGTCGCAATTTACGTACAGCCTCACCGAGAACGAGCACTTGTGGAGTTGAGATATCACCTTCATATCTGAACCCCTAATCCCACCTATTGCCTACAAGGCCTGGTTTCGAGGACGTGGAATCCATGGGAAGCCTCATCTTCAATGAGATACAGTCTCCAATGTCGAACAACCTCCTGCCCACTCATCTCCGTCTCTCAGAGCCAAATCGGTGTGAGAAAGTTGTGAGACTACAACCAAACTGAACAATCTCAAATTCCCACCAGACCGTCACATTAGTAGATCGTTGACAAAAGCAACCCAAGGCTAGACCAGAACCTCAGAGTGGAGGGAAAAGACCACAGCCAGACGCTCCAGCCCCTTCGCAAGAGCAGGAACACAGAGCTGATGGTACACTTGTCCTACCTCCTCTCTCCATGTGAGTGACTGGCAGGTCTCAGGACCAGGGCAACATGTGCCTGCCGTGACTTGGGTTCCAGAAGAGGGTTGGTTGGTTCACTGGCATCTGGGGGGACCTTTGGGAAAGAAACAAAAGGGCTGAGCGCTTCAACTGCCGACGAGGCAATCGTACGGAAAGAATCATCACTGCAGGCCAAGCACAAACAATGCCAGGTTGATCCCTCGAGTCCAACATGTTGACGCAGGTGAGCACATGAAGGAAACGCCTTGCATGTCCAATATGAACGACGTGATGACTACACCGAGGTCGACCTCTTAGAGAAGGTGCCAAGGTTGAAGCAGACATGGGCAAGAACAAGAGAGTTGGCCTGCAGCAGGTTTTGCGAGTTGACGCCGACGTTGGCCGTGACGCGCCAAGTTGGTTCGGCTGTCGGCATGGTGGAAACGCGGGTATAGGAGGTCGACATATAGCGACCAAGTGAGGAGATGGCCAGTCGCGTTGTTGGAGAGGGGAAACCGTGAGTGCCTGCGGGGGCCGAAACTTCATCCCCGTCCATCTCCATGTGAGGCAGCTTTGGCCGAGGGGTCGAAGATGACTCGGCTCGAGCAGCGGCTATCTGTCTGTGCCGGTGAGACGAAAAGTGAGGTCAAGCAATACCATCTCATCGCCGCAGTAAACATCAGCCTCCACCAAGATGTCGCAATCCGGTTCAGATGACCAGCTCTCCACCAGCTCGAGAAATCCTTGTCCATCACGCCTCATATACAAAAGGCATGCAATGAGCCGCAAAGCACAAGGCAGCATGGCAGCCAGCAATATGCCCCAGCAGCGCAGCGTGTTGTTCCGCGCCGCCACGACGAATCAGCGTCTGAACTTGCCGAGAGCAAGAAGAAAAGTCTGCTTCGAGTTGCAGATTCGCCGCGGATTGGCCCGAGACATGACCAGTGCAAGTCGTGCGAGCAGACGGCTGCGCATGCATGCACGGTTGGCTGCTCCGAGTCGGCGCGCTTGGCCTCGCAGCGTGGCTGCATCCGTCCTGACTTGACCTCGAGGCTCTTTCTGCCCTGTGAGGCGGGCGGCGGCCATCACATCAATCCGAGCACTATACGACGTCGTAAGCTGTGCCTCGATAAAAAGACGCCGCGATACGGCTCCGCGCCGGCGGGGTTGGGAGGGGGCGCGGGACGAGGCGAGCAGGCTCTTTCATTTACACGGAAATCCCGCCGGGTCTTGGAGAGCGACACTGAGGGACGACACTGCCCACCCTCTGTTTTCCGTGTGGACGGACCATCGCAGTTGGAACCACAAGCGGCGGCATCGTGTTGGTGGTGGTGGTGACAATCCGGTTTGCGGGCCGAAGTTGGGCTTGAAGCTTGGTTGCCGTCAACACCAGAGGTTGTCTCCGATTCGCATTCGCATATTGCCAACTGTGGATGTCCTCAATACCTGACGAATCACGGCGCCCTGTGCGTCCCCCAACGACAGCTCATGCAAGGGACGACAGGTGATTCCAACATCAGAGAGAGCGAGTGCGCAGCCAGGATCCCAGGTCAATCTACCACATGGCAACCCACCAGGTGTCTTGCTGCCGTGGACGGCTGCTGTGCAAGAAAGAGGGCTCATCATGTATCTGCCACGCGCACAGGCACTATGGAGAAACTTCTCTTGCAGCGAAGCGCTTGAGGTGTTCGTGGTCGGACGGCACGAGGCGGAACGGCTCAGCTGCCGACGTTGGCGGAGATATATGGCGGACAACAAGGATAATCGTGGTTGTCGGCTGACGGGAACAACTGGCGGGAACTGAGGGGTTTGGCACCACCACGTCGCGGCCGCGCGACAGCATGAGGGGGCCGGCTTTGCGGCGACTTTCGGTGGCTTTTGGCAGCACGTTGTACTGTCGTGTTCGATGGCAAGCTGAGGGATCAGGGCCCACCTCGGGAGTACGTCTGAGCCGGACTCAGGGTGTCAGGGTCCAAGATAGAGTCCAGGATCTGGCGAGACGGGAAGTGTTGAGATGTTGTGCCGCCCAGAGTGACCGTCCACTTGCCATGGTTGGCGTGCTTGGCCCCAGGCGGGGTGTCATGAGATGTCGACATCCCTCTTCTCTTCAACTAGACATTAGCACCGATGGCGACGTTGAGCACGCGGCGAGGAACCAAGGACGAGCAAGTCTGGTGGACCAAGACCGTGGGCAGATGCATCCCTCGTGCCGTGCAAGCCTGGGGACGGCGCTGCTGTGCCATGGAAAGAGGGTCGAAGGCCACGACAGCTTGCCAGGTCAGCGATGCTCCTAGGAGACCCTGATGCTCCCGTCGTCGCAGTAGTGGGTATGGATGTGAGGGCAAGGGCGAGCACGACAGCGATGCCGTGACCGGCGAACGACGGGTCTTGAGCTGAGTCTTGAGCTGGCTGGTCAGCGGGCCTGAAGATAGAAGAGCGTCTTGGGAGGCCACACTGGACAAAATCCGGGCAGAGTCGGGCGCGTGTCGGCAGTTGGGTGCGGTGCGCCACGTTTCGAAGCATGCTGAGACCCGGTCGAGCAGTCAGAACTCAGGGATGACCCGAGATCCCACGCCTCGAGTTGCCAGACTGTGAAGAACCCGGGGTGCGCGAGCACTCTTGTTTCTCTCAGGCCTGACGTCCCTCGTCGGGTGAGACGGTTTGTTCCCTGGGCGGCCAATCATGCCGCCATCGCCCAACGACGGCTGAGAGCACCTGCAAAGGCGGGACAAGCAGCCCGGGAAAACCTGCCAAAGTACGGGACAACGCCAGGGGCCGAGGACGGACATCGATTGGCGGGCGCTTGGCCTGAGAGACGGTTGCTCGAGGCCGTTGTGGGCTCGTGGGACAGCAGGCGATCGGACGGGCTTGTTCCCTGGCACGACGTTGGGGGGGGGGGGGGGCCTTGAGTTTGCTGTGGCCTTGGTTGCTGGTCGCTGAAGGAGGGGGCTGGTCCCAGACTCCGAGGGAAAACAGCGAAACACACTTGTGCAAGGCACACTTGACTGGCGAATCAGCGGGGGCGAAATAAACAAGCTGCCCCCCCTCGGCTGGAGGCTCGACGAGGCTCCCTCGGCCGTCGAGGCTCCAGTGGCTCAGTGGGTGGTGGGAAGAACAGGCGGACAGGACAGGACAGGACCTGCTCCATCTGTCAAGTCTCAGCGCCTCCCAATGTCCATGTCGTGAGGATTGGGGTGAGACGCTGACGGATCTCCACCACGACTGGACGACCGGTCTGGTTGACCAGACACTTGACAGTCCAGCTTGCCGTGCTTCGCTTGTCCCCTCTGCCGCCTGGAATCCTGTGTAGCTATTGTCGGGAGTAGAATGGCCCGGGGTTGTTGCTGCGGTTCTGTCGAGCCGGCCGAGCCAAGTCTCGGTCCAGATAAACCTGAGGCCATCGTAAGCGGCGCTGCAGCACCCGGAGTGGGCCGGGAGAGGCGAGGAGGCGAGGAAGTGGACCTGGATGAAGGATTTTCAACCGGACAAAAAAGAACGAAAGAAAAAAAGAAAGGCCCGGAACGGAGTGCGACTCCCAGGAAGGGCAGAGAGGCCTGGCCCGCCTGGCCTGAAGGGGAAGGAAGCGCAACGGAGCTGGATCCAGGTTGACGAGTTTTGGTGTGGAAGAAAAACTTGGCAGAGTTTACGCCGAGAGAATTTGGAGACGTGGGCGCCAAGACCCCGCTGTTTCTTCCTCCTCCTCCAGGCGGGCGAGACGGGCTGGCCAACCCCGCCTCGTCCGGCGTTTGCCATGTTTGTCTTTGGGCTTCCATCCTCCCAACTCCAACGTCCGAGGTGTGAGCTGGGCCATGCCAAGACGATGCCGATGTGGTAATTCAGATCCAACAGCGTAGCGACGGTTTCTGGTAGATAGAAAGCACCTATTCCCAGATCAAGACCAACGATGGTCCAACTCCTCCAAGATGGACGATGGACGATGGCCGCCTCCCCCCGACGCCCTCCGAGCCCCGAAGCACTCCCGCCGCCGCCGCCCCCGCCTCCCAAAGCCTGAGACGATGGCCCTTTTCGCCTGGTCCCGTCCTCTGTGCAACTGGCCGGGTTGGTTTCCGTCCGCCACGGATTTGGGAGGGCCCGCTGCATGTCCGGATTGAGGATGTTCTGGAGGTGGCCTTTGTGGCCCATGGCTTTGTTCATCCCTCTGGTCCAATGTTGGCACCACTGGCCAAGAGAAAACTCTGACGAGACAGCTCCCACGCCGAATTCTTGGTTTTGCCGGCCCCGACGACGGGCCGGCACTGGACTTGTCGGGCTGGCATCGAGCCGGGCAAGATTGATTGGCCTGGGGACCGCAAGAGAACCATCCCCAACCCCACGCCGACCAACTCGGACAACATCGTCCTGGGGAAGAGGGTAGGCACCGATTACACGTGGTGCCAGTCCAGTGCGACGGAGACCTGAGACTCCGGTTTTCGACACCCACCTGCCCGCCCACGTATGGACCCGTGCCGCGGAGGCTGTCGAGTGGCCGGGACTGGATGCGGAGGAGACGACGCCATCATCGTCTGGGCTCTTGGAGACTGGCGGGCTGCCCACCGCCCGGCCACTCCAGCCTCATTCGCCCGCCCATTCGCCTGCCCGACCCGGTACCGCAGGCTCGCAGACCCGGGTCCTAGCAGAAAGAAAAAAAAATCACGAGGTGCATGGCAGCATGGCTCTCGACCACAACACCCTGCACCGAAGAATCTGCGCGTCCAGCGCCCGCCCACATACTGCGTAGAAGGCTGTCTGTTTGACGTTGGCGTCTCGCGACTCCATGCACCCGGACAACTAGCAGATGCTGGTGGTGACACGGTCGACCCTAGGTGCTGTTCGCTGCTCTGCTTCCCGGCTTTTGGATCACCTCGATCGGATTTTTCCATCAACTGCACTGGCCACTGCGTGGCGGGAGTGCGCTGTCGAGCGGACCGGACAGCGCCCGTTCCAGCGTTGCGTTCAGGTTGTGCCCCGCAGCGCCCCATCGCCCAATCACGTCCCCTGGCCGTCCAGCTCAACCCCACTGTTGCTGCGACCTCTGCCACCCGCTGGTGTTGTCCCAACGCCCGGAACAAATAACCTCGCTCCCCCCACCACCCATCCATGGACCGCCCACCGCCGCCCATCTACCGCCCTACATCACCCACACTACCTACCTCACCTCCACACCTCACAACCACAACAACCACAACAACAACAACAACAACAACAACATTGCTGCATGCTCAGACATCGACACTCGACGTCCCCCGACCGCCCCTTTGCCGTGTCTCCGTGACCGACGCCGACCCCGGCCCCGTCTGCTCCCATGACGTCCGGGCTCAAACCGCTTCTGCTGCCGCAGCTCGTCGAGGACAAGCGGAGGCTCGAGCTTGAGCTCCAGCTCCAGCACCAGAGGATGGACGACTACACCGACATGGCCTCGCCTATCACGCCCACCTTTGCGCGCGCCCACCTCCGCTTCTCAGCCTCCCTCTCGTCTCTGTCGTCGGTAAACTCGGAAAGCCCAGCATCGCCCATCCAACCAACACACCCAACAAACAAGAGCAAGTCGCAGCTCCCCGACGTGCAAGAGGACCCGCTCGAGAGGGACGAGGATGACACCATCGTGGCCGACGACTCGACCGGTCTCTACGACTGCCTATGTAAATACACACCTCTTCACCCGTGACGTCCCTCCATGCTGACCAGCAGGCGTCGATCCATGCACCCACCACAGCGACATGCTGCAGAGCACGAGTCTCTACCCCCACCCCTCGATCGACCTCGACTATGACATGGACTTTCTCAGCGACACCGACTTCCACCCGCGCCAGAAGAAGAGGAGACACGGGTCCGACGCCGGCGTGTCGAGCTGGGGGAGCAGGTGGGGGTACCGCCTGCCGAGTCTGCCGCGATGGAAGGCCGCCGCCGAGCGACGCAAACACTTTGCCTTTTCGCCCGCCTCGGACCCCTCGTTGGGCCACCACTTTTCCTCGCCGCCCTCGGACCAGTCGCTGGACCAGCGCACGTCGATCCGCGCGCCCTCGAGCCGGTCGTCGTCCATCTCGGTCCCGGCCAAGCTCCCCGAAACCCCGGCCCTTTCCTTTTACGAGAGCCTGGAGAGCCTCCCCTCGCCACCCGACGATGCCCAGCTCTCGGCCGGCCAGAGCATCGAACGTGATCGCGCCACGGCCACCACGCCATTGCTTCCGCCCTTGATGATGGAGGCCCCCGCAAGACCATCGCCGCTCCCCTCACCCCTCCAATCCCCCACTGTGGCGCCCTCCCCCGTCACAGAGCTGGCGCCCCCCCTGCGCTTCTCGACGCCCCCGCTCAGCACCAAGGCCTCGGCCTCGTCCTTTGGCCGCCCCGCTGGCTCCATCTACAACGAGGTCGGCTCCCCGCTTCCCCCGCTGCTCGACCACCGGGATGCCTGGTCGGACCGGCTGGGCCACGCCAACTTCACCATTGAGCCACGGCCGTATGCGCCCGAGACGGCGGACCTCGACTCCCTCCGCACCTTTTACGCCGCCTGGGATCTTGCCAGGATCAACTACACCAAGCACCTCGTCCGCACAGGCGAGCACTACAACACCACGTCCGCCACATACGCGCTGACGGAGAAGAAGTGGGCCGAGACGGAGCGGGCGTGGCGCGCGCACGAGAGCGACCTCCTCCGGTACTGCGACACCCCAGCCTCCGCGGGGCTGCTCGAAGCGGCGCACCTGCGGCGGGCGACGGACGAGATGCTCCCTGCGGCATTTCCGCGGATGCTCAGCGACGACGCCAAGTTCCCCGAGCGCGGCGACGTCGACATTGTCGGCCCCATGGTCCGCGACCCGGTCATGGTGCGGGGGGTGCACCACGAGCACCGCAAGAGCATGAGCGCCTCGTGGCTCAAGACGATTAGGGAGAAGCTCCGGCGATAATCCGACGCCGTCACGACGATACGGAAGATGTTACGACTGCAAGCAGCATTGCTATTTTTTTGCGCACACACACGAGATACCCCGGTCATGGAACACATGGCATCGCATCTGCTCCATTTCCGCCCGGATAGGCGACAGGCAGGCAGGCAGGGTCCTTTTTTGGACAGGTGTGCCCCGGCCTTTTCCGGACTGTACATAGTATTTTCTTTTGTATCCAGCATCCATGGCCCGTCAGCACCTACGGCCCGCATGGGAGGGGGTCGACGGGCGTGGCAGCACAGGACTCGAATAGACACTGGGGGGAGGGGGTTTGGCCGACCACGGCATTTGGGTTGGGGTTGCAAGCGGGCGGGGGGGGGCACGCACAATGTCTCGGATGGTCTGGGGAGGGGAGGGGAGGGCAGACAGAGGAGGGGGGTCTGCCGTGCATGTACACCATGTCATGTCAGGTCATGGCAACGGTCTTTTTGTTGGTGGTGGTGGGGGTGTTGGAAGTGGTGGAAGTGGTGCGAGTGGTGCGAGCCTTTTTTTGCTGTGCAGCCATGGTCCCCCCTCTCTCTGGGGGAGCAGGGGATCACGTCCACAGCCTCCGGCCCCAGGGCGACCTGGGGTGACGAGGAGACAGAGAATGAAAAAGAAGAAGAAGATGCAGAAGCCCTTTGCAGTTCCCAAATGACGCACGCATGATTCGCTGTCGCCGGTCGCCGGTCGCCGGTCGGTCACCATGAGACGAAACACGTGGCGTCCAACGGGGCGTCGTCCCGGCTCCCGGCTCCCGGAGACTGGAAGACTGAAATGGGTAGCGGGGCGCTACGACGGCACCCCGCCGTTGATACCTATGCTAGCGGCCGTCGGCAGCCGTGGCTCTGTTCTGCCGTTGGGGAGGGGGGGGGTTGGCTGGTGCAAGTCTTTATCGTCGAGGGCATGATGCATTGCATTGCATGGAGATGGAAGATCTGAGATTGATGATGAGGGGGGGGAGGTAAAAATAGGACGTCATCCATGGTGTGAGGGGCTTCTAGATGTTCCGGTTGCAGTGGATGGGGTTCGGTTGTGGGGAGGAAAAGGGGAGTCCCGGTGATGGTCATGGTTGGGAATGGCAGCGCCAGCGGGAGGGACGGTGAGAGTCTACCAGGTCTTGATGGGACTGGGAATAGTACCGTGCCTATCCATCTAGGGAGAGGCAAGTCTGGGGAATAGGTATGCTGGCGTAGTCTTGACGGCAACACTACGAGTCCAGCAGGACAGACTGGATGAGACCAGACCGTCACTTGCCAGACCAGACTGCCTCCTCCGGCCCCCGAAGCCCGAGTGGAGAGGAACTGAACAGCGGAACTAGGTCGGCAACCAACTGCCAGCAGATCGATACCTAGATTTACCTGCAGATGCTAGAAGGAGCGCAGCAGTACTAAGCCAAAAAAAAAGGTTCCCGTCGCTCGGCAAGTTCGGAGAAAGAAAAACCCCCTCTCTACCTCTCTCCCCTCCGAGTCGGTAGCGACACTATCGAGAGGTGCATGCGGCTCACACTGCCCGAACTATATGAATAGGTATGGACGACTGGGAGCCAGGCGAGGCCAGGCGAGGTTGCATCAAACCGGACGGCGTGCATCCATCGCATCGGGTCTCGGGGGGTTGGTCCGGGGGGGGCTTGGCTCGCCGTGTCGTCTGGGGGGTTGTTCCTCCGGGACCGGAGAGGGACGTCCTGTGGGTAGGGGAAGGAGTGGTGGGAAGTTTCCGCGATAATGAGGAGTATGTCGAGAATGTTGGTGGAAAGAAGAAGAAGCAGTGCGGGTATGCGAACATGTCCAAACGCAAGTGCAAAACTCAGACAGGGAACAAACGTGCCTATCGGGGCATGACCTAGGCAGGCCCTCCTCGCGAAGGCACGCCAATCGCACCGTTCCACCAGATGAGAAAAGGAAAGCGGCGAGCGGTTATCGAGATTCGCGAGATCAGAAGCCATCGATTGGCGCGGGGGTCTTCCCCCCCAGTTCCAGTCATGTCTGGCACGGACACTACTACCACCACTACTACCACTACTACTACCCGCGATAGGGCACACGCACACGGCAGGCCGGGTAGGCAGGCCCAGGCAGGGTTGTGCGGCGCAGTGCTTGTGTCGCTCTTCTGGCTCAAGCTCAGGGTTCTCGAGGCAGAACATGACGCTGGAGCAACAGAACCCCCAAGACCCCTTCCTCCCGCTAGGCTAGGTTGACGCGCGTGAAACCCAAGGATGCGGGGAACCACCATGACACACTCCAGTCTCATCGGCGGCCACGTCCCTCTGGCCTTGTGGGTCTGCCATCTGCCTGTATGTCTCGGATCCACCAGCGAATGGCGGCGGCTGGCGCGAGACATGCATTGCATACATGGTACTGGCTTTGAGGGGGGGAGAGGGGAGAGGGGACTCCGACGACGGCAGGGCCCGGGCACAGGACGCTTACGTGCGATAGCGGTCGCGCGGGAGGCGGCGGGCGGCATGTGTCGCCTGTGGGTTGCCGTCGGGAGAGGCAGAACAGCAAGAGCTGGAGGGTCGGAGAGGCTGCTCCTTTTTCTGCTCTTGATGAATTCTCTGGTCCCAGGTTTTCTTCTCGCCCGGCGGCCCCGAGCAGGTGCAGCGCGGGTGGCGGGCCGGCGCTTCGTATTGTTGTCTGCTGGGGTTCTGCGCTGTGTTTTCCCAGCGTCGGGAGATCGGGTGTGTGTGTGTGTGACGTGGGAAGAGCCCTATCGGCGCCCGTCAAGCCTTGGTCGGAGCAGCCAGGGGACTGGGATCGGCACATGGGCGGGCTCAGGGTCTTCGTATTGCATTGGTGGAGGGGATGAGCCACCGCCCCGTTGTGAGGGATGGGTGTTGCTACTCGCTGGAGACCGAGGTTGCCTTGGGGTTGAGGGTCGGAATGGGGTGAGGCTTGGATGGACTAGTTGTTGGTTGTTCGGGATGGCATGTAGGGAGCCGGTGGTCTAGCGTTGATGCTTTTCGTTTGCTTATGAATCTCTGTTGCCGGTGTTTAGCGGCTTCAAGTTGGTCTAGACATGGAATCTGGCGAGGGACTCCTTGTCCCAAGAAGTTGTGCTGCTGCGAGGTTGTTTTGACGTCTGCCTTGGCTGCATTGGTGGCAACGACCTAGTCAGCGTCGATCGATGAGCTAGGACGGGAGCTAGAGAACGGCAAGTGTGCCGGACCAAGGAGAATTCCGTGATATCCAGGGTCCACACTTTCAATAAACGTCCTGCATGGCGTCAACGTTGGCAGGTTGAAAGTGACGATATATGTCGCCGACTATTAGTTTGGCGAATCGGGGATTATGGGTTGACTTGGCAGCGTCCACCTTGGGCGCCTACTTCCGTCCTAGTCCTCTCCTGAATAAGCACGAGGAGGTAGTTTGGTCTGGTCCACCAAGCTCAAGTCGATCCTGGGGCCCGCTCAATAGGCATGAGACAATCTCGATAGCTCAAGGTTTCCATTTCGTCTCGGGAAAGTGTAGGTGACTCTGTCTCGGGACACCAGGCCAGCTTCCAAACATCCAAGAACAAGGAACAAAGAAGAAAACAGACGTCTGACAGGCAATTGGAAACAAGAGATTAGATACACCCAACCATATACAGCGGGTCCAAGACAACCGACGTTGCAGCCAGCCTCTCGGCGCCGATCCCCCCGTCTTACTCGCAACTCACTGACTCAGCGGAGTCCACACCACTGCAAGTCGATCAACATCTCCTCACAACCACTTTGCAGCCTCCTTCTCGCTCCATTCCCACAACTCCTTTGCCTTTGCACCATCCCTCGCCAACTCGTCCATCACACCCGCCGACCCGACCGGGACATAAAACTCGCCATTCACAATCCCCTCCCTCGGCGCCGTCGCCGCCCACAGCTGGTTCTTGGCGCCCTTGGGCACGCTCACGGCGATGGCCTTGTTGTACCCCCACAACATCCCCCTCGACACGGGGTTGAGCGTTTGACTCAACGAGTCCGTCAGGTTCGACGCCACCGACCCCGGGTGCACGCTGACCGTCAGAATCTGGGGATACCGGCGCGCCAGCTCGGTGCCCATCCAGATGTTGGCGATCTTGGACTGGCCGTAGCGCGCAAACGTGTTGATGGTGGGCGCCGTGCCCTTGACGGTGGTGTAGTTGACACCGCCGGCCGGGCGCATGCGGTAGCCGATGGACGAGAGGATGACGATGCGCGCGTCGCCGTTGGGGGCGGCGGCCGTCTTTTCCAGCAGCGGGAGGAGTAGCTTGGTCAGGAGGAAATGGCCGACGTGGTTGGTGCCGAACTGGATCTCGTAGCCCTCGGCGGTGACGCCCTCGGGCGTCATCATGACGCCGGCGTTGGCCATGAGGACGTCGAGGCGCGGGGACTCGGCGAGCACGGTCTGGGCGGCGGCGCGCACCGAGTCGAGCGAGGTGAGGTCCATCTCGAGGGCCTTGACGCGGGTGGGGGAGCCGGCGGGGATGGTGAGGGAGTCGGCGGCGGCTTGGGCGCGACCGGCGCCGCGCGCGGCGAGCCAGATGACGGCGGGGCCGTGGGGGATGAGGTCGATGATGGCTTGCTTGCCGAGGCCGCCGTTGCCACCGGTGACGAGGATGTGTTTGCCCTCGAGCGAGGGGATGTCGGTGGCTGGGGTGAAGGACACGCCGCCGAAGCCCAGGGCGCGAATGTCGCCGAGAATTCCCATGGTGGATGGTGGGGTGATCGATAGGTGGTGTTGGTGGTGGAATGGACGAGACAATGGCAATCAAGGAGTGGTGGCGACGAATTGATGGAAGGGAAGAGGCAATATATGGAGACGCGATTGACGGCAGCGATGGTGACGAGACTGGGGAAGCGTGATGCCAAGGATTCTAGATCGTGCCAACATCGACACGGTGAACCCTAACCCAAACTTTGAAGTATGGCCCGTTTCGCGCTAGATCCGGAGACTTTGGGCAAAAGACGCGCCGAGCGGGCATCAATACGGTAAAATTCGACATGTTGTTATCTTTCTTTCGTGTTTCGCATTCCCAATTTAGGAGACGAGGATTGTGCATCTGGCATCGCGGAATTGTGTCGAGACAAGGGAGACGGAGGTGGAACGGAAAGGGACCTTTGATTCAGTGGGTTGAACTGAGTTGGGATCAACTCCCTGAAGGGACAATTCAACACGGAGCCCCCTATGCAACACAACGGTGGGTGCTAGAAACTCCGACTAGGTATGAAGTCAGGAGTTGGGAAGCGGCAGGGCCGAGGGGTCTTTTCGGGTAGGTATTTAAATCTGTCGTCTGGCGTGTGGGTCTCCCAGAACTCCAGAAAACATCAACAGGCGTCCCGGCGACACCGAAAACAAATTATCCACATTACTTCTCAGCAGCCCATGTGCAGGACAAAAATACACGCTGTCCAAGGATATACCTCCCGCTCCCGTGTTCTGGCTGGTCCACCGTCTCCCCACCATGTCCCACTGTCCCAGTCAGCATCATGGTCGATCGCCAAGGCATCGCCACTATTCCCGGACTCGGCCGGCCCTCTCGCCGTCCACTCTCCTCTGGGGCAATGACGTCGCCACAGGGCCGGCCCGGCATGCAATCGGGACCGGCGACCCCCACCGGCCCAGCAGAACATTGTCTTGTATCTGGCAATCTGCCATGCCCAGACAGCAGACAATTTGCCTAACTATTAAAACGCTTCATCGCCACCACCAAGACCGCCACTTCCCCTGAATCCCCGACAGTCACCAGCCCCTGATCAAAACAAGAGGGAAAACAAAACAAACATGCCCTCCCCCAACCTCGAACCCAAACCCCCCGTCCCCGACATGGAGCCCGACACCGAGTCGGAAGCCGACGACGACGACACCTCGTCCTCCTTCTCCTCCTCCTCCTCCTCCAACGACCACGACGGCTTCCGCCCCAGCCCCCTCGAGATCCGCCAGAGCTCCTCCCTCCACCGCCGCAAATCCACAGCCGGCACCTCCGCCCTCGACGCCTCGGTATCCCGCACCCCCTCCAACCTCCTCGCGCGCCTGCGCTCCCGCCCCGCCGTCCCCGCCTTCACCCACCCCCTCGCCCACACCCCGACCACCGCCTCCGTCATCGTCGACTTCGACGGACCCTCCGACCCCTACCAGCCGCGCAACTGGCCCATGTCCAAGAAGGTCCTCACCACCCTCCTCTACAGCCTCGTCACCATGTCGGCGAGCTGGGCGTCGTCGTGCTTCGCGCCCGGCACCGAGCAGGTCGCCGAGCACTTCCACGTGGGGCGGCAGGTGTCGGTGCTCGGGACGTCGCTGTTCCTCGTGGGGTTTGGGATCGGGCCGCTGCTGTGGGCGCCCGTGAGCGAGGTGTATGGGCGGAGGATGGCGGTGTTTGGGCCGATGTTTGTGGCGACGTGTTTTAGCTTTGCGGCGGCGACGGCCAAGGATTTTCAGACGTTGATGCTGACGAGGTTCTTTGGGGCGTTCTTTGCGAGTGCGCCTGTCACCAACACCGGGGGCGTCTTGGGGGACTTGTTTGGCCCCGAGGAGAGGGGGATTGCGATGGCGGGGTATGCGATTGCTGTTGTTGGTGGGCCGTCGCTGGGTGAGTCCCCTTCCCACTATCTTACATCTCTTCAGGCAACGACTAACACATTGATCCAGGCCCCATCGTCTCCGCCGCCGTCGTCGCCCAGCCCTCCCTCGGCTGGCGCTGGACCGAATACCTCGCCGGCATCCTCCAAGCCGTCGTCCTCCTCGTCGCCATCATCTTCATCGACGAGTCCTACCCGCCCAAGCTCCTCGTCTACAAGGCCCGCCGCCTGCGCATCGAGACCGGCAACTGGGCCCTCCACGCCCGCTTCGAGGAGTGGGACGTCGGCGTCGCCGCCCTCGCCCGCAAGTTCCTCATCCGCCCCGTCCAGCTCCTGCTCACCCCCATCTGCTTCCTCGTCGCCCTCTACGCTAGCTTCTGCTACGGCATCCTGTACATGCAGCTCGGCGCTATCCCCATCATCTTCCACGAGGGGCGGGGGTGGTCGCCGTTTCGCGCGTCGCTGCCGTTTGTCTGCATCTTTATTGGATCGCTGATGGGATGCGCTGCGAATGTGTACAACCAGATGCGGTACAATGTCGCGTTCCGCGCCGCCGGGGGGCGGGCCGTGCCTGAGCAGCGGCTGCCACCCATGATGATCGGGTCGTTCTTCTTCACCGGGGGGCAGTTCGTCACGGGGTGGACGGCGAGGCCGGACATCCACTGGATCGCGCCGTGCATCGGGCTGGTGATGCTCGGCGCGGGGTTCTCCATGGTCTTCCAGGCTGCGCTGAATTATCTGGTCGATACATTTCAGCTATATGCGGCGTCGGCGATAGGGGCGAACACCTTTTTGAGGTCAGCCTTTGCATGCGCGTTTCCGCTCATTGTTACGCCGCTGTATCATAATGTGGGGGTCGGGCCGGGGTCGTCCATCACGGGCGGGTTTGCGGCGCTGTTGATTCCGGTGCCGTTTGTGTTTTTTGTCTTTGGGAAGAGGATTAGGGCCAAGTACAAGTGGTCCAAGGGGTCGGTTTATGATTAGGGGTCGTATCTCCTGGGGGAATGGGGAACTACTCGATGTTTTATGATACAGAGGTAACGTTAGACAAGATTAGAATAGACATGGCATTCATTTGCCACTCATAGTCTTTATACAGATGACTTGCAAAAAAAGGACATATGATCTATCTCTGGGCCGCTGCTCTACAAACATGATTCTCACAAGGATTCTCATCTCAGCTCCATCCATGGTGTGAAAATGAGAGGGAGTGCCCGATTTCGAACTTGCCAACTTCCCCCCACCTAAACAACCATGAGAACATATCCCGTCATTTATACGCCCAGAGACCTGTCAACGACGATTTCCCCGCATTAAACAACCCTGAAGCAAGGGGGTGCAGCTGCCCGCCGTACCGGAATAATGCGTTGGGCCAAAATAGTGGTTCTTTCGCAGCCCAAGACAGCAACCTAGTTGTCGAACCCCTGGTTGTCAGATCCAAACATTCGCGATGGTGGAAACGGGTAAAGACGAGAAACACAATATGTGCTGTATGAAGTCCGTGAGTTTAATAGGTCCGTGGGCTGGGCTTTCTAGCTAGGAGGTGACGAGGAAGGGGTTTGTTGGACATCATGATGGTGTAGTCATAATCTGCTCCAAGCTGAAGCTCAATTTCTTCTTCAGCCTCCATGTCAGCGTGATATGTTCTCACGATATCGAAAACTCCAGACGTTCCTAGTCAGATACCCCTAAAAGGCCAGTGGCTGTTTGATATTTTGCGGGGTAGTGTGCCGTGTTGTTCCTTGACGTCCCCAAAGTCTGGAACCGACGTCCACTTTGGTCCAAGAGCGTTTCATCGCCAGGAGCATTCCGTCGAGTTACCGCATATCGCGAGCCGTCATGCTATGGTCATTGGGAACGAGGGGTAGAAGTTGATCAAATGACAAATGAAATCGAGGTGTCTGTGTGCTGTCAAGTTTTGGGGAGGTTGGTGATCGGGTTCTACAGACTTCGGTGCATGTGAACATCCCTTCTTCCCTGTAGATCGATCACTTGCAAACCCAACGACGATTGGAATCTACACTAAACAAGAGTCAACGTCCAGAAGCCCCAGAAAACACCAGTCGGTCGTAGAAATTGAGCTGGGCCTCAACCCGTCTTGTCAACGATCAAATCCCGGAATGCTAGAACTTGATCAGCACAACCGCCGCTTCAACTCCGGGCATAACTCGCACCTTGGCTCCCACCTATTTCGGACCCGGCCGACGACGTCCGTCCCGAATCAGTCAAAACAACCTCCATTGTCCCGTGTCTGTCGGAGTAAACACAAACGACGGGCCTCAACCGCTCCCGTCCATCAGCGGTCCGTGTGAGAGATCCTCATTTACCCTTGCCACAACTCCCGGTTCATCCAAAAAGTCATGGAGCAAACCCAGAATGCGTTGGTGGACCCCCTCCTTGGTCCCTTGGTTGGATTTGGGTCTGTTTGTTTGTTGAACGTGTTCTTTGGTGTGTTCATGCCAATACAAGACCCATGCTCCCCCCGGGGGGATTCCCTACTCCTGTTCTTTCTGCTCTACTTGTTGTGATGCCGTCGACTTGAAGTGACGCATCCCCCTTTTTGTCTTCTTTTGCGCTGCGCGCGGCACAGGTGCCCTTTCTGTTCAACCCTTTCATTCCAACATGGACCCCCTCAGCACCAATGGCGCAACCCTCACCAAAGAAGCCACCGAATCCATGGCTCCCCTAATCAGAATCGTCTGCTGGTTCCTCGTCAGCATATCCGGCCTCTTCCTCTCCCTCCGCCTCTACTGCAAATACCTCCAAAGCCGCGGCCTCTGGTGGGACGACCACGTCCTGGTCATGGCCTGGGCATGCCCCCCCCACCACATCCCCCTTTCCACAGCACACAAATCTAACGTCGCCCCCTCAGCTCGCCCTAGTAGCCGACACCATCATCACCACCATAAACCTCGACCTCGGCTTCGGCCTCCACCTCTCCGCCATCCCGCCCCCTGCCGTCCCGACCATCACCCTCCTCAGCAACGTCTCCACCTCGCTCGCCTTCCTCGGCGCCGTCTGGAGCAAGACGTCGTTCGGCATGACGCTGCTGCGCATAACCGACGGCAAGACGCGCGCCATCGTGTGGTTCGTCATGGTCAGCATGAACGTGGCCGTGTCGGCGAGCATCGTCGTGTCGTGGGTGCAGTGCGATCCGCTGCCCAAGGGGTGGGACAAGGGGATTGCTGCCGGGGGGAGGTGCTGGGATCCGAGAGTGAATGTTTATTGCATGGTGTTTGCTGCTGGTGAGTGTACCTGGTCCCCTTTTCCAGAGTTGACAGTTGACCCGGCCAGCGTACTCTGGCGTCATGGACATCGTCCTCGCCCTGCTCCCCTGGCCAATCATCTGGAAGCTGCAGATGAAGCGGAAAGAAAAGATTGGCGTCGCCCTGGCCATGAGCATGGGTGTGTTGTGAGTGGCCACCCCTTCCGTCGAGTACAGCAGACACTCACCTCATCTTGCGTCCTTGCAGCGCCGGCTGTGCGGCCTTTGTCAAGAGCACCAAGATCCCG
This sequence comes from Podospora tetraspora, assembly GCA_027943155.1. Lineage (NCBI taxonomy): Eukaryota > Fungi > Ascomycota > Sordariomycetes > Sordariales > Podosporaceae > Podospora > Podospora tetraspora. The sequence goes on from JAQKAE010000007.1 coordinate 286,851, forward strand.
CTCGTGCTGGGCGGCGACTTTACCTGTACGTGTCCCCCTTTTCCCAGGCACGACCATCATACCCAGGCCATCATCGCCCCAGGCATGTCAGGTCCTGACGCGTCACAGACTCGGGGTACGACCTCGTAATTTGGGGCGCCGCCGAGGTGGCCATCACCATCTGCGCCGCATCCGTGCCCCTGCTGCGGGTGCTCATCCGCGAGGTACGCAGCCTGACACGGCAGCGTTACGGATACATCGTCCAGGGCGGCGACGGTGGTGGCGGTGGTGGTGGTGGTGGTGTCGGGTCCGCACCCGACGACGACCAAGACTCCCACAAGAACAGCGGTGGGGACTCGTCCCACGCCAAGGAACACCATCGATGGACGCTCGACTTTTCCAGGGACAGCTACCGCGGGGCGGCGTTTGAGGGGGCGGCGACGACGCCCCAGAGACCAAAGAAAACCACCACACCGAAGCCGCCGCCCCCACTGGCAGTCGCAGGGGGGAGGATTCTGAGGGTGAGTGAGTTTGAGCTGCGGTACCACCACCAACAGCAGCAGAAGGGGGATGACGACGAAACCACCGCCGTGCGCAGCATGGTATGACCGAGACTGGCTATGTGTCCCTGGGACGCGGGAGGTGACACAGGACCCCCCAACTGCCGTGCCTGCTTGCATCGATCGCAGCTGGGATGCTGGCCGCCGTCGCCAGGGCCAGGCAGGCTGCAGAGGAAAGAGAGGGCCTGGGGACTTTGGCGTCACGACATGGCGGGCACAGCCGGCACCAGCAGACGCAGGGGATACGGGGGTGAGCGAGTGGGGGGGGGGGAGGGAGAAGGCGGAATGTCTTTTCAGTGATACCAGAGCTCCAGCATAAATTCTAGGCCGAGGCCAAACCTCACAAGTTTGCCACGGGCCCGTCTGGGCGTGTTCGTCGAGCCGGCCCCGTCGTGTCGTGATCCCGTCCGCCACCTCGATGTGAAGCTGGCAATGACGGCGATATATAAACCGGGCCTTGTTGGGGGGTCGGCTGGTGACGACAGTTTCCCCCCCGTCGCATCCTTGCATACCCGGGTCTATGCGTAGCACAATGCCAGATTGAAGGGCAAACCTGTACGCCGTGACACCCCTCCCTGAGGGGGGGAACTCGCCGGAGAGGGACGCTCGCCCAGCATATGCAGGTACGGCCTTGACTTGAGGGTCGGATGGGCGCGCGGTGCCGTACCGCGGATGGCGTACACCACCAGGGCCGTCGTGAGTTTGCCTTGGCGCACGACCCAAACAACAACGAGTCATCGGCCCAGACGAGCCTGTAGTGATGAATGAGCTTTCCATTGCCAAGACCGTCCGTGGATGGGCCCCCTGGGCGGTGTAAGTCTGTCGACGGAGGACCGACGTAGAAAGACAGACCCCCCATATATACCCCGTCTCGCAAAGACTCAACCTGGTGCCTGTGTCTCTCCCCCTCAGCCAGCCACCTCGAGACTGCCAGCTCCCCCTTCCCCTCGTTTCCAAGTCCCCTTCCATCACACTCTCTCTAGCTCGCGGCCAGCTTCCCAGGCTGCATCCCCCCCTCTCGCTACCATGCACACCACCACCACCACCCTCTTCTCGGCCCTGCTCGCCCTCCCCCTCGTCCTCGCCGCGCCCAACTTTCGCCTCCACCCCGGCACCGTCCGCCGCTCAGCCCGAGAACTGCGGGAATGGCGCCAAGACGAACCCGTCGCCGTCGGTAGCCGGTTCGTCCGGCTGGACATGCGGCGCAAGGCCCCGACGCACAACATGGTGCCCGAGAAGGACGACGGCGCAGCCCCGGTTGAGAAACGCGCCACGACGATCGTGGTAGACGACAACTCCGCCCCGACCAGCAGCATCATCAGCAGCCTCCTCCCGATCAGCAGCGCCATCCCGATCAGCAGCGACGCCAGCACCCTCACCATCAGCGATGACATCGGGGGCAGCCTGACGTCGTCGTTCGCCGAGGCATCCAAGACGCCGTCGCCGGCGAGGGTCAACGCGACGGCCATGCTCAAGGATGTCGCGTACGGTGTTAAGAGTGAGTTCCCCCCTGGCCCCCGCCACCCACACGCCTTTTGACAGGTTGGTGGTGCAGTATGGATCGGATACCCCGAGCAGGCGGTAACCCTCGACTTTGACACGGGGTCGTCCGAGACGTGGGTGTCGCCACCGTGCACGCCGCTGTCGGGCGTGCCCATATTCGAGGAGATTTGCCGCGAGTTTGGGCAGTACCTCCCGGAGCACTCGCAGACGGGCTTTCACGTGGACCCGAACCTGTGCCCGAACCGGTGGATCTCGTACGGGAGTGGTGCCGTGTATGTGAGCTACTATCGGGATATGATTCGCGTCAATGGTATGTTCTGCCCAGTTCCGGGATGGATGGGGGTGTGCTGACCGGAACCAGACCCCGAGACCTCGTATGAATCGCCCATGGTCCTGCAGAAGCCAGTTCAGTTTGGCGTGTCCAACTGGGCCGAGGGCATGGAGTCGGGCATCATGGGCGTAGCCTATGGCGCCGGGTACAACCAGAACTATACGGGCTTCATCGATGCGCTGTACAACCAGAACCTGATCGCGCACAAGGACTTTAGCGTCGCTCTCGGGAGCGTCGGCAAGGACGACGGTAAGTGCTCTTCCAATATTCTTGGTTCCCGCTGACAACCCCAGGCGAGGTCGTCTTCGGCGGCATCGACACGTCCAAGTTCGTCGGCCCGCTGCACGCGCTCCCCCTCGCGACGCAGTACACGCTCCTCGAGGATGGCTTCTATCGCTACTGGCTCGACGTGACCTTCATCGGCGTCACGGCCCCCGGCAGCTGCACCACCATCCCGCTGACCAACGACACCTTCAGCGCGCGCTTCCTGCCCGACACGGGCACCACGCTGACGTACATGCCCGAGGACGTCTTCTTTGCGCTGCTCGACTTCTTCCCCGACGCCGAGCCGCAGGCGTCGTACGGCTACATCATCGACTGCGATCACCTCAACGACCAGGGGAGCATCGACTTTGGGTTCGGCGAGTTCACCATCCACGTGCCGATCCGCGAGTTCATCTTCCAGGTGCCGCCCATGTTTGCGTCGGACGGGCCGGACACCATTTGTGTGGTTGGGGCGGTGCCGACGACCGATTTCTTCATCCTCGGTGACACGTTCCTTCGGTCGGTCGTCGGTAAGTCCCGTGCCCCCCGAGTTGGGTTGTTGTTCTCAGCTGACGCCGTGCCTAGCCCTCTTCCGCCAGCAGGAACACAAGGTGTACCTTGCGCAGTACATGGACTGCGGCGTCAACATTGTCGAGACGCACGCCAACATGAGCGGCATGCTGGGCGACTGCGGCCACCGGCGGACTCCGTTCAAAAAGAGGGGCCACCCCGGGACCAACGACCACCCTGCGGCCAACGTTGGGCACGGGGGGCGCCCGGACAATACCAACATGCTGCTGGAGGAGAACCAGGCCGACCAGGCCGACCAGGCCTACATGACGTGCGCGACGTACCTCACGGGGCAGTACACGCCGATCAGCTCGGCGCCGTGGACCAGCGAGAGCTTCCAGAACAACCTGTTCCCGCGCCCGGCTATGCAGACGGCGAACCGCGATAGACAGGGTCCTCCCCCTGCCATGGCGACGGCGACGGCCGCAGGAAACGACAAGATCCATCGGCGGGCCGCTGAGAAGACCACGCTCGTCACCCACGCCGCCCTGACCCTCGCCCAGACGACCATGAGCGGAACCACCGAGCTGCTCACGCTCCGCCAGCCCGTGACGGCTGACGCGGACGCCGCCCAGGCCACGACCTCATGCGTCACCGCCGTAACGACGGAATGGATCGCGGAGTCCTTTTCGAGCGAATACCCCAGCAGCAGCTCCTCCCCCTCGTCCAACTGCACCATCACCACCAAGACCAAGACCAAAACCAAGCACCACACCACCACCACATGCACCGCCTCCGAGTCGACCCTCAGCTTCTCCGAGTACCCCTCCTCCTCCATCTCCTCAGCCATGGCGTCTTACCTCTCCGCCTCCCCCACGGCCCTCACCATCCCCATCCAAAGCGGCGAGACCGTCATCGTCAAGCTCAAGACAACCACGTACACCATCGTCGACGGCGTGACGCAGACGGCCGCGAGCTTCGTGCCCGAGGAGTCGTCGACTAGCACGACGGCAGACTGGGGCAACTCCTCGACCACGTGGACGGGGTATCCGTCATCGGTCGCGACGTTGACGATCTTGACGGACACAAGCACGGGGTATTCGACGAGCGTGTCGGGCGAGCCGGACGGGTACATTACGGCGTGGTCGTGGACGGCGGACGGGGGGGCGACGACGACCTCGACGCCGCCGTGGGTGACGGAGGAGGCGCGGGTGGTGGAGAGGGGGGAGCAGAGTTGTATTTGCTTGAACTTTGGGGTGTGTCGGTGTACAGGAAAGACAGAGGAGGAGGGGGGGGAAGGGGGAGGTTCCGAGTCCGAGGAGTGAGGGACTGCTGGGCGGGGAAGGTGAGGAGGGCGGGGGGGAGGAGGAAAAGTAATTTTGGATTTTCTTGGACAGGTTCGTAAAAACAAGGGGAGGGAATAGAGAAAAGTAATGCGTGTCGAGGTCAGGAGAAACCCAGGCCGAGAGTCTTGTCGAAACCCCAGGTCCAGGAGAAACGCTGTACCTTGCGTCTTGTCCATCAGCTCGGCGACGGAGTAGATGAAGAGCCCTCTGCCTCGGGTGCTGCCGGCGGCCAACCTGGTGGCCAGGGAGGGCTCCTGGGGCGAGGGCTGGTCGCTAGGCCCGCCCGCCTTCCACGTCCCGGACGCTGCGGTGGCGCCCACCCGGGACCCATGCCGTGCTGGGGGATGGTGCTGGCAAAGAAGTGGGCGGCGTCGGCGTCCATGACGGACCCGTCAAGACGCCAGAGGCTGTGGTACTGCAAGAGGCCAAACCCCTGGGGCGGCATGGCGGAGGGCGACCTCGCGGGCCTCGCGGCAGACACGTGAGATTGTGGGGGGCGCGCAGTTGGTGGTGGACGTGGGCGTGAATTCGCAGGTGCTGGTGCTGGTGCTGGGGGTATCTTCGATGAGCCAGTCGCAGCAGGCGTCCAGTTCAACGACGCGGTGGGGGAGGCAATATTCCCAGATCATCCAGCGAATCTCGAGGGGGCACCGGGGGAAGAAGGGGAGCACATGGTCGGCGTCGTCGGCCTCGTGCGGGCGTGGAGAAGCCATGGACCACTGTTGGGAGAGGTGGGGCAGCGAGACCGACCAGGCAGAGAGGCAAGCAAGAAACTGGTGTCGCAAAGGGAGGCTGGACAGCTGAAAGGAGGGAGACTCAGGAGGGAAACTCTGCACGACGGCGACGGTGACGGTGGTGATGCACTGCAAATGGAAAATAATAAGCATCCAACGAAATCAATTGGACTCACTCCACTGGGCTCCCCGTCCTAGCGGGGCTATTCCAACAGGGAAAGCGACCGTCGTAAAAGCAACGCCAAAATGATGGTGAGATGCCAGAAGAAATGAAGAAAAGAAATGTCGTTGGTGTTGCTCGGTTGCTGCCCTGTGGTGTCACCCCTGCCCAGCCCAGAAGGCTGCCCCCAGCAAAAGGCTATCGCTGCCCTTGACTCACCGATAAGGACAAATTTTCTGGGGCCGCGATCGCTTCCCTCCCTCCCCGGACAGTGTCGCTGCAGTGACCGAGCTCCCCCCGCTCCCCACATCGTCACCCCTCCCCTTCAAGCCCCCCAACGCCAACCTACCTCGGCCATTGTCTCGTCACCAACAATCAATCGGCCTCCCACGCTCCAAACCGACCCAATTGACACCATGTCTGACAAGAAACCCTCGGGAAACATGCTCTGGGGAGGCCGCTTCACGGGTGAGACCACCCCCTCCCCCCATGCCCCCCCCCCCACCCACCCGACCCCTTACACACCCGCTAACCCCCTCTCCCCCCAGGCGGCCTCGACCCCCTGATGGTACAGTACAACGAGTCCATCTACTTTGACAAGGTCCTCTTCAAGCAGGACATCCTCGGCAGCATCGCCTTTGCGCGCGCCAACGCCAAGTCGGGCATCATCTCGCAGCACGAGTTCGCCGAGATCGAGCGGGGGCTGCTCGAGGTGCAAAAGGAGTGGGAGGCCGGCCAGTTTGTCATTGTGCCCGGCGTCGACGAGGACATCCACACGGCCAACGAGCGCCGCCTCGGCGAGATCATCGGCAAGGACGTGGCCGGCAAGCTGCACACGGGCCGGTCGCGCAACGAGCAGGTCGCCACCGACATGCGCATGTGGCTGCGCGACGAGCTGCGCACCATCGAGGGCCACCTGCGCGCCTTCCTCGAGGTCATTGCCGCCCGCGCCGAAAAGGAGATGGACGTCGTCATGCCCGGCTACACGCACCTGCAGCGCGCCCAGCCCATCCGCTGGAGCCACTGGATGCTGTCGTACGGCTTCGCCTTTGCCAGCGACCTGGAGCGCCTGCGCGAGGTCATCAAGCGCGTCAACCGCAGCGCCCTGGGGTGCGGCGCCCTGGCCGGCAACCCCTTTGGCATCGACCGCGACATGATGGCCGAGGAGCTGGGCTTCGAGGGGCTGCTGTGGAACTCGATGGGCGCCGTGGCCGACCGCGACTTTGTCACCGAGGTGCTGCAGTGGGGCGCCATGCTGATGCAGCACATCTCGCGCTGGGCCGAGGACCTCATCATCTACTCGACGGGCGAGTTTGGCTTTGTGCGCCTGGCCGACGCCTATTCGACCGGCAGCTCGCTTATGCCGCAAAAGAAGAACCCCGACAGCCTGGAGCTGCTGCGCGGCAAGAGTGGGCGCGCCTTTGGCCACATGGCCGGTTTCATGATGACGCAAAAGGGGCTGCCCAGCACCTACAACAAGGACCTGCAGGAGAGCGTCGAGCCCATGCTGGACCACGTCAAGACGGTGTCGGACAGCATCCAGATTGCCAACGGCGTGCTGGCGACGCTGGCCATCCAGCCGGAGAGGATGCAGGCGTCGCTTGACCCGTTCATGCTCGCCACCGATCTCGCCGACTACCTGGTGCGCAAGGGCGTGCCATTCCGGGAGACGCACCACATCTCGGGCCGGTGCGTGGCTCTCTCGGAGCAGACGGGCACGCCCATGAACGAGTTGACGTATGAGCAGCTCAAGGGGGTGGATGCCCGGTTTGGGGAGGACATCAAGGAGGTGTTTGACTACGAGAAGAGCGTCGAGATGCGGGCGGCGAGGGGCGGCACCAGCAAGTCGTCTGTCACGGAGCAGATCAAGGTGCTCCGGGGGATGCTGTAGGCAGGATTTGATGCCATTGTAGACATGACATGACGGGGATTTTCCTGAAAAGGCTGGATAGAGGCTCCACGTAGACAAAAGATTTATGACTGCTCAACTTGTTGAAGGAAAAAAAGGAGGGAAATTGACGTCACATGATGGGCCTCGAGGCGATCAAGGTTCGCCAAGCTCGGACGCTAAACAAACAGCGGCTGAAGCCCCAACCCCAACCAACCATGCGACACGCAAAGCCAAAATCCATTTACGCGTCAACACGACACGTCTGCCTCCATTGACCCTGATACTTTTCTACGTTTCCTGGAACTTTTGGCCCGCCATACCCCTTTTCCTACACCCATACCTTGTCCCCGAACCATCCCAAACCGCCGCCCCGATGGCGGCGAAACTCGACGCCCAGAAGCTGGCGTTTGTCTTTGAGGGCCGTCCCGATCTCGTGGCCGGCATCCAGCAAGCAGCTGGTAGGAAACTCCATCAATTGACCGGACCCAGGCTGACATGCCCTGACAGACTCCCCCGCACGAATCACTTTGTTCAACAACATTGCGAGCCACATCTACGACCGCCTGTCGGGCACCGCCGCCGAGGATGGGCCGTCGTCCAAGAGGAGGCGCGTCGACATTGCGACGCCGACCCAAACAAACGGATCGCAGAATGGCCAGATAGCAGGCCCCGAGGCCGCCGCCCGGGACCCCGTGCTCCTCGAAATCAAGGAGATCTCCGTGTCGGTGCCCCAGCGCAAAAAGTACAACCTGTGCTTCACCAAGAACTTTCTGTATGCCCGCGTGGCCGGGACAGACACGCCGGTGCAGGGGATCATCTACCCCTGGAGAGACATTGGTATGCCCCCCTTCGCGGTCCCTAACGGCAGCATCCACTGACTGCAACAGAGCACGCCTTCTACCTCCCCGTCCCCGACAAGTCCCAAATCCAACACAACTACGTCCTCTTTCCCCGCAACAGCTACCTCCCCCCGACCTCCAAGCCCCCCTCCGCCGACGCCCCCCCTGCCCCGCCCGCCCTCGAACCCCTCGTCTTCACCGTCCCCGCCACAGCCCCCAAGCCCGGCGCCGTCAGCGGCCCCTCGGCGGCCGCCGCCGAGGCCGTCTCAGACACATACTCGACCCTCTTCCACTGGGCGCTCACCACCTCCCTCCGCGCCGCCGGCAACCACTCGTGCGCCCTCGTCGCCTCGGACCCCAAGCTCTTCCACAGCGCCGCGCGCCCCGCCTTCCGCCCGACCGACAAGGCCGTGCACGTCAAGGCGTTCCGCGGCAGCAAGGACGGCTTCCTGTTCTTCCTGCCGACGGGGATCCTGTGGGGCTTTAAGAAGCCGCTGCTGTTCCTGCCGCTGGACCGCATCGTGGCGGTCAGCTACACGAGCGTGCTGCAGCGGACATTTAATATCGTCGTCGAGTTTGAGCGGGATGGGGAGCAGGCCGAGGAGATTGAGTTTGCGATGGTGGATCAGGAGGATTATCAGGGCATTGACGAGAATTATGTGAGGAGGCATGGGCTGGCGGATCGGAGTATGGCGGATGGGAGGAAGGCGAAGAGGCAGTTGAAGGAGAATGCGGAGAAGGAGAAGGATGGGGAGGGGGGTGGGGAGGAGGGTGGGGAGGGGGCGGAGGGGGATGATGGGTTGACGGTGTTGGAGAGGGCGCAGAAGGAGGCGGAGCAGGCGTTGCAGGACGCGGAGGATGAGGAGGAGGAGGATTATGATCCGGGGAGTGAGGGGGAGAGCGAGGGGTCGGGGTCGAGTGATGAGGACGAGGACGAGGATGGGGAGGGGGGTGGGGAGGGGGATGATGATGATATGGAGGATGACGAGTGATGGACGAGGCTGCGCTGATGGTTGTATTGTTTCGGGCTGTAGATGGTGGTCATGATGTACGAAGTCAGAGCGAGTGAGCTCCAGAATGAACATGATACCCTCGAGTTGTTGGCTTGGTCTGGGACACTATGATGATCATGTAGAGGGCTGGCCTCGGCCAATGCCCAGAAAACTTTCCTTAGGGTGAACAGATTCCAACCTCTGCCTGGTGTCGACCCCGGATAACCACTCCCCCCGATCCCGTTTGTCCCAGCTCCATCTCCTCCCCATATACCTCCCAATACCAGCCCATCCTGTTACCAGCACCCCTAGATTCGAAGACTGCCACATTGATAGCACATGGCTTAGTGGTACTAGAACTGGGGTGCGCGGACCCGAAGCCCTCCCCGCCCGAGGCCCGAGTTCGAATCAAAAAAAGTTCACTCGTGCCGAAGTAAAAGACCCTGAGAGTGGCTTTTCGTATCCTCCCACCTTTCGAGCTGGGAGGAGAGCTTTTGGCGTTTTGTTCTTTTTTTTTGTTCTCCTTTTTTTTGTGGAGGCCATACACAGCAACAATGCCAGGATCCTGGAAGGGCTTTCTCTCTCTGCTTGGTTGATAGTCCTCGAGTCCAAGATTTGGTGTTCGAGTTGAGATTCGACATCGCAGCACCGTGCGTTCTCCACCATTGGAGCACATGACGCACTGTGTCTCGATATCTGGGGCTCTCGGGTTTGGGCAATCAGCCCCGCCGCGACCTTCAACATCAACATCCCCGCGACAACCGGCCGACCCCCGAGACCTCCGAACCTAAGACGACCGCCATGTCCTTCCCCAACGTCTATGCCCACCGCAAGGTGGCCGAAACCAGCGCCAAGTCGTGCGACATTTGCTTTAAGCCCAGCACCAGCGTCCTCATCACGACGGACAACAAGGTTCGCGCCCCCAACGCGGTTGGAACCCAGAGTCTAACTGGGTGCCGCGACGTCTAGGACTTCTTCTACATCTGCCCCTCGCACCTCAAGGACGCCGGGTTCTGCACCCCCAAGATCGACCAGGCCGCCGTCGAGGCACGCAAGAAGAAGGAGCTGGACGAGGAGGTGGAGCGGGTTAAGAAGGAGTACGAGGAGAAGCAGAGGAAGAAAAAGGAGGAGAAAGAGAAGAAGGAAAAGGAGAAGGGCAAGGATAAGAAGGACAAGGACAAGAAGGACGAAGACGACAAAAAGGACAAGCCCGAGGTCCGTTTGCCCCCTTCATCAAATCATCAGGAAGACACGCCTTCTGACAGTTCGCAGGAAAAGGAAGCAGAAAAGTCGACCGCCGCCGCCGCCGACGTCGAAGAAGAAGAACCCCGGTTGTTTGAGCTCAAGAGGTTGAACCCGGACCCCCTCCGAAGCCCACACTGACACTAACCTCCCGCAGCGCCTTTTACCAGCAACGCCTGGGCCGAAAACGGCAGATTGAAATGGCCAAGCGGAACCGCGAACGGTTGCAAGACCCGACGTTTTTCCCGTCGGTCCCCAAGAACCTGCCATGATAGGGCAGCAGCCTCGCCGACTGATCGTGGCGGTGGCGTTCATCCCGAAGCTAATAGGCCGGTCCGCCCGACTCGGCGAGCTTTACGATCGTGCTTTGCTGTTTTCTGGTTGCCGACTTGCCGATCGGAGACAACACTGCTGATAACGATGATAATCATGATACTCCTTCCGGGCATCCGTCGCTGCGTCGTGGAGCAAACATGGCTGGCCCCCATAACGCTAGGCGATGGGGGGCGCTTTCCAGAAGGTCTCTGGAAGGTGGAGGGGATAAAAAGATACATCGAGACGGAAATCCCGCAAGTACCTCCGTCTCCCGTCGCTGTTGGGCTGTGTACCGTCCCGTTGACGGACGGGCTCGGCATACGGACGGGGTCCGCCGGTGCTGACGGGGGACGGTGCTGCCACCGTTTTCTCCCGCCGGTAAGCTGTGTTATGCTGACCCTCTGCGCATGTGGGACTGGCCTGCAGCCCCCTCGCGCGAAAGCCATATCGCCGTGGTGGCGGTGTCACTGTCACTACGACCATGGCCGATATGACGCAAAGACCGCTTTGGGAATTCTTTGCAGGCTCGAGGGACGAGACGAAGGGTCAGACGGCTCCGTCTTACGCACGGCGGAGAGACTTGGCTTCTTCGCTGACACCTTGGCGGGAGATCTTGTTGCTGGTGGTGATCCCCGGCAGCTCGAGGGGATCGCCCATCCATGTTGGTTTGTTTCCAACAACAACGGGTCCCCGCGTGGAGAGGGGAGGATGGTTCTGCGGGGGAGTCGGTTGGGAGCACATGGCATGGGCCAGGCATACCTACTGCGTGGGTTGGTCGACTGCATCCCACCACGGGCCTCCTGTTCGTCCATCAGCAATCCAAAGAAGTCGTGAGAGGATCGATTTACTCTCCCTGTCTAGCCAAATACCGGTTCGTGTGACACGCCACCTACCTCTCCCGGGCGGCGCAGAGACCATGATGACGATGATGCATGCAGTGTCTTTTTTTCTCTCTTTCTCCCGGCTTACCAGAATCGGTTCCTCACTGGCACCGCATCTCGGCTGTTGCTGGAAAAACGACCCTGTGTACCGTCTGTCATGAATCATGATTAGCCCGTGCCGCCGCGGTTGCTGTCAACCACGAGCGGCGGGACCTCGCAGCCGTCTGACAAGTACAGTATAGTACAGCACACAGCACGGCGCAGGGTGCTTTGGGTGGTCTCGCAATCGTCGGTTTCGAGGGCTCTGGTCCCGTCATTCCTTCCTCCTCCTGTCCTCTTGTTGGTGACGACCCATGCTCCATCCACCCCGCATCTGGACCTCGCATGTCGTCTTCCATGAACTCGAGGGACGGTGGTGGTGGTGGGGGGTGTTGGTCGACGGCGTCAGTCTCCGGACCGTTCACACCCCCAACGGGGTCTAGTGCTTACGGGGCTTGGCTTGGGAGCGAGCGAGCAGCTCGCCATTTGCCTGGCCACCGTCACTTTGATGGACTCCGTTTGGACTCTTGGACTGGAGAAGGAGGCTGTACAGCATGGCATGGCATGGCATGGTGAGTACATCCGTGCCATCCTCGATGCGGTTCTGGCAAGCGAGGGGGATGCGAGTTTGGACGTTCCCGGCGGGGTTTCGGTCTGTCGGCGACGACGTCGCCGTGGCCCCGCGCCGTTGGGCTCCGGATTCTCCAAGAGGCTAGAGGCCGGCCCGTTAGGGCTGACCTGACTTTTGTCAATGATAACGACGGGGTACGGGGTTTCGATGTCCGTTGTCGCGCTGGTGGACACTGGCTTGGAGATGGAAGCACGCCCCCACATGCAGCAGTAGCAGCAGCAGCAGCATCGTTCTTCCATTCCGACGGCTTTGCTGGACGGCTGGCTGGCTGGCGAGCTGCACGGGTGGGATGTCGGGCTCGACGGCCATTGGCGGACGAGGAGGGATGTTGCGAGCGGATGGGACGCCCGCGTCGGGATTCCTTCAGGACGACGCACGCAACCTGTTGGATCTTGGTTGCGCGAGATGGAGTGGTTGCTGTGGTGCTGATTGGCGGAGGGGAAAGAGGTTGTCTGCCGGACTTGGTGCTGATCGAGGTATTTTGGGATGTGGGTGATTTGGTTCCTCTCATTTGCTTTTGTTTTGTTCTTTGACTGTTTTTTTTTTGTTGGACAACATCGGGAGACACGGCCCAGATCCGAGGCGAGAGAGGGGTTCCGAACGATTTCGGTCTGTCTCGGGAACCGGGCGGGGCTGATCGTCGACGCTATGCTCGACCCGGTTAGTCAGCAGCCCTACAGGGTTTTCTTTTCTCGGTCGCGGCGCCAGGCCGGGCAGCCTGCTCGACTCACCTCGATTGACCCCTCCTCAGCCCGCCTCTGGCATCACAGTCGAGGTGACGGTGAGAAGCAGGTGGAGGGGGACATTATCCGACCGCAACGACCTGGCAGCCGTGATTCATACCTTCATCTTGTTGGCGCCAGCGGCTGGTCGGGACTTTTGCCAATGTCGACATGAAAAATCTCGCCCTGACGCCGTCAAAGATTGCCCTCGACGCGGACATTTATTTTCGGTCAACATCCAGCCATATTTAGCATCACCATTCCCGGCAGTCTGGTTCGAAACATCAATACATCATGTCCCCCAGAGGTCGAGCCCGACGGGCGGTCCGAGCGAGCAACAAGAAACACCACCAGGCTGGAGGACGGCACGGCAAAAGCCACTCCCGCCGCGCAAACATGGCATGGGCCATTCATGACGACGGCACTGGCGCGGGCACAGTGTGCGATGGACGATGGACGATGGCCGTTTGAGACGGCAGTCCGTTTTCTGCGATCCTCCAAATGGGGTGGCTCGTAAGCGGAAAACGGCGCCATGGTCTCCAAGGCATCATCACCCAGCCCTGGGAGACATAAGAGATGGTGCGTTGAGAAATCACACATCTCACCTGTGTGTAGCCCAAAACCTGCTCGACACTTTCTCAACAGGGCAGGCTTCCACGTTGAGTATCACGACCTCGATTACTGAACTAGCCGAACGAGGCATGGAGAGAATCAGGCAGGCTCTGCGACGACGACCGGGCGGTACCAAAGCGCGGCGGCATTCCGCACTCGCTCATCATGTCTCAGGACGCAAAAGAAGTCTGCTTCCAGGCACAGATTACCGCTTGCTGCCGACCGACGGGGAATGTCATCAGCGACATGTATCCCCCGACGGCGACATGACAAAACTAGCTCGAGAACACCTCCAAACCCCGGTCAGTCGGCCTCAGCCTCGGCCCCATTCTCGGCACCCCCTCGGCCTGCGCCGGAGATGGAAGGGGTACCCGCCTGATGCGGCCGAGCGACCGCATCCATGCCGGGGAGCAACTCGGCGCAACGGCCGCCCAACAAGGCGACATCTCCGGGCGCCGGCCGGGGATGCGGCATGTTCCGCATAGCACGGGCAGTCTGACTTTGTTGCTGTGCAACATCAGGATATATCCGGCATGATTCGCGACGTCCTCGTTACGCCCTTTGGCTGACTCGTACCGTGCCCCGGAATCCGGATCAACCGCGCTAGTTACTCGCCGCTGTGCCGCAACCACCATCGTCAAAGTTCTGGCTGGCTTCAGTGGCCCGTCCGTGTAGGGGTTGAGCCTTGCTCGACAAAAGTCGCCCGCCTACCGCCTTCAATGGCAAGAAGAGCCGTGCCGGCTCCAGAGTCTGCACAGGAGGCTTCCCGCAAGGCAGACGCCGAGCCGCTGCTCCATCAACTCCTCCCAACATCAGGCTGTCTTGAAGCGGCAACTTTCGCGAAGGCAACCTCTGTGGAAATGCAGAGACCTTGTGTACCGGTCGAAATGAAGCGTCCACTTTTCGAATACAGGCCAGGCACCAGCCATGCCGAGAGAGGAGTTTACCCCCGCGTGTTGTTGGTGTCGGCGGCACAAGGCTCCACCAAACTTACAGTCATCACAGACGGAACCTGCCATCTCAGCAGTGTGATATTTTGTTTATTTATTGCCTAAGCCTGAGCCCAAGAGTTCTAAATCAGCCTTGTAGTCCAATCCAGTCCCAGCAGCTGCCTTACGCCACAGTCACACTGCGTGGGTACGTGCGTGCTGCATGCCAAAAAGGGGGGTGTCTTGCGGATTCGAGGCTCTAGCCTGCATTGTTGTGGTACCGGCCAGCAGGGCACAACATAACGTCGTTGTCGTTATGTTTGGTGGGGTTCCCTCTGGCATAGTCTGGCCGGGAGCCTCGCGGCCTTCTAGATATCTCGTGGGTCTAATTCCGGGCGCAGTGGGCGGCATGCGGTGTCTGATGTCGTGGAGGCAGCAGACGTGAGCTTGGGATCCACTCAAGGATCATGTAGGCCATCCACGCCGCTTCCGAGCCAGGACGATGTTGTCTCCTGGCGCCCCACCTGATAAGCGGCCTTGCGTGTCTTCCCCTCTCGCCGTCGGATACAACGTGAAAGGCGCGCCCCTGGTCTTTGACCATTTCCATGCGATGTGCCCCTCCACCCCGCAGCGGGTTAGGTATCAAGGCGTCCGCCAGCATAAGCAGCGGGCGGCCCCTTTCGATCCTGATCTGATCCTCCTCCCACCGGCAAGTGTGGCGGCCGCCTCTCGGGCCGTCGCTCTGCCTGCCCATCCGTCGGACGACAGCTCTGGTGGATCCCCCCCTCCTCAAAGGCTCTCCTGCCTCCCCCCGGCCGTCCCTCCCCCCGGCGGCATCCGTATACCCAGCGCCGCCATCCGGCCGGCTACGTTCGCCCGCCCCGGCACCGCCACCTCATCCACCCGGCTCCGATGCAGCGAAAACGCCGGCGCCACCCAGTCCCCACACGTGCACTTGAACCCCTGCCACGAATACCTCCCCACCGACGCCCCGCACTTTCCATTCGGACAAACCAACCTCCCCTCCAGCTCCCCCGCCTCCAGCGTCGGGCGCATCCACGACAGCGCCTCGATAAACACATGCGGACAGTCCTTCAACTCCGGATTCCCCCTCCCCTGATGCGGCACCATAAACGGCTGCGTGACCAGCACGCGCCGACACTTCTTACACCGCAGCTCCAGCCCGGCGTCGTCCTCGGCCGCGGCGCGGTGCGGCGCCTCCTCGTCCTCGAAGCGGAACCGGTCCGGCGCGCGCCCGACGTTGGCGGCCGTCTCGACTTCGCGCTGGTACAGCCAGCGCTGGTAGACGGGCTCGCGCGCGACGGCGTCGTCCGAGGTGGCGGGGCAGCCCATGGCCCAGTACATTTCGAGCTGGCGCGTGAAGCCGTCGTTGGGCTCGGCGAGCGGGCGGGTGTCGCGGATCCAGCGGAGGGCGTTGGCGACGGCTTGGGAGGGGGTGGTGGTGGGGTCGGCGCGGCCGAAGCGGTGCGGGTGTTTCCAGAGGAGGTAGGCGATGGCGGCGGTGACGGAGCGGGATTTGCCCATGGCGCAGTGGACGAAGACGGCGCCGGGGGGGTGGTTGGCGGGGGGGTCGACGGCGGGGGTGAGTTTGTAGCGGGGGAATTCGGGGGCGAGGGGGGGTTCGTCGTCGGCGGGGAGGATCGCGTCGGTGGTGTCTGGGTTCGGCTTGGGGGTGCCGGACTTTGGTTGGAGGGAGGGGCTGTCGGGTCCGTAGAGCCCTCGTTCGATGAAGCGCACCATGCGGGGGAGGTGGAGGAGCATGTCTTCGTCTTCGACGTCGTCGACGTCGATGCTGAGGTGCTCGACGTCGCGGAAGGACTCGGCGTTGACCTCGTCGAGCGAGTATTTGACGACGGAGAGGATGTGGGTGATCTTGTGCTCCTTCATGGCGCGGGCGCGCCGGAGGCCGAAGATGCTGCGCGTGTGAGCTGGTCCCCCCGAAATGGGAGGTTGGTTCAAGGTGCTTACCCCCCGACAAACAGCTCCTCCTTTCCATTAACCCTGTCGAGCGCCATCGCGTCCGTGTGTTTGTTGGTGGTGCTGGTTTGGCAAGCAGAAAATATTCGGCGACGAGAATTTCGGCCGAGCTACGGAGTAGGTACCCCGCCATTGGTGCTGGACCCTGGCGGGGCACCGTCCACGGGTATCCTCGGCGGCCGACACCCCGCCGAGGCCGTCCTTATCAGTCCACAAACTTCAAAACGGTCAGCCCCCCGAGCCGCGACCCCCGACCCGACACGGTGTGACGAGCGCTAAAATGGTTCCAACAATGTGACGATGCAGCTCGAGACAATCACATTTCGTGACGTCGGCGGCGGGAAGGGCCGAAGCTGGTTTCATAGGGCTGCGCCTGGACGAGACGAGAGGCTGCGCTGACTGAGATGTCGAGGTCAAAGATTAAAAACTATCCTGCTCAGATAAAACGTCGTTTTGGTGTCAGATCTAACCTCCAAACAGACATTTGCATCTTCGTCTCCCAAGCCCCGTCCCGAAAAGCTGGACACCCCATCCCCCACCCCTCCCTCGTAAACACCAGAACCAAAGACAGACAACCCCCAAGCAAAGATGCAAATCCGAGCCGGGACTTTTGAAAGCGAGGGTGCCCAACCCTGCCGTCTCTCTGTCGACCACGTCCATCGGGCAGGCGACCTCCCACCCCTCGACCTGGCCCAATTGGTCCAAGCATGGGCTCGGCATGCGGGCTGGCGAATGTGGGCTGTCGGTCGGCTGAGCAAGCAGACGGCGGCATGCAGTCTCCTTACCAATCGACGTGCGCCTGCACCTTGGGTGCAAGCGTCGGGGACAAATCCGCGCTGCGTCCGTTCCGGGAGAGGGGCGGGCGGGCCGTGACGAGCGCCGTTGAGAGGGGTCGGTCCGGCTTCGGGGCTGGCCATCGCATCGTGGGGGGCGGCGGGAGGGCGAACATGGCCATCTTGCATCGAGCCATCCGGAGCGGGGTCAACCCGCCGGGGGCAAATGGCGCCGGTGCAAACTTCACAACGGCGCGCCGCATCTCAGCTGGCCATCGCAAGGCGCACTCTGGGAACGAGAGCCGGAAAGCCCGTCGTGTGGAAACTCTGTATATTCGACGCTGTCGCCCCGAAACTGCCGTCCCAAAATGCATCCATTAACCCCTCAGCATCCCTCGTCCTGACCTCCTTGTCGATGCATAAATGCTGGTGCCGTTGACGCCATGCGGCACTCCCAATACTCCAGGATCCCCGTCCGACATGACCCCCTTCCCGATTCGACCGCCCGTCCCATAGTCCTCCACCTGTGCCTGTGCCGTAGCCGCGCAGGTCCAACACCGGCCACCACCAACTGCTATCCTGGAGCCTTCGGTGGCTCGTGTATGTTCCAATCGGAATCGCACTTTTCTTTTGCAGAGCTCCAACGCCAAAACCATGTACGCCGCTCGTTGCGATGAATCACTCCCGCCGCGCCCCAGATTGTTTTAACAAAACGCCTGATTCCATATCCAAGAGGCGTATTCCTCGCCAGACCGTCGCTGCCCTCATCTCGTCGGCAGCGGCGGGTCCTCCTCCAGCATGCAGGCGTTCTCGAGCATGTTGGTCCACTTCCCGCTCGTGCCGGCGTGGCTGTGCTTGAGATGCTGCCGAAAGTGGTCGGCGCGATAAAACTTTTTGCTCGAGTTGCACTCGCGGAACTTGTGCGTGTCCTGAAGGTGGCGGATGCGGTCCTCCCAGTCCTGGTCCGAAATCTCCCCGGGGTTCCGCCCCGATCGCGGGAATTCGTCCCCGCAGTACCCGCACGTGTCGGCCTCGCCCGGCTTGGTCGGGCTGTCGTGGAACGCGCGCTCGTAGCCCGTCAGCGCCGAGCACGACCAGCTGTGTCGTCGGACGTGGAGCGAGTTTTGGTGTCGCTCGGCTTCGTTCTTGTTCTTGAATCGGTTGCCGCAAAACTGGCACTCGTACTGCTTCTCGGCCTCGTGAACCCTAGCATTGTTAGCAGCGCCCCATGGCCGCCGTCCGAGGGTACCTACTTGAGCTCGTCCTGAGTGTCAAACTTTTTGGGCTTCTTGGGGCAACACTCGCACATGTACGGGCCCTTCATCTTGGCCGCCACCAGGCTGCTCGGATTCTTGGGAATCTCGGCCAGCTTCCGAGGTGACGCCAGCGTCCGGCCACCCCCTCCCAACATCGTCTGCTCGCTGAGCGTACGCTGGTGGGGGGACTGGAGCGCGAGGGACCGGCCGAGGGCGGACCGGGGCGAGGCCGCAGAGCTCAGAGGTATGGCGTACGGGCTGTCCATCGGCGACATGCCCCCAGGGGACAGGGCGACGGGGGAGCGCCGACCAAAGGATCCCAGGCTAGCGATGCTGCTGGCCGTAAGGTTGTTGCTCGCGTAGCTGCCGCTGCGGCTGGCCGAGGGCATGCCCGCGAGGGAGCCTTGCGGGATCACCGTCAACCTGGGTGTTGGTGAGCCGCGGCTCAGAGGCGCCCCTTCTCGTCTCCTGAGGTTGTCGCTGGCCAGAGGAAAGTCGTCGCTCGGGGGAGAAGATGCGCGGCGCTTCTGGCCAGTCGAAAAGAACTCGTCCCTGTCCCGCCGTTCCCTCCAAGGATCCTCGATGTGCAGCGTCCGGATGCCCGATGTTTCCATGGGAAAATCCCCGTCTTCATCCCGCGTCTCATAGCTCCCCTGCGTCGAGACCGTGGCGTCGTCAGGGACGGACCCGCTATTTGTTCTCTTCGCCCTCGGAGACCGCTCGTAATCGCTCGGATCGAGGCCGAGGGGGGACCGAAAGTCGGTATGGCTGTATGCGGACAGGGCCGACATGGGGACAGGTGACCGCGTCATGCTTGTGTCGAGGAACGAGTGCTGTTGTCTTGTCCGGTCGGGAAGGGAGATGGCTGAGAGGTGTGTGTGGTTGGGCCGCGGGGGAGGGAGATCGCTGACCGAGGCGCTCAGCTGTGGACGGCGGTTGAGCTTGCTCAGCATCGAGTTGTCGATTGCGCTGCCGTTGGGGCGAAAGTGCCGCGCCTGGAGGCCGAAAGCGGGTGCGTCGGAAGACCTGCACGAACTGGGTCAGTATACTGCACTACACGCACCGGAGACACATCCCAACCACGACGAACGACGAACCTCAGGCTGTCGATGCTTTGGTAGCCCTCGTCGGGAAACTCGCGCTCGCGCTTAAAGGGGAGCTCGCGGCGCTCAAAGCTCAGCCCTAGCGAGTCGCCCAGCGGGCTGCTGTGGTCCCCATGCCGCCTCCTCTCCTTGAACTGGATGTTGGGGTCGACCGGGCCGTCGATGGGCACCAGGGTCGGTGGGGGTAATGGCGGGGGGACGTAGGAGTCGTAGGAGCCGCGGATCGCCATCGGGTTTGAAGCTGCTGCTGGAGAGAGGCTATCGTTGAAGGCAAGGCCGCCGCGTCCGCCAAAGTGCTTCCCGAAGCCGCCATCGCGACTAGATATGGGCGGTAGCGGCACCTCCATGGGGTAGCCCCTGTGAGGGGCGCGGCCCTGAATGTTCATGGCCATGACGCAGGACGAGAGGGCAACTGCAGACACGAGACGAGTAACGTGATGGCAATGGCAACAAAGGCCGAGGGAGAGGTCGTCTTGAGCTGAGGACGAGGCGAATCGAGCGCCTTGCCACCGATCCCTACCGCCGGGACAGCTGAACAAGAGGGTTCGGTAACCCGAACGAGATACCAAGGAGACGGTCTGCGTCCGTCATGCGTGGATCGAGGGCCAATCCTCGGTCTTGCAGGCGTTCGGTGGTGTTGTTCGGTGATGCCGACAGAGGATGGGAGCCGGGACGGGATGCAGGGGTATTGGGGACTCGAGGGGCGTAATACGCCAGAAAACGGGGGACGGCGAGAGTTAAAAACGAAACACGGCCTGCGGGTGTTGGGTGTTGGGCCGGTGGGTGTGCGCCGAAGAGGGGATGGTGGGATCAGACGGCGACGCAGGGTGTCGGGATGGGGACTGGCATGGGGCGTTCGGCGTGGTGCCCGTGTACGTAGGGCCAATGCGCCAAGCACTGGTACTATGTGGGAGGGGGGTGCTGTAGGCGGTAGGGCCAGGGCCACCTACTGTGTAGGCTCCCACTGCGGACACTGGGCAGGACTGGAGAGACGGGGCAGCGTAGCGTGTGCGTCCAGTGTGTGGCTGGAAGACGGGGGAGGCTCGGCTTCAGCCCAGGACGACGAAATGATGCACCGTCTGCGGTCTGCGGTCCGGGGTGGAGAGCTCACGAGAGATGGCCAAGGCCAGGGCTGTTGTCCAAGCGGTGTCACTCGCTGCGCGACTGTCTCGACCGAGTCTAGCGGCCGTCGTGGTGTTGATGCCTTGTGGGTTTTTTGTTCCGATCTCGAGGTGAGCACTGAGGTGGTGAAGGGGCGTGTGGACTCGTCAAGGTAGACGTCGGGGTCGTGGTGGGATGGACGGTGCCCGAGGAGGACAAACAGGACGGGAAGAGGGAGTCGTCGAGTCAAATGTCTGCGTCGCGAGTCGTGGTGGGTATTTGTCGAGTAGCGAAACGCTGAGGTACCGTCCTGGAATCTACATGGTACCTGGGGACCTGGCACTGGAAGGACGGGACGTGGACGGGAGGGTAGGTACCTGCCCTCATGGAACCGTCCATGTACCTTCCGCTTGCCCTGGATAGGGCAAGGGAAATGCATTGGTTGCATGTGGAGATCCACGGACCATCACTGGCGGGCGAGTGGGCGAGTGGGACTCCCGCGGCAGGGCGGGGCTTCCATCCACAGGGAGACGGTGTCTGGACTGTGTAATGGACGGAACGTTTCCGTGTCACTGTCATTTCATTTCCACAAAACGGGTCCAATCCGCCCTCCCTCAGCCCTCTCGGCCCTCTGTCCTCGGGCCGCTGCCCCCTGGAGCATGAACATGGAATGGAATACAAATTTGCGGGCCTTGAGCGAATAACCAGATTGTATTTCTCATCTCGTCCGGGAGTGTCTGAGTCCAAGACCCGAGACGGAGGGCGAGAAAAGAAAAAGAAGAGTGAAATGGAAAAAGGTACGGGCAAGAGTGAAAAAAGTGACATGGCGTCGATGGACCCGGCGCTTTGTCACCGCTCGCCTTACGAGGGGGCTTGTTTGGCATTTGCAGCCAACGCTAGCCCTATGGTTACCAGCCCCTCTTGTCTGTGAGACATTCGATCCCTCCCGCATCCACCTCCGTTTTCCGGGATCCAGCCTCTGGTTGTCCTCCGTTTTCTCCCTGACAATCAAGACGGGAGGAACGGGCAGGGGAACAGGGTCATTGTTCTGCTCCTCTTTCGTCCTTCTTTTAACCCTCACCTCACTGCACCACCGCATGTCGATACACGATGTCGAGACTCCATACGACCTCGCAATTCATCTCCTCCACTCCGATCCGGTCGCCCGCGATGATCCAGACCGGTTCCACCCACGAGAGCACTGGACGCATGGCCCTGACTCTCTCCGACGCCTCGGGAGCCTGGCTCGGATCGGGCTGGCTGGAATCGCTGCCTCATCTCTCAGCATTGGCATAGGGAGGGGGGGGGGGGTTGGTGGGCATTAGCATGAACACACCAGCGTATTCGTATCCCGTACATGCCCTCCCTTTGCCCTTCCCCCACATTCCCGGCGGTCAACGACGGCGGTCAACGACGACGGCAACAACACTTCAGCGTGGGCGACAACAACAGGACAGGACAGGACAGGACAGAACAGAGCCGGTCCAAATTGCTTACGGTGGCCAGTCGAGATGACAAGTGATCACGGCAGCAACACACACACGTCACATCACCACATCTGTCGGCCGCAGTGGAGGAGGTGCCAAGCGGAAATCGGTAAGACGGAGTTGAGGACATCACTGATTCCTCCATGAGTCCATGTACTCGCTTAGTACCACTCTTTTCGGCACTCGCAATAGTCTCGGACTTTTGGTCAGATCGTTCCGAGGCAGGGCCAGCCCTATCGGGCTGCCTCCACACGGAGCGGACCAGGCTGACCGAGATGCCCGTGAGCCCGTCCGTGTAAGTTTGATAGTGGGGGAAGGGGACTGACAAACATGGTTTCGAGAATACGAACCCCGGACACTTGTCAACAATTTCATGTGGTTTCCTTTCCAGCTTGGTCGCCGTCGCCATCCAGCGTCGGCGAAACATGGCACCCGTTGCCGCCCCCCTCGTCCCCCGTTCCTCTGGCGATGCGCCCGTCTCTTGTGAGAAAAACGGGCTCGGGTTGCCCAAGACGGAAACTCATCTTGGCCGCCTGCCATTGAACCGCCATGGCTGCGTGTGCATCACTGACGGCGCCTGCTCGCCGCTGATTGCCTGGATGGACCGTCTCTCTGCAGGTCTCCTTCGAGGTCGCTCCAGTCCTCGGCCATGGGCCGCGGGATATGGGTGGATGGTTGGCAGCGAGTCTGGGGTGCAACGAGGGCCATCGGCTAATGGCAACAGTCCGGGGTGGTGTGCTTATTTTGGTCGTCGTCTTGTGTCTTGGGTCCGATCGCTGGTCTGCCCGAACCACGCCGTTTGGCCGCGGGACGGCAGCGCACATCACAGGCTGCCCTCGCGCCCTACAAGGTGGCAGACAAAGTCTGGGGTGGCAGAGGGCTATATTGGCCCTCCCTCTCCTTGGTCGGTCTTTTGCGCATGGCTCATCTGGCAAACGAAATGGACGGCAGAAACAATTCCGGCGTCAACCATGAGCCTCCCGCCCCCACAAACAGCCTGTTTTCGAAGCCAGCGTCACCAATCGCTGACAAACAATGCTGTCAACGAACCGCTCTTGTCTCGGGCGTGTGTCGCCATCCTCCACCGACCCCGGGCTGGTTGTTGAAACCCTGCTTGTCCTCCTCTTTCAAGGCATATCAGCTCTCATTTCTTGGCGTTCGGTGCAGGCAGAGGGGGTGGGAGGCAGGACCCCTCTGCGCGGTTGACCAACCACGTGTGGTCGACCCTGCAACCCTCCCACCCGCACCCTTCCATGTTTCTTCGCAGGACGAGCCAAGGTTGATGAGCGTTGGGCTGCTGGGGGTCTGGCGGTTCATCCGCTGTTCTTCTGTCCTCTGCGAACGAGTTGCCGGATTTGCAACGGAGGCCATCCGCTGTCGAATGCAACCCCGCCGGGCCCGGTTGAGGTGGTTGGCACGGTTGGGTTTGCAGTCCAGCTGCCCAGCCATCGCGAGATCATCGAGCGATGGATGCCATCTCATTGGGAAGTTGGAATGGCTCCTCTATCAGTAGAGATGGCAGCCCAAACATCATGGCGTCATCAAGCATCGACAGCCTTGTGGAAAACGACGGCCGTGTCGACACTTTGCCCTTGTTCAACCGCATCGCCCCCATCGCCCCCAACGCCCCCAACGCCATGTATGCTCGAATCCCGTCGGGGCCTCAGCCCTACCTACCACGGGGAGACTCGCCACCGTCGCTAATTGGTCGTCTCAACAACGAGGGACCATCGAGATTCCCCAGAAACCACGGGCACTCCCACACTCACCCGCGAGCTCAACAACAGCACAACTTGCGAAGATCGACACACCGCCATCTTGACGACCCCCACCTCATGGTATGACTGGGGGAGTTGAGACGGCAGTGGATGCGCGCGCTTTGATGCCGTCTCGAGAATGCCGTCTACCCCGCGCTTCCACCCCGGTCACAGGTGCTTCCCTCTCCCATGCCAGAAGCCTCTCTGGAGACTGGACGACCGCCCTCCCGCAGTTTGCATGCCTCGGCGCTCGCCCGGTTGAAGTTTGCCCGTCGGACAGCAGCGTCTTCGGCCACGAGACACGGCTCGCTTGTTCGACGGCTGCATTGCGGCAATGTAAGTCATATCCCGTCGCCCTCTGAAAATTTCATGTCCCGTCGTCGTCCTCCCGTCACCCACCCTGCCCGGGCCCCGGCGATAGCACGGCCAGTGTATAGGGCAGCGTCTCGTCGCCGGCCGTATACTCAAAACCAATCGACGGCCATTCGTCGAGGTTATTGCCTGGTTTAGATTGCGGCTTTCCCAGGATGGTGCTCGGTGCGAGATGCTGCTGCTCGCTGCGTATGTCCATGTCGTGTTTCACCGCCGTCTGGACGTCGACGGAGCCTCTCCGTTACAGGGCCGTATCACACACAAACACACTCTCTGGCAAGTCCCAGACATTGACGCAACCCTACAAGGCCAAATGAGAGAAAGAAAAGATGGAGAAACTCTAGCTCGGGGGGACGCTGCGGGGCGGAGATATTCCCTCTTTCTGCCAAACCCCGACGCCGATGCATCTTTTCGGACTCGCCCTTTCGCCCTTTCGCTCTAGCTTGGCAAAGCCAATGCACTCACGGTGAAACACCAGACTGTGTTTCGGTGAGGCTCCGATGGGTCCTACACACGACGGGCCGAGGCAAGAGCGGGGCCGTCGACAGGCCCGGAGGTCAGTGTCCCTTTTGACGACTGATTGACAGCCCGGGCTTTGTCTGCATCGGTCCTTCCCCCGCCGCCCTTCAAGGAAACATGGCCGTCAGGGCATACACGGCCTGTACAGGAACTTTGCCGCCACAACGAGCCGCCAACCGATACCCACCGAGGGCGAGAATGCCCCACCGAGGGCGAGAATGCCCCGCCGAGTCACCGACGAGGGTATCCACATGGACGGGTGCGCAGGGACAGGCTTCTTTGAGAACAAGATGGGCTTCTCTGGTTTCTCAGTATTCCCGTCCTGCCGTCGTCTCAGATGACAAAACTCCGCTGAGAGGTAAGTTGTTGCCTGTCCTGCTGCCCAGCTCGACACACCAAAGAAAGGGATGGGTACTGCCATCGCCCACCACAGTCATCCCATATGTGACATCCGGTGGTTGCCCCGTCTTCCCCCGCCACAGTTTGCATCCCATGACGGACCGTCGTGGAGCTTTGGACTCGGTGGAGACGAGGCACGGCCGGCTCTAGATCTCAGCTCCGGAACGGGGTCCTGCCCCGAGTCCCACATCCGGCGGCAGACCAAGACCCGAGGCGGGGCTCGGCCGAGTGCCGGCTTGGACGCAGCTCCGCCGGCTCCGCCGTGCCAGACAGCGGAGGCACCAATCCAGGCTAGCAGATGCATCCAGCATTGGCGCTTTGTAACGACACCAAGTGGACATGAATCTGGGAGTGTCGGGTGGCCGGCAGAACCCAACAGCTTGACGACGGGCGACAACGGCGATGACAGATCCCCGGTTCGTAACTGGCCGACATCAAATCGAACCGGGACACAGCGGCTGGCGATGGAAGTCTAGAGGGGCAAAACCTAAAAACATAAAATGTCCATCCCCACGGCAACGCAAAATACCACTGGACGATGGCAAAAGATGGCGCATCTCATCCATCCGTCGTCTTTTCCTCGGGATTGGCTCTGCGACGGCCTCCTTTTCAGCTGGCATGAACCGGGCAGCTCCAACTTTTTTGTCGCGCCAAGCAAACCCCCCCCCCAGAGGTTCGTTGCGATTTGATATCCCGCCCAGCCCAGGAGCCTGGAACGCAGCAACGCGCGGCGGTTCGTGGCTGAGCAGCGGGACGTTCGGTGTGGGGTTGAGATCTGACTGGACCGCGACGCCTTGCGATCGTCGATGGAGGCTCAATACGAAACCCGCGATGGATATCCAATTCGCGTTGACGACGACGGCGACGTGGCGTGGTTGGAACGACTCGACCTGCATTTGCTGCCCGGTGCAGTGCCCTGGACGTTCTCTTGCCGCCTCGCACCTTGGCCACGACGGCAAGCGAGCGGCGCCTCGAGATTGAGGTTTCTTGCTCCAATATCTGCCATGAAACCACCACGTCCAGTCGTCTCTCCAGTCCCGTCGGCTGGGCTGGGACGCTCCCTACAAAGCACAGCAGATCTCCGAGATGACGCCGGCTGTCGCCACAGCGCAGCGCATCGCCCTGGTGGGCTGGGATTCGGGGCGTGCAAGGCGTCGTCGGTAGGGCTGTTGTTAGGTATGTGCCCGGGCCGGCTGCTGTGCGACCGCCGCCGTCCGTCAGTCCTGTTTCTGGGCAACGACGCTTACGGGCGTATACACGCGCGAGGCAGCCGGCGAGGCTCGGAATATGGTTGCCCGCGGCGTTTGGTGGGCATATGGCTGGACTTTTGGCGGGCGGCTGCAAGTAGCCCCGATATCTCGGTCGTTGGATCGTTGCTTGGTCATCTCCAATGGCGAGCGCTGACTGTGGGACAGGCGGAACTCCACTGTTGACCGCTGCGTTATGGAGTCCTTTTGGGGTTATTTACGGTGCTGGAGCCACATGCTGAAGGACCAAATCGAGGGGTACTTACATTTTGCCGTGACTGATGGAGGATTGCTGCCAAGGTGAAGTTGGCGGAGTTCGCCGTCGACGGTTCGGTGCCTGGCACGGTGTTCGATCCAGACATGCACCAGACGTATCGCTGGCATCTCGTCCGGTCCAGGCTCACAGGCTCCCACCGGCACGACCGGGCTGGGCCCGGATCTCAACATCAGATGTTGCTTGCGGAGCCGGCCCCGTGTCACGAGGAGGAATGAGGCTTTGGTCGACACGACACCATGTCTTGCAGCAACCGCCCTCCCGCCCTATCGCGAGCGGCAAGCTCCATGTCTTGGCGGAGACACGGTTGGGATGCGCCGGACTATCGATTAACTGGAGCCCGTAGTGGTGGGGCAGCCAGGGAAGCGCCAGGATGGGAGGATCAATGGTGGTCGGACGCCGAACCGAATCCTCCACCTTTTTTTTCCACGGCGCCGAATGCCGCCGCGTGGGTGGACCGGGCCTGGACCGCGCCGATGAAAACGCGATGCCGGCTGCCGTCCGTCCGGCATTGGGGTTGTGCAGAACATGGAGAGCTGCCGCCGACCCGCGGCGTCGGGAGGAGCTCGGCCATTGTGCGACGATTGCGGTTCCCATTGATTTCTTCTTTTTCTTTTTCGTCTTTGCAATTCCTGTCGGGGCTTGAAGGCTTGCAGAAGTGGGATGCTCCGAGAGGTCTCATGGAAGGAACATCTGTCTGCACAGGGGCGAATTCCATGGCGCCCTTCCTTCCAAACTCCATCGAACGTCGGATCCTTCCTTTGCCCAAGAAGCAAGAGGTGCAGGCGGTCAATGGCAGGCGCGCATATGCCGCGAAACGGTGTTTCTCCGTTTCTGGTCCTCCCAGCCTAGGCAACTCCCAAAAAAGTCTCTTCCCAGAAATCTTGTCGCAGCTCTCCCAACCCACGATTCTCATCAACCAAAGACTTCTGCAGAGGTTCTCTTTTGCGTCCCAGCTGTGGCTGCGGGCGGTTGGTTTATGGCCAGCGCCAACAGCGCTGGAATGCCGTACCCCAGCCAACCACGGCAACGCTACAGCGTGCCGTTGGCGGTGTCGCCCCTTGACGACTGGAGGCGGCCTCGCGGCCTGTGGTGTTGCTGCAGGCGGGTCATCATGACCGGGCGAGGCCAACATCAGGGCAACCCCGAACTAACACATCTCATGTCGCCCGCCATTTTCGTTTCTTCTCAGCTGCTTCAACCTCGCCAAGAACACCCGACGACTTTCGGCCACCAAGCTGGACATTTTTGTGGCAAATATGCAACCTTGAGTCATTTGACGGCGACAAGTCCGAGAAACTACCTCACCGTCGCCTCTGTCGACAGACAGACGTCAATTTGGCCTGCGAGGTTCGAGACACAGTGGCCCGACTCTTTCCTGTTTCCGCTGACAAGACTGGTATATGTGTCTGTGCTGATGGCAGGAAATCTCTCGGCCATGTCTTGGAAAATCGAGGGCACCAATGCATCAAACAAACCGGGGGGATCCGAGTCTGCACTCCGGATCGGGGCGCCTCCGGAGTCGGGCCGCCGAAGCGGGGACGCCGACCCGCCGACCCGCCGAGACGCCGACTTGGAACCGTCACGCTGCGTCGGAGGCTTCCGATCCCATTCCGATCCCGGTCAAAAGACACCAGCACATCTCCGCACATTGCCTCCATATCGTCATCGAGTCTTTGCCAACGGCGCATATCTGTTGCCTCCCCAGGCTTGGCCGCCTCCGTCGGGCCAACACCAAGCCCTCCATCCTCTCGACCCGGCACAGTGGCGTCACAAACGAGCCCCGAACACTGTGTTGGAGTCGCACGGAAACGGACTTGTACCTTTGCGAACGGGCCATGGCAGACACCTCCCCAATCTTCACCGCCACGGCCGCCTTGATGTTCGCCTCGCCATCACAGTTCCATCCACGCATACCGCCGACGCCGGTCCGAGCCCGGCGTTGAGCCTCTGAAACGGCCTTCTCTCACCCTTCGGCGTTTCTTTCGCCAGATTCGTCACCTTCGACCGAACATCTCGGGCCGTCATGGAAATGCCTTCATCCCCGGCTTTCACATGCAATCGGACCCGCTCATCCCCAAGTTTGGTTCCGGGGGATGACGGCAGGGCTTGCAAGTTGCTGCCCGTCGGCCGCACAACGCCACCTTCCGTGTCTGGAAGTTTGGGAGAAGCCAGCGCCATTTCCTTCTCGAAGCCTTCCCTCTTCAGCCAACCCCCCCCCCCCCCTTTTCGACCGTCATTGTGTACTCGGCGCCGCCGTCGCCCCTGAGTTTTGCACCAACACCCGTCAACTGTAACCACGGACTCCATCCCGCGCGACGCAATCTCTCCCTCGACGGACATCAGCGTGCCACAGATGCCACCCGCCCGTCCCCTCCAGTGGAAGTTGCCGTCCCTCCTGCTCCCTGCGACGTTACGCTGGACACCGCCGGCGCCTTGTCAGAACTCAATTGCACCGAAACTCGCCCCGGGATGAACAAGAGGTGGCGGAAGTTTCCATCACGGCCGTGGTTGGCCAGAGGTTTGCTTCGTCTCTTCCCGTCCCCGTTTCGTCTGCCGTGGTGTGTGGAGGTGTCGGCCAATCTCTTTGCAGCCACGCCAGTGGTGTGACCTCTGGAGGGTAACACTTTTTGGCCACCAGTTTCTTTTTCCGCCCCTGAATGTTTACCCAGTACCAAGACCGAGTACCTACTCATCCACTGTGGCCCGGAACTGGCTCCAAGAAGGGGAAAGGTCTCCGGGCCGTCGATGACTCGACGGGGCGGACTGACCGGGTCCTGGGTTCCAACTTTTGGGATCAAGCTGGCGGCTCCATCTTCCTTTGTTTTGACAGCCCGAGCTCCGACTTGGTTCGAGGGACTGTTGGCTTCGAGGTCCAGGACTTGTCGTCGAGGGCCCTGCTTGTCCATGTACCATCCCAGCGGCATGAGTACGGGACTGGCCTCGTCATGTGGAACAAATGACAACCTCGAAGCCCGTGGTCATATCCTGGAATCGGGCCAAGTGGCTTCTCCCCGTGGTTGATGGCCTTTATGTTTGAAAATCTGGACACAGGTGCGTTCGCCTCTGGGGGTTGTGTTCGCCTTCGAGGGAGCACCACATTCGCCGGGCTAGATGGGACATCATGTCCTTGGTCTCTCGTCTTTCCTTTCCTTTCCCCCGCCTCCCTTTGGTTCCCATTTGACCTTACTATCCCGCATCCACACCTTGTTTCTACACCTGCTTGCATGGGCAAGCGCCACGGAAGTTGCCGGTACTACAACACATCGGAGACAGATACCCGCTGCCCCTGAATCCACTCCTCCCCGGCAGGCATGTCATGAAGTAATGTCAGCACCTTGTCAAGCTGACAATTCTCGCCTCCCACCCACCATCACGATCAGAGTGGAGTTGCCCCCGGAAAGCGGGGGAGAGAGAACCTTTCCTTCCGCTCGAGGAATATGGCATGCATGTCCGATCTCGGGTTTATATCCATAACCAGAGCGAAGCATCCGACTCGTTGGTCCTGGACCAGGGGGGATCCGTTGAAGTCCAGCATGGGCATGGGGTACATTGTCAAAGTTGTTGAACAGTGCGCGACAGACAGCTGTGAGTGCCAGTACCAGCGAAAGTATCCAGGCGGCTCTCGTCAGTGGTAGGTTGGTTTCTCATATTACGTACCTATGGACCCCATCCGATGCTACGAGGAACTTTCATGGACGTGGCGCGGCACTTGACTTGAAAAGGTTGAGTGTGCATGGCCTGGTGCGGGTCCTACTCGACGTCAAGCATCTTTCCATGTTTCGCGCCTTTTTCCTTTTCTTTTTCTCCTCGTGGGGGTGGTTGGCTGGCGGCCACGTGCCTGGGGCGGGATGGACTCAACACCCAGCGGGAAGACATCGATGGATTCGATACGTCCCAGTGGCTTGGGACGCGCGTTTGGTCAGCAATGATGGCAAATTGGACCAGTCGAGGCGGCCGTCGATGTCGAATGGTGATGGTGCGCGTTCTCGTATTCTTTTGATTTGTGGCTCGGGGATAGTGCCACTGCCGCGTGGGAACGAGATTAACCCCGAAGGGTTGCCTGGTCGCCGAAGCCGTCTCCGGCTCGGGTACTGGGCACGAAACGTCAGGACAATGGGTCCCCAACAACGTATTCGTGTACTGCAAAGATGACGCTGATTCTATGGGTAGTCCGGATCAGATGACGCCGCCCTATCCCGTCCGCCGGGCAGTCCTCTGAAACCGAGACACATACTGCACGATCACGAAAGAAACTCGACCAAGTCTCCCTTCCGCGACGCGCGGATGGCAACATGCCGTCTCGGGTGGACCCCGAAGACGACAACGCACTCCACACCACCGGCAACAAAAGGCACGCGAGCGGGCGGCACTTGACCCCCTCCCCCGTCCCACTTCTTCTCCTCTCCCTCCTCTGGAGTCTGGACTACTGCGAGCCTTCTTGGCGGCAACCTGCTTCTGGCTACATTTTGCAGGCAGGACCCAGACATGTAAGATGTCTGGCTGGACAGCATGTCTCGCGCTGTATGGTTGGCGTGTTCTCACTGCTCAGGCCGCCATCTTGGTGGCCAAGACCCCCCTCGGCGGAAGAGTGTCGAGCTGGGACTGGCTGAGATCCTACGCCGGTCTCGACGATGGCACTGCGTTTCTAATCACCTTGACTGTCGCTGCCTCAAGCGAGGTGGTCCACAGGAGCGGGGGTGAAGGGGTTGGAACTTGGAACCGACCGACGTGCTGCGAGCACGGCACCGACCTGCCGGAAAACTGGAGTGAAGAGGTATTTCCGCGGTCCAGGGCTCGAGCCCTTTGTCTCAGGGCCACCCGGCTTGGTGGCTGTTGAAAATCCCTTGCCGGTCCCGGTGAGTGGGCTCCTATGATTTACTTTGTTGACTGTCTGTGGCTTCGGAGTTTTGAGATTCTCGACGCGTCGATGGCTGCATGGACTCATCTGAAGAAGGGGGCACGAAGGCTGGATAGATTTCCAGGGCTCCCCCTGATATCCCCCCGCTCCCCGGCTGCCAGCAGGGAATTTGACGGCTCGGAGACATTCGAGACGGCCAAATCACCACCGCCTCCGTTCCGCATTTCATCCCTTTCCGCCGCGGCTAGGCCTGAAGCGGGTGCCGCCGCCCGGAGCGTACTCTGCTGTGTCGTTGCTGGGACCCATTTTGTCTCGCAGTTCCGCGCTCGTCACTCACCTACATGTCTCGCATATCGGCGTTCCTGGTTGCCCATCTCGACCCCCCCCTGTGTGTGCTGATCATGTGGGCTTGGATCTCTCCGTCTCTCAAGATTAGTGATCTTGGCAGGTTGTCCGAACAGAGAACCGAACACTGAACCACTCCACACGCCGCTTGAGTATTCGGTTTTCTGTTCGGACACCCTGCTTGGGTCCTGGGGGCGCGCCCTGTTAAGGCCAGGCTACTGTGCACACAGTAGGGCAGTAGGGCTCGGTACTGCAAGAACTCTGTGAGGCTGGGCTAGCCATGGTTGGCGTTGAAACTTTGCTTGGTATTTTGCCAAGACAGTGGCTGAAGCGCAAAGATGAGGAGGAAGCGAGATGGAGATGGTCAAGGAGTCTCGAGATGGAGATGGTCAAAGAGTCTTGAGCTGGCGTTCTTCTTGGAGCCCGGAGCCTAGTGCAGGAGCTGAAGTGGCCTGGCACAGTTAGTCGCTGTTTTGATGGGACACCGATCGTGATGAAGCCGGCAGTGGAAGCGGTTGGGACGGGGCGTCTTCCCCCGGTGGTGTATGTTGCTGCGGCCATGGCCGCGTTCTTCTGGGGCTGCTTGCCCTGCCTCATAGGGTACCTTTGACGCTGTCAGGGACGTAGGTCGGTCGGGCCACGTCACTGTCGCGTGAGCGACCTATTCCTTGTTGCATATTTCCTTGAAGTAGACCAAGTTGTTGCCGTGAGAAGGTAGATTTGGGTCCACTGGCTGCTTCTATTGACCCTGAATGCGAATCTACCAACTGAATGCGGTGGAGTTCGAGCTGTTGCAGTTTGTTGGACTCAACCTTGCGCTGGGCTTGGTCCAGGATTGTTGCACGTAAGAAATGATAGTTATCCGGAGTTCAGTTAACAACTCTTAATGTTGTGTGTTTATGCATGGTATTTTTCGCCCCTATTCTGGGTCGCACGTCTTGCATTAGATCTAGTACATCATTCTTTACCGTCACTCAAATTCCTCTCTTTGGCAGTCCGAGCCATCAGCGAGCCCCTGAGTCAAGATCACTGGCAATGTCAACAAAGCAGGCATCATTCCATCTCCACGGGAATTCGAGGTCGTCCCTTGACGTCAGACCCAATCAGCCGCCAGACGTTCGCTTCCATGGTTTCCTCGCGCGGGTGAATCTGCCGAGCTGTCAGTTCAGGTTCCAGGGAAGAAATATATTACCCGCGGACCCTCCCATCTTGCCACAAGCACGTCAATCCAATCAACATTTCTTCCGAAGGGACCGCTTGAAGGTATACCCGGTTGTTGTGAAATGTTAAGTGCTAAAACCTTGTTTTCTTTTCGTCCTGGGAGCAGGTTTCGCTGGCGTCGAAAGGAGAGCTCACCCGGGAGATGTTGATGAAGCGATACCCAATGACCTCAGTTTAGATGGAATTCCTATCCGGACTCCGTGGGAAAGGGTTCAAGATCTTGGAACCCCCAGATGAATAGGCGCTTTGTGAGGACGGAAAGATATTGACTCCCAACCAGGTTGACGTAGCTGTCAACCTCAGGATACCTGGAAACGGGCGAAGCCGAACCTGGTTCAAGACAACCCCAAGGATCATGTCAACCAGATCATGTATATATCCCGGGCACTCCCCCCCAACTTGACCACCGAAACAACCTGGACAAGCAAGCAGCCACATCGCCAACAATTCCCAAAAGAAAACCCTCAACCCACCACCATGAAGCTGCCCACCCTCCTCCTCCTCGGCCTCACGGCCCTCACCCACGCCACCCCGGTCCTCCTCCAAGACCGCGCCCAAGTCTCGGCCGCGCAAATCGACGACGCGGCAACCAAACTCGACGCCCTCGCCGCCAAGGTCGACACGCTCAGCGCCTCCATCAGTACGCCCCCCACCTCCCCATCCCCAACACCCCCCCCAACCCAACCGTGAAAAACTAACCCCCCCTAGACCAAACAATCGCCACCCTCCCCAGCACCACCGACACCGAGAAAGACGCCCTCGCCGACGCCGTCGCGCCCGAACTCGCAGAGCTCGAGACCGCTCTCGCCGAGGCGACGGCGCTGATTGAAGGCGGGGCGCAGAAGCGCTCAAGCGCCATTGAGCCGCGGACCTGCTCGGATGCGTGTCTGACGAGCAAGGCGAATGGGTTGGTGGTGGTGATTTCGGGGACGGTGTCGGGGTTGGTTGGGTGTCTTGGTGTTGGTGAGTACCTCGTCTCGTAACCTTTGTGAGTGCGAATGGATGGGCTGACGATGGACAGGACGGGTTACGGTGCTGGTGAAGCCGTTGTTGGTTGCGCTGAATGGGTTGTTGGGATGTCTTGATGGGTTGGTGGCGGGTTTGTTGGCAACGGTTGGGGGGGTGCTTTCGGGGCTGTTGGGGGGGTTGGGGCTGGGAGGGTTGTTGGATGGGCTGCTTGGGGGGCTTCTTGGGGGGTTGTTGGGTGGTGGTGGAC
This sequence comes from Podospora tetraspora, assembly GCA_027943155.1. NCBI lineage: Eukaryota > Fungi > Ascomycota > Sordariomycetes > Sordariales > Podosporaceae > Podospora > Podospora tetraspora. Next base: position 321,260 of record JAQKAE010000007.1, read on the forward strand.
TTGGTGGGTTGATTGGGGGTGGTGGGGGCGGGCTTATTGGGGGTCTTCTTCCTTGAGATGTTGACTGGAAGCGGATGGGCGAGATGCTGGTGCGGATGGAGAGGGATGAGTGGAAGCGAGGAGAGTACTGGTAATGTTAATTTGAGTAATGAGACGAACTCTAATCTTCCGTCTTGACTCTCGTGCCCCTTCCGTCCCCTCCAACGAGATCAAGCTTGTCGGTGACTCCTGGAATCTCGTTGGCAACCCACTCATGCCCACCGCAGCCATTCGCCAGGGCACGACCGAACCCGCCTTGCGGGACCTCCCCGTTGGACTCTTCCCAGCCCTCACCAAAGAGATATAGGGGATCCACAGTTCCCACGGGAATGCTCGTGTGATGACCGCCATCTCGACGCCAGTACAAGAAGGTCCCGCACTCGCGACAGAATCCGCGGGCGTTGCCCTCGGTGTGGTAGTAGTCCTTGAGCGTGTCGGTCGGGGTGGTCCACGTGAAGGCTGAGCGGGGGACCTGGTGGTACATGTAGAAGAGCGCCGAGGTGCCCTTGCGGCACATGGTGCATTGGCAAGTTCCGCTCTGTCGGGGTCAGTTTGCTGGGATTATGTGTCTGGCGGTTTGGAGGGAGTCAAACCTTGTCTCTGAAAGGATGATTCTCCGGAAAGTCAATTTTGTACCGGAGGCTTCCACACAGGCAACCGCCCGTGATGGTCTTGGGGAGGGGGCCAATGTCACGTTCCGAGTCTGCTGCCATGTCGAGGTTGGGTTGTCAGTCTTTGGGTTTCGAGCATGTCCAGTGGTGGGCACATGGCGAGATATGGCCCATCGTTCGATGTATCTGCTGTCATCCGGTCCAATTTTGCGCCGTGTCGCTGGTGTGCCATTCTGCCTCTGGGGTGGTGTTGAGAGGGAGTGGTGACGTCAGGGGTTGCTGCTCTCTTATCGCCTGTTGTCGCCCCTTATCGGAGAGATTTGGGAGCGCGACCGTAAACTGTTCAACCTCATCTCTTCCCCTCTGCGACAACCCTCTCAACCACATCGGCAATGTCTCAAGCTGGCACAAAACCCATCACCGTGGCTTCACGGTGGATCCTTTGCATTTATCGAAACAATTCCATGCAAAAGAAGGCTCAGGGGGACAACGTGGAAATGAGCCCCACAGAGCCACCGATCTACCCATTTCCGACGGAAGATTATGGGCCAAAACACCACGGCGCGACGAGCTCGCGTCGTCTCATGAACTCCCGTGCCCCCTCGACAAGACGAAATTCGGAGACGTGGCCGCCATCTCGAGCTTCTATCCCTCCAGCGCACGCACGGCAGCCATACATCAGGTCAGTTGCCATCGCCTAATGGCAACCTCGTCAATGCTGCTGTTGTCGCAACAGTCCAGGTTCCATCGCTATCAACATGTCCCCATACCAACGGCCGGATCCCGCTAGGCCACACCGAACACGCCCTGCCTACGAGACTTTTCATCCGTGCGCTTCACTGCTGCCCCGAATACGGCCTTCGCTTGGTCCACCGAGATATGCCATGGTGGGCCTTTGTCCTCGTCGATGGCGCCTGCACAAACAATGGTCGCCTCGGCGCCCAACGAGGCTGGTCTGTTGTTTATGGACGGCAACCTGAATCGGGCCTCCCGCGGGTTGTGTCTGGCCGACTGGAGGAGAAGGGTCCCTTTGGTGGTCCCGATGTTGTACCAACCAGCAATCGAGCCGAGCTCCGTGCGTCCATCGCTGCGCTCCGTCTCTGCTACTGGAAGCAAGAAGGGTTCAAACGCCTTGTCATCGCCACCGACTCCGTGGTGGATGGTGCGACGCGCTGGAGCAAGAGCTGGACCTGCAACGGATGGAGAACTGCCAATGGTGCGCCTGTCCAGAACAGGGACTTGTGGGAGCTGCTGCTTAGAGAGCTCAGCTTCTGGGGATTTTGCGAGATTTCCGGTGCTGTTCTGGAAGATTCCCAGGGAGCTCAACCATGAAGCTGATGCGGCGGCAAAGGCGACATCACTGTACGGGTTTCGCGAACCCGAGTTCGTTGACTGGGTAATCCGCCAACCACAACTCCCCAACCTCCCTACCGAAATGGCCCCAGTCAAGCCCTGGAAGCGAGTTGTGGTCCTCTGCCCTGATTCAAAGTCGCTTGTCGACTACAGGTACCAGTCCCTCCTGTCCTAAATTCGCCGCAACACCGTTGTTGAGCTTGGCCAGACCACTCAACAGTCTTTACGTCTTCTTGAGGAACGAGCATCTCCCTCTGTCATTCTCATTACTGACAACGCCATCTGCTGGAATCCGTTTCAACTATTCCCGCCTGTGTTAAACCACCTCCGCAAGGGCAGCACAGTTGTCCTCACCGGAGACTTTGACCGTTCTTCTGCGGAAGCTATCGATTGGGCTTTCGACAAGCTTGGCGTCACTTGGAGACTGGGAGACACCACACGAGAGACAGGCATAAAAGCTCGTTCTTGACTACCGGTTACCCGAGGCTCTCCTCCATGCTGCCCCCAGTATACAGCCAACGCGGTCTTTTGCTTACTCATGTCCCTTTTCGGGAAAGGGTTTACTTTCGAGGCGATTTCAACCAGACTCCGACAGCAATCGCCAAGATTGACCAAGGTTACCTGTGTTTTGTTGGCGAAGAAGGTCCTCAAAGCGAGGATATCAAGACGGCTATGTGCTGTGGCCTGTAGGGGCAAGTTCAGTTGGCAGAGAATGGCTGAAAAGTCTGAGGGGGTGTTCGCTGATGTATTCTTTCTCAACTACAACGAGGCATTTGCTTGGCAGGATGAACTGTTTATGCCTTGGCATATCCGTAACACTGCTGGGTGATGTCGATTTCGGGTCCTGATTTACAGAGCATTTTTCACATATTTCAACCCGATGGCTGATTTCCCCTCTGCAATTCTCAACAACATTAAAGCCTGGCCCCAACATAAAATATACCTCCGTAACCCCGGAGCGGTCGAGTCTCTCTCATCGCCGGCCCAAACAAAACCACACAAGCCCCGCCATTAGACAACTAATCCTCCCCGAATGCCTTTCCTCCAACTCCGCCACAAGCACAAGCTTCCTCGCCGCACACGGGCGTCGCCGCTTCCCCACCCTTATGCAGGGCCGTCACACGGTTACACGAGGCCAGAGACGACGTTTGATGGAAAGGCGAAGTCCGACAAGAGCTTGTTTCAATGTTGGGTCTGAGATTATGTAACTGGCAGACATGAACCTATTAACCAACGCGGTGAAGCGCACGGCGGTGATGGATGTGATGAGTTGGAGTTCGGGTGAGGGGAGGATGGGACTATTTTGGTGTTGGATATGATGAAGCTGCTGGGGAAGTCGACGTATATGTCTGAGTTGGATTACCTACTTGTATCGCACCGTTCGAGCTGCGATGGGCGGAGAGCTTCCATGGGGATATGCACCCGCGGTTGTTGGAGGCCAAGGAAATTCAGGTTCCGACTGGCGCGTATACAAATGCGGTCGGGTTGGAGACCTCAAACTCCAGAGCAGGGTGTGTTTTGCGGGACTCTTGCCTTTGCAGGTAGTTGGTTGTGTCGGAAATGAGGGCGGGTTTCCTTGGGTGTTGGGGGCGGAAAGGTAGGCTGGGGGTTTACAAAAGGTCCATACAGCGATAGATGTGCCAGATGGTAACACAACATGGCTATGCAACTCAAAATTACTCTCCCTGTGCGACGTTGATTGGTTCATCAAGGGAGCGCACGGCGATGAAACGTCGTTGGTTTGGTCCCGAGCGAATCACACCAATGGCCGGAGATGTGGTTCCAGGGGCACAGCAGGAGGTTCGACCACGGCTAATAACCAAGGGCAGCAGCAGGCAACCGTGCCGGGACACGGCGGGCGGTCTCGACATCCTCCGCGAAATAAGCATCTGTCGCGCGTGCCGTCGTCACCGTCGGCTTCTCCTTCGCTGCTGACACGGCCAAGACAAAAGATGGACGACCAAACAGGTCACCACAAGTACCAGCCAGGCTTGGAGGTCGTCACCTACAGAGACGCGCCTCAACTCAGCAGCGACATCAACCAAGACAAGGAGATCGTCTCCCAGACCCACCTCTACACAAAACCATATGCGCCAACCGGATCCGACCCGCCGGCGCCGACGCTGTGGTGGAAACGTCGGCGATTCATAATCGCGGTAGCGCTCGTCGTCATTGTCGCCCTCGCCGCGGCATTGGGGGCCGTCGCGGCAGGGAAGAAAGGGACCGAAGAAGCCCAGGGAGCGACGGGGGATACGTCGGGGAGCGGCGCCGGCAAGGGATCGTCGGGCGTAAATGGGACGGGGACGTCAGAGGGACCATCGTCGCAGCCAGCACGGGCTGGATCCCCGCTGGCGGCGACGGCGATGCGCAAGTCGGACGGGGGGCTGGACATGCGCCTGTTCTTCCTGGACCGCGACAACCGCCTCGTCTCGGCGCGGTGCGATACGTCGCGCCCTCTGGGCGACAAGGAATCGTGCTGGGAGATGGAGGGAAGCTTTGCGTCGTATTCGGAGCCGGATTCGCAGATTGCAGCGACGGATATTGTCTGGACGAGCATGAAGGCAAGTCCTGCCTGTCCGATGTGGTCATGATATGACGGCTGAACTGACTGTCGTGCCTCCAGCCCCAGTGCGAGCTCTTCTACACCGGCAGCGGAACCCGGCTGCTCGGCGTCAACTTCAACGACAACACCAACCCGCGCATCATTACCGACAGCATCAACGACAAGCAATGGTCGACGGGGCCCGTCAGCGCCCTGACGGCGTACTGGCCGTGGCTGGTGTACCAGGACGCCGGCGGCGCGCTCGTGCACGTCCGCAACAACCCGCCCGAGAATGTTGAGCCGAATACGTTCTGGGGAGACTCCAAGATCAATGTGACGGCGCTGGTGGGGACGAAGCTGGCCATGGTTCCGGTGTCGACCAACTACACCCGAATCGGAAGCAGGGGCGGGTATGCTGTCTTTTACCAGAGCCTCGATTCACGTTTGAGCGTTTCCATCACGCATCTGGGCGAGTTGGGCTCGACGTATCCTCTGTCGTTTCCTACCAGTCAGTATTGATGCTGTCGAAAGTAGTGGGGGTGGGAATGCTAACGTGAGCGCAGCCCTCCCGGCCATCAATTTGCCAAACAAGGCGGCGATTGCGGCCTTCTCGGCGGCACGCCCCAACGACTCTGACCAGCGGGTCAATGCCTACGTGCTGTACGTTGATGGCTCAAACAACATCAACATGGTCTACTCCGACTCCTCGACCGCCCAGGTCACCTGGAAGACGGTTCAGCCAGCGGCGTTGCGGGGAGTGGATGCAGGCACCAGTCTCGCGTGCGTGACCATGGCGACGTCGGGCAACGATGAGAGGGGGAATGCGGTGCCTCTGGAGCCTGTGTCGGAGGGGAATGCGTGTTATTTTCAAAAGGGGGGAGTCTTGATGGAGGCCACGATGAAGGGGCTGGAGTGGAGCGTTCGGAGCGTTGTAATTGTAAAGGCATGACAAGCGGGGGCCGACATGTTTGAGTAGTACGGGAAGAAATCCAGATCAAGATGAAGACGGGGATGATTCTGACATGGCTGTGCTTTTGCACGAGGACAAAAGAAAAAAGCCCCCAGCCTAGTCAGAGTCGCTGTCCGAGCTGTCGCTGGACCCGCCGGAGCTGCCCTTGCGCTTGTGGTGCTTGTCCTTCTTGTCCTTTTTGTGCTCCTTGTGCTTCTTGTCCTTCTTGTCCTTGTCCTTCTTGTCCTTGGATCTGGCGGGCGAGTCAGCAAAACCAAAGGGACCAGGCTGAGTAGAGAGCCTCTTACTTTTTGAGTCCACCTCCGAGAGCACTACCAATGATGCCCGCTGCGGCAGCCGGGAGGCCACCTCCTCCGCCGCCGCCGGCCTTGCCGCCGAGGAAGGTGCCAGCAGCACCGCCTAGCAGTGCGCTGCCAAGGCCGCGGTTGTCCTGTCCTGATCCTCCCTGCTGATGTTGAGGGGGGAACTGCTGCTGTTGATGACCGCCATACTGGTCCTGTTGATGGCCGGATTGGCCCTGCCCCTGTTGGCCGTACTGACCCTGCCCTTGTTGGCCGTACTGGTTCTGTTGTTGATGGTCGAATTGTCCTTGTTGATGACCGTACTGGCCCTGCTGCTGCTGAGGAGGGTACTGTTGCTGGTGTTGGGGGTACTGATTCCCCTGCCCGTACGGCTGGTTCTGAGACTGTTGATAGGGTGCCTGCTGCTGCTGCTGCTGGTGATGCTGCTGGGGAGGGTAGTTGCCAGACTGAGGAGGATAGGAATCCTGGGGGTAAGAAGGTCCCTGCTGGTATGGTTGGTTGGGGCCAGGGTAGCCCGACTGCTAAGAGAGGGTGAGTGTCAGCCGCATGTCTTGGTCCTGTACGCCGAGAAGACTACTGCAAACGACGGACCTGCTGCTGGTAGTTCGAGGGAGGGCCTTGGCCGTGGGGGTCTTGGGGGTTGTAGTTTTGCTGCCCCGCGTTGCTGTAGCCGAAGCCCTGCTGCTGTCCGTAGCCTTGGTTTGACATGATGGCTTGCGAGGTGATGAAATTGACTGCGGAAAGGAGTTGATGGTGATGAGTGTTGAGTGAGGAGGAGGTGCGGGGTTGAGGTTGAGGGGTCGTCTTTGATGACCATCCGAGCCATCCCACGATCCCCTGTCAGATTACGTCATCTGGCTCAGCCACCGACGCGACGCGTTTTTCGTTCAACTCCTCTTCAATCTCAACCTCGACATGAACCCCCAACCCCCCACGGCCCCCACGGCTCTCCACGGCCCCCACAGAACGGCATCGACAAGACAACAAATCCAACACGAATCTCGCGGCGTGTCCATGATGGGTCGTCCCATTGACGCGTCGTCACCCCCAACCCGCTGCTGTTTCACATCTCGGCATGACCTGGCCGGAGAGCGCGGAAGACGTCGATCCACAGACCCAATCCCTCCCCTGTGATCTCCACGGCTCGTCGATCATGGTCCCAACCAGCAAGGATGACGACGACCGCTGACGACGACCGCTGACGACGACATCTCTCCCGACGACAATGCCAAACACTTCCGTTCCCGACATGGAAAACAAGCATCAGTTCACTCACAAGACACATCATCCACGGCATGAACTCGACGAAAACGGCCGGAACCTTTATACAAGTGCAAAAGATCTAACGTTAACTAGATACAGCTCAAACAAAAAGGGGTCCGAGACGGCATGCCAGATTCCATCACCCCCCCGCAGCTATCAAAGCAGAATGTATTGACGAATGTACAGCCGATGAGCAACCACAAAAGGTCAGACAGTCCAGCCGTCGTGTCTCTTGGTCTCTGGTCGCCCCCGGCATGCAAGGGGATGCCGATGGTGGTCGGGGTTGAAGGTTGTGCGCTTAGGCGGCGGTGGGCTTGGGAGCCGCGGTCGGCTTCTCAGCCTTGGGGGGAGGGGCGGCGACGGTGGGCTTGGGGGCCGCGGTGGGCTTGGCCTCGACGGGCTTCTCCTCGGGCTTTTCCTCCTTGGGCTTCTCCTCCTTGGGCTTCTCCTCCTTGGGCTTCTCCTCCTTGGGCTTGGGGGCACCAGTCGGCTTGGGGGCAGCAGACGGCTTGGCCTCGGACGGCTTGGGCGCAGCGGTGGGCTTGGGGGCAGCAGTCGGCTTAGCCTCGGACGGCTTGGGCGCAGCGGTGGGCTTCTCGGCCTTGGGGGGCGGGGCGGCGACGGAGGGCTTGGGGGCGGCGCTGGGCTTGGCCTCCTGGCGACGGGCGCGACGGGCGGCACCGGTGGGCTTCAGGGCCGGGGGAGCGGGCTTGGCCTCAGATGGCTTGGGGGCGGCGGTGGGCTTGGGAGCGGCGGAGGGCTTCTCCTCCTTGGGCTTCTCCTCAGGCTTGGCGGCAGACGGCTTCGCTCCGGTGGGCTTGGCGGCAGTGGGCTTGGCGCCGGTCGGCTTCTCAGCGGGAGGAGCGGGCTTGGCGCCGGTCGGCTTCCCAGCGGGAGGAGCGGGCTTGGCGCCGGTCGGCTTCTCAGCGGGAGGAGCGGGCTTGGCGCCGGTGGGCTTCTCAGCGGGAGGCGCCGGCTTCTCCTCGACGGGCTTAGGAGCGCCAGTCGGCTTGGGAGCGGCCGTGGGCTTCGCCTCCTGACGACGGGCAGCGGTGGGCTTGGCGGCAGGCGGGGCCGGCTTCTCCTCCTTAGGCTTCTCCTCGGGCTTGGCAGCAGACGGCTTCGCGCCGGTCGGCTTAGCAGCAGTCGGCTTCGCACCAGTGGGCTTCGCAGCAGTGGGCTTCGCGCCGGTGGGCTTCAGGCCGGTGGGCTTCAGGCCGGTGGGCTTCAGGCCGGTGGGCTTAGCCAGAGACGGCTTCGCTCCAGTGGGCTTCTCGGCGGGAGGAGCGGGCTTCTCCTCCTTGGGCTTCTCCTCGACGGGCTTGGGGGCGCCAGTCGGCTTCTCGGCGGGAGGAGCGGGCTTCGCACCGGTCGGCTTCTCGGCGGGGGGAGCCGGCTTCTCCTCGACGGGCTTGAGAGCGCCAGTCGGCTTAGGGGCAGCAGACGGCTTGGCCTCCTGTCGGCGAGCAGCCCCGGTGGGCTTCGCGGCGGGGGGAGCCGGTTTGGCCTCACTGGGCTTCGCGGCAGGGGGGGCCGGCTTGGCCTCACTGGGCTTCGCGGCAGGGGGGGCCGGCTTAGCCTCAGATGGCTTTGCGGCAGGGGGGGCTGGCTTGGCCTCAGAGGGCTTCGCGACAGGGGGAGCGGGCTTGGCCTCAGACGGCTTGGGGGCAGCGGTGGGCTTGGGAGCGGCAGAGGGCTTCTCCTCCTTGGGCTTCTCCTCCTTGGGCTTCTCGAGGGGGACGAGCGTGGCACCCTCGGGCTTGCCGACGGTGATCTCGTCGCGGCGACCAAGGGAGTTGGCTACCATGTCGACGATGGATCGCTTGGCACCATCCTGTGTATCATGCCGGTCAGCATTTGCTCTTCTCCTCAAGTCATCATCCAATGGCAGACCCGGGAACACTCACGTGAGCGACATCGCGGCTCTCGCGCCAGCTCTGGGAGTCGACAGCGATGGCAGCGCCCAGAACCTGCGGGGCGAGCAGCAGGGCTGCGAAGAGGGCCTTGTTGGAGCCGTGCATTTTGTCGGTTGTCGCGGGGGAGGGAGGGAGGGAGGTAGGTAGGGAGGGAGGTAGGTAGGGGGAAGGAGTGTTGTCGGGTTGAGGGTGACGAGAGATGTGATGCTGTTTCCGGGTGACGATGGAGGTGGATTTATACTGGTTTGTTCTCCCTGGTCAGTACTAGATGTCCGTGGTGTCCGTGTTTGTGGTGGCACCATCGGCACCTCGAAAGCACGATGGACTGGAGTAGATTAATTTGCTGATGCTGGTATTGGAGACGGGTAAATGTCGAGATTGTTGATTGCCATGTTGTTCGTCGGGTGCATGGCGTCTTGACCGGGCCTTGATGGACTCCGTCGCTCCGCCAGGGTTATTGCATCGCCGCTTCTCTGGGGTGGCGAGATGATGGGCGCGGGATTCCCAGAGCGGCAGTGTGTGGATGACGGACAGCACTGGACTCAACACCTGGCAAATGGTAGCGCAGCTGGGGATATTTCCCGGTCTGTTTGGACATCTATGCGCAACACCACCGCCAGCAGGGAGTGTCCCAACACAGATTGATCACGGCTAATGTGGGCGGTGAGTCGAGAGAGCAGGTCGCGTGGGTGGGTGGGTGGTGGTCCAGTCGGGATGATGGCAACGGGGCGTGCCACATCCAGTGTGTCTGGCCTGTTGTCAACAGAGTGCCGGCCCGACGACCCCGAGCACCTCATGCTGGCCAAGGTGCCGCCCATGACGGTGGGGAGCATGGCGGCACATGGGCGAGGGTAAGCGGGATGATCTCAACCAGACTGGCATGGATGGCCCCAGTGCCTGGCAGCATGGGGGGGCACGTTATGACGCCAATCTCTGATGAACGGTCTTCTAGAATGTGGTGGTTGCCTCTGGTTGTATATGTGCCGGGCGGCTTGGGGGGACTGGGGAAGCCTGCCTGGTGGCATGGGACGCTGGCGGCGAGCGAGCCAGGGGAGGGTCGGGGTGCTGACGGACGGTTCAATGTCATGGAAGATGGGCCAGGCCTGGCCTGCCCGGTGCCACCGTCGCTGCCGCGGACCAGGCACGAGGAGCGGAACGGGGGCAAGCAAGCGCCCCAATGGAAGGGAGAGGGCGGACAGAGGGTCATATAGGAGGTAGGCTTATCCTGTTTAAGGCCTGGTACGTATAGTGGATGATTCAGGGGTGCTGGTTGCTTGGGGCCTTGGACAACAAGGGTTTGGGGGCAGTGGATGGACAGGGAGCAGCGGACACAAAGAGGTGGTGGGATGACATGCTTGAAGATTTAGAAAGGACTTGAGAATGTCCAGTCAAAGTCGCTGAGCTTCCATTTTCTTAGCAGATTGTTTCCCGTGGTTTGTTTTGTCGGGGTGTGAAACACGGACGCGTGACGGGGAGCGTAGAGGATTACGCGGCCGCCGAAGATTTCCGCAGCCGTCTTTATGCCAACAACTTTGCTTCCGTGCATGTTCTAGCAGCGAGGGCGCGAGACACTGCCATGGTAATGATGGTGAGTTTGGAGGAGGAGGCAAAGACTGTCATATCCCCAGCCCTACCCCGGTTTACCTGCCATCCTTGCTCCGCCTTTGATGGCGACATATGAGCACCATGGTACATTGCGGAGCAACTGCGGCGAAAGAGACTACCCGTAAGTGACGCAAGACGTCAATGTCCCGCCGTGATGAAATGTATTCCCAAGACAAAGCCTTGTCCACTGTCCGGGGCGACGAACCCCCGGCCATACCTATCTACACACGCCAGCATACCACCGGGCCAAGACGATAGTTTGTGAAAGTCAATGCCACGACCACACTTCATCTGGCACTTGCGCAGCACCCCAATCAAGATGTGCGGAGAACAGCCCGCCAAGGCTCCTGTGTTGTCACCGCCGTAACCAGGTCCCAGCCAGTGGGTGTGAGGCCACTACCGCGATGAAGGGCTGTCCCTTGTTGACTGGCCGGGCGATCTCGTCGCGGGGAACCCCTTCCCCAGGAACACCGTCCAAGATAATCTGGCTAAAACGGTGAGGGCAAGAGGCAATCGTCAAGCGAGAGTGACCTACCGCTGGGAGCCGCGGTCGTGAATGAATGAGGTGTTCGTTCCCCGCATGGCGGGGGGTGGGAAGTGCAAAATGGTGTAGCATTCATCAATTCTAATTCGACTTGATGCTGTTTTGTTCGGGGTTAAGTGTTGATGGCCACGTGGAGCTTGAGCGGTCTGGCCTTAAGTTTGTGTGAATTCAAGATCACGTACATTGCTTGGATGATGGCCAAGGAAGAATCAAGCATGGACCAGCGGAATGGAACCTGGAAGAGAGCTCTTTGCACACATGCCATGCGGGAGTTGAGGCTGTCCATTCTGGGAAAACGTGACTGGGCGGGAGGACGGGATGAAAATAGCACCGTACATTTTTTTGTCTCCAAACCCCACGCGTTTCACGCATAATGACCAGCGTCACCAACGCCCCTGAATTGGCGGAAGGGGAATGCAAAACATGTCCACGTAATCGCCGCCGTTTCCAACCATTGCAATGATCAGCAACGAACACACAATTGTGGGAATGAAGTCTTTACAAAGAACCCGTGCTAGGATGATGTCGGATCTTGGTGGAGGCGATGCACTGACGAGTTGTGAGAGAAATAGAGTTGCGCCGTCGAACATGACCGCGTACGACGGACGGGTAAACGCTCAATGTAGTACCCGGGCCTTTTTGGGCCGCAGTGCTTGCTGAAGTAACCCGGTTTGAGAACTAGGGGCATTTGCGAAGCCGGGGAGCTGCAATCCAAGAGGAGCGGCTAAAGCTAAATTGCACCCAACTGACATGGACGTTGTGGAATGAAATGATGATCGGGCGTAGGGGATCTTTTCAACCTGTCTGAACTGCAACGTTTCTCCTCTTGCACTCCCACCTGCAAAACTTCTAGTATTTGTCAGTCTTTGGTCCTTGTTCATGGACTTGTCCAGGGTGAAATGGGTAGGTATGTTTGATCTGGTACATCAGAACTTGTCGCTTGTGGCTGGGCTTGGCGGCGATCGCCGTTGCAACTCTGTCAACGTTCGCATATAAAAGCCTCGTAACTGAACAGGCAAGCGCGTCACCGCGGGGAGCACTGAAATAGATGGCTGGGGCGGTGGTGCATCTTACCGTCGTCCTGATACCGGGAAGCAGGGGTGGGTGGTTGAAGCGATGTAAGAGATGATGGCGTCTAAATGCTCCGAGGCTGGAGGGATTGAGAATGCTCAGTGGATCAAAGGCGGCAGCCCGGGTTGAATAGCCCTGACGTCTCGGTGGATAGGAATAAGACTTCCCATGCCATGTGCAAGCAGACGCATCATGAAGTGTCACCTGAAATTCAGTCCATGTTCTCCATTCCCGGCCCATCTTCGGGCAGTGACAGCCTGGCAGGCAGAGGAAACGCCCCATTGCTGATGTGCCATTGCCTTTAAGAAATGCCCTGGATATGTTTGGTTTGTTGGCGGCATAAAAAACACCTCCGAGTTCCTCGATGGCAACGCGTATGCCTTGTCCTTCCTGCCGAGGAGCTCAAGACGTCCAGGGCACTTCAAAACGATCCCGAGCCTTCTCCCCGTCTTCGACTGGACGAACGGAGAGCCTCCCAGATTTACCCCCCCTCGCCCAGAAACAAGCCACCTCATGTGCCACCCCAAGAACGTCATCGCTCCGGCAGTTAGATGATCGCAGGCTATGCCGTCGGGAGTACAGCCTCTGCAACCAAGGCACCCTGGACGCCAGGTTGTCCGCACCTGTCACGGAGATACGCCCAGACCGACTCCGTCACCGATGGGGATCGCCCGAAGGGTAAATGAGAGGTCTGGACCGCATCAAATGTGTGGTGCGCAGAGGGGACGTCGACGAGGGACCTGCATGGGTTCATTTGGGGGTGATGGCAGTGCTGGGTTGACCCCGGCTGCCCTCCAAGAGACCGACAAGTCCCGAGCCAGCCAGCAAGAGGGGAGATACACTGGCCTGCGGCCTCCATGCTCGGTGATTTAGGCATTGGCTTCCCCCTCTCGGCTGCGGTGACAAGGCTCATACGCCCACGATTGTCCGCGGGGTGGCAGCCACCGTTATTGCCGTCCTTGGAGGTGTGGACGAGACGTCGGGTGTTCTGCGCCGCGGAGGATTGTTGTTCCTTGTTTGGTTTCTTCTCTTGCGGTGGGGGAGATGGATCCCATCAGAATGAGCCTGCCCAGTGGCTTGTGCCCGGTTCTGGTTCCTGGAAGTTGCTTCCCATTTTGAATTGTCGAGTCAGCGTCGGCATTGACGGTCTCACATCCGAAGGAAGGGTCAACAGACTAAAGAAGAAGATATGAGCATGATGGGGATTAAAGCTCCAGGGTGGGAGTAGCTCTTGGTCGGATTGATAGCCTCATGAAGATGAGTCCTTCTCTTGTTTGCGAGGAGACTAGTGCACAGGATCAGAGACGTCCCACCCAGCAGCATTGAAGCCACCGGTTTCCCGTGCAAGGCTTGCTCAGGCGAGGTACTGAGCCCACTCACCATCAAAACTGACATCTCCATGGCCACTGCGTCCAATGTCACCCATCGGTGCTGTCACCATCGCATCCATGTCAACAAAATATGTCAGGCAAGCAAGGTCTGTTCGCCGTAGTGAATCCCCACTGGTCGCTCGTCGGCCCAATATTCCACGATGGAAAAGTTGATGCAGTAGATAGGCTGGCAGAATATTCACTGGAACCAAAGCCTAAATTTGGCAAGTGTTTGCTGATGGGAATTCCTCGATGGTGTCGGTTGGATCACGGATGGCGATAAGACTGCGACCCTAACCCTGTGCTGGGTTGCTGTGGAAATCCGAGCCCCTGACCTCGACTTCTTCAACTGCCACTCCAACCTTGACACTCTTTCCAAATCCCAACCGAAGCCAGGACCACCAGGCAGGGACCTCTTCACGCCACAGGCCGAGGCTTTTAAATTAGCGCCAACCACCTTTCACCCAAAAACTGCCATCACCACCTACCGACATCATGCCCTTCGAACCTACCCTTTCAGATCTCGCCAACCTGTTAATCAGGACAACTACAGAGCGCACTATCGCAGATGGCCAGAAGAAACACGATGAAACTTTGGCAAAGGTGGAGAAGAAAGCTCTCGACCTCCAAATCGAGAACCAGATGCTGCGCAACGACAACATCAATCTCAAGGCCGAGAGGGGAATCTTCAAGGCAAGAATTTACAACTCGCCGACAAAAATCATAAGCTGAAGGCAATGCTACAAAGCCAAGCTGCAACTTGCAAAGACCTGGCCATGTTGGGTGGCACCCTTCGGACAGATATGACCACGATCGAGGGAGGGCTGAAGGAAATTCAGCAGAAGATGGACAGGATGCATTGACGAGAAGCGTCCGAAAGATGAGGTTGAGGACATGGATGCTAAGCCAGGTACGATCCATTTCCCTTGGCAACTGCTGAGAAGACGACGCTAATAAAACATCAGGCGTGAAGCGGCAGAGGACGGCTTGACGAGTCAACGGCTCGGCTCCTGTCCGTTTGATCCACGAATGGGCACGATCTGCGCTGAGTTGCCCGAGACTTGGGACAAGGGACATGGACAGATCTGCGAAGGAGCCTACCCTCTCCGCGCCAGAGGACAAGGAATTGGTGGCATTGAAGTTGGAGATCTTGGGCTGGGGTGGCTGAAGGAGCGGACTGCGGCCAACATGATTCTTCGCACCGAAGGGCGGTGGAAGGATTTCCAGACAGACATGAAGATATTGACAACAAGAAGTTTTGCCCCCGCACTCATCGTGACCTTTGTGAGTGACTGATGACAGCGTGGTTCTCGTTGACTTCCCGGGCCGGCGCCCGACGTGCCGAAAAGAAGTCGAAAACTCTCCAGCCAACATCAAGACTCGCCCGCCGACAGTCGCAGAGACCGGGACAACATTCTGGGAGGCAAAAATGAATCCGACCCATGACAACCACTAGAACGATGAGAAGCTTGAGCCCCAATACCGGGGACGTCAAGAATGGCCTGCAAGCCGACACGACCTGGCGCCCAAAGGATGGATGACTGAGGCCGTGGCCGTCGCAGATGCGAATTGACCGCGTGTCGTGGAAGTCGAGACCAAATCCAGGCAGGAAGCACCTGACTTCCATCTGCCTTGAAAAAGCGGAAGCGATTTAGATGGTGACACCCCACCCCATTCGCACCTCAAGCCCATCCATCGACAACATTGTCCGAGGTTCTTGCTGGTCCAGTCGCAGACCTCCCGACAAAGCCTTCTCCCACCACACCTATTGGGACAAGGAGTCCGGCAGGAGAGCGGGAACATATGCATTGCCCGTCCCATGAAAATATTCGATCATTTGAAATAGAATGGGGTTTCTTTGCTTACACGGGTATAAAAGGGCGAGGTTTCCCCTCGTGTCCCTCGACATCCTTTGCTCCTTACATCGCTCTTTCTAACGAAAAGCGTGTCGAAAAAACATCCAAGCAGCAGACAAGCAGCTGGAAGGAACAAACACAAGTTCATAGATAGTGGAACGCTCATTGGTCAACCACCGATAGCAATACATTTCCTTAACTACCGCTATATCGCTCTATCGCTGTCACGCAGATAAATCTCTCTAGCGCTCGAAGCACCAAAACACAGACAAACATCGTCGCCGTCGCCGACATTGTCGCCGTCATCGAACACCCGTTGTCGTCGTCTTCGAAGCGCATCGACACTATTTACTCCGCATTAACGTACCACGGAGACATAAGACTATTGGGCTACACATACCCTTCTACTATTGTCTTTGACAGCCGCTCGCCTTGTGCGACCGTGGGCCATTGACGAGTCAGACGAGTCGGCTGTCAGACAAACGACCCCGCGGCGCCACCGTTTCCCCTTACCAACGGACCGGTGGCAACACACAACATCAAAACATTCTGGGTTCTCCCACGGTCGCATATTTCTACATCTAATACAGGCTTAGATACCCCTTGAAATGTCCCTGGCAAGGAAATTTGCGCCGCGCAAGTCTCCTGTCAGCCGGGTATCCAAACCAACTTTGGTAAGTTCCATCCCAAATGTTTGTCCCGGCGCGAGGCTGTCTCCCATCGTCGCCATCAAATACACAAGCGTCTTCCATCCCATCTTGCTCTTGCTGACCACTCCCAGTCCAACGGTCCCAGATCAAACAAGTCCCTCGCTCCACGGCTTATACTCCAAGCCTTGGCCACTGTTACCTCGGAATCGTCAGATTACGCCATTGACACGGCCATGTCTCACCTTGCAGCCCTGCAAGCCGCGCAAGCCGCCCCCGAGGCCGACATGTCTCCAACCAACGCGATTGGTGACGCATCTGCCAATGAACCCACTGCACGAGTCTGGGACGACACTCTTGAAGAAGGCCAACGGCAAATCACCATGCTATACACCAAACTCGGCAAATTTCAACGCGAGGAACGCGAGGGGAAGGTTCCCGACGCCAAGGCTGTACGCAACCTGGAGGCTCGAAAGGCTTCAACGGAGTCCTTTCTGTTCTACCTGGAATTCGATTATCCCGCCGAGAGCTATGCGAACCTACAGAAAACAAAGATTCCTGCCACTCTGAAACTGATGAAGGAGAGGCGGGGAGACGGAGTTCTCCCGCCCCGCATCGCCGACAAGTGTGCGGAGCTCTACGACATGTTTGAAGAGGAGAACTGGGGCGCTCAAGAGAACGGTGAAGATGCGAGTGCGGAGGAGCTCGCTCTAGAGAGCGTGGCCACCAACTCGCCCCGCCGCCGGCAACCTCCTTTCCGCACTCAAGGTTCCGTGGTGGAGCGACTCCCACCCACAGACCACGCGATCTGGGGTCTCGGCGGCATCATGTATGGCCTGATGCAGGGTGGAGTCATCAGACGAAGCTACCGCTTCGACCCGCGGTACATCGCAAAGAAGACGCCCGCCAAGGTCTTTGGCGACAACGACCTTGTGCCCGGCGACTGGTGGCCTCTTGTCCACGTCGCCCTCTTCCACGGCGCCCACGGCGCCAAGATCAAGGGCATCGCCGGACACCCCGACCTCGGGGCCTGGTCCATCATCGTCTCGGAGAACCCCAAGTACGCCAACCTCGACAGCGACGACGGTGAGACCATCTTCTACAGCGGAGATGACAGCGGGAACAAGAGCAACCGCGACACCATCCTCGAGTCGAGCCCCGGCACCAAGAGTCTGCAAAAGTCGAGACGGATGGGCACGCCGGTGCGCGTCCTCCGCAGAAAGGGCACTGGCAACAACAGGTATGCCCCGCTGGTGGGAATCCGATACGACGGCTTGTACCGGGTTGTCGATGAATACGAGAAGACGAGGCCCGGCCAGGGCGGCAAGTTCTTGCAGTTCAAGCTCGTCCGCCTCCCGGACCAGCGGGATTTCCGAGAGACCATCAGAGCGGCGCCGACGCCGAAGCAGCAGGCGGAATTTTGGAAGATCCAGGAGGGATATTAGCGGCTGTCTCTCGCGGTGGTCAGTGTCGTGCGCTGGTTTTAAGGCTTGTCCATGCCTCGGTCGAAGGACATGGACTCGGGAGTTTGTTTTGGGGATACCAGTAGTGATATTCGTACGACGGGACCGTAAACCCAGGTATGGAACGTTGTAACTTGCAGGGTGGAAATTCGATCTCAAGGGACGAAGAATTCAACATCAGGCCTTTGCCCGAGTCCCTGACGACTCGGGATGGAAGACATTCAAGTTCGAGTTATTTCCTTTCCTCTCCTTTTAGTCCGAACTAGCTTGAGTCCCAAAATTGACAAAGAAACCCCTCCTTTCATGCCGTGAAATCATGCTGTGGAACCCCAACACCCAGACAAATGACCGCACCCGCCTCCCTCTCCGCACCTCGTGAGTCGTCACGGCAACTCCTCCACCAGCACCCTCCACAACCCCCCAAAATCCACCGTCCCCAACCCCGTCACCGCATCCCACCCCTCGCCGGCCTCGAAAACCCTCCCATCCCCCTCCAAACACCCCTTGTTCCACCCGCTCTTGACATCCCTCAAAAACTCCCCTCCCCGCTTATACAGCACCCCATTCAAAAACCCAACCCCCCCCTTCCCCCGCCTCAACCGCCCATCATTCACCTGTGCCACCATCCCCGCCACCACCGGCGCCGCCACCGACGTCCCGCTCGCGCGCCGGAGGGCCCCGTTGGATTGGGACAGGTAGTCGACGGCGAGCAGGGAGATGTCGGGGTACGCCCGGCCGTGGGGGTTGAAGAACCCTGGGGGGAGGTGTGAGGTGTTGTGAGTGGCGAGGTAGGTGGGGATGTGGGGGGTTTGGTAGGCGGGGCGGGGGAAGATGTTGGAGAAGCCGGCGCCGGAGGTGGAGAGGTGGGGGTGGCCTGTGGACATCGCGGTTTCGAGTGGGGGGTTGTTGGGGTTGTTGGGGTCGGGGGGTGGGGAGAGTTGGGTGCCGCCGATGATGGTGACCCAGGGGCAGGTGGCGGGGAACATGGGGGAGGAGTTGCCGGGGGTGTGGGCGTCGGGGTGGGGGAGGTTGGTGGTGCTGTTGAGACTTGGGGGGGTTAGCTTGGTTTGGGGTCATATAGGGGACAGGGGGGACGAACCACTTGTGCAACTGGTCGGCAACGCCCCAGTCGCCCGAGGCGGCAATGACGGTAACGCCGCGCAGGCCGAGCCGAAGGAACTCCTGGCACTGACGGCGGAGGTAGCGCGGGGTGAAGTCGGCTTCGTTCCAGGCGTACGAGATGGAGATAACCTTGGGCGGTTCGACAGTACCACAATCGGCGTGGTTGTCGGGGTTGTTGACCGGGTCCGGCGGCTTCATGTCGTACTCGGCCTCGATGCCGCCCGACGCGCAGTAGTCGGCGTCAAAGGCAGCGAGCATCAGGTTGGTGTTGCCGACCTGGGTGCGGCTGCCGACTTGGATGACGGTCACGGCGTGCGGGAAGGCGATGGACGTGGCGTACTGGATGTCGACGTTGTTTTCGAGGTTCCAGTGGAGGCCTTGTTGGTCGTATTGCCGGTAGCCGCCGTCAATGTCCATGAGGTGTGGTCGGGTGCCGACGAGGTCCGGGTGGAATTGGGCGTAGAAGGCGTCGAGGTCGGCGTCGAGATGGGCGGACCAGGACTGGGCGTAGATGCCGAGGGTGCTGTTGGGGTGTGTTGGGTGGCATTCTGGCGGGGGGATGTTGTAGAGCTGGCGGAGGCAGTCGGGGGTCATGAACTTGAGGCAGTCGACCTGCTTGGCTGGTGGAAGTGCGGCGCCGGGTCGCTTGGAGATTGGAGATCCCGAGCGTGGTGGTTGGGGAGCAGAACGCTTTCTCCGGGGAGTCGCGGGTGTGGACACAGACACAAAGTCGATGAATGGTGACAGATGTCGAGGGACGTGGTAGGCGCCGGAGCTGATCTCGACGGATCTGCCTTGGCGGTACTGGTGGAAGTTTGTCTGAAGCAAATGCTCCCCGTCTTTAGCTGTGGTCGAGACGAAGAGGACGGCTCCGCTACCGGAAGCCTTGATGGCTGTCCTTGGAATTGCGGAATCCTCTAGCCATTGCAAGACGCTGTCGACGGTGCCTTGTTTTGGCGACAGCAGCTTGCTGGCATCTCGGGGTGACAACCGTTGACCAAAATGGGGTGAATCTGGATCAGAGATGCGCTCGAGAAGTCTCTCTGCCTCTGCAAGTTGGCTGGGTGGCGTGGACAGAGCAATGTTCAGCCGGACAGGGGCAGAATTCCCCAGCCTGGAGCCTCTTTTCCAGGACCGAACATGACCTTCCGAGGGATACTGGACTCTGTCATGCGCCTCTGGGGCAGCGAAGGAGGGAAGAACGAGGGAAGCCAGGAACAGAAACCTGACGCAAGGCATGGTGCGGGCCACGTCTGTCTCGCGTTTGACGAGGAGGCGAGGGGTAAACACGGCGATAGGGGTTGGAGCAGGTCGCGATGCGACATCATAGCCACCTCCTCACTGTAGTGCCAAGAGACTGGGACGGTGAGCTGGGAACGGGGAGCCGTCAGTTCGAGAGGGGGGCGCTCAGGTTGGATCAGGTCAGACGTGCAGTCCGAGTCTGTGGAACACAATGAAGGGCTTCAAGAATCGATAGAAGATGGCATGTCACGTCCCAGCCCTCATGACGTGCATTCAAGATCCTCCCGGCCTTTCGGACCACGACCCCAACCAAGATCGACCCAAGGCCGAGCTGACTCGGTAGAGCCTTGAACTTGACCACAGTCGGATCGGTGGGAGTCGTTCCGGACGAGGGTTCCCCAGTCCGGGGCCCCGCAGGTCCTTGCCGTGGATTATGGATCTGGAGAAGTCGGCGTTGTTGTTCACGTTTGGGTTCCAGGCCGGCGGCAATCCTGAAGGATGCCGAAACTGAACGTCCGGGTTGAAGGGACGGGGAGCCGAGCGTGTTGGAGACGACGAACGAGTTGACTTGCAGGCGTCAATGCTACGCTGCGATGGCAGTGGACCCATCTCTGTCGTGTGCTTGGATGTGCCGCGAAGATGGGCCTCCAACAAGGCAAGAGAAAGAGGTGGAAGAATGGCTGAACTGAACGGGGGAGTGATCCGACAGGCAGTCCAACTTGCCTCTTTTTACGAGACAGAACTGAAGAAACCCCTGACATGCCCTTTCCAACCCACTTTCAATCGACACAAAACGATGACAACATCAAAAAACCTCTCAACAAGACCACAAAATAACCCCTCGCCATGCACGTCGTACCGGACCCGCCTATCAAATTCTCCGTCGGGAAACTTCAGCCCTAGGGAAGGAAATCCCTTCAGGCGCTGCAACAACGCAGTGTAACCTCCCCCACAAACCTCCCCCACATATCAGATCGTCAAACAAAACATCGCCCCCGGCTGTCCTGGGCCGGCCCTGAGGCCCTTTTCTCGGCGATGGGAACTGCGGTCCGAACACCTCTGTCCCAGCCGAAAACTCTCCTCCACCAAAGGACCGCCACGGAAGACACCGCGCAGAGGGGAGGGGGAGACTCGGCTTCCAATCCGACAGACCTGACGCCGACGGGAAACTGGCCGTATTCCCCAGACTCGGCATCATGGTTGGCCATCGAGTACGATGCGAGGCATCTCCAGCCAGACTCGCCAACATGGCTCTACGGCGGCTCCACGGCGAGGCCGGCTTTCGTCGTCGTCAAGATGTACAAATATGACCTTCAACGCTGCCCGTTAATGGCTTCTGAATCTCCAACCCATCACCAACTCTCATCCTACCCGACTTCCAACAGAACCCCCACCGCCACAACAGCAACAATGCGTTTCACCACCTTCGCCATCGCCGCCCTCTTCGGCCTCGCTGCCGCCGCCCCGGCCACCTCCGGCGAGGAAGCCTCGTCCTCTGCCCTTTCCGCCCGCGGTGTAAGCCCCCTAACCCCCTTCGCCCGCCTGTCTCCAACCAACTAACCACCCCCCTTCTCGCCTCAGGCCTCCCAGTCCGACTGCCAACGCACCTGCAAGTTCTCCTGCTCCCAGGGAACCGCTTCCTGCCTCCAGTGCCTCGGCATCTGCGGCAAGACCGTGGGCGAAGCCGAGACTGTTGCGCTTGTTGCGCGTGGTGTAAGTCTTCCCCCATGTCCGGCAATATTTGGGACAAGAAATAAGAGCTGACGGCTTGGATATAATAGCAATCCCAGAGCAGCTGCCAAAAGACGTGCCAGTTCTCTTGCACCCAGGGCGTTGGCCCGTGCCTGCAGTGCCTGGGCATCTGCGGCAAGACGGTCGGTGAGACGGAGACTGTTGCGCTTGTTGCGCGTGGTGTAAGTCTTTTATACGAGTCTCCGGTACAACATTTGGGAAAACAAGAGCTAACAGCTTGGACGCAATAGCAATCGCAGAGCAGCTGCCAGTCTACCTGCCGGTTCAGCTGCACCCAGGGCACCGCTTCGTGCCTGCAGTGCCTTGGTATCTGCGGCAAGACGGTCGTTGGTGAGGAGACTGCCTAAAATACCTGAGGCCACATACTAGGAGGCGAGGAGGAGCTGGGAAAAGGTTGGTGAGGGGATATGTGTCTGGATCATGGTGGGAAAAGGGGTAAACACCGGAGGAGTCAACTGAAACTTCCTGGCAAGACCCGGTCTCGTTGTTGTCTGGGATATAAAACTGTCTTTACAGGGAACAATAAAACTGATGCAGTGAGAATCTGGCCCACCTGACCACCCTAGGTATGTACCATCTGACCTACAACTTCGCCGCCTCCGTCTCCGTCCCCAGCACCTCCTCAGCCATGGCTCGTCCCGCGGCCCTCCCCGAAAAGATGCACCCCCCCAGGAACGTCCCCTCCAACGAACTGTACCCATGAACCCCCCCACCGCCGAACCCGGCCGCCTCACCTGCCGCATAAAGCCCAGGAAAGACGGTCCCATCCGCCCGCATCACCTGGCTCTTGAGATTCGTCTCGATGCCCCCCAGCGTCTTGCGCGTCAACAGATTCATCCTTACCGCCATCAACGGCCCATGCTTCTTGGTATCCTGCAGCCGATGCGGCGGCGCAATCCGGCTCCTCCGATCCGGCCAGTACGTCCTCGCGCTGTGAACCAGCATGGCCTGGGCATCCTTGGAGTACGAGTTATTGAACTGATCATCTCGGGCGTCAACAACCTCCTTGACCTCCGCAAAGTCCAGCTGCGGCGCCTCGGGGTCCATCTCGGCGGCATGCTCGTTCATGGCAGCGACCAACTCCTCGAGGTTCTCGCGCACGACAAAGTCGCGGCCGTGCTTGACAAAGTTCTGCACGGGGGCGGTGCCCTTGGTGGCGAGCACGCGCTGCCAGAGGACCTGCCAGACGCTCTTGCCCGTGACGTCGGGGTTTTGCTCGGAGCCCGAGAGGGCGAACTCGCGCGCGACGATGCTCTGGTCCGTGACGAACCACGTGTAGTCGTGGCCGGTTGAGCAGATGTGCTTGAGCGTGGCGAGGGTGTCGCAGCCGGGGAAGAGGAACGGGGGGAGACGCTTGCCTGTGGCGTCTAGCCAGAGCGACGAGGGCGCCGGCAGCACGCGGATGCCGTGGCCCGGCCAGATGGGGTCCCAGTTGCGGAGGCCCTCGGTGTAGTGCCACATGCGGTCGCGGTTGATGACGTTGGCGCCGGCGGCTTCGGCAATGTCGATGCCGCGGCCGTCCACGTGTGCCGGCACGCCGACGACAAAGTCCTTGGGCACCGTCGGCCCCAGGCGGTCCACAGGCCACACCTTCTTCACCTTTTCCACATCCCCGCCGATGCCCCCTGACGCCACCAACACCGCGGCCCCCCTCAACTCAAACTTTCCCACCTCGACCCTCGACGACTTGACCCCTCTCGCCACCCCGTCCTCCTCGAGCACCCTCCCCCTCACGCCCACCGCCCTCCCCCCTTCCACCAGCACCTCATCCACCACATGCCTAAACCTCATCTCCACCACCCCCCTCTTTTCCGCCTCCTCCACGGGCTCCCTGAAAACCCTCACCACCTCCGGCCCCGTCCCCCACGCGACATGAAACCGCGGCACCGAATTCCCATGCCCATCCGCCCTCCCATCCCCCCTCTCCGCCCACCCCACATTCACCAGAAACCCCAATCCCCTTGCCTTGACGTAGTCCTCCATCTCGTCGGCCGCGAAGTCGACAAACGCCTCGGCCCACCGCCGCGGCCACTTGTCCTCGACGGGGCGGTCGAAGCGCGCCGACGACAGCCAGTCGCGGAGCGCGAGGGCGCGGCTGTCGACGATGCCCATGCGGCGTTGCTGGGCCGAGTTGACGCAGAAGAGGCCGCCGAGGGACCAGAAGGCTTGGCCGCCGAGGGAGGCGCGGGATTCTTGGTCGAGGAGGAGGGTGGGGATGTTGAGGGCGGAGAGCTCGAAGGCGGCGACGAGGCCGGCGAGGCCGGTGCCGATGATGATGACGGGGAGGAGGGCGGGGGTGGGGGTGGAGGTGGACATTTTGGCGGTGGGGGTATTGTTTGATTTGGGATGTGGTTCAAGAGAGGACGGTTGGGGATGATGACGGGTGGTGGTGCTTTGGTGTTGTGATGCTGACTGAGGGAGGGGATTGATCGGACGACGCGGAGAAGGAGTTGGCTTGCCTCGGCATCAGCCACGCACTCGTTGTTCCCCAAACCCTTCCCCTCCTTCCTTCTGCCCAGATGTTGCATCGCTGCATTCCAGAAGCATGTTGGGGAATTGGGGTTGCTGAGTTGGAGGTGCGGCCAGGAGATGGTTACCCCGCTTTATGTCGGCATTGGCGGCGACAAAGAGACTCGAGCTGGACTCGCATCATGGACCAGGGCGATGCAGTGCAAGGTTCAGATGAAGGGTGTGATGAAATAATCCCAGGTTGCTGGTCTTGTCATTGTTGTATACAGCAGCGCACCACTCACTGCACCGACGCTTGCCCGTCATGTCCAAGTGTTTTGCTCATCGAGGCCCATTTGGCATACCCGGAGACGGGGTAATCCAATATCCAAGTTCTTCAGTGAGATGGCTCTTTATGGGGCATATTTTGGTACCTTTTTTTTTGGCTGTCTGACGAGAAGGTGGTTCTGAGTGAGATGGTGAAGAGGGCATGGAGAGCTCAAGGTGGGGCTGTTGAGGAAACATGGACGGCCCGACGTCTGGCACCCAAGCACCGTATTCTGCGTCTCAACCCCCCCAAAAATGGCGCTAGGCACGCCCAGAAGAGAGTTGAAACTGTTCCTGAAAGAGACAAGCTTTCATCGGGGCCGCCCGAGATATGTAATGACAAGGTCAATTGACCCGGGTCCATCATTCACGGGAGATGCAGAGCATCAGGTACGCCGACATTGCCAGTGGGTCATTCGTCCCAATATCATGCGGGATACGAGATGGCGATGGAATCGGGAACGGGTTCCTGCGTGGGGTGGAGGAGACGATACGCAAAGAGGTGGGTGGACAATTAAAGTCGAGGTTCGGACAACCAAAGAAAAATGTGAAGCCAAGACGGGAAAGTCGTCGCTTGCCCCTCACCGTTTGGGCCTACGCCGGAATCAACCCCTGTCGCTACCGTCACACAGTTCAAACGGTCGGAGAAAAAGGCCGAAACGGAATGCTTGTGCAAAAAAACCCTTTTGATCCTTCGTTCCGAACCCTCCCCCACGCGCCATCGAGAATGCTTCCATGCGAGTTGGCAATGGCAAAAATTACAATGGACGGCAAGATGTACCCATGCCGACTAGATTATCCAAAAAGACCATGTACAAGTGACGACGAGATTAAAGCAACAAGAGCCATGCCACACCCACGGCCATCAGCGTGCCCGTCACCGCACCAAAGCTCGCCGCACCGCTCTGCTTGGGGCCGGAAGGCTTCCTCTCCGGGCAGAGACCCGTGCCCTCGAGGGTGCTCGCCTTGGTGTACACGCGGGGCTCGCCATCGTACATGTACGCCGTGATGCTGCCGTCGACGCTGGCCGTGACCGTGGTGCAGCCGAGCACCTCGACCACCTCGTCGTTGGCCTCGAACCCGTTGACGGGAAGCTGGTAGCCGTCGCCCTTGCTGCTCTTGTTGTTGATGCAAAACACCACCTGGTTGCCGGATGGGCCCTTCTTCTGGCAGTAGTGGTTGGTGTCGGCCAGCATCACCTCGGACGGCGACTCGAGGTAGTCGGGCGAGAGTTTGATGGCGTGGTTGCGGAGCTTGTTGAGCGTCGAAGTGAGGACGTACATGGGCGCCGACTTGTTGTAGCCCGAGTCCCAGAGGGGCTCGCGGTTGAAGGGGGTGCTGTTGCCCTTGAAGTGCTGCTCCTGTCCCTGGTACACTGCGAGGGGTTAGTTCTGCTGTCCGAATCTGGGCACGGGGATGGGAGGTGGGTGCTTACCAGTGGGAATGCCGTCATTCAGGAGAATGTACGTCATGGCATTGGCCGCCAACGCAGGATCCTCGTTGGTGCTGGCGAACCGCGGCATGTCGTGGTTCTCGACAAAGGAGCCGAGCGCAAAGACGTCGGTGCAGCCCGAAGCCGCCTCGTTGCGGATCGCGGCCAGTTCTTCAAACGAACCACCGTTGAAGGCCGCCGTCAGGGGGTAGTACTCGAGGTAATTGGGCATGCCCTGGAGCAGGTTCAGCGTCTGGTACCGGCACATGTCCTCGGTCACGCCGCTCAAGACCTCGCCGATGGAGAAGACGCCGGCCGCCTTGGCAAACTTGGGCAGGAACTCGTCGTTGATGTGCTTGGCCGCGTCAATGCGGAGACCGTCGATCGAGTAGTTGGAGACAAGGCCCTTGGCCCAGCTGTTGAGCTCGTCCGAGACGGCCGGCGTCTCGGTGGCGAGATCGGCGAGGGCGACGCCATAGGGATACAGCCAGCAGTTCTGGTAGTTTTTGGCATCCTCCCACTCCGTCACGTTGCAGTACGGGTGAAAGTACTTTTTGTCGTTGAACGGGTTGAACTTGGAGTAGTCGATCTTGGGCGGAACGACATTGTCAAAGCCCTGGACCATGTTGTTGACGACAACGTCGACCATGAGCAGCATGTCGCGCTTGTGGAGCTCGTCGACGAGCTTCTTGAAGTCGTCGGGGGTGCCGAAGCGGTCGTTGAGGGCGTAGTTGTCGACGGACCAGTACCCGTGGTAGGCATCGCCGACGGCTGTGTGCTCCTCGATGTTCTTGACAATGGGGCTGATCTGGACAGCCGTGAAGCCCATGTCTGGTCATGTTGGCCACGGCACGGGGAGAACTCAGGGGAGGGGGATCGTACCTTGGATGTAGTCCAGCTTGTTCATCAGACCGGCCCAGGTGCCGCCGCAGAAGAGATGGGCCTCACACTCGACCGAAGAGCCATCTGTCCGCGCATAGCGATCGATCATGACCTGGTAG
This sequence comes from Podospora tetraspora, assembly GCA_027943155.1. Lineage (NCBI taxonomy): Eukaryota > Fungi > Ascomycota > Sordariomycetes > Sordariales > Podosporaceae > Podospora > Podospora tetraspora. Next base: position 348,136 of record JAQKAE010000007.1, read on the forward strand.
ATGGACCGAGACTTCCACTCGGTCATGTTGGCGGCGCTGCACACGCCCGCGAGGGCCATGGCGGCACCGGCCATGTTGAGGACCGAGGCCCGCATTTTGAACTTTGTTCTTCCTTCTCAAACTGTATGGCTTTTCTATTGGTGACTGTCGGTCGTGCTTAGGTCGTGATGAGCTGGATGCTGCTGTCTGGGCTGGTCGAAAATAGCGAGTGACTGGGTCGAATTGACACCTACAAAGCTTCTACAGCCAAAGGAGCGTGGTCGGTAAACGAGTGACGGGTTCAATCCCAGGGAGAGGAGGAAATGAACAAAAAAACAACACGGTCGAGGGGATGGAAGGGGATGGCAAAAGGAGATCGAGAGGGAGAAGCGGCCCTGATGGCGGGAGTCGGGACGGACTGCATGGAACGACGGAAAAGGCCGACCAAGCCGACATCTCGGGTGGACACGAGCAGCATCTTCCCTGCGCATGGTTCCCCCCCCCCAGATTCAGACGAGACAGAACTGGATCTCTTGAGGGGCTCTTGGGGTCACGTCGTCTTGGGACGGTGGCTCGGTGGCTCGAGGGGGTGTGGATGGTTGGTGGTGTGACGAGATTGGTGGCCAAGTCCAGGCCTCACAGGCTTTCATCCAAGCTGGACGACTGCTCTTGGCAGTGCCCGGGGAGCCCTCCGTTCGTGACACGCATGAGAAAACGGAGAGGATGGAAACGGCGAGGATCAATACGGTGCTGAGAAGCGGAACCGTATCGTACCGCGCTATTGCATGGCATGGCACGCACCGACTGGCGGATGGAAGGATTGATGGACGTCATGCTCAGAGTTTTTTTCCCCGGTAGCGCGACGAGGAACGAACGACGGGACAAACGTCCAGAACGTCCAACGCTGACCACCTCCGTCGTCAGCAGACTCGTCGAGATACCTCCGCCGCTACCAGCGCTCCATGGATGCTGCCATCTTGAGGAATTCCAGACTCCACCCCACCGCACTCGCGGGAGGAGACAACTTGCCCGTCTCCATCCACGACACGTCGAGCGATGCCACCTCCACCTCCACGACCACCACCACCCGCACCACTTGCTTTCCCTTGACTTCGACGAGAGAACGACGGCGTCCCTTCCGTGTCGAGCAATTGCACCGGGACCGCCAGGGAAAAGGTGTGAAAGGGCCCGTTTTGAGCGCGACGATGCCTTTGCTGGACGCGGAAAACTTGGCTGAGTCAGGACAACCGGGAATGCCAGGCACGGGTGGAGGCAGTGGCAGAGTGGGTGGGTGGCACTCAGCAGCGGAGCCTCTCGTGTCGAGTTTTGCCATCGACGGCCAGCCCCTCTGCCCCTGAGAGCGACCCGGCTGACTGAGTCCCGTATCGACGACGCCAATGGACGGTGAGCAATTGATGAAACTCCACCGCCCATTGGCAATGCCTAACGAGACCAAGGCCCAGCCACGTCCGTCTCGACCACGAACATCACATCCCCAGCCCCATCGGCGACCTCCAATGTACGCAGTACGTGGTGGAATGGATGACATCTCGGCGCGGTGCGGCGCTTCGGTTTCGGAACATCGGAAGAGCGCGGCGTCGCCAGCAGAAGAGACGCCACAACGGCCATGGCACGGTTCCTGCCACACGCCACCGATCGGGTAGGCGATCCCCATCTACCGGGCGGCCGATCCAAACGGTTCATCCCTGGCCGGCCCTGTTTCGTATCCGCCCTGGCTCCATCGGGATCCACACCCGGAGCTCGCGAAACGGTACGACACTGGCACCAGTCAACGTCCACGACGTCCACCTCATGGCCCGCCCGCCGACAGGCACCGCCGGGGCATCAGGAGGTGGCGGAACTTGTTCAGAAACACCAGAAACTGACTGGTTCTGGGGCACCGGCCCTCCAGCAAGTGTCGACCCGGTTCCCTTGTTGCCAGACCAAGAGGCTCCCAAAGAAGGACTTGGGGGTCATCCAATCTGTGGGGTGGAAGCGCCTTCCCCTCAAGCCAGAGGCCGGCCAGAGGTGCTGTGCCTTCACCCCAAGTCTCATTGCATGGACAGCTTTTCCCGGGCATGATGAATGGCTCGAGACATACGACTCCACAATACGAGGCCCGCCGCGAGAATGGACGCTCGCTTGCTGGCCCTGGCCTGGAGCAACAACTGCCAAGGGGACCCGGCCTTGCTCCGTACCATGAAGCCCCCTTTCTCGCGGTGGAACTGCCATGATGCAGGCTGATTCGAGTTGACCCGTTGCCGCCCCCGTGCTGTCGCTGCTTCCCAGACCTGGAATCGATTCTGGAACCGACGTTTTTCACTCCCTTCAACCATCACATTCGTTTATCGACCTTCGCCGCCGTGGCTCGCTGTTGTGGGAATTTGGGTTCGGCTTCACTCTTTCGCTCTGTCTCGGCCGTCATACAGTCTCTCCTTCACTACACCACCTGTCGCTCCCCATGAGGAGGTGAGCGCCATCGATAATGCCTCGACCTGCGTTGCTTTCGACCCGCTTGCTCTTCACGCTCCTTACCACAGCCACGACACTCACCAGCGGCCTGCGATACGATGCCAAAGAGGCCGACTGGAATCTCAACACCAACCGCACAGCCAGGACGGCTCTCGACTACTGGGGCGAGCGAGATGCCTCCCACACATACAAGGAGTCGCCCAAGAACTGGCGCGTACCCTTCTACACCCTGTTCCTGGATCGATGGGTCAATGGCGATCCCACAAACGACAATGCCAACGGCACCCTCTTCGAGACGGACATGATGAGCACCCAGCTCCGGTTTGGCGGTGACCTCGAAGGCCTCGTCGATTCCTTGGACTATCTGGCCGGCACCGGCATCAAGGTCATCTACATTGCCGGCTCGCCCTTCATCAACCAGCCGTGGGGTGCCGACTCGTACTCGGTAGGTTGGCCGGTACACCCCCTCTCGACCTTGCTGACGTGATTCTTCAGCCCATCGACTTGACCCTCCTCGACAAGCACTATGGTACCATCGAGACCTGGCAACGGGCCATCGACGCCATTCACGACCACGGAATGTGGGTTGTGTTGGATAACACCATGGCCACGTAAGTACTACCGACGGGTTGGAGCTATGACGTGGTCTAACGAACTCGGACAGCATGAGCGACTTGATAGGATTCGAGGGCTACCTCAATGAGAGTACCCCCTTCAAGCTCGAGGAGCACAAGGTCATGTGGAAAACCGACCGAGTCTACCCCGACTTCAACATCAGCAACACGTACAACGAAACCTGCCAATTTCCCCAGTTCTGGTTTGAGGACGGAACCAAGATCGACCCCCCTCTCAAGGGGTGCTACGACAGCGACTTTGACCAGTTCGGTGATATCGAGGCTTTCGGCGTCTTCCCTGACTGGAACCGTCAGCTGGCCAAGTTCGCTTCCGTCCAGGACCGACTCCGCGAGTGGTACCCCCCCGTCGCCTCCCGTCTCGAGCACTTTTCGTGCATGGCGATTGCCATGCTGGATATCGACGGCTACCGCATCGACAAAGCCGTGCAGGTCACGGTTGATGCGCAGGCCTCGTGGAGCAGCGCCATGCGCAAGTGCGCCGCCCGCTATGGCAAGGAAAACTTCCTCGTCGTAGGCGAAATCACCAGCGGCAACACCCTCGGCTCCATCTATCTCGGTCGTGGTCGCCAGCCCACCCAGGCCCAGTCTCTTTCCCTGGAAGGCTCCATGACCCTCAAGTCTTCAGAGCCCGATGCCTCCAAATACTTTGTCAGAGATCACGGAAACAGCGCGCTCGACGCTGGTGCCTTTCACTACTCCATCTACCGCTTCATGACGCGCTTCCTCGGCTTGAGTGGCAATCTGGAAGCCGGCTTTGACCTGCCGCTAGACTGGGTCGACGCATGGAACCACATGCTGCTGACCAACGACTTCTACAATGCGAACACTGGCGAGTTCGATCCCCGCCACCTCTACGGTGCGTCCAACCAGGACGTCTTTCGCTGGCCGACCATCAAAATGGGAATGGAGAGGCAGCTTCTGGCCTCATTCATTACCACCCTACTCATGCCCGGTGCCCCTCTGCTGTGGTACGGCGAGGAACAGGCCCTGTATCTCCTCGATGGCACTGCGTCCAACTACGTCTACGGCCGTCAAGCTTTTGCCCCCTCGCCCGCCTGGGTCACGCACGGATGCTTCAGCCTCGAGAGCAAGCTGTTTGAGGGTTGGCCGATCGATAAGGGCCGTAAGGGTTGCGAGGACCCCAAGTCGGGCTGGGATCACCGCGATCCCTCGGCGCCCCTGCGCAACATCTTCAAGCATATGTTCGCCATCCGGGAGAAGTATCCGGTCCTCGAGCACGGCTGGCTGCTGGAAAAGCTCGCCAACAAGACCGAGCCGGTGATGCTCGAGGGCAGTGCGACGGCCACCGAGCTGGGAATCTGGAGCGTCGCTCGCGGCTTCTTCAAGCCCATGCAGACTGACAAGGAGGACCCGGCCTGGCTCGTCTACCACAACAGGGACACGCGGACCACGTATACCTTTGACTGCGCCAACAAGGATACGGCCTTCGTGGGACCCTTTGATGCCGACTCCAAGGTGCGGAACCTGTTCAGCGAGGATGCGCCCATCACGCTCGAGGCCTCGGCCAAGCCTAATGGCTTCAGCGGAACGGGCAAGAGCGCCGGCTGCCTCAGCAGCATAACGCTGGAACCCTTCGAATTCCGAGTCTACGTTCCTTCGGGGCAGTGGGTGGAGCGAGCCCCGATGATCACCCGGTTCAGCCCCGGCCACGACCAACCGATCGACTCGACCAATGCGGGAGGCAACATTGACATCGCTGTCGAGTACAACGTCAAGATGGACTGCGATTCTGTCGGCAAGGCTCTCTCCGTTGCCCTCATCGCCGACGGTACTGGAAACCAAACCGTCCGGTTCGACACGCCCAAGTGCGGACCCCTCGTTGGCGGTGACAAGTACCCCTGGACGGGCGCGATCCAGTCCACATGGTTCTTCCAGACGACACTGCGAAACGTTCAGGACGGCATCCTCAAGCTGACCATCAGGAACGCCACGTCGGCAGACAATATTCCCACTGATAGCGTGGACCACTTCCTCCTCCGCTTTGGCAAGCCCAACAACCCGGTTGTCTTTCCTGCCGCTGCCAACTACTCTCGGTCCCTTCTGTCGATGCAAGGCACCGCCATGTATGTCAACCACCAAGCTCCGGGAGCGACCATGTGGCGCTACAGCACCAACTTCGGATCGAGCTGGAGCAACTGGATCAACTACACCAGCTCGGCCACGAGGTCCCTGGTCTCCGAGCAGCCGTGGCAAGGAACCGACCTTCAAGCGTGGGAGGGAAAGCACCTGCAAGTTCAGTACTACAGCAAGCCCTTGGGTTCGTCGGCCTTCATCCAGCATTCGGACAGCAACGACTTCACGTTCGAGCGCCAGCACCCGCACATCAAGATTCACGGTCCTTACAACAAATGGGGTTACGATGCCGGCCTGCCCGGGTCCATGAACCTGGTCCAGCACCATACCTGGGAGCTTCACTACATGTACGAATGGCCGGCCGTTTTCCAGCTCAACATCTGGGGCATCAATCCTGATAACCAGCCCGATGCCGGAGCCATTTTCGGCGATATCGACAGCGACGGCATTGTGGATCGGCTGCCCCCGAGCAGTCTGGCGCAGAACGTTGTCAACATCACAGGGCCGCCCCCTATGCCCGCACTGGCCTATACGCTCAAGTTCAACGACGCGACGTGGAGGTTCGAGTACGTGCCCGCCGGTGACGTGAGCCTGCAGATTGCCATCTTCGTCTTGCTCTGGCTCATGCCCGTCCTCCTCGCCGGCGCCGCGCTCTGGGTCTACATGGGCAGCTTTTACCAGGTCAAGGTTAACAAGTCCGGCTTCGCTTCCGCCAAGGGCTGGTTTCCCGCAGCACTCGGAAAGCTTGACTTCAAGAGCGACAAGAAGGCCCATGAGATGAGTGCCATCACGCCTCCCCCACGCAGTCCCATGATCGCCGCCGGTGACGAAAAGCGCAAGACTGTGCTTATTGCCACCATGGAGTACAACATTGACGACATGGGCATCAAGATCAAGATCGGTGGCCTCGGCGTCATGGCCCAACTCATGGCTGCCGCGCTTACCCACGTCGATCTTGTCTGGGTGGTTCCCACCGTCGGCGATGTTGAGTATGACTTTGACCGCATGCAGGCAGCCGACCCGATGTACGTCCAGGTCATGGGCCAGCCCTACGAGATCACAGTGTACTACCACGTCGTCAAGACCATTACGTACGTGGTCCTCGATGCGCCCATCTTCCGCAAGCAAACCAAGGCCAATCCATACATTGCTCGCATGGACGATATCGAGAGCGCCATCCTGTATGCTGCTTGGAACAGCTGCATCGCCGAGACGATCCGCCGCTTCCCCGTCGACATCTACCACATCAACGACTACCACGGTGCCGCCGCGCCGCTCTATCTCCTCCCCCAGACCATCCCTTGCTGCCTGTCGCTCCACAACGCCGAGTTCCAGGGCATGTGGCCGATGCGCACGCCCGAAGAGCAAAAGGAGGTTTGCGAAGTTTTCAATCTCCCCGCCGACGTGGTCAAGGACTACGTTCAGTACGGCTCCGTCTTCAATCTTCTCCACGCCGGTGCGAGTTATCTTCGCCTTCACCAGCGCGGGTTCGGAGCCGTCGGTGTCTCCCGAAAGTACGGCGATCGCTCCCTAGCGCGTTATCCCATCTTCTGGAGTTTAAAGAGCATCGGCCAGCTTCCCAATCCCGATCCGTCCGATACGGCAGAATGGAATCCCAGCGAGGATGCGGCGAACCAGACCAAGGGGATCGATATCGACCAGACCTTTGAGGAGAAGCGCGGCGAACTGCGACGACAAGCGCAGGAGTGGGCAGGTCTCACTGTCGATCCGAACGCCGAGCTCTTTGTCTTTGTTGGTCGTTGGAGTTTGCAAAAGGGTGTCGACCTTATCGCCGACATCTTCCCCAGCATCCTTGAAAAGTACCCGACGACGCAACTGATCGCTGTTGGACCCGTTATCGATCTCTATGGTCGCTTTGCCGCGCTCAAGCTGGAGAAGCTGATGCAAAAGTACCCCGGGCGGGTGTTCAGCAAGCCAGAGTTCACGCAGCTGCCCCCCTATATCTTTAGCGGTGCCGAGTTTGCGCTCATTCCCTCGCGTGACGAGCCATTTGGTTTGGTCGCCGTCGAGTTCGGGCGGAAGGGTGCCCTTGGCGTGGGAGCCCGCGTGGGTGGGTTGGGCCAGATGCCAGGTTTCTGGTACACTGTTGAGTCCATGAGCCCGACCCATCTGCTGCAACAGTTCAGGATGGCCATTGTGTCGGCCCTCGAGTGCAAGTAAGTCAACCCGAATCCACCCTTCCCTCATCCAGCTGATGCCCGGACACTAACATCGCACAGGAACTCCAAGAGGGCCATCATGCGTGCGTGGAGCGCCAAGCAGCGCTTTCCAGTGGCGCAGTGGATTAAGCAGCTGGACTCTCTCTACGACCAGTCTGTCAAAATCCATCACAAAGATGCCAAGAAGAAGAAGCTCGATGTTGTCAGCTCAGGCCTGAGTATCACAAGGCCGTCGTCTCGCAACAGCAACAACAGCTTCCTCGACCCTTCGCAAGGCGCCCTCAGCCCAACAGGCCGCCTGTCCCCCGCTCCCTCGCGAGCGGCGTCCTGGGTTGGTGGCATGAACTTGAGGGGCCTGTCTCCCAATCTCCCGTCGCCAGCTACCCCATGGGCCAGGGGAGGGTCGAACTCGCCCCGCAGCTCGGTCGCGAGCTCCATCGGCGTGGCAACATCCGGACCACCGGGCCTCTACCTCAACTCGGAAGCCCGAGACAGCACCGTCAGCGTCGACAGCTTTGCCATGAGGGCGCAGAATGGCGGCATGGCTTCTCCCATGGGCCCCCCCGATGGCGGGCTTGGATTCCCTCGGCCGGCGTTCATGGCCAACCGGAACAGCAGTCTCCTCAGTCTTCCGGACGTTGTCGGAGACAGGCAGGATCTCAAGCTTCAACAAGTCGATCAGTTCTTCAATGACACGAGCGGCGAGTACTATTCCGAGTTCGACGAGATGCTCGAGAACTTGACGGCGACCAACTCGGCCAATGATCTGTGCATCGAGACGTTCCTGAAGAAGAGCGAGAAGGAGTGGTTCTCGAGGTACCGCGACGCCAAGCTCGGCCGTCTGAGAGAGTCAAGCCGGACGAGAAGCCTCATGGGCAGTCGGCCGGCGTCGAGGAACGGCGATGGACGCAACGATTCGATCGCCAGCCGCGGTCGCCAACGTCATCGCAGCACAACCCCGAGCGGGTTGGCGAGATCGGTGTTTGAGACATCACCGCCCCCAGATGTGGATGACGAGTTCCTGCTGGGCGATGCGTACCAAGCGCCCACCGGGTTGAAGAAGTATGTCTTCCTCTCAGTCTCTCTATTCGCCTGACATAACTAACCTGTCCGTAGACTTTTGTCGATTCGACTCGGCGATTGGCCGCTGTACTCCTTCCTCCTCGCCTTTGGCCAAATCATCTCGGTCAACTCGTACCAAATCGTCCTCCTCTCGGGCGAAACCACACAAACGCCGGAGAAGCTGTACATGGTGGCAGGCACGTACATGGCCACCTCAATCGTCTGGTGGGCCATGGAGCGCAACTTCAAGTCTGTCTATGCTCTTTCGGCACCCTGGATCTTCTTTGGGCTCGCCTTCCTCCTTCTCGGCATCGCACCGTTCCCTTCGAACTGGCGTGTGGGAGAGGGCCTCACCAACGCGGCCACCTGCTTCTACGCTGCCGGAGCAAGCAGTGGTGCCCTCTCCTTTGCCCTGAACTTTGGTGATGAGGGTGAGTTCTTCTTATGTTCACTTGTCAAGTCTATCTTGCTGACCCTTCTCAGGCGGTGCACCTACCAAGCAATGGATCACTCGCGCCCTCTCCGTCAGCGGCGTCGCCCAGGTCTACAGTCTCGCCCTGTGGTACTGGGGCTCCCTCGTCGCCAACGAAGACACCACCTCCACCAAGTTCCTCGGCAACTCGACAATTCCCCAGGCCGTCGTTGTCTGCGTGCCCATCGCTGTTGTCCTCTGGGCTATTGGCGGCATCCTGTTCGTTGGACTGCCCGACTTTTACCGCCAGGCCCCCGCCCAGATCCCCGGCTTCTACATCTCGCTCTACCGCCGCAAGATCGTGCCGTGGTTCTTCGTCATGATCATCATCCAAAACTACTGGCTCTCGGCGCCGTATGGTCGCTCGTGGCAGTTCCTCTTTAGCTCCCAGTTCATCCCCGGATGGGGCGTCTTCATCCTCGCCCTCGGCTTCTTCGTCATCCTCTGGTCCCTCGTCCTCTACGGATTCTCGCACTTTTCCGACGAGCACACGTGGCTCCTGCCCATCTTCGCCATCGGTCTCTGCGCGCCGCGCTGGGCCCAGGAGTTCTGGGGCACCTCGGGCCTCGGCTGGTACCTCCCCTGGGCCGGCAGCCCCCTCGGCTCCGCCGTCCTCTCGCGCTGCCTGTGGCTCTACCTCGGCCTGCTCGACAACATCCAGGGCGTGGGCCTGGGCATGATGCTCCTCGCAACGTTGACAAGGCACCACGTCATGACGGTCTTGCTCGGCGCGCAGGTGGTGGGCAGCGCCTTCACGATGCTCGCGCGCGCCACTAGCCCCAACGCGCTGTCGCCGAACACCACGTTTCCCGACTTTTCGCAGGGGCTGTATCCCGGCGTGGCCAGCCCGTACTTTTGGGTGTGCTTGGGCTTTCAGCTCATCATCCCGATTGGCTTCTTCAAGTTCTTCAGGAAGGAACAGGTGTCGAAGCCGTAAGTTGGTGGAGGTGTGGGTGATGATGAGATGCATTTTTAGCCACGGCGTACTGCTATAGACTGTGCTGTTGGTGCTACGACTAGATATATCACTGAGGGTTGAGGGTCGGGCCATTTTGGTGGTGTCCTGTTGGACCGTGTTTCTTTCTTTCAATCATTCAATGGGTTTTGGCTTTGGCTTTGGGGATGGATACTCCTGCTGGAAGCATACTGCACTGCACTGCACAATGCACTTTTGCATATTAGATCAATGATAATTGGATCGGTTTACTACTACGCCGTTGGGTGCTGGGCTTTGGCGACTTGAACTTGGGCTTTTGCTCGATGTTGGTGTTGATGGTTTACAAGATGACTCGGAGATACCTCGCTGTTGTTCGACCGCGCACTCCAACCCCATGCGACAGCCAAGAATGGAAGGACACAACACGTCAAGGTCCAGAAGGGCTTTCTGGGAGTATGGCATCGATGAATCCCACGAGCATGTCAGCATGCACATTGCTGTACAATCCAATAAGTTAGACGTAAATATGTTAACGTACTTGATAAGCGAGTGGATCGGACAAGCGAGTGGATCGGTTTCTACTACCCTATTACAACTAACTTGTCCTCCATTGCAAAACAACAACAATAGGAACCAACTATAATTACATCAGAAGCAGCTGAATCAGGTGCTTCTGCAACCTCCTGGCAAGTGCGGGCATTATGGCCAGGCTTGCCGCACACACCACAGCACCGAACCCTCGCACGAACCCCCCCTACACCACTACCACCTGGCTGCTTGCACTCCCTCCCCACCCACAATCCCTGGGCCTAGAAATCCATTGCATCTTGCAGAGTAAGTGATCCTCCAAGCTGCACACGTGTCCTTTTGGCTCTCCGGCGCTTGCTTAGTGCCTCGTTGGCCTTGCGGAGCGAAGCATTCTCTGACCGAAGAAGGGTCACCTGGTGCATCACAGCCATCGTACCCTTGGTGAGCTGGTCCACAGCAGCCAACATCGAGGTTTGGGAGCTGTTTTGATGGTTGGCAATGCGAGTCTTGATAAGCGTTGACTGCGAGTCGGCTTCTCGGGGGTTGTGCGGTGTCTGGAAGACCCAAGAATGGGCAGTGCCAGGCCGTGAGGTCGGAGGGGTTGGCGTACGAAGCTTGACATCCAGCTTGGAAAGCACCCTCTCTGGATCGTGAGGAACAAGGCCAGCACCTGCGAAGCCGCCTTGAATATTCCTCTCGGTGATAGAGGCAAAGAAGGCCTTAGCGTTTGCCGACAGGGGGCGCGCCACGTTCGCGTCGGAGATGGTTGGCCATATCTTCAACGTCACACAACCTGGGAGGAAATGCGCGTGTAGATAGCTCAATCACGTACTGAACTATCATCTGCTCCTCCAGATCCGTCAGATTACGTGAGTTGGCTGGAATGTCGCGTCGTGCAGGCTTGCCAGCGCGTCGGCGATGGAGGGTAGTATAAGGTATAGAATAGAGCCTCGCTGCAGCTTTGAGGCTTAGCTTAGGGTCATTTTCAAGAGCTTCAGGTGCAAGAACAACTTTTGCCGCAACTGGAATTGAAGACATCTTGGTATGGTGGAGGAAATTGATGTTGTAGGTAGAGAGCGGTGTCGCGTGCGAAATCGATCCACTCGCTTGTCCGATCCACTCGCTTATCAAGTACGTTATTGCTTGCGTAAGGAATAAGAACAGTTCCTTACTCCTAGGGTACGCGTCGCTATCTATATAGGAAACTATCTAGTACTGTAGAAGCTATGTGTGTCTGGACCCGAGGTCCCGAGCCCCCCGGGTCTTCGGGTCCGTCCCGAGGACCCGACCCTCCGGGTCCCTGGGTCTAAGTTGATTGGTCCATGCTGTCCCGCTTCCTGGCTCCTAATGATTGCTCCGTCGTGGCTACTCCAGGTTGCCACGGCTCAATGTCGTGACCTGGGTCATGACAGAAAGGCTTCTGGTTAGGGCTGTTAATATGCCGAAACCCCTTAGAAGCACGCTGGTATATAATCCAATGCTGGTTTGTTTGTTAGCGTAAGACCTCTGGCTAAGAAAGGGAGGACCGATGCTATCCAGGCAAGGCCTAGTTAGCATATTTATAGGCGTCCAATTTATATCTTGGGGCCTTCGGCAACAGGTTTATGGCCTTGGCTATTATCTTCGATGTCTCGCGCTGACAAAAATTACCAAGGTTGAAGTGTAACCTACCTACCTATTTTGGAGGTATTTCCTATCATGTCCTGAGCGGCGCCCGAATAAGGCGGTGACTAACTTCCCATGGAGGCTTTCGCCTCGACATATCGCTCCCACCACAGCTTATTCGTTCGCTGTGGGACGAGGCCCCATGCCAACATCGAGTCCTCTTCTTCGTCCGACAAATCAAGCCGAGCATAAGCCAGCGCTCTGCGATCCTCCTGTCCGTTGACGCTTACCGGGTGTACACGAATCAGGCGACCAATATCATACTCATTGCAGCCCCATCCCAAACAACACAAGACCGTCGCGCTGATCATACCGACGACGGTGAGGATTTGGATAAAGAGCGTCGCCTGCCCAATGCAGACGACATGAAATCCAAACGCGAGCCAGCACAATGCCCGAGCGGCCCTGTACGGCGAACGCTGGTACGGCCGGGGCGTTGTCAGAAACCCTTCGACTACCAAACCCCGCGGCGCGAAAAGCGTCACAGCCCGCCCGTCGGACAAGATGCAAAATGCCTTGATGAACTCCGCCTGCGGCCCGCTCAAGGATGCTGCCACCCTGTCCAGAAAGATTTTATTCTGTTCCACCATGTAGCACCGCACGATGACCATGACGATCAGAGCGATCGTGTTGGCAAATCCGAACCAGTCTCCCGTCAAGACGGCCAAGACGAGCAGTCCTCCATTAAAGACAGCGCCTATCACTGACGCCCGACCGTGATGCTGCCAGTTCCGCGCCGGGACCTGCCGGACGGACCAGACGAACGCAGTCGTGTTCCACTTGGGTTCTTGCTTGGCCAGCCACCGCGTCATCCAGCCGGATACGTCGGTGGCCTTGATTCCGTCCGAGATGTTGTAGAGCGTCGTGCCGGGCAGAGGCTGGACAAACTTGTTTCCGGCCACGACAAAGCCTCCGAGGTAGGGGAGGTAGTCCACCCACGGGTTCTGGACAAGCCGCCCAATGGCCCGGTCAATCTCTTCGGCGCCGAGCATGGTCACCAGGCCCAGGGCGTCGATGCTGAAGGGCGTCCAGTCTTTGAGGGATTCCAGAGCCATGATTCGCGGCGAAAGGCAAGAGCCCAAGATAGGATCGCTACAAGTGGCCAATCTTTTTGGGTCACCGCGTTGGGTGGTACGAAGGGGTCGCAAGCGCTCATCAACTGGGCGGCTGGGTTTGCCCTGAACCTGACACAGCTGTCAACAAAGACGCTCAGAAACTCACACTCGGGGCAAACTCACCTCTTCATGAGCAAGGGGATGTCGCGGTGAAGTGGGTAAATCGATGCCCTGGCTTCTTCGGCAGTCCGAGAACGTCAGGTGCCGTGTTTCGGGCAGCGAGATGGGGGATTGGAGTCAGCTCAGGTCATGTGATTACCAGTGTTCCATCCACCATGCCCTGCACGCACGGCAAGGGTTGTTTTGGCAGGGGCTTCTTCTGCCTGTTCGCTGCTTAATTCGCAATATCAACGTGGTCGCTACCGACTGCCACAATCCGAGTCCTGCAAACCAACATTTGACCTGAATGTCGTGGCTTTCTCCCCGACTGCTGATGGAACCTGCGGGCCACGACATGCGCATGATGCGACTTCATCCTTTCCCCCCAAGGAACATGGATCTTGCAAGGCATCGCCTGCAGCACGGTGCCGCAAGACTCAAACCGCTGGCACCGTCGTCGATGGCGCCTCATACCTCGCCCACGACTCCTTCTCCTTCCAACCATCAAACGCCTTGATCGAGTTTCTGGCAACGCAATCCCTATACTTCCGCCACCAAACCTGATTTTTCCACAACGGCATGATCCCCCACTTAACCATGCTCTCCTCCTCATCGCCGCTCAGCATCAGACTCGCCATCGTCGCCGCCATCGACCCCCCAACCCCCACCCGATCTAACCTCCGAATCTGCAGCCGCCCCGCAACCACCCCATCCTCGCACAAGACCCGCTTAGCCGTACAAACCGTCGACGCCGCCAGCACCCCCACGCACAGCAACTGACAAGGCAGCGCCGCCATCCCCAGACTCACCGCGTGCACCAGGAACCCGACCCAGGCCACGTGCCGGTAGACGGCGTACGCCGCCGGGCTGCGCGGTCTCGGCGTCGTCAGCAAGCACTCGGTCAGGATGCCCCGGGGCACGTAGACGACGAGCCGGCAGCCGTCGGAGAGGTTCCAGAACGTCTTGACCACGGCGCTGCTCTGCTTCGCGCCCCGCTCGGCGCCCTCGGCAAGGGCATCGCGGTTCGCTTTGACCATGCTCCCCCTCGCGACCGTCAGCGCGGCAACAGCCGCGGCGTTGGCCACACCCCACCAGTCGGAGATGAGGACGGCGAGCAGCAACATGGCGAGGAAGACGGCCAGGCCGAGGGCGGCGGCGGCAAACCAGGGGCGGCTGTGGGTGGGCGGGGTGGGAGTGAGGGTGACGATGAGAGTTGCTGTGTTGTAGGGCAGGTGTTGGCAGAGCAGCCAGCGCGAGAACCAGCCGGCAACGTCGGTGGCGCGGATGCTGTCGGTGATGTTGAAGACGGTGAAGCCGGGCATGTGGTGGCGGAAGGTGTCGCCGGCGATGACGTGGCCGGCGACGAGGGGGAGGAAGTCGGTGAGGCCGGTGCAGAGGCTGCCGATGGCGAGGTTGACTTCGTCCGCGCCTACGAGGGTTACGAGGCCGAGGGCATCGATGTTGAAGGGCGCCCAGTCGATAAGCCGGGATGCCGCTCCCATCGTGGTGCTTTTTTGGGCGGAATCGAGGTGTTTAGACGAGTGCCAGAAATGGAAGCAGGCAGAAACAAACACCGTCACATTAGAGAAAGGCGTTGTCGCGCTCTCTCTGGAAAGAATTGGAAAAGAATAAGTTACATCTTTTGTCAGAAGCCCCTGCCCGCACAGCAGGGCGCAGAGGAAATGCCAATTGACTCATTGTTGAACAAGGTTGTCCCGACTGTGCTGAAGATTTGCACCATCACCAGGCCGCCACCACCTCATTCAGGCAGCCGTCCACAGATTGACCACATCCTCGACCTTGTTCACCGATAATGTCTGATCAGTCGACATGCCAAATACCTTCCCGAACAAGAGTGGTCGTGATCCATGGTCGCCGCGCCAGTTCATCGAGTGTCGGTTCCACATCCGCCACGGATAATATCCCAGTCTGTTGGTCTACCGTGTGCATCCTCGACAAATCGTTGGCAATGCTGTCAATAGCCCCAATCTGTGCCGGCATCACGACGTGTATCCCATTGCCGCCAAGAAGGGACTCCGCGGCGAGCATCACGTCCGTCGCCCGGGCCGAGGCCAGTAGCCGGTCCGCCTCGGCCGGAGCGAACGGCAGTAGCACGACGAAGCGCATCGACTTGGAGAACACCCTCCGCCGGCCGCGGGTGGCGTCGCTATCGGGCCCGTTCCGATCTCCAAGTTGGAGCACCAGGTGCAGCACCGTCTTCTCGCCCGCCGTCAACGTGTCGCGGACACGCAAGTAAAACAGGTGGCCGAGGTCACGTAGTAGGAATCGGTGGAACCGGAGCACCGGCAGCCGCACGCTGAGGCCCAGCGACGAGCGCCCTAGCACCAGTCCATCCAGGCGCCGGAAAGCCATCTGGCCGGTAGTGGAACTGCGGTCCATGAGCGTCGCCGGCGCCCAGCGCCACCCCTTGTCCACAAGCTTCGGTCCAGCGAAGAAGACGATAGAGGCGTGGTAGTGTCGCGGGTCATTCGGTGCCACCATCTCCCAGAAGACACGCATGCGCTTTGCATGCGTCCGAGCAGCGACAAGCGGGCCGGCCGGGACGCCGACGATGTTGCCGAGGCACAGGCCCTCGTCTCCCGGTTGACTCGTGGAGCGGAACGTCAGCGCGTCCTTGGACAGCAGCACGCGATCAACAAGCACAGCGCCCGAGACGTCGGCATGACCGCCCTCGGCGCCACCATTCTCGTCCTCGGCGGCGAAGTCGCCGCGCATCTCCCGGAACGCCGAATAGAAGGACATGAACAGCCAGCGGTGCAACTGCTGCTCAACTGGCAACTCCGGGCCGCGGTCAATGTGCGCAAGGAGCTCAGCATCGCCGACGGGGCGGTCGGCAAGCTGGAAGAACAGCTTGTCGCGCCGTGCCAGCTGACCCTCCTGCAGCGTCCATAGCCTGCGGTTCCAGGGCGCAACCGCGATGCGCGCGAGCACCTCGTCCAGCGACACGTCCGCCGCAGCCACGCCCAGCAGGTATCCGTCGAGCACGAGCACCTTGTCGGCGCGTCGGTAGCTGTCCTTCATACGTACCAGGGCTTGATCGTAGGCTGCCTGCGGCGCGAGCGGGAAGCAGAGGGTGTCCAGCCAGAAAGCCACGGGCTGCTGCTCCCCTGCATCATCGGCATAGAGCCCCGCTACTAAGGCGCAGAGGCGGTTGAACTGGCACAGCGGGATGGCGTTGGCTTTGTTGTTCCCCAGCCCGTCGGACCAGACGTGGGAGATGGCCACGAACCGTGTTTTGGATTCCGGCGCTGTGCCGTCCCCGGAGGATTCGAGTCGGGCGTATAAGCGTCCATCCTCCCTACGCTGGGGCTCGCCGGCGCTGACCAGCGGAATTTCCGCCTGCGACGGCCCCAGCAGCACGGCCGCAAGCCTCTCTTGCGACGTATTCACAAACTCGCACCCGCAGTCGTCGCCACGTGCGTGGCGGGTTTGGTATTGCGTCTCGTTCATCTGGTAGGCTATGCAGCGCCACTCGGTGCACTTTGTGTGGATCTTTTCCGGGTGCGGGATGTCGAGGAGGCTGGCGAAGAGGTTCTCTAGCGGGCCCAACTTGAGGTCGAGCATGTTAGCTTCGGCGCCGCACCAGCCCGCGGTACGCATTTGATGTTCCATGAAGCGACCGGAGCCGGGCATCTCGGGCATGAGCTTCTCGGGGCCCTCCTCCGCGTTTTCCATCCCCCACGGGCCGTAAGCGATCCGCAATGCTCGGTCAAGGTAGTCATACAGGAGCATCGTCGCCATGCAGAATATGGGGTCGAGGCGGGCGGTATAGTCGATGCTGGGCTCGCCGAGCTGGGCTCGCTGGAGGGTGAAGTATATGCCGGCATAGACGTCCGACATGTGGCCAAAGAAGCGGACGGCGCGTGACTGCTCCTGTTTTCGTTGCTGGAAAGGAAGATTTCGGGATGCCGTGCGCGCGATCCATTTGGTGACCATGTCGGGCAGAGTTGTAGTGTCGATCCAGGGAACACCGCCCTCTCCGGCTGGGGGGATGTACATGGCCATGGGCGAAACATTTTCACCTAGAACAAGGCTCAAAACGCCGAAGAAAGACCATGTTTGGAGGATGGCGAGGGCGCCCTGGTGGCTTGAAGGATCGGGCGAGAGCAAGCCGAGGGAAAAGATGTCTTGGCCAAGGTCGTTCCGACGGAGATAGGTGACAATGTCTCCCCCGTCGTAGTCTTGCTTAGTGTAGAGCCGCACTGAGGGTAAACTCCAAGACGGATGCCTTGGGAGCGGTAGGTGCTGCATCCTGGGTCTTCGCTGGTATGATGTGGACAAAATAGTCGATGTAAAAGGCAGAAATTGGTGGTCATCGCAGGTCAGCTTCGGCCAGAGCCTTGTCGAATGTGTCCTGTATCGGATGCGACCGGAGCCAGTCAGGCGCCATTGTGCAGGCGCGCGCTGCGACCAGGACGCCAACCCCCAATCGTGACTCTTGGAAGGCGGAGGGTGTTTCGATGCATTCCACCGAGTGGTCGTCGGGAGCTTCGCGGTAGCTGGCGGCTGGGATGCCCAGGAACCATGACATGCCCCAGCAGCAGCGCTCTTTTTCAGCGGGGCCTCTGCTGACGCCGCCTTGACTTCCAGGCCAGGAGACGTCGCCCAAATACCGAAGTGGAGTGAGTCTGGAGCAGCAGTCAGGGGCACTGAGCGACCTGGCCCTAGCTTCAACACCCGGCGCCGATGTGTCGAAACGGCATCACGTGAACAGGCCCTTTTGCACCCTGGTCGGTTTTCTACACGTGTAGAACTCTACCTAGTCAGCCCTTGCCAACGCACATTATGCTCGGCCTCAAGAGGCTCGAGCAAGTTTTGGCATTATATATTCTCCAGTGACAAATTGGTGGCCATCGCCGGCCTAGCCCGGGATCTCAGCCCGTCCATCGTCAAGACGGAGTACTTACTATGCAGGGCTGTGGCTCAAGGGTTCTATGCACCAGTTGTGCTGGTGGGTGACCCGACAACGTCCGTCGTCGAGCTTGGACGACCTGAGGGGTCCGACCTGGTCGTGGGCTGGGTGGATGGCGTCATCGCAATGAGCCAGTGGCCGCGGTCAAAAGAAGGGGAGGCAGGCCAGAAGAGCAGGACGACCACAGCAGCAAAAACACAAACTGCAGCGTTTGAAAGTCTCGGATACGGGGAGTCGAACCCCGGGCTGGTGAGTGAGAGTCACCGATGTTACCGCTACACCATACCCGATTGTACTGTTGATTGATGATGGGGGAGTGTCGAAGAGGGGGTTATGGCTTGGGATGCTGGCCGGTCCTTCCTGGTAAAGAGCTTGCACATGTGGCTCCACACTGCAAGGAAGAATCTTCAAAACCTCTCTCCGATGGCCACGCAGTCTCGAGAGAAATGCAAAGGACTGCTTCTATAGGTATGGAAAGCCATACTTATCATGACAAAGGTAGCGCCCTCCGCTGTTGATTCATACATGTCATCCCAATGATCCCGTCCCGCCACGATGCATCCGTCGCGTGCCGTCCCATCTCGTCTTGATGCATCCTCTTCCGAGCCAACTCCCAAATCAATACATTGCCTCCGAGGTCCTCTCATCATTCCAAGCCCCAAACCGCCAGCGCCCGTCTTCGCCATGCCTCTGCACGTGTAGTCTATCCCCATCCGTGCCCAACCATTCTATGCCTTCCCAGACCGACAGACTGTCCCATGCGCCGTGTTCCGTGGCCCCGCAACACCGTCACCTCCACCTCTATCCGAAGCTGCCCGCGTGGGGCTCCGCAACGTCCGCTGCACTACCAGGCCGCCAGGTTCCCGGTGCCTGACTTCTGCATCCGGCCATGCATGGAGATGGCTCGCATCGGGACATGCAACTGTTGTGCCGCTTGCCTGCTTCCGTTCTAGGCGTGGGCCTGGACCGGTCGGGGTCTCGTCTGAGCGTTTCGCAGTGGGGTCTGCAAAATTCTTTGCGTCTCCCGTTTTGCATCAATCCCTCCCGGGCTCTTGGCTCGACCGGCTCGGTGGCTCGTCTCGGTGCTGGGTGTTGACGCCGGACCGGAAGAAACAGGGGCACGATTGCCCTTGTCGGTCGAAGGACTGCCGTGCGTTGAAATTGTTGAAACTTGTGACCTCACACTCGTCACGTCTCGGGGGGGGTGGTGGGTTCCGACGGCTCTAGGTCGGTCTGTTCGGGCGGCGGCTCGTTCTCTGGCTTGTCGCCTTCTTTCTCTTTGGTCTAGAGTGAGTCTGTTAGGTCTACCGTATCCTCGAGGGAAATTTGCGAATCTGGCATGTGTAGCTTACCTGACCTGCCGCGCCTGCTGGCTTCCACTCGGCGCTGGTGAACTCAACGTCTGGGTCCGGCGACGCCGACTGTGCATCCCCCTCTTCCCCGTCCACCGCCGTTCCGCCGTCGAGCTTCTTATAGCACGCCTTGACCAGACGATGTCTCTGGACACATGTCAGCGGCGGTGCACGAAAAGGAGGCGAGGAAAAGCAGACCTTGAGAGCATCCCTCCGCGAAAAGCTCTTGTTGCATGTCGGGCACGGAAAGGGCTTCGCGGCCATGTGGATTCGCTTGTGCCGCTTCAGGTCGTGATTCCGGCTGAAGCACTGGGTGCAGAGGTCGCACTTGAAGGGGCGGTCCTGCTGCGACGACTCGCGCCCAATCGAGTACTCGGGCACGGAAAACTCGTGGTAGTACTTGGCCCCGGGCGCGGGCGCATCCAGCGGGTTGCGGAGGGCTGGCGGCGAGGTCCCTGCCGGGAAGCTGGAGAGCGGGAAACTGGAAGGCGGCCCCGGGATGAGACCGCCGTTGGGCATGGCGAGGTAGCCGTGGGATCTCCCGGGCGAGTGGGATGGTGAAGGCGCATACGACGCCGACGATGGGATCATCAGGCTGGCGATGGGCGGCAGTGACATGCCGCCTGGTGCGTGGAAGCGGGGTGGGCATAATTGGGTGCCCGACGAAGGCGACATGCCGGGACCGGATCCGGGGAAGCGGTTGTGGGGCGAGCCGATGTGGTGCTGGGCCGAGTCCGGGGGTGGGGCCGGGCCCGGAGGCATGGGGGACGACGGGGCCAGGCGTGGGCGGTTTGGCTCGTAGGGTGAGCGGGATGCCGAAGGAGGGCGGGATGCGTGGTTGGAAAAAGCGTAGCCGGGGCTGCTTCCGGCCGAGTAGGGGGATCCGTTGGGTTGGAGACCGCTCGCAGGAGTGGGCGGGCTCAGCATATCGGCCACGGCGCGCGGAAGTTCGGGGGGTGGCGGAAGAGTGAAAGGGGGGAGAGCGGCCCGGGCCAGGTCCCGGCGGGACATGGAGGCTCCGGACGATGGTGCCGCGGCCATTTTCACTCACTCGCTGTGTCAAGATGTGAGCATGATTTTCGAGGTCGAGGACGAGGCTGGCAGCTGGAGGTGATGGTTGTTGGGCGATGGGGGCAAAGGGGGTGACGGAGGAGAGTCGAGCCAGAGGTCAGCTCTCCCTCCCCACGCCAGGGCAGCGTGGGCAGCGTGGGCAGGCAGCCGGGCCCGGCCCTCTAGCGCGATCGTTGCTCGATCCAGCTGAAGACGGGGGTCTGGAAGAGGGAAGGGCGTGGTGCTGTGGCTGTGTGCCCATGATGCCCTGAATAGGCATCGCGCGATATCCGCGGCCCGCTTGGCGCAGCGTCTGTTCTGTCACCTGCGGGAGTCCTCTGGATCAAAAGTGAGCTGTGCCGCAGTCCCAACGACTTGACCGTGGCATGAAAATCCACTTCTTTTATTTTCCTCTTCTTGAAGTCATGGTGACATCTCTTGGCAGTCGGCAATCTTGGGGAATCCCGCCGGTGGTGACTCGAACTGTCGGGTTTGGAGATGGTCTGTCTGAGCGCAGGGCAGGACGTGCCGCCGTTCAGCGTCCAATCCACGGCACGGGCTCGACAGGTGTTCGCGGGCAGACCGGGACTCGGCGTTATTCCAGCATCCGACGGCTACGTCCAAGGCATCGCTTCCTTGGTCGCAGGGCCGTGACCCGCAAGTCGGCTTCGACAGGCCGCCAGACGGCGCGTGAGCGCCAATTGCTTGTCGAGCATCCGTCTGCATGGCTCGCACGCCACCAAGCCACCATCTCGACGACAGACGAGACAGACGACACGACGCCACCATCATGTCTGCAACCGAGGCCAGCGGCTCCCCAGTGGCTCCCGGCCAGCCAAGCCCGGATGGCACGGGCCCAGAGCGGTCGACGCCCCGAGGGGCTGCATGAGCGCAATGTCTTGCCCTGTTCCGGGAGGAAGCTGCGTGGAGAGGGTCAAGATTCTGCCAACGAGCATTTTCGGTCGAGCTTGGGTGTTTCTGTTCCTGCCTTCCATTCCTGTCCGGGCCTTCGCATTGGAGGACTTTCAGGGCAAGCATGGAAGTGCTGGAGCTGACGCCGACGCCGCGGTAGATGCCACCCCCGCTCGCTTCGCGTCCCCCTGTTCCATCCCCTGCAGCCCAGCCCGGAGCCCAGCTCGCCCAGGCGGCAGACGCGGCTCAACACCCGCCCTCGCCTGCTGGGGCTGACAAGTTGACAACAGCATTGTTCGCGACAGACCGTGCTTGGGCTAAATACTTTGCTCACTTCGTCTTCACTTGAAAGCACTCTTTCGCCTTTTTTTCTTCATTTTCATTTTCATTTTCATTTTCATTTTCATTTTCATTTTCATTTTCATTTTCATTTCCATTTTCGCCTCCTTTTTTTTTGCGCACCTTTCACATGACGTCTGTCTACCTGCCTGCGCAGGTGCAATCCAATCCAATAACGTTACTGGTTTGTTTGCTAGCGCGAGACCTTTTGTCAAACGAGCGAGGTCTGATTCTCTTTCGAAGTAGGCCTCGAATGTTGACTCCAAGGCCTTCTGGGCCTCGAAGTCGGATCTCGGGGCCTTCTGTTACAACCTGTGCCCAAGAGGGTCAGACTGCAAGGCAGGACGCCGCGGTGGGTGTTATCGACGGTAGGGAACGAAGGTTGCGCAAGGTCCAGACGGGTCGTTACCGTCACAACAGGGTGCTCTACAAAGAACTTGAAGAAGGTGCTTGCAAGATTGTAGACGGGAACATGATATTGCTTGCGTGAGGAACAAGAACAGTTCCTCACTCAAGGTGCGGTCTACCTATCTTATATAGGAAACTATCTAAGTGCTGAAGAGCAGTCGTGCCAAGGCCTGGCGATGCCAAGCCTTGGTGGTGTGTCTGGACCCGCGCCCCCCCTTCCCGGGTCCTGGGCAGGACCCGGGAGTGGGTCTCAGGGTCCTCCCTGATAGGTCAGCAGGTCCCTCACAAGCCTTCCTGATCCATCGTAGCGGCCTCAGGCCGCCATGGCCCAATGTCATGGTCTGGGCCATGACACCTTCATCCGCCAGCGGATGGCCTTGGCTCGTACGTACACTCCAGCCCTGGTTTGTTTGATCGCGCGAGACATGCGAGATGCGAGCCAAGGCCATCTATCGGTTGATGGAGGCCGTGAAGCCAGAACTCGAGGCGTTTTCTGAAGAGAACCAGACCTCTCTTGCTTGATAAGAGATCTCGGGCCAACAGATAAACCAGGGCTGGAGTGTACAGGACCCGACCAGGACTGGCGGTCCTGAACAGAGACCAGGCAGATATCCAACATATCGAGTTGAGACGGTTCATATGGGATTGTTCCAAGACAATTCAGTCCTTCCCTCAAAACAAGCAGGACTCGCCTAACCCAGCACACACCCATGCCCCGGTGGCGTCACGTTTGGCCTCAACAGCAAGCCCCGGTACCTACATGTACCTACCAACACCAGGGACAACATCCGGCATGTTCTGTCACACACGACAAGGCATCCCGCCACCTTCCATAACCCGCGATATAGCCAATTCTCTACATAATATCCGAATAGCCGGCGTATTACAAGGAGCTGTCCTCTGACTCAGAATCGTCTTGCTGCATGAGTTTCCAATCGTGGTAGGTGCCTGTTGCCTTGCGCATTTTTGCATGCGGTTCGCCGGTTTCTGCCTAGATAACGGCATCTCCCTTTGCTCGCCTTTCTGGCTCGGCCTATCCATCTCAGGCTGTGAACCGGCCTCATTTACGAGCTTCCTATTCAGTACACAAGGGGGTGCTGCAGCAAAGAGGCGCAGAGGTACCAGCACAGTGTGTTGGTACGTATTGATTTACCGGGGCGAGTGCAGCCGTATAAAAGCATCCGAGATCAGGAAACCATCCACGCCAACCTCCTGCCTCGTTGGAAGGAACAACACAAGACTTGTGGCTCAATAAAAATATTCTCATTCGAAGCTCTCAAGTCCAGCCCCCCCACTGCCCACCCAGCCAACATGGTTCTCATTGACCTCGCCACGGGCGAGTCCGCCGACCTCACCCAAGGCTTCGGCCCCTTTGACTTTGTCCCGTCCGACGCCGACTGCTTCGAGGAAATGATGGACGACGACACCCACCATCTTCCACGCGTGTACCCCTCCGGCATTGCCAAGCTCGAGAATGGCGGCGTGCTCCCAGAAGGCTCGGCAGCCGCGGGCATGTAAGTTGGCCACCCATGTCAACCCCTATCCGCAAAATACTCACATCTCCTCACCAGGCGCCCCATCTCCCTGCTAGACCTCGCGCCCGAGGATCGCACTCGCATCTACCGGTCCCTAGTGGACGAGCTGCGCAGCCGCCCCGAAGCCGACGCCCTCCACGCCCAGCTCTCCTCCACCGTACCCGGGATCCACTTCATCCTCGCCGACAAGACGTTCGACATCAACCTCCCCAACGCCAACGACCCCTTCGTCGCCGTCGTCGCTCAACCCCCCACCGAGCGCAGCATCGACCACCGCGTCGACCCCGGCGAACTCCCCCAGCGCCTCGACGTCCTCGAAACCTTCAAGGCCCTTCGAAGCGGCGAGATCGACCGCCACGACCTCAACCTCCCTCCCTGCTGGCGGACCAAGTCCTGCGGCTTCCGCGTCCCCGACGACCCCATGGACGTAACCCCCGACGGAAACCAACCCGAATCGGAAGATGAGGAATCCGAAGCCGAGCTCAGCGACGCCCACTCCGACTCCTCCGGCTGGGACTCCGACAACGCCGAAGTCATCGTCAACCTCCGCCGCGCCCAGCAGCAACCCGGCGAAGCCGGCTGGCAGCCCGACGCCCTCCTCTCGGCCCGCCTGGCCCAACAATCCAACGACACCCGCATGGCCGACGACGACTCCCCCCGCCGCCCCCTCCCCCCGCTCCGCATCATGATCGACCCCCGCGCCGCCCTCGGCGAGACATGCCGCGTTCACCGCCCCACCCCCACCGCCAGACCGTACCACAAGCATCACGTCTGCACCTGCTTCACGCGCCACCCCTCGGTCTACGACGACGTCCGCGCCCTCGCGCAGTCGCACCCCACCGTGGCGGCGGAGCTCGGCGCGCTCCTCTGGCGCGACGCCATCGTCGAGGTCGAGGAGCCCGCCGCGCTGCTGCGGTTCGCGCAGGAGCGGCCGGCGGCGATGCCGTTGGTGCGGGGGTTGGTGTTGACGCTGGATTGCGCGGGGACGGATATGGATACGAGGACGGGGGATTTGGAGTTGGTGGTGGAGATGGTGGAGAGGTTGGGGGTGAGGTTGAGGGTGGTGGTGGTGAAGTTGCATACGGTGGTTATGGCGGGAGAGGAGTCGGTTGTGGGGAGAAGGCTGAGGGATTGGGGGGCGTTGGTGAGGAGGTTGAGGACCGAGGAGTTTGCGTTGGGGGTGTCGAATTTGTATCATGTCGGGGAGAAGGTGAAAACGGAGGAGGAGGGGGAGAGGTTAACGGAGGTGATGAGGGCGAGGTTGTTGAGGGAGTGGACGCCGGTGGGGGTGGAAGGGGGGGTGTTTGACTTGCCGTTGAGGATGAAGGGTTTGTGAGGTGGTTGCTTGTGATTTCTTTGGATGTTGTGGCTTTTGTTTTCGTGATGGGAAAGGTCACCTGTGCGGCCGGATCTTTGATGTGCAACGCAATTTTCATGAGCAACTATTGTGGACTACCTATCCAGCTTGAACCCCTGAAGTCAGCGACTCTTGACAAAATACTTGAAACTACATCTCCTGACACCATTGCAGCTGAAGATCGCAGAGAAAGGAAACTATCATGGCTTCTCTCATCAGGAGCGCGGAGGCCCTTGGTTCAACTGGCGCAACTTCTTCAGTCTCCTCCCTAGCAATGAAAGCCAATATCTGTGGCCCGCAGCCTGTCACGGGCTTCGCCGTGACATCCTCTCCTTAAGCATGCCTCGGTGGTGGTATTTCGACATCACATCGTCCTTCCTTTTGGTTGTGTTACGTAGTGGTCAGGCATGCCCACTGCCGTAACACAGCCTAAGCCACACCCACCATTTCTTATTGTCAAAATTAGTTGGCATGTAGTTATCCAAAAGAAATAATGACATGGATTGCAGCTGATGGTACATACCACGGAAAGCGTCATAGAAATTCATTTAGGAAGGGCAAGATAATAGGATCTAGTTATGTCTTTGCCATTGTTGTAGCAGGACATCCTGTAACGTAATCGGCAACTTTGGTCCTACATCTTTCTAGGTAGGTTTCGTTTCGGAGCTGGATAGTTGCTGGAGCTTGTTCTGTTTTCCGTACTCCTCACGGAGATGTCACGGCCTGATCGCCTCAGACCTGTGAACAGTTTATATACGCAACCCAGAACTCCAGTCTTCGACTTGGAATTCTGGCAGTCCTTTTGGAAGCTGGTGCAGTGGGGTTGTGTATCCATTGTTCGGCCAGCCGTCACACCCGTCTACAATCTTGCAAGCACCTTCTTCAAGTTCTTTGTAGAGCACCCTGTTGTGACGGTAACGACCCGTCTGGACCTTGCGCAACCTTCGTTCCCTACCGTCGATAACACCCACCGCGACGTCCTGCCTTGCAGTCTGACCCTCTTGGGCACAGGTTGTAACAGCACGTCATGTATTTAGAGATCCCGCGCCTGCGGGCATCTCTCGCATCCTTTCCTTCCTCTTCAGTTCTGCGTACTCGTAGAGTCGCCCCAGCTAGTTGCAATACTACTACCTTGGACCATTACAGTCGATGCCTCATCCGATTCCCTCTTACATAGACTGAAAGACTCTACACTCTAGCCTTGGTTTGTTTGTTGGCGCGAGACATGCGAAATACGAGCCAAGGCCATCTAATGGGTGATAGAGGCCCTGGAATCCGAACTCGGGCCTAGAGTTGTGCTAACGAGGCCTTTCCAAGAGAGAACCTGACCTCGCCTACCTGACGAGAGGTCCTGCGCTAACAAACAAACCAGTATTGGATTGTATGTTTCGTCGGGAGTCAGGGGTATCAAGCCACTGTCTTGGTCATGTAAACTTCCTGGGGCATCGTCACCTGTGCACCCCCTTCGTTGCTATTTGCTTATGCTTTGCCTTTGACACCTTTCAACGTTGTCTTATCACACACAAGACCTTCCGCATACAGTTGGAGTGGTGTAAAAACTAAGCTGTCGGTAAACTTGAAGCTTTGCCACGCCCCAAGGCTGTTGGCAGCAGGCACGGTACAAGGTGGAAATATGACCCTGATGCTGCAAATAGGAGTTTCAGAGCCGCATGGTATTCCCACAGACAAGTGGAGGAAGAGGGCGTTGTATTCATTGGTCATGGGTCTCCCAAGCCACGGCACTGTTGTCGAATTGTGCTTTCAACAAGGGGCCAGAGGCGGACATATGAGTTCCATCATCGTGGCATGGCCCTTTCGCGGGGTCACGGTGTTTGTTCTGATGCAAGCTCCAGACGTTATGTGATCCTCTTAGATGCCCCTTTGCGTTCAAATATGCAGAGGAGCACCCGCCACTGTCACGGTGGGACTGAACCCGGGATGCCCACCGGGTCGATCACCCATCTTCAGGTGTCGTGGTGCGGAGACAGAAAGACCCAGGGGGACGGAACCAAGACCACCACGTCGAGGAAAATGGGGACGAGGGAATAAGCCCATTGGGTATGGGGTGCATTTATCCGCCAGAGCCACAGGTAACGTTAGGTGCAGTCCAATATCCTCGAGTTTATTGCCCGTTCTTGCCCCGGATCGGATAAAGTCTGATCTGTGGGCACCAGCAACGTCCATTCTCCCAGAGGCGTGCCTTAGCAAGCGCATTGCCGCCACCGGGCCAAGATGGCTCGAGATTGGGTTTGTGCATTGCACGAACGAGGGACCGCTCGCGGGTTCACCCATGCTAGCGCCGTCGTGCCTCTCTTCCCCACTGATATGTCGGGCGCTTTCCTGGGGAGGTAGGCATTGAGCATGGAAGACACAAGCGGGATTCCTCTTCCATCTTTCAGCATCCCGCTGTCTCCGGGTCTTGGACAGCCGACTTCCCCCTGGATGGACAACCCCTTGTCTCCAGGAAACCCCTCACCAACACTCCAGCTCTCACACCATCTCGGTTCTGCATGCAGTGCCGAATGCAAGACACATTACAGCACGCCGCTTGAGATCCAACTGCATCAACTCTCTGGAGCCCCGTCTCGCTTCTCATGGTCCCATCAAACCGGAGCGACCGCCGGTAGAACCGCAACCGCCACAACCCGATCCCGTGGGACTGGCCTAGATCCAAAATTTCGTCCAATTCTCCCGAGCCACCTGCTCTGCAGAACCAAGAACCTAATACGAACAGACACTCTCTGGCGAACAAAATGTAAACGAACTGCCCGCATCTACACGTCCAACCACCCGCCGCCAACATCCCCAACAGCGTCAACCGATTCCCACCAAATCCACGCCGACTTCGACCACAATAAAACCTGCCATGCTCGACCCCTCATCACCCTCTCGAACCGTCACGGTTCCCTTTAACGCCTAACCTCCACCACCAAAATGGCACGCCTCCTCCACCTCCTCTTCACCCTCCTCTTCCTCCTCGCCCACCCCCTGCCCACCACCGCCTCTGGCCCCCCCTCCCCGCCCATGGGCCCCCGCCGCCGCCCCATCCCCCCGACCAACGCCCCCGACAACCGCGTCTTCACCCCCGACGCGAACCTCAAAGCGAATCTCGCCCGCGCCCCGGCGGACCGAACACCAGCATTTGTGCGGATGCCGGTGCAGCGCAGGACAGTCAACGGAACAGGGAAGTGGGAGCATGGGATGCACTGGGACGGAACACCGGGGGAGCGGGGCAAGAGGAATGGACGGGGGCGGGGTGCGGGTGCGCCGGGGAATATGTCACGGGACGGCGGGGAGCGGAGGTTTGGGAGGGGGAGTATCGAGGGCGAAGGGGAGAGGCCGAGGGTGCCGGGGTGGGTGAGACGGGGGGGTCCTGGGGGTAGCAGACAAAAAGGGGAGGGGGACAAGGGGTCGGAGTGGGGGCATGACTTGGTGCCGACTACTAATACGGGGATGTTGACGGCCACGAGGACCGAGTCGTCGCTGGAACGACGGCAGACGAATACGTATGGGTATAAGTGGGGGTGGGCGCATCTTTGGGATATTGGGGGGATTGCGTATAGTATCCCGTGTAAGTCTTTGGTCCTGGCATAAGAGAAGGGGCGGTGCTGACGACGGTGCTTGCAGTGGACATCGGGACGCCCCCCCAGCGCGTCATGGTCTTCCTTGACACGGGGTCGTACGAGCTGTGGGTCAACCCGCGGTGCAACACGTCGGCGAGTGTCGAGATTTGCGAGAACCACGGGCATTATTACCCCGAAAAGTCCAACACGTCGGTGTTTGTGGCCAATGGGTTCTCGGTGAGATATGGGACGGGAGAGGCGGTGGGGCATTACTTTCGGGATGTGATTGGCATTGCGAGTAAGTTTCAGTTTGGTGGTGAGAAAGGGGGTCATGCTAATTGGGGATGGCAGTGTTTATCCTGCCGTATGTTCAGTTTGCAGTCGCCAGCGACACCGAGTACACGTTCACTGGCATTTTTGGGCTCGGGTATGCGTCGTCGGCCTCGATAGGACATCCTCCTATACTGGACTGGTTGATTCATGAGCAGTTGATCTACGCCAAGATTTTCAGCATTGGGCTGGGATCACATGGGGATGAATTTTGTAGGCTCTGTGGGCAATCTTGGGGGAACACTTACTGACAAGTATGGAACAGGCGAAATCATCTTTGGCGGCGTGAATAGACACAAGTTTGTCGGACAACTGGAGCCCGTGCCAATATGGCCGCCCCCTAGCGAGCAGTCTCCCTACTGGATTCAGTACGCGAACCCCCACGAGAGACCGACATCCTGCTGACCCCCCACAGATACTGGGTAAACGCAACATCAGTCGGCATGACCAAAGACGGCGAGAAACCCTTCGTCTGGACCCGCAAAGACGCCTTCAACATGCCCTGCATGATCGACACGGGCTCAACACTGTCGTACATCCGCGAGGACCTGGTGGTGGCCATCGGGCAGCAGTTCAACGCCTGGGTCGAGGGCACCAGCACGTACCGCGTCGACTGCGCGTGGAGGGAGAAGAAGGGGACGGTCGACTTTGGCTTCAACAAGGGCCGCGCCGTCATCAACGTGTCGTACCGCGACTTTATCTGGGAGATGTTCAGTGGGCAGTGCTACCTGGGCGTGCAGCCGGCGGACGTGGGGGCTACGAACTATGTGTTGGGGAATACGTTTATACGCGCGGCGTATTGTAGGTACCCCCTCTTTTCTCGTTTTGGGGTGAAAGCTGACGGGAAGCAGTGGTGTTTGACCAGCAGTCGGATGTGATCTGGATGAGCCAGTACTACAACTGTGGTGATGGGGTGGTCACTGTGGGTATAAACCCGATGGATATCCAAAATATTCGGGGAGCGTGTTGAAGAGACAACAATGAGGGAGGACATATCTCGAGCATATAAACGCGAGCCAGAGTTGTATACATCCAACAATACACCATCATACCACAACTCCCCCTAATCATCATACCTATCCTTCCCCCTCACCCCCTCCCCCAACGCCCCCTCCCTCGTCCAAATATTCATCCCCACCTTCTCCCCCAACCAACGGCAACCCAGCATGCATCGTCCTCTCATCCCCTCCCCCCCCCTGGCCCAAATTCTCCCAAAACACCGCATTCCCCTCCACCGGCCTAAACGTCACCCCCCCCTCCCACTCCCCATCACAATCCACCACCCCCCTCTCACACCACCCCTCCCCATCCACCCCCTCCAACCTCGGAAAATTCGTCCCTCCCCCAAGCGTCCCATTCGCGACGCGCACGTACGCGAAGAAGGAGCTCACGCGGTTCCCGCCTTCCGATTGGGGCGGCGGGGAAGGGAACCAGTCGGTGTGGTAGTGGTAGCGCTGGGAGGGGAGGTAGCGGACGAGTTGCAGGGGTTCGAGGTGCGAGCGCGGCGTGGAGTGGCCTTGGAAGAGGAGGGCGCGGGTCTCGAGGCAGCGGACGAGGGCGTCGCGCGGGATGAGGGTCGAGTGGGAGGTGCGGATGTGGGAGGTGTCCCCCGGGGAGTGGGAGGCGGGGGAGATGTTGGAGGGGGTGAAGGTGTTGGAGCTGAGGGGGAGGGTTAGTTTTTGGGTGGGGAGGTGGGGGTGGTGGGGGGAGGGGCGTACGTGATGTGGAGGAGGTGGGCGCGCTCGGAGGGGGTGAGGAAGTCGGTGAGGTAGATGACGAGGGGGGATTTGGAGACGAGGGTCACTTTATAGGGGGGGTGCGTGCAGGTGTAATCGTCGAGGTTGGTGAAGGGGGTCTGGTCGTTGGTGGAGGCGGTGGTTGCAGTGTGGAGGGCGAGGGCGCCGAGGAGGAGGGAGCGTAATGGGGCCATTTTTTGTGGTTGTTGGTGTTGATGTTGTCAGGGGAAAACAAAAAATGAGGGGGAAAACGTCAAAGTTGGGATGGAAGATGATGTCCCCCCGTCGGAAATAGAAATGCCGTCCGTGGTGATCATCCCGGCATCGGATGATGCGCAAGGACGTTTCTCTGATCTTGAAACAGGCCGGGAGCGCTTGATGGTGCCCATCACCCGGTTGAGTTCGTGTTCCGGCGCATTCAGGGGTAAAAATGCCAGAATTGGGGAAGCTGTTGTCGCAGACGGCCCCCGGATCAGCACCCCTGTCACACGGGCTGCTGACTTGAGCTTCTCCTTTTCACAGATCATTTGGATGCTGTCAGAACGAATCTTTTGCATTTCGACAACTTGTTCAATTTTGCGTCTTTTTTTTATGACTTTCTTTTGCTCAAGACTTCAAAATGAAGATTGCAGGCGGTCTTCTCGCCTTGTCAGCGTCCCTTCTTCCCCGCACCATCAGCGCTTGGGGTCAAGTTGAAGATGATGCGGGGTCATTCAAGTCCATGTTGGAGAACAACGACCACACTCTCGTTGCCTGTAAGTCGACCTTCCCGACCTCCGTTCACTAAATCCTATTCTAACCTCATCTCAGTTATCCACGTCAGTCCCCCCTCCCTCCCTAACCATCTCAAAGCTAACGTCCCTCCCCCCCAGCCATTAGAGTCCGCCCCCACCCAACCCCCCTTTCCCCGACCCCCACACTAACGCCATCCCCCAGAGAAACAACCCCCGCCCTCCTATCCCAATGGTCCCTCCTCTCCCCTCCCCCCTCCATCAACCCCCACCCCATCGACTGCTCCCTCCTGCCCACCCTCTGCGCCTCCCTCTCCATCTCCTCCTTCCCCGCCATCCGCCTCTACCACGGCTCTCCCCTCTCCTACACGCGCTACCGCGGCCCGCGCCTCGCCGACCCCATCTTTGCCTTTCTCAGCCGGATGCTCCGCCCTGCCGTGTCGCTCGTCACGGCGGAGAATATGACATCGCTCTTCAGGGCGGATGATGTCGTGTTTGTGGGGTATTTCTCTTCTCCGGGGGAGGAGAGGCGGTTTTTGGAGGTCGCGGGGAGGTATAGAGATCGGTATGCTTTCGCGAGGGCGGTGGATGATCTGGGAGGGGAGGGGGGCAGGGTGGAGTGTTATCATGTACCGGATCAGGTGCAGAAGACGTTGGAAGGGAGGGAAATGCAGCGGGAGGCGAGGGCGTTGGAGAGGTTCGTGGAGGGGTGTGGGAGGGGGTTGGTCCCTGAGCTGACGAGGAGGTTGGAGGGACGGGTTTATGAGGTCTGCTTCTCCCTTTTTTCTCTTGTGGTTGGTTCCCAGCGAGGGCGAAGCTGACAAAGGGGACATGTGAAGAGCGGGAAACCCCTCCTCCACTACCTCCACCACACCCCCGATCAGCGCCCCTGGTACCGCAACTTCATCCGCCCTCTCGCGCGCAAGTACAGTGGGCACGTCCAGTTCCTCACGACGAACATCCCCGAGTACGGCGGCACCAACGCGGTGGCGGGGATCTTTGGGCTGGATGCCGAGAGGATCGCGTGGGAGAGGACGGCGATGGTGCTGCAGGATTTGAGGACGGGGCGGGCGTTTGTGTATGAGGTGGAGAGTGAGGGGGGGGTGATGGATGTTGGAGGGGTGGAGAGGTGGTTGGTGGGCGTTTTGGGTGGGGATGGGGATGGGGGGAGGGGGGCCAAGGATGAGTTGTGAGGGGTGGAGGTCGTGGGGGAGGTGGGGGAATAGAAGGTGTGTTAGGCCAGGCGTAGGGTACAATCTAATACTGGTTTGTTTGTTAGCGCGAGACCTCTCGTCACGTAAGCGAGGTCTGATTCTGTTTAGAAAAGGCCTCGAGCCCCGACTTCAGGGCCTTCTCACCCAGATCCAAGGCCTCGAATTCGAATTTCATGGCCTCCATCAACCGTAGAAAAGGCCTTAATTTCCGACTTCAAGGCCTTCTTGTCCGTTTCCAAGGCCTTGGCTCGTGTCTCATATGTCTCGCGCCAACAAACAAACCAGGGCTGGAGTGTAGGATCCGGGGGAGCCCCGGTTCAAGTCGGGGTGGGACCCGGCGGGGCCCGTCCCGGTCCAGGGTCCTCCGGGCGGGCCCGTCATCTCCGATGTGCAGGTGTTTGTTGAGGCATCCACCAACTCTCCACGTGGATATGCAGGGCCGAAAATCTGGAGTTGGGATGAGATTTCTTTCAATTTCATCCCGAGGAGTTGACTGCTCGCCCACCTCCTCATGTCGCCCTCTTCGCAAGAGATGCAACCCCTCAGAGAACCACAATCCAAATGCCCTATGCAATCCGCTCTCGCCCATGATGATGCAGACAGAAGAAAGCTATCCCCAAAAGCCGACTGATCGTGATGACCAAGGAAACAACTCCAAACAGAAAACAAAACATTATGTACAGCTCCACAGCCATCCCCACCTACACCTTCAACACTGCAATGTTCTTCTCAATCCACTCATACGACCCCGAGCGGAAGTCATCCTTCAGCAGGGACGCTCGGTCATTGAAAAACTGCATCAGCTCCCTCTTCTTCGACCACTGCGGCCACGTAATCGCCACCTTGGTGCCCACCGCGTTGGTCCCGCCCGTCGAGTCGTTGGGGTCGAGGTTGTACACAAAGTTGGAGTAAAACGACTGGATGCTCTTGCTGGCATGGTTGGGCAGGATGCCGTAAAACACCTGCAGCAGGTCGCTGCCGTGGAAGGTCCCGAGGATCGGCAGGCCGTAGTCGTAGCTGGAGAGGTACGACCAGGCGGGCACGGTTGGGTTGGCCTTGAGCGCGTCGGCGAGGAACACGCGGCGCGAGAGGGTGAAGACGAGGTCGCCGAGGATGGCGGCCAGTCGCTTGAAGCCAGGGTAGATCTCGTTGAGGAGGCCGGTGCGGAAGGGGGAGCCCTCCCAGAGGGCGATGTCGTAGGTGCGGACGAGGTCGGCGAGCTGGGACTGGCTGGCGCCGTGGAAGAAGATGGTCGAGAGGTACGACACGAGCTTGGGCGTCGACGTGATGTTGCCCTGGAAGAGGGAGAAGAGGGTGCCCTCTGGATAGGAGTGTTAGCAAGGGTTCAACACCAACCGTGTCAACGAGGAGACCCACCATCTTCCTGATCGCCTATTACCATGGGCACGGCGGCGTATTTGCCCTGCTTGACGAGCACGTCCGGGCTAAGGGTCAGGACCTTGCCGTCGGGGCGGGGGAGGTACGAGAGCGCGACCGAGTTGTACGACAGGATGGCCGGGACCGAGTTGGCGGCGTCGAGGAACTGCTGGTAGGGCAGCGCGCGCAGGCAGGTGAGGGTGTCGGCGGCAGCAGCGCAGCCGGCCTTCTTGACGACGGCGTCGTACACGACCTGGCCCTTGGGGCAGTCGACGGGGTCGGTCGGTGTGATGGAGCCCGAGTTCATGATGGCGCCGCGGAACAGAGGCTTGCCCTTGTACACGTTGTTGCCGTCGTACAGGGCCATCTGGTCGAGCACCGAGATGGCGCCGGCCGACTCGCCCCAGATGGTGACCTTGTCGGGGTCGCCGCCAAAAGCGTCGATGTTGTCGGCCACCCACTCGAGACCCATGCGCTGGTCGAGAAGGCCAAGGTTAGAGGCACCGTCCTTGAGGATCTCCTTGCCGGGCATGAAGCCGAAGCCGCCGACGCGATAGTTGACGGCGACAAAGACATACGGCTTGCCGGCCATGATGGAGGCCGTCAACAGCGGGCCGGGATCATACATGGATGTCCATCCGAGCTGTGTCTGGTCAGTCTGGCGTCACCCCGGAGATAAAGAGGGCCGCTCACTTCGAAGCCACCGCCAAAGATCCACAAGAGGACGGGGAGCTTCTGGCCGGCCTTGGTGCCGATGGGGCGGACGACGTTGACCGTCAGGCAGTCCTCGCTGACCTTGAGGGCCTTTTGGAACAGCGGGGTGCCCGTGACCGAGTCGAGCACCTTGCCGACAAGGTCGTTGGCCTCGGTCGAGGCGAGGAACTGCGGGCACGCGTTGGGGATGACGGCGGCGTCGTAGGTGCCGATCGACGACGTCAGCCTCACGGGCGGGCGGAGGCGACGGTCCCCGGTCGGGGGCAGGGCGTAGGGGATGCCGTTGAAGGCCTCGGTAGCGAGGCGGGCGGCGCCGACGATGGTGCCCGTCGAGATGGTGACAGTCGGGGCGGCGCCGCGCTCGACGATCTGGGACGCCGGGGGCTGGGGGGGTGCGGCGGAGACACCACCGAAGAGGGCCAGAGACCCGGCGGCCAGGACTGAGAAGGTGCCCTTCATGGTGAAGGATCAGAAAGGAGTGTGGGGATGACGGAAAGAGTGAACGTCGAGGGATGGTTGGAAACGAGTGAACAACCCTGCGTGATGCTATCTTCTCTTGTCGACGAGCAGGCGACGCCTGATTTAATATACCGGCGTCCAAGCATGATCCACTCCATGATTTGTTGAGGCCGGGGGGGGGGGGGGTTCTGGTGTTTCCCTACCGCGAAACATTGCGGGATGCCGGCGGCTGGACTGGCTTAGCGTGGACGGCATCCCTCCGCTCCCCCATCTGTTCGGCGGATGCTCATCACCACGTCCCCACCGCTCGGGGTCCTGGAGGCGAGGCTTGGCCTGGGTCCCCCGGGGTCAAAGACACACATGGCGGGGTGCGACGGCCCGCCTGGTGACCGCTCTGCCGCCGGGGCATGATCCGAGTCTGGCCAACGCCGACCCCGCGTATCGGGGATGGCCTCGTTTTGGTGTTTGGCCGAGCATTCCCCTGGGCCACCACTGCAGGTGATGTCTTCAGAGGCATGGCATGGTGGACGTGTCACCTTTGACAGGTTTCCACTTCCCCACAACAAGGATGAGATCCCTGGACGCGTCCGGCAGCTCGTCAGCGGGCTCGGCACAGACGCAGGTCCTTCTCGGGGACCACAGATGAGCATGTGAAGGTGGAGGAGGACGAGATCTGGTGCCTGGCACTTGGTGTAAGCCTCGGCTGGTCATTGGTAGGCGGGACAGGGTTACATGCAAGGGACAGACGCAGCGCCCGGACGCTGCGGCAGTCGAGGAATTGCTGCAGGACCGCAACCACCACGACATGTCGTTGTGGGAGGGATGGATATCTTTTTGATCAGGCGGGCCATGCCATCGCGCCGTGGATGTGCTCACAATGCGGGGGTCGTATTCGCGATGGGGATCGGGATGACATCGGGGAGGACCTGGGACGGCGACACGACCGTGACAGTCGGCCATCTCTCTCCCCATGACCACCATGTGTGGTTGCGACCATGGCCACGTCGTATTCGCCATGCCTTTTGTAGCGTCCTCAAGAGACTCCATCAGACCCGCATCGCTGGTCGGCGGCGGATGGAAATGAAGAAATGAAGCATCTTCAGCCGACAAAGACGGCAAGCTGGAAAAAGGGAGAGAAAAGTTGGCATGGACGCCTGTCGAGATCAGAGAGATCAGAGCTCTGGTGGGGTTAGTGCAGAGGTCAAACGGACGCTGGCCGTTGGGGAGCCGCCCTACGCCCGGAAAGGAGAGGGTGTGGAGGCGGCGCCGTCCTGAGATATTACAGCGACAGCACGGGCGATACGCTTGCCTTGTCTGCAATGAATGCCGATGATGCAGGCTCCAATTTCCCGGACACCTCCACTACGAACGCATCTGGGGAAATGCTACCTCGACGGACAACATCACAACACCACCACCACCACGTCAGCCAGCTGACTGAAAAAATCCGGGATATTTACACCTTGGTGGAAGGACAACTGCCGCAAATCTTCATCTTGACTGTCATCACCAGAGCCGGCAAAGAACCCCCCTCTCTACCTAGGCTGGTGTCTGTGTGTTTTCACATGGCGACAGATATTCTCGTTGCCGAGGTCTCCCTCCTGAAGAGAGTCAACTTGATCAACAAGACACATACACAAGGCCTGGCAGTACCAAGCTCGGTTTCTTTCATATCCCATTCCGCTACTCAACAAAACAAGTCATAAATCCCTAGCAACCGCCGTCTAGGTGACCAAACAAAACATTTGCCTCTCCCAACGCCCCATGCCACGGATGCCCGCCAACCAGATCGGTCCATCCGCAATGCCCAACCATCTTCATGACCCAGAAAGCCGCCAACCCGCCTGCCATGCGTGAGCACCATTCTTTGCCCCTTCACCCTTCACGCGAGAGCCACCACCAGCCCTGCAAACCCCCAGATCCCCAAAAAAAGCCAGCAGAAGCAGAGAAAAAGCCGGGTATATGTGCCGTGAATCGTCAAGTCGTCACCAGCGGAGCCCTACGCGCCCCGAGATCCCGCGTCCTGCTGTCAAAAGACGCGCAGCGTATTCGCCGTCTGCGCGGTCCGTCTCCTCTTAGCAGAAGGACTCAGGACGGGCTGGTCCTCGGGGCTGCTGGCCGGCTCCTCCTCGAAGCTGCGGTCCAGCAAGAGCGAGATGGACGCCTGCTCGTCCCGGCTCCGCTTGTTCGACGTTCGCTTGGGCGTCACAGGGGGGATGCCCATCGACGCCATGAGGTCAGGGTAGTTTTGCTTCTCGATGAGCGGCTCCCAGAGACCAATGTGGTTCGGGTCGTCAGTCGCGGCCTGGCCGCCGATCTGGCCGCCGAGGGCCTGGGCGAGGCGCTCCTTGAGGCCGAGGATGGGCCAGAAGGGGACCGTGGTGTGGGTGATGTGGATGCCGTTGGTCTCTTCGCCTTCCCGGAGCGCAGGCGCCTTCTCGGGGTGGCGGAACCGTTCGAGGAAGGTGGCGGTCACCACGGCGCTGTAGATCATAAAGTTGGGGTTGGCGTCGTCGCCCTCGTCGTGGGTGATGACGCGGACCTCGATGTCGTGGAACTCGTCGACAATCACTGTGTATCTTTGCGAGCCACTGTTGCTGGCGCGGGGACTGGAAGAGCGCTGCGACGAGGGACGCGACGACGCGATATGGTAAAAATGCGACTGCGCCATGGCGAGCATGATGCCGGCAATGTACGCGTCGTGCTCGGGGTTGGCTGGGAGCATGTTCTTGTACCGCAGGCGCTGCAGAGCGGCGACAGGCTTGTTCGGAGAGCCGTTGGGTCCGAGGTGGATACGGCAGCATCCGGCGCGGATCGAAGAGAGCTGGGTGCGGTTGACGTAGGCCAGGATCGGCTGGTTGGGCGCGTAGTCGGTGGTTGAGTCGGCGGCGCCAGCAGGTAGTCGATCGAAAGAAGCCGCAGGGATGGTGGGCAACGAGTCAAACGAGGAAAAGACAGGCCCGTAAGGCGTCCTCCAGACACAGGGCAGGCGCACCGCTCCCTTGACGCGACGCTTCCCGAAGAAGATGTCGAGCTCGGCGCTGGTTTGGGCGCGCGACAGGGTTTCGGGAAAAAGCTTGGCCAGCACCATCCGGATGGCTTTGAGCTTGGTGGGCATCCAAGCGGGCTGGGGGATGGTCTTCTTGACGAGCAGATGGAGGTCGGCGGTGACAGCGCGTCCCATGGACGAAGGCTCGAGACATCTCCCGGGCACGTTGCAGGGAACTGGCTTGACGATGGCGGGGAGTTCCTGAAACTGGGCGCCGAGCAGTTGCGCGTGGAGGTCGGTCCAGCAGATGGGAAAGTTGTAGAGAGATGTGCCGGCGTTGTCGTGCATGATGTCGTACAGCGAGCCGACGTGGGCCCGCGTGATCTTGGGCCGGCGGATTCTGCGGACAGCCGTCTCTTTGGGGGAGATGGTGGGCCGCCCAGCGTCCGGGACGCCGGGCGGACTGGGTGAAGGTGACATTTGGATGACGGCGCGCAACTGGTTGAGGAAGCTGCTGCTGAGAATGGAGCTGGTGGAACGCGTCAGTGATGTCCGTTGTGAGCCGACGATGGGGACCAGCTTGGCAGTCGTCGAATTGATGCTTCGCGACCAGTGGGTTATGGGTGTGAGTGAACGCGACGCGACTTACTCGATTGTGAGCATGGAGGGGTTCCGGGTTCCGCGTAGTTTGTTGTGTGGGGATTGGGGGAACGGGAGGTGTGGCTTGTGAGGAAGCCCTGGAGTCGCGCGCGATCACGTTAGCCCCGCCAAAACAAGGGCCACACGGGCAGACGCGAAAAAAAGAAATGGCAGATCGGGGGGAACCCACCAATTTGGCGAAATGACGCAGCCGATGGAAGGCGCCCAAAGTCAACACTGGAATGTGTCGCGATGCCTCGACAGAGTCGCAAAAGCGGTGAGGATTGAATTTCGGTCGCCGCGAGCAGAATTGCGACGGGACGGGGGGTTTGTGGAAGGGGGCAGCAGAGGAGACGGAGACGGGGAAAAGCACGAGCCCGGGGGTTTAAGAAACGCGAGGGGGGGCCCTCGGGGCGGCTTGGACCCCCGCTTTTAGCCAGGTCCGCCCTGTGGCGAGTCGACCTGCCACCCACAATCTGGCTTTCCACACTTTGGGGGACGCGCTAGCGACACGAGCTCCCGTGACAAGTCTCGAACCCACCGCAGGCACCCGTTCCCCCTCCAGTTGTCGTCGACTGGTCGCGCCCAACGGCCCGCCCGAGCCACACTCCCACTTCGCAATGCATAAGCCGGCCTGATTTGATGCTCAGCCTCGAATCAGATCCGACACTTGCTGTGTCACGGCCGCCCAGACATTGGCACTTTGGAGTATCACCAGGAAAAAGCATGATGACGCCTCCGTTCAGCCCCTTTTTTTTGGCTCTTCTCAGTCAAGCTGCAAACATCAACATCTGCTCTGCCACATGTCCCATCCATGCCCTTTGCAAAAACGAAGCCACCGCGTGCGGAAACCGTCGGGCCGAGATCAATCGAGATCCGCGTATGTCTCGCCTGCTGCCGCTTGGCGTCGGCGTCATCAGACCGCAAGCGCTGATTTAGCCGACCAATGAGTGCCGCCAAAAGTGGGTGTGGCTGCCTGTGATGACTGTTCTCTCCGCTGCCTCAGGCATGGTACCCAAATTGAGGCTGTGCCGAATCTCCAGCCACAGCCAGCATCCGCCGTCAACGTCAGGGGCACGGGCAGTTGGGGGATGAGCAAACCGACCCCGCAAGGCTGAGAGGCGCGACATCGAGCTCCCCCGGTTCAAGCCACCACATCCCTTCCCCCTTGCGATCGCAAGACGGACCACTCCTTGCGCCGCCCACCATGCCGGTACGTTTCGATTGAATCTCTGGGGAGACGCTCAGTTCAGACCACCCCTCCCCGAGCTCGACAACACCTCGACTCCCCCAAGCTGACACCCCCCCTTCCCAGGCCTACAACTCCATCTTCAACGCCGACCCCAACCCCCCGCGCCTGGTCGGCAACTTCCCGCTCTTCCCCCTCCGCACCAAGGTCCGCGGACCCGTCTACCCGCTCCCCTTCCCCGACCCGCCACTGCCCGCGCACGAGGCGCCCGACGCCGACTCGGAGTCGTACGACATCCTGGACGAGGTGCTCGCGCTCTTCCGCGCCAACACCTTCTTCCGCAACTTTGAGATCCAGGGCCCCGCCGACCGCCTGCTGGTGTACGGCATCTGGTTCGTCAGCGACTGCCTCACCAAGATCAAGCCGGGCGCGAGCCAGCGCGAGGCCGCCAAGGAGGTGCAGAACTTGGCGCTGGACACGCACTTTGCCATTCCGGGCGATCCGGCGTGGCCGCTGAATCAGGTGGGATATTCGCCGAGTATCATGTTTTGTGGTGGGTTGATGGCTGACTTGAACAAAACAGATGTACGAGCCCCCCCGCGACAGGCAGGACGGCGAGATTCTTCGTCAGTACATGTCGCAGGTGCGCCAGGAGCTAGCGTCGAGATTACTGGCACGGGTCTACGAGGGCGATGAGGACAAGCCGAGCAAGTGGTGGCTGAGCTTTACCAAGAGGAAGTTTATGGGCAAGGGCTTGTGAGCAGCGCGCCACTTGACGGCCAGATTTCCATCACAACACACGGGCGGGACGTTGAAAACATTTCACTGGGCTGCTCGGTGTATCATGACTCAATATGAATGCTTTGGGTATCTCGTGAGGATGACTGTCCATGAGCTACATCCACCTGTTCCATATATCAACCCTACACGGCCACTTCCCCTTCCACAACGACCCCAGCATCCAACTTTCTCCGCTTAAACTTCCCCTTGGCCGCCACCTTGCCCTCAGCCGGCCTGGCCTTCCACGCCGTAAAAATGTACCCATCCGTGCCCCCTCGCTCCGTCATCAGAGGATGCGTCCTCCCCGGCAGAACCTGCCACTGCCGCGCCCGACTCGTCTGGATCGACGTCCCC
This sequence comes from Podospora tetraspora, assembly GCA_027943155.1. Taxonomy (NCBI): domain Eukaryota; kingdom Fungi; phylum Ascomycota; class Sordariomycetes; order Sordariales; family Podosporaceae; genus Podospora; species Podospora tetraspora. The sequence goes on from JAQKAE010000007.1 coordinate 389,335, forward strand.
AGCAGCAGCATCGGATTCAGCGGGAAGTCCTCGCTCCCCGGCCACCTCTCCAGCTCCTCGGCCGTCTTGTCCGCCGTCTCCACCACACTCCCACTCGTCCACGCCGTCCGCCGGCTGACGCTAAACAGGTCCGCCAGCCGCGCCAGCGGCTCCAGCGTGGGCGAGTAGATGGCCACGGGCGCGCCGCCGGCGAGCAGCGGCAGCGTGTGCTGCAGGATGCTGACCGCGTCCATGGTGCTGGCGCATACGAGGCCGGAAAAGCTGCCCGCGCGCGTGGCGTCGACAATGTGCCGCACGCGCGCGAACCGCCGGCGCTTGCGGTGGAAGTTGCCGCGGCGGCTGGGCTTCCACGAGGCGAGCTCCTCAGGCGCGGCCGTGAGCGCCGGGATCGAGTACGTCGTGTCGAGCTCGGGCTTGAGCAGCTGCAGCCAGGTGAGGGAGAGGAGGTGGTTGACCAGCGGGTGCGGGGGGTGGTTGGGGGCCGTGGCGTCGAAGCCCCAGTAGCTGAGGAAGGAGAGGTTCGGCTGGCTGGCGGCGTGAAGGACGGTGATGGTGTTGGTTTGGGAGAAGGGGATGGCGAAGTCGGAGGCGCGGGGCTTCTGTGGTGGTCTTTTGGCACTGACATCTTCTGTCTTCTCTTCTGTCGCCGGGACGTCGACCATCTCGGCGTCGGATCCCTCTTTCTTGGTGGCCACCTCGGGCTGCTCGTCGTCGTCCGAGTCTGGGCCCTGTTGCGGTTCGTTCCCATCGCTCTCGTCGTCATCTTCTGGCCGAAGAATGCCCATCTTCTCAGCCATGGCGGCCGTCAAGAGTCCACACGTGTCGTCCACCACAAGCCAGCGGCCCTTGAGCAGCTCGGGTCGTATCGGGGCGAGGGCCTCTTCTCCCTGCGTACAGGTCGCCCCCGGGTCCTCCAGATAGGCCTCCTCGCCCGAGAAGTGGGCATTTCCCCAGCACTCGACCAGACCCAGCATTTCGGCCCGCATGTCCATGATCTTCCCCGGCTCGCGCTCCTCGAGCTGCCAGTGCGCAAAGTTGGGAATATCCACCGGCAGCATCTGGAACCGCCGAATGTACTTTCTCGTCTTGAGTGCCTTGTACTTGGCGAGACTGAAGCTCGTCTTTTGGTCCAGCGCGGTATGCGAGAGCAAGAGCTTCTCGATGACGTCCTTTCCGGCATTGTTTCCCTCGCGCTTCAACTCTTCAATCTGCTCCTGGGTCAAGGTCTGGCGCACCAAGACGTCCGAGGCCTCGCGACCCGAGCGCACCACGAGCTCTCCATTCTCCGTCAGGGTAATTTCGGTGCCATCGCCAGTGGCTGTGGAGAGTATTGGCTTGGAGGCTTCCGCGGCCGGGGTTGCGCAGGCGGGCGATTCCTCGTCGGCGAACACGTCGGCGTACAGTTCTTCGGTGGGGACGATTCGCAGGCGGCAAAAGTCCTCGTCGGGCTTCTTGTCTTGGATTTCGTAGGTGAGGTGGTAGGGTCGGCCGATGATCAGGTTGGCGGGAAAAGAACCGTATTTGCCCAGCGATATGGTGCTGCGACAATGTTAACCAGAGGGGACAGATGGGATGCGACAAGGGGCGTACCTGTTGGGGACGACCAAGATGACTCTTGTGTTTCCCGATGGCAGCTTGATCACCGTCCAGGCGTTGGGTCGGACTACCGAGTGCATCTTGTCCTGTCCTGCGGCGGGTCTGGTGGTGCTGATGGTCCCGCTCCGACGCGCTCGAGGTCTTGCAGAAAAAATATTTGGGAGCGGCAGAATCTCTCCAACTCTCTGCGGGCGGTGATGCGGGGTACACCTACTGTGGGGTTCCTATCCCTCACTGTGTTTACTTTGAGGACCTTGATGGACGGCAGGGAGAGCCGCATCTAATTCATTCTCATTGTCTCCTTTTATCTCATCCCTTTTGATCATTTCCACTCGGCTTTTTGAACCATTTCGCTTCTCGGCTCAACATCTTGTGCTCGTCGAGAAAAGCTCCTCGGCCTGGGCTCTGGGGAGAATCACATTTCCGCGACAGCAATGTCAGCTGACACGTATCCTGTAGAAGGAACATGGTCGTCAGTGTCAGGACCGTGGATGAGCTGTGTATATCTTGAAGTATTGCTTGAATGGCATGTTGTCGACTCCGACCCAACTTACACAGAACCAAGCAACTCTAGATCAAGACAACCATCTCGAGGCCAGTTACACCCCGTCTTGTAAAGCTTCATAGATCTTTGTCCAAGTTCAAGTTCATCCACCTTCTTTCAATCCTGGCCTCTGTCCCTTGCCTAGTATGATGCGGTCTCCCTGTAATATGACAAAACCAACACCCAAACTCCATGCTTTGTTCCAAATCCACACCCTCCGTCGGGGTATCATCCATCTCCCCAACCATACCAGTAAATTCCAAAAATCCCAATCCCATATGTGGTAAATCGACCAATCTCACACCCTTCACACCCCCCCCTTCTCCAACGTCCCCGCCGACGTCGTCCCATTGGTACTCGCCCTCGGACTGGCCCCTGCTTCGTGCCTCAGCCGCCCATGCTCCCTCCCCGCCGCATACACCGGCATGGGAATCGCCCCCGGCGGCGGCGGCGCACCATACTCCCAATCCCTCATCGGTCGACTCGTCCCATCCGGCCCCACACCATCATACCTCACCCTGACCACCACCGGCGGCCTCATCGGCGCCTCATCATCCCGCTGCCTCACCTTGCGACACGCCAAGATGGCGAGCATAAAGTGCACCAACCTGTCATACCAATCAGCACAGGGAAGAGTTTCGGGGGGGAGGGGAAGGACATACAACATCCCAGCCGAAAGCGCCACCAACACGATCCCAATCCGATACAGCGGCGAGTACGCCGTCCGCTCGCCGTGCACGTCGACGTACTTCCACCGCTCGCCCTGCGAGACCCAGAAGCACACGTAGCCCAGCGTGGCGACGCACGCGAGGCACAGCATGATGTTGACGGTGACGTGGGCGCCGGGGTTGATGCCGCGGCGGTCGCGGCGGGCGCACTGCGTGATGAACTCAAAGAGTTGCCAGGCGAGGGTTGTGGCGGACTGCGGGGGGTGTTAGTGGGGGGTGGGGGCAAAGGGGTTTTGGGGTGGAAAAGGGGATGTAAACATGACAAAAAGGGGAAACTTGCAGTAAACCCGACAAACGCAAACGAAACATGAATGAGCGGCACCTCGTCGTACTTGACCGACATCTTGATGCCCAGCCCCAGCAGGGCCAGCGAGAGCATGATGGTCAGCACGCCGAGGATGGAGCGAGCCGTGAGGCAAGACCGTCGATTCGAGGGCCTTGGGTCAGGGTCCTCGAGGTCGTCGCCGCTCTCGCGGGGCTCCATGGTCTTTGGTGGTGGTGATGGTCGGTGGTGATATGGGGCACTCGTCGCCGTCTCGGCGGAGGTGTCGGTGCTGTCCCCGGCCTCGGCTCCCGGGCCGGGAAGGGAGTGGTGCAGCGGCGGCGGCGGTCCACCACCCATGCCGTCTTTCTGCATGCTGCTGGCCTGGGCCTGCGCGAAGCTAGCTGGCTGGAGCTGCTCCCGGGGCTAGATTCTTCTCTTTTTTGCGTTCCCACGCTTTTGGGGGGGCGGCCCCTCGGCTTTTCTTTCCCCTCTGCGAGGCGGGCTTCTCCGCACGGAAGATGCTGCAGGGGGACTCCTGGTAATGGACGCCCTGCCGGATTTCCCGTCTAGCTACGTGCCGTTGAGTGCGTCCATCTGCAGCCTGCAAAAGCGAAGTCTTTTTTTTTCCCCGTCTGGGTGCAATGGGCGAATGGAAGTTGGGGTGACCGGCCAATTGAGGCGGATGATGCAGTCCAGCGGCAGCCAACGCCGGCAATGCAAATAAAGTTGGGGTAGGAAAAAAAGATGAGGGCGGCGGGCGCGGGGCGTGGGGAGTCGGGATTGATGGTGACGGGTGCGTTTGATGGACGGGTTTTGGTGGATGAGCTCGGAGCTTGGACGCAACAGAGCAAGATGGAGGCAGAGGGGAGAAAAGAGGCAGACAGCGCGCCCATTTTAATAAACGGCGTCTTCAGCGCTGTTCCAGACGCTGGTTTGCGCACAGCAGCGCCGAGCCTTGGCCCGAATGTTGGCATATCCAAGAGCTCTTGGGACGACTTGGCGCCGGGCTTGGCCAGAAGGGAAACCGTGTCGAGTGTCGAAGAAGTCGAAAAGAGTCGACGCCGCGCCGGGCCTTGGCGCCAGACAAAAGGGAGAACCAAGCCGCTTGGCGGGCGCCGGCCAAGACCCCCCGAGTCCATCACCACAGGGCCCTACGTCCAGGCTCCCCCGAGTGCCCGCGCTGGCCAACCCAACGGCGCTGTTTCCAAGTCCCCCAAGATGCTTGGTCGCGCCGTCCAAGGCGCTCCAAGACGGCCGAATGCGACCGAGGAAAGGCGCATCGGCAGGTCGGCGCATCAATTCTTTTTCTTTGCTGGCTTGACTTGGCTTTGTCAATCGGCCACATTGGCAAAGCCTTGGGACCGCCAAAGACCAAGGTCACGATCCCGTTTGCCATTCCAACCGCGGAAATGCCAGGCCGCAGGCATGCCGAGCCTTGGGGTCCCTTTGTTTGCCAACAGCAGAAAAAAGGTCGGGTGATGGCATTCTGGGCTTGGCATGGCTTGTCGATCAGCCCTCGCCCCTGAGTCGAGTAAATACAGGTGTTTTGAGGGAATGGTGCCGTTTTTCGGATGGGGCTTCTCTGTTGTCATCGGGATATTAGATTGATATTCTTGCAGAGATGGCATTTTGAGGAGCTGCTTTGAAGAGGGTTGTCCTCGACGAGTTGACCAGGTTGGAATCGTTCTGTCTCTGCATCAGCACGTTGTCCTTCACGAAGAGACATATTGACCTCGGTGTTCGAAGAAAAAGGGGCAGCTGGTCCTACTATCTCCAAGTGTTTGCCCGGGTGACATGGGGGTACGGTATCACATCTTTCAACCCGAACGCTATCTCGAGTAACAGCTGACGCTCAAACCTTTCTTGAGAACACTGGCAACGTTGCTACGTGGGCGAAAGGGGGTCTGCAGCGTCCTGCAACCAGGTTGCTTCAATGGCAACTCGAGCGCCCCAAGACACCCTTTTGAGCGGAAGGCTTGCAACGCTGCAGGTTAGACAACCATGGGCCATCCGCGGTCTAGAGGCTCAAGATGAGTTGGGGTGAACCCTCGGTTTCGGGTGCGTCATCACTGTCAAGTCCCCAAATTGTGAGCTGCCCCAAGACATGTGCAGATTATCCAACCGGGTGCCCAAGCCCGGTTAATCCAGCCGCAACGGCAGGACGGCAGGACTGCATGTCATCAGAGTACCGGCTCACCGAGTAAGCTACAATGCTATATTTGGGGCTTCTGTCGAATCTGTGATCACTCCAGGGCTTCAAGGTGGGGTGAGACTGACTTGTGGTCTCGATGAACCAAGTGTTTGCTGATAAGAGTTATTTGATACCATACTGTTCAGCATCGTGCCCTCAGACCTCGACCTCTTCCCAGTTGCTCTTGATGACGTCGGCAATGACCCCGTGATCCTCTTCCTGGGCGAGACCGCTGACAATGACAATGGCCACGATGCCATCGACGCCCGGGACGCGGATGGGCACAGCACCCCCGTGGATGGCATAGTTGTTGGCTTGTTCGTCGCTCAGCTGAAAGATGCTTTTGAATTTGGCCTCGTCGCCGCCGAATTCCAGGTTGAGACGGTAGGTGCTGCGCGTCCACCGCAGGACCGCATTCCGCTTCCTCTGCACCCACGTCTCGTGATCGGGCGTGATGCCGGGACCGGTCACGCACTGGAACACTGTCTGGCCGCTGTTGGCCAGGGAGATGGAGATCAGGGCAGATTGCCCGTGGGCGGCATGCGGCAGGAGACGAGCCCGGAGCAGGTTTCCGAGAATCCAGGCATCTTCGGAGGTGAAGGAGCTCAGCGTGAAGAAGTCGCTCTCCTCCTTGAGATGGTCAATCTATGTAAATGTCAGCACAGAACCCGTGGGGAGAGGCGGGCACATACATTGCCGGTTGGAAGAGGGATGGGAACCGGATGGCCGGATGACGGTGTGGCCGCGGTTGTCCCCGCGGCGGCTCGGGGGCGGACCCAAACCTTTTGGGACTTGGGCGCCATCTTGCTATGGTGATGATGGTGATGGAAAGGAAACATAACTGAGGAAAGTTGAGAAAGACGGAGACAGCAAGATTCTTATCTCGCTCCAGACCCCGCGCGACTCACCCTCACGAACGGCTGTGGATCAGGAAATTCTGGAATGGTTGTGCTGCAGCAGGTCGTTGGCTGGCTCGCTGGTAGGTAAGCATCTGCCATTGGGTGGCAAGGCTTCCCGTATTTCCGGGCACCTCATTGCTGTGCTACGGTCAAGGGCCATGTGTGGAGAGAGGTGATCGGATGGAGTAGCATTGCAAAGCGAGAGAGTGAACGCGAGCGAGACTCGGCGTCAAACACCCAAGACTCCAAGCATGAGGGGAAGGGACTCGAAGGGAGCACCAAGACACCAAGCCATCGGCAAACGGAGCGGGCAAAGGTGTCATCAGCGCCCGCAGCTTACTGAGCCGAGAGGTCGGCGGAGGCGGAACTTTCGGGCGATTGTGACACGACAGGCCGAGAAGGCGGGAGGAGACGAGATGCCGGTGGCAGCGTGACGTCTCAATCGAGAGGTGGAGGAAGCAAGCAGCAAGTACCTGCAAGAGATGAAACACGAACCTTGGAAACATGGGATTTCCAATTCCCAGCCACAGCACCCCGTCAGTGGAGGGGCCGCGGTCGCTAACAGAGAATCAGGTGCCCCCCGCGGGGTGCTGTTAGGGACTGCGGGGTGTATCGATAGAAGGGGACCACCACTGACTGGATCGGCTGAGACAAGAAAATGGTTCTCGAGATGGGATTGAAGATCTTTTCGACGGCACGCCGAGTCATGTTTCCCAGTCAAGAGGTCGGAAAACGTATCAGACAGTGCTCCATCACTCTCTTTTCCAACAATAGATTGTCCAGGCACTGTCGGCCCCAGAGTGATGCTTTCCCTCGTCTTGAACAGAGGGTGGCTGCCTTTTTCTGGACAGCAAGAGGCAGTCGATTGGCCGACATGGCCAAAGGGTTTTCGTCATTAGGCTTCCCCTGGCTTCCATCTTCCATCCTGGTCGCATCATCTTCGCCGTGTTTGTGTCAGCAGCCAGCACCCAACCTCGTGTCTCGTGCCCCCGCCAACATCGCAATTGATGAGCTGAGCTGAGCTGCTGCTGTAGATGGTGTGTCTGCTGTCAATACATTCTCTTTCTTGGTCCCGCATACTTCGTCACTGATCATCCGTCTTCGTTCTTGCAAGACTCGTCGTCTTTGTTCAACGCCAATCCATCCGACGCACGATCGACTCGCCAGTCTCTGCTCGCGGCCCCTTCATCACCGAACCGACGACAGCCGTGACACTCCCCAACCCAACCCGGCAGAACCCCGAACCTCCCGCGAGCCACCCCCCTTTCGTAAACCCGTCGCTACAACAACACAGAACCATCGAATTCCACCATCGCAGCATCCAATCCCCAGCATCGATTTGCCCCGACGCATCGGTTGACCCAACACATTGTCACTACAACGAAGACGCGCCCGGTCGCGATGCGGCGAACCTCACTCACCCTCTCCGAGCCCGCTCGAAATCTCGAAGAGTCTGTGGGCTCGCCATCCTCGGGGGCGCCAGATGCCACCATCGACATGTCCATGGCTTCACGCGACCAAGAGAACGACCTAATGGACGGCGAAGACGTCACCAAGATCAATACCCCGCCCCCACACATCGCCGCCCGCCTCTTCTATGGCCGCCCGACAAACCAGACCAGACGCAAGGAGAGTGCCGCCTCGTCGCGCCGCAACAGCATATCCTCGGCCCAGTCCCGCTCCTCGGCCGGCTGTGCCCTCCAGGCCGCCGAGCACCAGAGCAAATATATCGCCCAGCACCTCCGCCGCGCGTCCATCCTCGAGGACCGCAAGGCGCGCCTGGCCGACCGCGCCGCCCACGCCGAAAAGGTGCGCCTCCGCGCCGCCCTCGCCAAGGCCGCGACCAAGGACACCAGCGTGAGCGACGAGAGAGCCCTGGCCGCGGCCCAGGCCCGGGAGCGCAACCTGGCTGAGATTGCCGCATCGTGCGCCGAAGAAGTCAAGAGGGCCAAGGCCATCGCCGAGAACATGAAGGAGCGGCGCGAGCAGGAGATACGGAAGATGAAGCTCAACATGGAAGAACGCCTGGCCGAGGCCGAGAGGCGGCGCGAAGAGCTTCGCACGCGGAACGCCGCCCGGACCCGCGGCCGAGAGAGGGGGCGGAGTCTGGAAACACCCAAGCCCTCCCTGGTCGAGGTGATGCCGCAGGTCAAGGAGATGAAGGAGCGCGACTCGAGCCCCATGCGGCCCGAGTCGGCTGCACCCAAAATCCAGTCGTGGTGGCGGTCTCTCAAGAGGCAGCAGGCTGTGGCGGAATTCAACGAGCTGGGACTGTCGATCGACTGCGTTCAGGCGGCGTCGTTCGAGCAGGTCATCGATCTTCTCTCGCGAGACCAGGTGCTGGTCACCACGGCTCGCGTGCTGCGGATATGCGGGCTGAACGAAGGCGAGGTCGGCTCGGTCGACGAGATGACGTCCGTCAGGTCATTTCTGAGCGCCTTCTTGATCCTGGGCCACCCTTCGCAGGTGCTCAGCAACAAGGAGGGGAAGGGGGAAGAGGAGCAGGTCGGCTCCCTTCTGTCCAAACCCATTCCGCGCGATGACTTGGCTAACCCGCAGTCACAGGAGCTGGTCGGCAAGGCTAGGGACCTTCTCGTGTCGTTTGAACGCATCCTCGGCCGCCTGACTGCCTTCAACAACTACACACTGCCGCCGCTCCTGGTGCAATCGTTTCCCGAGGCATACGCGACCTTTTACAATGCCTTTATCGCGTGGAAGGCGCGCGACTCCAACTCGCTGATCGAGCTCATGGTGATGCAGTTTGTCGAGCTCGACGCCATCTGGGAGTCTGTCAAGGACAGCACAGACGGGTCGGTCGACCAGGTGTACAAGGAGAGCATCCGCAACAACCAGCTCCTGCTCCTTGTCCGGATCAAGAAGCTCGCCGGGCCCGCCCAGGGCAAGAAGCTCGTCGCCGATGCTGTCAAGGCGGCTCGCAAGGCCAAGGCCAAGAAGCCCACGGGCGACACCAAGCCCCGAATCGCCGAGGATTCGACCACCGAGACGGCCATGGGTGTTCTCGGCGGCGGGGACGACATGGGCGAGGCTTCCCACATGCAGGCACCAACACCCCCAGCGACGCCGAGCAAGCGCGAGACGTTTAGGGTCAACGTTGTCGCTCCCAACACCATGAGTCTCTTGCCCGACAACCGGGTCGTGGTACATGAGCTGGCCATCAACAAGGAGTTCCGCACCGAGCCGCACGAATACCACGAGCAGCAGAGGCATAGACTGACGCCCCTCTTTGAAGGCATGCGGGACACGATGCAGCAAGACCAGCAGGAGGCGCACTTTTTCCTGCTCCTCAAGGTGGCCGACATAATCCGCAGCAAGCTGCAACGGCTCGTGGCCGAGGGAAACTCGATGCACACGTTCATCGGGGACCTCCTCGACACGGACATTGCACAGCGCCAGTTCCAGATGGGCAGCTTCTCGTACGAGAAATTCTTCCAAGCCATGGGCTCCCTCCTCCCCAGGATGTGCGCGCCCGCCCGCGACGACGAGGTCAAGAAGCTCGTCGACGAGAAGCTGAGCCAGGGCAACTACGTGGACCGACTCGAGGCGCTCAACGGCTTCATCGATATCATGGTTAGCGACTATGCCAATTACCTGCTGCAGCTGGCAGCCCCACAACTCATCGCGGAAGCGGCCGCGTACGAGGCCAGGGTGTTTGCGGCGCGCGTTGAGTCGGGCGAGTACGACCTGTCGGCGGCGACGGCAGCGTGGCGGACAGCCAAGCAGAAGCTGCTGGCCGAGACGGCGCGACGAGACCCTGAGAGCATCAACCACGCGGCCTCACGACCGACGGCCAACCGCATCTACGCCCAGATGCTCGTCGACACCTTCACACAGCTCTCCCCCCTCCCACTGGCCGAGACGCCCGAGATGCTGCTCCTCGACCACAAGCGCGCCATCGAGGCCGGGCGGCTGACGCGGCGCATCATCACGGCCGGGGCCATCCTGCTGCAATGCAAGAATCTCCTCAAGCGCGACGTGCGCGCCCCTTGGAAGAACGAGGCGCAGCGCATCATGCTCGTGCTGGAGAAGGGAGAGGCGCAACCCGAGGTGTCCCTGGAGTCGACGATGGAAGGCATCATGGCGGCGCTCGAAGCGGGGCGGTCGATGCCGGCGGCGACAAAGCAACACCTGCGAGCGCTCGTCAGCAAGTTCGTCACGGCGGGTGCCGAGGCGGCGTCCAAGCGTGAGCCAGAGCCGCGGGAACCTGTGCTGAGGCTGCTGCTCAACCGGCTGCGGAGTTACATCCTGGCCAGGCTGGCGGCGGCGTCGGCGAGCGAAAAGGTCAGAGCGACGAGCACGGCGGGGGAGAAGCTAGCGAGCCTGGGGTTGGCCGAGTTTGTGGATAAGGTCCGCGACATGGTGGACATGATGGGCAAGGTGTCGACGGTGGATCGGAACGCGCACGGGGGGTGGTGGGATCAGGTGGATGCGGCGTGTGAGGGGGGTGCTGCGCCGGCGTCTTAGTCGCTGATGAGGGGGGTTGTATGATGGGACGATGGCACTTGGTTCTGCGTCTGGGGGAGGCATGACGACGACGGCATCATACACGACTGTTTTGTTTTGGTGGGTTCTCTTTGGTTTCTTCTCATGACTCCCTCGTCGAGTCCCGCTGCGGGTTTGGGCCTGCAGCTGCAAGCGTTTGGTTTGGTTTGTTTTTCTGCTGGCATGTCTTTGTACCGAGCGGCGTTTGCGGTTGGATTTTGGAGGTACTCGGGAGGACAGTCACTGTGGACGTGGACATGGCATGTGTATGGGAGGTGTGTCGACGGCGGGATGGGGGACCAGGGACTCGGGACTCGGGACTCGGGACGCATTGTATCGTATTGTACCTGCATGTGCGTATGATGAATCTCATGAATGAATCGAAGCGCAGTATCTTTTTATCTGACAGGTCGGTTGTTGATGCGAGGGCAGACCATGGGCGTCGATGACGGGGGAGAGGTACGGTGCCTGGAAGATGGGGACGACAGGCAAGAAGACGGACGGACACTCCCAACCAATTCCCATGCTGTCGGGCGTCGTGATGTGTGATGGGGTGCCCGACATCAGAGACACACTTTTATTTTCTACACAGCATCTTCTTGCGCGACGTTGGATGTCTTGGCAGCCGAGTCTCCTTCCGTCTTGGGCGCCCTCCAAAAAGGGTATCGTCGGTTCTCGGGCGTGTGATCCACTGAAGAGCGGCGCGGAGACTTCTGGTGCGAAGCTGGGAGAGCACCCCCACTTTCCCCTTTGCTGGCTGTCGTCATTGGACCGTGAGGGGAAAGGCGGGGTCGCACCGCGATCAAACGGGAGGTGGTGGGCAAGAAGCAGAAGGTGCAAGGTGCCCGGCGCCCCTGCAAAAATATTTCAAGACGGCCCTGGACTGCGGAATGAATTCAGCTGCTCTCCATAAATGCAGTCGCCATTCTAGACTGGCCTCTTCTCTCTCACTTGTGCCCCCATCCAGCCGTCTGCCCGCTCGGTCCTGGACAGCTCTCACCACCTCGAGGACCACTCCCTCGGCCACCCGATTTTGTTCGGCATCTTCCCCCTCGCACTCCCGGATTGCCCCCCGCCGTCCCACGCGCCCTTCCGCTGCTGCCATCCCCTTCTCCCTCGGCTTCCCGAGACTCTGCTCGTACGACGCACGCAGGGCCAAGGCCGCCAGAGCCGCAGACATGTCGGACCGCGACATCCTCCCCGACCACTTCAAGCCGGTCCACTACGACCTGGTTCTCAAGGACCTCGACTTTTCCACCTGGACCTACACCGGAACCGTGACGTCGGTGCCCCTCCTGTGCAGCCCACACCCGCTCGCTAACACCTCCCAGCATCCGAGGAAAGGTTGTCAAGCCCACCAAGGACATTGTTCTCAACACTCTCGAGATCAAGCTCCTCCGCGCCAAGGTCTCCGTCAGCAACCACTCATGGGAGTCGACCACCTTTGCCGAGGACAAGCAGTCCCAGCGCAGCACCATCACCTTTCCCGGTGTGCTGCCCGTCTCCTCCGAGGCTGAGGTGACCATCGAGTTCACCGGTGAGCTCAACCACGACATGGCCGGCTTCTACCGCAGCCAGTACAAGCCCCCCGTCACTCCCGCCGCCAGCGTCCCCAGCGATGATGAGTTCCACTACATGTTCAGCACTCAGTTCGAGGCCGGCGATGCCCGCCGCGCCTTCCCCTGCTTCGACGAGCCCAACCTCAAGGCCACGTTCGACTTTGCCATTGAGATCCCCGCCGACCAGGTGGCCCTGTCCAACATGCCCACCAAGGAGATCCGCAAGGTGGGCGCCGACAAGCACCTCGTCTCGTTCGAGCGCAGCCCCATAATGAGCACCTACCTTCTTGCCTGGGCCGTCGGCGACTTTGAGTACGTCGAGGCCTTTACCGACCGCGAGTACAACGGCAGCAAGATCCCCGTGCGCGTCTACACGACGCGCGGGCTCAAGGAGCAGGGTCGCTGGGCCCTCGAGCACGCCCCCAAGATCATCGACTACTTCTCCGAGCAGTTTGAGATTGACTACCCCCTCCCCAAGAGCGATATTCTGGCCGTCCACGAGTTCACCCACGGCGCCATGGAGAACTGGGGCTTGGTCACGTACCGTCTGACGGCCATTCTCTTTGACGAGAAGCTCTCCGAAGCCCGCTTCCGCAACCGCATTGCCTACGTCGTCGCCCACGAGCTGGCCCACCAGTGGTTCGGCAATCTGGTGACCATGGACTGGTGGGATGAGCTCTGGCTCAACGAGGGCTTCGCCACGTGGGCCGGCTGGCTGGCGATGGACCACCTGCACCCCGAGTGGGAGGTCTGGCCCCAGTTTGTCAACGAGGGCATGACGGATGCCTTCCTCCTCGACAGCGTGCGCGCCTCGCACCCCATCCAGGTGCCCGTCCGCGATGTGCTCGAGGTCAACCAGATCTTTGACAAGATCAGCTACCTCAAGGGATGCTCCATGATCCGCATGTTGGCGTCCAACATTGGCATCAAGACGTTCCTCAAGGGCGTGGCCATCTACCTCAAGAAGAACAAGTACGGCAACGCCAAGACGTCGGCGCTCTGGGATGCCCTTAGCGAGGCCTCGGGCATTGACGTGAATCAGATCATGGGCAACTGGATCGAAAGGATTGGCTACCCCGTCGTCAACGTCACCGAGAAGGGCGGAAGCCTCGAGCTCAAGCAGAGCCGCTTCCTCTCGACGGGCGATGTCAAGCCCGAGGATGACCAGACGACGTGGTGGGTGCCTCTGGCGCTCAAGGGCAAGACCGGATCGCAAGAAGTCGAGGCGGCTGCCCTGACGACCAAGGAGTCGACGCTCGAGGGCGTCGACACCGACTTTTACCAGCTCAACGCCGGCGCCACGGGCTTCTACCACGTCAACTACCCCGAGTCGAGGCTCAAGACGCTCGGTACCCAGCTCGAGAAGCTCGGCACCGCCGACAAGATCCTCATCACAGCGTCGGCCTCGGACCTCGCTTTTGCCGGTTACAGTACGACTGCGGCGCTTCTGTCGTTTGTCCGTGGCATGAAGAACGAGACGCACTTCCGCGTCCTGTCGCAGGCGCTGGACGCCATTGGCACCATCAAGTCGGTCTTTGGCGAGGATGACCAGATCAACGCCGGTCTCAACAAGCTCACGCTCGAGGTGATTGACAAGTCGTTCAAGGAGCTGGGATGGGAGGCGAAGGCGGGCGAGGACATTTCGACGCCCCAGCTGCGAAAGCGTCTGCTTGGCGCGGCCGTCTCGTGCGGCCACCAAGAGTATGTTTCCCGAGATCCGTAATGGGACTGTATGCTGACCTTTTAGGGCCCTCGCCGAGGGTTTCAAGCGGTGGACGGCGTGGCGCGAGAACCCCGGCAAGAACGTCATCCCTGCCGATCTCCGCATCCCCATCTACCGGTCCGCCATCCTCAACGACCCGGCCGGTGCCGTGGCGGCCCTCAAGGACGAGTGGTTCACGACGCTTGCCATAGGAGGCAAGGAGTCGTGCCTCAGCGCCATGGCGCACTGCAAGGACGAGAAGCTCATCAAGGAGGTCCTCCTGCCGTTCAACTACAACATCTCGCCGCCCGCGGCGGCCCGCGACTCGGTCCCGGCCGCCGACGTGCACGTCCTGGCGGGGGCCATGGCGGCCGACAAGTTTGCGCGACCGCTGCTGTGGGCGTACCTGCGCGACAACTGGGACCACGTGAATGCCAAGCTGGGCGGCAACCCCATCATTGTCGACCGGATGATCGGGCTGAGTCTCAGCAAGTTCAACGACACGGAGACGCTCAACGAGATTGAGACGTTTTTCTCGCGCGTCAGCACAAAGGGCTTTGACCGGACGCTGGAGACGGCCAAGGACAAGATCCGCGGGCGGGCGGCGTACAAGAAGCGGGATGCCGAGGGCGTCAAGGCGTGGCTGGTTGAGAATGGGTATGCGTAGACTACCCATGGGGATGCCGACCGGTGCAGGTCCGAAGAGGGATTTTGGGGTGCAGGGCTGATGCGGCTCCCGATAAGGCCATGGTTGCGATATAGTATCGTAGCTGGGGGACTTTGTAAGTAGAATTCACAAGTTCCGCAAAAAAAAGTCCCATTTCATGAGGCCCGACCGGCAAAGAGTGCAGAGTGCAATCATCATCAACCTTGGCGGCGTCAAGCCAGGGATGTGGGGAAAAGGAGACGGCACATCACCACACCTTTGGGGTCAACCCAACCAATCCCACGACGAGCTGGTGCCGTTCCCCGCCAAGAAGAGGTGCCCCAAATTCAGGACCACCCGCGCAATTTCGAGTGTGTGCATCCAGAGGATGGGGGATTGCGTGCCGTGTCTGGGGACGGGGTTACATTGCAGCTTGTCTATCTCCCGCCGGCAACCTCGACCAGTGTGCTGTTGCTGGGGAAAGCCTTGTGTGTGTGTGTGTGTGCCGGCCGTGTATGGTGTTAATAAAATGAAATTGCGACGACGACGACGATGACCTCGTCGTTTTCCTTCTCGAGTTTCTTTTCCCAACTTACCTCACGTTCGTTGCTGTCTGTCGTTGTTTGTCGTTGTCGCGAGGGGGAGAAGTCATTCCTTACCTCGTGTCGTCACCACAACTCTGCCAAAGCCAAAGCCAAACTCCAGTCACCACCAAAATGCACCCCCTCCTCCTCTGCCTCGCCGGCGCCCTCCCCGCCATCGCCTCCTCCTCCAACCCCCTCCAACGCCGCGACATCCCAGCCCTCACCACCCTCCTCACAACCCTCACCGACTCCCTCAACAACTTCACCGCCTCCTACGCAACCTCCACCACAAACACGGCTTCCCTCCCCCCGGCCTTCTCCTCCCTCCTCACCACCTTCACAACCTCCACCGAAGCCGTGACCACCCTCTCCGACTCCGACACCACCCCCATCTCCGCCCTCCAGGTCCCCTCCCTGGCAGACCCAGCCCTTGACCTAGTCGCGGCCGGGGGGCTGTTGGTCGCGGCCCTGAGCGCCGATAAACAGTCCATCACGCAGCAGCAGGGGGGGTGTAAAACCGTTCATGACGGGTTGGAGGGGCTGATGGGCGCTGCCGGGAGGTGGAATGCGGCGCTGTTGGGGGTGTTACCGCAGCCGGAGGGGGGGGAGGTCTTTGGAGAGGGGGAGGGGACGTTGGCGGGGGTGGTGAGGGGGTTGGGGAGTTTGGGGGAGTGTGCTGTTGCGACGGAGACGGGGGTGGTGAAGCCGAAGGAGACGGGGGTGGTGGGGAAGGGGATGAGGGAAGAAGAATGGGGTGGGGAGGGGGAGGGGGAGCGTGGGGTGGGGGGCAGTGGTTGGGATGGGGGTGTTGGGGGTTGTTGGGGTTCGGTTTTAGGGGGTGGGGGTTTGGGGAAAGGAAAGGGGGGGTGGTTTGGAGTCTTCTTCAACTTACTGTACTATTTTTACTGTACTATTTTGTTTTGTATTTTGGTACGCAGTCATGACGGACGGGACGACGACTGTACGAGGTTCGGACTGAAAGCTGTTGTTTGAGTGCCTCCAGTCATCCGCCGCCTTTTTGGCTGATGGCTTAGCCATGACGTGCCCCTCCTGTTCTCCGAGTCATTCCTCTTGGCCGAGTCGTCGTTGGCGTACGCAGCTTGACGACAGAATCCGGCCTCGCCGTCTTGAGCTCCTCTCCCTCTCTCTCTCTCCCCAACCACACCCCCACCGCCACAGCAAAGTACCCTCCCGCGACAAACACCCCGCTCACCTCCAGCGCAATAAAAAACACGCTCCTCCGCTCCAAAACAGCCATCACAACCCCCACAACCCCTGCCATTACGAGCAACATCCCCGGCCGCCCATCCACCACAGCAGACCTCACACTCTCCCTCCCCAGCGGCACCAACCCCCACCACACCCACCACCCCACCTCCAACCCCATCACAACCCCCTTGTCCCACCGCCTCCCAAACACCCCCACTAGCGCCCGCCTCCCCACCTCGGACTCAAACCCCAACTTCCACCCCGCCACTGCAAACGCAACCGCACTACAACTCCTCATGAAGACGTCCTCCACGCTCGCGAGCATCCAAACCAGGTACACCACCTCGATCACTGCCGCCCTTCCCCTCCCGGGTCTTCCCCCACCCCACGAAGACAGAAAAGACAGCAGCCACCCCCCAAACGAATCCCACACCCCCTTCTGAACCCAACTGGAGACCAACGCCCCCCACGAAACAGAAAGCGCCTCGTCGAGGAAGTGCGCTGGATTCGACCGCGCGATGCGCAGGTCCTCGAGCGGGGTGTGGTAGACGGGGGCGGCCAGGGCGGGGTGCAGGGTGCGGCGGAGGTGGTTGAGGGTTATGGATGTTAGGGTTGTGAGGAGGAAGCGGGTTGAGTCGAGGGCGAGGGGGAGGGTTGGGACGGGGGATGGGCCGTGGGTGTGGGGGTGCAAGGTCGTGATGCGGCGGAGCCAAATGAAGGAGGCTTTGAATGGGGTTTCGAGAGGTTGAGGAGCAGGGATGGGTGATTCGGGCCCCGGGCGACGCTTCCCGGTCCTCCTCCGGAGTGGGCCGGTCGCATCCCCGGTCCGGATCTTGGCCACAGAGTGGGGAGCCCGGCCGGCCCTGCGGGTGTTGTGGCCGGCCCCAGGAGAGGCCACCGCCGGGTCCGTGATGTCGATGCCGGCATCAGTCGTTGAAATGGTGGGACCGAAGGGCGTCATACTGTCCGGGTCCAGGTCCAGGTCCGGCCTCGGCTCCGGCTCCGGCTCCGGCTCCAGGCCAAAGCGGCGAACAAGGCCCGCCCATTCCGCCGCCCAAGTCCAGATTTCGGAGGCGGGACCCGGTCTTGACCGTACCATGGCCGGGTAGTCGCCGTGGATCCACGGGTCGAAGTATGACGGCACTTGGCAAAGGTGACGGTGTCGTGGTGGCCTGGCGTCTTGGATGCCCAGCGTCCGTTCAGTCAATCGACAGCAGGGATCACGATGCTTCCACTGGCATCACAACACATGTCCTTGTCGTCGTCCCATCCGTCCATGGTAGCCGATTTTGGCGACTGAATCCTCAGCTTTTCGTCCCATGTCCGTTGCGTCCATTGCTCGTGGTTCTTGGCGGTGTCGTGGAGATCATCTCGTCTCGTCTCGCTGTCCTCCATGTCCCCGACGGCATTCAGCCTGGATCGGGTCGCTTCATCTGAGAGTGCCAGTGCCGCGGGCGCCAAATCGGATCATCCATGCCGAGATTTGGGAGGGCGTGTTTCGCTTCGCTGTTCGGGGCACTTTACACGTGTCGGGTTCTGGTCAGAGGTCAAGAGGTGTCGCGGTGCAAAATTTGAGGTCAAGCAAACGAGCAGAGGAAAAAGAAAAAGGCTCCCCCCGCCAACGCCTGTCGCACCCCAAGTTACAGCGCGTCAACACGCCCCTTTTTTCGTCCCTCCATCAACTGCAAGCCTGAACATCACCACCAAAGTCCAACCCCGAATCGACAATCCCACAAAAAAACCACGGACCCATCATCCGTCCGTCCCTCTCGATCCCAAACCGCTCACCGAACCCCCCCAATCGGGGGGAATCCACACTCCCGAGTCCCGTTCGTTTCCCGGGAAAATCTCGGCCCCCGGCGGCGTCTCAGGCCCTTATTCCCCGAGCTAGTGCTGTTTCCAGTTGATTGCGCCCACACTCGCCCCCCATAACAGCCCTATAGCAACCAACCAACCGCCTGATGAGTACCTTGGCTCCCGTCGGGCAGTCGGAAGGGTGTCGGCAAAACCGCGGGGAAACAGACGGGACGTGAGGAAAAAGATGCCCAGACTTCGGTTCCAGATGTTGAGAAGGGTCACGCCACGTCCTGAATATTTCCACCTCTCCTGTGGCTGTCCAGATGTTTGTGAATGGTGGTTTGCCCGGGAGATGGAGATGGAGGCTTGGATTTGATGGGTTTGCGGAGGGGGCGCGTCCGTCTGACTGTCCAACGAGGCTTGACTGCGGCTGTTTCTGCTTCCCATTGCTGGATGGCGTGGAAGAGGTACTATATACTGCAAGAAAAAAGACTAAAACTTTCTACACAAGAAACAAGTGAAAAACTGGCTGGTGCTGCTGCTGCTGATCTTGACAATGACGATGATGATGCTTGCGCAACTAGGTATTGTACGGACCCAGCCTCACCACCACGGCACCCAAAACCAACAGACCCAAACCGTCCAAATCCATCAACCGGCCACAGCCAAACGAGAGGGGGTATGACTCTTTGCTCTTTCCCATCGCATCTGTTGCGCGCTCTCTCTCTTCCCATCTCCCTCTCTAAAAAGTAGCACTAGTAGTAGCCAAAGCAATGCTGCTCCCGTCTCTCTCTCTCTGTGCGCGCAAAATATGCCCATCCCGTCCCGTCCTGCCCACAGCAAGAAGGTGCCATCCATCCATCCCGCCGGCACTTCTCACTGCCGAACCCAAGTTGATCGGGCCATGGTACAGTCCCCTTCCCCTCGGCACATCACCGTCAACGTCGTCCTCAACCCGCAAAATACGTCCAGAATACCCTGCCACGACCAATGCAATTACCCCTTGACAGGCACCACCCCCTCGACCGTCTTCTTGGCAGCCGCCACAGGCACAGGCACCACCCCATCCCTCCCCCCCACCGCCGCCACCGTCACCGCCGCCTTGGCCGCCGCCGCCGTCCTCCTGGCACTCGCCCTCGTCCCCGTCCGCTTCGTCATGTAAAAGTCGTACCGATCCGGAAACAGAATGATATTCGCCAACCGTGCGACATCCGCCTCGGCGCGCGTGACCGACTTCCCACCACTCCCACCGGCAGCGACAGCGGCGGCGGGGGTACTCGTCTCCCCCGCCCCCTCCATATCCACATCCCCATCCCCCTCCTTGTCTCCCTCCTCCCCATTCGCAGGCGGCGTCGGCGCCACGTCAAACGGCGCCAGCCCCATAGCCTGCAGCCCCGCGGGCCCACCCACCTCTGCAATCTCCGTCTCCCCGGGCCGTCCGGCGTGCGTCGCCTCGCTGCCCAACCCGGACCCCGTCGCGTCAAAGTCCGGACCGGGGTGCCCGCGCTGGAAAGTCTTGCGCTGGCGCGCGAGGTACAGCACGTTTGTCTGCGTGAGCGGGGCGGCGGGGACGTAGACGAGGATAGACACCGGCTTCGAAGTAGACGCGGGTTCCCCGTCGGGGGGCGGGGAGGGCGCGCGCGAGGCCATGACGTTGGGGTTGGACGTCATGTGGTAGGCCAGGTCGGGGTGCCAGACGATGTAGTCGCCCGTCTGGAGGGAGGGGATGGTGACGAGGGTGCGGCGGAGGTGGAGGTGCGGGTGCCAGCGCTCCGTGAGGCGCTGGGCGTGCCCGGGCACGGCGCCGTGGATGATGGTGCTGTAGTTGCGGTCGAGGGCCCAGTTGGAGGCGTCGAGGAAGGCCTCCCACTCGGGGCCCTGGCGGCGGTCGGGCGCGGGCGTCTTGGGGGCGAAGAAGGGGCGGAGGAGGAAGTAGGCCGTCGCGAGCTTGGGCATGGGGAGCAGGCGGAGCAGGCCGGGCTCGATGGAGGAGAGCGCGACGACGCCCTGGTACATGCGGAAGATGGAGCACGCGCCGTAGCCGTTGTAGAGGTCGGTGGTGGCGCTGACGCGGTGGGTGGGGTCCCAGGGGTCGTACTTTTCCCACTCGCCGCGGAAGATGGCGTCGTAGGTGCCGCCGCGGCCGTAGCCGTCGGGCTCCCAGCGCTCGAGGCTGCCGTTGTCGACCTGGGCGATGAGGGTGGACGAGGAGAAGTCGCCAAACTGCTCGACAAAGGCGAGCTCCTCATCGTGGTCGTCGGCGAGGGCGGCGGCCTTGTCCGGGCCGACGCCGCCCACGTTAGCGCCGTGGATGCGCAGGCGGTCGGCGTAGGCGATGGGGAAGCGCGTGGCCAGGCGGTCGTCGGCGTGGTTGTCCCACAGCGACATGGCCCAGCGCTGGGCCTCGAGCACGCGCGGGTGGGCGCGCGTGCGCACCTGGGCGGGGGTCCAGAAGAAGTCGAAGCACGTCGGGTCTTGAGGGGACGGCTGCTTGAAGTCGTGCTTGGTCTCGAGGTACTGCACCGTCTCGTCGATGGCCAGCTGGGCGTCGGCGCGGGGCACGACGGCGCGGACAACACCCAGCCCGTAGCGCTTGAGGTCGCGCTGGAAGTCGGCGGTGCGGGCGGGGTCGGCGATGTCGGCAAAGTCGATGCTGGGCGTGATGTGCGGGCCGCGCGTCTCGATGTTGTCGACGGCGCCCTTGAGGGCCTCGAGCAGGCGGGCCCACGAGGCTTCGATCTCGGCCTCGCGGCCCGCGGCGAGCGCCCGCTTGATGTGGGCGAAGCGCGTGGGCAGCGGCACGGGCTCCTTGCCGTAGAACGAGAGCACGGGCGGCTCCATGCTGTTGGCGGCCGAGGGGTTCGAGGTGGAGGAAGGGTTCGTCGAGGCCGTCACCGAGGCGAGCAGCGAGGCGGTCGTGGTCGAGAGCGAGGAGGAGGAGGGGGGCGGCGCGACGGCATTTCGGAGCTGGGAGAGCGTCGCAGTTAAGGCGCGGTAGTTGAGCTTTGAAATCCTGCGGGGTCGGGTCGACTGCTGCTCGAGCGACTGCAACGGCGACGCTGACGGCGCGGGCCCAGCGGGAGGGGACAGCGGCAGGCCCAGGGGCGCGGCGGCGCGGTGGCCTCCGTTGGACGTAATTGCAGCGTGTGCATCCGCTAGGGACAGCGGGTGGTAGTGGTGGTGCTGGGTGTGCTGGTGCTGGTGCTGCTGCTGATCATGCCCTGCTGGGGCGTGGCCGTGTCCGACGCAGACACCCCGCCGTCGGCCGCATTGGGCGCATTGGCCCCCCTTGTCTATACCGCTGCTGGGGGGGCTAAGCATGGCGCCGGACCCAGAATCCTCGGCCGTCCTTCCTGTTCCTGCTGGTGTCGCCGCCGCCGCCGCCTTTGCCATTTTTCCCGCCACGGCGCCCATGACTGTCGTTGTCGGCGAGGGGACGTCCCCTGCTGCCTTGGACCGCGTCGAGGCCCTCGTCGAGACCACGGCCGCACCGGTTGCTGAGCTGGTCATCCTGTGGCTATCCTGACCATTGAGTCCGTCGAGGGTCGCGCCGCATCGGGCCTGGGGGTGGTGTCGTCGGGGGTTCCTCCTCTTTCTGGCGTCGGGATGCGATCGCGTGCGTGTAGTGGTGGTGGTGGTGATGGTGACAGGTGCGGCGTGCTGCTGGCTGTCGATTCAAGGTTTGAGATCGATCTTGGTACCAAGACAGAGGGAGGGCGAAACAGGTGCGGGATGGGTATATAGGTATGTATGTGTACACTACGGAGCACAGCAAACCCACCAACAAGTGACGGTGACAGGTCCAAGGCCCGACACGGCCGGCCAGGGTCCCGGAACGGCCACGGGCACCAATATAAGAGTCGTCTCCAGTTATCGTTTAGGCAGAATGGTCCAGGGCAGACGCTCTCGCCAACGCGCCCCAGGGCCTAGACGCCGGCCAGCATGGCTCCATGCTCCATGCTCCCTGCTCCATGCTCGTGCTCCATGCTCCCCCCCATGGCGACGGGGCGTGGCCAGGACCCGGCGCATCGCTCTCCGAACATCCCGCCGGTGCCGCCGTCTGGCGACGGGCTCCACTGTGTCGAGATCCAGCTGCTCCACTGCATGGCATCTCGACGATATGGGCCGCCCGCTGCCGCTTGTTGGCTGGCCTGGCTGGGGTGGAAGGGGGGGGCGAGGGGGGAGAGCCCGGTGTTGAATCGGGACTGGGGGATGTCGAACGGTGGGGGGCAATGGCACGGTGGAGAGACAGACAGGAAAACGTTGCC
The DNA here is from genome assembly GCA_027943155.1 of Podospora tetraspora. Lineage (NCBI taxonomy): Eukaryota > Fungi > Ascomycota > Sordariomycetes > Sordariales > Podosporaceae > Podospora > Podospora tetraspora. The sequence goes on from JAQKAE010000007.1 coordinate 411,823, forward strand.
TGCGGCGCCGTCGGCCGTCGTTCCAGGCGCGGCCGTTGGGAGCAGACCGGCAAGAAAGGGCACGACGGAGAGAGACGTCGACGGGATTTTCGGTGCGCGTGCTTGTGCCGTCGTCGACACCCTGGCTGAGCCTGGCAGCCGTGGACAGCCGCAATTGGCCCCCCTCGGCCGTGGGACTGGCACAGAGTCGGAACTGCGACTCCGCATCGCCTGAAGGGAGTGGCGCCGGCGAACCGCCTCACGGCCCGCCATTCCCCCCCTGCACGCCCTCCCTGCCCGCCGTCCCTCTCCCGGGCTGGTTTCCGCCCGTCTGATTGGCCGGAGGGGGGGGAGGCCATCGTGGGGGACCGGGACCCCGCGTCGATGGCCGTTTTATTCGTGCATGAGCCACCGTTTGTCTCGACACCACCACGGATCGACCAGCCGGTGTTTTTTTTTTTTGCCCTCTCTCGACATGCACCTTCGGGGCCACCACCCACACACACACACGCACACCATCACAGCTTCATCGGCGACGCCCATCGCCGTCCGCCGACCCGGCCACGACCTGGGATTTATAGAGGCGTTTTCAGCCTCTTTTGATTGCCTCGTCTTGCCCAAGGCCGTCCCGGGTCCTTCCCACGAGGTCCTGCGTCGCGTGGGTCCTTGTTGCTCTCTCGACACTCTCCAGATAGAGAGCTTTCTCTTTCGCTTCGGGATGCTGTCGTCATGCCAGGTCCGATTCCGGGGGTTCTGCTCTGTTGCAGATGTTGCAGAGCTGGTCACGTCTTGGCTCTTGTCCGCGTCGGGCTGCGGTGGTGAACTGGTCTGTCGACATTTGAAGATGAGAGAGATTGAGACACTGACAATCATCGACGGGCGGATCCTCGCTCCATGCGCGCCCATGCAACCTTCGGATCTTTTTCCCGTCGACACGCCTGCCCCGCATCGCCGCTCCGTTTTCGCCACGACCCAAGCCGTCTCGAGCCCGCGTGGGGATTCCGCCGCGTTTCCAGAATCCATGTCGACCAGATTGCGGCCACGAGGACCACCGGCCGCTGACCACTGACCAGTAACCACAGCGCACACGCCACTGATCCCGAGCCCCAGCTGCGGGACGAGAGAGCTTTGTTCCGACTGCCCGCCGCCCGCGAGCCTGACGGCACTCGTCCCGGTCTCACTCCATTTGCCCCATGGCCGCCAGAAAAACCTCCGTCCTTTTCACCTTTATGCCTGGCTTTTCGCCACCTTTGCATTGATCCAGGCCTGGCTGGTCTCCGGTGGCATCGCGAACTCCTTCTTGTATCTTGGACTGACCCGAACCCAAACCCGCCGAGATGCCCGGACCCCCGGTCCCCGGTCCCCAGTCCCCGGCCCCATGCCCTCGGTCCAGTCGCAATCGCATAACAATCCCATCTCCTCCGCACCTCCCAGCCTCGGCGCACCTTGCCCATTGCAGGCCCGGGCGCGGAGGCGGGATTTCCACATGGGAAAACTTCGGGAATTTGTCTCACCTCAGGCGGCTCTCCCTTCCGAACGCCCCCCCCGAGGCCCCCCCTCGACAATCTAACGTCGCTCCCCCTCGACCCCAACCCGGCGCCGTCTCGCCTATCTCACACCAAGCCTGGCCTGGCACGCCTGGCGGCCTGGGTCACACGACGCTTCGTTGTCAATCCTTCTCCTTCTCGTCCAACGCCTTCGTCCCAACATCTTCGAACAAACTCTCTGGGTGCGAACCGTTTGCAGATCATCTCACCTCACCCCTGCCACCGTCCAGTCTCGCCAAACACCACCCATCCGTGCCCCCAGCCCGACCGTCCCATCATGCTCCCTCACAGCGCAACCCTCCTGCTTCTCGACCAAACGAACTGGAGGCCCGCGGGCCACCCTTCCTGCTTCCCTCCCGTAGTATTACCGACCCGGCCCTGTCCCTGCACTGCACGCCGCCGCCAAGCCAGCAGCCATCGCTACCGCCGCCCCGTTTAATATCCATTCCTCTTCCATCCCAGGAAGAAGGCAAGGCTTCCGGACCTCTCAGCCTCTCCATAGTACCCCCTTCTTCTTTTTTCTCGTCCTCCTCACATGGCATTGCTCCGGGCTGAGATCTGTCATGCACACCCACACACAAGCGCAATGCCGTTTTGCTGGGAGTTGGTCCGCCTCCGGGTCCCGGACCGGAGCGACGGCGCGGGAGCTATGCACCACGCCAAAAATAGGGCGCTCTACCACAGGAACCGGGTGTTGGGTTCGAGGGACGGTGCCGTTGGTCGCCCCTTGGTCATCTCGAGCTTTGTTTTGGTTGTTTCCCGACACTTGCACGGTGCAACCTGCCCTACCTACCTACCCTACGGAAGGTAACTCGCAATGATGGTGTAGGTCGAGGTGGAGTATACTACCTGTCCGCAACCGGGCGGTCAAGCTCCAGGCCCGCCTCCTCACGACGCATGGACGCGATTACGTGCTCTAGCAGCGTCCCTTTCTTCGTTTCGTTTTGCCCGTCTAACATCTAGCGCAGGGCTAGATGCTTCCGAGGATGCCTTTGCAGGATGCCCCTACTTAAACGACGGTAGGTGGGGGTGATGAACCACGTGCATCCAAGGACCTACCTCCCCAGCGTGCCAACCTACCTACCATGCTACGTACTCTACACAGTACCACCAATACGACGACCATAACCCGGAGGACGCTATCCCGCGGACCTGGTTACCCCCTCATCCTCTCTTTAACTCCTTCCCTCACGGTCACCATGTGTCCTCCTCCGGGACATGGCCCTGGGTATCTCGGGGCCAGCAAGACCGTACCGGAGACAGGGGCAGGCTCTCCTCGGGTTCGGGTTCCAAGAGGAGGGGCTTGGGCAGTCGGTCCATCGTACCATTGTGATATCATGTGCATGGACTCATGAGTGTGTATGTCAGGATCGTATGTAGTAACGGTCTAGGGCATTGGTCCCCGATGTGCCTACCCGCGGGGAGCTCCCCGGTTGTAGGATCGATGCTGGGGACTTTTGGGGTCCAGATTCGGGGGAGGTTTGGTTGGAAAGGAGGATCGTCGTGTGTTTTCCGTGGTCGTAAAAAAGCTGTCGACCAGTTCTTTCAGTGAGTTGTTGTCGACATGATCCCCAAGGTAATGGGCTGAGAAAACACTAATGTTTACTACCGTAGCACGAGAACGTCGCCCGGTTCTGGGAAAGAGGATCGAGAGTTGCTTCTCGCTCATACTGGTCCTTGAACCCAAGCCAACTAAAAGCCCAATTAGACTAGCCCTGGAATTTCTAGCGAGGTCCTACAGCCATGACTTTTGCTTGGGTTGGGTAGCATTGGAGTCAAAAAGGCCAGGGTTTGTTTTGCACGTGTGGTTATTGGTGGCCTTTCCCGCTTCCATTTCTGGTCTGAACATATGTCCGTCCATGTCAGACATGTGAGTGTAACCTCAATCCGGTGTTTGCATTGATCGTGGCCCTTGTCACATGGATTGTTATACCCTTCTTCCGGAAACGATATTTCGCCTACGTTTTCAAATACCACTTGTAACCCCCTTCGGTAAGTTCTCGATGTCCCTGCTCCTGGCTTCTTGCACGTGAGAAACATAAGTTCCATATGGGTCGAGCTTCAAACACAGGGCAAATCAACGAGATCCCATTCGGCTCTAACCGGCACGCTACCACTGCTGAACTAGAAACAGGCATCTTCGGGTCACTGATACAAGAAAGAAATCAAAGCTCCTCTGACATCTCCCCCCAACCTCGCACGTCACACCCAGTGAGCAATCAAAGCTAATCCTCCACACCGTGTCATTCCCAGCAGCTTCTTCCCTTTCTGGTGCGGCAAACTTGTGCTCCCTCCACCCTTGATGCGTGGGCGGCATGTCGAGAGTCGTTGTATACCATGTGCGGTCTGTCAAGTTCCCAGGTGTGACAGTACGCTCTTCAAAATCTGAGTAACGTATCCCAGTTACCGTCGAATGCCCACACCAACGCCATCCGTTTCCCCACAAACGAAAATCAAAGCCATACCAAAAGATAAACAGAAAAGAAAGAAAAAAAGACTCACCCACCATTCCCCACCCAAACCCGATTCCCACTCATCTGCACCCTCCCTTCCCTCCCAACGAGACCGTGAAATCAGAGTTCAGTATCGCCCACGGCACCCTTTCTCTCGTTGTTTCTGCACCAGGGTGCCGCAAATGAAGCTGCAAAACTAAATTGCACTCCTCACCCACCTCCGACAGGGAAATCTCTGGGTAGCACCAGGGGCAGAAGCGCCTTGTACTCCCGGCACTGTCCTCGGCAGTGGTGGTGGGGCTGGGCTCCGCTGTTGCTGTTGTTGCTGACAAGGTGGCCTCCGTGGTATTCACAAACAGAGGTGGGACCGTCATAGTCGTGTACACCGGCGGGGGCGTGACGAAGAGGGTGGTCGTGGCTGTCCGCGTAGTTGTCGTTGGGGATGTTGTTGAAGTGAGGGTAACGACCGAGGCGTGGTCGATGCCGTCGGGCGGGGAGGTGCTGGTGGGGTGGAAGGTTGTTGCCGGCGCGTGGTCTATGCCGTCAGAGAGCGTGGGGGTGGTTTGGGTTAGGGTGATGGCGGAGGCGCGGTCGATGCCGTCTCCGGCGGAGAGGACGGCCTGGTCGGAGGAGAGGGCAATTGGGGAGGCGGTGCTAATATCGTCGATGCCTGTGGGGTCACTGCTCTGGGCCGAGAGGGTAATGACCGATGCGTGATCGACGCCGTCCCCGGCGGAGGTGAAAGGCTGAGATGAGGAGAAAGCGCTGGACGGGTCGATGCTTTCCAGTTGGGAGGAGGAGAAGTCTGCAGAATTGCTGGAGGCGGCCTGTGGGGTTGCGGTAGTTTTAAGTGCACCTGAGAGTACCAGGAGAGCCGAGATAGTGACACGCATGAGGACGACAATGGCGGAGGACGATGGTTGCCTCGGACAGGCGAAATACAAATGATCGAATTGGATCACCGCCTAGGGGGTGGAAGGTCGAAGTTGGCAAGAGAGGTAGGTTTGGTGAGGCAGTATCAAATAGCGCCAAGAAAGGAATCCCCGACGTCTTAAGTCCAACAGTCCAAGATGGAAAAGCTCGTCCGTTGGGAGCATGCCGCAGTAACTGCAACTGACTGGTTCCCCAACTTGAAAAATTTCATCAGACCCTAGTCTGCTCAGAAAATGGCGTTCAAAGAAAGATGACGACTCCGGCTCCTCGAACCACCGTGCCCCGAGTGTCGACTCCGACTCCGTGACTTGTGCCTGTCGTCCGGACTCGCATGTCTCGAGTGGGAATGCCGACTCGTGCTCCTGCTCTCATGCCTCCCGCGCTCAATCAGATCCCAGTACTTCCTCCGTCGAAACTCGGTCAGACCCGCTTCGTCGATCCAGTATATGTGCTCATCGGCCCAGTCTGCCTCGTTGGGCATCAGGACGGCCACATGGACACCATCTCCTGTGTGGGAGTTTGGCCGCGGGGCTTTCACCAAGGTCACGGCTGGCATGACGTCGCCATCTCCGGTATCCAGAAGAGAGAGGTGGGTTGTTTGGACCTGTTCCAAAATCGACCTGTTGGAGTGCATCAGGGCGACAAACTGGGGGATCGTGGCCTTGATCCCGCGTGCGTCGACTTGGGACGGCCCATAGTGGCCGTGGCTGGAACTCCGCTCTCTGCTGGGAGAACGCATGCGGACCGGCGGTGAAGAGACGGAGTCTTGTCGTTTGACATAAGTCGGGCCTCGACTTGGATTCGCCTTCCACTTGAACCCCTTGGCATCCTCGTCGGTAGGCACAAAGACGGCCTTGCGCTTAATCTTTTCGTGTGTCCTCATGCTGACCAGGATCGACTTTGGGACGCCCTGCATGGCGGCGACAGGACGGATGCCAACAGCATCCTCGCGGGGCCCCACGTTGACTTTGTACAGCGTCACAGAACCGGAATCGCCGTCCTCGGACCACGTCACGGCCGTCAAGAACGCGCAGTAGCCGTTGTACTTTGTCAGGTCGAATAATTCAATCTCCAGCCTCTCGAGCTCCCGCTGCGACAGCTTCTCGGTGGTGGACTCCAAAGGAGGGAGGAGAATGTCTCGCTCCGATTCCATGAATTCGATTTGGTCGTGCGAGTGGATGACGGAATGGGCCGACTCGATGATGCCGCCAACGCCTTCGATGCCGATCTTTCCGGGAAGCTCCAACTTGACACGATCGAGGGGAGCGAATATCTGGTCGCGTCTTGCTTTTCGGAGGTTGTCCCTCGGCGGGAGAGTGGCTTCGTCGAATCTCGTCCAGTCGAGGAAGTTGTGAGGAGATGTGATGGCGAGTGTGTTTGTCTCGCGGGTTGGGCCGATGGGCTCAGCTCGAGGGTAGGACTGAGCCTGGGTGTCGCGTGCCATGTCGGTCAGCACGGATGAAATGTTTCTGCTGTTGTCAAAGACGGAGGGCTCCCTGATGGGCGGGTTTCTCGTCCGAGACGCCATGGATCGAGCTTGTCTCTTGGACTTCCGACCAGATTTGGGACGTTGCGTGCTGGAGACTTGGAGCTGAACCTGCGTCAGCGAAAGTTGGAAAATGTCTACCTGGCAAACACTTACAGATGAGGAAGGCGTCGAGTCAGCATGGCCTCTGTCCCACAGCCTCCCCTCGGTGGTCAGGTGGGTTGGCTGTGATGGTGGGGGGCACGTTTGTGTGTGTCGGGAATCAGGGGACCCTGTCAGCTGGTTCGCGCGGGCGATGGCTGAGCTGGTGGCTGCTGCCTGTCCACGCTTGACACGAGTCATCGAGAGGGTGCTGACTGCGACGCCGACGACGAAAACGATACACGACTAGAATTGCGCTGTATATTTTTTGGAAGTCCTCCTCAGGCAACCTGCAAAGTCCGCATGTCTTGGTTGCCGGGCCATCCCGCGATGCAACCCCTGAATTGGCACATTGAAAAAGGGCCCAAATCTCGATGGCATGCAACTTACCATGGAAAATCCAAGGCCCAAAACCACAAAGAAAAGGGCCATGGAAGTGGTTACACAGCAGGCATCCGCAGCGGTTGGTGGTGAAAGAGAGGGGCTCAGCAGACGAGCCCGACTCGGTCTCCCGTCTGGGCGTTTTTGTCCTTCGCTTTCCATGTGGATGCGGTCTTGTCATTCCTGACAGCCAGACGGGTCACAAGTATACAAAGGCAAGTCTCCAGAGAGCACCGGAGATTTGTCCTTCTGCTTCTGCAGGTACGGACTGTCCGACGCGGTCGGCTTCTCTTGTCTTCGCCCGTTTGCTGGATTCTCGCTGACGAAACTCGGCCGAAAGACAATGGCTACCAAAACTGGAGGCAGGACAACCCCCCTTCATCATGCGATGCTGGTGTGGGAGACTGACACCGACGTCATCAGAGGACCTCCCTGCGCTTCTGCACCTGACAATCGAGGAAGCCGCCGAGGGCCTCCAGCCGGGACGGTTCACGACCGTCGACCTCACCAAAGCATTCCTGGCGAGGATCGAAGAAGCTTCCGACTTCAACGCAGTGCTCCAAGTCAACCCCGATGACGGGGATCACGGTTGGTGTTCCGCGGAATACCTTTAGCGCGGACCCAACATCGCCTGTCATGGTCTCTTTTGAGTCTGCGATCGAGACACTGCGTCGGGCGGGAGCCAAGGTGGTGGATAGCACCGACTTTCCCAAAGCCGACGGTTCAAAGAGCTGAAACAAGAAGTCCTCGGTACCGTGTGCTCGTCCGAGTTCAAGAGAGACATTGGTCGATATCTCCAGACCCTCGACACCAACCCAAACAACATCCAGTCCGTAGACGACATTATCGCGTTCACCAAGACCTTTACAGCGTAGGGGTACCCGGAGCGCGACATTGAAAAGTTCCTCTGGACACAGGCCGAGGGCGTGGATGTCGACAGCGACAAGTACCGGGACACGTTCAAGCAGGAGCAATTTTACGGCGGCGAGGGCGGGATCCTCGGGCCATGGAGAAGCACATCCTTGACCTCCTCATGGTCCCGTCCTCTCGGGGCATTGCCAACGACCTGGCAGCCAAGATGGGATTTCCGGTGCTTGGGGTGCCGCTTGGGTCCTACCCCGAGGGGACGCCCGTCGAGATGAACGATTGCAAGCCGAATCTGGTCAAGGTCGCGCCTGGGATTCCGTTTTCGCTGACCTTGATCTCCAAGCCTTTTTCGGACGGCGTCTTGATCCAGGTCGGGCATGCGTTTGAGCAGCTGACGAGAGTGCGTCTGGACGGGCCGACGCCATTTCAACCTCCGTCCACCGAGCTCAAACATGTCCAAGAACCACCACGACCCTCGGGGCGGTGGTAATAGAGGAGCCCGGGGGTGGGCTTTTGATCTTCCCTTCCTTTGGGAAGGTAGGAGATGAACCTTTCGAAATTTTACAGCGATGGCTTCCATGTTCAAGGGCCAAATCAGAAGCGGTGAAATTTTGCGCGTTCGTCGTGTTTGGGAAAAGAGCAACGCGTCCATTGCTAACAGTCTCCCACCTGAACCCAGTGCAAAGGTGTTAGTGGCCTCTTGGCGGCGTATTTCGCATTGCGCGTCCTGGGAGGGCTTCGCCCTCAATTGGGCATGCGCATTGCTCGTCAGTGGGAGCCGGGTCATCAAGGAAGACAAAGTCCGACGACATATCATACCCCTTCCCATCTCAATTCGGGACTCGTCTCCCTTATTTTGTTTTTTTTGCCATGACCCAACCTGCTCGACACGATGACCAACCACGACCACCCTGAGACGCAGCCCTTCCTCGGGCGAGATGAGCGCGACGGCCATGAGCCAAACCGCCCGTTTGCTGGCGCCAAACATGCTGGACGATGGGCCTTTGCTGCCCATATCCAGGCCCAAAAACCCAAGACCATCGTGCTGCTCCTGGCCCTGCTGATGTTTAGCATCGTGACAAGCGGCATGCTGATCATGATGCCCATCTTCCGCCTGGTCGAAGACACCGTGTGCCACCGCTACTACAAAAAGGACCCCTCGGAAAAGATTGACGAGCGGCTCTGCAAGATCGACGGCGTGCAGAGCGAGCTGGCGTATCTGGGCGGATGGGCTGCTCTGCTCCACTCGGTCGTTGGCTTGATGGCCGCGTTGCCTTATGGTGTCTTGGCTGACAAGTGAGTTGACTTTGCCGGAAACACTGAAATGACTGACATGGAGTTCAGAATCGGCCGCAAACCGACATTTGTTCTGTCGTACATTGGCATCATCCTTGCCTTTGGGTGGTCGCCCTTTATGCTGGCTGTTGTCAAGACAACCAACCTGTACTTGGTCATGATGGGATCTTTCTTTTTTCTCATCGGCGGAGGCATTCCCGTGGCCATGAATTCGCTGCAAGCCATGGCTGCCGATGTCAGTAGTGAAGCCGAAAAGTAGCCCCTTTGCCCCAACCGAACTGGGACATCACATCTCCAGGTACTGACAGGTCCCAGGTCTACAAACTTCCTGCGCCTCTCCTTCGGCGCCGTCCTTGGTACCCTCGTGGGCCCATTTGCTGCTGGACTTCTCATGGAAAAGATCAACCTCTGGTTTCCCGTCCTCTTGGTCTTCGCCCTCACCCCGACCGTCTTTATCATCCTCTTGTTCATCCCCGAGACACTGCCCATCAAGCAAACCCCCGCCGAGCAAGAACCAGGATCCTCGGATATCTCGAAAAAGCCCTTCCGCGAAGCTCTCGCCGAGATCCGCGTCTCCTTGTCACTACTCCAAAACAGAAACATCTCGCTCGCCATGGTCAACTTCTTCATACAACCCGCCTTATTCGCAGCCTATTCCAGCACCATGGGACAGCATGTGAGCAAGTACTTTGGATGGACCTTGGCCCAAACCAGCTACCTCCTGGGACCGCCCCTCAGCCTTCTTCACCTCGTCGTCATCATCCTGGTTCCCTGGATTTCATCCGTCTTGATGTTGCCTACCGGCCGGTTTCGGCTCTCCGTCTTCTCCAAGGACCTCTTTCTGACGAGAGCGTCCCTTTTCCTCATGATCTGCGCCGCTCTCCTGGAGGGCTTCAGCAGGGAGGCTGTTCTCTTCGTCATTGGCCTTGCGCTCGGGACTCTGGGGTCGGCCAACGGCCCAATGCTTCGCGCAATTGTGACCTCCCATGTGCGACCTGACGAAACTTCACGACTTTACTCTCTGATCAGTGTCATGGACACTAGCGGTGCACTCATCGGTGGCCCTATCCTGGCTCTGTGCTTCAACGTGGGCCTGTCGAGAAAAGGGCTATGGATGGGGCTTCCGTGGTTTTACGTGGCTTTGCTGATAACCATCGCCTTTGTCGCGCTGTTGTTTCTGCGACCACCCCCGAAGAAGCCACAAACGGCAGACGAGACCCTGTCTCGGGACTTGGACACAGACGAAGAAGACAGAGCTTGAGGAAGTCTCTGACAAACACGGCCCGATCTCTTCTACTCTATACTCTAGGGTATCCCCGTCAACCACCAATCCGGCAGCAAGTCCTTGACGTCCAACGGCACGCTCACATTCTGCGTCACGCAGCCCGACCTCGGCACCGTCACCTTGACGCCGCTCGCCATCTGGAGCTTGCTGGGCTCCGTCTCCAAGACATGGGACAAAAAGGCCAAGGTCCTCAGCCGCCCGCTCCAAAGCTCGTCGTTGTGCCCGCCCTCGGTATTCCGATGATACAGCACCGTCGCTCCCCCGTCACAGTACCGCTTGACCATGTCGTCCGTCTCGGCCACCGGGCTCATCTCGTCCTCGACCGCCTTGTACACAAACACCGGCACCTCTTTCGGCGGTATCCCGTGTCGCCCCATGACCGCATCCCGATCAATCACCTCCTGCACAATCGGATGCCACAGATCCTCGGCCCCATTCTCAAAGTAATCATACACATCCTGCCCGGAATACGCCCACAGCGCCTCAGCCCCGCTCAAATTCACAATCGCCTTGAACCCCGTCGCATTGAACTCCCCCTCCGTCCTCAACCTCCCCTCCACCCACGCCCTCGCCTCGGGATGCTGCATCGTCACCCCCCAAACACTCGCCACGACCAACCCCGCCGTATCCTTCCCATTCATCAACTCTGCCACTGTCGTCAAATTCGGCGACGGCCCCCCCACCGCCGCCCCCGCCAGCCTCAACTCCGGCGCATACCCCCCCGCCAACTCCACCGCGAACCCCGTCGCGAACGCCCCCCCGCTATACCCCCACAGCCCAACCTTTGCGTCCCCAACCCGCAATCCAAACCTCCCCCCCGTGGCTAACACCGCCCGCATCCCATCCAGCGTCGCGTATCCCGCCTGCTTCCCGGCGCAATACGCCGCCTGCGGCCCCTCATAATCCGGCACGGCCACGAACCACCCGCGCCGCAGCAAGTCGCGCATCTCGCCGTACGGCTCGCGCGCCTGGAGGAGGTAACTCGGCGCGGCATCAGGCGAGACGCTGTCGGACGGGACCTGGTAGGAGACGACGGCGTGGGCGCAGCCTTGTCCGGTCGCAGTATCGCACGCGAGGACGTGCGAGGTCGGGACGAAGACGGTGGTGACGGCCCAACTAGGACGGCCGTGGGTGTCGCTGGAGCGGTAGAGGAGCTGGTAGGTGTCGGAGCAGTTGCGGATGTTGAGGGTGGGGTAGGCGTGGGTGCGGAGTTTGAGGGGGGTGCCTGGGGGGGTGAGTGCCCAGTTGGGTGGTGGGCTGTACCAGGGGTCGAGGGAGGCGGGGGAGGACGTTGAAGGAGGACCAGGGGTTGGTGGGGCAGGGGGTGGGGAGGAGGGTGGTGTTGGAGAGGGTGAAGCATTCCGAGGGCGGGGGGAGGGGGGTCGAGGTGTTGGTGTATTGGCGCGTGGGGAGGGAGAGGGAGGCGACGAGGGGCCCGGCCCTGAGGAGGGCGGGAAGGAGGAGGAGGGATGGTCGCATGTTGGTGGGCGTAGAAAATCGACGGTCGACACGACAGAGAGAAAAGCTCGAGTCCCATATCGCGGCGTCCAGCCCAAGTAATATTCCAGAAAGAAAGCAGCCAAGCCCCCCCTCGGCACTTGCTATCCCAGTCCCGCGATCACATCCCGGCATAGCCATCCCATGAATGCCATGTCCATCCCAAACCTCTCACCCAGCCCTTCCCCGCATCCCAAGAACTGCGAGAGACGACGCCGAAATTACCACTAACGATCAAGGCTGTAAAACATGCGCAGAATTATCTCCGGAACGGGGAGGGGCCCATGGAACTCGCGGAGGAAAACCCGCCGTCCGAGTCTGGGTTCGACGCATGGGGGGTCAATGCAGGGACGACGTAGTCGCACGGCATTGCATTTGTGCATGGCAGTTGGGGTCGGTTCTGGCCTTGCCTGGTCTAGATTCGACATGTGCCGGCGGGCGGCTGATAGCCGGAGGGATATTGGCTGCTGGAGTATATCGCGTCGGGATGGGAGGGCGGGATTGTGGTCCATTAACCGGCGGTGCAACATGAGGAACCCGGAACCGGTAATGTTCTGGAAGGGAGTGGTCGGATGAGTTGAATGTTGACGGACGACTGATCATGAAATCAACTCGACAGCCATGAAACTACCAGGGCACGGTGGTGAAGACAAAAGACGGACAGAGGCAGAGGAAATCATGAATTGGCACGGGCAATGCCCAATGAGCATAGTTACGCGAGTATCAAGGCCGCCATAAGTCCGATGAACGGCCCCATGGGTATCGCCATCCAGAGTATGACGAACACTGCAAGTACAACTACAATCCCGCTCGCCCTCCAGGGATGTGTAGGGTATGCGCCGAAACGAAGACATGTTGGTAGACCCGTACAAGTCTCCATCAACATGGAACTCTTTATCCCAAAATTGAGGGCGGTCGGTTTTGGTGTGCCAAGATACTTCGCAATCAGCGCAGAAACGACTTGGGGGGCTTGGAGGAGATTTGGCTGGTGATGCAAAAGGTAGAGGGCGATGAATATAGGCGCGTTGGATGCTTGGGGAATGGACGACAATTCCCATTCAAAGGCGTGGACAAAGGGTGGGAAAGGAATACGATACACCTGATCTAATGACGTGTGGGAACGTTGGCTGTTTCAATTTCTATGACGGTATCCGCCCGTCTTCCACTTCTTCCACCATACTCGCACTTCGACAGATAGCGCTGGGGTTGCATTGGGATGCATCTCAACTCCGAACAAGGGCCTAGATCCGTGCGGTGACTGTTCAGCACTCATGCGGACCTCTCCGGACCTATCCGGACCTATGTTCTGGAAGAAGACAACAAATGCAATTCACATCGCCGGACATGTAACCCTACCCAATACTACCCAAGACACTGTTCATGTATGTTTGAGCTTGCACCATGTTGCCCAGTCGACCCGGCATGGCAATGCAAGGTGGCACAGGAGATCAACAAGATCCTCTGGAGTAGGTAGGTAGGCAAACAAGGCAGACTTGCCTCCCAGTCCAGATCACCATCACCCCCATCTAAATCATCAGATCACCCAAACGGCACCTCAAATTCATCAAAACCGTCATCAATTCATCCCCCGGAGAAAGGCAGACCAACACAACTACGACTCAATACTACTGCAAACCATGACAAGACGGCTAACAAAGACTCTCAACTCCCTTACACACTAGTCCAAGCATCATGCCACCAGTTCTCCTCACCACCCATCTCCCCATCCTTCCCACCCCTCTTCATCTTCGCCTGCATAATCTTCCTCACAGCCTCCTTCACCTCGGCGCTAATATCCTCCTCCCCACCACAGTGCCCGCACTTGTGCGACACCTTTCCAGGTCCTCCGTTGCTGGAACCAACACCGGCGGCATTGCCCGAGCTCGGCCCAGCACTCGCGGCCCAAGCACCAGCAGCCGCCGCCAACGCAGGGTTGGCAGCCGAGTGGTGAAGCTGGGGATGGCGGGGCTCAGGGGCGCGAGTCGTCGAGGTGTAGGCGTCGGGCATAACCTCGGGGCTCATGTTCTTGGCCTCGGCGTGATGACGGGGCTCAGGGGCCCGAGTCGTAGATGTGTAGGCCTCGGGCATGACCTCGGGGCTCATGTTCTTGGCCTGTTCGGGCGTGGGGTTCGGCTTGGACTCGTCGGGGACCGAGGGGAGGGGGTGGTTGTTGGAGCGGATGGGCATGGGGGCCATGCCGTAGGTGTTGGTGGAGCGGGATTGGTGGTGGTTGTCCTGGTCCAGGACGGAGGGGGCATCCGCCTTGGCTTCGTGGAGGTGGGTGTGCGCGTGGGCGGGGTTGACGCCGGAGGCGGTTCCCGAGGCGAGGGTGTTGTACTCGGGGTCCTGCTCGGAGGTGTAGTGCTTGTGAGCGTGGCTGGCGGCGAGGCCGGTGGCTGCCATGCCGGCGGCGGCGCCGGATGCGAGGGCCCTGTGGTGGCTGTCGTCCTTGCTGAGATCAGAAGGGCCGGTGGCGCTGCCGGTGCTGCCTCGCGAGCCTCGCGACCCAATCTTTACGCCAGAGGGGGTACCCGACGACAGGACGTTGTAGGCAGTCTCGTCGGACGAGCCCGCAGTGGGGTTGGAATGGGGCGGCGTGTGAGTGCGAGCACCGACATCCTGCGATGTGGTGGTGGGAGGGAACGAGTGAACTCCGGATGCCGTGCCGGAGTGGAGCGCGTTGTGCTCGCCAGGTCCGTTGGCAACGGTGTTATCTCCCACCATTGAGGTTGCGTGGGAGGTCTTTGGCGAGGACGTGCTTCCGGATCGGCCATGCTTGGAACCCGCGACAAGCTTGCTGTCCAACGGAGTGGACGGCGGGGCTCTTGGGTGCTCAAACGTGACTGGCGAGGTGGGATCCTGTGCCGGCGAGACCGAAGAACGATCGTGACCAGCAGCGAGGACACTGGCGCCCAGACCTGCCGCGACTCCAGGAGAGTAGCGGGACACGCTGTCGTGGGATTGACGCGAGGCTGGGGGCTGGAGATCCTTGGTCGAATCGTGAGAATGGTGGGCCGTGCCAGCAGTCATGGCCGCCATGGCCCTGGGAGAACCGCTGCGTCTCTTTTCGGAGCGAACAGGGGGCACCGGGGCGTCGTTCCCAGAGCGCCGGGCCACGTTCTCATCAATAGAAGCGGGCAGAGCTCCATAGGCGGCGGAAGGCTGGTTCTGGGGGCCTGTAGAATGGTCGTTGACGCTCAGGCGCTTGGCGGGGGCAGTAGGATCGTGTCGCGCGGTCGTGGGCTCCGAGTTGTGACGGTCCTTCTTTTCGTCCTTGTGGTGCTTGGTGAGGCCGTATGCACCCGCACCAGCCGCGCCCGCGGCGGCAGCCTCCTTCTTGCGATTATGATCGTGGTGGTGGCTGCTGTCAGCTGTCGGCTCCTTGGCGACGGTGGTCTTCTCTTCCTTGTCGTCCTTGTGGCGGTGGAAGATGCCCAGGATGCTGTGCTTCTTCCTGTCAGAGGCTGCTGGAGAGTTGGACTCGCTGCCGCGAGTGGCACGCCTGTTGGAATGGCTGGCAGGTCCGTCGGCGTGGGTGGCAAGTCCTTGAGTCGCATGGGCACGCCTGTCAGGCGACTGGCCCATGCTGCGGCGTCTCAGCTTCTCGTCGGGGCTTTCTGCGCGTGGCTTCTGCAGCTTCTTGGGCTTGTCCTCATGATGGGTGGCAGCAGCACCTGCCCCGACAGCGGCGGCGGCGGCAGCGGCTGGAGCGACGTAGCCGTGTTTCGCATGTGCGTCATCTGCGGACTGGCGGCGGGGGTCTTGTTGTGAGCTGTTCAGGGGAAAGCTACGCGGGGAGGTTGACGCGGTCCGATCGGTCGTCCGGGTTGCATCGGGGGCTGCCGAGACTGCAGGTCCTGAAGAAGCAAGAGGCTGGGGGGGTGCGCCCATGGCTGTCGAGGACGACGTTCCCAAAGACTCGGGTTGTTGGGTGTGACGCTGAGGCATGGGGAATGCCGCGGCTGCCAGTCCCGAGGACGCAGCAGGCTTTTGGGCTGGCTCGCGACCAAGGGCGGTCGTCTGGTTGGTCTCGGAGAAGGCGCCCGTGGGAGGGTTGCGCCGCATGGTCTCGTCGTCGTTGCTTCCGTGCCCGGCCACCGTGTTGTACACGCCACCCTTGGGATAGTCCAACGAATCGCCACCGACTTTGGCCGGCGGAGAGGCCGACTTTTGGGGCAAGTTCTGGTGCTGTGTGTGGTCCTCTTGGGGGCTGCCGTGGCCCATGACGGTGTTGTAGATGCCGCCGCTCATGGCCTTGGGGAGGTTACCCCAGTATGGCGTCGCCGTGTCCTTGGTGGAAGTGTTGTCCGGGTGGCGTTCGTCGACCAGTCCGTTGTCGCCGGCCCGGTGGGGCGCAGGGATAAAACCGGCGCTGTGGTTGGGGGACGAGGTAGAGGCGGTAGTGTGAGGCTTGTGGGCGGGAGCGTGAGGCTTGTCGGCGGTGGGAAGAGGGTGGTTGGCAGTGGGGAGAGCGTCGGTGGGGAGTGCGCGAGACTCGTTGATGGGGGCGAGAGGCTCGTTGACGGGGGCGCGAGGCTCGCTGAAGGTGGCATCAAGGCCACCAGCAGAAGGGTTCCGCGGTGAGGTAGACACCTCCCGGTCGGCGGCCAGTTCGACGGGCTTGTACTCGGACATGCGTTGAGTGCTGCCGAGGGCTGGCTCGGCGTCGAACATGCCGACGCCGGAATCTGCGTGCTTGTGGATGCGGGGATCCTGCGCCTTCTGGAGTTTGTTGTGCTCGTGATGCTCGTGTTGGCCGGCCCCGACGGTCGAAAGGGGGTGTCGAAGACGCTGGGTGAGGGTGGCAGGTTGCTCGTCGGGCGTCGCCGGATACTCGCCGGGGATGTGATCCATGATGGCGAGAGCTGCCAGTTTGTTAGCAAGAATGTCGGGATGGCTAGGTACGAAGAATTTCACCCACCTGTTCGTACGAGTCTGGAGTTCTGAGGAGAAGTGTGTCGGACGATTGGGGTCCACAGAACGGTGTGATGGCAAGAACACCTGGACTGTGATAAAGAAGAGGTCTGTGAGATACCGGGGAACTGGGTGTCTGATCTGATATACTACTTAGGGAGCTAGGTATGGAGGAGCGTCATGGCGGTGGCCGAGAAGGGGGACTCGGGGGAAATGTGGGATGACCTCAATCTTGACATCATCGCGGGGATCGATGGCCGGCATTGGCCAATGGGGGGACGCCATTGTTGGAGATTTGGAGAGTCGCTGCGATCTGCCGTGATCTGGACTGGACCTGGGTGCTGGACCTGGTTGCGCTGTCCAGGCGAGCGAGGCGATGTCATTGACGCTGTCCCCAAGCTTCCATTCCCTGTTTTTGTGGTTTTGCGACAGCTGCGTCAGTGGTGGAGGGGAAAGTTGATTGGACCCCGCATTTCCAGCCGCCAATCTTTCAGCGCGTTCAGCGCTGTTCATCGCTGTGCCCTGCAGGAGGGGGTCAAACTCCACCGCCCGCACGGGATCGTCAACGCGTTCCATTCCAGTTCTCCTCCTCTCCTCCTCTCTTCCACGCGTCAATGGGCAGCGCCAGCGCTCCCACTCCCACTCCCACCGCGATTCGACCTTTCTTTTCCCCCTTACATCACAAACTCAAACGCTGACATGGCAGCTAGGTACAGATCGCATGGTCGGAACAATCCAACCTGGTCCTCGCGTTCGCCCTGACCTGCGACAGCTCGCGCTGATGTGGCGTGTGGCGAGGATGACATCTCTGATGCTTCAGGAGCGCGATACCCGCGATGTCCGTCTCGTTCTGAGCGAGGCTGGCCGCCGTCGATTTGCTGGACTGGTCCATGTCCCATGTCCCAGACGTACGAGAGAGCATGTCAACAAACCTCTGATGAAGCATCGTCAGTTCTTGGCGAGATGCATCAACTTTCCTCTGACGACATGTCTTGGCGATAAGAGGCAGTTGGAGAAACCAATGACGAGAGATGAGAATAAACACGGGGCTATGTACAGCGGTCCGTCCCGCGGCTTTTCAACGACACATGGAACTCACCAGGACCATTTCCACCATCACCCCTCTCAACCCCCCTAAAATGTCACGGGAAGCTTGTTGATACCAACATCCTTCTCCAACGGCGTCGTCTCCAGCTCCTCAATCGGCACCGCAATCTTCATGTCCGGCAGGTTCTTGAAGAGCGTTTCTGTTTCCAACGTCAGCATACACCCCCAACACAAGCACCCCAAGTCAGGACTCACCAAACGCAACCTTCATCTCCTCCTTGGCCAAATACTCCCCGATACACCTATGATCGCCATACCCAAACCCAAGCGGATCCTCCTTGGGCCACTTGCGATGCATATCAAACTGGTCCGCATCCTCCCCAAACACGTCTTCATCGCGACTCGCCGACAAGTTCGACGCAATAATCCCCTCATGCGCCTTGATCAGCTTACCCCCAATCTCCAGATCGACCTTCGCCGTCCTCTTCATCGCCATCGAACTCCCCGTATGGTACCGACACAGCTCCTCGACAAACAGCCCGGACCACTTCTCCGGGTCGGCCTTGAGCTCCGCCAACACCTTGGGGTGCTGGTGCGCCGTCACCACGCCGAGCGCAATCATGTTAACCATGGTGGCGTTGCCGGCGACGAGCAGGAGGAAGGCGATTTGCACGGCATCGGCCTTTTCGAGGTTGCCCTTGAGAACTTGCTCGGTGGCGAGGGTGGAGAGGACGTCGTTTTGGGGGGATTGGATGCGCTTGTCAAGGAGGGTGGCGAGGTAGTCTAGGAGAGATCTGAGAGGTTGTTAGCACGCAGGTGGGTTGGGGCAGGGGGCACGTGCTGGTTGGCGGTCGACGCCTCGCGAGCGGTGGCGCTGCCGTTGGTGCGGATGGCATTTTGCTGCGTGAGGTAGGGCAGGTCGGAGAAGGGGACGCCGAGGATGGTGTAGATGATCTGGTTTTCGTCAGGTCAGGCCACATTTGCATCCATTGTACGGGGTACTAACATAGGATGGCAGCGGCAGCGCAAACCCCTCGATGAGATCCACCGGCTTGCCGCCCTTGCCCTGCTCCTTGACCTTGTCAATGAGGTCCTGCGCCGTCTTCTTGATGTACGGCATCATGCTGTCGACGTGCTCGCGCGTAAAGAACTTTTCGACCATGCCGCGCTGCTTCATGTGGTCGGGCGGGTCCATGTCGACAAACGTCGGCCGGTTCTTGGCCGCCTGCTTGCCGCCGGCGCTGAGCTCGGGGAAGCCGGGGCTGGTGCGTTGCTGGGGGGGGGGGCGGTGTTAGCCAGACGGGACTCCGGGGGGGCAGGACCGGAGTGGAGGCACCTTGGACAGACGCGTGTCCGTCGACACCTGGCAGACATCCTTGTGCTTGGTCACCAGCCAGGCCAGCGTGCCGTCAAACAGCTTGACCTGCGAGACGGGGTTGGTCTTGCGGAGGTGGGCGAACTCGGACGGAACCCCGAGGGGGGTCGCCCGCTTGAAGGGGAAGCTGGGGGCCTCGGTGTTGGACATGGTGGAGGCGTTGCGGGTGAGGGGTGCGAGTATTGATGCTCGGTGGGATGAGACGCGGCGGGCAGCAGTTTGAAGGGCGAGGGTGGTGGCAGTTCTCATGTTTTCATCGGCACCGAGGGAGGAAGGGCTGTTGCAGACTTATATGGGCACGATCTGCATTGCTCGGACGTCGACTGCGCGAGCTTTATATTGCGTGACACGCGCTCGTGGACTTGGAGCTAGACCCAGTCCTTGGGCCACTCCACGTCACTTTGGCGTCAGGTCAGGAACGCCGGTACCTCCTCCAACCAACGGCTTCTGAAGCCACGGAGATGGTGTTTCTTGGACGTCAAGCGATTCCTTCCCGTCAGACTGGTCTGGATCCACGGCGCTGACAAAACCCGTGCATCGAACCATCAATTGGATTCCACCCACGATGTGGCCGCTGTGCGACGGGAGCGGCCTTGATAGGGAAACCACTTACCTGAGATTCTGTGCAAGTGGGCTGATCCAGGTCGCAGCGCAGAAAAGCCGGGTGAATGCGAGTCTTGGTTGGTATGCGAGGCCATTGTCACACATCTCCGGACTTCCGCAAGGCAGGCCATCAGTCATCGCACATAACAGTCCAACATGAATTGGCCTATCAATTCTCTTCTGATGTAATACCGTTGCCCTACGGCACTTGTTCCATGTACATTCATTCCAAATATTTACATCCCCTTACACCCCTGACCCCAGCCCTATGTACCGACCTACTCACACCCAACCCTCGTCGACGCAACCGCAATATCATCATACCAAAACGTATTCGTATCCCCCCCATAGCTCTCCCACCCAAAGTAAATCGCCGACACCTTCGGCTTGATGCTGCTCCGCTGCCACTGCTGCGCGTTGGGGTTGGCGACCCCCGCCTTGGCCGTCAGCCCCGCGACGGCCGCGCCGTTGAGCCACGTCTCGACCGTCCCGTCCGGCCCGAGGTGGTACTCGAAGCACTCCCACTTGCCCGCGGCGAGCGCCTTGGACGTGGCGGTGCCCTGCGGCGACAGGTCCGGCAGCGTGGCGTCGTCCGACTCGCGGTTGAACATGAGGATGGAGTTTTGCCCGCCGATGCGGAGGTGCTTCTTGGCGCCCTGGGCGCTGTCGGGCATGGTGATGAAGGTGACGTGGGAGCTGGTGAGGGCCTTTTGGGCGCGGCTGGGGGGGGGGGTTAGCGTCGTTCAATGTCATGGAAGGCAGAGGGGAAGGGAGAGAGGGGACGTACACCCATGTCCTCACGTAGACATCCCCAGACGGAACCTTGTTGGTGCCGACAAAGATGTGGCCGCAGTACCCGCCCGCGCCGTCGACGCGGATCGAGTTCTTGCCGCTGTGCGCCTGCGACGTGTCCAGCGATACCTTGCCGCCCTGGCTGCAGTCGGGCGCGTACGTCGTCCACGCCGCCTGATCCCACCCGGACTCGAAGCCCTCCGTGACTTGGGCGACCGCGGAGAGGGGTAGGAGAGCGAGCGCGAAGAGGGCTGGGCTGAGCATGGTGACGGTTGGACAGAGGATGTGCCTGAAGAGGGAGGATGCCTCTCAACTCCGGGGATCCATCACAGGACAGGACACGGCGGTATTTATTCCTCGCCGGCGACGGGACTTGGCAATTGAGCCTAAACGTCGCGATGGCCTGCACCCCGCAGAGTGTCGCTCGCCTGGATTGACGTCGACATCCCGTCCGAATATATATTGCCCGGAGGCTTATATCGCGATTACCAGATTCAGTCGTCCCCGCGGCACAGAGTTGGCCTGGCGGAGCCAAGCCATCCCTGTCCTGCCGTGATTTCGCACCCGGGTGATCACTCTCAGGCGGGAAACCGATTGGCGGTCGCGCGTTCGCCTGGATTGCCGGGGCGAGATCCAGCGGAGGGCGGAATTTGGAAATGGTGTGCAAAATGCTCTCTCTTTGGGCTGATGTACTATACACAGTATGTAATTGATGGAGTGAATCCATAGCATTGTCATGCCGAACCCCTGCCAAGTCTCCATTGTCCCACCAACCTAACGAGTCCCATTCTCGATCCAAACAAAGCCCCTGACATGGGTCGACCAACGCTTGGGCCAGGCCCCCCTGCTGTTCTCCATGCACATTAAGCTTACTTGTAAACATTAAGCTTCACATTAAACCAGTCCTCACTGAACCAGTCAATGAGCATGGCCCGTACTGCACTTGTGCCCAACCCCAAAAAGACATTCCCTGGCCATCTCACCAAGCACACAACTCTTGGCGACGTCTCCGCCAAAATGGCATCGCACCTAACCAAGGAGCGATTCCCTACTGCCAATGCTGGGATTGAGACTCGCTCCCATGGACGTACCCAGAGTCACACCCACCAGGCATGTTGAAGTTTTTCTCATTGGCCAGAAAGCACGACTGCTGGTCCACAAGCGGAATGTCTGGCTGCTGGTCCGTGGGCAGAAACGCCGGCTGCTGGTTTCCGGGCGAAAGCAGTGAGTGATGGTTATCGAGCATAAACTGTGGCTGCTGGTCCCTGGGCCAAATTGATGTTTGGTGATTCCCGGGCAGAGATTGTGACTGATGATTCCAGGGGAGGAATGGTGACTGATAGTTCCCGGGCTGCTGGGCCCTGGGCGGAACTGTCGACCGCTGGATCACAAGCCTCGAGTCGTCTCCACGCGGCGGCAGCCCCGCCATGTCAAGCGGAAACGCCGGCGCCATAGAGGCCAAAAGATTGTCCGCCGCGGTCGAGGCTGGGTCCATCGTGGTCGGGGCGTGCAAGGTCACGTATGGCCGTGGCTCCGGCACTGACAGTGGCATGATTGGAGCGCCAATCGGGAGCGTCGGGAACGTGCCAAAAGATACGGGGACGAAGGAGCCGGGGCTGGGGTGCGGAGGCACAGAGTGCCCAAATGCTTTCCAAAGCTGAAACAACTTGTCAACCGACTCTGCAGCGACAGAGTCCATGACCAGGGCGTCATTATACTCGATACGCCGCCCGGTGCGGGCCTCGGCGGTTTGACGGAGCATTTGTGGCAGCTCGCGCAGCATGAAATTCTGAAAGTCTATGCCGTTTAGGCGCTCAGGTGTCACGGGCTTGACATCTTCAATCTCTTCGAAATCTGGCTTCATATCAGCATGTAGGTCCCTATTGGCGAGACCCCAGGGGGGGTTCGGCGGACTTACAGGGTGACGGTATAGGTGCACCTGGGAAGAGAATTGTGTACACTTCTCTCCACTTCACTTCCTGCGACAGACCGCGTCCTGAATATCGCTGGGATCTCTTCAGTTGTCTTTGCTGTTCAGCCGTGATATCAGGCGCCGGATACCGACCCTTGATCTCTTGACAGTTTTCGGCAGCCTTGTGGGAGTCCAGGGCGTCTTTGTGCTGGAAGAGTTCCAGGCATCTCAGGCAGCGGGTGCCCCAGTGATATCGGTCGAGATGCTCTCTGGTGTGAATGAGTATGTGATGAACCGATATACGAGGACAACGTACCTTAAGCGATACACCGTCGGCCAAGAATGCGAAGCGCAAGTCTCGCGGTCCTGGAGATTGTATTTGAGACGGTCATGCTTGCGAAACGGGCATGCATATTTCTTGCCAGACTTGGGGCTTTGTTTTGACTGCGACGAGGATGGCCGATACCGGTCGGCATCGTCGTCGTCGTCTTGGTCGCCACTTGGTCGGCGGGAACGGCTTGGGCGTGACCTATAGCTACGAGCAATCTGAGGAGTGGTAGAAGACAGTGCGAGGCCTGATGCATCGCATGCGCCGTTAGCGGGGGATTGTCCTGCGGTGTGGCAGGAAATCAAGCGTGCACTGGACGGTACTGTAGGCGAAGGGAGGAAGTTGGGCTCGGGACCCATCACCCATTGTTCGCAGGCCGCGCGGGTGCCCAGCGGCGATTGTGGAATTTGGGTGACGGACGACTGCGCAAACTCGACCGTCTCATCTTGAATGAAGCGCCGGGCGGAAGAAACAGGACTTGTTGCCAGATAGGTCCGGGTCCGGACCTCAGAGGCGGCCGACGGTATCGCTCCCCCTGCTTCCATAGCTCCCCCTGCTTCGAAAGAAAAGATGGCACCGTGGGGTGGCGGTGTTGGGGGGTCAAAAGGTACTGGCAGTTCATGGAGTCGATGGGCCGGAGACGAGGGCGACAGCGGATGACGGTATGTTGACATTCGATCCGACGTCTGCGGTACTGGAACTGCAGAGGGGCCTTTCGTTCGGGTTCGGGCGGTAGGAGGTCGCGGAGGCCCCGCCTGGGCTATGCGGAACATGAAGCCGTCGGTGGGGTGTTTTCCGGCGACGCTTGTCTCTTCCTTTGCATCGGCGTGAACGAGGGCGAACTCTGCGATGGCCTGAGGGCTGCCGCCTTGGTTGCTATCGAAGCACTCGAGCATGGACCGAAGAGTGGATGCCATCTGCCCATCCCAGGAGAACCGGAGCTTCGCCCCTTCCGTGGCTTCTCGTCGGCACAACGCTGATTCCCAGGCGGCACGAACGAGGGGCTGATGCAGGAGTGCCATGACAACCAACTGCTGCTGCCAGTGCACCCTTTCCTTGCCTTGGTCAAAATGGGCCTCGACATGGTCCAGATAGTCTGTCTGGGAGTCGACGAGGGCAGAGCAGAAGCCACAGCCCCATACTTGTCTCTCCGCCAAGCGAAGGCCTAGGTCTATGGCGGAAGCAAAGAGCTCAGACCCATGAGCAATTTGGAGGTGCGAAGAGAGAGATGCAAGAGCTGGGCACGAGGCGCTGCAGTCATTGCACCGATATCCGTTGCTCTCACTGTGAACGGCACGCTCGTGGGCTCTCCAAGCCGCCTTTGCCTCGAAAGAGCTGTCACAAAAGGTGCAAAAGTAGCGATGACCAGGATCAAAGCCGCTCTTGGACCGGTCGGTTACCCAGGGGCTGATGGCCGAGACAGGCTCCGAGTTTGCAGAGTCCTGGCGAACAGACGAGAGCCTCGCCGAGTTGGAGAAGGTCGACATACACCGTAACCCCGACGTTGAGAAGACGCTCTCGGCAATCGAAGAGGTCCGGGTTGTCGTCGAGTCAAATGACGCCTGGGAGTCGCGTGAAGTCCGGTACTGCGATGTGATTGTGCCGCTGGCGGCCTTGCCCCGAAGAGCCAAGGGACCTGTGATGCGGTCATGGGGCCCCGTGTCGATGTCGATGGTCTCTGGCTCCGAGGTGAGGGCCGTCTGATGAACCACGCGCGGGGACGTTGGTGCCGAGTGTCCTTGTTGTTCAGCCATGGTGCCCGGTGGTGTCTACACTGGTTAGCTCAACCATGTTTCCGAAGAATCCGAGGGCTCCAACCTCTGGGACAGGAGGGGGTCATTCGAGATGCCGAGCCAAAGGGATGGTGGACAAGTTGATGGTGTTGAGGTCGCAAAGTCCCAGTCTCCAACAAGAAGCACAGCCGAGACGAAACATGGTGGCAGAGCTCCCGCACATCTGGGAGGATGCCGCCCTATATGCCATCTACAACATGAACCCAGCAGTCAGAGGGAGATGGCGTTGAGGACACGCGGCGAGGTGGGCTCGTCGCTGGACCACCGCTGCGGATCTCTTCAGGGGAATGTCAACTGGGATATATCCTATCATGCCGTGTCGTTGACAAGCTGACCGGTCGCGGGATTCAGGGCTGAGGGATCGCTTCGGGATTGGGCTAGTGTGTGGTGGTTGGCAGCCTGCCGATTGGTCAAGCCGAATGTTTCGAACCTTGTTTCCGAAGTCCTGCGATGCTCTCGGGCCCGACAGAGAGGGACACTCGCCCACACCCTCCCCCCAGCCATGACCATCGTGGCCTTTTGGAGGACTGCATCTGGAAGCATGTTGCGGCGCGGACAAACGCAACGTCTCGATCCCAGTGAGCCAAGGCAGAATCCCCGGGCGAGAACAACATCTTACCACCCACGCGAGTGCTGGGGAAGTCCACCCCAAGGAGTCAGGACGGGGTCAGCACGGGAGGTGCCATGTCCGGCAAAGGGCGAGCCCATCCCGGACGACGGGAGAGATGTCCAAGAGTGAGAGCCAGTCATCCATGGCTGGCATGCCACGACCGTTCCAGGAACCACAAACACCCATCGCCATGCACGTCGTCGCCAGGGGCGGGTCGTCGACAGGGCTGAAGGCGTCCGTCCATCGATGCGGCGGGGGTTGGACAAGTTCGCGCCCTGTGCCAATTGATGCCCTGCTCGGTCTTGGCTGGGGCCCGAAGGACACGGGGAGGCCGTCCTCGGATGTTGGATTGAGGTAGGTTGGTGGCTGTGAAATCGAGCTGACTGTGTTGTGGGCTGCTCCAAATTCCAATGAACAAAATTGCTTGGCGCACAGTTTAATTCCCAGGTGGTGAATGGTCAAGCCACTTCTGGCTTGGACATGTGTGGCTGGAGTTGTGGCTGTCCCAGCCCGCCCGATACGTACCCACCAGGATGTCAAGACTCGGCTCCACCCCGCCTGGCCCGTGCCCAAGCTTTGCAGGAAAAATTTCAAAACTTCTCGGGAAAAAAACAGAGCTCGACTCTCCTCGCAAAGAAAGTCGATGCCGCGGTGATATCGACGACCAATTGTGCCACCACGCGCACGAAAACCACCCCCCCCAACACCCCAGACGGCTTACCCTCGCATCACCTTCGCGATGGTCAACGTCAACTACCTGCTCTACGAGAGCGCCGTGGGCTTCGCCCTCTTCGAGGTCGTCCACCAGGCCGACACGGTCGGCCTCGAATTGCCCGAGGTCAAGGAGGCCATGAAGAGCCTCGACAAGTTTGGCAAGATGATCAAGCTCCGGTCCTTCAACCCCTGGACGTGCGTACCGCCCCGCCGCTATCGCGATTCCCCCCGCCGTTGCTGATGTTTCTCCCCAGTTCTGCCGCCCACGGTCTGGAGGCCATCAACCTGATCTCCGAGGGCATCATGCCCGACTTCCTCAAGTCCACGCTGGAGCTCAACCTTCCTCAGACCAGCGGAAAGAAGAGCAAGATTGTTCTCGGCGTCGTCGACAAGAGACTGGCGGGCGAGATCAGCTCGACCTTCCCCGGCGTGACCTGCGAGGCGGCCGACACGGACGAGGTCGTGGCCTCGCTGCTCCGCGGCATCCGCGTCCACGCCAACAAGCTGCTCAAGGGCCTCCAGGAGGGCGACATCAACCGCGCCCAGCTTGGTCTGGGTCACGCCTACTCGCGCGCCAAGGTCAAGTTCAGCGTCCACAAGAACGACAACCACATCATCCAGGGCATCGCCACGCTCGACGCGCTCGACAAGGGCATCAACGGCGGCGCCATGCGCGTCCGCGAGTGGTACGGCTGGCACTTTCCCGAGCTCATCCGCATCGTCTCGGACAACGGCACCTACGCCAAGCTGGTGGTGGCCATCGGCAACAAGACCACCCTGACGGACGACAGCGTGGACTCGATTGCCAACATTCTCAACCAGGACCAGGACAAGGCCGAGGCCATCGTCCAGGCCGCCAAGGTTTCCATGGGACAGGACATTAGCGCTCAGGATCTCGCCATGGTCCAGGACCTGGCCCGCAACGTCTCCAAGATGGCCGACTACCGTCGCATCTTGTCGGGCTCGCTCGACAAGAAGATGGGTGACGTCGCCCCTAACCTCCAGGTCATCCTCGGCACCCCCGTCGCCGCCCGCCTCATCTCGCACGCCGGCTCGCTCACCAACCTCGCCAAGTACCCCGCGTCGACGCTCCAGATCCTCGGCGCCGAGAAGGCGCTGTTCCGCGCGCTCAAGACCAAGGGCGCCACGCCCAAGTACGGTCTCCTGTACCAGAGCACCTTTATCGGGCGCGCCGGGCCCAAGGTCAAGGGACGCATCTCGCGCTACCTGGCCAACAAGTGCTCGATTGCCAGCCGCATCGACAACTTCTCGGAGCACCCCACCAAGCGCTTCGGCGAGGTGATGCGCGAGCAGCTCGAGCAGCGCCTCGAGTGGTACGCCAAGGGCACCAAGCCCATGAAGAACACGGAGGCCATGGACAAGGCAGTCAAGGCGGTGCTCGAGGACGGCGGCGATGACATGGCCATCGACAACGAGCAGATTGCGCACCCGGTCGAGGCGACGACGCCGGCCAAGAAGGACAAGAAGGACAAGAAGGACAAGTCGGAAAAGAAGGACAAGAAGGAGAAGAAGGACAAGAAGCGCAAGAGCGTGGCGGCCGAGGACGTCGACATGGAGGACGCGCCGCCGGCCGACGGCGAGCAAAAGAAGAAGAAGAAGCGGAAGTCTGTGGCGGCAGAGTAATCTCGGTTATCTTGCGGTCCTCTCTTGTTTTCTTCTCTCGGGCTTTTGGAGTTTATCTTGGGTTGGGTTGGGTCCAAACGGCGTTTACGGTTTTGAGTGTCAGAGTGTGTGTCGAGACGTCCATGTTGGTTCCAGGCTACGTATCCGTACTCGGAATGTTGTATCATCAATCATACCCATCATATAACGTACGGTAGCATGGATGGGAACGGCGTCCTGATTAGAAACCCGCTCCCGTGTCGTCTTGTGTCTGATGTCGTCTCGATGCTCGTCACCTGATCCCAGCCTTGATGTATCAGGATAAAATTATGCACACAGAATATATGGCCCTCTCCTCTGAGCCTGTCTGCTGGACCCAGTGAGCGCCTTCATAGATCTAAACGCCGCTGCGCCAAAGGTACCTAACCCCTTTCTCTGTGCCCTTACTGGCCAGCACTTGTCATATGTCACTACGCGCCCTCGCTGCCAAACTCGTGCGTCCACTCCTCGTTTCGTTTCAGATCAACTTCGGACACGGTCGGTCTGCTGGACTTGATGGCCTTGATAAAGTCCTTCTTTTCCACATACGGCTCCAGCAGCAGCTCCGACTCGACCTTTTCCCACGTCATCTCGATGGCCTCTGGGTCGCCGGGCGAGCAGGGCGTGTACTTTTCTACGTCGCCGTCCATGACCTGCACAAGGGATTAGCATCAGACAGACAGAGCAGGAAAACACGAAGGCTCACCTTTTTAAAGTGCGTCGCCTGCTGAATCTTGCGCACGGGCTGCATCAGCGCGTCCTGCACCACGATGGTGATGTCGGAGCCCGAGTACCCCTCGGCGGCCTTGGCCAGCTCGCGGAAATCCTCGGGCTTGAGCGCCGTGTTGGTGTCGCCGACGGCCAGCTTGAACATGGTGGTGCGCGCGGCCAGGTCGGGAAGGCTGATGTGCACGCGGCGCTGGAAGCGGCGGCGGATGGCGGCGTCGAGCTGCCAGGGGATGTTGGTCGCGCCGAGGATCAGCACGCCCTTGCTGTCCTTGCCCACGCCGTCCATCTGCACGAGCATCTCGGTCTTGATGCGGCGCGAGGCTTCCGACTCGCCCTCGCCGCGCGGGCCGCAGAGCGCGTCGATCTCGTCGATGAAGATGATGGAGGGTCGGTTTTCCCGCGCCATGGCGAAGAGTTGCTTGACTAACCTGGAGTTCAGAGATGTTAGAGGGGCTTCTGGGATAGGAGAAGGGTGGAAGAGACTCACCGTTCACTCTCGCCCATCCATTTGCTGACCAGGTCCGAACTGCTCACGCTGAAAAACGTGCTGTTCGCCTCCGTCGCCACCGCCTTGGCCAGATAACTCTTGCCGGTACCGGGCGGCCCGTACAGCAGAATCCCCTTCCACGGCTGCCTCTTGCCCTGAAACAGATGCGGAAACTTGATGGGCAACAACACCGCCTCCTTGAGCGCCTCCTTTGCGCCCTCGAGCCCCGCCACATCGTCCCACGACACATTCGGCCGGTCCTGGAGGATAGCACCAGCCAGCGCGCTCCGCAGCTTCTTGCTCTCCTCATCCACAGGCTCGGCACCACCACCGTCCACGCCGTCCTTGCCCTTGCCCGTCCCACCGGTGGTGGCGCCGTTAGCACCCACCATCCCCGGCTTCTTCTTCTTGCCGTCCGCGTCCGACAGGTGCGCCTTGAGCTTCTCGGCCCGGTCCATGTACTCGCCCGTCTTGGCGCGGATCATCTCTTTGGATTTGGGGTTCTTCTCCCATTTGAGCGCCAGCATGAAGAGCTCGAGGGATGCGTAGTAGAGTTGGTAGGCCTTGTCGTATTCGGCGTTGTTGTCGGCTTCGATGGCTTTGCGCACCTCTTGGATGGCTCGGCCGAGGAAGTCGGTGTTTGACATGGTGGGCGGTGTGTTGTGGGAGGAGGGGGGAGGGGGGAGGGTTGGCCGCGGGGAGGGCGGCGAGGTGGGAATTGTCCGCGGCGGGATCGGGGGGAGGGAGGTTGTCGGTGTTGCAACCGGGCGGGTCGGGGTGGGTCAGTCGTGAGGAGGTCGTTGGTCAGTCGTGAGGAGGTCGTTGGCGAGGTATGGTTTCGAGAAACACGGGATTCAGGGTGTTGTTTGGCGGTCCGTGGGGGGGATGCCGCGGAGGGAGTCGAGACAGAGTTGGCAGTCGAATCTTGGTTTCGGCGTGGCCGTCGTGGTTGTTGTTGGCGAGGAAGCGCTAGCGCGGGGTCATGTCCGCTGACGCCACTTGGGTCTTCCCTGCGGCGGGGTGGGATTCTGAATCTGTTAGTGCACAGGCATGTATCAGGGCGAAAGGGCTAACAGGCAAAACACTCAGGCAGCAGACATCGCCAGCATCAATGTCCCCTTCTCTCAAAGACTTGGCAATTTCAACACCACAATCGCCCCAAAGAAGCAGCTGCCTGGCCAAGATATTTTACAAGGGGCTTGTTCTCACAGCCGTGCCACTCTGAGCTGTGTGTTGATATCTGGAGATACGCACTTGACGGTTATTATCCGTCTCTTCGCTTCGCTTCGCTTCCCTTCCTCCCTCACTCATCAACCCGTCAAAAAATGGCCGATATCCAGCAACGGCTTCAGGCCCTGTCGGAGGAGTACACGAAGCTGCAAAAAGGTCCATAATCTTCACAAACCCGGGAGATGTGCTTTGTGCCTGGCTGACCTTGCAGATCTCGGAGATGCCGTGCAGTCGAGGCAAAAACTCGAGGCACAAAAGCAGGAAAATCTCGGTGTCCAAACGGTCCGTGATATCTTTGGAAGCAAGCCCGATAAAGCGTTGACCTAAAAAAATCAGGAGTTCGCCAAGCTCAAGGACGGCGAGACCATCTACAAACTGATCGGCCCCGTACTGCTCAAGGCAGACCGGGGCGACGCCGAGAGCACCGTCAAGGGCCGCTTGGAGTTTATCAGCAAGGAGATGTGAGCAACAGAAATGGTATCTTGTGTGAAAAATGCGCTGCTGACTATATTGACCAGCACCCGCCTCGAGGCCCAAATCAAGGACGTCCAGGCCAAGATGGAGGTGAAGAAGACCGAGATCATCCAGATCCAGACGGCCGCGCAAGCCGGCCCCGGAGCCCAAGCAGTGCAAGCATGAAAAGGGGCACACCAAGAAAATAAAAGAGCAGAGAGTTCCGTCATTCCTCGCACTGAAACCACCGGCATCCTGTCCCATGTGTACCCAGTCCTTCCATCCCTCCATTTTTTATCCAAAACATCCCGTACCTTGAACGCCACACCGGCTCAACCTACCCAACAGAGGAGACGCCCCCTAGTTGAGAGCCATGATAGTGAACCCCCACGGGAGCCCATTCGTCTTGCACGGCCGCGCACTCACCCACGCAACACTGTCACTCAACGCCTCCTGTCCCAGCCTGCCCAGCGGCAAGTTCTCAAAGTGCCCCGTCTCGCGGTCCTCAATCGTAGCCATGACAAAATCCGCCAGCACGCCCTTGGTGTAGCACGACGTCAGCAGCGGGCTCGCGCCGATCTTGTCGAGCATGTTGCGGCGCTGGTCGCTCTCGGCAAACAGCTGCGTCTCGCGCAGGAGCACGCACGACGTCAGCTCGGCGCGCGTGGCGTGCAGGCGCTGGAAGAGGGTGGCCAGGCCGCCGACGCCCTGGGTGAAGAGGCTGGCGCGGTCGCGGTCGTCGAGGGCGGCGAGGGCCGAGGGGTCGGGCGAGGTGACGAGGGCGAGGGAGGCCGTGTCGAAGATGGAGTGGAGCATGCGCGAGAGGGTGGGCTCCGAGGCGAGGAGGGCGTGCGGGTCTGGGAGGGCGTAGATGATGGTGATCTTGGTGAAGCTGTCGCGGAGCATGGCGAGGAGGGTGGTGTCGGGCGGGATGGCCAGCCGGCCCATGTCGAAGACGAGGCTGTTGAGGGAGGCCTCGACGGCGGCTGGGGGGTGGTTGTTAGTGGGTGATGGCTGGATGGTGGGATGGGTTCTTCCTTGCCTTCACATTTGGTGGTCATCATCTTGATACTGGAGGTGTGGGCAGCTTGACAAGTTCATGTCAAATCTGCGAAAGATGGTGACTGGTCTCTGAATGACTGGTCCAGTCGGCTGTGGTCACGGTGCGGGTCTACCCTAGCGTGGGAGTCGAAGAGCCGGGAACCGAAGCCGAAAGCCGGCCCTCTCTCGCCCTTATGAACCCCCACATGATGTCTCGTCCCGTCACTTGTGTGCTCTCCCGCGAGTCTCGGCCATGTCGTTATCGGCAAAGACGGCTGGGGCTTATCGGTGTGCCTCCGTGTGCCTCGATGCGAATAGTTGCTGCATACCGGGGACGGGAACAGGTTCCAGCCGAGAGAGATGGGGGGGGCTTTCGGCTGTCGGAGTGGTTCCTTGTCCCGCAAAGTCCCGAATCCGTGCATTCAATGCATCGACGGTGGCTTGAAGGTATTTTGACAAGCCGGGGTCCGTCCGGCCCCGGACTCTGGCCTCGGGGCTCTGGACTCTGGGGAAGTCCTGGTGGACGGCTCTGCGAAGCAGGTCTGCATTCTGGTGGGGGTCATGCAGTTGCTGCAGAAGCTGCCGCCGAACAGCATTGGCAGCCGGTTGCGGAGCCCTCGTCTCGAGTTGCTCAAAGCTGGGACCTGTGGGTGATGAGCCAAGGTCGAGTCTCCATTCTCCAACAGTTGTGATCAATCCAGCAGGTGGCCCGTGCTCCTCTTCGATCTTGATGATTCAGCTTTCCTCGATGCCCCGCCAGCAGGCGCCTGAATGGAGGGGTCGTCGCCTCTTTGAGATGGCATTCGGCACACGCAACACCACACCACACCACAGCAGCCAGTGGGCGACCACGCGCGTCCACTTCTGGAATCCCAAGACTCGTCTCCCTTGCTTTGTCCGCGTCGTCATCCAGGCAGCCCCCATCGCCGCCGGAAATGAGTGCGTGCAACGCCTCACCCGGCTCCTCGCCCTGATCTCGACCGAGCTGCGACACCACATTCAACATCGCCAGTTCGACATTTGCAACCATCCCGACGCCAACACCTAGCACCTCCATCCGTCATCCCCTCCCCTCGCAGAAATGGCGTCGACAAGTCGCTACGAGGAGGGTCGCCCCATGAGCACCAAGGAGCTCAACCAAAAGGCCTCCGAGTTTGATTGGAATCCCAACATTGAATTCCGCTTCTGGACTCGCGCTGCAGAGGCCATCCATCATGAGGTACGCGCCCTCCCCTTCGCTTGCCCTTCCCGCGCCCCTTAGACCAGCTGCTGACCCTCTCTCCTCTCTCCTCCAGGGACTAGTCTACCTCCGAGAGGGAAACGAAGCCCACGCCTACGTTGTCTTGCAACGATACACGGTCCTCGTCGTCGAAAACCTCCGATCGCACCCCGAAGCTAAAACCCCCGAGGGACGAAAGGCGCTGAAGCCCCTGATCAGCCGTATTCCCACCGTCCTCAGCATTCTCGAATCTCTGAAGCCTGGCCTCGAGCAGTCGTACAACGAGTGGATCAAGGTGCACGCGACCCAGCGGGACAGCGAGGCCAGTGGGAGGAAGAGGTCGGGTTCTTCGTCGTACGCCCGCCATGCAGCCAGGGATGCGGCGCTCTCGTGGAATCACGCGTCGCCAGCCAACATTCTGGACGCATCCGAGCACCATGAGCTTGCCGTGGATCTGGCCAAGAAGGAGATGCACCGTCGGCGGCGGATGGCGGGCTTGACCGACGAGGAGGTTTCGAGGCGCCGAGCCGCTGGGTTCTGGGACAAGGCTGCGGCCTCTCGGTTCATGGACGACGAGGAGCTTAGGAGACAGATGGAGTCGACACGACGACAGCTGGATCGTTCCAGCACTGCCAGAGACGAGGAGGCCGACCGGGAAAGCCGATCAGACTCTGTCAATTATTACTACCCCACCATCAACAAGTCCTCGCCCGTCTCCTACGATTCCAAGAAGCCCCAGTCCAGTTTCCAGAGGCCACCGGCAGCGCGAGACGAGGCAAGGATACAGCCGCCCCGTCCGCCAAAGGAGTCCCTCAATCACTCCTGGCCTGCCATCACGGCAACGCCACCGCTTCCCGACAAGAAGCCCCTAGCCAACGACCTGCCCCCGCCCTACGACCCACCCAAGGAAGACCTCCCGCCCCTCCCTCCCAAGCATGCCGAGGGCACCGTAAAGCAGCGGAGGATCACCTTCCGGCCGGCAGCGTACCTGGAGAGCGGCGAGCCCATACGGCCCGTCTTCCTCCCCAGCTCGCTGCGTCAGGCGTTCCTCGAGATGGCCGCCGACAACACCCGCCGAAACCTAGAGATGTGCGGCATTCTCTGCGGCACGCTCGTTAACAACGCGCTCTTCGTATCCTGTCTGCTCATCCCCGAGCAAAAGTGCACGTCGGACACGTGCGAGACGGAGAACGAGAGCGCCATGCTGGAATACTGCATCACAAACGATCTCCTCATTGTCGGCTGGATCCACACGCACCCCACGCAGACATGCTTCATGAGTTCCCGTGACCTCCACACTCAGGCTGGCTACCAGGTCATGATGCCTGAGAGCATTGCCATTGTCTGCTCGCCTCGGCACAAGCCCTCGTGAGTTCCCTGTGCCCGTATTCGTGATGGTGGACTGACAGATGGACAGGTGGGGCATCTTTCGACTGACGAACCCCCCCGGACTCCCCCACATCCTGGCTTGCAAGCACAACGACACCTTTCACCAGCACTCGATCGACAACATATACACTGACGCCGG
Source organism: Podospora tetraspora (assembly GCA_027943155.1). Lineage (NCBI taxonomy): Eukaryota > Fungi > Ascomycota > Sordariomycetes > Sordariales > Podosporaceae > Podospora > Podospora tetraspora. The sequence goes on from JAQKAE010000007.1 coordinate 446,125, forward strand.
CCAGCCGGGGGGACACGTCATTGAGTCGAAGAACCTCGATTATGACGTTCACGATTTGCGGCCAAAGCGTTAGGGGCGCCGGGGTGCCCACTCTGGGTAACGACGTCGATGATGATGAGTACTGGGTTCGGTCTTTATCCGCCTCAGTTCGTGGGAAAGGGGAATCGAGGTTCGTACCTCGGGTGGCTAAACTACATAGCGATGGCGTCTTTGGAGTTTTGGTATGGACGGGAAGGTCAACGACCAACTGCCCCGCGCAGGGGAGAGTTTCCGTGAATTCGCCGACATGTTTGCTCTGCTTCTGGTAGACAGAACAATAGAAGCAGTGGCTCAGGCCAACGCGGTTTTGACTTGACCCCTGGTTCCAACTGTGAGTTCTCATGCAACTCGCTATGCAAGTTGTCTTCCCCTTGGCGGATGACCTTCGGTCAGTACCCCTTTTCATCCGCCGTCTCAATGCATGCATGGCACCTTCAGCGTACGTCTGGGGACGCCCGCGCGGGGCCTGCTGTATGTAGGTGAAGATAAGTCTCTCCGGACAGTCTCCCCATCGCAGGCGCGTTGGCATCTGTTCTCGACGCACGACTTTGAGACGCCCGCGCATTCTGTATGTAAGTGCCGACATGTCTCCCCGGACAATCCCCATCGCACAAGCGTTGGTGTCCCTTCTCTTGGGAGACTGCTCGTCTCCGCCGCCATGCGGTTGATCAAGGGCTTCGCAACGGACGTGGAATCTTTCAGAACCAGCCATCCGAAACCACCATTGCATGTATCCAGCAAGTTCCACGGACATAACCCCAGAAGCATGACATTGTCCGCGTACCATCCTCGGGGACATCGATGTTCATCCACTATGCGTTTGTCAGTACTTTGGGTCCCGGGACCTGGCTTGTGATGGCGTCTTGTATGTGTCGTTGTTCTTTATATAGACCGTTTCTCACTCCCTGCCGCCGCCCCGCCCAGCCAAAGGGCATTATCAAGACGACGCCCCGACGCCCGCCCCCCGCCATCACCCCGTAGAGACACTCCGACCGTCAAGCCAACACACACTTCATCTACACCCGCCGCCTCATCCGCCGTTGCTGACCCCCACGCACACACAGTCCGGCAGCAGCTTGGTCCCCCAACACATCGACCCACCACATTCAACATGTCACTCCCCCGCGGCTACCCATCCCCCAACCTGGCCGCACAATACGACCAGGTCTTCCTCGCACAGGCCTGGGACGACGAGTGCCGGCTGAGGGCGCGACAAAAAGCAACAAGGAACACGGCCCTCCGCGCCAAAGGCAAGAGCACGGCTCCGCCCATGCCCAGGCGGACCGGTCGGGGCTGCCTCGCCCGGATCGCCGCGGCGTTTGGGTTCGGCAGGAAGGGCCTGAGGAGCTGTCTGCGACGGGGGGGGGGGGAGGGGAAATGGCAGCGAAACGTCAGCTTTGCCGAGTCACCACCCGCCGTCGTCCTGGTTCCCAATGTCAATAGGGGGATCAAGGTGTCGGTGGCCCGGGTACGGGAGGTCGGGCCTGGGGGGATCGCTAGTATGGGAGAGGGCCGAGACCTTAGCAGCGAGGCGCTTCGGCCGGATCCGGCTCTTGATGTTCCTAGTAGGCGGTGACCCCGGACGTCGCGGAGCACCTAGCTGATGGCATGATGTACAGAGCCAGCCGGTCTCCCAGCCGGTGGTCGCGTCGTCCTCTGGATCACTAACCCTGACGCTGACGACACCCTCTCCGACACAACCACCGTGCATCCTGGCTCGGATGAGGATTCCATCACCTTGTCGAACTCTGACTCTATGCCCTCCACGACGTCGTCGACAGTCTTTGGCGAAGTCCGCTCCGACACAACCACCGTGTATCCTAGCTCGGACTCGGACTCCGTCATCTCTTCGGCGTCGTCGACACATCTCGGCGACGTCTTCTCCACCCATGTACATCCATCGATGCGGAACCTAACAGGGACCGGTCATGTCCCGTCGAGATTGGATACTATCTCCAAAACGTCCGAGACATACACTGGATCGCCAGGACAGACGCCACATGGCTGAACCTCTAGAGCTGGAATGAACGAAGCTATTCCCAAAGTACGGATCGTCATGGGTGAGAACAAGAACCGACCGCCCGGCTTCAGGATGCCAGATGATCGCGTCCCGAGAAATATCGCCAGGAAGCAATACCGAATATCATTTGCAACCTGAAACTCATACAAGAACGTCCCACCCCATCCACCCCCCAATCTACCACAGAGCGTGTGTCTCACGTCCTCTCCCCCGACAGCGCCAGATTCTTATTCCCCTTTGCCCCCGCCAGCGCGCCGAAGTACTTGCCCGACACGTCCTCGAGCGTTGACCCGCCGACGGTCTTTCCGATGAGCGTCCCGATGAGCTCGGCGTGGGTGATGACGCCGAGGCGGAGGGCGTCGTGCAGGAGGGAGGGGAGGTCGTGCTGGGTTACGCCGCGGCGGATTCGTTCTAAGGGGTGTTAGTCTCTGGGTGGGTGAGGGTGGGGGAAAGGGGGTGGGGAAAGGGGTGGGACGCGGACTTTTCATGACGGCGTCTCGTCCCTTGCGGAGCTTGATGGTGTATTTGACGAGGGAGGAGGCGGGGTATTCGGTGGTGAGGCCGATGGGGTGGCCGAGGCTGGTGATGGTGTAGTCGAGGCCGTGTCTTTCGCTGCTGAAGGAGAAGTAGGCTTTGGGTTCTGGGGGGTGTCAGGGGCCATCTTTTGGAATGGTCGAGGGAGGCACAGTCTATACCATTCTTTTCATCCACGCGCTTCTGATTCACGACCTCGAGACCGAGGGCTTCTGGCTCGACGCCCGCGTTTTGAAGGGTCGTGCGGATGATGTCGTCGTCCTCTGTTCTTGCTGTCAGTTCTCATACAATCACTCCTTGGCTGATGGGCTGGGGATGACAGACTGTAGATCATGAGACCATGCTCAAACCGAGACTGCCCCGAGTAGCAGATGAGGAAGAACGAATCGACAAACCCAACGAGTCGGACCTTTCCCGACCAGCGCTCGCCGTTGATGAGAATGTCCCAGGGGTGGATGTCACTATCTTGTCAGCGTCTTGACATGTACAAGTCCAGCCCGACGGACTCACTAATCGCACTCGACGCTCTTCTGGTCAATGGATCGGTCAAAGACCTCCAAGACGCGATGGTACGACGCCATCCAGGCGTTCAAGGGCCAGTGCCGTCTGGACACCAAGACTCGCGAGATGGTGATGGGAAGAGGCCGGTCTTCCTCGTCGACAGCGTGAGGGCCATGGCGTCAATCTCGGGGTTAAGTTTCTTACAACCACCCGCTACGAGAAGTCGATGGACTTACTCCACCCAGCCCGCCAGACCAACCATCAGCTGCGAGAAGAGGGGTTCGGGCTCCCGCCTCGGGGACCAACCACGACGGAGAGATGGCTTCGCACCCGAATTGTGGCTGGCTGCCCAACCCCCGCTTTCAACACCCGCATCAAGCGCGAGGCCAATTTGGAGGGGTTGGTGTTGGCGGTATTGGGCGAGAAGAGGCCGAGACGATGCAGGTTGCCATGATGTACGACACGGATGGGGCAATGATGGGCCGGGCTGGGTTGGTGGGTGCATTGGGTCAAGGTGGGGATGCTGGGAGATATTGGATTTCTCTCGGATTTGTTGTGGACGATGAGGGGCGTAATCTCTTCCTTGTCATGAGAGAGAGGGAGAAAGACAAAGTTCGGGACCCCTCGCACTGCTCGTCCCTTTCGCGCTTCCACCTGCCTCACAAACACCAGACTGTCACGACCCGAGGTCAGCCACGAGCCTCAACTTCTTCTCAAAGCCCTTTTCCTTCCTCAACACCACAACCCAGCCCCCACAATGTCCACCCCAACCCCCGCCCCCACCTCCCCCACCCCCGACGCCCTCTCCCGCATTCCCACCGCCGTCTTGGACCTCATGCAAGCCAAAGACCTCTCCCCCGCCGCCCTCTCCCAAATCCTCCACGACATCGGCGCCTCCCCCTCCAAGCTCCGCGCCCTCCTCAACCTCTGGTTCGTGCCCACCTTCCGCCCCACCTTCATCGCCTCGCCCGAACACCACCACGCCTCGGGGCTCGCCGACGTCGAGATCCCCGCCCCCTCTGCCGCTTCCACGACGCAGACGCCCTACCGCATGTTTGACCTCGCTACGGGGAACTTGGTTTCGTATCCCGTGGTTGGGGGAGGCGCCGGCGGGCAGTATTGTATGCTTTCGCATCGGTGGAAGGGGGTGGAGTTGTTGTTGGGGGACATTGGGCGGGCGAGGGCGGGGGACATGGAGAGGGCGAAGGCCAAGGCGGCGAGTGGTGGGGGGATGGGAGGGGGGTTGAGGCAGAATGATGTGCAGTTGGTGCTGGAGCAGTGCAGGATTGAGGTGGAGGAGCAGGAGGGGGTTGTGGAGTGGCTGGGGGGGATTAAGGGTGCTGATGCGCTGGAAGGGTTGCTGGATCGGAGGTTGGTGGTCAAGGGGGTGGAAGGGGGTTTGGAGTGGGCGAGGGGGGAGGCGGATGAGGCAAGGACGAAGTTGAGGTTTGCCGAGATGGAGGGGGAGGTTTTTGAGGAGTTGATTGGGAAGGTGAAGAAGGAGGAGGGAGAGGGGGAGCAGTCGAACAAGGGAGGACAATCGAGCCGAGTGGTGGACAAGATGAAGGAGAAGGTCGCGAAGTCTGCGAAGAAGCTGGAAACGGCAAGGGCCAAGTACGCCGCTGCCGAGGAGGACATTGCCTTCTTCCGCGCCCAAAGCCGGCTCCGAGACGCCCTGGACGATCTGGTGTTGCGATTGCAGCGTTGGAAGTCGGCCATCAAGCTCGACGAGGCGATGAAGGAGTGCGACAGGATCTTCAAGACAAAGCTCTTCCAGCGCCGAGAGAGGTGCTACTTCTGGACCGACACATGCTGCATCGACAAGACCAACGCTGGCGAGCTAAGTGAATCGCTGTCGCTCATGGGGGACTGGTACGCGCAGGCCGAGTTCAGTTTGGTGCAGTTGGACGCTGCGTCCTTGGACGAGGATCCCATCTGGGACTGGAGACGCTTCAAGTCCAGCACAAGGGTTGACCCTCCGCTGACTGCCGCGCTGGCGTGGGGAGAGAAGAAAAAGGTGGCGGGCTTTGAGGACATTGCAAAGTCCAAGCCGGAGTGGTCCGACAGAGCGTGGACACTGCAAGAGCTGGTCATGAGCAAATCGACCTACTACGTCAACTCGGAGTGGGAGCCGTTATCTCGACCGGTTGAAAGCCTTGGGCACTTGTACCACCTCGTCCCTTTCATATCTTTTTACACGCAGCGCGACACCAACAACGTCTACTCGGAGGCAGCAAATCCCATCGACTGCAAGCTTCTTCAGGATCTCTTGGTTGACCACGTCTTGCCCGTGGAGCTGAAGGAGGTGCACAGCAAGACAGAATCCTCTCACACCAGTCCCCCCAGGGGTGGCAGCTCAGAGAGCATCTCGGCCAAGGCAACGAGGGAGTTCGCCAGGATCGACACGGCACAGCACCTGATCATGGTGCTTGACGGCATTGGGGTTCGTTTCCCAAAAGACATGGGCCTCGAGACTGCCACCTCCGAGATGGCGCGCGTGGTCTACCTAGCCTCGGCAGATCTGGCCAGTGGAAGTGCAGAGGAAAGTTCTCTCAAGCTCTTTGGACGGCTGAAGACTCGACTCGGAGCCACGACAGACGTTGCATCGAAAAAGGAAAAGGAGAAGCAAGTCCAACACATTATCAACTATCTCCTCAAGCGCCTCGTCGACGAGACCCTCGACATCATCCTGGACGACAGGGAGTACATCGCCCAGTTTGGCCAAGTCGAACAGCTTGTGGCTTGGAAGCACGGAAAGCGTCGCACCGGATTCGCCGCCTCAAGTGTCCTGGCGGTCTCGGGAAAGCGAAAGGCCACAGTGGCGACGGATCGTGCGTACGCCTTGATGGGCATCCTGGGTGTACGGTTTCCCACCTTTCCCGCCGAGGGTTATGCCATGGCCCTGGCACGTCTCCTGGATCAAGTCGTCATCTCGCACAGCGACATCACCGTCTTCAACTGGTCTGGAATGGATATGGGGAGCCCAATTCGCGGGCGGTCCTTGTATCCCTCGACCCATCTGGCATTCAGCATCTCCGATGACGAAAGCTCCCGGCACTACAACCTGCTGTTGTCCTCTCAAGTTCGGACCAAGATGAACGACATCATGGAGACATACAACGGCCTCATCAATGTGCTACGACGAGCTATTGAAGCTGTCAAGGACAAGCAGCAAAAAGATCTTCCGTTCGGCTGGATCGTCCAGATCATTCAGCTCATCCGCATCTCGGCGTTCAAGTCTCTGCAAAACGAGCTTGAAAGCATTTCCAAGATCACCGGGTACGTCTTGAAGAACTGTGTCAAGACGATCCAGCTACCGGAAAAGGTGGAGGGCCCCGGCAAAGAGGGAGTCGAAGAGACCGGAAAGGCCAGTATGTTCTCACTTCCGTCCCTCCCCAGCCCGTCCCTGTCGATGCCAAGTCCCTCTCTTTCCATGTCGAGCTTCAAGTTTGGCGGGGGAAAGAAAGAGGAGCCCGCCGCAGACTCGGCCAAAAAGACATCCAGACTCTCCTCGTTCGGCAAAACGCCCTCCTTCGGCTTCGGAAAGACTCCTGCCCCCGACCCAGTCCCCGAGGCCAAGCCGACGCCCCCTCCTCCGCCACCATCGACAACCGCCCCTCCCCCAGCCGCAGAACCGCTCCCCGTCACGCCCACCTGGCAAACCCACGACGCCACTGTCACTGCCCACCTCACGCACCTCACCACCCTCGCCAACGACCCATCTCCGCCCGACATCCCGCCCCCCAACCCGCACCCTCTTCCCACCGAAATCCTCACCACCGACCTCTCCATCCTCACCGCCGCGCCCACCACACCCCATCACCCCAGCGCCCACCACCCCATCACCAACCTGAACACGCCGTCCCACGACGACGAGACGAACAACATCTCCCCCAACCCCATCACCCTCTCCACCTCCGGCATCTCAGCGCAATTCGACATCCAGCGCGTCATCCTCACCTTCCTCTCGCACGCGCAGCTCCGCGCGCGCGTCACGCGCGCCGTGACGCCGCGAGACCGCGTGTCGGGGTGGTGTTCGATCTCGACGGGGTTCGCGCGGGTGGTGGCAAGTTTTGCGTGCGAGACGCGGTTGCTGGCGCAGGAGCTGGACGCAGTGGAGGGGGTGGAGACGCGGGTGCTGAGGGAGGGGGGCAGGGCAGGGACGCGGGGGGGGAGGATGTTGGGGGCTATGGTGGAGGGGGAGAAGGCCGGTGATGGTGAGGAGGGGGGGTATACGAGCGAGGAGAGGTTGGTGACGAGGATGATTGAGTTTATTCAGGAGAAGGAGGTGGGGTTGGTGGCGGGGGAGTGGTGAGTTCCATCTTTTTTGTGTTACCGGTAGAGAGACTGACGATGGTCGCAGGGTCCTCGCGCGCTTCTCCGGCGTCCCCGGAGCGAAGTGGTTCCTCTGCCACCTTGAGCTGGGCGCAGCCAAGGGCGAGCTCTACGGCCATCGAATCCCCACTTCCGAGATCGACTTCTCCAACTCTACGCCGGAACCAGGCCTCGTCAAGGCCTGGCAGACGTACATGGAACGCAAGAAGGAAAAGATGTGCGACGTCCTCGACCGCTACCTCCGGAGCCGCATGTCGGCCAAGGAGAGCGAGGAGCGCCTCAGCTTCGGCATGAAGACCGTCGCCGAGGCGAGCAAGTACATGCCGGAAGGGTATGGATTTCCGGGTGGTGCGGCTAAGAAGATGGTTGATGAGGAGGCGACGCTGGTTGACGACGGGTCGGATGACGAGGATGACGGGGTGTCAATGTTTGACGATCTGCTGGACAAGGGCAAGGTCACGGCGAGGGCGTTTGCGGACTTTGCCATGATGGCTGGTGTGGAGGCGTGGTTCGACAGGAGTGCGCAGAGCCTGGAAGCGAGTTTGAATACGTCGGTGCTGAAGAAGACGCCGCAGAGGTTGAGGACGGCGGTCGAGCATATGAACGACAACAGGGGCTCGGGGTTTTTGCCGGCCATGTTTCACGCATCTACGGCTGTGCTGATGATGTGAGCTTTTGATTGCAGGATTGATATCTTTCTCCAGGGGATCTAGGGTTGATTGAAATTTATCTTCCGTTGCGGATGTGACAGTTTGGGGGGGGGGGGTTTGTTTACCTTGCCCCTTTTCCCTCGGCAGCAGAACCCTGTACCTTGTCTGTTCAATTATCTACCATGCCGACAGAGACATCCTTGGCAAGAGATTTTGGGGACTTGGCTGGACCCTGGTGAGATGGTTACCTCCTGAGTTTAACAAACCTTGGGTTGTGCATGGTGCAGTCTGAGAAAACAGCCCGTTGACTTGTCCGGATAGCGTCCTTTTACCGAAGCCAATCCAAAAACATCGGTTTTGCCAGTCTGGTCAATTTCTTTTGGTATTTTTGCCTGCAGAACATAATGCTACATCAACAACGGTCTACCACCAAGACACTGTCACAGTCAACCATTTGATCTTTACAAGCCCAGTCTCCCTCCGCCCAACGACAGCGACCGGACCTGCCTGACCAGGGCACCAAGAGTCAAACCGCTTCCAGGAATTCGAGCCCCATATATCCTTTCCAGCACCACAGCCACAGCAACAGAGATCGATGACTCTGGATGACCTCTTGTCCAGCGCGAAACGGCAACGCCACTCAGGGCGATGGCCGTGAAGAAGGCAAGCCATGTCTTGGAGCTCCCGCGCTTCGCGATGGTGGGCTTTGTGGGCGGTCCCTGATCATGTCAGCACCTCAACCAGACATTTGGGGGCGGTGTCAACTCACCCGGTACACCCAGTCGGCTCTTGTTGGAAACAGGCTCGTCCACCAAAAGTGGCCCGAGGACCAAGGATAGAGCATGCCGTTCCAGCGCTGCGTCTTTTTCCCGGCGACTTCCACTGGAGCATCGAGTTCCTTGTTGTACCAGCTCTGGCACTGTGTCGATGACCAGATCATCTCGTGCAGCTTCTGCTGGGTCTTGTCGATCCACGCCTTTTCGGCTTCCGGCTTCACCTCGACCACGCTGGCCTGGCCTTCGAGCAGCGGCTTGATGACCCTCAAGGCGTGATTGACGGCGTTTTCGATCCAGATAACGTTTGATGTATGAGCTGTCGCGCTGTTCGGACCTGTGATCGGTGTCAGCAACCTCTTGTTGAGAAAGATGGGGGAACAAACCGAGAGGGAAGAAGAAGTTGGGATGTGAGCTGACGCAGAGCGTCTTGTACGCTCCCAGTCCCCCGGTATTCTCCCAGTGCTGGTGAAGAGTCTCGCCACCTCTTCCCACGACCTCGACACCTTCCAGGAGCTCATTCATCTCGAAGCCGTTTGCCAGCACAATGACATCTGCTTCCACCACCTCCCCGCTCTTCAATCTCACCCCCTCCTCGACAATCTCCACCGCCGGCTCGTCCGTCAAAACAACGTCCTCCCGATGCAGCGCCTCCAAATACCCCGTGTCAAACACCCTCCTCTTGCACCCAAACTCAAACTCCGGGATCAACATCCCCCAGTACTTCTCCGGCGCCGTCGCCTTCATGTACGCCTCCGACGTCTTTTGGTTGAACTTCCGAATCCACCGATTCCGCACCGGAAACGACAAATACGCCATCTCCGCCACGCAAAACACAATCCACCTCTGCAGCGCCAACATCCCCGGCGTCCACTGCAACACCTCCCGCGCCCACCTCGGCACCGTCTCATCCACCGGCGGCATGATCCAGTGCTTGGCCCTCACAATCTGCGTGACCCTCTCCACCCCCATCTTGACCAGCGCCGGAACAATCTGCGTGGCGGTACACCCATTCCCAAAAACCACCACCCTCTTCCCCTCCAACCCCACGTCGTCTTTCCACCTTGCCGAGTGCATCGCCCCCCCTTGAAACCTCTCCAGCCCCGGTACATCCAGCTCCCTTGGCTTGGAAAAATGCCCCGTGCCCGAAAACAAAAACTGGCACTCATGCTCGTACGTCCCACCCCCCTCCAAATCCCGCACGGTAAGCACCCACCTCCCCCTCTCCTCGTCCCACACCGCGCGCTCCACCGCGCTGCGGAACGACATTTTGTCGACGAGGTCGTAGTCGGCGGCGACGCGCTCGAGGTACGCGCGCAGCTCGGGGCCGGTGGCGAGGATGCGCGTCCAGCGCGGGTTGGGCGCGAACGAGTAGCTGTAGAGGGCAGAGGGGACGTCGCAGGCGGCGCCGGGGTAGCGGTTCAGGGTCCAGGTGCCGCCGGGGGAGGGGGAGGTGTCGAAGAGGCGGAGCGAGGTGATGTTGTACCAGCGGCGGAGGGTGGCGCCGAGGCAGATGCCCGAGAAGCCGGTACCGATACAGGCGAATTGGGTGTACGAGGGGGGAGAGGTGGTGGCCATGGTGGCCATTGTGGCCGTGGTGGTGGAGGCCATGGTGGTGAGGGCGATCTTTGATGTTGTTTGGGAGTGGAGGGGAGGTTGGAGACAACGGAAGAGTTTTCAAGATGTGACAAACTTCAAGATCCCGTTTGTTCTCATCGGATGTGCCAAGGAAGGTATGGGGTGGTGGTCCGGCGGGGTTCGAATGACAAGTTGATGGGTGGCTGCCCGGATCTGGGGAGCATACTGGGGTGAGAAGTTTAATTCAGCTCTCATGATGTGACAGTCACTGATGAACCTGCACGTCTTGGGAATGGTAACCTCGAATTCGGTGAAAAGGGGGCTCGTCTTCTCCGAAAGGCTCGCTTGGGCCTCCGGAAATGGAAAGCCTGGGAGGAGTCTTGCCGAGGTTCCCCTCCCCGCATTTCACATGAAGTTTGAGGGGCCGGGCAACAAACGGGATTGGCGTCGGAATGCCCCCGCTAGCCCCGGACTGGGCCCGGCGGGGGCGGCGGGGAGAGCGGGGAAGCCAAGGATGTTACAGGGCCAACATGCCCTATAAGTCAACGAGTCAACAAGTCAACGACACCGCAGGTCTTCGGCCCTCCTGTCGTCCCCCTCCGGAATCGCCGTCCTCCAAAACGCCCAAAATGGCGACCCACCGCGAACTCGGCGGCTTCCACATCGACACCGTCGGCCGCATCCTCCGCTCCACCCTCCTCAACGAGCACCTCACCCTCCCCCTCGCCGCCGCCGCGACCTACCTCAGCCGTCCCACCTCCCGCGCACACCTCGCCGCCCTCACCCGCGCCCTCACCTCCCTAAACCTCCCCTCATCCCTCCTCACCTCCGCGCTCGCCCGGAAGACCACCCTCGTCACCCTCTCCGCCACCGGCCTCCTGCTCTCGCTCAACTCCTTGCTCACCAAGTGGTTCGCCAACAACTGGACCCGCACCGCCCCCTCAGAATGGGACTGGTCGCGCGAGATCGTCCTCATCACCGGCGGCAGCAGCGGCATCGGCGCGTCCATCGCGCAGCACCTCCTTGCGCGGAACTCGCACACGACCATCATCATCATTGACTTTGCGCCGCTGCGATGGACACCCCCCTCCAGGTCCAAGATCCATTACTACCAGGCGGACTTGAGTTCGTCGGCCGTCATCCGCGACGTGTGCGCGCGCGTCCGGGCCGAGGTCGGCCATCCCACGGTATTGGTCAACAACGCGGGCATCGCGAGGGGGTATAACCTGCTGGAGGGGACTTATGAGGATGTCGAGGTGACGATTAGGACGAACTTGGTGGCGCCGATGTTGTTGGCCAAGGAGTTTTTGCCGGAGATGGCGAGGCGGAATCACGGGCATGTGGTGAGCTTGTGCTCGATGAGTTCGGTGGTGGCGCCGCCGGGGATAATTGATTATGCGGCGTCGAAGAGTGGGATTATGAGTTTTCATGAGGTGAGTTTGTGGTTAAGAGGGGGGCGAAGGGGGGAAATGCTGACGACGGGAAAGGGGATGCAAATCGAGCTCGCGACGAGGTATCAGGCGCCGAAAGTGAGAAATACGGTGGTCTTTCCGAACTTTGTCAAGACGCCGCTTCTCTTTGAGGGCGATACCGGGATGCCTGGGTTCTTTGCGCCGCTGCTGCACGTCGACACTGTCGGCGAGAAAATTGTCAACGCCCTGTACAGCACCTACGGCACGACCATCTACCTTCCGGGCGTCATGCGTCTCGTGGCGAGCTTTGTACGTCCATCAATCCGGTGGTTGTGTTCAAATTGTTGACCAGGACTGACAACAAACAGAGGGGAGCACCAGAGTGGATGTTGAGAGCTTTCTTTCGGAACCCGACTGCCAAGAACAACTGGGACTATAGGGGAAAACAGAGTCTCAGCAAGACGGGCGGGCTAGTCGTCGCCGAGGGCTCTTGATCCTCTTGTCCAACGGCGCGCGAAACAGAGCGCGACATTGGTGATATTGGTCGAGGCAACTGGCCCGCCAACCAATGCCCTGAACTTGTTGACCGAGGCCATTCCGAGGGCTTGCAAGGTGTGTTGTCTTAGCTTCGAGGCCTCTTGTGTGAACTTGGGCGCCGACTCAAGGGAGGGACACTTGGAAATCGGAGGCTGCCTGTAATGCGCAGTTCGGAAGAAAAGAAGCACGGGAACTTGGAAGGCTGGGTGGGTGTGGCAGCCTTCATGTGCGCCGCCCGTGTCCCGGACCTCGAACCCCTTTTTCCACAACTGCCGCCATCATTGCCCGTGTCGCTGTATTGGTGCTTCGAGCACGCCACCAGCAATTAAAGCCCGAGTTTCCATGTCAAAGCTCCTTGGTGTGTGGGAATGAGGTAGAAGCGTTAGAGGCAGGAGTACGGCGCGGCGAGTTGAGTCGAGAGGGTCGTGTGTATGTGCGCGTGTGTGGTTGAGGAAGACCCTGGACCAACAAGGTCCGTGGATGGAAGTCGGGATGGCAGTGATGGATTTTGAACTGCGACCTCCACCGCAAGAACAATGATCATGCCCGCTGAAGAGAGACTGCAACGGGCTAGGTTGTTCCCAAAAACCGAGCCCACCTGCTGTCCCGGGCCATCCACCAATCTCCTCCATCAATTTCAATGTGTCTTGCATCAACTCTCTTCGTACCAGCCTGGCCACCTCCTTCTCATGCTCCTCGCTCCAGTCGCTTCTCAATTGAAACAGATCCTCCATTCTGTCCCGTCCCCATACCCAGACGCAGACCCCGGCAGACGCCGTTGCTGGAAAACGCAGTCTCTACCGTGCCGTCCCTCGTGCGCCAACCCTCGAGAAGACGGTCGTCCTCGAGGCGGGTCGCAGATTTATCATCCGGCGCACCGCACAGACTGGCGTCGACGAATCGGCGCCGGCTACGGTGGTAGCCCCCCCGGATCTGCAACCATCTCGCTACCCTCCACACCGGCCTCTTCCCCGACTGCTGTTTCTGGAACGAGCAGCTCGCCAAAGACTTGTGCCTGGATAGCGCCTGTTCCTGAGTCCGGACTGACACAATGCGCTGTACATTTGAGTTAGCTCGACTCCCCAACTTCCACTCAGCTTCCTCGCCGACGCTTCGCCAAGTCAGCAGCGCAAAATAGGAGCCAGCTCCGACTGGCAGCTGCGCTACCTAGACAACCTCGTACCTGGAAGGCATCAAAGCGGACGGGCCAGACGGAAGCTAGGAGCTTATTTTTTTGAATGCCGACCGAAGAAGTGTCTGAGCGAGGGACGCCCCGCCCCTTTTTCTGCTGAAACCTTCAACATCAATCCGTCCTTGGGACGAGACTCCTCGCTTTTCCCAGAGGCACACCATCTCCCCAGATTCAGTCTCTGCAGGCACGGTAGTCCACCAACCCCCAAAATGGCCCATAAGAGGAGCGCCGCAAAATCGACCGCAGAAATGAAGCCGCGAAAGATGGGAACTTTGCAGCCACCCATAAATCTCCTCCCTTCCATCTCAAAGCTTAATGGTCGACGTTGGCCCGCGCTCGAGCGCTGATGTTCGTGCGCGCTGCAGGCGTCCCAGCCGTCTTCCCCCGGAGGTTGCACTCGAGGCCGGGACGCAGAAAATACGTCCGCGTTGAGAGATGTCCAGCCCGCCTGCCTGCGCACGCGAGGTCTTAGCACCCTCGAAACGGCCGTCCAGGGACTTCGCCGTCGTCTGGAAACAGAATGCCGAAAGGGCGCCTGTCCCCACATATAGAAATGATGGGACCGCCGCTGCGGATCTCGATATGACACGACATTTGGTCCGGTAGTTCTCCTGTCAGAACTTTTGACAGCTTGTCCCGTCTTTTAGTTTCTCCCCTCGACAACCGGGCTCCAGTCTCGCCATGTCAGCCGACGCAATCCCGACGGCCGCGCCCGGGTCCGGCAACGGCGGCGGGTTCGATGCCCCGGGATCCAACTTCACTGGCGGACCGCCTCCTGCCTTCTTCATCATCGGTCCCCGAGAGGCGAAGCTCAGCCAGATATACATAGCCGCAACGACGATCCTTGTCGCCCTGTCCCTCTTGACGTATGGCGCCAGGATATACAGTCGACTGAAGCCCGGGATGAAGACTCGCCTCGGGTTGGACGACTACTTCATCACTGCTGGAGTGGTAAGTGTTCAATGCTCAGTTTCCCCTGTGTCACAGCGCACCAGCTACAAGCCTGGCAGCTGCCAGTTCTGCTCCACATGAAGACTGACGAGGAGGATCTATAGATCCTCAGCCTCGTCGACTGGGGCCTCATCACGCCGAGCATGTATCCTATCCAGGGACAACAAGTACCAACGGAACGAGCGACAGTCACAGCCGCCTATAGTTGGATCGCAATCGGGGTGTGGGGGCTGGCCATGACCTGCATCAAACTTTCGATCTGCTTCACCCTCCTCCGCATTCAGCAACAACTAGCTTGGCGACTTTTTATCTACGCCATCATGACGGTCCAAGTTGTATACGGTATAGGCAACCTCATATTCAATTTATCCGCTTGCAGGCCTCTTCAAGCCAGCTGGGATTTTGCCCTCGCCCTCTCCCTGCCGGGCGCCTGTCTCGAAACCAAGTACATGGCCGCGGCTTCCAACACGGGCTCCGGGATTAACATCACGACCGACGTCCTCCTCTCCCTGGCACCAGCTGTCTTTCTGCGCAAGCTCAACCGCCCCCTCCGCGAGCGCCTCTTCATCTGCTTCCTCATGGGCCTCGGCCTCTTCGCCACGCTTTCGTCCGTCCTCAAGACCGTCGTCGTCCAGAAATTCTACGATCCCCTGACACCTGTGGAAGACTTCTTCCCCATCGGCATCACCATCTCCACCTGGACGGTCCTGGAGCAGATGAGCGGCATCCTGGCCGCCTGCATCCCGGCCAACAAAGGGGTGCTGCAGCAGTGCCTCGGAAAGGTTGGGGTTTCGCTCCACGAGTCGCGGTCGAGACCCGGACGGTCGGGATACATCAAGGACGGGCCGGGATTCTCGGGCATGGGAGGCACGACGCTCTCGTCGCAGATGGGGTCGCGGTTCGAGCGCGCGGGCAAGGAGGACTTGTTGGACGAGGAGGAGCGGTATCTCGAGTTGGCGGAGCGGCGGAATGTGGCAACGCCGAGATCGGGGGTGTCTGCGGCGTCGCTTCGGGAGGGGGATTTGAGGTTGCCGACTCAGGGTGTTTAAAGGGGAGGACTATTACGTGTAATGCTGGTGTGGAAAATGGGGCTGCGCCACTGCTTGAGAGGATGTTTTCTCGAAATGGTCTCTTCGCAACGGTGTCTGGAGCTTGGATGGGTCCCGGGATGTCCTTGTTGCGATTCCTGTCTTTTCTGGTCTTTCTGCGATACGATACCTGGGTACGAAAGTACTACTGCTACTGCTTGCGCACAAAAAAAGAGGTTCTCTTTGAACTCGAACAAATTCTCCAAAGCAGTCCCTCTCGACTACAACACCACCAAAAGTCCAAGACCGAACCTCGAAACAAAACAAAAAACACCAAGAAACCCAATGTCCGGTGAGCTCCACCGTCCGACCACACTGCATGTCTTGCATCTTCATCCTACGCAAAATATCAACGATGCTCCCAAGTCATGTTCCATCACAAAAGGAGCCATGTACGCTCGGACACAAGCCCGAATCCGCTTCAATGTCGGCCTACGCAACGTCCGGCGGGCACCAGTCGTCGGAATAAAGCCGAAAGACCGGACGGGAACCATCACTGCAGTGCACAGACGAGATCCACTGGCACTAGAAGGTCGATTCCGCTCCAGCACAGGCACCGTTGGTGTCGCCGTGCCGTGTGAAGGAGAAGGAAGGTGGAAAGGGCAAACATCAATGCGAAGGACGAGCGCATGCAAACATCCCCTCCATCGCAGCATTATCGCAGAGCTACACAAAGCTGCTGGGCCCTTGCATCTAGTAGATCCAGTCCGATCCGTGGTTCATCGATATTGAAGTCGGCGGAGCATCAATGCTGCTGATCTGGATCTGGGGTCTCCCAGCCCTGTCTCCCCCTGGCTGGTCAATCTGCGGGATGGGATGACGGGTGGTAGTTTTAGAGGCCGGCTTGGCGGGGTCCGGGCGGATGCTTGTTTTCTCTGTGTCGTTGGGGGCAGGGTCCGAGGGCACGGACATGGGAGGACCGGTGTATTTTTGGAGGGGAGGGCGGGCACGTTGGAGTTGGGTTTCTGGTTTCAGGGGGGGGTTGCAATGGAGGGATGGTTTGTTTGGTGGGGAAAGGGGGGGTTGAGGGACGCTACCGGCAGGCAGGCAGCATAGGTATATGTGAGGTTGGAGGCCTTGATACAAGAACTATCTCTTCCTAAACAAGGCCTGCTCGGTAGACACATACGTCTCCTGTTTATATTTCGTCACGGAAGGGGGAGTTACCCTTCTCCCGCCTCACAACGCGTTGGGTTGTTGAAACAAAACGGGTCTCTAGTTCCCAATTATCAGGCTTAAGTCAACGAGTGAATGGCCTTGGAAAATGACACCAATGTCTCGCGCTAGCAAAGACCGAGGCCGAGGTTTGCTTATGTAGGTACCTATTTATGGCGTGCAATATAATTGTGTCCTGGAGTTAGTGTTGTCGCCCGTCGGTGGCTAGGGCAGAGGTCGGGCGTTGTGGGGCTGTGCTTTCCGGGGACGGATGGATGTTTAGGCGTTTCCATGTTTGCTGCCTGGGAGTATCGGAAGTTTCCGGCAAACCCTTGGGAGGGTAAGTTGACTAGATATTCTTGCTGCCCCCTTGCTGTGTGCTTACCGGCAGCGAGTAAGGTCCCCAAGACTTTGGTCATCTTCACCAACGACATGTCACAGCTTGGGATCCGAAAGGACTGGCAGATGAAACAGCAAACTGGTCCAAAGAGTGGTATTTCCTCCCTTCTTTCGTCCTGATACGTACAAGTCTCTCCGACTACTCCTTCTTGACCAGCTCCTTCACAACCGGCTCCAGATACGCATTCAAGAACACCTTCTTCCCCAGCGGCACCCCCTCCTTTCTCAGGATGGAATAAGCCACCGAACTATGGAAGACCAAGTTGGGTACACAATATCCCAGGATGTATCCCTTGGCCTCCATCATGGCCGTCTCCTTGGGCCCCAAACCGCACTCAACGATCTTCTCGTCGACGCCCTCGACGTCCTCGGGCTTGATGTCCTCGAGCAGGGCCTGGGCACGGGCCACACGGGCAATCAGGTCGTCGAGCGTCTTGAGCTCCTCGGCGTCCCAGTTGGGAAGCGAGGCAGCCTTGGACGGGACGAGGCGCTCGATGATGCGCTTGGAAGTGTTGGTCACCATCTTGATCTGGAAGTCGAGGCCCAGCATGTCTGGGATGAGGCGCAGGGCGGGGTAGGTGTTGGCGACCTCGGGGGAGGCGGCGTGCTCTTTGGCGGCCTCGAGGGTGGCTTTGAGGGAGGCATTGGCGCGGATGGTCTCCGAGATGGCAATGTCAAAGAGGGTGATGGGTGCCATGGTGACGGTTTGGGGGGTGGTGTCAGGGATGGATGTGATGGTTGGGTGAGTTGGATGGGTATGGAGTTGATGAATCAAGAAAGGAGGAGAGAGACGGAACTGGTTCCAGATACTTGCCAACCTATATACTTGTGCTGAGACTTGTTGTGCTGGACAACGGTGCCTGATCGACGTGGTGCCTGGTGGAGACGATATAGATCTGTGCCTGCTAAACGGGCCAATGGATGGAGGCGAGGACACTGAGTTTCTGTGCCGTGCCCTGGCCAAAGTGTCGAGCTACCAATGATGACGTGCCAATCTCTGATGTGGTTGCTGTTATTGGTGACGCATGGTCCTTTTGTGAACTGGAGGCCACCACCGGCCCTCTTCAAGTGCGAGAAGGGCTGGAAAAAGCATCCGGGAGAAAAAGACTCTGGCCGAAAGGAAAGGAAGCAACGGAGACCGAGCTGGAATCATCAGCTGAAAGTTCGGCATTTGCCCCACACCGCTGCGGGGGGAAGGGACCCCGCCCACCCCCGCCCCCGCTATCCCATATCGGCATCAGCAGCAATCCCGACGCCGTGCTCTCTTATTTCCAGGGACCAGACGCGACATGCCCAATTCAGAGGGAACGAGATGGAATAATAATACAGGCTCTCACCATGTCAGACTCAAGGCACCAACTAAACACCTGAAAGTCTTGTGTGAAACACCTCGGTTCCGTTGAGGACAGGTTTGTGATCCCTCCGAAAATTAAAATGCGGGCCCCGGCCAACCATCGGCCGCGCATTGCTGAGAAATCAAGACGGCAAGGGCCTTGCTCTTCTCCACAGCAAATGCCGTGGCCGGGGGCTGATGTTGCGCGGAGAGAAAGAGGGCAGATTCGAAGGAGGAGAGGGGTAGAGGAAGAGAGGAGAATCTGTCGAAATGATGGCCTTGCCAAAGAACAAGAAGTTGACTGAAATTGTCTTCCCATGTTGTCATATCTGCAAGAATTGCAACATCACTTGAAAGTCGACGCCGACTCCCGAGTCAAGAAAGTGGATCCTCCGGGCCGGCCCCGCCGCACACGGCTCCGGCAAAGGCCTCAAACCCCCAAAACATTGTTGGCCCGTCTGACCGCCTCCTTACCCCCAACACTGTCCCCCTCGTGCGTCGCAAGCTTGGCGAGCCCGAGGGACTGGACCCCCTCGGGGTCGGACTGGGCGAGGTGTTCCACCGTCGGCCTGCCCAGATGCGCCGATTCCCCGGTGCCGCCTGGGAAGTCGGACGGAGGCGTGCCGGCCAGAAAGGCATCCCGTTGCCGCGCCACGTACCTCGCACTCGCCTCGGTGGTCGGACAGACGGGTATGTACAAGACACTGGCGTCCGACGTGCCACTGTGTTTCCGATCCACCGCGTGGATGGCTTTGATCTGTCAGCAGGTGGTACGGAGAGCCATCGAGGTCCACACTTACCATCACAGTGCCAAATTACATAGTCGCCAGGACGGACCTGCGGGACATGCACCATGGTCTTCTCCAGCTCCAAATGCGGATGCATTCCCTCGGGGAACTCCTGTCCATGACCCGGTGTCGCGCCTTGGAGGTCACTGGTCATCTTGTCCCCGGCGGTAAACTCCCAGTTGTCCACGTCCAAGAAGCGCTCAGTGTCGCCCAGCTCAGCCGCCGACCGAACCGGGCGGAAGAACGGCCTCAGCAGCGAGTACACCGTATTCTCCTTGACCAGGGGACTCACCAACAGCGTCCCCTCCCCAGGCCCGGTCGTGCTCATCGACAACCACCCCTGGAACATCCTAAACATGCTGCAGCTGCCCAGCCCGCCGTACAAGTCGGTGACAGCATCGACACGGCCGGCTGCCTCCCATGGGTCGTACGCCTCCCACTCCCCGCGGAAGACTGCATCGTAGACGCCGCCGCGCCCGTACCCCTCTGCCTCCCACCTCTCCACGCTCCCGCCGTCGGCGTGAGGACCAAGGCTGAATTTGGCGTCGCCGGGCTGGCGGATGCGGAGGCGGTCGGCGTAGGAGAGGGGCGTTTGGAGGGAGATGGGCGTGTCGTGGCTTGAGGAGTGCCAGAGGGCGGTCATTAGGGCTTTCTGGGTTTTCATGAAGGATGGGTGGGTGCGGGCACGAAGTTGGGAGAGTGACCAGTAGAGTTCGATCACCTGGGGGTTTTCGGGAGGGAAGCCTGGGGGATGTTAGGTGACGGTGTTGGACGAGAAGAAAGGGGGTTGGCTGACCTCTTGTTTGGGGATTTTGCCGGACGTATTCCTCAATCTGGAACTTGTAGGCTCTTGCCTCGTCTTGGGGAATGACACCCCGGATTATGGCAGCACCCCTTTGTCGGATTTCATCTCTCTTCGCCTGGAGGTCATCGTGGAGATTCTGGAAGCGTACCTCGGGCACAATACTGGACCCTCGTTGAGTGACAACCGCATTTTCACGCCTGAGAATTGGCAAGAGGCGCTCCCAGCTGGCGATAATGGCATCCTCGCGTCCTCGGACGAGGTCCAGTTTGCGCTGACGGAAGCGGTCTGGAAGGGGAGTGGACTTTCCAGGGAGGGACAGGGAGGTGAAGGAATCCGAAATGTCACCCTCCCGTTTTTGATTCGAGGTCATCCCACGTGTCTGCCATTTTCGCAAGGCGTGGGAGGGGCGGCTGAGGGCGTGTTTGGAGAATCTAGCGCGTGGAAACATGGTTCTGGAAATTCTGTGAAGAGAAAAAACAGACGGGTGCTTTACTGTGTTTCTGATCAAATGATAGCTACTACCATCTTCTTTATGTACCACTTCTTGTACCACTTCTTGTACCACTCTGCCCACCATTTCAAACGTTGGAGTCCAGTCTTGTGTCGTCTTCGAGTGTGTCGTCATCAGTGGCCAGCGGGAGGCGGAGCTGCCCGTTTCGGATATTTCCATCATCTTTCAATACCATTCGTCGACAGGAGCGCACGGATCCTGGGTAAAATTGGCAAGTCCGCTCCAAGTCCGCTCAACTTCCACCCGACCCGGTTCCACCTGGCAACAAACCACGTCGGAGATGCCATCGCTTTTTTGCCTCGGCAACGAACGACGGGTACTGGATCCCGCTGGACACAACGATCAGTCGGTGAATCGCACTGGCACAGCAAGCAATATGGACACAGCGACCCCACAAAAAGGCATGATGCAGTCGCTAAAGTTCGTTGGCCACGATCATCGCGGCCGGCCGCTCAAGCGAAAACAGGTGTCGCATGCCTGCGATGCCTGCAAAAGGAAAAAGGTTCGCCTCAATCTTGGTCAATATGAAAGGCATTATTTTGCTTACCCTGTCTCTAGAAACGCTGCCTCCATGGCCCCAACAGCCATTCCGATCCCGAGCTTCCCTCCGACGAAGCCCTCGCCGTCGCGGAGCAGCTGGTCAGCATCTCCCAGCAGTCCGACTCACCCAACCCAAGCCCCCCTGTTGGCTCCGGCCGCGTTGGCTCCGGCCCCCGACCCACGTCTGCCAGGGCTGCACAGCTGGACCATGCCGCCCCTTTTCTGGGCGACCTCAACCCCGAGAGCGTCTTTGTCGAGGCAACTATGACCGAGATCTCCAAGGTCACCCCCGTCGAGACTCCAGGAGACGCCAGGGTCGGCTTCTGGGGGACCATTGACGGAGACGCCAACACGAAGGAGGCCACCGATCTACCCCTAGGCCATGACCTCTCCCACAAACCGCACCTCATCTTCCACACCGACAACGGCGACAAGAGGTGTGTGCCAGTTACGGATCCTGTCCGGTTCGCCAGTTACGCATCCGAGATCTTGGTTGATGAGCTGGCTGCCGTGGTGCGTCCATCCGAGAGCCAGTGGGACGCCTTGCGGAAGATCTACTCTCTCAAGGTTCACCCCATCTTTCCCATCTTCGATGAGGCCTGCCTTGCAGACCTGGCACAGGAGCCACCACGCATTGCCGAGCTCATCAAGGCCTCGGTCTGCCTCGCCGCAGCCAGCGACTGGGATGCGGCCAAGCACCTGTTTCTCAATCTCAATCTCCCAGGCTCGCGGGAGAGACAACGGAAGCTCGCTTCGTACGGGGAATACAGCAAAACAGTCATCAGCTTCATCAAAGAGACGACGACAATCCTCCAGGCCAAAACCTCGCGCGACATGATCAGCAAGCTCCGAATCATGACGCTGACCTGCATGTACTGGCAGCCAGAACCCTCGGACCGTTCCGAACCACTGGTCTACTACGCCGTACTCGCATCCACAGTGCACACGTACGGGTACCACCTCAAGGCCATGGTCGACACGAACCAGCCCGACGCAGAAACGGCGGACCGAGGGGAAGTCAGTCGGCTTTTCAAGTGCATATATTCATTGGACCGCCTTCTGTCGTGCTTTTGGGCGCGCCCCGTCATGTTTCACAACTACGACTTGCTCATGACGCCGAGCCCGCAGTCCAAGAGCGAGTCGCCAAGCTTCAAGCTGTTCTGGTCCATCATCGAGTTACTGGACCAAGTCATTGGGCTTTACCGCCCCCACGCTGCGCAGGAGGAGGTTCACCACATCAATGTGCCCGTCCTCGAGAGACTCATCTTGGAGGCCGGCGCCGAGTCCGTAGTGCCGGATGGGATCCTCGCTTCGCTCGAGGTTTTGTATCATGCAGTATGCGTCACCTCGGTGCGGATGCCACGCGACCGGTTCAAGACGTCGCCGCAGATGGACGAAGGAGGGGATCTGAGCTACAGACACCTCCCACCAAGTATTCTGAACGCCAGGCGCAGTCACTCCGCTGACAGAATCTTCGACATCACCATGGACCGAACCCGCTACAAGCTCAGCCCGATGCCCTTTATACCCTACGCCCTGAGCCTCTCCCTCACAGTGGCCTACCGCAAGTGGAAGTTCAGCCGCACCGGCATGTTCAGAGTCCGGGGCTTCGAGGACTTTGCGCGAACTCTGGCTGTTCTCCGAACCTATGGCAAGATCTGGACGAGCGCTCGTATCAACAGCAACCTGGGAAACTTGGTCATGGAACGACTGGATCGCGTCAAGCAGCTGGAGGCGGAATCTCGGTCCAAACAGGCGACAGTTCCTGGAAGGCCTGGTTCGAAAGCTCGCAGGGGTCCTCCGCCAGATCAAAGGCCTTCGGATGGCATGCCAATGCCTCCAGCCGAGAATGAGACGTCTCTTCCGGCCGCAGGTGACGCGTTGCCAGGACCTTCAAACATGTCATCGATGGAGGCACCAGCTCCCGACACCGCTTGGATAGACGTCACTGGGGATCCCATCGGCCAACAACAACATCGAGCAGGCCCCGGGTCGCCCTCGCTCACGCGCACGCCCGGTCTCAGCAACACCTACCCAGCCGACCCCAACCCCTTCTCACCGTACCCGCCGCCTTCGTACTTGGGCGACTTGCCGTTCCTGACTGGCACGGGCGAAGACGCGACTTTTGAGTCGTGGGACATGGCGGATTCCGTCGACAACTTTTTTGGGAGCAATTTGGATTTGGGAAATCCCTTGTTTTGGCCTGGGTACGCGATTGATGGGGGGTCTTAGGCAGGATGACGGGGTGCGGAAGAACGTGGTCGATTTGGATTGGCACTGCAGCACATCGGAAGTTGATGAGGCGAGTTTGGCACTTTGCCTTGTTGTTGTCGGGAAGATGGGGCACGCCCGGCGGGTGCCTGCAGTCGGCTGGATAGATGTGGGGCCCACAAACGGCATTCCGCCAATGAGAGGAGCCGGCAAAGGTGACAGGGGCCGTCACGTGGGCGGCTCCCCAACCTCCAACCTCGCCTCCTTCCATCTCCGCGTCATCAGCTGCGCCCTCTTTCAGTCCACCATCAAAAGCACCATCAGTCCCATCCTTCGACTGCCAGCCGTGGTCTTCAAGGGACATTGATCGTCTCTTCCGCTCTTTTCACTCAAGACCGGCATCTCCCACCAAGTCCCCTCTCTTCCCGCATCACCACCCCCAACGCGCGCTTCCTCCGAGACGCGATGACGTCGGAAAAGGCGTCGCTGCTGGAAGCAGCTGTCCCCCAAGATGCCGTGACCCCAGCCCGACACCACAGATGCCACAAAGGGCGCCGCTTTCTCCACGGCGCTGTCCTGACGCTGGGGGGCTTGGCGCTCTGGCGAGCGTGCTCCTCGTCGATGGCAACCACCCGGGCGCCCCCTGTCTCGGAACCCGCTTCATCCAACATCTGCACCACGCCGGCCTGCGTCCACGCCTCCTCCGAGATTCTCTACAACCTCTCGCCCAACTACAAGGA
This sequence comes from Podospora tetraspora, assembly GCA_027943155.1. NCBI lineage: Eukaryota > Fungi > Ascomycota > Sordariomycetes > Sordariales > Podosporaceae > Podospora > Podospora tetraspora. Next base: position 470,217 of record JAQKAE010000007.1, read on the forward strand.
CATTGATCCCTGCACCGACTTTGAGGAGATGGTGTGCGGAGGCTGGAGGGAGCGCCACGACTTGCGGCCTGATCAAGGCGATGCCTTCACAGGCACCATCATGGCCGAGAACTCGCAGCTGCTGCTCCGTCACATTCTGGAGGCCCCGTATCCCAAGTCAAAGTCATCCAGGCACTCGTTCTTTTCGCCCATGCAGCTCGCCGCCGCCAGTCACTCGGCCGACGAGGACAACTTTGACAAGATGACGTCGGCCTACAAGGCCTGTGTCGACGAGGAGACCATCAAGAAGTTGGGCGTGGCTCCGCTTGCCAAGATCGTCGACGAGATCAAGTCGGTCTATCCCGCCTCCATCAGGTCCGAGAATGCTCTGAGCGACACTATCCTGCTTCTCGCCAGGTACGGGGTCTCTGGTCTCGTCGCGTCGGGAACAGGCGCCGACGACACCAACCCGGATGTGGTTGTGGTCTCTGTGTCGCCGCCTTGGAGGATTGGCCTGCCCTCCAAGGAACGCTACGAGGACGATGCTCTTGTCAAGAAGTACCAAGCGGTGGTGGTGGAGGTGCTCTCTCAGCTTTCCCCCAACGAGAAGAAGGAGACCCTTGCCGCTGTCGTCGACCTCGAGAAGAAGCTTGCCGCTGCGTCGCCATCGGCCGAGGACCGCCAGGACATCACCGTAAGGAACCCACGCACGTCCACATTGTTCGTTGCTAACTCACCTAGAAATCCTACCACCCAATGTCCCTGGGCGATGCCTCGGGGTTGGTTCCCAAGGTCGACCTCTCGCACATCATCTCCACCTTGGCATCGCCTCAAAAGGTGGACCGTGTCATTGTCACATCCCCCAAGTACCTCAAGGAACTTCAGACCATCATCGAAGAGACCGACCCGGCCGTGGTCCAGAACTACTTCATTTGGAAGGCGGCGCAAGCCTTCCACTCTTACATCGACTCTCCTGTCACCAAGCCGTACGAGGGCTTTGTCAACGAGCTTGCTGGAAAGGTAAGACCCCTGGGTTCCATCCCTCGACCGTTGCTAACTGGTCCAGGACCCCAACTCCGTTCCCGAGCGCTGGCGCACTTGCCTTTCTCACGTCGACGACACCCTTGGCTGGATTCTCTCCAGATTCTTCATCGAAAGAGCATTCTCGGCTGCTGCAAAAGACCTCGGGGATCTGATCGTCTCCGACATCAAGGCAGAGTTCACGAAGAAGCTCAAGGGGTCCGACTGGATGCGGGCTGACGAAAAGCTTGAGGCTATTGACAAGGTGCACGCCATAGATCAAAAGATTGGCTACCCGACCAAGAGCCCCGACATCATGGACCCTTCCTCGCTGGCCGACTACTACCGCAAGGTCAACATCAGCTCCGACCGCCACTTTGACAATGCTCTCTCGGCGACGGCTTCCGCCCTCGCCGATGAATGGTCGAAGCTGGGCAAACCCGTCGATCGAAATGAGTGGGGGATGACCGCTTCAACGGTCAACGCCTATTACTCCCCCAGCGGCAACGAAATCGTGTTTCCGGCTGGCATCATGCAATTTCCTGTTTTCGACGCTGAGGCGCCTGCTTACGTCTCATACGGCGCTTTTGGTTCCGTCGCCGGGCACGAGCTCTCCCATGCCTTTGACTCGTCGGGACGCCACTACAACAAGGAGGGGAAATACATTGATTGGTGGTCCAACGCCACCGTCCAGGCGTTTGAGGAGCGCGCCCAATGCTTTGTGGATCAGTACTCCAACTTTACGGTGCTGGGTTCGGACGACAAGCCCCATCATGTCAACGGACGCCTGACTCTTGGAGAGAACATTGCCGACGCTGGGGGCCTGTCGGCCGCGTTCCAGTCGTGGCGTCGCCGGGCCGCTGTGAAGCCCAACCAGGATCTGCCGGGTCTGGAGCACTTTTCGCAGAGCCAGCTGTTTTTCGTCTCGTACAGCAACTGGTGGTGTGGCAAGAGCCGCAAGGACACGGCCGTTGAGCGCATCTTTACCGACCCGCACGCGCCAAAACGATTCAGAATTCTTGGGACGATGAACAACAGCCGAGAATTCCGCGAGGCGTTCGACTGTCCCGCCAAGGAGCCGACTTGCGAGCTGTGGTAGAGAGTGGTGGGGGGATTTCCTTGCTGTGTAGGATATGGGAGTGTACAATTTTGGGAGGGACGATGGACAAGAACACGGCCGGTCTGCGAGATTGAAAGATCTACTGGATAGGAATAGCAGAAACTTGAACCAGGAACGTCTTGCCCGGCCTGCGGCCCAAATCCACCGCACCATGCAAGGATGGCAGCAAAGATGAAGGGATGAATTTCCACGGCCAAACAGACACCAAATACACAGCAGGACACCTCAACCTTCGAGCTCTCAGCCCCGGACGGACAGACGCTAACCAGGCCCATTTTCCAGCACGGGACTCGGACTTGATGCCGCTCAGAGCATCAGGAAGAGGATTAAACAAGAAAGGTTGCATTGTTCCATTTCCAAGCATAAACGCTAACTTGAACGACTGTATCGACAGGAAGTCGACCCAAGCACATCAACACTCGACACATTTTCCAAACCCGGCCAGGACATCCTTCCTGCACCCCATTTCTCTCTAGTTTTGGCTGGCCTGCCGAGTTCCAACAGGCAGGGTGGGGGCAGTAGACGATGTGCCAGGACTCTCCGTCATAACTTTACGAGACTCGAATGTCAACATCAAACTCCAAACTCCAAGACAGATCGACTCACGCGTCAAGGTGCTCAGCACTTGCCCAGGTCATACCAGTAGCAGCCGTTCTCGTTGCACTACGCTGATGTCAGCATTCGAAAGTTTGAGGGGCAGATATCTTTCTCTTGGGAGGTTCAGGAGCTCCGGGGGATACTCAGCAGCTCAGACCGATCCCGAAGCCGAGAGACAGGGATACTACATACCGAGGCACAGCGGCAGACACTGGCGTCGCAGGCGCAACCGGCCGGGCAGCTTCCGCGGGCGTCAATCTCGGCGGCGGCGCCGACTTCGCCGGCGGGGCTGGGGGCGGCCATGGCGAGGCTGGCGAAGAGGGCGAAGGCGACGGTGGTGAGTCTCATGGTGGCGGTTTTGTTGGTGTTGGAGGTTTGTTGTTGAAGGGATGGAAGAGGTGGTTGATGATGGAAGATGGGATGGAAATGACGAGATGGGCTGCTGGCGGGTGTCTTTTATACACGAGCTGCCAGTGGTCTTGTTCATGGTGGGCTGGACTTCAACTAACGACACACTCTCTCTTCACTTGACATCCTTTCCCCACAAGTGCTGAACGCCGTCGGCGACAGCAACCATCCAGTCGGGGTTGACGCCGTCGTTGTGAAGCAGGATGGTACCTCCTCGGCTTCCAAGACGTCCAAAGGGGGTATCAAGATGGTTGGTGTAAGTGGAGTTGACGACAACAACCGGCGCCTCTGCCACTGGTCGTTGCTGTTTACTCATCCCCCCTTTCTCGCGAAAAGACCAAGCTCCCGCCCCGATCAACACGGCACCTTCCTATTGAGTATACCTCGCACCCCCCCGAGCCAGTTGCGTCCCCAGAAACGAGTTTCCGATGTCAACCTGCAGGATTGAGATGTGTACCTATTTAGCCGTACTCCTCGAATGCCCGACTGGCCAGGAACGACAACCGAGGGGCAATGCGAAGCCTGGAATCGACCAGTTCACGTCAGACAACATACCTATACGCCGCGGGCATTGCGCGAGGTAACGGCGGACCCCTGGTAGCTGCATTTCCCCGCGCGGCGGCGGCCGACTGCTGCAGTTCAACGTGCTTGGCTCGGGACGGCTGTCAGCAAAACTTACCCCGTGGGGGAGGGGATGCACCGGGTAATATCAGCGCTAGCGACGGGCCGTTGAAATCTTGGGTTGGGTAATACCAGAGTGGGACGCTCTGCTGGGGTTGGCTACTAACGTCTACGCTGGTATTTAGACTTGGACCATGCTGAGACAAAGGTTGACATAGGTTGAGGTTCGTAGACGAGGAGCAGAGGTGCTGGGCGAAACCCCCCAGTATTGGAATATGGGATGACATCCAGCCGTTTATTCCCGCACCACCTGCCTAGGCAACGACGATCACTGCTACCCCCCCCTCAATTAAGTCTCTTCTGTGACTGGATATAGTGTTTCCATGGTATGAGATAAACTCCGTCGGGGACTCCAACGTAACCGTCTATGCCCTTACCCGCAGACCTCTCCAGGGAAAACAAGGCCTCTCTGATGGAACAGGATACATCTCGAACGGAACACAAGGCATTCAGAGCTGAGGAAACACCCCCGGGAATGGCGCAGGGCACCTCACGAGGAGAACACGGCACGTTGAGATGATCGTTATGGCCTTGGCAAATGCCCACAGCTCTGAATTGCGGCAGTCCTCTCTACGTACTCACAGCATGTAGTACCTAGGCTGTTTTCAGACCAGCAACCCGCTTCTCTTCGATAAGCAGCCCATGGAAACCCTGCAGCAACCTCTCCCCTTTCTTCCCCTTGCCCTTCTTCTTCACGGATCCGTCCTTCATGTCATAGGGGCCTCCGACGTAGATGTTTCCAACGATCACTTGGGCGCACCTGTGTCTCGTCATCATGCAAGTGAGTCGACCCGACTCGACAGGAAGGCCGGGACCGGTACCCATGATCACGACAATGATGGGCTTGTCCCTGCCCTGGTACGCTTCCACGATACCAGCTTCGACCTTTGCGAGGGAGGGGAACTTCTTGTCGATCTCCGACTTGATCAGGGCCACGTTGGCCTTGTACATCGTGATGATGCCGATGTCGTCGAGGCTGACACCCTGATCCTTGACAAGGCCGGCGATGAGGGACAGAGCCGCGTCCACCTGCGCGGGCGCGCACTTCTCATCCGTGTAGGGATTCGTGTGGAGAGGACCTGGAGTATGGACGAACATAGGGGTGAGTTTCCCAGGCGGCGGGGGCGACAGGTCGGGATATCGCGCCTGGAGGAAGGCCTCGACGTCATTTCCGAGCACGACAAGCGGGTCGTACCCTCGGAGGTCCACTGTCAGACCTGCTATCATCCACTCTCTGTCGGCAGCGATGCATGATGCGTGGAGGCGGGCCTTTTGCTCGGTATCGAGGTTGGCGGCGTCGAACTGGAATGAGGCAAAGTTCTAGCGCGCGGACATGAACGCACAATTGAATGGGGGATGTTTCGTACCACTCGCCCGATGCATCATTTTTCCAATCTGTGTTGAACAGGCAGAGGGAGAATGTCTCCTTCTTGATCAGCTAGCGCCAGATTGAGAGATGGTTCTGTGCAGCCTGTCCTGGGCCCTTGACAATGGCGAAGAGGGTTTTGTCGCCAGCATCTTCGGGCACAAAATAGACGGGCAGGCGCAATGAGAGGACGCTGGGGGCCGCGTTGTCGAATTCAGGGTCGCCGTAGAAAAGGCTCGCGATGTTCACGAAGGAACGGGGGGGGGGGTGGTGGTGCCATTGGCGTCTTGTTGCAGCTTTGGTTGACGAAGTTGAAAGGAAAGGCAAGAAACGAGGAAGATTTCAATTTATGGTGGTGGCCCCTCATCAAAGTTCAAGGAGCCTTCCTTTTCCCAATGGGCTCGTTCGAGCTTCAAACGGGCCTCGGATTGCTCCACCATCTTTTCATTGTATTGACACTCCAGCCCTGGTTCCTTTGTTGACAAGAGCAAAGCCCATTGATGGAGGCCCTGAACTTGGAACTCGAGGCTTATGGTTATGTCAAACATGTCTTTCCAGGAGAGAATTGGTCCTCGCTCGGTTGGCGAGAGGTTGCAGGCGTTGTCGTCCCAGGCCGGCCCGCAGGCGCTGACATTGACTTGCCCAGTTGCTGGAACACATGTTTCGAGGGCGGAATGTTCAGATCAGCCAACACAAACTCACCAAATCCATGTTCCCACAAACAAAAAGTCCCCTAAAAAAACTCAAAAAGCTTACCGGCCAGCTCCGAGGAGGTGGGTGGCTACGAAAACCCCCGGGGAGGTTTTACTTCGATGGTTCGAACTCGGGGGGTGCCATGGTGATCAGTCATGGACCCGGGAGCGTTGGCGGGAGAGAGCGCCCATGACCGTTTAACCAGGGCGGCCACTGGGGATCTTGGCGATGGAAAGGGGTGTGTAAACAAACGCTATAGAGTGGGGCTGCTGGCTGCTGGCGGCCTCTCTGCGGGAGCTTAAGGACGACGTCAGGATACTTGTATTTTCATCTTTCACCCCCCACCACTACCGTTCTCATGAGGCCAATGACAAAAGAGACCAGAGGCTACCTCCTCAAGGTCGGTCACATACTGGGATAGCACGACCGAGCACCGACCTGTGAGAGAAGGGAGACTTGGCTTGACTATAGTTGAATTGGCTGCCGCCAGCTTGGCGGACTGGAGGTAGCTAGTTCAGTCCCTGGAAAAATCAAGTCTTTCTTCTCTCACAGGTGTAGGGCCCGTTCGCCTAGTATACTTAGTATACTTTGCCGACTTCTCTCTCTCAGGAGAGGTTTCCCTCCTGCTCTAGGGTGGGAGGGTAGGTATTTACGACCGATACCTCCTCGGAGGTTCAGGTTTGAAACGTGGCCCTACACCAGGCTTTTCTTCTCCTTGTTCTTTTTTTATCAATCCAGATGGACGCCGGAGATCGTCCTTTTTGCAAGTGACACTTCCCCCTGTGAAGTCTGTCCGATCTACCGCTCGGTGATGGCCTGAGGGTTCCCTTGGCAGCGTCCCCGTCTTGCCCTTTATCGGAGCGGCGAAGAGGAGGGCACACACTCTCGGCCGAGGCGACCATAGACTCCTGACACATGCCAATGGGATTGGTTCGTCGTTGGGAGATGTTCGGGCTGGTCACGGTGATGGATTCCGTGACAGCTCTCGGAGCTGGGCCATTGCATCTTCGCGAAGGAGATATTCGGCACTTGCTCGTCAACAGGGTGCATAGGTCGTCCAGGTGGCTGCTCTGCTGAGAATCCTCTCAAGCAGGCAGCCGAGTGACTGAGGGAATCCAGTCGGGACCTTGCTGCGTGGCAGATCTCCCGTCGTTCCCAGAAAAGACGGCATGGAAAGTGCGATTAGCTCACGACGGAGAGGCATTGATGGAATAACGGTTGTCGCGCCGGAAACCAGAATGGGGACCAATGGCAAAAGTGACGTTTGAAACGGCGGACCTGGGTCGGCGGATGGAATCAAAACATTCTCGGCGGTCACTGTCAACTGTCAGGGCGCCTTTCGCCCGCCAACTGTGGCACCTGCCATAAATCTCCACCCTTCTCCTTCTCTTCCCCATCACACTTCTTCCCACCACACTTCCATCAACCTTGCCCCTCGCCATCTGGAAACCAGACTTTTGGCAAACTCCAGCTGCATGCGGGCGGTCTTTCCCTCACATCCATTTCTTCTTGCCCCCAAAGCCACAACCTCGCCTCTCGCACGCAACCACCACTCCCTCCCTTTTCAACTCGCCTCGCCCACAACTATCATGGTTAAGCGAAAGAATCAGAGCGGCGGGGAAGACGAGCCTGTCAGAAAGGCCCTAAGGACTCTTCTTCCCAAGCCCGACGCCCACTCGGTCAACACGCAGCCTGCTCTGCCCTTTCCAGCCGCACACTCGCGGACCAGGACGCAGGACATGAGCTCCATCAAAGTCACGGCCACCCTTCTGGCTGCCAATGGCAGCCACGAAGAGTGGTTCGTGGGTGATGGCAAGGTCACGGCGCCCAGGGCAGAGGCCAAGAGCGACAACACGCCGCCTCAGCAACAGTCTTGGTAGGTCTCATGCTGGGTCCCAGCCTGTGTCCAGGCCTCAATCAACGACCCGGCTAACATCTACACCTCAGGGACTTGCGCGCAGATGGCTCTTCCCATCCAGATACCGCCTTTGGCACTGTCACGTCCACCTACCAGGGACTCGGGTTCGAGCTCGATGTGTCGGCACTCCGCCAAGCTCACGACAAATACGGCTCCATGCCAGTGGGCTACATCAAAGCTTCCGCCATATTCAAAATCGGAACTTACCCCATGGAGGTGGCCACCTGCAAGGCCATCCTCATCCAGCGAGGAAGTGAACGCCACTCGTTCTGGCACAACATGGCCAAGACTGGCCCACGCGCCTTTCGCCTGGCATTCGATCTGCTGGACACACACGGCTTCATCCAGTCCAAATACCACAAGGATACGTACCATCGAGGCAGCGGACGCTGGGGTCCAGAGCTCGGATACGGACACATCCTCCTCTTTGAGGACATCACCGTCTCCGAGCGCCTTCGAGGACGCGGATTCGGAAAGAAGTTGGTCGCCTCCGTTCTTGAAAAAGTTCGGACGGCATTGGCCAGCTTGTCTCTCCGGCAAGCTCATCACCAGCAGCCGGCATCGTATGCGCCATTCTTTGCATTTGTGAAGCCAGATGCGTCCGCAGGGCTAATTGCGGTCCTCAACAACCCCGGAACCGCCCCCATCCCGGAGAACAAAAACGATCCCGCCCTTGGGCGCTTCTGGCGCTCATCCGGTTTTACAAGAGTTGGATCTTCGCCTTGGTTTGCATGTTCAGGCAGCCCATCGCCCATCCAGCAAGACATGGTGAATCCTCCTGACTGGTCACCGCCGCAGCCACAGCAACATCAGACTCCAAGACCCGAGCTCGTCGACAGGTGCTTCTCCGACCACCTTGCCCCTTCGGGGCCAGAAAGCCGGTCGCCGACTGGACTCGACAGACTGATGATTCTGGCATACGGTGGCGGGCCTCCACTCAATACCGAATGGGTCCTTCATGGAGGCACGGTACGTACTGCGCTCACCACCGACAAGCTGAGTGTGCCAAGCGCGATGAGACTCCTGGAAGACCCTCCTATGTCGGCCTTTGCAGCGGCACAAAACCTCTACGGTCTCACTCCTAGAGACTCCCTGCGCGACAACCCTGCGTGGTCCTAGAAAGACCTCAGCGGCGACAACGTCCTGCACATCGCCGCCCTCACCGAGCGCCCGGAGATGGTCCACGACATCATGTCAGTCATGCCAGAGCTCACAGAGGAGCGCAACCACCAAGGCTTCACACCCTTGGAAGCCCTCCAGCGCCAGCTGCACCTCGTCCGAACCTGGCCCTCCATGAAACCTGGCGTCGGCCTCGTCCCCAGCCGCTTCCTCGGGCTCACCCCGCAAGCCATTCAATGCATCGTGCGCCTGTCCGGCCCCACCCCATACCGTGACCTCTCTCGGATCCATGTCCTTCGCCTCAAATACGGCTGCACCTGCGGTTTATGCGACGGCGGCTTCCTCAGCCCCAAGATGCGCGCCGCTCTCAAGCTCCACGCCAAAGACTTTGAGATCTACACGGACAACGAGTGGCTGGAAGACTACTACGGCAACCTGGATGAGCCCATCGTTCGTGTGTTGTTTGTCCGCGTCGCAGACGTCATCTCGACGTGCCTTGAGGACGATGACAAGATCCCCGATGTGGCTACCGTGCAGGCTGAGTGGGCGCGGGATGGCGGGGAACGTTACGGGGACACCGAGAGGCATATTCGGCATGTTGGGGCAAGGATTATTCGCAACGTGTCTGAGAACACGCCGTCGCCTGAGGTGGCAGCTGGTGAGGGGTTTGGGGATTGCCGCAATGACTATGAGTTTGCTTTGATCAGCGACGTCTGTGGATTCTCTTGCGACCCGGTTTAGATTGTGAGGGTTGACGAGGAGCGGGTGGGAGGGGCGGATTGGATGGTCCTGGATTTGGACATTTGTGTGTCTTGGGGAGATTGGCTTGGAGTGAGGGCGTTCGGGGTGGATTTGAGTTCAGGGTGTCAGGATTGAGAAGTTCAGGAAGCCGGGATTTGTGTGATTTGCGAGGCTCAGGAAAGTCCAGGGGTTTGTGGATATCAGTGTTGGCTTTTGGTGTTTTTAGGCCCCGAAAGGAAAGGGAGCAACAGGTTGGCGCAGGTCAAGGGGACTTTGGTCTGGCCCGGGAGAAAAGGAAGGGCAATGTTTACTTTTGGCCAGGGGGTTGTCCGTGCGAGACACCAAGGATCAGTGGGAATACTAGTAGGAAAGACATGCACGAAAAGATGACGTGCACCTGATATGCCCTGCGAGGCGCTTTTCAATATGACTGGCAATGAGGGCAGCTCGGACTACAAAGATTGGAGTAACGGCCGGCTCCCTTCGCCTTTCATTTAACAGTTCGTCCGTTCCCGAGTCTGGAACTTGCGCATACGGTTCTGGTAACCCCATCTTCCTCAGGGCTTTCGTCGCTTGATATTCGGATGTTCTGATTTGGCATGCGAGCAGCGAATACGAGATGACATCGAACGCTGATTTAAGTGCGGATATAAATTCTCCCGTCTTAGCCCCCCAACCTCAAATCCCCAACACATCTCGAGGAAGTTTTCTCCCGCGATGCCCGCCTGTCTCAGCCAGCCACCGCATCGTGCTCGACCCGGCAGTGGACGCCTCTCCGCTGACAGGCTGCGGTGCAACTCGTGGGGAAACGGCAGGCGAGGTCAGCTGCTTGGGGCGGGGACTACGCGACTGGTCGACGCCAAGCGGGTGTTTTCGTATTGCGGCTGCCGAGGGGTACTACATTACATCACCGCTTCGCTCTCTAAAAAAAGCAGGAAGCGGTATTGGCCGACGGTCGGGGGCGATGCGACGTCTGCCGGGCGATGGGGGGAAGCGACCCCGTATTGTCGATTCAGCCCTAGGGCGGAGGAGGGTGGTCGATATTGCTGTCGGATGTTGTGGGAGTGGACTGACGAGTGTGTCCCAGCATCACGATATTTTGGATGGGAGATTCGAGGTATAAATCCCTTCCTTTTGTCTCTTCCGTTCCAGGTATCATTTTTCTTCCGCATCGACACATCAGTTCATCAAGACAAAGTTACCAAACAATCACCACCAAGCACCCACCATGAAGTCCCTCACCCTCCTCCTCCTCCCCCTCGCCCTCGCCACCCCCCTCCAAGAGCGCGCCGACCCCCCTCAAACAGTCCACCTCACCTTCCACGGCGGCCCAGCCTCCTACTCCATGTCCTTCCCCGCCGACGGCGTCATCCGGCAAACCAGTCGGTCCCCCATTCCCCCCCCACCCCCACCCCCACCCCCACTAACCCCCCAAAACAGACAACAACATCGCCGTCAACATCATCGACGCCCCCGACTACAACGCCCTCTCCTCCTGCACCTTCTTCACGGCCGGCGAAAAGGCTCTCGTCGGCGGCGTCGACCCCACCACCGGCGCGGGCCAGGTCATCATCGGCCCGCCGCAGCCGGTGACGGCGGTCAGGTGCGAGGGGTTTTGCGTGCCGACGTATAGCGATTGTTATCGGAACGGGCAGTATGTTGGGGCGTGCTGTAATGGGTTTTGCGCGGGGAATAAGTGCCGGCCTTGGATTTCGCCGTTTTGAGATCCCTCTGGGGAGGGGGTGGGTGTTGAGAGGATGAGCTGCATTATTACATTGGGGCTGGAGTTTCTTGTTGGTTCGGTAGTTCTTCTTTACCTGGGATAGGATCAGAGTAATGGTAATACCTATTTCCTTTTGGGGCTACAACTTTCGTCGGATGTTTCCATGTCCGAGTGACTCCCTTGATGTCTGGTCATCCATCCCCTTTCCACTGGCACTTTGAAACTGCCGTTGGTCGTTGGTCACTGTGCCAACGCAGTGCGACCTATATCATGGCATGAGAAGAAGCTCTTCAACGAGTTGGACCGCGATACTGTGAAAGGTGGGTTCCTAGATAGGTAAGTAGGTCGTGTTACTGCGCCTCTCGCGGAAATTGCCGTGTTGCAGCGAATAAAGGGACGTCGTTGAAATATACCCGTACCGCATCTTTGCACGCATGAATCCTTTTTCGGTTCGAGTCCGTGTGATGGCACAGCATCGACACGAGAGGCACAGCTGAGCCTCGATGTTGAAAACTTCGACCCTCATGTGATGGTCCGAGTCTGCGGCCATTTGGAGTGAAAGTTTTCATGGGACACATTTCCATCATTGCCAGTCATGAGTGAGACAGTCTGTGAACATTGAACAACAAGTTGGATATCAAGCAGGAAACTATCTATTACATGCCAAACCAACGCGTCGCATCGTGATCCGCATCCCAAACCCAGTACCATGCGTCATCGTAGGAACCGAACCAAAGAAAATCATCAACCATCAACCCAACCCTCAATTAAATCGCCAAAACCAAAACCGCCCCCATCACCGCCACCGTTCCCCAAACCCCCACCCTTCCCACCCCCTCCGCCGCCCCCGAATCCTTCTTGGGAGCCGCACACACCGTCGGGTTCGCCGTCTTCTCCGCGCCCGCCGTAATCGCCACGTCGTAGCGATACAGGTCCGTACCGGTGTACGTCGTCGACACGACGGTGCTCGTCGTCTCCTTGCCGTTGGAGCTGCCAATCGTCCCCGTGCAGCTCGCCTCGGTCGTGGGCACCACCTTGCACGTCTGCTGCAGCGTGGCGCTGGCGTCGCCGCTGATGACGACGGTCGAGTAGCGGTACAGCGTGGGGTTGGCGGTCAGGGAGACCATCTAGACATTCCGCGAGTCAGCACGCGCGCCACGAAGGGAGGGGGGAGGGGGGACGTACCGGGCCGTTGGAGCCGCACACGCCCGATAGGATCGTGGACGGGCCAGCGGTGCACCGCAGGGCGAAGGTGGTGGTGCCGGCGCAGACGTCGACGATGGACGCGGCGTATTTCATTTTCGGGGAGGCCCCGTCGATGAACATGTTGACGGTGGGGACGGACGAGTCGTTGCGTGGGACGACCATGCGGGGGGCGTGGTGCGCGAGGCCGCGGACGGCGACGGGGGCGGCGGGGAGGAAGGCGTTGAGGAGACCCTCAGGGGCGCTGGTGCCGGCGAGGCCGGCGACGAGGTTGAGAGCCATTGTTGGTTGTTTTGGTATGTGGTTTTGGAGATGTTTGGTGCAAGTGTTCAAGGGGAACGGTGGTTGGGGCGAGTATCAACGTGTTGGGTTGTTGTGAGTTGGCGGGATGTGTGTACCGAGGTCGACGGCGGGAAGACGGGATGCCTCGGTCTCTTATACCGTGCCACCCCTCAAAACCTGGAGCCTGATAGCTTCGCCCATCTCCGGTGATCAGGCTCTCAGATTGGCGCGTTGGTTGCTCGTCGGTAGATGATCTGGGGTCGGTGTCCCTGAAAGGATTGCGGCCCAGCAGCAGTGGGGCGGAGAGGCGCCGTTGGATGCGACGGCAGAGACTGAAGGCGGGAACAGCGGCAAACAAGGCTCCGAGCGCGTCGGCGGCGGTACCGCGTGCTTGGGACACAGTGGTAAGTCCCAGCCAAGGCCCGGAATGACGCGATCTCTATTCTGCCGCCTGCGCCTAATGAACACTACGACCGGCGTCGCCCGGCGTGCAAGTTGATTGGGAGACAAAACACATGCGTTTTGTGTAACTTGTGTTGTTGTTGAGGATGGAACCCCAGGACCCTGAAATATGCAGATCCAATATTTTTAGGCTGCCAGTCAAGATGAGCCCATCTTGCCGCATCGGGAGCATTTCCTCGGTTCGCCTCGCCGTTGGCCCAAGCGATGGGACCTACTCGGGGAGCCAATACTACAAGAGATCGAGTCACCCGGTGAACAATGAGGACGCCGAGATGGTAGAGTGGTATTCATGTTCCATCAAAGCCTTTTGCACCTCAAAAGGATTACCACGGATGATAGATTTTGAGAGTTGGTCTATGAAAGACACTTTCAAGAAACAAACATGGTAACGTTATGACTTCACCGAGTCCAAGCTGGGGGGAGGTGGGCGCGACTCCGACAATGACGGAACTACCCTCCACCCCCGCAGCAACACTGACAATGTTCCCAGAAATCGCTCCAGAAAAGAGGGTATTGTTAGCGGCAGGATTCAGGTCTAGCGGGAACGAACACAGTCCCAGTTCAAATTCAACCAAGCGAAGTTTGCTCGAGGAGCTGATGGTGCTGCATAGTACCTGGCATAAACTAGTAACTAGTCCAAGATGTCATCTGGTTTCAATCTTGGCATCAGAAAGGTATACACACGTGCGCTCTAGTACTTGTAGCACAACTTGGCACTCTTGGTATCCATATAGTCCCTCACAACCCCCTCAGGGCCCAAGCCACCCATGGGGAGCTTGTCATTGAGGGACACAGGGGCTCCGGGACCGTCTCCCTGCCAGGGGTGGTCGCCATTGTACTGCATGGTCCTGTTGCTGGGGTTCTGCTGCTGCCAGAGCCACCAGAGCCGGTCGACTTGAGTATGATGGAGGAAGAAGAGAGGGTCTGGCTGATGAGTTAGCAGTGCCATGTCATCGGAAACCACAAAAAGACTCACCACTCGGGGACGCGTTGTTGAACCCCATGTCTCCCAGCCCGCGGTTATCATCAGCGGCGCCGACACCGCCGTGCACCCCCGCGTGGGGCCCGTTCTCGAGCGTCCGGCGGAACTCGTCAAACACCGTGTTGGCATTGACCTCAGCCATCGCCGTGGGCGAGTAAAAGGCGCCACGGAGCTCGGGGTTGCCGTCGTGGGCGGTTGACCAGTCGCGGCTCAGCCAGTGGGGGAGGGGGTCCGTGTTCCAGTACTGGGGGCGATAGTTCTTGAACGGTCCGTCAATGACGCGCTTGCGGATGCCGTTGTCGCCCGTCGCGACACCGTTGCCGCCGAAGCCCGTCACGTTGTGCCACACGGCCGCCTTGGACGGCGCCGCCCAGTCATTGACCCAGTTCCAATACATGGCGTTGCCTGTGTAGCCGCAGTCGCGGAGGGCCTTTTCGTAGACCATGACATAGTAGCGGTGCCACGGGAGGAAGGCGGCAAAGTCGTGAACTGCGGCGGTTAGTCGCGGGCCGTGTTGGGAGCTGGGGGGAACTCGAGACTCACTCTGGTTGTACAGGATGGCGTGCGTGTAGGCAAAGTCGTCCTGAACAGTCGCATTGACGAGTCCGAGGCGCGAAGGCTTCTTGGTGACGCAGACGGCGGCATTGAGATAGGCCGTCTTCTCAGCGGTGGTTGCCTTGGCCCAGTCCTTGCGGAGCTTGGGGGTGGTGCATGTCTGCCGGGCTGCAATGTCCGCGGCGGGGACAGCCATGGCGGCGCCAAAGAGGGAGGCGAGCTGGAGGAACTTCATAGCGAAAGACTGGAGTGAGAGACTGTTGTTGGATGACCTGCTTCTCGATGGCCAGGAGAGCGAGGGGACGCGCCTCTTTAATACTCGTCAAGTCAATGTCGCCGAGGTTCCCGATACTCTGTTCCTTTGAATCTCCTTGTAGCCCTGCTGCTGCCTCAGCGTCAACCCAGAAGGAGTTACGGTCATGGTCCATAATAGACACGGGATCACGACACCCCCACCTACTATCCAGAATCGATAGTGTCCCCGAGACCCAAGAACCGGGTTGCCATCATGGCTCCGCGGACGAGGAATCAGCTCCTCCCGCCAAACCATCCATGACCATCGTCAACAGCGGGCCGACTGGCATGAATGGTTCTCCAATCCGAACCCAGGCAAGGCGCACGGGATGGGTTTGTCAGCCCTGTAAGCTCGGTTGAGGCTTGTCGTGGTCGGCCCGCATGAACGGGAGGGTTTGGAGGATCCCGGCCGGGCGGGCGCAGCGCCTCTCCCGCGGACACGGCAGGGCGAGGCTCAGCAGGCAGTCTAGGCGAGGATTGGGGTCCTTCATTTGCGTTGGGCTGAATTCTGAGCTGGGAGTTGAGAGCCTGGTTGAGAGGCTTGGGGCCTTGTGTCGTCGACAGCAAGTGAGAGGATGTAAGGCACGGGCAAGCGTCAATCCTTCCATAACCCTCGGACGGTGTCCAGGTGGAGTCGGAGACTCGGAGACATTAGCTCCCCTCCTCCCGCCAAACCACCTGCAGGCAATCAGGAACCAAACAACTTCCCGCACGATCTAGACTCGCATCCCGGGTTCTGTTTCCCATCCCAAAGATAACCGGAAAGTCGGGCTCGTTCCCGACGCCACCGTCAGCCCCCTGGGCCCTGCGAACCAAACTTTGAACCTTGCACAACACCACACGCGGGTAATCAGTCCGTCCGCATCCAGCAAACGAGAAAGGAGCAAGGAAGCCGTTGTAGGTAACGCCGCGGAGCGTTATTGATGCCGTCAGCCCCCGATCCCGCCATCGCATCCCGCGCAAGGCGCCACCGCGCATGCCTTGCGCGCGCACATGGCAGCCATGGAAACAAACATCGATACTCCTGCCTCCTGTTCTCGATTCTGTTCTTCAGCGCCTCTGTTCACGATAGTATCCAGCCTCGACTTTTCAGCAAGGAGTAGGTACAGGGACACATCGAAGGTCCCCCCTCTCCCTCAGATACAGACCCACCAACCGCCACCCACACAACCCAAAGCTACTCGTACGTATAGCACAACTCCGGACTATTCACATCCATATAGTCCCCCACCCTCCCATTCTCCGCCAACCCCAACATGGGCAGAACATCATCCCACCCCACCGTCTGATTATTCTTATCAACCCCATCGTACATCGTCGGCCTCCCCTCCCCCTGCGTCTGCCACAACCACCACAACCGATCCACCCCCCCATGAAGCACAAAAAAGACCGGATCTGTCCCACCGTCAGCATCTCCGTCAAAACAGCGCCTCAAAACTCGACTCACCATTCGGCGAAGCATTATTCCCCGACAAGTCGCCCGGCGGCCCATCCCCACGTACCAGCCCGCCTCCAATCCCGCCGTGCACATGATTATGCGGTTCCTCCAAGCTCTTCCTGAACCCATCAAACGTCGTCTCCTGCAACACCCCCTTCATGATCTCAGCGCTATACTTGGCCCCCGCCATCTCCGGCTCGTCCCCGCCCTTGGGGAGCCAGTTCCGCGCCAGCCCGTGCCGGTCCGGCATGGTGTTCCAGTACAGCGGCCGCCAGTCCTTGAACGGCCCGTCGAGCACCTGCGGGGCGTAGTTGCCGTTGGGCTCCGTGCCGGCGCCGTTGCCGCCGAAGCCGGTGACGGGGTCCCAGATCGGGGAGCGCGACGGGGCAGGGGAGTCGTGAACGAAGTCCCAGTACAAAGCGGGACCGGTGTAGCCGCAGGTTCGAAGCTCCTTTTCGTAGAGACGGAGGAAATAGCGGTGCCAGGGGAGGAAGGCCGGGACGGTGTGGACTGGAGGGATGGAGTGCGCGGTTAGTATAAGCTGACGGGGGAAGGTGGGCTTATTTCTTGAGGGGACAGGCCCAGGCAGGAGGGCGCGTACTCAAGATGGAGGAGTCAGAGGCGGAGAGGGCAGCGTGGACAAAGGAAAAGTCGTCGTGCAGGGTGGCGTTGGGGTGGAAGTTGAGCCGGGAGGGGGACTTTGTGATGCAGACGGCGGCGGAGAGGTAAGCGAGGCGGTCGGCCACAGTGGCGTTGCGCCATTCTTTGCGGACGACGGGGTTGGTGCAGGCACGGGGGGAGGGGGGAGCCGAGGGCACAGCTTGGGCGGCGCCGAAGAAGGCGATGAGGGAGGTAAGCTTCATGGTGAACGAAGGAGAGGTTGAGACTGGATGGAAGGGGGGTCATTGGGGACTTGGCTGAGAACATGACGACGCTGGAGTTGTGGGAACTTGACTTTATATCCCAAGAAACCAGACATACTGGAAGGCGAACTGGGGGTTGACGAGGAAGAAGCCTTGCGCACACCATGATCGTATACACCGGTCCAGCAGATCCAATCGCGGATGTATCCTCCCGGGCCAGCTTATTATCGTCGTAGGGGCGGACTCCTGCCCGGGCCGACGCTCGCAACATCGCGGGTTAAGTTGTTTCTGGGAAGGTGGGGTGAAGGGACGGGACCGAAGACAGGGTGAGATGATGGTTGTCAAGGACCTGATATCTCTGAAGGGCATTGACAAACGGCCAGCCCTCCTCTTGGCGGTGTCGTCGCGTGGCTCCGCCTCCCAAGTCAGCCCTACCCCTGAGTGCAGTTGTTGCGCCGCACTCACACATATGTGCCAAGACGCCCCGTAACCCTCTTCATTAGCTACCATACCTGTACCACCTGCGGCACGCGTATACTCCTGGCTTTCACCACCAAACACAGAAACTACCTCCCCTGTCCAGCCGTATCGCAAACACCCCATCCCACCCAAAAATATGGCATGTATACCACATTGCCGCAAGATAGACGCCTCCCCATCCCCCCCTTCATCATCATCCCCATGCCGTCCCCATACCGGATAGAACCACCTCATTATCATCCCCACCGACCTCCCTAGAGGTTATAATACCTCGGCTCCTCAAAGACATGGTACTGATGACCCCTCCTCCCCTCCCCCTTAAACATGGCCGGGAACCTCAGCCCCTCCGGAACCTCATCCTCTTTGACGCGCTTATCCCTCTGCTCAGGACTCAAACTCCACGCGGCGGCCGCCGCCTCCGGCCCCTCGGGCACCACAAACTTGGCCACCTGCAGCTCCGTGTCGGTAATGCTGCTGCGACTGACGCGCGCGTAGCCGGTCCTGCGCAGGCCTTTGTAGAGAATGTACTCGCACCAGCGGTCCCAATCGGTGCGGTCGACGTCATGCATGCCGCTCACGTCCGACACGTAGTTATTGTAGTTGCCCTCGAGCGGGCGCGTGACGAGGTACGAGACCAGGAAGCTCGGGCGCGGCGTGCTGCCCATGAGCTTGGCCATGTACTCGGACTGGAGCCGGCGGTCCTCGGGGTCCTCCTCCTGGCCCGAGTGGAAGACAAAGACATCGACGAGGGTGCCGTATATGTCGAGCGTGGCGTGGATGGCGGGCGCCAGCTCGCCGACGGGGCTGGGCAGGAGGTGGTGCGTCGAGTTGACGATGGGGAACTTGGAGAGCAGTGCGGCGCCCCACGTGTGCTTGTTGGGGCCCGGGCCGTAGTCGACGTACATGCCGAGGTCCTCGGCGAGGAACTGCGTCGTGTCGCGGTTGCCCATGATGATGCGCTGCAGGTCCGATTCGAGCAGGCCGATGACGTCGACTTCCATCTCCTTGATCAGGTCGCGCATGCGGTACTCGGACGACCACATGTCGTTGTCGAGCGAGAAGTGGATCGTCCAGATGCCCGCCGAAAAGGAGCGCGTCTCGGGGTGATACGGCTTGTAGTCGTAAGTCGGGAAGCGGAGGAAGTTTGCGCATAGAAAGAAGAGATTGAGCACGGCGAGAACAGCGACGTGGTACTTTCTGTGGGCGGTCGGGGCGCTGCGGCGTCGGGTATTGTTGGCCTGCTTGTAAGCAGCGCCAGAATTCTGGGAGATGAGATCAAAGACACCGGCACCGATGCACAGCATCATGGTGAGCATGACCCAGTCGGTGCGCTCGCGGACCAGGGGACCACCCGGCACGAAGGCGTACGCCACCACCCAGACGTGGAAGAGAACAATGAAGTTGTAAATGAGGAAGCCGAGTCCAAAGGTGAGACCGGGGCGCTTCTTGGCAGCGTTGGCGATGAGAGGAACCGAAATGGCCATGAGGTATGCGGCGATGGTGAGAGCGCCATAATAGCCCGTCCACCGCTGGTAGACAGTGAGCACAGTCGCCCCGATGCAGCCGACACCATAGGCGGTCCAGGTGGTTACGGCACCCGGTCGGTAGAGGGTGAAAATGAGACCCGCCGTCATGGCAGCGATGGTGTACCAGCCATGCACGTTGGACACAGGCCCGCGGATCGGGTACCCGTCCCAGACCCAGAGAATCATGGTGCTCGTGTCCGACAGCAGCGAGTGCAAGCCGAAGAACACACCGCCAAGACCAATCGCGGCAAGGAGAGGCGAGCCGCCCTTGTCGCCCAAATCTCCAGTCTGCAGGGGCGCCTTGCGGTTGAAGGTCCGGACCGCCCAGACGGCGAAGATAAAGCCAGTGCCGTTCCAGCCGCCGTTTTCGGCGTGCATGACGGGCCAAATGGGATTGTTGGTGTACCAGGCAAACTTGGCCACCGACGACATGATGAGGCCGGCAGCCAAGGCCACAATGCGGGCCTCAAGCCTCGCTGGCTGGACCGAGTCCGAGGAAAGGGTGGCAGCCCAGGCCAGGCACTGCACAGAAAGGCCGAAGCCAACGATAAAGAGACGGGCCTCGGGTGTCGTGATCTGGTATGCCAACAGGGCGGAGAGGGACAGGATATGGGCCATGCCCTGGTTCCTGACCACAATGGTGCGTACCGACTTGATACCGAGCAGAAAGGGGCTCACAGTCGACATGATGAAGACCTCGTAGCCCGAGATGCCCATGTGCCAGAGGGGGAAGTCTGCAACATGTCAGCGGAGTTGGACGGTGCAAGACTTGGCGAACGTACACCAGACGACAACACCCAAGCTGGTGAGAATGGACCAAAAGACAAACTAGAACCGGTTAGTCGGCGGCGTCCATTGGCCGGCGGGCATACGTACGCCATGGTAAACATCGGCGGCAATGTCAAGAGCACTCCTCAGATGGAAGCCGGCGACAAAGACACCGCCCGTGGCCTTTTCCTTCCTGGTCCAACATCAGCACTGTCCCACCAAGGCGGCGATGGGCAGACAGGAACTTACTCCTTTTCGAGAACAGCAGTGGGCACCGACGACTTATTGACACTATGAGACGTTTAGAAGACGGACTCGGATCGCATTGAACAATATGTGTATCCAATATGTACAAGCTCCACGGCCCGCTTTGAAGGAGCCGGGAGCCGAGGAGGCGACGGGAGCTATTTCGGGAGCCATTGCACGTACCCCTTGGTAGCGCCCTTGACGTCCTTGATTACCACCTCGAAAGTGCTAAAGTCCAGGGCCGTGACCGCATCAAAGCCGACGTCGAACAGGATCAGGGCCCACTCGAAAAATGCGTAGATGGTGTAGGCTGTGGTGAGTGAGTCAGCCACACTGCCAACACGGGCTCAAGGACTCTGTCCAGCCTACCTCCCGCGACGCGGTAGACCTTGTGTTGGATGAAAAAGTAGACCAGCGGTATGAGCGTGCCAAAGAAGGCGCCGGCAAGATATTTCCTGTACTTGATGGCCTTGGCGTTGGGTGGGCTGAGGGCCAGGCACCCGACCGTCCACGGGATCGTGATGACGAGGTACGAGATCATGAGGATGTCGTGCCAGCCGTGGTCGTCGGTCGACGTGATGTAGGTCCAGCCGCCGCATGTCAGAGTACGGGCAAAGCCGGAGAGGGCGACAACCTTGGGCAGGACATGGCCGGGCCTCTTGGTGAGGAGGTAGAACAGCCCGACGAGGGCAAACCGGGGGCCTGTTTGTTGGACCTATGTTAGCCACCGGCCTCTTCCCGGGCACTCGAGGGAGGGGTCATGGGTTACCAGAAGTGATGGCGATGAAGAGCATAAATATCGACCGCTCGGGATAGCGATCACCGATCGTGGCCGACACGGAGGGGAACCACTCGTCCGGGTAGCCGTACCACTCGTTCTGCACAATCTTGCGATAGTGCAACGCGCACCCGACGATGAGGGCCGTGAGAAAGGCGCCGTACGCGGCGCCCGTGTGTAGCCAGCTCACCCATTGCCCATTGAACGCCAGGACGACGCCGCCGTCCTTGTCCTTGTACCGTGACGACATTGCCGACGGGATCCGTGTGTTTTTCTTCGGTTTGTCGATTTCCGAGAGGGCCGCCCTACCTCAATCGCAATCGCATGCAATCATAGCACGCCCCCGATGGAAAATGGAATTTCGGACGTGGTGGGAGGGAAGAGAAGAAGCAGAGCGAGCGGGTGGACGGGAAAAAAGAGGGATCGGGACAAGTTGGACGTTCCGGAGTGCTCGGCGCATCCAAGACGCCAATGTGGAATTTTCGCGTCAAGTGAAAGTCTTGGGTCTTGGGTCTCTTGGGCAATTCCCTGTCTCTCGTCATCCCTCCTCCCTCCTCCCTTCCCCAACCGCCCGCGAGTCCGAGGTTCACACGCGCGCGCACCCCCCCTCTCCCCCTCGTACCGACCCCCCTGTGCCGAATTGGGGTTCGGTGACTTTCGGTCTCGCTCCAGCGACCTACAGGGGTGCACAACTCCAAGCCCCACTAAAAAGTTTCTGTCCCACTTCACCGTCGGACATCCCTCTCTCTGCTGGACAAGACAAACAATTCAGAGCTTCGTCAATCTTTTGCAACACCTCGCAAACCACCACCACACAGCACACCACAACCCCGACCGCCATCATGGCCGGCGTCTCCGACAAGGCCCGCTTCTACCTCGAGCGGGCCGCCCCCGAGCTCCGCGAATTCGAAGACAAGGAAATATTCTCCAAGGTACACCTATCCCCCCCCCATCACCACCACCACCACACCCAAAGCTAACCCCCTCTCCCTTCCCAGGACGAAATCCGCTCCCTCGTCACCAAGCGCTCCGACCACGAACACACCATCCTCTCCCCGGGCGCCAAGCCCTCCGACTTCCTCGCCTACGTCGCCTGGGAGCGCTCCCTCGACCGCCTGCGCACCAAGCGCTGCGCGCGCCTCCGCATCCGCCAATCCACCTCGCGCGCCAGCCACGCCCGCACCTTTTCCATCTTTGAGCGCGCCGTGCTCAAGCATCCCGGGTCCCTGCCCCTCTGGACGGCGTACCTCGACTTCGCGGCGCGCGAGGCCAAGGCGACCAAGCGCTGGCGACGCATCGTGACGCGCGCGATCCGGCTGCACCCTTCGGACGCGGGGCTGTGGGCGCTGGCGGGCAGGCGGGCGGCGCGGGACGGGGACATGGAGAGGGCAAGGGCGCACTTTTTGAGGGGGTGTCGGTTCTGTACGGGGGAGGCGACACTTTGGGTGGAGTATGCGAGGTGCGAGATGGAGTGGTTGGGGAGGGTGGAGGCGAAGAAGGCTGGGAAGGGGGTGAGGAGGGGGGTGGCGGTTATGGATGCGATTCAGGCGACGGAGGGTGGCGAGCAGGAGGGGGATTACATTGAGGTTGGGGATGAGGAGGAGGACAGCGATGAGGATATCGTGCTGCCGGATCCGGATGCCCCCCGGGATGGGGCGAAGAAGGTCGCGGTGTTTGATGCCGAGGCGACGAGGAAGTTGGAGCAGAGTCCGGCGCTGGGCGGGGCGATACCGATGGCCATTTTTGACTTTGCGAGGAAGCAGCCGTTCTTTGGGCCGGCGGCGGCGGAGGAGTTCTTCGACTTGTTTGCGGGGTTCACCGGCGTCTCGTCGCACGCCAAGATCGTGCAGCATGTGCTGGCGGCGATGGAGGAGGCGTACCCGAATCACCCGGCCACGGGGAGCTGCCAGGTCCGCCAGCCTCTGGTCGGGGTCGAGGTCAACACGGCCGAGTTCCCCAAGGCGCTGCGCGAGTCGCTGGGGCGGTTACGGGCGGCCATGGACAAGACGGAGGACAAGGAGGCGCTGGCGGAGAAGATGGTGGTTTGGCTGGACACGCTGCTCCGCGTTGGGGGCCTCGACGAGGGCATCCGGACGGTGCTGGAGGCGACGAAGAGCTCGATGGAGGAGCTCTCCAACTGATCTTGATACCCAGACAGAGGCGGACGGTGGCTGCTATAATACCTTTGTTTTACATGTACAGATCCTCGTCCCCAACTATTAGATTACACGGCTCATTTCTTGATGGCACCCCCCCTCTCCTCCGCGATACTCATCAAATACTCCCACTCCGCCGCACTGACCTTGCTCACACTCAACCTCGTCTGCTTGAGCATCTGCATATTCTCCAGCGGCCTCCCCTTCTCCCCCATCTGCCGCAGCTCCTTGAGACCAATGGGCACGGCGAACTTGCTGCGAAACTCGACATGCACGACACTCCACTTGGGGTCCGCCGGCTTGGACGACGCGTCGTAGTATGGCGCCTTGGGGTCATGGGCGGACACTTGTGTGTGTGTCAGTCAACAAACATCCGCCATTCAGGGGGGATACAATCAGGCGAGTGCTCCTCGACAATCTCCATGGTCCCAACGATGCCGGGCTCCTTGGTGTTGGAGTGGTAGAAGAAGGCGAGGTCGCCCTTTTTCATGGCGCGGAGGTTGTTGCGGGCGGCATAGGCGCGGATTCCTGGGGGTCAGGTTAATTTCCTCCGAGGAGAGGAGAAGGGGTGGGGAGGTAGGTACCATCCCACGGTTCGGGCACCGTCTTGGCCGCCAGGTCGTCGATCGAGAAGCGCACGTCGACGCCGTTTTCGAAGCGCGATTCGGGCTCGGCTTTGAGGAGCCAGTACGTCTTTCCGTCGGTGTCGTTCTCCTGCTGGGGTTTGGCATCTGCGGAGGAGGCTTTTTCTGGCTTGGATTTGGGAGGGGGGGCCTTCTTTGCCTTTGATGCGGGCTGCGGCTTGGATGCCCGAGCCTTTTTGGTGGGCGGTTCAGCTTCGGACTCGAGTTCCGATTCGACAGAGTCCTCCTGTCGGTCAAGTTAGAGACGGCGAGGTTGTATGGTTGGGGGCGGGAGGTGAGGGCATCGCCAAATCATGTGTTGATATCGCAAGGGGAAGAGACATGGCGTTTGTCGAAAAAAGGCCCTTCCATCCAGATACTGAAATGAAGAATAAGCCTACCGGTTCCTCTTCAACTTTCTGAGGCGTCTTCCGTCCACCCCTTTTCACTGCCGCCTTTGGCGTATTTTTGGTCTGTGCTTTCTTCGACTCCTTTACTGTCGGCGTTGATGCCGCGACTGGCTCCGGTTCACTCGCGGGTTGAGCATTTCGAAGGGAGCGACGTGGACGGGCCTCTGCCACAGCGGCCTCCCCAGCTGTGGATTTCCGCTTTAGCATGGTGAGTGTAGAGTAAGTCTGATTTTGGAAAGTGTCAAAACGCGTTGAAAAGAAGGGAGGAATGAGATTGTTTGTTTGAGATTTTGTCCAAGGCGTGGTGTTTAACGCGTTGCCCTTTCGAGTCAATCTGGGGCAAACCCATGTCGGAAAGCTTCCACAGTGCAAGAGCCATTGAGATGGCAGACCAAAGACATCTTGGCACACTGTGTCGGACAGGACACTCCATGGTCTGTTTATCTCGTAGAAAGAGACCCCGAGCAAACAGAAAATCGCCCTGCCTTGGTCGGTACGGATGTGAATGGACCTGCATTCGGATTTTGAGTCCTTGAGTCCAGGTTCTCGGGCTTCGATGAACAGGTTGATGGCCTCGGCGAGTGTCCTCAATGTCCGGTTCCCGTAAAAAGGCCAGGGCTCGAGTTTACCCATGGAAATGGGAGGGATTTCCGGTCAATGTTGAATATTGAACAGCTGACTTGTTCTTGAGAGAAACATGGGACTTTTGAAGAAATGAACATGCCCGTTCCAACGATCGAATGAACTGTCCCAAAGCCCGTGATGGCGAGGCCCCCCCGCCTCCATCCCACCACATCAAGCCCCGCTTGACCCGGGACGTCGACCGAATTCCACGCCGCGAAGCGACCCTGGTCAATCTCCTCTCAACGAGAAAAAGCCAAAAGGCAACGAATGTCACTTTCTCCTTGGATGCGTGTGAAACCCCTCGACTTGCTGCAGTTAGTGGGAAGCCGAGGTGGGACAGGATCTGACGTGGCCAAGTAACGGATGTCAGAATGGGGCATGGCGGCGGCGGCGGCGGGATGCGGATGCCCCTGCGCACAGAAACGGACGACAACCCCGCGACCTGGGCTCTGAGAAGGGAACCCTCCCCGCCCTCGCCATCTCTGCCCGCTTTCTTTTACTCGCCGTGTCACGGTGCAGGCCTCTGAGTCTCGGTCTCACAAACTGGGCGTGTGGAAGGGAAGGAATAAAAAGTCAAGACCCCGGTGCTGTGGGAAGAGCTCGTGACGGGCGGCGGGAGAGGCTTCGCTTCGCCGAGTCCTTCTTGGCGGTGGTCCATGGCTGCCGGCTGGCTTCACTCTGTTGATTGCGAGACGGATCTGCAACCACGACGGAATTGTTTCAGCCCGAGGTCTGGGAGACTGGTCGTTTCTGCCGATGCCAGAACCTGCCAGGTGCTATGGTCGGGGACTGGGAAGTCGGTCGAGTTCGGCGGCCATGATGCCGCTGTGGTTGACATGACGAGTGCATACCTACCACATGCCCGCTTGCTGCGAGCTCAGACATACCCTGCGCAAGTGGCTCGTCACAGGCGACAGAAGAAAAAAGAAATTGCCCATAGACGAGACGAGACGAGGGAATATTGGGAAAGCTCCAGTCCCGACCGTGACAATGTTTGTCGGATGGAACACACGGCACCCCGAGAGTATGGCAACAGGCAGGGATCCGGGAGTCGCCCAACAAAGCCGGCCGCGATCATTCCACCCAACCCGGCCCGGACCCCAACGGCCTATCAGCAGAGCGCAGCCACTCGAGAGCAGAGAGGAAGGGGACAGGCCGCGACATTGGGTCGCGAGACACGACGACTTGCTCCTTGTGTTGATGGGGACGAGCGAGTAGGGTCCGTCGGCCGAATGAGGGGGAGCAGAGCAGCTGAACGATCGCAGGGCGAGACAGAAGACGGACGGACCATGGATCCTGCTGCGAGTGACGGAGGGGGGCCGGGTGACGGGGCGTCTTTGTGACGCTGGAGAGGCGGAAGCTTATCCGTTTTCATGGATGGGGCACGATGACATACAGACAGAGAGTCGACCGGAAGGGGGGGATGGGAGGGGAGGAGAACATTTCATATGCGTCTGGGTGGGCGTCCGCTCCGGTTCCAGGTTGGTCGTCAGTGAGGGGGAAGACCAAGGTGCCTGGTCTTGCTTGGTGCTTGCTAAGAACAGCGCCTTTGCCTGCGTCCTCGTGGACGTCGCCTTTCTGCCGCCGAAGGGTGCTGCAGTAGTTGCAAGTCTGGTAATGCGAGCGTCGTGTATCCGTCTCATGTGAGAGAGCGAGCGAGCGAGCGAGGAACCGAAATGGGCACCCGAGAGAGGGAGTGCTGGAATGGCACAAATGGCTGGCGTTCTTTTTTAAAGTTTGCCTGATCTGGTCCCGTCACGGACAGTTGCAAATGCCCGCGTGCCTGCCCCTCTGCTGCTGCTGGCTCGGGCTGCTGGAGGCGGGTGCGGAGAATTTTAGTGCCCTGGCTGCAAAAGTGACTTTGCTGGTCGAGGCAGTCGACATTAAATGCCCAACTGCCCGCCTTCCCCGGCCTGGTCCTTTCCCTGTTCCCTCTCCATTCCTCTTTTCTGCCTCTTTTCCTCTCCCTCTCGTCTTTTCGGCCCCAGACTTTCAGTGTTGCTGCTTCTGGCGGGCTCTACGCAACATGGCTCTCCGTCGCTCCAAGTCGCTCATTCCCCGGACGGCCAAAACCTAACCGCTGCTGCCAGGTTGTTAGTGCAAACGCCTCTGGACCCTGGGCGGACCTAACAGCTGGACGAAAGCTGGAGGACACAGCAAAAACAAAACCACCGACATGGAGAATCCAAATCGAAATCCATGGACAGTCGATTTCCTCTGGATTCCCAAGGACAGGACGGTCGCTCATCTCGCCCCAGAGAATGTGGGCGACCGGGATCTCGCCAACACAAAGCGGCCTCGACGTGCCAAGCAGACACACAGCGCCCACGCACACACCATGCCTTGCCCGTGGGCCGATTCAGCCAGTCCCGAATGACATAACCCAATAACCCACCACCCGTCGGCACCGCTGGACGAAGCCACCACCACCAGGCAACGGCGGAGAGGAGAGATAGCAGGTCATTTATCTGCTCTTCTTCGTCAGACGCCTCAAAGGGCCGGTTTCCGACGCTCGAATGGCCGCTGGACGACCAGGTTTGGTCCCAATCCTCCAGTCATGTGGTGACAGGGTTGGTGGGGCCGGCGATCCTAAGTGACGACGAGAGGCAACTGGAGCGGTCAAGCGACTCTTCAAGGTCCATTTCATCACTTTCCGAATCCTCGAATGGCATTTCTGGATGTCGAAATTCCATTTTCCACGGACCAAGGTATTCAGGACGACGGGGCCCGAAGGGCTGAAAAGAGGGCGTCCCACCTCAACCCAGCGCCCTCGCCTCACTGCAGCCTGGGCCCGACGAGGAGAGAGTGGTCTCTTGTTTGAATCACTTTGGCCACAGGTGTCCGTCCTCATGGCGGACGACGTCCGCGATCAACTTGGGTTCGGATCGCAAAGCAAAGCTGCCTCCTGTTGAATTCGCCCCGGGGCCGGCGAAACTCGAACCGGCGCCACCCCGCTGACTGAAAGCCCCTTGGATATTCCAGCAGGAGAACCCGACTCGATCAGAATTGCCTCCCATCAGAAATGTCTGGTGGAAGGCTCAGAGCTCAAAGACAGCCAGTGTCAATCAGCAGCAGCAGCTCTTCGCGACTCATCTCACTCATCAGCTCAAACATGTGAGGTGGGGAGAGGCAAAGGAGGGACATCCAGTGCGCTGTGCTCCACGCCACTGAAAGGGGAAGCCCAAAAAGACCACGGCTCATTGGTCAGAGCACCGGTTTGACCCACCACGCTAGACCGAGATGAGCCAAAGCGCCAAACAGCCGGATTGATTTGGCTGGCTTTTTGAAAAGCAATCCAGCAGTTCACTCGCTGGACACTCAGGTGGACAGCACGACACACCACCACCCGATCGCACGCCTTGGGAACGGAGGTAAGACCTTTTTGTTCCTCCATTTCTCCCACCTTATCCGCCCCGACCAGCCGATTAGCGCTGCCGCAGACCTCCGGTCTTGTGCTTCTGGGTCCCCGGCCTGCACCGCTGGTCGTGACCGATCCCGCGCGAGTCTGCCCGTTCGCCGAAAAGTGTCGGTGACGGTGACGCGGCTGTCCACTCCAGGACAAGGCCCAGCCAGTGTCGGCTGCGAAATTTTCATCGCGGCTCGCCGCGCGTGCTCCACGCTCCACGCTCCCGCGCCCATCCCCGTCCCCGTTCGTCAACGTTGCGCATCCATCGCATCGGTCGAGCGCGTCGCGTGGTTGATAGACTCGAGAGTCCAGTCCGGTACGTACGTCAGTTTCCTTTCACGACGTGTTTCCGCCCATCCCTCCTCACCTGGCCCAGGCCATTCCACCCAGATTTCCATTCTGGCCCCCCAGCAGCACCTACCACCTGTAGGCCTGGGACACCCAGCACTGAGCAGTGTCCCCCGCCATCCCCAACACGAGCCTGGCTGGGCGGCTGGCAGGCTGGTTGCCCGTGCCCTCCTCGGCTCTGGGCGGCTTGCCCGCTGCTGCCCGCTGGCGCCTGCTGCCGCCCCATGGCTGCCACCTGGCAAGCCATGGCTTCGCGCTCGCTTCAGTCGCAGTGTGGAGCCCAGCCCCCCGATCACCCACGGACCATGGCCATGGCCAACGCCCACCTCAGCAGCACCAGCCAGAAACCGCCTCTGCCCCCGTTACCCACCGCACACTGCTTTGCCTGCGCACCCGCGACGCGACTCCTCCATCGCGACAAGCCTCTGCCGTGTCACTGCACCCCTTTCTTTTATCGGATTCCTGCTCATTACGGTGCCGGCTTCGCCCTTTTGATGGTCGCTGACGTCGCTCAAAGAAAGTAGCCTCATGGGTTCGGCCATTGCCATTGCCGCCCTCGCATCCCGACCGACATGAGCTCTTGGGTCAACGACACCGCTGTCCCGAACCACCATGGCAACGGCTTCCCTCAGATCACCGACCCCTCCGCCGTTGCCGGGACCATGATGGACCACTCTGCCTTCATGGGCGGCCCGGCCCAGTTCAATCCGCAGTTCGCCAGCAGCCAGCCGATGATCATGCCCAATGGCCCCATGCGCAATGCATCGCCGGGCTTCGCCAACTCCATGTACCAGACCAACCCCGTCGTGCCGACCAAGCGACCGCGTCCCCGCGAAGACAGCATCGGCCAGTCGCCGCGACAAGCCCCGGGCATGCTGCCGACGTCGCGTTCCGAGACGCCGCAGTCTCAATTCTCTGCCTTTTCCCAGCCGGGCGTGCAGCAGGCCGGCCAGGCGCAATACCCACATCTCCAGCCAAATGGCTCGGCCAACGCGACGCCATCGCCCATTATGGCGAACCAGATGCGCCCGGGGAGCGTCCCCCAGAGAGTCTCGACAACATCGCCGCATCCCTTCTCGCCCGCCGCGCAACAGTTTCCCCAGCAATCCCCGATCCCCTCGGAACACAGCGTCACGCCCCAGCCCTACATGCAGCAGGCCAATGCCTACCAGCAGGGCTTCAACCCCCAGTTCAACCCGGCGCAATCGCCCGCGAGACCTCCTTCGACGCCAAACCCGATGGGCGGCCAGATGATGCCCCAACAAATGATGCCCCAGCGCATGCAACACATTCAAGCCCAGATGCAGGGCCAGATGCCGAGCCAGATGAGCGCGACGGGCCAGATGCCGAGCCACATGTTCAACCCGCAACAAATGGCACAGGGCCAGAGCCAGTTGGACCAGCAGAGGATGATGTACCAGATGCAGCTCCAGCAGCAGACCCAGCGAACAAACCTGATGCAGCAGCAGCAGCAGCAGCAGATGCAGAATCAGGGCAACCCCAATCAAGTTCAGGCTCAAGCTCAAGCTCAAGCTCAAGCCCAGGCCCAGGCGCAGGCCCACGTACAGGCCCAGGTCCAGGCTCAGCAACAAGCCCAGGCTCACCAACAGGCGCAGGCGCAAGCGCAAGCGAGGAATATGATGGCTGCGCGACAGGGCATCCCCAATGGGCAGATGTCACCCGGGCAGATGCAAGGACAGATGGGACAAATGTCGCCAGGACAGATGGGCCAAGGGCAAATGGGCCAACAAATGGGCCAAGGGCAGGGACAGATGCCCCCAGGGCAGGTGAGGCCCCAGTACCCGATGCCGCAGCAAGGTCCCATGTCGCGAATGCTCCAGCCCGAGGGGTTCATGAAGAACCTAGTCGCGTTCATGAACTCGAAGAACCTGCCTCTCGACACCAACCCACTCATCGAAGGCCGACCCATCAGTCTCTTCCAGCTCTTCCAGCGAGTCTCCAAGTTTCGGGGCTACCGCAACGTCACACAGTCCAATCTCTGGCATCAAGTGGCTGCCTCTCTGCAACTGATGTCGCAGCAATTTCCTCATGCGCCTCAGCAACTCAAGACATTGTACGAACGCTGTCTTTTCAAGTACGAGGAGATGCTCAAGATGCGCCAGCAACAGCAGGAGCAGCAGCCAAGCATGTCGAACCCTCAAAACATGCAACCGGGCACGCCGACCAAACCCATACCCGGCCAGCCTCAACAACCTTCGCACATGATGGGGCCCGGGGGACAGCAGCAGCTTCAGCAAGCCCCGATGCCGTCGCCTATAAAACCCCCAGGACAGCACCTGGGCGCGATGAATGGCTTCCCGGCGCCTCATCCCGCCCACGGCCAGCCACCGCCAGGTGCCCCGGGACACGCACGGAATAGCTCGTCGAGGAGTGTTCAGGCCCCTTTGGAGCAGGATTTCTCTATGCCTTCCCCGGCCCAGAGCAAATCTGGCTCGCTCTCGCTCCCTGGGTCTGCCCATCCAGAGAGCCAAGCAACACAAGGAGAGACGGCTGCAACGATGCGATTCCCAGCGCCCTTCGCTTCTGATCCCGAGGAGTACATGCCCTGCTCCCGCGTACTTACAACGTACGGGGGCATCGATCTCAAGGCCATTGAAAAGGTGGCCGAGGACCTGCGCCATAGCAGGGTAGATCTGCCAGCACCCATAGAGCTGGGCATCGTCGATCTACATGCCCTCACCAAGAGCATCCAAAGCGGCCTCCATGGCGAAGTTCGGCTGGCGTTGGACAACTTGGCGTCCCTCAGTTGCATCGACCACTACGGCCCATTCCCCATTCCCCAAATCGACCTTCGCTACTGCGACGAGCTCGTCGAGACGCTGGTGGAGTGCGCCGAGGAGCAGGCCGACCTCTTGGCCGAGAATTCCGAGGAAGCCTCCAACGAAGTGACGCTTCCGCTCTACGAAGAGGTGACAAGGGCTTGCCGGATTGAACGGTTGACTCTGCGAAGGTCTTTGGTTCTGGGCACGCAGCCCTACGAGCTGGACCACGCTGTGGATCGGTTGATATGCATCACGACCATTCTCCGAAACCTCTCCGACGCCAGCCTCGAGCACAACCAAAAGATTTTGGCCGACGAGTCGGTCATCAAGTTCCTGTGTGTCGTCATCAGGTACCTTGGCACGCGGGAGATGCTGTGTCAAACCAACGCCAACACGCTGGACCTGATGAAGGACATTGTCATTTTGCTTTCCAACATCGCTAGCGAAGTCGAGATACCCGGGCGAGAACAGGCGTTCTGTCTCCTTCAGTTCTTGCTGTCTTTTGCGCCATCGCCTGCACCCACATCACCCAGCGACACCCTCTTCTTTGCGCCATACGATCCCAAGCTTCACCCTTATCTGCCTCACGCCATCGACGCACTCGCCAAGTTGCTGGCTCGTGATCAACCTAATAGGAGTTTCTACGAAGCCATCTTTGCGGCAGATGCAAGCTCCTCGTCGCCATGCGAGCTCATCACGCGGGCCTTTGCCCTCGCGATTTCTCCCATCCCGCTGCACACGGTCGACCACCCCCGCGACCCGCGACTCGCCGACGCGTTGGACACGCGGCCTCCCAACTTCCCATCCCTCGTCGAGGTCAGGAAGCCGATCCTGATGCAGGGGCTCTTGGCAGCCGACATTCTCGCCTTGATCGCTCCCCGCGACAACGGCGTGACCCGCGCCTGGCTGGCGTCTGGTGATGGGTTCGCTCGGAACCTCTTTCTGCTCGCGCGGCAGCTGGGTGTTCAGTACGAGAACACGGTGCTCAGGCCGGCCGGCGGTCCGCAGTCTAGGAACCACCCCCGTCGGGATTCTGACCTGTTGTACATTGTCCGACTCGCCGTCAGGTTGCTGAAGCGGTTGAGCGAGAGCGCACGGGAATCGGATCCAAACTGTCCCATCCCGGCGCAGGCTCTTCCCGACAAGGAGTTGGTGCTCGGGGCTCTGCAGATGCAGGCGCCAGAGTGGGCCAAGGAGGGGATGCTGGCGGATTTGGTCGCGTTTGTGAAGCTTGGGACATAGGCCAGTGCGATGGAAGCGAACTGGAGCTGGAGGTTGAGATGGGAAAGTCAAGGGGTAGAAGACAGGACTTGTACATGAAGTTTTTGGTGCCAGGAGTCGGGAGTTGGACGGTCAAGATTTGATGAGCGAAAAGACATGGACGGGACAAGAGGCTTGGTGTGACAGTAGCAGATCCCAGGCGAAGAAGCATGGGGAGCAACGGGAGGCGGGTTCATTTTGGTGTATTATGATTTCCTTTGCGACAGGTGTTTGAATGGAATGTATGATGCCGGAACCACAGTGTGATGTGTGTATGCCAACTCGTGGTTGTGATTTGTATGTGTTACAATACTTGTACATGGCATTTCTCTTTGTCGTCTCGGCGTAACCTGGAGATGGGCATTCCATCTTGCTCGTCATCTCGAGGGAGGATCGCCATCGCGTCTTCTCGCCGGTGTTGATATCCTCATCCACCTCAACTCCCAGCCCGTCATTAAATCGGGCCAATGTGGTGATCTTTCAGTCTTCTTCCTCCTGACCCCCCTGATCGCTCTCAAAACCCCTGCTTCGCCAACCACGAAGTTATCTCGTTCGCGTAGTTCCCCTGCGCTCAGTCAGTCTCCGCCCACCATATCTCTGGGTATGCCGGTACCCAAACTCACCGAAACCTCAATGTGCCCTGTTGGCACCTTGATCCGCACCTGGTCTGCCTCGAGCTGCAGCTCCTTCATCAGCGCCGATTTGAACGCCGTCTTGTCGCCCTCGATCTTCTTGACCATCGTCAGCTTCAAGCTGCCACCGCGCTTGTTGAGCGCATAAACGGCCAGCTTCTTGAAGGGCGTGCGGGAGACAAAGTACGGCAGTCGGGGGTCTGGTGGCCCTGGTCGGGAGGTGGTTGTAGGGGCGTGTGGTGTTGCTGATGGTGGTTGAGGCTGGGTGGCGGCCGCCGCGGCGGCGGTTGTGAGGGGGCGGAGGAAGGGGTGGGTTGCTGGAGGAGGCGCCTTGGGGCGGCGGTTCGGAGAAGGGAGGGGAACATTGTGGCGGTTGGGGGTGGACGGGCTGGCGCGATGTTGTCCCCGGGAGTGAAATGTCGAGATGTTTTTTTGGCGGAGAGGCGGCCTGCAACGACGATCTTCAATTCCGCTAACCGGATCCGGCCTTTCGCAACCTTTGGGGAGGCAGAATCTATTCACCGCCTACCTCTCTTTGTCACTGATTGGGTGGTCAGTGCTTTTTGCAGCGCCCCACGAGGGACTCGCACCCTTTGAATTTTTGACCCCACCACAGAAACACAAGACAGCGCCTTTCAGCGAAAATTGGGCGGTCGACCTCTCTCCACCCCTCCGCTTCGCCCGCAACCACGAAGCCGGCCGACCTCGATCACCCTCGCCGCCACCACCCACGCGAGCCGATTACCGACTTTTCGCATTCCCCCCCCGCGAACGAAACACCAACCGCCCAGCATGGCCTCCACGACGCCGGCCAACGGCGACAAGCCCGTCGAGACGGCCGCCGACTACGAGCTCTTCCTCAAGCTCGCCCCCCACCTCGACCGCCACATGATCTTCCCGCTGCTCGAGTTCTCGGCCGGCCAGCTGATCGACGAGGAGACGGAGAACGTGACGGACGAGAAGAAGGCGCGCGAGATCACCGAGGCCAAGTTCGCCTTACTCAAGAAGACGGACATGGCCGACTACGTCGCCAACCTCTACTGCGAGCTGCACGGGCTCGACAACCCCCCCGTCGAGTACGCCGACCGCAAGCAAAAGGTGTTTGCCAAGCTGGAGAAGTTTGAGCAGGAGACGGCCGTCATCCGCGAGCTGCTCGAGCGGGAAGAGGTCCTCAACAACCTGCGCAGCGACAAGGTGGCCAACTTGGAGTACCTCAAGAAGGAGCACAATGTGAGCATTTGGCTGGCGGGAGGAGGTGGTGAGACGGTGATGCTGACGGAAGCAGGTTACGATTGAGATGGTCAACGCCCTCTACGACTACGGCATGCTCCAGTACAGCTGCGGTGCGTACCAGGATGCCTCGGAACTCCTCTACCGATTCCGCGTCCTCTCCACCGACAACGACAAGGTTTCGTACGCGACATGGGGACGTCTGGCCTGCGAGATCCTCAGCATGAGCTGGGAGTCGGCCATGGAGGAACTGCAAAAGGTGCGCGAGGGGATCGACACCAAGCTGGCCAACAACCCGCTGGCCCAGCTCCAGCACCGCACCTCGCTCATCCACTGGGCGCTGTTCCCCCTCTTCAACTACCCCGAAGCCCGCGAGCCCCTCCTCGAGCTCCTCTTCAGCGCCCCCTACATCAACAGCATCCAGGCCAACTGCCCCTGGATCCTGCGCTACCTCACCGTGGCCGTCATCACGAACCGCGGCCGGGCTAAGAACGCCGGCGTCCAGCAGAAGCAGATGAAGGATATCGTCCGCATCGTCAAGCAGGAGGCGTACGAGTACCAGGACCCCGTCACCCGCTTCGTGCACGCGCTGTGCATCGACTTTGACTTTGAGGAGGCGCAGAACCAGCTCGTCATCGCCGAGGAGATCCTCCGCAGCGACTTCTTCCTCGTCGCCCACGCCGACTCGTTTGTCGACTCGGCCCGCCACCTCATCTTTGAGAGCTACTGCAAGATCCACGCGCGCATCTCGCTCAAGGATCTGA
Source organism: Podospora tetraspora (assembly GCA_027943155.1). Lineage (NCBI taxonomy): Eukaryota > Fungi > Ascomycota > Sordariomycetes > Sordariales > Podosporaceae > Podospora > Podospora tetraspora. Next base: position 505,695 of record JAQKAE010000007.1, read on the forward strand.
GCGCCCGCCTGGGCCTCAACGCCGACGACGCCGAGAAGTGGATCGTTAACCTCATCCGCGACACGCGCCTCGACGCAAAGATCGACTACAAGGAGGGCACAGTCGTCATGAACCATCCCCCCAGCTCGGTGTACCAGCAGGTGATTGAGAGGACCAAGGGCGGGTTCTTCCGCACCCAGGTCCTCAGCGCGGCTGTGGCGAGATAGGGAGCTGTCCTCGTTGAGGGAGGGGCACGAGGGTTTGAAGCACAAGGACGAGGCCCCGCCTGAGGGCGTGGCCCCTCCCGATAAAGTGTCGCCTCTCGGGGGTGCCCAGCGCAGTGATGAGATCCAGCAACTGCGTAAGACGAGGATGGGGCGAGCCAGGGGCATGAATGACAAAGGGGAGGACTGAAGAAGGCAGTGAAAAACGCCGGAGCGGGTGGACAAGGGCAGCAGGGAGAGCACTGGGCCGTCGGAAAGGTTTGGCGTCAGGGCCCCGGGCCGGGCGGGCTGGGGCGAACGGCACTGGCACGCATTAGACTTTTACTGGCATGGTCCAAAGTTTTTGGGGGACAATGGCACGGCGCCGGGATATCGGTATCCGGGCAAAACAGCGATGTAATTTTACCTATAGCGGCGCATCGATATGGTTTGGGGCTGGATGCAGGCCGGTCGCTAGGGTTGGGAGGCAATCAAGATTTGACAAGACTTTTGGGATATGAGTGTGTTGAGTGTCTGTGGACAATCTTGATGGTCTGTGGCTTCTTGACTCTCTTGAGAGGTGAGGGTTGTCCGTGTTGGTGGAGGTGCTGCTTCTGTCCTGACAATGAAGTCAACATCATATCTGGGGATGGATGGTCGAGCATGCGGTAAAGCAGAAGCAACAAACAATGTTGGAAAAAGACCGGCGAGCATCCGCCCTCGTCCCAGATTGTCCCTTGAGTCGGCATTGTTGACCAAGGTGAGATGGTTCTTTGATGGCCACTGTCACCTGTCTCCTCCGCACACAATGCCTCTGTCCACAGCCTTCAACGTATCCCATCCATGCTCCTTCCTTGTTACGATGCCTCACGTCCTTTCTCTTCCTCTTCTCTACCCATACTGTCTAATGATATATCAACACACCACCCTCCCCCCCAAATCCCACACTTCCTCTCCCATCACCCATCCACCCTCACATTTCCACACAACACACGCACACATCTTACAACACCAACAACAACACCCCACCCCCCTAGTCCCCTTCACACACACACACTTCCACACAAACATCTTACAACACCAACACCCCACCGCCCAACACACACACAACCCCCTTCACACCCCCACCCGCCCTCAAAATGTCAATCACCCCCCCCCCGACGTCCTCCGCCTAACCTGGAACATCACAATCCAACCCCTCCCGCAAACCCTGCACACCCTCGGCCTCATCAGCCAGCGCACCGAAGCGCGACTCCTGCGCTTCCTGCTCTTCTCCGACCGCACGATCCTCGTCCAGGTCATGGACGGGGACCTGGGGTTCGGAGGGGGGCTGGGAGGGAGGATCCCTTCGGTTTCGGCGGATGCGAGGCCGAAATTGTGTCCTGCTTGCTTGGCGGCGGCGGAGGCGGAGGCGGAAAGGGATGGTGAGGAGCAGGTTGGTGCTGGTTCTGGGGCTGAGGAGCGGGTGTAAGCGGGTGTCTTTGCGAGGGGCCGGAGTGGCGGTATGGTGCAGAGGTGGTGGGCCTGGGCCTGGGCCGTTGGGGAGAAAGGTAAGTAGGGGAGAAAGGTATGTAGGGGGGAGAGGTGAGTAGGGGGGAGAGGTAAGTAGGGGGGAAAGGTAAGTAGGGGAGGATTGTACGGATGCTAGTCCCATCTACCTAGGGAAGGAGTTTCGCTGTGCGACACTGCCGGGCTTGAGAGAGGGAGAATTAAAATACTTGAAACAACCTTTTGTGCCGATATTGCTGGTGACCGTGACTGTTGTGACCCAAATGCCATTTTGTGCAGTTGGTACCTTGCGACGAGATGATGATCGACTTCGCGTTTGCAAGAGGACAGTTGCAAAACTTCGGGATGGGACACGCAAAGAATTGATGACGATGACATAGAAGATGACCGAGGAAGATATCTTGCCGCGGAAGAGAGGCAACCACCCTCAAGAACCACATCGGCGCCCACGAATGTCATATTGATACCCGAGGCAGCGTACATCATAACACCCCCCTCGTAAGTCTATAGACACCACTGGCTGCTCCATGTATCCATAGCGTAATCATCGCCGGCGTGATATCATAACCTTTCCCATGCCACCCTAATCCTGGCGTCCAGCCAGGTACGTCTTGCCCTTTAGCTCCTCAATGGCACTGTCTCGCAGCCACCACCCATTATCTTTCTCAGGGGCACCGACTTCTGTCTCCGGAGCCGCCACCGCCGGCTCTTCATCGGCTGTCGGCTTCATCGACACCTTCTTCTTACCCTTCCTAACCTCCGTCTTCTTCGTCTTCCCCTTGTCCTGGGCTGGCGTTGCCGCCGAAGCCTGGTTGGCATTGGCAGCAATCGCACTCACCAGCGACGGCCTGCGGTCCGACCACTCAAACAGCAGCTTCAGCCCCAGCAGTCTGTCTCGAGACCAACCGTTGAGCCCGCTACGCAGAACAAGCTTGGCGTCGACAGCTGTGCTGGCTCCCTCACCCTCGCCAACACCTCCGCCCGACCCAAGACGGTCGAGCACAACAGCCCGTTCAGAGTGGGTGAGATCTCTGAGAGCATCCAACTCAAAGACCCACTCCATCGTGTCACGATCCAGGGACTCAACGCCCGCAATCTCGTTTCTACCGAGGGCGCGCAGCGTTGCCGAGTACGGGTTCTCGTGGGCGGGTCGGTGTCGGAGGTACACCGACTGGTTCTTGCGAAAGTCGTCGACGAGGTGTGGCGACCGCTCAAAGTCGATGGTGAGATTCCAGTATCCCAGAGCTTTGGCGTCGGTTATGAGACTGGCGACATCCTCGAGCGGCGGAAGCAGGCATGGCGTTTGCCGGAGAATGACGGCGGGCTCGCCTGGCCGTGCGGACATGGAGGCGTTGGCCAACGCAGCTATGGCAGACGGGGAGCCTTGTTTGAGTTGTATCTTGACCGGAACGTTGATGGGCTGTCCGGTCAAGAGATCCTTGGTCACGAGACAGCGCGGATCGGTAGCCAGAACCCAGAAATGCCGGAAAGCCTGCAGATGCGAACGGTTGTCCTGCACGCTGGTCGGAAAGAGAGGGTAGAAGGCGACGATGAGAGATGCTGTCGCGATGTTGCTGGTGCCAAAAGTGGCCGTGCCACAGCCCAAGAACAGAGCGCCGATGGCGAGATGGGCGGCGAGATGGCTTCCATAAGTAGTGTTGGCATCATCTCGTCCGTGCAGAGACCTCAGGCGGCGGAGCACCACGAGGTCGCCTGTGCCAGCCATGACCGTGGCGCTCGAGAGAGCGAGCATGTCCATACACATCCGCGCATTTCCACGCGTTATCTCGCAGTCAAAATTGCCGGGTTGGATCCGCACAATGCGGATGAACTCGTCCAAGTAATGGATGAGAAGGTCGCGCACCAGCGGGTTGGCCGACCCGGCGAACCGCAGACCAAGTGCCCAGCAGAGCCCCGCGATGATCGAGAAGAAGGGGAGATCCTGACTCCGCAACTTTGTGACACCCGTCAGCTTGAACCGGGACCTGTACTCGATGGGCAACCCCTTTTTGATCCACTCAAAGGTGGGTGTGATCTCATTCCAAAGGATAATGTTCTTTGCCATGGTCCGCAGCAGCAAGACGTCGGGTCGGACATAGTCAAACTGCAGAATGGTGTCGGGCACGTCAATCTTGCGTGCCACAATGTGGTCCTCCGACTTCATAAAAATGAGCGCGATGGCAATGACGGCCGCCGAGGCGGACCTGTCCAGAACGTGAACCACCTCCACCCTCTTGGTAGTTGTGGCGATGGTGAGGAGCTTCTCAGTCAGGCGCATGTCTCGCAGCCCCTTGAGATCGGTTCCCTTGCCGAGGTTGATGAAGCCGAGCGCAAAGCCAGCCGCGAGACGGTAGCCTTCGTCGCGCAGGGGATCCTCTTCTTCCATGTCCTCGACGTACTCGATCTCCGACATCATAATCTCGCTCATTCGTCGGTGCTGACTGTTGCAGTATAAAAGCCCAATGCCCATAATGCCGGTCGTCTGGGTGTGCTTGGAAAGGTTGAGCTCGGCCGCGCCCCGTGGGAGCATCCGGGTGACGTGAACCGAAAGCAGGCGGGTGATGAGGGAGTCCATGGTGCCAATGTACGACGCCGCCAGGCCAAGCAGCAGCCCGATCGATGTCATGGTGTGCTTGGGCGTGAGGTATTTGAAGGCAACCCACTTGGCAACGGATTTGAGATGCCCGTTGAGGCCGAGAGCGAGCAGAAACCCGGCGTGGCGGTTGCTCAGGTCCTGGCCGGGCTTGTTGTACAAGATCCAGGACGTGTCGATGCCTTTGGCATGTGGGGAGATGGCAAGCCCTCCGGCGACACCCTGGTGGAAGAAAGCCCAGTTGATCTTTTCTTCGGTAAACAGGTTCTTGTCGACACCAACGGTGATGTTGGAGGGCTTCAAAACACAAGTCAGGTTGAAGCCTCCAATGTGGTATTTTTGAGTCAGCAATGGGAAGCGAAGGGAATAGTAGAGAAGACCACGGCCGGCTGGGATGGCCAGGCTGCCCGTTGCAGCCGTCGTGGCGAGCTCCTTTTGTCGCTCGAGGTACTGGCTTTCCGTCCACTCCGGCTGGGGATCCAACTGGAGGACGCGCGGTTTTGTCGACGATAGAAGGCTCTGCGCGTCGTTGAGCCTCCGGTCATCGCGAAACAATGACCGCACGACAGCCTGCCGCTCGGTGCCATCTGTTTCCTCGACATGGTCGTGGAAATCCTCGAGATGTTGGCATATCATTCGGAAGTCCCACTTTGCCGTATGGTTAGGCGACTGGAGACGGGTCAACGACAAGTACAGGAACGAAGAGCCGAACAGACTTACCTGAGCGTCGGATCCGTGTGGTCGCCAGATCTTAGCTGGCTGGAGCACGCCACCGATATCCGTCCGGTTTACGAGCGACAGCAAGGACTTGGGCCACGATGGGGGTGGGTTCGGCTGGCACATGTAGATGACGTCTTGCAGGGGCGTCAGCACGGCTTCGGGCAGTGTTTCCAGAATCTGAGGGGTGAAGCCGCAATCGTGCATGGCGACAACCATCTCGACATGGTTGTTGACCGACGGCAAGAGACGGAACAGCTTCTCGAACATGAAAGTCCGAGGCGTGATGCCGTTCCACAGTTGTGCCCGCAGGCTATCCGAGGACGACGAGGCCACGATGCTAGCGTGGACTTGATCGAGTGTTGGAAAAGCAACGGCGTTCTTCGCCGTCAGATGACCCTGGATCCAAGACATTACGCAGTACACGTCCGAGGGTTCTGGTATCTGGGTGGTTGACAAAGAGACTGAAATGGGTAAGTCGGGTCCTAAAGGGGCAAAGGGAGGGTGTACTTACCGGAGTTGTCGTCACAGTCACTTTGGACCCCGAGCCGGTAGACCTCGTGGAATCGGGACCATCCAAGCCACTCAGTGAGGAGGCAAAGAAGGCTCTTCAGATCACTGGGACCTGGCGACGTCTCCTCCGGTGCCAGAACAGTAAGCTTCTGCTCCTCCAAGAGCAAATGAAGAGCCAGCATCAGAACCTGAGCTGCCTTGATACGGCTTGCGTGGTCCCAGCCGGTGGCAGTCGGCAGATACCCTTTCGGCCCAAACATGGCGGTCCCTTCTGCCGAAGCGATGAACTTCTTGGCGAGATCAATATGGGCGCCCATAAAACTGGTGCTTGTCGTCCCATCAATCACGCCTTGTTGGTCGAGGACCTCCTCATCCAGCAGCCACTGCCAAGCCCGGTTGCGCAACCACGGTGGGTAGGCCGACGCGTTGGGAGCGACATAAAGCTCCATGGCTTCGAACTTGGACATCGCCGCGGGTTTGACGTGGCCGCGGGAAGGACCATGAATCTGGCTAGGGTCCAGAGCCAGGAAGCAGGCCAGGAGGAGGATGACCAGTGAAGACCATTCGGGGTCCGTGGAAGTGTCCTCGGTCTCTTTTGGCTTGGTCGCCTGGAGCCATTGCATGGTGTGCCCCCAACCCACCAGTATCCTCTCTGCGTAGGCGGCTGGGAGAACACTTCTGCAAGCCTCGAGCACCTTGCCGACCTGATGCGACGATGGCTGCAAGGCGAGCCGGACGCGGTGGTATTTGCCCTGCCTGTCCTGAAGATCAACAACACCCCGCGACAGGGGATGGCAGATGGACTGGATGTGGGTGCCACCTATGCCGATGCTAATGGGTCGCCCGACTCGGTCCTCCTTTTTGGTTCGGTGGCTGCCGCTGTACTCGAGGCTGTTGACGTTGTCGTAGAAGAGGAGAGGCAAGACAACTTTGGTGATCTTTCCCCATGGAGACTGGAGACTCAACTCCCGGCCTCCCGACTTGTCTTCAGTGAGGATGAGCATGGTAGCGTAGCCGTCGTCTGAGATCTTGCACGAGTCAACGACGCTCTGGACCCTGCGGAGCTCCCCATAGACGATGCTGATCGAATTGGCATCCGACGCAGCGGTCTGGTTCCCAGTTGTGCTCTTCTCGGCCAGCAAGGTAAGGAGTTGCAGCCTCCTGTCAACGGGGTCCTGGATGCCCACCAGGATAGGCACCCGACGCTGGTCGTCCGTTGCGGTCGGCGGTGCTACGAGGACGAAGACTTTTGACTGTGTCCGGCCCGGCAGATCAGAGAGGGAGTAGCGCACGTTCGTATTCTCCATGGGGATGCTGTAAATCTTTGTGAGCAAGATCTCATGAGTGAGCCCGTCAAAGTCGTGGTCGTCAAGCCCCATGTTATGGAAGCCCTCAAAGTCACCTCCTGCCTTGAGCTCCTCGAGAAGATTGTCGACGGGGGCTTCGCTCAGACTGTTAAGGCCCTGGTTGTTGAAAGAGCCAAACCCGGGACCACCGAAGCTACCGCTCACGCGGGCTCGCTGGCTACCATAGGACTCTGCTCGCCTCCCCGCATGGCTGGGGTGTAGGGCTGCTGGGTCGACAAATGAGGACCTGTCCTGCGAGGCTGAGAGATCAGCCCGGGCCAGGAGAGAGCTCACTCGCCTGGACTGCCTTCTGGTTGCGTCGCTGCCCTTTTCGGGGTCGAGCGAACTGAGGGCATTGTCCAGCACCTTGTCTCTTTCGTCAATCTTGACGCTCTTTCTTGGCTTCTTCCCTGGGAGGGGCACGCCAAAACTCTCTCGAATGCTGGGGTGGACAGGTGTCGCAGCGCCACTGGCCAAGGGGGGCATGGAGCTTCGCCGCCTCGAAGGCTTGCTCTTCTTTGGCTTCTTCTGCCCCGTGAATGGGTCGTCATTGTCAATGTATGCGAGGCGCCAAACGCTATACATGGTCGTCTCCTTGTTGACAGTGATGGCGAGATTGAGCTTGACTTTCGCATTGGGTGCTGCCATGGGGAGCTCGATCTCTTGGATGTGAATGATCTCTTCGGCAGGGTTGAGGAACAGCGGGCTGATCGAGCTCCTGCGACGCCTGGAGGTCCGATCCTTTTCCGGCTGCGTAACCACCAGTCCAGTCTCCAGCAGAGGATCGGTCAGACAGACGAGGCGGGGCCAATGGCTGTCCGGGCTCTCCATCGTGGGTTGCCACATGTTTTCCAATGTCGAGGTCAAGCGTAATGGGAGCGGCTGCAGCTTTCCCAGGCCCTCGAAAGAGAAAACCCCCACCTTGTCGCTTGGGGGGGGCATGGCTGTGGCTTGAGACGTGAGGAAGGAGTTGGGCGGTACTCTGGGCATCCGCAGCGAGACGGATGCTGTGTTGTTCCCCTTGGACTTGCGCTGGATGATGACACCCACGGGTGCCGCGCAGGCCGACTCGACCTCGAAGGGCATGTGGACGACATGGCTGGCGCCGGAGAGGAAGAAGATATGGGCCTGCGTCTTGAGGAAGACGACGAGGGCTCGCGAGAGGGGTGGTCGTGCCGCCGTCTTCTTGGTAGGCTTCTTGGAGCCGGGTCCGGCATCGGGGTCGGCTTTTCGATTGTCGGCGGTGGCGGGGAAGTAGGTGAGCAGGGCCTGGGTGACGGTCTCGTTCTCGGCGGTCGATGTGAAGCTCTTGCGGAAGATGCCCCCGCGGGACCAGAGCACGCATTTGTCGGTGGTGAGGATCTCGTCTTCGTAAACGGCGTCGCCAGTCCTGTCGACGACAATGTCCCAGGTGTAGGAGGACGGAGGGGGATCGGGTGGAAGGATGCCTTCGTCGATGGCATGCTGCAGACCAGTCGGCTGGTGCACGCCCAGCGACGTGACCGACGCCATCGTGGGCGTGAGCGTGGGCGTGGACGCGGGGAGAAGCACAGAAGAGGGGCGTTACCCCAAACGACAAGCAACGCAGACTGAAGGCAGGCCAAATCGAGCCATGTCGTCACGGCAATGTGGTGGTGGTGGGTGTGCGTGTCCTGGTCGAGGGAGCAGGAATTGGCAGAGTGAGTCCCAGCTCTGGACTGGGATTTGGTCGTCGATGTTGACTTGCCCAAGAATTTCGGCTGCACTTTTGGAGGGGAGCTTCAGGCGAGGCTCGCGTCTTCACGCGACTGCAGCGAAAACGGCCCCAAATGTTCCACCAAAGCCTTCATGGCAGCGCTTGATTGGTCCGAGCTCGGCAGCTGATCTCAACGGCATGGAGCGCTGAAGCAGGGCCTGATCCCCCCCCAACATCAGCTCCCGCAGGTCTCTGACGTAACAAGGGGCAGCTCGCCCAGGCACCACCAGCTCAGCTCCAGCTCCCGAGACACCCAACACACACCAACCTCAACACCACTGATCCAAGACCGCATTGTGCGCCCGTTGCTGAGCCATGAAGTTGCTGCCGCAGCTCCAAGCAACATGACCGAAGCTTCGCCCGATGCAGGCGACACCGAGTCACGCCAGAAGCCGGAGGCAGAGTCGACTCCAGGTGCCGAGGCAGCACCTCTTTCGCATGGCGACGCCGATGCGACATCTTCCTCTGGTGCTGAGGGCCGCCCCATAGCCCCGGCGGGTGAGAGCTCCCGCGATGGTGGCAACGCGGACACCAAGGCTACTGCAGACGAGAACGGCGACAGCGACAGCGCCAGCGACGACGACGACGACGACGACGATGGCGGCGGCGACAACGACGGGGCCACCGAACAAGACGACAGCGACGACGAGGACGAAGAACCAAAGCTGAAATATGCCCGGCTCACGCAGCATCTCGGCGCCGTCTACCGGAATGGCGATGCGACAAGCTCGTTTCTCGTGGCTGGGGACAAAATGATCATCGGGACACATAGCGGCAATATCGTGAGTGGCCTTGACGGCAACGGCTATGCGCCCCCTCTGACTTGTAATGCAGCACGTCATCCAGCTCCCTATATTCCAGTCTCTCCGTGTCTACCACGCCCACTCGGCCTCTGTCACCGGCATCTCCATCTCTCCCTACCCACCGCCGCTGCCCTCCTTCAAAGCCGAGACGGCCGCCCGCGCGGCTGCTCAGTCGGCAAACAGCCCCGCACGACCAGCATCAGGCAAGGCCGAGAGTGTCGCGTCGTCCGCTGCTGTCTCAAGGAAGCCGCGAGATGCTGCCGTCGTCCCCAACACACCCTCGAACAATATCTACATTGCGACATCGTCCACCGACGGCAATGTGTGCGTGCAGTCGCTCGTGGATATGCGCGACGTCTCGTTGCGCAATTTTGCCCGACCAGTTCAAGCCGTGGCCCTGTCCCCCGAGTACAAGACGGACAGGACCTATCTCTCGGGCGGCCTGGCGGGGCAGCTCATTCTGACGACAGGCGCCCCCAACGGCCGCAGCACATCCACAACCACGGGCGCGGCCGCGCAAGCAGCGGGGTGGCTGGGAGGGATGGTGGGGGCCGGGTCAGGAAAGGATACGGTCCTTCACTCGGGCGAGGGCACCATCAACGCCATCAAGTGGTCTCTGACGGGTCGATACGTGGCATGGCTCAACGAGCATGGAATCAAGATCATGCGCACGAAACTGCATCTCGAAAGTGTTGACGCCGAAGACGCCTGGAAGCGCATTGGTCACGAGGATCGGCCGCAGACGGAAGAGTGGGAGGAGATGGCCAGCGTCTGGAAGGGGAGGGTTGAGTGGATTGACGAGCAGTCCATCGAGCCCGACGAGCCTGCCAAGGAAACACAAGAGGGGGCCAAATCTCTGGCTGCTGAGAAGTTGAAGCAGCAGCAGCTCAAAACCACCAAGACGGTTGAGCGGCTGCTCGTGGGATGGGGAGGCACCATCTGGATCATGCATATTCACCCCGGGGAGATTGGGGTCGGTAAGAATGCCGGAGAAAGGTCCGCTGGCCGGGCAGATATCGCGAAGAAGTATGCCAACCCCCCATGCTCTCGCGGGCGTATTGCTAACCATTGCGCAGACTGCGACTGGATTGTCTTATTTCTGGCATCTCGTTATATACCCAAAACCTGTTGCTCGTGCTGGCGTTTTGTTTGCCCGACAAGGACGACGAGGCGGAGGCGAAGCCCTCTCCCCGCGGCCACAAACACAACTCTTCGACCGCATCTACCGGAAGCGAGCCATCTGGGGGGCTCCGCCGCCGCCAAAACAACTCACCACCGGAGCTGCGACTCATTGACCTTACATCACACGCCGAAGTGGACATGGATGTCCTCACTGTCAGCCGCTTCGAGCGCTTGTCCTCGAATGACTACCACCTTGGAGTTTTACCTGCTCGAAATGTCGCCGCCGCTACATCGACTCGCGGCGCACTGGAGACCCTGGCCGGCTTTGGCACTGACATGCTGAATGCCGCCCTGAACCCCAAGTCCTTGTTATTCAACTCGGCGGCGAGTGTGAGGAGCAAGGATAGCAACGATGGAGCCTCGAGCGGCACCATGTTGACAATGCGAGCCGGCCGGGCATCTGTGCATCCCAATCTTAGCAAGCCGGGAGTCAAGATATTCATCCACAGCCCCTACGACTGCATATTGGCGACGAAGCGCGACCTGGGCGACCATCTGGCCTGGTTACTGGAGCATAAGCTGTACCAACAGGCTTGGGATCTGGTCGACGACCATCCAGAGACTGTGGGCTCTCCGGAGAGATCTTTTGAGCAGGGCTCCGGGACCCCCGACAGAACACAGAGCACGGATGACTTCTTTGACGACACGGCCTCTGTCATGGACGGCATGCGCAACTTTTACTCGTCGGCCGAAAAGGAGAAGCGGCGCATCGGGGAGCTGTGGGTGCAGCAGCTCATTGAAGCCGGGGACTGGGCCCAGGCAGGCAAGGTTTGCGGACAGGTTGTGCGTACGCCGGACAAGTGGGAGAAGTGGGTTTGGAATTTTGCCCATGCCAAACGGTTCGATGAGATTGTCGATTACATCCCGACAGAGCCGACACACCCCCCGATTCCGAGGGCCATCTACGAAATTATCTTGACGCACTACATCAAGATCAGCAAGCCCAGGTTCCGCGACCTGCTCGACCGGTGGTCCCCTGATCTGTTTGACGTTGGGGCCATCACGACGTTTCTCGAGAAACAGCTGCAATATCGAGATGTGCGCGAGGACAGCGTTGAGGAAGGCGAGGTGGGCCGCGACTGGCGGATTGTCATGGAGAGCCTCGCTCGTCTGCACGAGGTCAATGGACGCAAGCGAGAAGCTCTCAAGTGCTTCATCCGGCTGCAGGACGCCGACTCGGCGATGAGACTCATCAAGGATGCGCATCTCGCCGTGGCGGTTGCCGACGACATTCCCAGCTTCATCGGCCTACGAGTGCCGCAGGACCGCGTCAACAAGATGACAAAGGCCGAACTCGAGGAGGCCACCATGGAGCCGATTGCGCTGCTGGTAGACGAAGCGCAGCATGGCCTCGTCTCCCCCGAGGTGGTCGTCAAGCAGCTCCAGGAAAAGGAGCTCAACCTCTACACATTTTTCTACCTCCGCGGGCTCTGGAAAGGAGAGGGTATCCACGAACACGGCAACGAATCGCGCGCCCGATTGGTGTCTGACAGCCAACTGCTGGTCAACGCCTTTGCCGACCTTGCCGTTCATCTGTTTGCCATCTTTAACCAGTCTCTGCTCATGGCGTTCCTCAAGACCTCGACGGCGTACTCCATTGACAAGGTATGGATCATCAATGCTTTTTTGTCATCGCTGCTAACCCACGACAGGCATGTTTAGAGTGCGAAAACCACAATTACATCCCGGAACTGGTCTACCTGTACTCCAAAACCGGCCAGATGAAGCGCGCCCTGTACCTCATCATCGAACGCCTCCGCGACGTCAGCCGGGCCATCTCCTTCGCCAAGGAGCAAGACGACCCGGACCTCTGGGAAGATCTCCTCAACTACAGCATGGACAAACCCCGCTTCATCCGCGGCCTCCTCGAGGAGGTCGGAACCGCCATCGACCCCATCACCCTCGTCCGGCGCATCCCCGAGGGCCTCGAGGTCGAAGGCCTCCGCGAAGGGCTCAAGCACATCATGAAGGAGCACGAGCTGCAGTACACCATCAGCTCGGGCGTCGCGCGCATCCTCCGCAGCGAGGTCGCCGCCGCCCAGAACCAGCTCCGCAGCGGCCAGCGCAAGGGCGTCAAGTTCGAGGTCGTCGTGCGCGCCGGCGACCACGTCGACGTCTCGCCCAAGGACGTGCCGACGCCGGCGCAGGTCGAGGACGCCGCCCCGGACGCCCCCGCCGTTGCGAAGAAGTGGGCGCCGGGACACTGCGCCGAGTGCTGCGAGCCGTTTGTCGAGTGGGAGACCAAGACGATGGTGGGGTTCGCGTGCGGGCATGTGTTTCACTTGGAGCATCTGCTGAAGCGGCTGCACCCGGATGAAGAGGTAGATGAGGACGTCTTGGGGGTAGTCGCGGAGCAGCGGCCGCATCTCGTCGGCGCCAAGGTGACGCATGCGAGGTTGCTGAGGGATCGGATGACGGGCGGGTGTCCGGTGTGTACGACGGCCGAGGCGGCGTCGGTGTAATTGTAGGGGGGGGAGCATTTATTTACGGGAGCATGGATATACCAGGCGGGAGTTTGCCATTCTTCTTTTACTGATGTTGAATGGGAAGGGTGGTTTGGTTGGTTGGTGTGATGAGGATGTTGCCGGCTGTCTCTTGTTTCCATTCGAGGAGGGCGATTCTCTCGACGTCCGTGAGTAGTAATTGGCTGACGTCCTTCCATCAAATCAAGTTAGGGCGTGTGGCTCAGTTGGTAGAGCGTTCGCTTAGCATACTCTGTATGCGAAAGGTCCTGGGTTCGATTCCCAGCTCGTCCACATCTTTTTGTTCCCTGCATGACTACCCCATGAACAGTGGTGCTGTTTTCTTTTCGCCCGCTGCAGCTCCGAAAGGATTGCTGGAGAAATAGCGGATATCAGACGTACTTGGAAGCTGTCTGCCTGCCTTGCTGCTTGGGAGAAACTCCAAATGTCTGACATTGGCCAGTACTTGTTCATCAGCATCAGCACAACAATCCCGTAAGAACGTTGGTTTGTTTGTTATCGCGAAGCCTTCGGCTGGCCTGGCAAGGCCAATTGGACAGAATAATAAGACTCGTGTTTTGATTCCAGGGCCTCCAGTTCCAGTTTTGGGGCCTTTTGTTCCAATTTCGGGGCCTTTATCAACCGGTAGATGGCCTTAGCTTATATCCCAAAGGTCTCGTGCTAACAACAAACCAGGCTGGAGTGTAGGTACAATTACCAAAATTCCCGGCTCCGACTTTCGACGTCAAGCTCGGCCGAGTAGTCGCCAAGCGCGCGGAAAACCTCGTGCATCATGGCATGGGGTCGCTCGAACGTTGGACGGACCTCCCACAAGGCCTTGGTGTACTCCCAGTACTCGGGATAGTACCCGGCGGACTCCCAATCCACGATGCCGCTCAGGGACCAGCCCAGGGTGCTGTCGGGCCGAACAGACCTGTCAACCATGGTGTTTCGAGGGTTCATGTCGGCGTGCGTGAAGACGACCTTGTGTCCACGACGGGCGGGGTCGTCCGGGAATCCCAGCAGCTGGCTGAAGGATGCCTCGTCAGCAAAGGGTCCGACGGGTGTCCCCTCTTTGATGCGGATGTCCATTATCGCTTCGCCTGCCGTGTTGGAGATGGGGGCTTCGGTGTTTGCTGGGCCGGGGATGCTTCGAAGCTGGGCCAGGTAGTCCTTGAGCTGGGTGGCGACGTGGTTGAGATCTTGATCTGAGAGGGCGTAGACACAACGGGACAGAGGCAGCCCGGGTAGGCGGGTGCTGAGGACATAGCACTTGTCCGAGGCTGGCAGGAGGACCATGTCGATTGCGGTTGGCGCTGGAGAGGTGGTAGTATATATATGGACCAGGCGGAGGGCATTGAACTCATTGTTGCCCGCCCGCACAGAGGAATGCTCTTGCAGGTAGAGCCCAAATGGCAGTCACTGAACCCGCGCTTCGAACTGTCGTCCATAGACCCATCTCCCGACCCGTTTTAGCAAGCTGTATGTAGCGGCCCGGACTCTGTCGGGGGCCATGAGCCAGGCTGCAAGAAGAGGGTTGGAGATGAGACCGAGGATCGACTTAAGTGGAAGCACCGCGGTGGCCATAAATGACGGTACCGACGCCGCTTTCGGGGCGGGGAGTGACCACTCCTTTTGGATGTCCAGAAATTGAACCGACATGCTGAACAGGGCGTGGGAGCTGATGAAACGATAATCGACCTTGCCGACATTCCGGCGCGAGTGGTCTCCTAGCAACGGGTACACGCCATCGGGCTTGATGCGAGGAGTCATGGGATTGACAATGACGTTGGGCATCACTTGGAACTGGTGATTTTCAGCCATGTTCAACGAGAGTGCCGGAAACTTGACGCGGCCAAGAGGGCACGATGGGTATGTAGGAAAGTGGGCATGGGCATCCGCTTACCTCGGTCCGGGAGGGGAGAATTCTGGCCAAGAAGACGAGCCCTTGCTCATACACCTTGGAGGCCGACCGCTGTAGGAGCCAGTGGTTGCTGGTTCGAGGCATGGCGGCTGGGTCTTTGGCATAGGACAGCCACCAGTCTCGGTAGGGGGCGCCAAAGTAGGCACCGAGCATGTCGTGGATGCCCGGCTGTGACAGAATGGATGCTGATCAGCCCTCGGCCTCGGACAATCCGCCTGGGACGTCGGCTTACCCGGTCGGTAACCCAACCAGATGGAACAGGGAGGATCGGGACGACGACGAGAGGGTCATGCCGACTGGTCGGCCTTCCCGTCAGACAGCACCTGTTTCCATCTCGTTTCGTGATCATCTCCCGCTCTGCGTCGCTTGGAGCTGGAGGCGCGGTCCCGTTGTGAGAGACTGGAGGCCATGGTTAGAAACTCGGAGGTGCTGGCGGCGGCAGTGATGGGGGGAACCAGGACCGACTTGACTCGACGATGTAGCGCCAGTCCTCTACAGGCAATGTCACTTCACCAAGAGCCAACCGCTCCGTTATGTACTGAGCGGCAACGATGGGATTCAAGGCCGTGGTGACGAAGCTGTGGAGTAGCGGGCCTGAAGGGTGCGGCAAGCTTGATGTTTCGATGAGGGACAGGGCCTCGAGCACGGCTGGGTCGATGGAAGCTGGATGAAGAAGGCGATCCATCTTGGATTGAGGGGGGGTGGCACGGAGCGAGAAGATGGTTGATGCCCGAGAGCTGGTGAATGAGGGATGGTGGATGGCGGATGGTGAGATGATTGATGAAATGGGTTGGTGGACTATGGGGTAATGGGCGACGCCCGGGCGCGTCCGTGTGTGAAGTCATGGCCTGCAAGGCATCGGCGCGGGCGTTTGATCTCGAAAGTGTTCAATGCCCTGCCGTGTAACCACACTCGCCCGCCCGTGAATGGGTTGGACAAGCACATAACTCGCTGCATTCCTTTGCCTTGAACAAGCTCATTATGCTGAAATAGGCCTCACCGACTGCTCCCACAGCCAGCACCTTCGTCCTACAACACCACCCATTATAGCTTCATTCTTGTTGGTGTGGTTGACGTGGCATTTCTTGGACTCTGCCCGGCGTGGGAGCCGAGCCCCCGAGGGGTGGCCTATGGTAATTCCATGCATTGAGCCAAACATCATCACATGCAGATCAGGAACTAATATGAATATGTGCCAGTACCCAGATGCTTGAAACACTAAGACGCCGCATGCACTCCTCTCCGCTCCTCCATCAAGCACCCCCCCAGCAACTGTGAGCTGAGCGAGCAACTTTCTAGCGGATTTTCTTTCAGGTTCTCTCCTGCCTTTTAACTTACTACCTTTGGAAGGCTGCTGCCAGCTAACTAGCGACGCAACCTCCCGCCCTGGCGCCTATTTCAGCATCATTAACAGTCTTGACTGGATCTAAGAGATGCCGGATGAATTGGAAACCGGCCACGGTGATTATATGCATATGTTGGATGTCGGAACTTCATAATTCTTTTAGGCTCGAAAGACTCATCATTTTCGCGGACCTTGCGGCCGAAGAGAAGGCGGTATTGGGAGAAGAATGTGAGCGTGGTGCGCTTGTATTCAGCGGTTATTCAATTTTTCAAGCTCTCAGCTCTTCCTTATTAGACGTAACGTTATGCTTGATGTCACAAGAACTAACTTAGTAATTTCACCTGTCAGAACCCCTGTATCGTGCTGACCTATTTACTGCAATCACGATATCGTCCCGTCCTCAGATGATTCGGCGGGCTCCCGGCAAGCAATGCCATCCAACCGGTGCTCTATTTCCTGATTCCTGTTACAGGGAGAAAGGAAGATAGAGTCGATATGGCAAGACGGCATCACTGAGCCTGCTTCCCCTTAACCCACTCCCTGACCACCTCTCGCGCGCTCCTCCCCACCAACCCCAACTCCTCATTCGACGTAGGCTCCTTCACCTGCCGTCCCGCCTTGTCCTCAAAACTGTGCCCCATCAACAAGTCAACGAAACCCCCCATCATATCCCCTCTCGCGACCGCCTCGTCCGCCCGTCTCTGTACCTCCTCCGCCGTCTCCCTCTTCACCACTGTCAACTCCACCCCCCCTTCCTCCTCCACCAACGCCCTAATCTCGTTCAAACTAACCTCCACCTCAACGACATCCACCACCCGATTTTTGCCCCCCTCAGTCTCCAAAACCCTCCTCACCGCCCTCCCCACAAACCCCGTCGTACACGTCCCCGTCTTCTCCTCCCCCGAATCCACCACCCGGGCCTCTCTTTTCTCCCACTTTACACCAAACACGCCATGCTCCATACAAACATCAAACAACATCCCCGTCGCCACCCCCGTCCACTCAAACCCCGGATTCTTCCCCGCCGTCTCCTCCATATACTCAATCACCTCCCTCTTAACTTGCATCAGCCTCGACAACGTCCCATCCCCAAGCACGCCGCCCACAACGTTATGTCCGAAGTCCGAAGGCAGGAAGCGCTGGACGCCAGCGGCGACGCACGCGTCGATGATGAGCCGCTGCCCGGCGAGGGCGGGGATGGGGACGCACGAGACGACGGCGTCTTGGCCGGCGAGGGCGGCGGTGAGGTCGGCGAGGGAGGTGAGGTCGACGCGGAGGATGCGGACGGAGGGGGGGAAGACGGCGGTGGAGGTGGGGCGGGTGAGGACGGTGATGGTGAAGGGGGTCGGGGGGGAGAGGAGGGCGGAGAGGATGGGGCCGCCGATGTTGCCCGAGGCGCCG
This sequence comes from Podospora tetraspora, assembly GCA_027943155.1. Lineage (NCBI taxonomy): Eukaryota > Fungi > Ascomycota > Sordariomycetes > Sordariales > Podosporaceae > Podospora > Podospora tetraspora. The sequence continues at coordinate 523,407 of JAQKAE010000007.1, forward strand.
ATGATGGTGATGTTTTGGAGGGGCATTTTGATGTTGGTTGGGGGGAGTGGTGTAAGTGAGGGTCGTGTTTTTGTTGGTTTGGATGGAGTTCTTGGGTGATGAACGATGTGATGAAGACAAGAGCTGAATGGTTGAGAGAGGGACAAGACACCCAGTATTTGTACTCGACAGGAATGAATTCCATCAGTCGACTTGTGGTGGTGTAGGATGCCATCCTTCGCATTTGTACGCTTGGCCAATGGATTTGACGGACTTAAGCATCCTTGCAGCTTCCATATCTCCAAAGCCCATTTTATCACCGCGTATCCAAGCTGCGAGTACGCTCTCAGTACGCATCCTTCACTGAAGATTACCAATCCGTCGATGTTTGGGGAGAACGACCGTCTCAGGCGTGCATGAGGAGGACAATGCACCAACTTCAATTGCCCACCTCCCAGCAGCGAAAAAAAGGGGCCAACGCCAAGACATCAACACGAATCCTATTTGGGGAAAGGGGCAAAAATTCAAGTCGTTCGCAGAACTTAATTGTTTGTGGGATTGCCAGGAATCGAACCTGGGTCCTCTCGGATCGCTGTGAGAAACCACAACGAGAAGTACTGACCACTATACTACAATCCCTGCTAATTGATGCATCATGGGACTGAATTTGCACTCTGTGAGGGGACAAGTGGGTTTGGAGGTGGGTCGCTTTGGTCGCCTTTGCATTTTGGCCGCAGATGCTGACAAGGAAGCACCAACGCATCACAAACATGGAGCTTCAGAATTCCTGGACGAATTGCATCGTCCGGAATGTCTTGGGAATTTGCTGCACGGGGGACATCGTATTTTTGCACCTGCCAGGACAAACTCCTGGTCACAGAGAAGTCCAGAATGCGAGGGAAAAGCACTTCGGAGAAGAGGGTGGCTGAGACTTGACAATGAGTTGGGCAGATACAATTCCCCGTGAGGGTAGACAAGTGGACAAGAAAAGGGACCGGCTGTGGTGTCATTGGGTTCAATTCTTCTCCCGGATTACATTTCATCTCCTTCTATATCTCTCCTTCTATGTCTAAAATGGGTATTCTCTTCTAGCATGTGTACAACCAAATTCCCACCGCCAAAGCCTGCCATTACGCCTGCGCGTTCCCCCCCTTCTAATTATTACAAGACATGCACGGCCAACCGTGGACCTCAAGAACTCTCGCCATCCTTGACAAGAACGAGGTTGTTCTTGCTCGCAGCATTGTGCTTGCACACATCCTTTCCTCTGAACGCCAGCTCAAAGAAGGAGTACAGCTCCACATAGCTGTAGGCCAAAATGACCGGCAACATCATGATCCACTCAAACAGCCCTCTCGCCACGCCCCAAACACCCTTGTTGCTGCTGCCGCCGCCGGGGACAGGGAGGCACCAGACGAGCACGAGGGCGATGGCGAAATAGGCGTATTGCGTCCCCAGCGAGCCGTAGCAGAGGCGCTGGAACAGAAAGTCGCTGACCAAGAGCCGGGGATGCTCGGGAGTGACCGTGTTGATGAGCTGCATGATGATGGGTCCGAAGACGGAAAATGGAGAAGACGCGCAGAGGACGAGACCATAGTAGGTGAAGAAGCGGGTGGCCCAGCTGATGGACAAGAGGAGCGAGGGCATGCGGTACGTCTTGACGATGAAGTAGTGGAAGACCTCGCCGGCGCCAATGGTCCAGCGGCGGATCTGAAGGGCCCACTCTCGGATTTCGTCGACATAGTTACAACCGGATGTCGGACCGTTGATGGAAATGATATCAAGGGCGCGGATGCGGATCTTTCGTCGCGCCTGGATGGTGTAGCGGATCAGGGCGATGATGTCTTCCATCTGGTAGGCCGGGTGTGTGAAGGCGCCCTCCTCGAGAAGCTTGACGCTAAGCGAGTAGTGAGACATGGGGTTGATGTTCCAGGGGATCAGGACGCCCATGAAAAAAAAGGTGCGCAGCTTCCCGGTGATGTCGACGAAAAAGGGCATTTTTTCGCGCTTGTAGACGATGATGGACTGCCAGATGGACGAGTGGCGGTCGGCGGGTTCGAGCTTGGCGTACTCGGTCTCGAGCTCCAGCATGTAGTCGGGATCGAAGACGGCGTCACAATCGCAGTTGGTGAAGATGTGCTCGTACTTTTCGTAGTTGTAGTCGGCGTCCTGACGGAGGATCTCGAGGCCTCGGCGGCAAGCAAAGTTCATGTTGGAACACTTGCCGGGGATCTCGCCGGGTGTGCCCGAAGGGTGAAAGGTGACGATGAGACGGAGAAACTTGGAGTCGTACTTGTCGTAGACCTCCTGGCGCTTGGCTTCCTTGTCGGGGGTACGGCATTCCATGCCGATGATGACCGAGACGCGGGAGGCGGCATCCTTTTGCTGGACAAGAGAGTCCAAGGTGGCCTGCAGCACGCTCATGGGCTCCTTGTACAAGGTCATGGCCACGATGTGACGGATGTTCGAGGAGGAATCATTGGCCGTGGCGTCGGCGGATTCGACATCTTGGGCCTTGCTGGCCCTGAGCCTGTAGCGCCTGACGATGAGGAATGTTCGACGGATGGCGCAGACGACGGCAATGACCCAGACAAGTTGGAAAAGGCCGATAATGATGATCATCACGACGTTGACGACCCGGTTGACGTAGGGGACAAGAGGCATCCATATCGGAAGGACGAGAAAGGCAGAAATGACGGCGAGGAAAGATAAATTCCAGCGCCAATATCGGTTGGCGGCATCAAGTTTGGCGGCATCGGTGCCCAGGTCGAGGTTGGCGGCATCGGCGGCCAGGTCGAAGCTCGAGGCGGAAGAGGAGGCCGGAGAAGAAGACTTGAGGGCCGGGGAAGAAGAGGCCGGGGATGGCGATGAGCCAGATGACTTTGGTGGCAGCATGTTGGGCCGATATGGGATGAAGTTGAATAAAATGGCAAGACCGAGAACATGAAGGATCTTGCCTTGGTTCTTGTACTCCGTCTTGTTGTTTACACACAGCCGCTGCTTTATGTCGATGGCCCCGTCTCAGCTGGCTCAGATTCAATAAAACACCAAAGTGCTCCTCAGTCTCCAATGCTTCATCATTCAGCTGGCTCCAGTGCTGTCGTCGACAGTGATAAGCGAAGCGTCATTCCATGCCTTCAGTCAGCCACGGACGCAGGGGATCGTGGGACCCATGGTGCGGCCTCTGGGCCTCCAGGGGGCTTGGTGCTCCACGGTCAGCGCTGTACGAAACAAAATGCCAATGGGAAGCGGTCAAGTGGAATTGGCGACAGCCCTGCAGCGTTCCAGAACCAGGGCCGAATGAGCTATTGTCGCTAGCGCCAAATCTGTTCACCAGAAAAAAGTCTGAGCTCCACTCCACCATCACCAACCTCGGGCTTCTCGAGAGCAAAATCCCAGGGCTCTGGTCTGGCCGGTTATCCGGCAGGGCACGCTCGGCACGTGTTCCATTGGACCCAGCTGGGAAAGGCCGACGCGACGGTTTGGGGTTTGGCTGCAATGACTTTCACCGCGACACGGCCAATGGCAACTTTACAATCCAATACTGGTTTGCTTCTTAGCGCGAGACCTCTCGTCAAGGCAGCGAGGTCTATTTATCCTTAGAAAAGGCCTTGAGCTCTGACTTCGAGGCTTCTTGGCTCGTTTCCAGGGCCTCGCGTTCGGATTTCAGGGCCTTTGATTCCGCCTTCAAGGCCTCTATCAACCAGTGGATGGCCTTGGCTCGCACCTCGCATGTCTCGCACTAACAAACAAACCAAGGCTGGAGGGGAGTGTACGAGTAACGAGCCGCGACTCTTCCCTTTCCAGCGCAAGGCATCCCTGACGCCACCATCGCCGCCATCATGGCGCCATGAGGCCATCAACCGCGATCAATCTCAACGCCAGATTCCTTGATCAACCCCTTGACGCGTGCTGACAGCGGCCAATCCGGCAATGTCTTATCTCTCAGCTCCCCGTATGCACAAGAACATCCACCCGTCCATGATCAAAACTGCATCAACAAAATAAGTTATCCACCCGGCGCAACTCGCAGGCTCGCAGCAATCATCCCCCAGGGTAGTCCGAACAGAAAAAGCCAACACTCGAGCCAGCCAGGCCAGTGTATGGCGGGATCCAGTGTATGGCGGGATCCAGTGTTCCGTTTTCTGTTCGGACAACCTACGGGGTTACCACGGAGAAAGGGGGGCGGAGAGTGTGCGAACAGCCTCAAGACATTGGCGGTCCGGGGTCCTTGTCCGACGCAGTCGCGCGAAATGCTGGGAAGGGGGTTTTACTTTTGCACCACACCGCAGCACAGTCCACATCCCCCATCTTTTCATCATCGCCTCCTTACCGGCCTCGATCATGTCGAAATCGTCTCATTCAAGCTCGATCTGTCGGACATACCGCGCCCAAGTCGATCTTTTGACATCCAAATCTTCCGAGGTTGCTCTTGAGATGAAACCCAGGGCCTCGACATCGCCCGCCCCGGCCCCAAACTCCCTCTCCATCAGCCCAAGACCAATGCGCTGGAACCGCGCTGCTCCTGACCTGGCTTCGTCGCAGCCGGGCAACTGTTGAAGCAGGAGAAAAAAGAACCGGTAATCCTCCAAAATCAGCAGGGCTTTCGTCGTCTTGGGGACGTGGCTGACGACGCTGTCCATCCAAACCGTAAAGATCGCTTCGATCCCGTCCCCAACAAAACCCAACTCGCCGTGAACTTCGTTCCCTACCTCCCCGCTCTTCTTCATCTCACTTAATTCAACCAGCGGCCCCATGATTCTCATCTGGCCTGACAGCGGGAGCCCATTCGTCTGACTCTTCACCACTGCCGTCACCACCGTGGCGTGGCGCACTGTTTCATCGTTGTACTGAGGGTATTCGATCGGGATGTTTCGAGACGCCCAGCTCCATGACGGCGCGAGCCAGGCTTCTGGCTGCACTTGTCGTTCGTCTTTGCTCCGGTCGACCTCGCCCCAGTCAGCATACCACGCAAGACAAGCGGGCATCCCGCCCCTCCACAGCCCAGCCAGACATTCATCGCCCAACACCTCTTCAAGCCGATGGACCATCCCCGACAGAGCCACCAGCTTATCCCTCTGCTGCGTTAGTCCACACCGCGTATAGTGCGCTAAAACCTTCTTCCAAGCCAGCCTCAACGCCGCCCGATGCCGCTCCGTCAACCCATCCTGCTGCGCCCTAGCAACCGTCATGCGCATATCCGTACAATCCCCCACCTGTGCCATCTCCATCCTCGCCTCCAGCCCATCCCCCGCCGCCGCCGGCCTCTCCGGCACCGCCTCGCTCGCCAAGTCCTCGAGACAGTGCCACACGACCTCCGTCCTTGAAAAATGCACCGTCCTTGCTGAGAGCAACCGCTCCTGCAGCACCCACCCCCGCCGGTGCAGCGGCTGCTCGCCCACGGCCGCCCAGCGGTGGCTGTTCTTCCAGAGGTACCAGCCCTCGGCCAGGTCCGGGACGGCGGAGACGTAGGCGGCAAAGGGCTGGACGACGACGGGGTCGCGGTCGTAAAAGAGCCCGCCGCGCGAGTCGGGGGAACTGGCGGCGGCAATAATGATGACGGCCGAGCCGTAGATGCTGGCCATGAGGGCGGATTCGATCTGCCAGTCGGCGGCGGAGTCTTGGATGATGCAGAGCGGAGTCGATCCATAGGTAGCGGATGCCGAGGAAGCGGGTGACGGTGATGGTTTGTTGGAAGGTTTTGGAGAGGGAATCGAAGGGGAGGCCGGTGGTTGTAAAGGGGTTGAGGAGTCCAGTTTTGAGGACGGTGAGTTGGGCTTTGCCCCAGCAGTGGCTTAGGGTGACGTATTGATGCTGGCCAGGGGGAAGGTGGCGGAGAGAACGAGCTTGATGACTGAGGGTGACGAGCCTCCCACGTCTAGGACCCGGGTTGGGAAGAAGTCGCCTGCTGTGGAGTCGCGGCATAGTTTGTGGCTGTTGCAGCAGTTCAGGAACTTATTGCCGATGAAGCTTTGGCTGGCCTGGGAAAAGTTGTATGTTCCGATGCTGGGTCTGATGAACCAGCTCAACTCAGAAAGTTCTTCAACTGAAAGTTGTGTCAGCTCTCGAATGTCAGCCCCGTTGAAGCAGCCAAAAAAATACCTCGAAACATGCCAAATCTGTAAAAGGGGGTGGATTTGGAATCTTTCTGGGTAAAGTGTGTCTCCAAGAAGCTGCGTCGTTCAATATGTTCATATGCCGTTTTCACAGATTCCTCCACATCACACCATTTTCCTCCACCAACAATGACTTTGCAGAGAGGACAACCCTCATTCCTCGCACAGTCTCTCAAGTTGGAGAGAGTACCGTTAAACCGATAGGCTTTTCAGCCAAGCCCGGGGGCTGTTTAAAGCCGTGCTTCCCTGTTTTGGAAAAGAGTATCTGATTCCAGAATCTCTGGCAGTTTTCGAACAGAATTTTGTAACGGCAACTCGGCTTCCAAGCCCCAGAAGTTATTTTTTGACAGGGCTGGCAATATACTGAATTGCTGCGAGGAGAGTTGTATTGAAGCGTCATCCTAGTAGCTCGACTGTGTCCAGCGAGAGGTGTCCATCTTCCCCGAGGGGACCAGTCTTCTTCTATCCTACCTGCTTACCACTTATTATACCGACAACGAGCGGGGTTTTGTAATATCTCGTGGAACATTCCCCTTCATCTTGCTTCACAGCACTACGCATTTCCGGCCAGGCAGTGACCCGGTCGGTGTCACAGGCTTGAAGGCAACAGGTGTGACGGTAACTTCATGCTTCACTTCAAGGTGACACAAGATCTTGGGCGCAATTACGAAGAGCTGCAGTGACAAAGGTCTCTCGTTTCTCTTGATGACTGCTAGTGGTACAGGGCAAAGCTAAACTGCGGCGGCGGCAACTTGACCGTCATGGTGCCACCGCACCCAGCAGAATCACAGACTACAGTCCACCATTCAACACACCAACCAACATCATGACAACGACAAAGAACCACCCCCACTTATCCACGCCCAATGCAACGGCGGCGCTCTTCGGATACGATCCATCACTGTACCTAATACCCTCCTTCAACTGGTCATAGTTGACATACTCGCACTGCACCAGCATCCTCTCGTCGGTGAGATCCCAAGTGATGTTCCCAGCATCCTTGAGCTCTTTGACCTTGCGCTCGGCTCTTCCCTTGACACAATGGGCCCAGTCTCGTGCCACACCAGCGTCGTGGGTAAAGCAGACGGGGCCAGGGCAATTTCGACGGATCTGATACGTGCTTTTCTGCTTCGGATCTCTGTTGTGGGGGCAGCATGTTTGGAACAGCTCGAGATCTTCACCGTCGCTGACAATGCGCAGTTTGTCTTCACCCGTTATCGAGACGATGCAGACGATGGGGATGGCGAGTTCAACTGGCGGGCGGTAGCAGGCTTGGCCGTTGCCCCACCAGTCTCCTTGGACCTGGAGAAGAGGCCAGAAGTCAACTATTTAGTAGCATAATCCCCTGGAGCGGTGATTTCTCTTACCCATGTACGATGAGTGAAGTTAACTCCTTCGTAGATGCCGTCACTATTCTGCAGCGGCCGAGTAAGTGCCATGATAAGGGTGTTGTGGTGATCTCGATGCGAGCGCCGTGAACTCGATGGTGCTGTCAGGGCTGAGGGAAAATTCGCGAGAGTGAAGAGAAATTCGCGTCTTCATAACAAAATGGGTGAGGCCATCACTCGTGATCGGGGTGTAACCCATAGCTCCGGCTATAGTGGACGGATATGGCATGACGTTTTGACAGGCCGCCAAGCCAACAACATTAGGACCTTCGCGACGGCTGAACCAAGCCACCGGTACGATACAGTAGCAAGCACGTCATACCAAGCCATGATTTCTGCGATGTGTTAAGTCAAAACGAAACCTTTCAAACAGGTTGTTAGAACTTGTTGGTTCCGGCTATTACCGCTCACAGCCCACAAGACCACAGGTTTAGTGTGACGGCTGGCCGAACAATGGATACACAACCCCACTGCACCAGCTTCCAAAAGGATTGCCAGAATTCCAAGTCAAAGACTAGAGTTCTGGGTTGCGTATATAAACCGTTCACAGGTCTGAGGCGATCAGGCCTTGACAGATACCCAGGTATTTATCACAGAGCGGTACCAGGATTCTAGGGATGGAATCTCAGGTTGACTTATGTGGTGAGGTGGCTGGGATGCCCAAGAGACCACAGATGGAGTTATTGGCGGTTTCATCATAAAGGACTGGATGACCTGGAAAGGAACAACTCAGGCTAAAGCAACCGTGGCCGACATCGAGATGGAAGGTGCAAGTACACAAGCAAGACACTCGGTTCAGAGACGGAAATCACCAATGACATGACGACAGGTCCAACGGCGGGAGAAAAACAAGTCAGAGCTAAAACCAAAACTACCACCTAGATAACTAGACAAACAGCAAAAATGAGCCTGAGAAAGCGGGAGCTCCAATTCCGCAAGAAACATGGGACCAGAACTCAAAATATGTATTTCCCTTCCCCCTGGACCCTCCAAAAGACAGTCAACATTGGATGTCCAAGAAATCACCACAAAGCTCCCGCACTCCACCGGGCCACGCCGCCATCGCCCCGCCCCCCCCTTCCCCCTAAACCCGTCGCTCCTTCGTCTCCCCAATCGTCTCGGAGCTAAGGCAAAAGCTAATGATGCACCGAAACGTGATGCGCCTGCCCAGCTGCTTGAGCCCGCACTGAAACACAGTCGGCAGGCCACCATAAAACTCTTCATCACTCGGCTCCATCTCAACATAAGGGATGCCGATGTCGGTACCGCCGACGTCGTCGGGCACGCAGACGATGCCCGTCTTGGTCTTGACGAGCAAGGCATCGTAGTCAGCCTGCCCGTGGATGATGGTGACGTTGCCGTGGTTGGAGTGGTCGTCGTGGTCGTACCAGGTGCCGTTGGTATTGCGCACAATCATGTTGCCCTGGGTCGTGCCCTTGATGTCGTTGTAGATGTAGCAGCTGACGCCTGGGAGGCCCATGTTGGCGTAGTGGGCGGTTGCGGAGCCAGAGGCGAGGGCCAGGGCGAGGAGGGTCTTGGTGGGGGAGGTGAGCATCTTGGCGGTTGGGTGGTATTGTGGTTTGGAGGTTGGAGTGAAGTGAAGTGTATTGTTCGGAGTTGGTGTGGGAAGAGTTGAAGCGGAGGTTTGAGTTGGTGCTGTGGGTGATGAGTTGAGAGCGGGGAACCGATGGCCTTTATATCTTTTTGAGGCCAGGGAGAAACTCCATCTTCAATGTCTTCAAGGCATACTTGTGTGTCATCGGCGTTGAACTCCTTTCTCTGTCAACCCAACTTCTTCTCAGCCGTGAAGCCACCACCATCAAAGTTTCAGGCAGTGCAGAGACCTCAGTCTCTCTCAGCCAATCATCTTACACGCGGTAGTTGTTTGATCGGACAAATGCCGCTACGACGGCCGCTGGGGGGGGCTGAGTGAAATAGGGGCCAGAACCAATCACCAAACCTAATGAACAGCTGAACATCGGCAGACTCCATTACCATGCGAGAAACATCACGCCCTAACACTACGATCCAATGATGAAGGAAATGATCACTGTGTCATAGGTATCTGGCTTGGTTCGAGACTTTTCCAAAGTCCTTGAACTTGACGTGCCCGCTATCGACCCACGTCTTCTTTGCGAGCCCTTTGATCGACGGCGTAAAGAGTAGGGGAACGAGGCGCCGACATCGATCGATGTTGGCCTTGCCCTCAGGCGAGGTTGTGTCCACGGCGGGCTGGGATTTGTCTTCGACGGGAGGGTGCTCAAGCCAGCGGCTGCTCTGAGTTTCCTCCTCCTCCTCGTCGTCCTCATCATCCTCATCCTCCTCGCCAATGTACGAGGGTCGGACTCTTGGAACTCCCGCAGGATGGCAGACAGCTCATTGTTATCGAGGTCAGCCGCACCGTCGTTGGGGTCCGCCGCACCATTGAGGTCGACATCCGACGCAACAGGCGATGGGCTGGCGGCGTGGGTGGCCTTGGCCTTCTTGGCAGCCTTGCGGCGGTTGCGGCGGTTGCGGCGGTGGCGGTGGCTCAACTTGTCGCCATCGGTGTCGTCGTCTGAGGAGTCGGAGACGATAACTTTTGGGTCTAAATCGGATTGTTAGTTGGTAGTGGACATGGACGTGATTTGAGATAGGGGATGTAGTGAATTGACATGGAGAACAGAGGGACCTGATGATGAATTGACATGTGGAAGGGGAGTCATGGGGAGTCATGGGGAGGCATGGGAGGCATGGGAGAGATGGGAGAGACATACTGGTCGGACCAAAAGGATTCCCATTCTCACTCGCACCATAAGGGTCGTCATTCTTGTCCTTTGGTAGTGACGCGGGTGTGCTCAGCGCTCCCCGGTCTCCGAGTGGCGCGAGAGGTGACGGTGGACACAGGGGTTTCCGACACTGGCGTCTGTGACAATGGCGTCTTCGACACGGGCGTCTTTGGCACTGATGTCTTTGGTGCTGGCGTCTTTGGCACTTGACGGCTTCGAGTGTTCAGGGGGGTGGGGCGGTTGGTTCCGAGACGTATTCCGACGTGCTCGAGAGGACATTTCGCTCTGCTCATAATGGTTAGACACTGTTGATGTACTGTTGACTGTTGACTGTTGACTGTTGACTGTTGACTGTTGACTGTTGACTGTTGACTGTTGACTGTTGACTGTTGACTGTTGACTGTGGATCACATCACGAGGGAGGAACACACTGTTGGATGCCCTGGTGGAGACCATTATCGCAACGTCTTAGGGGGTCCAGAACAACTCTCCTCCTTTTCCAGGGGGTTGGCGACTCTCTGCAACAAAATACCGGTTTGATGACAAAGTTAACAAGAAAAATTGAATCCCCGAGAGGATATCGATAACGGTATGTTGATCCTGAGGCTGTCGTCCGCGAGGGTGAGGGGGGGGAGGGGAAAGGGGGGATCCAAGTGTTTCTTCCACAACACAGACGTTCGGGCAAGCCCAGAAAAAAATCGACTCTCCGAAGAGAGATCGATATACCGACCGGTCGTAAGCGATGCTTCGGAGAACACTGGCGATAGGCCAGGGGAAGGGGGGACGGCGACGGGGACGGCGACGGACGGCGACGGCAGCCACCAGACAAACACGGCGGCGGGAACGCGGAAGTGCGGCGGGCAGCGAACCGGCACACACGAGATGGGCGGGCAGCGCAGCGGCGTTTGATGGCGAGTGTGACGAATCAGATAAATGACTTGGCACGCGATGGGCTGCGTGGAGGTGATTCCTCTGTATTGTGCGAATCTAAGCATGAGGAGGAGAGGAAGGTCTGGAATCCGTGGCTGCGTGCCTCCAGAGATGGCGGTGCGCGCGCCAGGGTCTGAGCTTCCAATCGGCTCCACCACTGCCTATCTAATCTATCTAACGTTAATCTAGTCTGTCATGTGGCCAGTGCACGGCTGCGCCGTGACAGCGAGGGCGGCGGCGATGACAACAACGTCGAATGAAGAAACTTCATAGGAGAATGAGAGGAGAGAGACCGAGGACGGGACTGTCCTGACTTGAAAAACCAGCCGTCCATCCCTCCGTTCTTTGGAAGGAAAGAGCATCTTGTCCCTTCCTTCAGTATCCTGTCCGGGGGGAAGGGGAAGAGCGCCGCGAGATGGATGTTCGCAGAACCTGAGCGAGGGTGCCTAGATCAAGAACGAGGAAAGAGCATCTTGACAAGCCGCCACCAAAATCGAGAAAGTCAACGTGCTTCCGTGACCGTGACCTTGATTGTCTCGATGGGTGCCCGCACCATTTGAGTTGCTGCCATGGATGAAGGGGGAGGAATATGAATATTCTCCTCAGCGGCCAACAACAAGGACGCCTCCATCGGACCCAGGGAGTCTTACCGTATGTAAAGAAAAGAACACCCGTCCGCACAGCATGGCGCCATGACTTGAGCTCGGTTGTCACAGAGCAACTGGAATGCTTCCATCGGTCTGGGCGGGGTCTTGCCAGTGTGGAAGGAACACTTCGTCGTCAAGAGATAACTAAGTATGGTACCATGATTTGAGCCCTTGAGGGAAGGGCACCCACCCCCTTGGTTGACCAGCCACAAGAATACCGCCAAAAAGGTGACGTCTCTACCGGAATGGTTGAAAATATTCGTGGGGGAGGATCTTGTCGTCTACAAGATAGTTCAATGAAGAAATGGGAAATGTCCACCAGCGGCAGTATGCTTGGTGCCATGCCCGATGGACGAGGTTCCGAGGCCTTTGGATGTCCACACTAGGTGGCACTCACAACACCACAGGGAACACCTTAAAATCCCTGTGTGAGTCTGGACGAGTGGCCCGCTAATGGGAGACTAAAAAGATAATCGCCGCAATATGGAGAGGTCAAGGTGGCTATGATTGGTGCTAAGTCCGGGCCAGAGGATCTCCGCCACATGCAGTCTCTCCGAGGGGCACCCCCCTCCCCACCAGTTGTCAGTTGCGGATGTGCCATAATTCTGGACATGCCTCACCTACTAACCTGTGAAGACGGTGATGGTGAAAGTTGTGGCTCGCGGCACCGTAAGAGGGCAACCAAGGGTATGGAGCCCCGTGCAAGGAGGGTTAATATGTCCGATGGCTGATGGGGACCCCGCCCTCACATTCGTCGATTACAGGTACGTATATCTAAAGATTCCCTGAGATACAGTCCATCCACCTGTAAATCATATTACACAGCTACCGGTGATGGGGTTCATGAGTCCTGCAGGGTGTGGGCATTTCTTCTTGGTGGTGGCCTCGTCTGGGACTCTGGGATTTGCCATTGTGCCTCCGCCCCCTCCTCTCTCCCCACCCACGCCCTCTCGGGGCGTGTTTTTTTGCTGGGAAATCCTTCCATGAATGGGTTTCTCGAGAAAAAAAAACGGTACATACCATGTCCCGAAACCCCTGGTCAAGTCGTGCCCTCGAAGAAGTCCAGATTGAAGTTTTGGACCAACCAAAATGCATACACAGGAGGGCATCAGTCGGTCGACGGACAATCTCAAGATTGCGCCTTTTCGGTCCTAACTTCAGCACACGGGATGGGAGAAGCTGGTCGACGAGTACCATTCCAAGGCTTCCATCTTCCTCGGGCTGGACCACACTGCCAATCTCTTGGGCTACATGATGGGCTCGCGGATGGGATCAGACAACGGGATCAAACAATCCCAAATGGCTGGCGAGTCTATATGTCTCGCCACCTCTGACACTTTCCCTGGTCGTATGATGGGAAACGGAAAACTCGTCAAGCCGCTCATCGACTTTTCCTTTCCCAGACAGGCCTTGGAAAACTGCAGGAAGCACCACGGCACATTTTGCGAGATCCAAAAACCGCCCGAGATCAGACGCATCCTGGTGGTCGACACCCTCAGCAGGACGGTCATCCCCTGTCCTGACAACTGCGACTACCTCGCCCTCAGCTACGTCTAGGGAGGCGTGATGCCGGCCGAGGGAGCTCTGGAAACCTGCACCCTGCCACAAACCATCGAAGACGCCATCACCGTCACCAAAGAAATGGGCTACTGCTACCTCTGGGTCGACGCCCTCTGCATCGACCAAACCCAAAACCCCAACCCCCAGCAGCGCGCCGAAAAGGAGCAACAATTCTGCATGATGGACATGATCTACAGCTCCGCCACCCTCACCCCCATCGCCATGGCCGGCGCCGACTCCAACGTCGGGCTCCTCGGCGTCGCCCCCCGCACCCCGCAGCTCACCGAGACCGTCGCCGGCCTCACCCTGTTCACCGTCCCGCCCGTCCTCACGGCCGAACAAGCCGTCTCCGCCTGGGCCACCCGCGCCTGGACGCTGCAGGAGGAGATCCTCTCCCGTCGCCACCTCTTCTTCTCCCCCTCACAGCTCGAATTCCAGTGCAGCCGCAGCCGCATCCCCGAGTCGCTCGACACGGACACCCACCCCGGGTGGACGAGCCCGCTGCCGGAAATTCTCGACATTCTCGTCCCAGGGGCGTATCAGGTATGTCCCGCCCCGACTCCCCATTCTCATCGGATGAAACTAACCCCCAAGCCAACCACCCTCACCACCCCGTAAGCCGAATCCCACCTTCTCTCCGATGTCTACTGGCTCATCACGTCCGACTACACCTCCCGCGCCATGACCAACGACAGCGACTCCCTCAACGCCTTACTCGGCGTCCTCAACGTGTGGGAACGCACGCTGCTCCCGCCGGGCTCGTGCGTGTGGGGCCTCCCGCTCAAGGCGCACCCGGCGTGTCTGGGGTGGATGCACCCGCGTGGGGTCGAGGCTTCGCCGAGGCGGCGGCCGGCGTTTCCGTCGTGGTCGTGGACGGGCTGGGCGGGGGAGGTGAGTACTGATGTGGGGTTGCTGCCGGGGGAGGGGGCGACGACGGGGATGGGGGTGGTGGTGGGGAGGGATATGACGGTGGGGGTGGTGGGGGTGGAGGGAAAGGTGTTGGAGTTGGAGGGTGGGTGGTGGAGGGGGGGTTGGGGGTGAGGACGGAGCCGTTTAGTGAGGTTGTGGTGCCGGGGGGTGGGGAGGTGATGGGGTTGGTGACGGAGAGGAATTTCTTGCATCCGAATACGTTGGGGACGGGGAGGTATGAGGTTTTGGTGGTGGAGAGGTTGAAGTATCGGACGAGGGAGGATGGGCGCGTGTTTGAATAGGTGTTCATGGTGGTGTTGGATGGGGATGGGGTGGGGAGGCCTGCGCAGAGGCTAACGACGATCACGTTGAAGACGGAGGCGGGGTATGGGTTTGAGTGTCTAGGAGTGGTCAAGAGAAGGGTGAGGCTTGTGTAACGCTCGCACTTACAGTTTCTCTTCTTTTGCGAGCTCAAGCTCAAAACCAGATTTGCATTGCGACCTGATCTTGGAAGTTCAAAACAGGATTGTCGTTGCCTGTATGCACCCCGCGCGCCGCTGACGAAGCACCCTTCTTGGCCCGCTGGCATTGGGCTGGATATCCACTCCGCATTCACCAAAGCGGACCGCAAAGTGAAGCTGTCTCGAAATGCCATCGAAAATGTGGAAAACTCCGGACAGTCCGATGCTACCCTCCCCCGAAAAGCCACTTTCATGAATCTCGACCAATGACCCCTCACCGCAACATGCAGCGACTGTGGCCTCTGCAGGCAGTCAGGCAGAGCTAGCACGCTAGAGGACCTTATAAGGCCGGCTCCTGTCCATCAAGGTGTCCTTGTGTTCTGGTCCAAGACCGCCTGATACTCGCAATGGCCGCCAGCAAGAGAATCATCACCGTCTTCGGTGCGACGGGGGCCCAGGGAGGCGCCGTGGCTAGCACGTTCCTTCATGATGCGAAGCTCAAGGCAGGCTGGACCGTCCGCGCCGTGACGCGGGATGTCACCAAGCCGTCTGCCACCAAGCTCCGCGATCAAGGCGCGGAGGTTATCGCTGTGAGAAACCAACCCTTCCATCCCACCTTCCTACCATGTCACGACACTAACACCACCCCCCAGGCCGACATGAACAACCCCTCGACCCTGCTCGAAGCCATGACCGGCGCCTACGCCGTCTACGCCGTCACCAACTACTGGGAATCCAAGGACGCCAACGTTGAGATGACTCAAGGCAAATGCCTCGCCGACGCCGCCCTCACCGCCGGCGTCCAGCACTACATCTGGAGTTCGCTCCTCGACATGACCAAACGTAAGCCCCCCCCTTTTCCCCCTATTTCCCGTCCCAGACCTAATCCCAGGCAGTCTCCAACGGCCGCCTCCCCCACATCCACCACTTCGACAGCAAAGCCCACATCGAGTCCTACATCCGTAGCACCCCCCTCCCCGCCACCTTCTTCCTCCCCGGCTTCTACATGCCCAACATCCCCTCGGGCCAGATGCGCCTCGACCCCGAAACCGGCGGCTGGACCTTTGCGCTCCCCGTCCCCGGGACGACGCGCATCCCCCTCCTCAACCCCGCCGACACGGGCAAGTTCGTCGCGGCGGCCATCCTGCAGCGCGAAAAGACGCTGGGGAAGCGGATCCAGGGCGCGAGCGAGTATCTGACGTGCGAAGAGATTGTGGGGGCGTTTAGGAGGGTGTTTCCCGAGGCGGGGGAGAAGGCGAGGTTCAAGCAGTTGGGGGAGGAGGAGTATAAGGGGGCGTTGGTGGGGAAGGGGATGGGTACGGGGGTGGCGCAGGAGTTGTGGGAGAATATGGTCATGTTGGAGGCGCCGGGGTATTATGCTGGGGAGGGCCCGTTGGAGGAGACGCTGGAGTTGGTGAAGGGGGCTGGGTTTGAAGTGGGCGGGTGGGGGGAGTTTGTAAAGGGGGCGAAGGGGTGGGAGGGGTTGAAGTAGGGGGTTGATTCAGTTGGTTTACTGTGCTGTTCTTGGTGTTGTGTTTGGTCATGTATCCGTGGTTCACATGTCTTCCGTCTAATATGTGTTGTCCGATCTAAAAATCCGTAACGCGCCGGTGCATCCATCCTTTATTTTCCCTTTGCTTCCCTTCCGTCCCTTACACATAGTACTTGTCCTGGGGACCCCGTCCCCGAGGATGCTCGCCCTCGGCGTCAGTCGTGTCAACACGAATGTCAGTGTGCTTGCGGATCCCCGCCCCCGGCTGCAGCTCGACGGCGCCGCCGGTCTTGACCAGGTCTTCCTCCGACTCGTATTGGTTCTTGGTGTTGGTGCTGCTGGCGGGACCAGGCTGGTTGGACCGGAAGGCGTCGCGCCCGTCAGCTCGCTGGTAGGCCGCGTATCCGGGCGTGGCGTTGGACAGGGGCTTGGTGTTGGAGATGGAGATGCCGACGGACGAAAAGCAACTCTCGATGGCGGGCTTGCAAAAGGGGATGCAGGCGGCAATGATCCCGAGGAGCATCTCGAGCGACGTCCAGGTTGAAATTGAAACGTTCATGGCGTGCATGTCAAGCCCCGGCTTGCCAAAGTCGGCGATCATGAGGTTCTTGATGATGGACGAGACACCGGCCAGCAGACCGAGCCCCATCAGGAAACCAAGGACGACGCGCTCGCGCAGGGGGCGCTTGAGGTTCCAGAGGAAGCTGATGGGAGCCAGGGAAAGCATGACATCGGTGGACACGCTGACGACCGCGCCCGTCACCGAGGCGATGCGGATGGACGATGGCGGCAGACAGGTGGCATCCTCGGGGTTGGCAAAGTCGCCCCAGGCCGCCGAGAGCGGTATGCAACTGAATAAAATGAAAAACATATTGCCCAAGGCGTAACCACAGGCCAGGGCGACGTTGACCCAGATGAAAGTCTTGTACCAGACGTTGCTCTGGATGCGCAGGAGGGTCAGGCCGACCGAGAGCTTGATGAAGCCCATGGCCATGCCCCAGATGGGGATCGACAGGAACGAGCCCTTTTGTCCTTCGAGCAGCGCCGCTGGGTCCTTGATGCCGGGAGTCAGGAAGGACTGTGGAATGTAGAGGCCGCAGCAGGCGAGTGTGAGGACCTGTGCCAAGTCTGGTTAGCATCTGGCTAGAAGGGTGTCCGTGAGAGTCTGAGAGTCTTACGTAGCCCACGGTGATGCAGCCATCAGACCACATGTTCATGCGGGACTTGATCCGCGTCTTGAACCGGCCCAGACGATAGGCGAGGGTTGCCGAAGCCAGGACGACGAGCGGGATGGTGACTCCGTAGAACATCTGCGCGACCACGACGGCGCGATCACTGATCGGCATGGGGCCGCCCGGGGAAGCCATGGCGATGATCGAGTCTGGTCAGATTGCCGCGGTCCAAATGTCGAGAAGATCAGCACGTCGGCAGGGTCCCAACCTGGAAGGATTGGGGAGGAACCCCGAGACTCTTTATCAAGTCTTGATCATGGGCATCGATCCCACGCCCCCCTCTGCTTCCACCATTCCACCATGCTCGATCTCTGGATGCAGCCCCTTTGCCCCTTTGCTCTTGGCTTGCAGAGGATTCCTTTTGCTGCCTTCCACATTCGCCCTTCCAATCTGGTCTGCAGCTCGCAGGATTGCATCGGACCCCCGAGCCACTTCGGCGGGTCGTTCGTTGTATGGCTCCATGCATCCACGCCGAACGGTCTGCAAGGGGTCCAGACCGGACCCATGCTGTCGGGAAATCCTGGCCCCCAACTATCCCAGCAACTGTCGTCCACAGACATTGTTGCTCGAGCGGGCATGAGTTGAGAAGAACACTGCTTTCCACTTGGTGGTGGTGCCCAAGACATGCCCGAATGATCATCATGGCGGGAAGACATGTGAGAGAGAGAGTGCGCAAAGAATCAAATGCTGTGACACTGACCTCCTCAGAATTGGGTTTCTTGAGCTCTTGTTCATCCCAGACGTCTGGGCATTGTTTTCTCCTTTCTTTTTCCCTTCTCCACTTCCTGGGAGCGTGGCCCAGTAGGGATGGCAACCCCAGAACAGGATCGCAGGGGACGCATGGGACTAATCCCGATTTCGACAAGGTTCTCCAGGTCCACTCCAGCCCTAGTTTCTTTGTGCAAGTTAGCCAGAGACAGCCATGGAAGGCCATCTGATGGTTGATGGAGGCCCTGAGGTCGGAGCAAAAGGCCCTGAAATCCAAACTCGAGACCCTGGAAACGGACAAGAAGGCCTTGAAGTCAAAACGCTAGGCGTTTTCGGAAGAAAATCAGAACTCGCTTGCTTGACGAGAGGTCCCGCGCTAACAAACAAACCAGTATTGGGTTGTACTGCAATGTCGCATTCCACTGCAACAAGACGCTTGTCCGCGGACGGAAGGCCGGTCGTCCTTTGATACCCACGGTATTCAACGCCCACAACATCAGGAGACCAAGAGGGCCGCGCCGGCCGGGATGCAACACGACACCGAGGTGATTTTAAAAATCCCCTCCTCCGCAGCGGCCTAAGTCGTTCCCAGCGCCATGCCCTTGGCACTAACAGGGACCGACCCATGTGGTCCGAGACGATAGTCAAGTGCGAGTTGCCGCCGGGTAATCACGTCTCCTCGCGCTGGTTATAAGATGCCCAGACTGTCTCACTCATTGCGTTCTCCTGTGTTTCCACGTGGCTTCATTCCTTTCAAGCGGAGAAGAAAAGAAAAGAAAAGAAAAACCATGAAGGTTGCTCTGCAAACCGTGGGTCTCGTGACGGCCATTGTCGGCGCCGTCGCCGGTAGCTGCACCCCCTCCGGCCCAGTGAGCGGCTCGGGTGGCTGCAAGCCCTACGTCCGGAAAGAATGGTGGGCCATCCCGTGCCGTCCCTGACATCTGCCCCGGGCCCAAACTGACCGCATCACTGCCAGGCGCCGCCTCAAGCCTCCCCAGAGATGGGCCTACCTCGACGCTGTCAAGTGTCTCCAGAACAGCCCCAGTCTCGCGCCACTTGCCGCTGCCGAGAGCCGCTACGATGACTTCATCGCCACGCACCAGGCGCAAACAGACTTCGTCCACTTCGTCGGAATCTTCTACCCGTACCACCGCCTGCTCCTGGCCGAGTACGAAAAGGCGCTCTGGGCCTGCGGCTGGGACAAGAAGCTCGGCCAGCCCTACTGGGACTGGACGCTCGACACGGGCAGCGAGGAGGAGTTCCTCAGCTCGCCCGTCTTCCACAAGAAGCACGGCTTCGGTGGCAACGGCGCGTACATTCCCGGGAACTTGACTCACCCCCAACTCCCCGGATTCGTAAGTTCCCCGTATCCCAGCCCCTCGATACACCCCCCGCTCACATCCACCACAGATCGGCGGCCCGCCCTTTGACCTCCCCGACCGCAGCGGCGGCGGCTGCATCACCACCGGCCCCTTCGCCGGCCTCTCCACCAAGCTCGGCCCGCAAAACATCAGCACCGGCACCACGTCGCGCTGCGTGCGCCGCGACTTCTCGTACGCCTCGCTGCGCGACTTCTCGGGCGCCGCGCAGGTCCAGCAGGCCATGGCGATTCCCGACTTTGGCGCCTTTGAGCAGACCACCGACACGACCACCTTCCACCCGGGCGGCCACTGGGCCGTCGGCGGGCTGTACGGCACTATGACGGACACGTACGTGTCGCCGGCGGACCCGTTGTTCTACCTGCACCACAGCAACATGGATCGCGCGTGGTGGTCGTGGCAGACGCTGAACCTGGCGGTGCGCGAGAAGGAGATTTCCGGCCCGCTGGTGTTCTTCGACTACGCCAACCAGCTTGGGGGCAACGTGACGCTGACGACGCCGGTGTGGGTTGGTCTGGCGAACAGGGTCGAGTATCCCGCGGGGCAGCTGTTGCATATTCGCAAAGGGCCGTTCTGCTACACGTATGATGAGGTGTATGATTACGAGGAGTGAGGAGGGTTGGATGTTGTGTTTGGATTTGTTTTGGTATTCGGGCTCATCCTAAACGTAATTTTAATGTCATTTCGAGCGATTCACTTCACTGGGCATCCATGGGGAAGGAAGGGACTGGGAACAAAGGTGAGGAGGCATCTTGGGACGGAAGGACGGTGTCTGACAGTTTCTTTGCGACCTTCCATGCTGGCAGGCAAGCGTCCAGATTTTCTCACGCCTTCCGATCTCGCCCGGCCCAGCCGTGGATCAATGCCAAGCTCCCAAGGTCAAGGGCCGAAGAGTTGGAGGGGCGAAGGATTGAGACCGTACGATCTGGTACCTGCCAAGGTATACCCCGGCGCCGGCGACCTCGATCATGACACCGAGGGAATGAATGTGCTGATCGATATAACAGAAATCTTTCTCGACAACCTCGGCACAAGACCAGCAGCTTCATAGTAGAGATCGCCGCGTCGTCCTCGACTCACAAGTTGCGGTAGATTGAGGCTTACGTCGCAAGCTGCTCGACAATATCCTCTCAAGGCTCGACCTCCCCCCCTCCCCGGAAGAAAAATAGAGGACCAGGAAATCTCTCCATGCGACCCAATCAGCGAGTGTGGGGTTTCCTGCTCGTCTTTGCGGGGGCGGCTCCAAAGACCAGTGGATCTTGGAAGATGGCACCTTTCTCGTCACGCGAGTTGGCTGTTGGTACCGGACCACATCCCGATGCTTCCATCCAAAAGAGTGGGCACGAATGCATCGGTCGGTTGGCGTGCCGTCCGCGACGAACAGCGGGAGAAACTTCTCCAAAACTCCTCCCAGCGACCAGGAACTCCAACGAACCAAGCCTTTTCGCCCAGACCGCCAAGCTCATATCAAAGGCTTGTTCTCAGGGTTGAGAGTGGCGATCGCACCGGCCAAGAGTCTTGGTCTCTTGGCCCCATCTTGGCTAGGGACGCTTTTCCCGGTTGACGGGATCATGAACAAAACACCAAGCAGGACATGGCGAGAATGTGGCCACGGCACGGGACCGGCCCCGACGTCCAGCTCGGCGAAATGCTTGGATAAATTCCACGGCTTCCATTCCACAAGCAATCTATCTGAAAGTTTGGGGCTCGGTAGTCCAGCACGCACAAGCCGAAAAAGGCAGAAAGCCTCCGACCCTCCGCCGTTGGTTCTGGGGGTGGCGTGCCTGTCGCCTTGATTTCCCCGCACATTTCATCGTCTGTGCCGTCCGGCGTGTGGAGGGAGGCTTCTGTCTCCCTGGATAAATTCGAGGCGAAACAACCGGCCTTTACAGAGGCAGAACCTGATGTGTTGGTCACGAACAGATGAGCCCCATCACTCTCAGCAAAGCTCTTGGCATCATGTGCTTGGGCAAGGAAAATAAACTACGATGCGGTAGGATATTCCCCGTCATAGGTGCGCGTCCACTTGGGTTCATTTCTGACTTCCACAGCGGCACGGCGGTCATATGAACCAGCCCAAAGACCTGGGGAACTCCCCCAGGAGATATTATCCGGGGGGCGGACGAACGCAAGTCGCGAAGCTATAAGACTTGGGCGTACCTCCCGTCCGTACCAGAATCGAGGAGCACGCACCAAGCCAACATCCAGCCACCCCTTGCCTCCTCACTCACCATGGTTGCCCTCACCTTCCTCACCCTCGCCGCAACGGCCATCACTGGAGCACTCGCCGCCCCCAGCGCCGAGGCGGACCCAGACGGCCCCACTTTTGAGCTCGGGCCGCACAACCTCGCCCGCCGCCAGGGGCTCGACTACAACCAGAACTGGAAGGCCGGACAGGGCAACATCAACTACCAGGCCACGTCCAACGGCTACTCCGTTTCTTTTTCCAACGCGGGCGACTTTGTCGTGGGCAAGGGTTGGAAACAGGGGAAAGTCAACCGCAACATCAGCTTCGAGGGCTCGACGCAACAGACGGCCGGCACCGTGCTGGTATCCGTCTACGGGTGGACCAAGAACCCGCTGATCGAGTACTACGTGCAAGAGTACACGTCCAACGGCGCCGGCTCCGCGCAAGGCCAGAAGCTCGGCTCCTTCCAGAGCGACGGCAGCACGTACGACGTGTGGAAGCATCAACAAGTCAATCAGCCGAGTATTTCTGGAACAGCTACCTTCTGGCAGTACATCTCGAACAGAGTTTCGAAACGACCGGGCTCGGGAGTTGTGACCATGCAGAACCACGTTGACGCCTGGAAGAAATTCGGCCTCAGCCTCGGCAGCACCCACGACTACCAGGTCATGGCCACCGAGGGCTGGGGCAACGCCGGGGGCAACAGCAAATACACCGTCGCCGAGGTCAGCGGCAACAACGGCGGCGGCTCCAACCAGAACCCCCCGCCCGCCTCGTCCGCCAAGCCGGCCACCACGAGCGTCAAGCCCGTCACATCGGTCGCCACGTCCACCGTCACCGCCACCACCACCAAGACCGAGACCAAGACGGCCACCGTTACGAACGTGTCCACTGTGCTGTCCACTGTGGTGTCCACTGTGGTGTCCTCGGCCCCCGCCGTCACCAAGACCGAGGTCAAGACCGAGACTGTCGCCGGCAAGCCCGAGACCGTGGTCAAGACCGAGACCGTCCTCAAGACGGAGCTGGTGCTGGTGCAGACGGTTCCGCCGTGCCCGGCCGCTAGTGCGGCGCCTGCGCTGAGCCTGCCGGCGGCGAGCGTGCCGGTGCCGGCTGTGACGACGAATGTGGTTTCTCTTGGGTAGAGATCTGGGAGACTGGGCTTTGGGTACTAGTGGAATGTGTGGATGTAAATACCAAGGGGGTGGTGGGAGATGTGAGCTGGTCATGGACATGGTGTTGGTTCTCAATGTACTGGGCAAGATGGCCTAACGTTACTCCTTTCCAATATCATGCTACTTCTTTTCATTTGATGTGGAATACGTGACAACCCAGATCCAAGCAACCCCTATGCAACCAAGCAACAGGTTCTACCTGAAAATGCAAAAAGGAACCCCCGAAATGGACCTCGTCTGACTTGTATGTGTGGATCCGACGAGAATGAAGGCACAATGCAAAAATGTGGGATTGCCAGGAATCGAACCTGGGTCCTCTCGGATCGCTGTGAGGAACCACAACGAGAAGTACTGACCACTATACTACAATCCCTGAATGCTTGATGATTAGGGGCTTCGGTAATTGCACCTCTGACAGATCACATCCCTCGTCCTTCAATTGCCCTCTAACCTCTCCATCCATGTCCCAGAACGTCACCACAAACCACCACCCCTCTCCCCCCCAGAGCCGACTGGTTTGTTTGTTAGCGCGAGACGTTTTGTCCGATAAGCGAGGTCTGATTCATTCATAGAAAGGCCTCGTTGGCATAACTCCAGGCCTCGAGTTCAGATTTCAATCAAGGCCTCCATCAACCCTTAGATGGCCTTGGCTCGGATCTCGTAGGTCTCGCGCTAACATGGACACAAACCAGGGCTGGAGTGTAATCACCCCCCCAACTCCTTCAACCTAGGCAACAACCCCTTCAAATGGTCCCTTACATCCTCCTCCGTCAACCCCCCCGCATCCACCTCCCAAATCTCATTATACTCCCCGTCCTCCCCAACCCTACAACTCTTAATCTCAGGACACCACCTATCCTGCCTCTCCCTCGCCGACGCCCACGCCCAATCCCCGGGACTCCCATCCAACCCGCCCCTCGCCCTCTCCCTCAAAATCACCAAACAAGCCGCAATGCTCCTCCTCATCTGCTTCGTTGGCCCCTTGCGCACATGCTCCTGCCGCCCCGCCACCTGCAACTCCACCAAAAAATCCGCCAGCCACACCGCGTCTCCATACCGCCCAATCGCACACAGTACCCGCAACGGATCCCGCAGCTCCTGGTTCGTGTACCCCGGGATAGCGAAGCGCGCGCCGCGCTCCAAGAGGTACTTGCCCGCGGTGCGGATGTGCCCGGCGGCGGCGGCCTGGATAAGCGCGGTGGAGCGGACGTAGGCGGTGGAGACGATGGGGGGCGGGCGGGGGACCTTGGAGCGGACGGGGGTGTTGGGGACGCCGTTGCGCCAGACGCTGGACTCGTCGTCGATGGAGTGGGGGAAGGCGGAGAGGATGTAGTCGACCATGGGGACGTTGCCGGTGCGGGCGGCGGAGTGGAGGGCCGGCCAGGTGGGGCGCTGCCAGATGGGGGGGAGGGAGCCGCCGGGCGGGGTGGGGAAGGGGCCGCCTTGGACGGGGTTCGGGGGTGTGGCGGGGAGGGCGGCGGGCGCGTTGGGGCGCTTCCAGTTGTTGACGGAGAAGGGACGGCCGACGAGCTTGTTGGCGCCGCGGCTGACGAGGAGTTTGGCCGTGTCGAGGTGGCCGCCGCAGATGGCGTAGTGGAGGGGGTTCCAGTCGGGGCGGGGGTCGCTAAGGGTGCCGCCAACGGGGTCGGCCTTACCGCTGGGGGTGTCGAGGTAGTGGGAAGGCATGAGGCAGTCGCAGAGGCCGCGGCAGGATTCTTCAAAGTTGTAGCCTTTGTCGAGCAGCGTGGCGACGATGGCGGTGTGGCCGAGGAACGTGGCGAGGTGGAGGGGTGACCACCAGCTCGCGCCGAAGTGGTGCGCCCATATCATGGGATGCCCTTGGACCGTCCACCCGTAGAGTCTACGGCCCATGATGTCGTGGCTCCAGCAGAAGCCGTGTACCGGCGGCCTCATCTGCAGCTTTCCTTCTTTGGCTCTTTTTCTGTCCTCGACGCGGTCTTCGTGGTTGCGAACGACAGGCATCCTGTCGATGAATGTGTTTTCTCGGAGATACTCCTTTGCGAGGTTGTCGGTGATGGTAAATGGGCCAGTGGGTCGAAGCTCTCCCAAGGAGACGATGTCGTCCATACGGGATCGCAGGATGGGCGAAAAGTAGTAGCAACGACCCCTGAGCTTCGCGGGTGACGAAAATCCACCATTGAATAAGACGTTCAAAGCCAGTAGATCGTTCTGCTGGACTGCCCAGAAAATGCTGTGCGGTCGGTAAGGATTTGGGGCGCTTGCCGCCGGTTGGGGGGCGTCTTGGGCATCGTCTGCCTCCTCATTTTCTTCAGGATCCGACTCGTAGTCCGGAAGGTCAGACATGCTTGCGGTGACCTGTTGACGGCGATGTTGCTTGGATAGGAGGGGGCTTGGTGGCTGGGGAGGGCTCTCTCAGAGAGTAGGTATTGGGTCCCGCGATGTCGAGGCTCGCAGAGACGACCGAGATGAAGTTGGATGTGCGGTGATCTCGAGTCGCAACTTCGCCGCAGTTGGGGCGGCGACGAGGACAAAGAAAGGTGAGCTACTGGTGGGCGGAGCCCGGCCGCGTCGACCGTTGCGAGTTGTTCTTTCATGTCCCCGGCGACGTCGTCAATGTCATGGTCATGGAAGGTCGAGATGACCATCCATCCGCACTCCAATATGCCCCGGTCAAGATGCGAATTGTGACAAACAAAAGGGGGAAGACGGCACCGTCCGCATCCGGCCTTTGGGTTAAAGGCGACTGCATCAAAGAAAACCGGAATGCCATTCTTTGACGCGAGGTGGATTCCCCAAAACGTTGGTGTTGGAGGAATGCGAGACATCGCCATGCCGAGCCTCCCCCTGAGCTCTTAACTGACTTCGGTGACTCGGGACGGGGGCCGCGGCAAACAGTGAGACTCCTGAGACTGCTGCTGGAGAGCATCGGGTGCATCTCCAATGCCGATGCGACCGCCGTCATTGGACTCTGGAAGATGTCGGATGGCGAAGAGCAACCCGATGGTCGCTGGGGCTTGGTGTACATGCGCATCGCAGAGAGTCTGTTCATGAGGACGATGGCGAAAAGAGAGCGTTGGGTGTGCCGGAGACTTGTGTGATGTTGTTGGGAGGGATACCAAGATCCCGGAGATCTACGGAATCAGCTTGGGCGGTAGCAGCGTCCCAAGACAATACACTCCAGCCCTGGTTTATTTGTTAGCTCGAGACATGCGAGATGCGAGCCAAGGCAATCCAACGGTTGATGGAGGCCCTGAAATCCGAACTCGAGGCCTAGAGTTGTGCCGACGAAGCCTTTTCAAGAAAGAATCAAGCCTCGGTTATCTGACAAGAGATCTCGCGCTAACAAGAAAATCAGTATTGGATTGTATCCAAAGTGTTCATCATTCATGTCCTAGCTGTCGCTCCTACCCATATGCAATGCAAATGCCATGCCATGTTTTCATCCCAATCTGGATCCAATCGAGCTCAACTTACCTCCCAACTCCTTCATCCCCATCTTTTTCACATCCTACGCTTCAACTTCCCTCTTCCTAAACTCCACCATGGGACCATCCTTCAAGCTCGTAAACGTGTCCACCAGCTGAAATTCGCCCTCGCGATGCCTCCCCCACTCCCTCCCCTTCCCGCCCTCACCCGGATCCCGCACCCCTACCGCCTTCCTCACGTCATACAACCACAGCGTCCGCGCCAGCGTAATCGTCATCTCGATATAAGCCAGCCCCTTTCCGATGCACCCCCTTGGCCCAATGGAAAATGGACAGAAAGCGCTCTGCGCCAGCGCCACATCCCCCTCACCCAACCAACGCTCGGGCCGGTAGGCAAACGGGTCCGGGTAGTATTCGGCGTTGTGGTGGATCGTGTAGTGTGGCGTGCCGACGACTATGCCGGCGGGAACAACGTGGCCGTCGATGGTGATGCCGCCGGGGAGGACCTCGCGCGGGAGGAGACCGCCGACCGAGGGCGAGAGGCGCATAGCCTCGTCGATGCAGGCGCGGAGGTAAGTGAGCGAGGCGAGGGCGGGGCCTTGGTGGATGGCTTCGGCGTCGGAGAACTTGGAGCGGATCTCGGCTGTGACCTTGGTCAGAGCCTCGGGGTGGCGGACGAGATAAAAGAGGGTGGCGGCCATGGCGGTCGAGGTGGTGTCGGAGCCGGCAATGATGCTGGTCGTGGTTAGTGGGGGTACATGGTGGGAGTAGGAGGGACGCAGCTTACAGCAGGTTGGACTCGCCCCAGAGTTCGGGGGTGGTGAATCCCTGACCGGTTTCGGGGTCACGCGCTTTGAGGAGGTGGTAGAAAAAGTCGCGTCGGTCCGTCTCGTCGCCGAGGGCGGTTCGCTGAGTGAGCTGGCCTCGGCTGTAGGCCATGTACTGGGCACGACCGGCGGCGATCTTCTTGAAGATAACCTTGTCGAGGCTCAGCTTGTCGACAATGGGCATGGTTCCGCACTGCGAGAGGTCAGTCGTCTTGTCACCACAAGGTTGGGATGTGAACTCACAATCAGGTGGCGCTGCGCGGCAACACCAACGAGATCCACGGCATAGCGGTTGTCCGGGCGGTCAAGCATGTGGAAGGCCTTGCCAAAGCAGAGATCGCCCAGAATGTCCATGGCCAGCCAGTTGCACCAGTCGGCCATGTTCTTGGGGGCGGACCATCCTTTCTTCTCGTCAACGACACGACCGAGGTCACCGATGGCATCGCAGAATGTCCGGATGTTGGCCAGGATGTACCGCTCTACCTCCTTGATGGCACTGTCGCTGAAGGCGTGGGAAAGAACGCGACGTTTGCGGGCGTGGACATCCTTGTCACGCGTGTTGTGGGTGTTGGGCGCGGGGTGCACAAAGGCATCGTAGAACTCGGACTTGCGGACATTGGCCTTGAAGCCGTAGATGTCCTTGAGGGCCGTGTTGGAGTTGACCGAGAGGGAGTTGGGACCGAATCGGACAAACTTGCCGTACGTCTCATGCATGCGCCAGAACTCGAGATGACGGTCGCCTTTCCAGGCATGGTACAGCATGTAGCCATCGGTGAGTTTGGCGAGGAAGGGGCCGGGGTATTTGGCCAAGGGATGGAAGAAGAGTCGATAGACGACGAGAATCGCAGTCTGACGGACACCTGTCAGCAGCTGAGCATAAGGACCTCCCATCAAGGAGGGACTCTGGGACATCAAACACGCACGTAGGCGAGACCAGCTACAGCCAGGGCTCCTATCCAAAGTTGAAGGTGGGCGGCGTGGAACGCCATGGTTGCGGGTGGTGGTGGTGAGGTTGGTAGGGCGGTCCTGTGGGAAAGGGGGAGGGGGAATGTCGTCCAGACATGGCGCCTATTTGACTGTCCCGATACATCACAAAGCCGCCCGGATACCAGGGCCCGAGTTTACGCTCCGTCATCCTCGCCGGCCTGCAGGGGGGACGTCGGCGGACTGTCAAAGAGACGTTGCTCGAGCGGTTCTCGTGTACACAGTGCAACGCTCGGCTTGCGCCGGCTTGCGCCGGCTCAAGACGGCCGGCAACCGTGGCTATCAGGCTTATCGCTCGACAACGGCGATGATGATGTCGATGGACATTCCTCTTTGGGCCACCAGCAACACGCTGACTGGCGGGCTTGCAGAGGTCAGCTGGGCTGTGGGTGGAGGTTCGGCATGGCTGCTCGAAGAGTGCTGGGTGGAGATGTTTCGGCTGCACCTCGCACAGGGGAATCCGGGTTGCTTGAGTGCTTGCATCCTGGCAGGAGACGCTGCCGACCACTTATCACGGCCCTGAGGGACCACGGCATCCAAGCAGCGCTAGAGTCGTCGGCAACACACGGTTTCGCGCGGTCTCCAAGGGCAGACATCGAGATCCGAGTCCACAGTGCGGAACCCGGCTCAGTGTCGAGGCCATGCGAGCCTTGGAGCCTTGATCGCGGAAGCGCGCGAGCGGCCTGTCCAACAATGCGACGTCACTTCTGGCGAGGTCCAAGGCGTTGGGCAGCTAGAGGTTGATCGTCGAAGTGGCATGGGGGGGTCGATAACCGAGGCGTTGCATCTCCGCGTGTTCGTTTGATATATCTTGGGTTGGTGGGAGCTGGCAATAGGTGGCCTGGATCGAAAATGGAGAGAAGAGTTTGAGTCCAGCCTCCAAGTTGGTTCTGAGTCGGGGTTTTTTCTCAGAGGACTCGGAGTTTGGCCGATGTCGAGTCTGGTGATGAAGGACCAAGGTCAACTGAACAGATGATGAACTTTTCTTTCGACGCAACGAAGGAGAGTGCCTCGGTGCTCAAGGTGAGGGTGGGTCCGTGCACCTTTGCCTACCCCTGCCGATTAGCACCCCGCTGGATTTTCGCTTGCTGCAAGGCTGAGAGGCTGGGACGTGAAGACGAAAACGCGTCAATCGCAACATCGTTCTGCTGGTTCAACTCGACAGCAACGATCCCAAACACCCCGAATAGCTGCCAATTTCAATGACGGCCAGGTAGCCACCGCCAAACAGACCACCATGACGGTCTGTCGGTTCTTCCAGCAGGGAAACTGCCGAAATGGAGGTACGCCGGCACCACTACCCATGCGAAGACGACGACGGGAGCACCTCCAGCTCTGGACCTCCACCTCTCCACCCCCGACGCGAACTCTTCCTCGACCGACCTCGCTGACTGGCGCTGCCCACAACAGATAACTGCCGGTTCGAGCATCCCGGACGGAACGCGCCCTCCACTGGCAATCGGTTTGGCCCTCTCGCCGGAACATCAAGCATGGCCAGCTCGGGCAATCGGGGTGCGAATTCTTGCGCCCGAACGAACCGCGACCGCGCTGACACGGAACAGGATCCGATCCTCCTCCATATAACCTCAGCGAAGAGCTAATACGTCGCGATCTCGAGGACGAACTCCCGCAATGGCTATTTTCCGCCTACGGCCCGGGCAGAGATGCCCCCGAGCAGCTGTTTGGCGGTCCGGCTAGGGAACAGAGCTCCGAAGAGATTCGCTGGCACTACATGCAGGCCGCCGCGTCGGGCAACCCCCAACAAGCTGTAGGTGGAAATCGTTGCTTTCCTGATCAGTAGATGCTGACCGTCCGCGACAGCTTGCCGAGGTCGATACCATGTACCAAGCCGCGCAGCAGCAAATCCGACTCACGCTCTCCAACATCAACCAGGCCATACAGTTCATCGTCGACGCCGGGAACAAACACCCCAACCGACAGGACATTTGCAAGGCAGGCACACAAACAGGGGGCGCCCAGAACGCCTTCGCGCAAAGTCAACCACAGCAGACGGGCGGATTCGGAAGCACGGCGAATGCGTTCGCGACAGCGACACCCTCGAGCAATCCCTTTGGCGCACCCGCCGCGTCGACAGGAAGCGCTTTTGGGGCGCCAGCCGCGGCGTCGAGCAGTCCCTTTGGGGCACCAGCTGCGGCCACAGGAAGCGCCTTTGGTCAGGCATCGGCGCTGGGACAGAAGCCCAGCCCCTTTGGTGCCCCGGCATTTGGTCAGCCGGCCCAGCCGGCCGCGTCTTCGGCCTTCGGGCAACCATCAGCATTGGGGAGCACGTCGGCTTTCGGGCGCCCCGCGCAAACAGCCGGTGCCTTTGGCCAGACGAGTGCTCTGGGTGCCAAGCCGAGTCCATTTGGAACGCCGGCATTCGGCCAGCCGGCGGGGGGCTCGGCCTTTGGGCAGACTTCCGCGCCAGCTCCCGCGCCGGCCCCAGCGTTCGGACAGCCATCTCAGCCCGCCGCGGGCGGGTCAGTGTTTGGGCAACCCTCCCAGCCGACAAGCGCGTTTGGGCAACCATCGCAACCCGTCAGCGCATTCGGGCAAGCTTCAGCATTGGGGCAGAAGCCCAATCCATTTGGTGCGCCCGCCGGACCGAGTCCCTTTGCGGCCGCAGCCCAGCAGCAGCAGCCTTCCGCGAACCCCTTTGGACAACCTGCTTCGGCGCGACAGACCTCGAGTCCATTTGGGCAACCGGCCACCAGTGCCCCAGCCAATCCATTCGGGCAGCCAGCGACGGCTAGCCCATTCGGCGCCCCAGCAGCTGCTCCGGCGTCCGCCAGCCCATTCGGCCAGCCGCAGCCTGCACAGCAGCAGAGCAGCCCCTTTGGGGCCCCCGCTGCCCAGGCCCCCGCAGTAAGCAACCCATTTGGCCAGCCGGCAACATCCTCCCCGTTCGGCGCCCCGGCGGCCCAACCCTCCCAGCCAGCCGCAAACCCATTCGGCCAGCCCGCCTCCCAGCCCGCGGCACCCTCGGCCTTTGGCGGCGGCGGCGGCGGCGGCGCCTTCAGCAGCGGCAACACCGCCACAGCAGCAGCAACCGCCCCACCCAGCGGTCCAGCCGCCCAAGGCGGCCAACCCCAAGGACCCTACCCGCCCAACGCCTCGCGACAGCACCCCGACCCGAGCACCTACAGCGCCAAGGGCCCCGACGGCCGGCTGTGCATGTGGAAGGGCCGACAGGTTATGTATCTCCCGGAGCCTAACACCAAGAAGGAGGTGCCCATGTTCCAGGGCAACGACGGGAACGCGGTGCGCATCTGGTTCCCCGACGGCCCGCCGGCGTACACGGCCGAGACGGAGCCGGCGGATCCCAAGGTGCATGAGGATCCGGATGTGCAGAGGCAGTGGGCGGGGTTTGTGCAGAGTGGCAGGTTTGAGGGGGGGATGATGCCCATGGTGCCGCCGATGAGGGAGCTTTGCACGTGGGACTTTTAAATGGTGGGTTTGGGTATGGGGCATGGATGGCGTTTAGGGGGTCATTTGCAAGATATGGGGTGGCGGTCTCTGAGAGGGGAATTGAGTGTCGCGACTGAGCCAGTGTAGCATTTCGCGAACAACTGAACCAGGTCCCAAGGGAAGCATTGGAACAGTGATTTGTGGCAATGGTGACTCTGCCTTTTTATTTCCTGGGTGCCTCTCTGCCATGTCTCGACAAGGCTCAACACACCACCAACCTAACCAGGCAACCCTCCACCCCTCGCCATCTTTCTCGCCCTCCCATCCCTCCGATTATGGTTCGCCCTACTCGACTTATTCGCCTCCTTCCTCCGCCTCGCCAGCTCCGAATCCGGCTCAACCGGCGGTCCCCCACCCCTACCTCCTCTTCCCCTGCCCCTCCCCCGTCCCCTCTGCGTCCCCCCACCCCTCTGCCCCTGCCCATCCCCGCCCTCCTCCTCCTCCCCAGCCCTCCACGCCGTTCCCTGCACCTCGTTCTGCTCTCCCCTCCAGTCCCCCCACCTTGCCTGCAACCTCCTCTTCAACCCCGGATCCCGCCCCATCATCACCGCCCACCCCTCCACCTGCTCGTCGCTCATGCCCGTCTCCATCCGCACCCGCGCGCGCTCCGCCCCCCGCCGCGCCGCCGGCGTCCGCTCAAACGCCGCTGGGGTCGTCGTCCACGCGCGGAACAGAGTGCCCTCGACGCCCTCCGTCAGCGGCGCGTCGTCGGCGCCTAGAGGTGCCGTGTCTACAGTCCCGCCGACGTCGGCGGCGTCGTACGTGTCGTCGCGCTCGTCGTCGTCCGAGTCAAAGGCCGCGAGGGCGGCGAGGATCGAGGCTTTGGCGACGGTGGGGTGGGCGAGGAGGGCGTCGGCGGAGGTGTCGGTGCGTTTGCCGAGTTGGAGGCGGGAGAGGTCGGCGGTGAGGAGGGGGTCGTCGTCGTAGTCGTACGAGGTCGGGGGAGGGGTGGGGTGTGGGGGGAGGTGGGAGGTGAGGGGGGGTTGGGCGGTGAGAGAGGCGGAGCGGTCGAGGGAGGCGAGGTGCGGCGGGAGGGAGTCTTCGAGGAGGTGGGCGATGACTTGCTCGGTGGATTCGGCGTATTCGTCGAGGAGGGCGGAGATGAAGGCTGAGCCGAGTTCTGGGAAGAGGTCTTGCACTTGGGTGATTTGGCTCATGCGGTGGATGTGGATCTCTTGTTGGAGTTCGCCGGGGGAGGAGAGGTCGAGGGCTTTGCCTTTGTCGATCTTTCGTCGGATGAGACGTTTGGGGCGCGGGAGGCCGCTGCTGCCGGTGGGTTTCTTGAAGGTGGCGAGCTCGGCGAGGACGGACCTTGTGCGGCTGGATGTGTTGCCGGACTCTTCGAGCTTGCGCTGGAGTTGCTGGATGAGCGGGGTGGCTGTGACCAGTTCAGCGACGAGGGAGTCGTTGACGTTGAGGGGGCCGGACTTGTGGGCGTCGGCGGCAGCCTTGAGAGAGTAGAGCTGGTCGGTGAGGGCAGATATCTTTTCTCCCTCGGCCAGGCCCATGAGGCAGAGGTAGGTCGTCGAGATGAGCACCTTGCGGAGGGGCGGGTTCATGATCTTGAAGCAGGTGATGAGACCGTCAAGAAAGTCGCTCCCGGCTAGGAAGAAGCCGGCAACCAAAGGCGAGGCGTATATGAGGTCGCCCAATCTATCCAACCGCTCCTCGATGGCTCGGAGATCCGCCTCGCGAATGCCGGCTTCCAGATTCTTGATGAGGAACCTTTTCAAGCCGGACATGGACGTATCGAGAATTGACTGAGCCTGCGGTGAGAGTTGGCCCAAAAGACTGCCACCCCTTTTCTTGCCGTAAACACGGCTCATGTCGGCCAGGAATTCCCATTGTGCGAGCCCCGGGGGTGGTGAGGCGGACTGAAGGAGCTCAGCCGTCAACAGGAAGCAGTCTCTGAGAAGTTTCTTGGCCACTTCTGATGAACCCAGAGTACCGGACCCATCCCGTGCTACCTCCCGTAGGAGAGAAGGTAGAAACTTGGCCAGACTCTCATCCTTGGTAGAGATGCCGGCAAACTCGGCCTTGGAAAGTGACAGATGGCTGTCTACGAGGACGAGCCAAGCTTCGAGACAGGCGACCCATTCTTGGGTAGGAAGTTGACTTCGCAAGTCCGAGAGCGGAAAGAGGGCGAAAGCAGGGAGCACCATTTTCGAGATAGTTGGTGGTGCCAAGACCCGGTGATGCTGATGAGTGGTGGTCCGAAGTGGAGGGGTGAATGAGGGATGCAGCCGTTCGTGGTGGCCAAGTTGGGGGCCAAGGGAGGTTGCCTTTCAGCACCAGCAACGGGAAAGAAGGAAGAAAAGAAGGGAGCTGTATGAAAAACAAGCCAGCGGGGCAAGCAGGAACAACGGATATATGTCCTGCTTCTTCACGCTGCGGTCCTGCTCAATTGTCCGCCAACAGTGTCTCCAATTGTCTTGGCATCTCGCCGCATGTGTCATTCGGAATCATCGCCATTCCACGGCTGCTGACATAAGAGTCAATGTGGGGCTTCCCCATTCTGCCCTGCCGACCCCAACCCACAAACCTCACCGCCCACCACAATCCCGCGAAATTCCAAAAAGTTCGAGTCCCACTTCCCGCCCGCAACACCACGACCTCCAACAGTCCACCAACAACTCTCGCCTTCATCACTTTGCCGACGCATCTACAAGATCGCTTCGAGTCGTGAGGGCCCTTTTCAGCAATCCACCACCAACCACCACCTCTTCCCACCAACCGTCAAGATGTCGTACAACAAGGGCGAGAAGGACTTCGGCGAGGCCCCCGTTCGTCCCTCCCAATCCCATGCCGCCGCCCCTGGACAAGACTGACCCGTCCCTACAGAAGGTCCACAAGATCCGTATCACCCTCACCTCCCGCAAGGTCGCCTCGCTCGAGAAGGTCTGCAGCGAGCTCATTGAGCGGTACGTCGGACGCTGCCATCGGGCTCCCACGAATTCTTGACTGACCCCCCTCCAGCGCGAAGGCGAAGGACCTCCGTGCCAAGGGCCCCGTCCGTCTCCCCACCAAGACCCTCAAGATCACCGTACGTATCTCCCGTCCCTGCAGAACGAACACAACTAACAGATCTCCGTGACAGACCCGCAAGACGCCCTGCGGTGAGGGTTCCAAGACCTGGGACTGCTACGAGATGCGCATCCACAAGCGCCTGATCGACCTGACTGCCCCGACTGAGATCGTCAAGCAGATCATTGTCAACATCGAGGCCGGTGTCGAGGTGGAGGTTACGATTGCTGCTTAAGCACAGAGTGGTGCGGAAAGGCATGGGAAAGGGAAACCAGTAAAACGAGCAGCTGGGGACATGTGCTCTCGGGAGAGCAAGAGCCGCGACCATTTCGTGGACCTTGGACAAATGAGACATGATGACCTGGCATACCTCTCCGCGATGTGCACTGGAATGCGATTGTCTGCACCCCAATGCTTCCCATCTTGATATGTTTGGGCTGGCCTCCTTGAATTGTCTCTACACGTCATCTACCGTGGATTTGAGTAGCGACATGACACTGGTTCTCTCCTCGTCCGCCAGCTTCGCCCGATTCAAATGCGTGTCCAGCTCGTCTCTCCGGTCGTTCTTCCCAAACCTCTGCGGGTGGCGCCGCTGGAGCTCCGTCTCCCTGCCGCGCGTAACCTGGTCGGTGATGTAGGTCCCCTTGAGCCACCTGTGGCCTTGGCCGGGCTTGAACTCGCGCCTCCCGTGCAGCACCCTCCAGTTGTCAAAGATGACGCACTCCCCCGGGCTCAGCTTCATCTCCACCATGTTCCTCGGCGACTCGAGGCTCTGCTGGAACAGCTTCGCCGACTCGTGCCACTGCTCCAACCCCCTCCGCCCGCTCTTGACGCGCACCACCGGCCCCTCGGCCGTATCCTCCATAGACTCCCGCCGAAACGGCGCCTGGAACGGCGGCGACCAGTGCGTGCCGTCGATCAGATTCCCCGCCAGGTGAATCGTCTCCCTCCTCATCTCGTAGTGATGCCCGCCCTTGTTGTAATGAAAGTGCACCGCCGGCTTCGTCAAGCTCTCCCACAACCCCTCGACAGGCGCCGCCTCCATCTCGTACGCCGCCCTCACCCCGTCGCTGAAAATCGACTCCCCCCCTTCACACCCATTCTCCAAGCAATGCAACAACTGCAACCTCGGCACCGGGTCATGATACATCAGATCCTGATGCAACCCCAGAAACTGGCTCGTATACGCCACGTTCTCCGCCCGCGGCTTCGACCGCACATCCCACGTCCTCCCATAAAACGTCGTCTGCATCTCCCCGATCCGCGCAGCGATCCCCTCCACCGCGTCCTCCCGCCCCTCCGGCACCCCCGACACAAAGATCAGCCCCGTGCGCATCAGCGCCTCAAACCCCCGCCAGAACCCCGCGTCCGTCTTCATCCACTCCTCGTACCCCACCCGCGTCTCCCCCTTGTCCAGCAACCCCTCGTACGTCGCCCGGTCCCACAGCGTCCGCCGCAGCGGCAGCAGCTGCGGCGTGCGGAAGCCCCCGTCCACCATCCACTCGGCGATCGTCTCGGCGGAAAACACGGACACGTGTCCGTCGGCGGCCCAGACGACGCGCAGCGCGCCCGTGGCGGCGTCGATGGCGGCGCTGGAGACCGAAGGGCGCGGCGGGAGGTCGGCGGTGGAAAAGGTTTTCTGGCCCGAGTCGGGGTCGACGCAGGATGGGCACGGGCAGGCGTCGCGCAGCCAGAGGGACGAGAGGTGCAGGGACTTGGCGCCGGTGCGGACGAGGGTGACGGCGCCCGGGTGGATGGAGACGGTTAGGGGGGCGGGGGCGCCGCCGGTGCGGGCGCCGTAGCGAAGGGTCGGGCCGGTCGGGACGTTGGAGTGCCGCGTGGGTAGGGAGTAGGGGAGGCCTTCGGGGGTTATGCGGT
This sequence comes from Podospora tetraspora, assembly GCA_027943155.1. Lineage (NCBI taxonomy): Eukaryota > Fungi > Ascomycota > Sordariomycetes > Sordariales > Podosporaceae > Podospora > Podospora tetraspora. Next base: position 559,924 of record JAQKAE010000007.1, read on the forward strand.
TGTATCTGGGCGTGGACGGGGTGCCTTCGTGCGGAGGTCTGGCCGAGGGTTTGTCGTCGTCTTGGGCGGCGCGCCGGGCGGTGGTTGTGAAGAGGCGATGGGGGACTGATAGGGAGGGGAGGGTCGCGAGCCGGGAGCGGTGCCCGGCGGCAAGGGGGAAGCGCGATAGGCGGAGGGGCGTCATGTTGCCTGGGCGCAGGGGAATTCGAGGAGGAAAAGAGAGGCTATTGTCGAGACATGGTGCGACGCTGGGTGAGGAGGGGAGGAGACCTCGGCTCATGTCGACAGGACGAAGGGAATCTTTTGATCTTGGCAGTCGACGAAGTGGGGCTCGGCATTGCAACCCTAACCCTTCGAGACTTTGTCTCCTCAGCCCCCTGGCCCAGTCAGCGTGTTTACGTTCACTCTCCCTCCACCTTCAGGGGGGCAAAACAGAATTCAGGGGGATCCAGCCAGGGACGTCAATCAACGCCATTGCATGCGGCCATCAGAAACTCGACAGAAGAGGTAATCTGCGCGAAACAAATTCCATCCCATACGCCCAACTCCAGGAAACATTTCCGCCTCGTTTTGTTCTTCACCTTTTGCTCTAGAGTCTACATGTCCTTTCCAACGAAACATAACAAAGCCCGAACAACAGGTAACGTACCTACTTGCCTAACAAATCAAAACAAAAACCTACAAAGCCCCGAGGAGAGCTTCCCAGGCAGTATCCCTTACTTCCGCTCCTTCTTGTCGCCACCGACCAAACCTCGAACCCACCGAGCCAGCCCCTTCTTCGCAGATTTTACAGGCTTCGGCGACTTCTTCGGCGGCGTATCCATTCTCTTCGGCCTCGCCGCCCTGGTAGGATTCCGCCTCACCGATTTCTGCACCCCCTCTCCCCCCTCTCTCACCCTCGACTCCCTAGCATGAGGTGTCGCCGGCCACTCCCCTCGCCCATCATCTCTCCCAGCACCCACGCTCGACGCTGACCTCCTGTCCCCGGCACCGCCAGCTCCCCCTTCCCCCGCCCTCGGCCCACTGGGGCGATTCGACGCCGGCCTTTCCCATCCCGCCGCTCTTCCCGCACCCGACCGCACCACCAGCCTCCTCCCTCTTAAACCTCCAGCCACGTTCGGTCTCATGATCGGATTTCCTCTTTCCGCGGTAACGTCAACCAGCGCATCCCTCCTCGGTCTCGGCACCGGGGTCTGCTTGTTCAGCCGCGGTGGCAGCCGCAGCGGCTGCGGCACCAGGTGTGACGTCCCCCTCTCCCTCACCACCGGAGACGCCGGTGCATAAGCAACGTTGCGCAGCGGCGCCGGCGCCTGGACCGGCCTCATCGGAAAGTCCCGAGCCACCGGCGCCGGCGCCAGCGCAAAGTCTCTCACTGCTGGGCCCTGCCCCTGGCCGATGGGTGCGTACTGGTAGTTGGGTTGCGGTGCGTACTGGCAGTTGAGCTGCGGAGCGTACTGGTAGTTGGGTTTTGGTGCGTTCTGGTAGTTGGGTTGCGGTGCATGCTGGTGCGGTGCGTGCTGGTAGTTGGGTTGCGCCGCGTACTGGTAGTTCGGCTGCGGCGCCGGTGCCACGGGGAGCGGCCTCTGTCCGACAGGTTCCTGCGGGTCCCGATAGACGCGCAATGGTGACGGCAGCCTCCAGACCGCGGCCTGCCTCTGGTTTGTGTGCGCGTTGTAGGGCGGCGGCAGCTCCCACCCTACCTCCTCCGTCCCCGCCCCGCTCGGCACCGGCGTGGGCTCCGGCGTCGTCTCCGCGGGAGGTTCCCCACCAAAGAACTTCAACGACCACTTCTTGGCCTCGTCAAACTCGCCCGGCCTTATCTCGTCCATGGCGCGGCGCGCCTCGAACAGGCTCTCGAGCTCCTGCATGGTCGGGCGCCGGCTGGGGTCGTCGCACAGGCAGCGGGCCACGACGTTGCGCAGGACGATGTCGGTGTCGTCCCAGTCGGACTCGAGGAGGTAGCCGCCGTAGGTCCACTCGGGGTACGTAGGCTCGTCGTCGGGGTCGCCCGACAGGATGGCGCGGAGGGTGAGCAGGTCGCACATTTCCGGCTGGGGGTGCTGCGGGAGTTCGAGCAGCGTGATGGCGGACCACATGGCGAGGGCGGCTTGGTAGAGGTTGGTCCACCAGCTGAAGTTGCCGGCGACGCGGGTGCCGGTAAGGACGGGGGTGTGGGCGACCCAGTCCCATTCTTCGGAGAATTGTTCCTAGGAGGGGGGGGGGCGGGGGTTGGTTTCGGTTGCGGGAAGGGGGAGGAGGAGGGTGGGGGGGGGGACCTACGGGGGTATAGATGTGCTGTTTGCCAGCTTTCCGCAATCCCCATATTTTCGCTCTTGAGAGGAGTTAGATATTGAGGTAAGATGACGAGAGATGTGGGGCGTACAACTTACGCGCTGATGGGTTTCGATCCGCCGACCACTTCAGCGAGGCCGAGGTCTCCGATCTATTCACGGGTCAGCAGGGGAGACTCGGGACACTGGGGGGTTCTCGGTAGGTACCTTGAATATCGGAGCGTATGCGTGGTCCCCTTCATCGTAGTCTCCGACCAAGACTTGGCATGTCATGTCAGTTCCAGCCAAAAGGGGGCTTGGGGGACAACTTACTATTCCGCGGGTCCAGATCAAAATGTATAATGTTCTTTCGGTCCCCATTTGCCTTGAGGGCTGTATGACCCTTGGCACTCTCTGTCACCTCCGGTATGGTCTGTTTCTTCGGGTCCAACCCCGTCTTGTTAAAGGCCTTTGGGTATGCCAGTCCAATCACGCCTCTAAACACTGCACGCAGAGGTCAGTTAATCTTCCTCGGCGCCCAGAAGTCTCAGGTGGGGAGACCAACAGCACTCGAACAGTTCCCAGAGCACCCTGTCCGGAAAGCGCGTCTTTTCAACCGAGGCTTTGCACAGATGGCGATGAAAATCACCGCGTTCCAGAAACTCGAGGAAGAGGGCGTTGTCGTGGAGATCGAGCTCTTTTCTCTTCGTCTCCGCCTTTTCAGGTTCCATCTCAGCGACGGTCTTGACCACTGGCGGCCAGACATCCTCTGCCGATGTCTTTTCCGTGTCCGTGTTCTGCGACTGCATCACGACTCTCTGAACAATGTGCCTCGCCCCGGCCACACTCTACACACCAGCAACTGTCAGCACCTGCACACTCTCCAACATCAATACTACAAAAGAAAGAGTCACAAACCAAGTGACTGTTAATCTCCCGCCTAATCAAAATTTTCGTCTCCCACAAGTCCATCTTGCACACCACCCGCCGGCGCACCTCCATCTCGGCGTTCTTGTCCTCGGCCTCGTACAGGCTCGCGACGCCCAGGCCGCCGAAGCCGAGGATCCGCACGAAGCGGAAGCCCGCCACCTCGACCTCCCTGGACATCTTCTTGGCGGCGCGGCGGGCGTGCTGCAGCATGGTGCTGCTCCCGTCCCCCGAAACGTCGGGCCGGAAGGGGAACTTGCGCGGCCGGCGGACGGCGGGGATGTGGGCGGCGTCGAGGCCGAACCATCGGCCCTTGCGCGGGTGCTTTCGGGGCACGGGGTCCCCGTACCCAGGGTTTCGGGAGTGACGCCTGGCCGGGTTGTAGCCGGTGCGGAATTCCTCGAATTCGTCGCCGAGGCCCTGTTGGAACTCGAGCAGTCCGGCATAATTGGTTGAGCCCATGGTTGCGAAGCGGGGGGTTGGTGTCAATTGATGGCGTGGGAGATGGGTTGATTGCGGTGTCGTCGTAGATGGGGAGAGGAAAGTATTGTCGAGACTGCCATGATGGGGTCTGACGAGATAGGGGATAGGTGCTGTGTGAAAGAGAAAGAGGCCCAGAAGAGGGGATAAAGGGCCACTCGAGTCCACCAGACTCGGCGGTCAAGGTCAAAGGGGTTTGTCAAGGAGAGGAAGCCCTCTCTTTGAAGAACTTGGAGCAAGTTCCGTTTCCGGATGTTTTGAATGCAACAAGAAATGGAGCAGCCCACCAGGGGTGTCAACTCTCGAGTCTCCCAATGAAGTCGTCAGCATCAGTGAACAACAATGGACATGGAGCACAAGGCGAGAAATGGCACTTGCCAGCATCAGCACCAACACCCCAATCGCTTCCCTCGATGGCTGCGCAACAAGTTGATTGAGATGGTTCTCTTTGCCGGACGAGTTGGCGCGACTTTTTGTTCCAAGCGGATCAGCCCTGCCGGGGGTGGTCCGGCGGCGTTGCGCGGCGCGGGGCGATGCGGGGGCGGGGTGGAGTCCCCCAGGCGGGCGGTGGAGGGCCGGAGCCGGTGGGTATCGCGGGGCCGCGTGCGGATCAATTGGCCCGCCCGGTCGCAGACCGCCATTTTCGGGGGAGGGGTATCGCGGATGCGTACCAGGAGGATGGGTGGGTTCCCTTTTGTCTCATGCAGAGGGACCTGCAGCAGCTCGTCCGCTGTTGGTGGGCGGCGGGGGCCCTGCATCAGGGTGGGTGGTGAGAAGGAGGGGTAGCAAGCCAGAAGGGATGTCCAAGAGTGGATGATTTTCTGTTGAGCCCAGCCCAGCCCAACCCGTTTGTTGTCGGGTCCCGTTTGCAATGCTCCGTTCGGAAGATACCCCAGGTGAGATGGAGATGCAGCCTCGAAAGCCGAGGACCGAATGGCGCCGAAAAGGCTGGGGGAGAGCCACCGGGGGGGGAGGGCCACAATATTGAAGCCAACGTGGGGGAGCTGACGAAGGGAAGAGGGCGGGGGTGGAGGAGGTTGGGCTCGGAAGGCTGAAGTGAGATTGATATCGTCCAGTTCCTGTCACAGCCCTCGCCGACGATATTGGCAGCAAGATTGAGGGGCTGGTTCGGAGTGATGCTTGATCTTGGAGTGCCCGCAGTTCTGGCTCCTGTTCCGATGTTCGACGTCGGTGATGGATACCTTCAAGGCTGTGGCTGTGGGCGGTATGAAGTCCGGATGACGAGACCCAGCTGTCCGATCAGGGAAGCCTTTGCCGGCATCAAAAAGGTTCCATGGTTCCTCGAGCTCAGCCCACCCGGACGGCAGCAATGCATCTCCATGAAACCCGGCCAGGATAGCGTCGCGTTCTCGTGCCTTCGCGACTCGCCCTCGTCTCTTGGCCGCCGACCGAGCCAAGAAAAGAAAATCGCAGACAGCCATACGTTACCCGAAGAAAAAAAAAGACAAAGACAAAAACAAAAAAAACGCCGTCGTCTGTCTGCCGGACTCTGAATCGGGGAGATCCCGCAGACGGCGCTTCCCCGCCCCACTCCGAAATGGGAGCTGGCGTGCTGGTGTGGGGAACGGAGTCCCGCGCTGGTGCAATCCGCGGGCAATCCGCCCCCCCCCATTGCCTCTTGTCTGCGTCGTTAGCTGCATGGCGAAGCCCAGCCCCTTTTTTTGCTGCGGCAGGGCGGAGCGGGACGAAGGAGGGAGGGCCGAGATAGAAAACCGACGAGCTGCCCGTCGGGCGTGGACGGTGCTGCTGGTCTCTCCTCATCTCTCGTCTCCATCTCTCGCACCCCCTCCACACCCACGTCCCAAAGCTACCCCTCACCACCAAAACAAATAACCCCCACCACAACAACATTCACAATGGTTCTCGCCGTCCCCACCGCCAGCCTGGAGGGCAAGGTCGCTCTCGTCACCGGTGCCGGCCGCGGTATCGGGCGGGGTGTCGCCCTCGAGCTTGGCAAGCGTGGAGCGTCGGTCATTGTCAACTACGTCTCGTCCGAGGGGCCAGCCCAGGAGGTCGTCGAGCTGATCAAGGGGTACAACAACGGCGCCAAGGCCATCGCCATCCAGGCCGACGTCAGCAAGGTGTCCGAGATCAACCGGCTGTTCGAGGAGGCCAAGGCGGCCTTTGGCCGTCTCGACATCGTCATGTCCAACAGCGGCACCGAGTCGTGGGACAAGACCGAGGACATCACCGAGGAGAAGTTTGACCACGTCTTCAACCTCAACACGCGCGCCCAGTTCTTCGTCGGCCAGGCCGCCTTCAAGCACCTCGAGGACAACGGCCGCGTCATCCTCATGACGTCCATCGCCGCCGGCCTCCTCGGCGTCAAGAACCACGCCCTCTACAACGCGTCCAAGATGGCCGTCATCGGCCTCGTCAAGGCCTTTGCCACCGACTTTGGCGTCCGCGGCATCACCGTCAACGGCGTCGCCCCCGGCGGCATCAAGAGCGACATGTTCACCCAGAACGCCTGGCACTACATCCCCGGCGGCACCCCCGAGTGGCCCGCCGACAAGATCGAGGCCCTCATGGCCTCGCACTGCCCCCTCGGCCGCTGCGCCGTGCCCGAGGATGTTGCCCGCGTCGTCGCCTTCCTCGCGAGCGAAGACGGTGGCTGGGTCAACGGTACGTCTGCTTCTTTTCGCGGAACCTCGACACTTGCTGACACCCCCATCAGGCCAGATCCTCACCATCTCGGGTGGCTCCTCGCAGTAAATATGCCCGGCACCAGTCCAGGGTTATGATTTGACGTTTTCTCTCTTCGGCGGGCGGGTAACGACGGGACGATCACGAAGGGGAAGGGGGATGAGTTGTCTGTGTTGATGCCCAAGCGGCGAGCCAGGCGACGGGAAAGAGGGGTCGACATGCAGGAGGCGCGGGGTTTGCGCCCGCCTCAGTGTTGCGAGAGATGGACATCCTCGCGAACCATCCAATGGGTTCCATTGTGATGATGAAAAGAGATGGGAGGGCGGTGTGACAGATCGGGAGGTATATGAAATAAAAATAAAGCTCTGCGGTCCATTGTGCGTCTTCAATTGCTGGGTGAAATTGTTGTTTTGTTGTCGAGTTCTCCAAGCCTGGCGTCCGTGTCATTCCGATAAGATAAGGATCCAGTGGGGCACTTTCATCCCCCCACCTTTCGTCCGTTTGCTTTAGCTACATCGATTTTCGTGTCTTCCACCAAGTTCATTCATGGTTCTTTTCAGCTATTTGCGATGACCGATCTTCTTTGTTGCGCCTGACGCGGCGAAGCATCCGGACAGGTTCTCGCCTTGGTTCCGATATTTCATGGCCATGGCAGCGCGTCGGGACAAACTCCGGAAGATGTCTCCCGAATCTCCTTCAACTTGGTGCATCTCGGCGGCGAGACCCGGAATACCTCGACACTCTTGAGATGGGTTTCGAGAAATCGCACTCTCAGGCTGGAAACCCTTCGCAACGACGTCAGGGCCGGTGTCTGACTGCTCTCCTTCGGCCTCACTCCTCATCTGCGTCATTCCTTGCCATGGACCGGGAAACAACAACTGCGTGTCCAAGGGGTCGGGGCGAACGGTAGGGGGGTTGGAGGGAAACCCCAGGTAAACACCCTGTCTATTTTGGCATTCGCATGACTGTCGAAGAACCCAAGACTGATGCTAGTTATGGACAGGTCTGGCAGCACGACAAGCGCATCATCCATGGATGTCGTGCGCAGCCCGGTCCGGTGCAATTACAGATGCTTGGTTTCGGCCTTTTCCAGGCCATGCCTGGACCAACCAGCGCCGGCGCTCGCCGTCTTGCACGGTCGTTGCCACGGGCCAAGCGGCCGGAGGTTTTTGGTTGGCCGGGACTCACACAGCACCGCTGCCCGCTGTGGACCGGCCAATTCCCGGCCACAAGCCCGCTGGACGTTCCGATTGGCGGCGCCAGCGGCTACTACTTCAGGCCGTCGTCTCACTCACACGCTGGCAACGGGAAGCGACATCACCGCAAAATGGTCTCGTTCAATCGATGCCGTTCCACACCGTCAGACGAGCGCTAAACCTACGCCGCGCTTGCTTCAACCACGGTGAGCAACACGAGCATCAACAGGCCCTGGACGATGGACCGTCTACAAAAGAGTGTCGACCTCGCGCTTCTCTGGATCGAGCCAGCAAGCAACACATCGTCCTCCTACAATTTTCCCTTTTTTTCTTCTTGGGTCTTTTTTTTCCTTGTTTCCTTGGTGCGAGTCTCTCTCATCTCATCAACATCATCAACTGCTCTTTTGTCAATATTTCCTTATTTCCTTGTTCGGGTTCTTTTTGGGTATCAAATCACAAGGCCCATCCAAGCACTTGTTTTCCTTGTCGTTTCGGATACCGACAACAGCAACCCCCATCGAGCTCGGCCTCGTCTCCAGTTGACCTGTCTCGAGTCTTCACACCAAGTGTGTGACCCGGTTGCCCATCATAGCTTCTCAAACCTCCTTTCCACCACCTCCAACAGCTCCGTTTCCGAAACCACGATTCCCCCTTCAAACCGCCACCAAGAGACGCCCTTCGCTCGAGATCATCACCTCGCCTCCTTCCAACATGGGGTTTCAAGGACCAAAGCTCGGTGCCCTGGGCATGACATTTACTGTCATGCGGGCATGCCAGCTTGTCTCCCTCATCGCCATCATCGGCATGGTCGCCAATTTCATCAGCGAGATCGCTGCCGTCGAACGCAGTCCCCCCTCTGAGTTGATTGGCGCACTCACTGTGGTAAGCCCCACTTCCCCTTTCCAGGTAAACAAACCTAACACCATCCTCCCAGTCCATCACCGCCGCCATCTACGTCGTCATCACCTACATCCTCTACTACGACAGCATGCTCCCCCTCCTCTTCACCGCCATTCTCGACGCCCTCCTTCTCATCGCCTCTATCGTCGTTGCCGCCCTCCTCGGCAAGCCCCTCTCCTTCCTCACCTGTGCCCTCCTCTCCGCCAAAACCCCCACCACCCTCACGACCCACCAAGCCGCCCTCCCCTTCGGCACCACCGCCACCTCCATCGCAAAGACCCTCTCCTACTTCTCCTTTGTCGCCGTCGACAAGCCCACCTGCTACGAGATCAAAGCCGTCTGGGCCCTCTCCATCGCCCTCTGCGTCCTCCTCTCCTTCTCCTCCCTCGTCTGCCTCGCCCTCTGGCAGCGCGTCCGCCGCGCCTCGTCCATCTCACCCACCAAGAACCCGCAATAGGGGTGCGCGGGCGCCAGCACCATCCCAGGGGGCCCGTCGCTCGGCACCAAGAGCCTCGCGCAGCAGCCGCGCTTCCCTCCCCCTCCGCTGGCGCCCATTCGTCGAAAGGATCTCGTCACCCCGCCGCTAGCGCCCCTTAACACTGTCCCCCTCGTCCCTCCGCCGAGGCGCAGCTTCTCCACGCGGCTGAGCACCGCGTCGTCTGTGTCTTCGACGGCGTCAAATGCCACACTGTCCATGTACGGCTCCCCTCAACCGGGACTTCGTCCCCCGCCACCGCCGCGCTGCCGATCGCTCAGGGTGGGGGTGCACTCGCTCATGCCGCCTATCCCGGGGTCTCCTGTCGACGATGACGACGACAAAGTTCCGGCAAGTGCAGTGTCGCCGATTAACCTGTCCAATGCGCTACCGGCCATGATGCCGAGATACCCACCAGATGTCTACACACTGGACCCCGGCCCGGGCTCACCGGGCGAGGACGTCATCCCCGAGGAACACCGCCGCGTGCCGGGGCTGATCCCGCGGTCGCCGCTGTCGCCTGTGGAGAGGGTGAGCAGGGCGTTTAGCAATGCGAGACGGCAGGCGGGGCTGGGGAGGAGGGCGATGGCACCTGTTGTATTGGTGCAGGGCCCGGAGAGGAGGACAGCGGTGCTGTATCGATTTGAGGAGGAGGATGGCAAGGAGTTTGTGGTGGAGAGCGCCGTGGTGATGGGGGATGAGGAGATGGGGTACGGGAGGAAGGTGCCGAAGCGGAAGACGGTGTGGGGGACGTTTGAGGGGTGGTGGGAGTTGGGGCTGTTGGAGAGAATGGGGACTGTGAGGAGGAAGAGGTGAAGGGTTGAACGGTTGAAGAGATGAGATTGAACAGGACAATGCCGTGGATTTGGTTGGGAATACCCCCTGGTTGGACATGGAATTTGGAAAATACGGGATTAGACGACTGGGACAAGGCTGGCTTTCGTTGGTGAGATAATGAGTTGTCTGGTATCTGGCTTGTTCTGGTAATGAGTAGTATATATCTTGATCACCTAGTTGATTGAATCAAGAATGGATACGTTAACTATTTGATTTGTTACTGCACTCGAGTTGTTTGGTTCTCCAGGGAAGATTCGTTCTGACATTTCCAAGATTGCATGGTCTCTCTCCACACATGCCATCATTCGACCGAAAACATGCGCAAGATCTTCAAGATCACTGGCATGAATTTGGAATAATTAACAGAATTCATCTGTTAGAACATTCCCCCTCTAGCAGCAGAAGCAGCTTTGTTTGCCATCTCGGCGCCAAGTAACCACCCACCAAAACTTGTGAAACAAACAGGGGTCCACCGCCACTCATCTTCATTTCATCTTCCCGACTTCATTCTTCAACCCCCAAACTCAACGACATCCGCCAAGACAAGCATCAACGCGCCGCCCATCATGTCCAGCGACCTCCCTCGCTGCAGCGCGCGCTGCCCGCTATCAACCCTCCTCCTTCTCTTCATATCCCTCCTCTCCCTCCACACAGCCGCGCAGCCCAACACCACCATGGAAGTCGACCTCATCACCCCCGTCGCCAACGGCACCTACCGCGTCAACCCCTCGCGTGGCCTCGCCGTCCTCGTCGCCATCCAAAACCGCCATCTCGGCGACCCCGCCGCCTGGCGCTTCGAATGGTCCGCCATGCGCCTCTCCCCTTCCCGCCCGCGGTTCTACGTCGCCGGTGCCGTCACCTCCACCGGCACCAACATCTGGGGCTCCCCCACGCACGCGCTCAACCACACCCCCTCGGACCCGTTCCTCGCGCTCTCGCACCCGCGCATCGAACCCATCACCGACAAGCCGATGAGCTACCCGACGCCGCCGGGGGAGTACGAGTTCACGTGGAACGTGCAGATCGGGCCGTGGTGTGAAGTCCTTGCGGTGCCGAGGAGTAGGGAGTTTGGGAGCACGCACCATATAAGCAGGGGGAAGTTTAAATTTACTGTTGTTGAGGATGGGCCGTGGCCGGTGGTGGCGGAGGCGGCGGGGGGCGAGTGTGCGTCGGTTGCCGGGCAGGTTAGTTTTGCGGCGTATAATACGATTGTGCCGGCGTGGGATACGCGGTATGATGAGGACATGGGGCCGTGTGCGATGACGGCGAGTGTGACGGAGAAGGCGGCGCCGTGTCGGGCGACGGTGGATGTTGAGCAGGCGGCGAGGGTGTCGAGTATTATGACGTGGGTGGATGGGCCGACGGGGACGCCGAGTTTGGGGGTGAGGCTAGGGGGGAGGGGGTGGTGGGGGGTTTTGGTGAGTTTCATGGTGTTGGTGTGTTGAATTTGGGAGTGAGTGATGAGTTGAAGTGTCGACCAGATGGGCATGGTATGAAAGACTCGACCAGAGAGCGAACCAACGAGTACATACCATTCCTGTTTGCGAAAGGAAATACACTGCTGGGTGGGGAGCCGCTGTCAGTGACAGTTGCTGGCATCGAACAAAAAGAGAAACTGTGAGAAGACTCCTCCAAAAGGAAGCAACACCAAACGAGGACAGCCGCATGTGAAAGAAACAAAACAAAAACAAAACGCTCACCCCCAGCCTCCGTAGAGGATGGGGGCTACGAAAACCCTAGTTGTCTAAGGGTGTTGCTCCGCCGGTGTGTCGAACTCGCGGCCTCTGTCGTCGAGTAGAGGGCTTACGGGTTGGGATTCGGGAGGGGGTTTCCTACTTGGAGCCTACGCCCCTCCGCTCTATAACACTGAACCATTGGGTTCGGTGATAGTCTTGGATACGGAGGGGCTGGTGACAACACCTCTGGGAACGGTGCCTACATGATTGTGGCTTGGTCAGGAGCAGATAGATGCCTGACGCTTGAGGCATGAGGGAGGCCTGGCGGGGATGCGACATAAGCTCACAAGGCTGTCGAAAACAAAGTTGCACTCGCAGGCTGCGGCTTCGAGTCCTCAGCCCGCATAAACCAATGGCATCGTAAACCAGGCCATGCAGCTGAGGCACATCCTGCCCCACCTCTAACGTCAGTCGTCCCCTCAACGCCAAAACCGCATTGTCACCCCTTCTTCGTCATCCCAATTCCCCACCCGCGCAAATGGAACCCTCCTCCATCGCCACCGAAACCATTTGCCTCCTCACCGCTGCTGGCCACGCCACCTTCACCGTCACCTCCTTCATCCACACCTTGAACATCGCCGCCCCCGCCGAGCTCACCGCCATCAACCACGAGCTCTGCTCCCTGTGCACCCTCCTCACCACCCTCCTCACCAACCCCAGCCTCACCACCACCTCCCCCCTCCACCCCCAAATCAAGCTCATCCTCATAAACTGCCATGCCTTCATCGACCGCATCAACATCGTCATCTCCCTCATCAACGACGACAGCCAAGCCACACCCCCAACCGCCTCCGCACCAAAACTACTCCCGGAACTCCTTTCAGTTCTCCCCTCCCTCGAAGCCAACCGCGGCTCCCTCAGTCTCGCGCTCGAACTGCTCTCGCTGACCACCACGGTGGCGCCGACGTCAACACCGACACCAGCGCCAGCACCAGCACCAGCACCAATCACCCGTGAGGATGACCCAACACCAACGACGCAACACCAACTAGGCCGAATCATGGAGGAACTAGGCCGGCTTCAGGGCATGGTGGAGGAGATGCACTCCCACTCTCGTGCGCTGCCGAGAGGCGGTGGCGCTGGCGGGGAGCTTACGGGCGGAAATGACGAGGTCATGCTGAGGCGGTATCTGGATGGGTTGACGAGCTATGCCGAGACGGTTTGGAGTGATCTTGATGGCGAGGCGGGGCGGGTGGTGGAGGAGGTGGAGGAGAGGTCGGTGACGCCTCGGATCGAAGAGGAGGTGTGGCAGCTGGGGGGCGGCGGTGGGGAGGGGGCGGCGACGTCTGGGGGAGAAGAGGGGGGAGTGACACCTCGGATAGAGGAGGAGGTGCGAGAAGGGTCTAGTGGGAGGGGGGTGAGGGAGGAGAGGTTGGGGGAAGAGAGTGCGGGTGAGAACAAGGTGGGCAAGGCAACCGCCTCCGAGCATGATGTTAGTGGCGTAGTCGTCGGGATGGGCGCGTTGAACTTGCGTCCGCCTGCCGTGGAGAACCCAGATATCATCGTATGGTATGGCCAGAACAAGCATAAGGAGGGACAGGGCAACAATGACCCTCACATCACAGCTCGCCGTGAATTGAGCGACGCGGCGTATTATCGCAGGTGGACGGAGGTCATCGAAATCTTGGAACATCGGCAAAGTCAGTTTGGCGAGACATGGGCAAACTGCTGGCGAATTCGTAGGTATCCGGGACGCTTCCTCTTGTGTCCTTGTCGACTGACTTGTTGTAGCAAGGGCTCCAAAGCGAGGCTTCCCGTGGGGGCGAGGAAGTGCGGAAGTATGCAGCGGATACACACCGCTACACCAAGCAGCATACCAGGGGTGCTCGAAGGAGGTTGTCCAGAAACTCATTCAACTTGGGGCATGGCGTAAGTCAGAAGACATCTACCTTCTGCGTCGCCATCATACGGGCGTCTCGGAGCTGACAGACCGTGGTAGGACTGGCTCGAACCCTTGACCACGACAAGACGCCGTATGATATCGCCTTCGACGGCCGGCATGCCCACCTTCTGGACATACTCAGGCCCGTTGTCAGGCGACCAGTCAGCGCGCTGGTCTTGCGCGATCTCGAGGTACTCCTGCATGGGCTAATCAGAAGGAACATGGTAGAGCTCGACAGCTTTGTTCTGCCACGACTCGAGCCCCTGGTCGAGTTCGACTCTGCAACGATGTGGTTCCCGTCGAGTCCAGAGCAACGCAAAGCGAGCAGTATGGGAGTGGACATTGCCATGTTGACACACCTTCACCAAATTGAATTGGAAGTGAAATTCAAGTGGAAGGAGTTCTTCACGTATCGGATATCGGCAGACGGAGTGCGACGGGTCATATGATAGCGGTAACGCATGGACTCAGTCCGTGTCCGCGAATACTGTTGTTCGGTTGTCTCCGTATACTTGGAGAAGCAACTTGAAGCGGGACGTCCCTCAAGAGGATCAGAATACCTGCAAGGATACCGTCAGTCGCGGCAAATTTACAAGCCCAGAGATACCGGTTATTGTGAAAACTTTCAACGTGGGAGGTGTCTCCGACTTTGTACATGGTTGGTGGCTGCCCATGTTCGAGCCGAACTAACCGAAGTGGCGCTCCGGAGTATCCCAGCCGGTGAATGAGTGCGTCCTATCAAAAGAAGTAGTACGTTGCAAAGTTGCTTTCCGCGATTGAACCTCATGCCAATCCATGTGACGCACATGGCGGTAGATGGGAACTCGAGCTGGGTCGGGTTGTTGACATCACCAAAATGACAGCATCCGTCGTTCATGATGCCATCAGCTTGATGCCTCAGTACCAGCTCAGATGACTGATTGTGAGCGAGTCGCTTGGCCCGCTCGTCACAGGCGAAAGCCGCGGCCTGGGCGGGCGGGTGCTATGGCTTGACAAACGCCAAGAGTCTGCTGGCACTCTGGGCGGTCTTTTGGGCCAAATTTGGAACCATCGACGACCGCTCTGTGAGAGCCCCAGAGCTAAAGGATCACTGGCCAGCGGGTGAGTTGGCGTCATCGTGAGACAGGGTCCACGCACACATGTCTGCTATTCCAACGACGTGGAGTTTCACGCTTCTTGGCTCGCACCAATACTCGCCAGCTGGGTGAAACGGGCTCTGTATCGATAAAGAGGACGAGCCAAACAGGTAGTGCCGATTTATCACTTGGTCTGACAGTGATACATGGGACGGATAGGGAAAGACAGCCTCAGGCCATCACGCCCCAGGTCCTCGAAGTAGTGGGTAGAGAAAGGAGAGGGACGGCTTTCTGCCCCAAAGACCAGTATAGACGGGTTATGCTGAGACCGACATCCGCATGGGGTCAATACCCCTGAAGGGTGTCAACCGTGGAGTCGGGTCGTCTGGCAAGATGGCCCATGGTTGAGGGCTCGGCTATGGGTTTTGGACGGGAAAGGACGAAAAAGACCAAGAAACCCCTGGTTTGACAACGGCCGTGGCAGCGCGGCCATGTGTATGGAACCCGAGGCCGGTGAGAGCACCTCGAGCCGACGGGCGAGAGGATGTGCTTGTTCAACAGGCGTCGGGCACCGCCACGCGGCCGAAGACGGGGTGCGGACGACGTGTTTGTGTATATCGGCTGTGCACCGGCGCGGTTTGCGTTGCTCCGGCCTCGGCGAAATCCACGAAAAGGTGCGTGAGGGCAACGGCGGTGTTGAGACATTCCGCGTCGCTTTTCTGTTGATCGGCGGATGTTGCTGCTTGGCGGCTTGGCGGCCAAGAGGCAAGTCGACGTCGGGAGTCACGGTGACGGAGGGCGGAGCTTGGCAGCGCAGGTCCGCGACTCACGAAATGTCGATGACCGAACAGTTGGCTAGCAGCGGCATTCTCCAGCTCGGCGTCGCTCCAGCTCGGCGTCGTGAATGTTGGGACTCGGAAACTGGAACCGGAGGGTGATGCTGTGGGGGTTGTGCCTCCAACCGGCCGCGGCCCGGCAAGGTCCAGAGGCATGCCCGAGGCGAGGAGCCGGACGGCGGCAGGACGGCGGAGGGCGGTGCTGCTGTGAAGCCCAACTCTGGAGTTGAGTCACGGCGGACAGAGATCTTGGCAGGTCTGTTTCTGGCTCAAACATGTCTGTCTGCGCGACGGCTGTTGTGGCACCCAAGGTCAGCAGCTGGCGATAGGGGAGTCTTGGCGGAGATGGGTGCGGAATTGGGCTCAGCGTTCTGTGATGGTGATCGGGTCGAGTACAGCCTGCCCGGATGTGGGACTCGGTGATGGTCGTCCTGGGCCACGCAAGTGTCGAGGGCGAAGCTGGAGGGTGGCAGGGCGATCTTTGCCTGGCAGAATTGCGACGCGTCAATGTGTCCACGTCGATTGCAGGCTTGACGAATTCCTCGGCGAATGTTTGGGTCCTCGTAGGCGGAAGAAGCCGCCCGCCCATTGCAAAAGTGCGAGTTGTCGGTCGTCGCGGCGATCAAAGAGACCAAGAGTCGGGCAGCGCTGAGGAACGAGAAGCCTTGCAGGGCAGTGCTGCCGATTCGCAGTGGTTGCAGGACCACTGCCGCAGCGGACGTAAGCACCTGCGTCGCTGCCGAAACGGGCCGGCAGGTGGGCCGAGATATTTTTCCACTGGATGGAAATCAGTGCCAACTGCCAAGATTGGCAGATTTCCACCTTCAACCTCCCCATATGCGCAGGTTGGCTGATTTTCAACGCCCGTCAGAGCCCATGAGCCCACGAGCCCACGAGACCATCCACGGCTCTTCTTGCCTGCCCTGCGCAGCTGGGTCTTTTCCCTCTGCCCTTTGGCTTGCGCGACAAGCACAGTCAGGTCCACCCAAGCATTTGATGGCGCCAAGCCCGGCCAGATTGCTGCAAGACCTCGCGGCCGCGGGTGCAACTGCGCTGCGCTGCAAATCCCTTGGCGGTGTCAACTTTGCTGGCGGAGGGTGAATCCACCCCCACAGAATGGACGGCCTTGGCCCTTGGCTGAGTCTCTGTCCCATCTCCATGATGCGCGAACTCTCGATGCCCATGGAACCAATTTGTGCGTCTGGGTGGCCATTCTGATCTTCGTCAGCCCATTGCGGCCCCATCGGGACATGTCCGCCAAGAGGATGCGCTGGGAGGAAGCATCCCTCGTGTCACCCCCCAGCCGTGAGTCGGACTCTCACGTACACCTCTAACCTGACAGGTATCTGTCTATATATGACTGCCGTTCCCTCCCGCCCCGGACTGTCTGTACCGTACAAGCCACCATATATACCTCTTTGCCTGACCATCACTCGACGCATCTCTACCACCCGACGACTTGGAACTTCCCCTTCCGTCCACACGGAACCAACCAATATTTCCCACCACACCCCTCTCCGCCGAGACCATGGGCGTCCACCATTCCAAGTGCTCAAGCTGGAGGGCCCAGGCCATGGTCAAGTCCTCATGTTGTGACATTGCACAGCAGATCCTCGACGCGCAGCCCAACTGGATCGCGAGGCCCTCGAGACGGACCAAGTGCCCCCGGCACTCCACCCGAGTGCGGTCACCAACGCCATATCCCAGACGAAAGCACCGGTCACCCACACCCTTCCCCGCACGAGATGGCCAACGGCTGCACCAACAACTGACCGACGAGGAGAAGGGGACAACAATCATCGAGATCGAGTCCCACTTCATGTTCGACAAGAGCCATCCCGACGAGGACATCCCCCATCTCAGCCTCCCCCAACCCATGGTCGAGACATATGATCAAAACTGCCTCGGATCACGCCGGAACCGATTCGAGCGCATCTGATGAAGCCATCGACACTTGTGCCGGCTTGCTGAAAGGCAGCCCGCACCACAGCAACGGACATCGCGCGATCCCCACCATCCCTACCAGGCACGCCTGATCCCCACGCCGGGACCCGCGCAGCGCCATGCCCCGCCGTCTCGACAAGAGGCCCCGGGACGAGCCCCGACAACAACCGGAGTCGGTGCCAGACCAAACGGCATTGCCTACTCGATGACAGGCACGACCGGGCACCAGACAGGCAGGATCTTGCCCAAGGCACGACCCGTATTACCGCCTGCATCGGCAGTTGTGCCTTGGACGAAGAGCCCCTATCAAGGGCTATGCGGCACGCCCCGGATTCCAAGCCAACATTAGGCAGATTATGGCGGAAATCTCGCTCGTTGAGCCCGGCTTTGATGGCCATCGGACCCGTCTTGGCCGCAGCTTGGCTGCATGGGGATTTATATCCCTCCCATCTTTCCTTCTCGGTCACCCGTCACCGGAAGGAAGGCGTTGAGAGAAGAGAAGTGCGCGATGTGTTTCTCTGTTTCTCTGTTTGGCTGTCTTCTTTTGGCCAAACACCTTTTCTTTGACGATCCTGATTCCCGTCAGGCAACAGGGGAGGGATGTTCCTTTGTTTAACTTTTCCTTTTGCATCAACCTATAGACACATGGGACCTTTGTCTGTGCCGGGATACAATCGGGTTGGCATCAGGAGGCAGACAACATAGAACGAGAATTGGAGTCACACATGAGGCCAAAAGGGCAGTCTTTCCTACTCATTTATTGTCCTCAAATCGACGGAGATGTCATGTCAGGGAGTTGGACTTGAAGAGTTTGGGTACCTCAGGAGAAGAATCTAGGTAGACAAGAAACCGTTGGCTTCGAGTCGCCTTGGCCAACTTCCTTTGCTCCAGAACGTGCCATCCCCTCCGTTTGCATGGAATCGTTTTCAGCCCATCATCGCTGCGCTTACCTACATTCCAGGGACGTGTCTTGGTCGAATGAGTCAACTTTGCCATGTAGGTGCCCGCCATGGATCCAGCCCAGGACCACATATCCCGCCGTTTGTATAGTACGAGGCGGGTGGCCTTATGTGATGCCATATCTCTCTGCGGCTTCTCTTCACCGCTAGACGACTTGATTGGTACCAGACACTGACAACAAGACAGCCGCCCAACCTTGCCATGTATGTGCCTGCCATGGACCCAGACCAGAACCATCCCTGCCTTTGAAGAGCAGAGTTGTTGCCCTCAGAACGATGCATATCTCTCCGTACCTAGCTTCTCTTCACCGCCAGATTATTTGATCAGGCAGAGACGTATTTCACGGCTACCTGAAGCCGTCGTGGCTAGCTGCATCTTCAACTCCACCACAGAAGAAAATCAAGACAAACATAACTTAGGCAAACAACTGATCCCCCTCCTCTCATAAATGAAAGGCGCGACAGGTCCTCCCTCTCCTCTCCCTTTCCTCCTCCCATCACCCTCTCCTCTCAGCATTACCACCACTCCCAAGAGTGCATCGGGCTTCCGTGCCCCCCCCCGACAAACATCATGGACGCCAAGGTCCGCTCGTTCAACAACCTTCCAAGGCCTGAGAAGCTACCCGGCGGCGAATTCGCCAACCACTGGGTGATTGGCATTTGTCACGTCAACGTCCGTCCCACCTACGGCCTTGTCATAGCCCTGAGCCAACACAATCCTTCTACCAAACAGGTCCGGGCTGAGGTACTCTCACTGCCAACGACGCAGGAGAGATTCGAGGCCACCATCCCCTACCTCATGGATGTCTTTGCCGACTCTTCCAGTAACCTCGACCGTTCGGTTCAGCTCTTTGCCCCTTGGACTTGGCCGACCCTGGATTCCGACATGGCTCACGCCCCTCGAGGATGCCATCCGAAAGCACGGCGTGAAGCCCGAGCTTTGCAAGGTGGGCGTCTGCTCCGCGGAAGAGCGAGCTCACTTGGAAGCGATCCGAGACTTGTGCATTACCCAGTACGCTGAGTGGAAGGGCAGAGAGCCAAACCCCGTTGCCTGGGACGACTCGACATAGTGCCATGGTAACCGATGTTGGATGCCAGTTCGGCTGCAATGTTACACTAGTCGAGTTCAAACATCTCCAGCACTAACTTGTCGGATATCTGATAGCATACGTAACTGAAGCTCCTCAACTAGTCGTGGATGGAAGCTATCGCGGACTGGCGAGGTTGTCGGATCACGTTCAAAGCATCGTGTCAATATTGCCTCCTTCTACAACTGGCCTCAAAAATGATCAAAGGGAAGTCTGGGATCTACAGTGGAGAGGTTGCAAGCCGCAATGGTTCTTCAGGGCAGGCTTCATATGAGGCAAGGACTTTTCAAGGTGCCTGTCGTCTGCAGAAATATTCCGTCGAGGCGGACATAACTGTCCTAGAGCCATGAACTGAAACTCCTCGGTAGAGTTTGGCATGGTGTAGGCCTTGAATGTCTGCTGCCAAGGTCCCAGAGAATTGACATGACATGAAAGGAGGCACAGGGGGCAGAGATTGAACACCTTGGCAGTTCCTGCACATGTCAAACATCTCGACGTCGAGACGGGGCCTCTGACGTCATGGGACTGGAACACCCCCAAAGAGGACGGCCATCTCCACCCACAGGTTCCAGGGATGGAACTCATAACATCAAATCCCAGGTCTGTTCCACTCCCGACAGCCATTGGCTCCCTCTTTCCCCGGCCGAGCGCAACTGCCATGGAGGGGGCCCTAGTCAGCATCGTGGAGCAGGAGCGGGCTTCCAGGCACGAGCACAAATCCCAATTTTCAAAGCATGGCTCCATGGATGCGACGAAATTCCGGCCGCCTTCCAAATCTCCCCCTCACTTGGGACCCCCGGATTCCACCTCCCCTCAAACTCCATGGCCGATACTCCTCCCCCGTGCGCCATCCCCGGAGGCATCGCGCGCCATGCCCACATCTCTTGCGCCAGTCTCCAGCACCCCGGGCAAGAAACGGGGCCGCCGAAACGGGCGGTGCCTGTGGTGGACGGTCGCCGTGGCATTTGTTGACGGCGCTCCGAACGGAGTTAGGCAGTGTGCCGGAGACGGAGCACGGGATGGAGAGTCAGTGTGGCACTCCCAAGCCTCGGGCGTCGTTCAAATAAGGTACGCGACCAACGGATGCGAGATCTTGGGCGGCTCGAAACATTGGCCGATCCCCGATGTTGCCCTGCCATCGGCACCTGCAACCTGTCTTGGCTGACAAGCGCCATGACCAGGGCCTTGACTTCAATATCACAAGGCCAATGCAACGGACCCCGAACAAGATCAGTTCACCGAATCCTTCACGGCTTGCGTCGGCCAAGAGCGCAAGACGAACCGCTGCTCGTAACCAAGGCCGTTCACGAGAAACGGCAGCGCTGCATGAACCCATTCCAATGCCTAGCAGCGAGGCAAGCAGGCAAGGACTTGCACCTCGGTCTCGTGAATTCCCACGGGAAAAGGGCCGGTTAAATTGACGAGACAGTGGAAATGGACAAGGGGTGCGATTCATGACAACTTGTGTGAGTGGCTGTCGCCGTCGAAGACTCTGACTGACCTCCACCAGACTCTCCACTGGTTCATCCACAATACCACCGAGAGCCCTTCTTCCCAGCACCGCTGAAACCACCAACTGGCCCATGCGTGAGAGCAGCACCTGGTCAGCCTGCTTTTCACTCTTTGCCGCGCTGTCTGCCTGGTCCGGACAACCGGAGTCGGTTGCGACGGGCGTTGACCCAGGCCGAGGGGACTGAACTGGACGGCAGGACGGCGGCTCCTCTCCCCAGACGTTTGCAGTGTATGCGGCCGCAGATTAGGGGGAAAGATCGCCAATGAATCTCATGAACCATAGCATATCCAGAGAAGTGTGGCAAACATGCTCGGGTGCACCAGAAGTCCCGACCATGGGCCTCCCCGTTCCGTCTTGGCTGGCACACTGGCTACCACGGCACTGGATTGCTCATCACCAGTTACGGCCTAGATGCAGCCAAGCATGAGGCTCAACGATCGAAGCCGCGAGGTCCAGACCGCACGATCCGAAAGGGCCGGACGGTCTCTCTGCCACTGCCGAGGCGTCACCCCAACCAAAACGGAGAGGACCCGCTCCGAAGTCCACAACACCCATCCAGGCCTCTGCCGGCTCACCCGCCCGGAGAACTGGAGAGAGCCTGCCATTGCCTTGAATCTCGTTGACAATTTCCCAGTGCCGCTCCGCCCGCCTCCACACGCCCTCGACCGCGTGGACAACAGGGTGGTCCCCCCGGTCGGGGTAGAGCGAGGGGTGCGTCTGTCCTCCCTTTTGGGCATCCTCCCCGGACCGGCGGGGATGGCGTCTCCACGACGGAGGCCTGGGGTCCCAGGATGCCGAACGAACATGGAGTGAACGAACCGGTTGCCCCAGATCCCCCAGTCTGGGGAACACGTCGTCTTGCTGTATAAAGGCTCTTCGTTCCCCCGGGTTTTGGGTGTTCGTCTCTTCTGCATCCCGCTCATCCAGACTCCAGCCGACCTTGGACCCTGGCGCTCCCTCTCTCTCTTCCATACTTGCTCCCGGCTCAGCCTCTTCGACAAGATCACCCAGCAAGAACCCATCCCGTCACTCAAGATGCCTGGCGGCGCCGTCGTCCCCGTGGAGGGTGACGTGAACAGGGTCGAGGCACCCGTCACCATCAAGGCGTACATCATGTGCGTCTTTGCGTCCTTTGGCGGCATCTTCTTCGGCTACGACTCCGGTTACATCGCCGGTGTGCTCGGCATGCCGTACTTTATCCAGGCCATCGAGGGCGAGGGCGCCACGACCCTGACGTCCTCGCACAAGTCGCTCATCACATCCATCCTCTCGGCCGGTACCTTCTTCGGCGCTCTTATGGCCGGCGACATTGCCGATAGGTTCGGCCGCCGCACCACCGTCATCATCGGCTGCCTCATCTTCATGGTCGGCGCCGCCCTCCAGACAGCTACCAACGGCTTGGCCCTCATCGTCGCCGGCAGACTCGTCTCCGGCTTCGGTGTCGGTTTCGTCTCGGCCGTCATCATCCTGTACATGTCGGAGATCGCGCCCCGCAAGATCCGCGGCGCCATCGTGTCGGGATATCAGTTCTGCATCTGCATCGGTCTCCTCCTTGCCAGCTGCGTCAACTATGGCACCCAGAACATGGACAGCACCGCCTCGTACCGCATCCCCATCGGCATCCAGCTCTTCTGGGCCACGGTCCTCGCTGTCGGCCTCTTCTGCCTCCCCGAGTCTCCCCGTTTCTTCGTCAAGCGTGGTGAGCTCGACCGCGCGGCCAAGGCTCTGGCCAGCGTCCGCGACCAGCCCGTCGACTCGGACTACATCAAGGACGAGCTCTCCGAGATCATTGCCAACCACGAGTACGAGATGGCGCTCGCGCCCGAGCGTGGATACTTTGGTGCCTGGGCCAACTGCTTCAAGGGCTCGCTCAGCGACAGCAGCAGCTACCTCCGCCGCACGATTCTCGGCACCTCGATGCAGATGATGCAGCAATGGTGAGTCCCCCCAACCTACCCCAGAACACGACCAAGATCGACGCTAACTCATTCCCAGGACCGGCATCAACTTTGTCTTTTACTTTGGCACCACCTTCTTCATGCAGCTCGGCACCATTGACGACCCGTTCCTCATCCAGCTCATCACGACGCTCGTCAACGTGTGCGCCACCCCCATCTCTTTCTGGAGCATGGAGCGCCTCGGCCGCCGCACACTGCTTGTCTGGGGCGCCCTGGCCATGGCTATCTGCGAGCTCATTGTCGCCATCATTGGTACCGTCAACCCCGAGTCGCCCGTGGCCGTCAAGGTCATGATCGCCTTCATCTGCCTGTACATCTTCTTCTTTGCGACCTCGTGGGGCCCCGGTGCCTGGGTCGTGATCGGCGAGATCTACCCGCTCCCCATGCGCGCCAAGGGTGTCGCTCTCTCGACCGCCTCCAACTGGCTGTGTAAGTCTCTTCCCATTCCCCCACACTCACAACACCAGACACTAACAGACTCCAACAGGGAACTGCATCATCGCCGTCATCACCCCCTACATGGTCGACGGAGACAAGGGCAACCTCGGCGCCAAGGTGTTCTACATCTGGGGCGGCCTCTGCTCCGTCTGCTTCGTCTACTCGTACCTGCTTATCCCCGAGACCAAGGGCCTCACCCTCGAGCAGGTCGACCAGATGCTGGCCGAGTCCACGCCGCGCACCAGCGCCGCGTGGAAGCCCCACACCACCTACGCCGCCGAGATGGGCATGACGGAGAAGCCCATGGGCAAGGCCGGCCACGTTGAGAACAGCGGGTCGGAGAGCGTCTAGGGCTGAGATGAGGGTATGAAGGGGTTACAAGAGGGTTTGGCTGGTTTACTGGGGGACTGGTGTACTAATTTCTGGGTTAACTTTTTCTTTGTCTTGTGTTTTCTCTGCATCAGCATTGGGAAGGGACGATGGCATCACTGGATGGTCTACGGACACCAGATGGGACTCATGACACATCGGGAGGTGGCGATTGGCGGCATAGTATTGGTGTTTTTGGATAATTCCTCTTTTGGGGAACAGAATGGACTTGTGTGATGTTTTACAAACCTTCCACCTTTTTGCATGTGATATCCGTAATGTTGTGTCAAGTGTGCTGCGTTGGTGGCGAGTGCTGCTTGTCTTGACTTTTTGTTTGGGTGAAAATGTCAACGTGGATTCAGGGGGTGCCAAGGGAAAACAAACCTGTTGTCTCGGCAGGGAATGAATGACAGAATGTTGCCCGATGACCTTGCTGGGGCCGAGCTTAAAAGGAACAAGACGTCTGATGAGCCCAAATCGACACATTCTCCTTTGACCAGGCCAAAATATTGGTGACAGTGATGGGCCAAAAGCTTCACTCTTGTCCTCCGGGGATGGATGGTACCGCCGCCGAGAAGATGGAATCGTCTTTCCAACGCTGCACATTTGAGAAGTGAGTGAATCAAGGAGGGTGGGGGTGAAATTAAATTCATCCTGGAATCGTGTCGTCGCAACCCCTGTCGAGCGTCGGGACATGCCGAAGCAGGGATCCCGCGGTGGCGCTGGTGCTCAGCCACGAAATGACATCAATCGCGTCGCAAGCTTTCCACGAACAGGAGCAAGTCTGCCCATCGGATGGACCCCTATTCTCTCCCCCAGGCTTCGCGTCACACGTCGACGTAGCCATGATGATGCCCCTCAACTTCCAAGCCACGATGGATTTACGCGTACATGGCTTGGCGAGATGGCCTTCTTTCAAGAAAATGGGCGATAAAGACCTGTCGTGTCCACATTTCCGTTCCCTCGCTTCCCCCACGACCAAGACCTGCCCAGACCCCGCACCGAGTCTGATTCACCCGGGAGGCATCCAACGCCGATATAACTCGACATCCGACCCCTCCAAATACCTTTGCGACCAGCACCTATCTCATTGTACACATCGCGACCATGAGCGACCAGCGACCCCCGACCGTCCCCGCCAAGGTGGCAGAGGACCAGTACTTCCCGCCCCCGCCGCCTGGCCCTCCGCCTGGCTACGCCCACCAGACCCAAGTGCCGCAAACCAGCGTTCCACCCATGAACACCGTCCCGCAGACGAACACTGTCCCGCAGACACACACCACTGTACCGCCGACAAACACAACGTACCCAGCCGACCAAAAGACCCATGTCCCACCCATCCCAGGGCCGTCGGCCACCTCCAACATCGCGCCGACCACGGCCCAGCACCCCGACCCGTACAAGCACACAAACGACACGCCCCTCCCCGACTTTGAGGTCCCTCACTACGTGCCGCAGAGGACCGATAGCGATCTCTACAATGCCTCGCCCCCTCAAAGCCCACCCCTCCCGCCGCGCCCCGGGTCGTCGGGGAAGAACGACGGCAAGCATAAGCGCGACTGGAGCCAGAAGCTGTCGGACTGGGGCTCCAAGGCCGCTGTGCCCGTCAATGCTCTGGTGAACAAGTTGGGCTCTGAGGGCTTCCTCCCCCAAACTTTGGACAAGGAGTGCGAAAAGGCCGCGAGGATCTTGAGGAGCTTTGCCAGTACGTGAATCCACCACTTTGCCCACTGCAATAACATCAAGCTGACGTTGTCTTGCAACAGAGGACGGCATCTACAGCGAGACCACGCCCCCGACCGCCCCGCCAGTTAGTGGCATCCCGACTGCTCCCGCTCCCGTCGCCGCCGGCGGCAACGCCCCTCCCAGCCCCCAACAAGCCGACCCCAAGACCAAGAAGCCCAAGGTCCTCCTGACCATCCCCTCCAAAGTCATCGCGCGTGCCCAGGGCCTCGCCATCTTCACCACGGCCCGCGCCGGCTTCCAAGTCTCGGGTGCCACCGGCAGCGGCATCCTCATCGCCCGCCTACCCGACGGCACCTGGTCCCCGCCCAGCGGCATCCAAGTGCACAGCGTCGGCGCCGGCTTCGTCATCGGCCTCGACATCTACGACTGCGTCGTCGTCATCAACACGCGCGAGGCCCTCGAGGCCTTTACCCGCACGCGCCTCAGCCTGGGCTCCGACCTCGCCGTCACCGCCGGTCCCTGGGGCATCGGCGGCGCCATCGACGTGGGCATGCCGCAGCAGCAAAAGGGCAAGGAGAAGGCCGCCGCTGTTCCTCCCACGACCGAGGCCCAGCCTCACCTCGCTCCGCCCGCGACCGACCCCTCGCTGCAACCCACAGACCCCGATCAGCCCCCCGCTCTGCCCCCGCGCAAGCCCAGCCCCTTCCGCGAGGCCATGAAGAACCCCGTCTACAGCTACGTCAAGTCGCGCGGGTTCTACGCCGGCGTGCAGATTGACGGGACGGTGGTGACGGAGCGCAAGGACGCCAACGCCGCGTTTTACGGCGTGCCCGTCGCGGTGCAGAGTATCCTCCGCGGCGAGGTCATGGCGCAGGGCCCGGCGGGCATGTGGCCTGATGCAGCGAGGGGTTTGTTTGAGGTGCTGAGGGGCGCCGAGGGGTGGAGGGGGCAGCAGCAGCAGGGTGCTGGTGCTTACGCTGGTGTCGCCGGTGCTGCGGCTCCGTTCTCCCCTCCCGGTCAGAACGCGTATGGTGCGCACCCCGGTGCCACTGCTGCCGGTGCTCCCTTTTCCCCTCCGGGACAGGCCGCCTATGGCGGGGACCCGGGTGCACCTGGGGCGGGCTATGATGGCACCACCACCGCGCACCGAGATCTGGCAGGCGACATGAAGGGCTTGAACATGAGCGGTGGCGCGGGGCCGTCGGCCTCTCCGTTTGGCGGTGGCCCGGCGCCGGCCCCGCCCATGACGGCGGCCGAGGCCAAGGCCATGGAGGCGGCTGCCGAAGCGGCAAAGTATCCGCCGCAGCCGTACGTGGCGCCGCCGCCGACGTATGACGGGCCGGTGGAGGAGCTGCCGCCGGCGTATGTCGAGGATGGGCAGTATCGCCCGCCGACGGATAGCAAGACGGGGCAGCACTGAGGGGTGTCGTGATTGGAAGAGCATTTTATGCGCTGGCTTGTTTCCTTTGCTTTGTTTTGCGACGATGACGGTTATGAGTTGATGAAGCAGAATACCTACCTACCTACCTACCTACCTACCTAGTTACTTGCCTTGATCGGGCTGTTTTGCAAGATTGATCTCTCCATACGAGCATTGTTTTCGTCCCCAATGATCAGTTTGTATGTTGATGGATCGAGTCCATCTCATGTCGGACCTGACCAGATGCATCTCATCCCCACCACGCAAACTTGTCCCATTTCTCTTGTGCATGTCACATTCGGCGTCAGGCAGGGCGTTGGTTTCAACTTCTTCCTACGGGAAGACTAGACTCTATACGCGCCGCCATGGGAGAACTGCCCATTCCCGGGATCCCAGACCCATTCCGTCGCATGCCTGCCATGATCTCTAAGTATCCTCTTTCCCACCGTAATTTGGACCCATCCCAAGAAATCCCATCCGCCCTGTATCTAACACGTGTGTAAACTACAATAAGACCCGACCCAGCAAAATGCCAACAACAAGAGAGAAACAAAAGGGGCGCAAGCCTCCCTCGTGGGTATGAAGCGCCGTGGATGTGACGAGAAGGAAAAATAAAAAGACAGTTGTCGTTCCCACACAAACCTCCACAGTGGAGGACAAGTTCCACCCCCCCGGCGACGTCATCACTCCCTCCCCTCCTCCTCAGGCAACCACACCAACTCCATCACCCCATCCACATCGCTCATCCACGACCCCCCGGCATTCTTCCACCGCCAGTCATCGTGCTTCCTCACATACACCTGACTCACGCTCCCATCACCTTGCACCGTCGCCTCCTGGAGATCCCACGAAATCTTCCTGCCCGTCCCCTGCAGCGCCGGCCGCTGCGGCCCCATCGTGTAATCCAGGTTCCACCCCTTGTCCTCGGGCGCCGGCGCAAACGTGCGCTCAAACTGCTCCACGTCAAAGTCGATGCCGCGCGGGTAGTACGCGACGCTGAAGCCGTTGGCAATCACAAAGTTGTCGGCGGTCTGGAAGCGTTGCAGCGTGCAGTCCTCGCCGCAGACGGAGGCGACTTTGGTGTAGTGCCACGGGTGCGCGACGTGCCACCCGCCGCCGCGGTAGTGGTGCAGGCTGAGGGGCTTGATGCCGGACTCGTAGAACCCCGAGGGGTCGCCGTACAGGTCGAGCTGCCAGAGGGAGTTGAGGAGGGTCAGGCGCACGTCCGAGTGGTCGTAGATGCACCGGCGGAGGAGGATGTCGCCTTGCGGGCCCCAGCCGGAGTCGGCGGCGCGCACGGCGGCGTCGGAGCGGCAGGTGTCGTAGTTGGAGGCGACGAGTTGGGCCATGGGGACTGAGAGGAAGACGCCGGCGCCGCCAAAGGCGGAGGGGCCGTGGCGCGCGGTCTGTTGTGTGTCTTCGGAGAGGGTGCCGATGTACATGGGTTGGGTGTGGTCGTAATGTTCGAATTGCTCCGTCAGGGCGTGCATCGAAGGGAAGAAGGTGTCGTCGTCGGCCGTGACGAGCCAGCGCTTGGTCGAGGTGGCGGGGTGGTAGTACATGGTGGGCACGAGGGTGAGGTAGCGGACGGCCATGGGCATCGAGGGGTTGGAGCGGAAGATGTCGGCGTCGATGCCGGCGGCGCGGAGCTGGGTGCTGGCTTGCTCGAGCTCGTCGTCCGAGGCGTTGATGAGCATCAGGATGAGCTTGCCGCCGTTGGAGGCGCCCTTGCCGTCGGTCAACCAGTAGGTCCACTCCTTGACTGGGCTGGTCCGCGGGTCGGTGAAGCGCTGGTAGGTGGTCGAGACGCCAAACATAAAGTCCGAGGCGTTGGCGGTCTTGGGGAAGGGGGACATGGTGACCGGCACCGTCAGGGGCTCGGGGCATTCGTCGGCGTGGTACGTCTTCTTCGTGTCCACCACCTTCATGAAGTCGGGCAGGAACTGCTGCTGGAGCTTGGTCATGGACTTGCGGGCGATGTTTTGGCGCGACACTTGGACGTAGCGCTTGACGTACTCGAACTTGGGCTGGAGCTGGTACTTCTTCTGCCAGTCGCGCAAGCGGTCCATGTCGTAGCCGCACTCCATGTTGGGGGTCCGCGACGAGTTTTTGATGTTGGTTTTCGCCGGCTCCGGGTCGGCGCTCTCCCACTTCTCCACGGTCGTGTCCTCGTCATCGCCCGGTCCCTCGTTGTAGTAGCTATTCAGCGGTCTTTGGGATGTGACGGCTTCTTTTGCGGAAGTGGCGGTTTTGAGGAGGGCTGTTCGGACATCGGCTGCCTCTGATCGGAAGAGAAACGCGCCGAGGAAAAAGACGCCGCAAGTGAAGGCGAGGGCTCTGGCCAAGGGGTTTCTCAGGCCGAAGCACCGACTCTTTCCCGTTATTGTGGCGCCCATGGTATGTTTGGATGTGCGGGCTGGGAGGGGGGGAAGGTTGTTGAACGAATGTGGTGAGCCCTCAGGCTGGGGCGTTGGCGGTCGCAATGCTGGAAGTCCGGCTTGCAATCGGCGACCTTGAGTTTGGGAAGTCAAACGCGGGAATGGGGCTCTCTCCGCAAAAGAGCGTGGGCGAAAAGTCTGTCAAATTTTCTGCGAGGGTCGATTTGAAGGAAGGCGCCGAGAGTGAGAGAGGAGGAAGGAGCGAACGGGGGCGGGCAAGACCGAAGCTTGGGCGCGAGAAAGATCAAGTGGTGGTATCTGTGGGAGGGCAGGAGGGACTGTGGCAACGGGGGGAAGACGGGTTAAGAAACGGACGGGCGGGCCATGGTGAAATGGTGGACAAGGGCGGGACGCGTCCTTCTCTCGCAGGCCAGTGGAGAAGCTCGAAGCTATCGACACTCCAATCCTCTGCTTGTGGCGACATGGCCATGGATGACAGGCGATCCAGCTCCACACACGTCCGACAACGCCCTCGCGTCGTGTTTCTGGACCGGGTACAGACCATGTCGAGTGCCGTCCATTGACAGATGCCATCAAGCATTCTGGTGTGCTGGTGTCGCTCCCGTTTGGGAGTGGTTGGTTGCACCTGTGGCATCTGCAGGTACCGCATCGCTGTCGATCGCCATACTGGAACCTCTGCACTCCTTCATCTTGCATGCTCATACATATGTTGTCATTGATGGCATCCGGTGCATTGGAAGCTTTGGTCGAGGCTGTTGCTTCGGACGATTTCGGGGCGGAATGCTGCCCCAACCCAGTCCCCGTGGCTTCATCAAAATGGCATCTCGACTGTCCCTAGCCAAGAACGACACTGGGCCAGACGGTGATGCAACGAACCCAAATGCGCGGTCGGAAAAATGCACAACCATGACGACACGGAGAGCTCCGAACCTTTCCTTGCTCTCAGGCTGTTCATATCGCGATCAGCAAACCCCGAATCGCCAGCATGCCCTGCGCCTCGAACCCACTCGACGTTTCAAGTCGATCGTCTCCAGTGCAGCGGACTGCCGGGTGTAGATCTCTCCACCACAGACAACCATTGGCAGCGCAGTTCTGAGAATGGCACCAGGGGAACAGGGCTCGAGGTGGGATATTCCGCCATAATTTTGCTTTCTCATCACACATCTTTTGCGGATCGGTGATTGTGTGCCACTGATGACTTTTCGTCCCTCCTGTGCCATGCAGAAATTTGCGCACACGGAGAAGGCATTGCGGAGAAAGAGCCCGATGAAATGATCTCTGCCTCTTGGACTAGCAGGTCTTCTGGTAAGTTGCCTACCTACTTGGAGAGTTTCCAATGGATTGATGTGATGAAAAGGGCATCAGCGCAATCTTTGGCGTCCTGTTGAGGCTGGTCATCAAGGTTCTCATGCCACCCCTCAATTGACCTCGCTGCCAGCTCCTCGCCCACTATAAGCTGTGCAATGGGGTGTTGACCGTCGACAGCGTTAAGTTCTCGTTGAGAATACACATCGATTGACATCATCTAGGCAGCATGGAACCTGTCAGTTGGCTTCTCTGTGGGAGTTGGGAGCTCAGAGGTCCAAACCCCCCATTTTGACACCTGCGGGGTTGATGGGCGAGGGGCATTCAGGGGCCGGTGTGGGGGTCATATTCCATTCACCCCCCCTCTGGCCACAAACAACTACCAAACTCCCCAAGCAAACAGGACCATAACTATTCGAAGGCTCGACGAAGTTTAAGAGGGTCCGTGGAATTGAAGGTTCATGAACCTTTCAAGCCAAAACGGCACTTACCACGACCCCAGGGCAAAAATTCAGTCCCAACAGATCATCAGGCGTCGGACGTTGGGGTTATGCCTGGTCGCGACAAAAAAAAACTCAAAACGATTGTATGACCGTTGGTCACTTTGGGTTTGGATGATATGTGCGAACCTACGGTATCACATGCCCCAGCAAACAATCTTCCACATGGGACGCCTGGAAATACCAACCACACACTTGGCCCGTCCAATCGATTTTGGTCTCGCCCAGGAACATTGGATATGGAATAGTCAGATGACGAGCAAGTTCACGCGCGCCTCGTCGCAACTGTTGACAAAGCCCAGCCCCCTCAGCAAATTTGCTGCTTGCTGGTATATAGTGGCATCACTCTCACGCCCACCCCCCCTAAATATTTGGCCTCCGGCAAAGTTCAAGCTTACAGCGTAACGTTATACATCAGCTGTATTCCGAATCTTCTGCACTCATTAATTGTATCCACCTCCAAGCCCTGCTTCGCCATGATTATCTGGACCATAATCAGCTTGCCTGTGGTGCTCCTTGCATCCGGCACAGCTGCTGAGAGTGCGCGTATGTCGGTGGAGGTCATCGCAATGGAGTGATTAGCTAACAGGTGTGAATAGGCGATGCAAAACTATCCTCGCAGAACACAACGTGGACGGCACTGTTAACATATACCCATACAAAAACAGAAACAGTGGATGGGGACGCCTACTGGAACCGCCACCAACTCCGCCCAGCCTACCTACTTGTCATGACCCAGGCCATGACATTCGGCCCAGCACTGCCGTAGGCAGAAGTAACTGGTCAACCACAGGAAGGAGGGAGCTTATGGACCAATTAGCGTGGACCCGACCAGGACCCGCAGGGGCCGGGTCCATTACCCCACTCCCCTTAGGACCGACCAGTCAGGAGGACCCGCACGAGTTGGACGCGACGTCGGGTCCAGATGGCTCGGGTCCTGCCACACCAGGTCTTGGCACCGCCAAGACTGGTGAGGAACACTGCTCTTCAGTACTTAGATAGTTTCCTATATAAGACAGGTAGACCGCCCCCCCTTGAGTGAGGAACCTCTCTTGTTCCTCACGCAAGCAATTATATGTTCCCGTCTACAATCTTGCAAGCACCTTCTTCAAGTTCTTTGTAGAGCATCCTGTTGTGACGGTAACGACCCGTCTGGACCTTGCGCAACCTTCGTTCCCTACCGTCGATAACACCCACCGCGGCGTCCTGCCTTGCAGTCTGACCCTCTTGGGCACAGGTTGTAACACTACTCCCTCGCCCCAACCCCCGCCAGCTGCCCCCAAAACGGTGGCAGTTTAACGCGCCCTGAAGGCGTGGTCCTGCACCTCATCCTGTGTAATATCGATTGGGATCAAGGAACTGCGAAGTATGACGAGGGCCAGGGTGTCGGTAAAAGCTACCAACCCAACCTCGAGGGCTGCAGCAACTCATGCGCGGGAGATCCATTGAGGCTTTGCCGTGCCTTTGTGTACACCAACAATAGTACTGGAGGAGCGGCGAACTGCTTCTTGTGCAAGCTTGGAAATACGACAAGGATTGCAAAGCCCGGTTTCTGGGGAGGGGTGGTGTTTCAGGGTGTCAACGGCGGTGTGTACACGCTTGGGTGAGGCACTGGGTTTGGTTGAGACCACGATGACGTGGTGTTGAGTTGGTGATGGCGGAAGGGGCAGATCCGCTTTGATGAGGTTGTGCATTGAAGTGAACAGCGCTAGATTTCACACCCTCGGGAGGAAATATATTGCGTTGTGTTTCGACTGCGTGAGTGAGTGCAGAAGAGGTGTGTTTTGATGAGAAAAGGGGTTCAGGGGGTGGAATCCTTGGCGTACCTGACTGCATCTGGTAATGGTGACGTCAGCGCCTCTGGTCAGGCGACCATCACGATGCCAAAAAGGTAACCATCGTGCTTTGCCCTCCCGTCTCCTCTGTGTCTCCAACCCTCTTACACATCATCAAGTCTACAGAACCCCAACCGAAAACATGAACCCCAATCCACTTGCCGACCGGGAGAAGGCGTTAGAGAACCAGTACATACGGGAAAAGGAGTAAGCTTCGTCGACAGATTCTTCAGCGGGGAGCTGACATTTTCAGGCAACGAATGGTCAAGGAGCGAGCAGCGGCAGCAAAGGCAGCAGCGGCAAAGGACGCTCCCAAAAGTCAGGAGGGGCAATCGAGTCAAGAGCCAAAGTAGGTAGGGAATCTGAGCAGGGAGCGACTTCCCATTGAAAAGAGGGGTATTGGTTCTACAGGAAGGAACGACGTATTCGAACCTCAGCAAACACCAGAATCCCACAGTTTTTCCACTCCCAAAACAAACTTCCTGTTTGCCGTCCTCCACAAAAGAAAAATGAAACCGCCATCACAAATTGCCATCCTAGAGCACCACGCCCCCATCCTCATCATCATCCTCCACCAAAATCACTCGGCCCTTCCACCCTCTGCCCCCGCCACCCGTCGGCTTCCGCCCCTCAATCACGGCCTGGGCCTGGAGCGCATCTTGCCTCATCTGCTCAAACCTTTGATCCTCCGGCGTCGTATCCCTCGACGACGACCCGACCGACTCGTCCGCGACCGACATGTCCCGAAACAACATCGTCGTCACCGAAACATCCCCAAACGGATACGACGGCGTATTGTTCGAATCGAATCGATTCCTCACCATCGACTGATGCCGAATCCCCGTCACGATCAGCCTCCGCAGCCCCTTGACCATGGCCTCGAGCACAGCCGTCCGCTCGGTTAGCATCGACTCGGGGTCGCTCTCAAACACGTCGGGCGCCCGCCACTTGTGGTAGATGTTGTCATGCGACGGGCGGACCTGCACTCCGTCGGGGTGCTCGGCAAAGTACATCGCGCACAACCTGCAGGTTGGCTTGCTCCCGCCGATGTAGGCACCGAACTCGGCCTCGCCAAAATAAGGAAGGTGTTCGGCGTCCGGGGCGGACGCTGCGCCTCGCTGCTCGCGGCGGATAAAGTTGTCGACGAGGAGCTCGGCGTGGACGATGGGCTGGAAGACGCGCGGGTGCGTGTGAGATTTGATCTTGTCGTTGAGGCCCCTGACAGCGGTGTCAGTCCAAGTTCTGGGGGTGTGCGCGGGAGAAGGGAACTTGCCACTCTTGAAGCTGGGGTTCAAGCTTTCGGAACATCTCGACGATGCTCTTGTCCGGCGTCAAGCGAGAGACAATGCCGTCCACCTTCTTTCTTATGTCGGGGGTATCTCCCGGCACGCTGGAAGGGACATACTCGACGGAAAAGTTGGAAAAGAGGTCAGGGAAGACCATCCGCGCCTTGAGGACAATTCTGACGGCGTAGAAATACGACATCAGCCGTCCAGTGGCGTGGTGCATGTCGCTCCAGCAGGTGTCGCCTCGTTGCCGCTCCCGGTCGCGCAGGTATTGTTGGCGGATGAACTCTTCCAGAGAGGAACGATAGCAACCTTCGAGAGCATCCAGGAGTTGCTCCGTTTTCAAGACGACTTTGACGGTGTCAGTTGCCAGCGAACATGGGCGACCAAAGGAACCTACATTCGGCAATATCCACCTTGGCCTTTCCCTTGTCCCCCGCAGACCCAACGAACCGGAGCAGCGGTACCAACCTTTGCAGATTGGCTGCTGCTTCTTGAGCTGACGAGATATTAGAGCGCAAACGGAAGACAAGACAGTTCAACCTGCATACCTCCGATCAAGTCTCCATCTTCACCGTCCCGGACCGACTCGATGCAGGGCTCGATATTCTGGGCCACGAAACGGAGATAGTGCACCAGCCTCGGCCGACTGAAACGCAGAACCTTTCCCAGTATCTCCGAGAACAAAGCCGAGTGTTTGTTGGCCTTGGCGTCCTTGACTTCTTCATCCCTGGCCTCGCCAATGGTGGTGAGGATGTCCTCGACGAACGCCTTGACGTCCTCCAAGGCCTCCTCAGTGCGGCCATTCGACCCAAAGATGTACCTCGTCTCGCCTGGCTGCAAGACACCCAAGGCAGTGACGGTGTCGGATCCATTGCTAATGTCGCAGATTTCTGAGCCTTCTGTGAGACAAGTGCCAGTCAATAGAGGGCGACAAGGAGTTCTTCACTCACGAGCCATCTTGTTGACGAAGCAATGGTACAGTTGCTTCCGGCTGCTAACTTGTTCGTCATCGGAGATTCGTTCAGTGACTTCGGTCTGTTTGCCCTGGGTAAAGGTTTCCTTGAGGCAGAACGACAGGACCAGGGCCTCGTAAAAGCGCTTTCGGAGGCTGGGCTTCAGGGGGACGGCAGTGGGGATGTTGACTGCCATAATGAATGGGGGAGAGGAAGGATGAATTGGTGGGCGGTGAAGCTCTGTTGTTTCAGGGTGACTCTTGGGCTTTGGTGTGATCTAAGGTCTTTGGGTGTTGACACTGGGAGACGACAGGGCTCGGGGGGTCACTCTTATACTCATGATCTACGGCATCGAGCAGCAATGAGTCGGTGTATCATCTTTTTTCGTTTCTTCTCATCGTTTCCATGACCCTCCCCAGCATGACAGCGGGAGGCAGGCGAGAGGCTCGCGGCAATGCTGCATCTTGCGCCTCAAGTTGATGTTACACGGCCAATGGCGATTACAGCCTGATCCTGCCTCCGCAGCATCCTCAAAGTTGCCTTTTCAATCTGCCTTGGGGAATCCGCCGAAAATGAGGATGAGGAAGAGGATGACGCAAAGGTTGATGAGGTTGAATTCTTGGCCCTGTCCCCTGAGTTGCTCGAGCATTTCAGTTTTCGGTGAGTATCTGCAAGAGAACTTCTCACTGGTCACATACACAAGAACGACTTATTCGCCTGTTAGGGCGGGACTTTTTGACAGCCTATCAATCCCGTCCAGGTCTCGGCGAAGTCCTCTATCCAAAGTCTTGCGCTAACAAGTCAACCAGGGTCGGATTGTAACCGGGCCATCCAATGGAATCCCGCATCGTCACCACCCGTCCCACTTATAGGCCTCATTGCAGTCGGAAGCGTCCGCGTTGCATGTTTGCTTCGTGGCCGTCCTTCGTCCAGCTCCATGCAGAAACTGAGGCAGACTGTGGGCCTCAACAATGTGACTCAGGACTTCCAACGAGAACCGAGGGAGCTGGCGAGATGAGAACGGTCGGGGCCCTATTTGAGTGGGACTTTGCCCTTGACGAAGGAGCCGTTCTGAAGCTCCGTTGCGGCATTGCTGTTGTTTTGAGTTGAGCTTTTGTTTCTCTTCATCTTGGGATTTCCCCAGCGTCGACTTATCATTCTAGATTGCAGTTGTTGAGAAGCTGGCCTGTTGTCGGGCGACGTGGTTCAGTCACATCAACCTTCCAAGCTCGGTTGCCTTGCCACCTTAAGAATCATCGTTTGCCAAGCGCATGCAAGGGTCGTGATAGACTGTGGGCCAGTTCATATCTGCCGTGTAAGTCGAAACCGTCACCCTGCCGTCCGCGCTGCTACCCAATGGCATTGTCAGGGGATGATACTGATGTGACCCAGATTCGCCATCAACCCTCCGTTTCCACGACCCACGTCCGAGAGCCTGCCGTTCAGTTTTGACAACACCAGTCAGCTCTTTCCGGCCTCTTCGCGATCCAGACTGCGCTAGTCTGGACTTGAGGAAATGCCGCGACAATTTTCTAGGCCTCTAGGGCGGGGAAGCGCCCATGGAGGAGCAGAGTACCTGGGCGCTCCTGAGGACTTCCCCCCTGGCAGTGACGGGACCATCGACCCCCGTCTTTTGAGCTCCCAAGAATCTCCTGTCGCCACCGCGGCGTACTCTTACTACGCCGCTCCCCCTTCTTCCTCCTTCAGTCACTACCCAGCTTATCACTCCACCAACTTTGACAGCGAGGGAGACATCGAGGACTACACGACAACCTCCACGGACTTTGCCGACTACACCTCTTCCTCCCCCGAGACCGGTTTTAACGCCGTAGCTGGCCAGAACCAGGACTTTTACCCCAAGAACAGCGGCTACGACAACATCGGCTACGACGCCGACGACATCGACGGCGGCCACAACACCCAGCTGGAGAGCTTTTCTACTCAACACCCAGAATCATAGTATTCTGGAACAACCCCTGCCATGGCCGGCGCTCCTCCCCTTGAGGACGGGACCACTGGTCTCACGGACGATTTCTCCCATGTTTCCTTGAACCACTTTCCTTCCTACAATGCCGACCCTGGCGTCTCTTATCTCGATCACCAAGCTGCCGGCGCGTCGAATGCCGAGACTTACGTTCCCGAGCCTTCGGACTTTCACGAACCCACCACCACCCAGCCTCCACCACCCCACGATCCCAGCAACCTCCACGTTTGCGACATGTACGATTCGAGAGGCGACGTCTGCAACCAGGCATTTCCCAGGGAGTGTGACCTGACGTGAGTTGACCTAACAAACATCCCCGTACTCGGTTCGTGTTTGCTAACTGTCAGTTCTCTTCACAGGAAGCATCAAAAGATCCATACGAAGCCCCATGTCTGCGCGCACTGCTCAAAGAGGTTCGCCGAACGGAACTACCGCAGGCGCCACTATATTTCTCACCACCCCGATACTAGCGAGGGACAGGAAGCCAGGGAGAAATCGAAGCAGAAGAAGAATGGCTCCTGTCCTACTTGTGGGTTTGATGGCAACGGCAGGAACGACAATGTCGCGCGTCACAGGAAGACGATGGGTCACTAGCGATGGTGTCGGAATGGCTTTGCTTTGGGTGTTGGAAATCTGTCGCTATCGATGTCGTGGGTTGTTTGTGTCTTTGCTAGTCTAGTCCTTTCTTTCATTCTTTATTCCTCCCCCCTTTCGCCCGTCTTCCTTGCCCATCCCTTTCTATTGACGTTTCTTTCCTTGTTCAGCAAGTCTTTTCAACCTCTTTTGATGCCTTTCATTGTAGCGTGCTTCATGATTGGTGTTTCACTCTCGTTGCTCAAGCGCGCTTGTTCAAGTCATTTCGAGTTCCATGGCAATACGAAGACATATTCTAGCAAAGATCCCCCCGCCCCCCCGCCTGTGTGTAGAAACGTCTTGCAATACAAATCCGGCCTGCATCGTTTCATTGTGGTTCAATCAACGGCGGCTGCTTGCCCTGTCACCTTTGCCCTTGGACGATTTCTTTGACGACTTCCCTCCGCCAGTAGAGGGGTCTCCTGGAGTAGCCCACTCACAGGACCCGTCATCGTTCCGTTCGCCACCACGTCCGCGAGGCCGGTTTCCGCGAAACCTCGCCGATCGTCGGTGAGCGACAGGGGACGGCTCATTGTCGACAACAGGGTTTCGGCATCATTGGCGTCGATTGCTTTCTTGTTGGCTTCAGCTCGCAGCCCACAGGAGTTGATTTTGAAGATGAGGAGGTCAGTGGGAGAGATGTGTGGGACGGAGCCTGCCGGGATGCTTCCCAACCTCGCCGCAGCGGCCGGGAGGTACGGCGACTGAGCGAGTACATGTCAGTGGTCGCAATCAAGCGGTGCAAAAGAACGAAGGGGTAACAGACCTGCCATGCCGGTGTGATGTCAATCTGGATGTAGTTTCCTTGTGGGTCTTTGTAGTGATAGTACTGAGCTTGCTCGACGAACGGGGAGTTGGGCAAGGCCAAGAGTTTATTCTTGACGCTCTGAGGAGCTCTATCGACGGGGATGATGAAGTCGACATCCTGACAGTCGTGTGAGGGGTTGGATACCGGATAAGACCATATGCTATGCGCTTAGCCGGATGTTGATTTCCTTTGTTTGTCATTTGCCCTGGCCCTTTCGTTGACCGTTTCCTTCCTCCTTTCATCGGCAGGTGATTTCACAACCAGAGCTCCCTCTCCTCTCCTTCGCCCATCTGGCCTTGACGACGAACACGCGCGGATTTTACCATGGCGGATCTTTCGCAATCAGTTGTAGCGTCTCTCTCCAGGGCACTCAACGCGGCCAAAGTGCCCTTTGTCTTGTGGGGTCATTGCCTGCTCGGTCTCCATGGCGTGCCATCTATCATCGGGGCAAGTACCTTGACCCCGATAAACTATTCGAAAGCCGATCGGGAACTAACACTGCGTCAAGTCGATCGACTTCCTCATTCCAGATGAGAGTTTGGAAACCGCGGCGCAAGCCCTTGCTCAGTGCTTTGGCCTGCTCATCCCCTGTCCAGCACCGCAATCGTGCATCGCGACATCGCCGTAGCGACACTCACAGCCGCCGGCCTTCCACGCCCACCTCGAAAGCAACCTTGAAGTTACGGTTGGCCTCTACCTCCAATCCGACACTCTCTGGTTTCTCCCGCCGCTCGACCGTTCACTGTTGTCCCCCAGCAGCAACCAGGACCTTGGACCGTATTTTGCCCTCGAATCCGACAGGGCCATCTTCCCCCCATGGCGACCTGGTCGAGGCTCGGGTGTTTTCAAGTCAGCCACCGATGCCGTCGTGGCCCCCAAGGCCCACGTTCTCTTGGAGGCATATATGCGCATCTTTGCGCGCGACCAAGGCAAGCGTGTCGGCTCCTTTGGCATAGCCATGATTGCCTACATGCATCAATATGTCGACGAGGACGGTTTCTTGGACGCCAGTCTCCTCCTGGAGCCGCTTAGAACGTCATACCGAGAGTTGAACGAGGGCAAGAAGCCGGTACGACAGTGGATGGAGGAGCTGAAGGAGGCTCTTGGGGTGGTTGGGGATGGTGGCTAGAGTGCGAGCGGTGCGAGCGATGGCCAAGTGCGAATGGTGACCGAAATGCAATCAAATGAAATTCTGTCCCTGCACATCTCTTCACCCGACTTCTTACACGGACCGAGTTTCTCAGGCTAACCACCTACCATTGCCTAGCATGTTTATTCCTGTCAGCCCCGAATCACATGCAACTGCGACAATATCGCCCAGCGAAAACGGAAGGGCAGGTTCGAAAGTGAGATGAGATGCCCTGCTATCACAAACAAAGACCATGACATCGTGTTTCAATTGGGTCCCAAGCTGGGGTGTGCGGGGCGCTTGGCACAGTCTCTCGAGTGTGTGCCAGGTATCCAACGTCAAACAAACATAAACCCAACAACAACAATCGACTCATCAAGTCTCTCCAGCGAAACCCGAAATGACGATCCAAATTGTCTCCGACCTGCACGTTGAAGTCGGCAAGGCCTACGACATCTTCGAGATCGAGCCCAAGGCGCCGCACCTCGCCCTGCTCGGCGACATCGGCAACGTCGCCGCCCACAAAGATGACTTCCTCGCCTTCCTGACGCGACAGTTGCGCCAGTTCCAGACCGTCATGCTCGTCCTCGGCAACCACGAAGCCTACCATTCCAGCTGGCCCGAAACTCTCGCCATCCTGCACGCCTTCCAACAAGACTCCACCGCGCCCAACAAAGACCCCTCCCTCGGCGACTTCGTCCTCCTCGACCACTCCGTCTTCCGCCTCCCCAACTCCAATAAGACCGTTGTCCTCGGCTGCAGTCTCTTCTCCCACGTCCCGCCCGAGAGCGAGATGGCCGTCAGCATGGGCCTCAACGATTTCTACCAGATCGACGGATGGGACGTGGCCGCGCACAACGAGGGGCACAGGCGCGATCTCGCGTGGCTGAACGAGCAGGTCGCTGAGCTCGAGGGCTCTGATGCTAGGATTGCTATTTTGTCGCATTGGAGTCCGAGTCGCGATGAGCGTGCCGCAGATCCGAGGCATGCTGGGAGTAGTATCTCGCCGGGGTTTTCGACGGACTTGTCCGGGGAGAGGTGTTTTAGGAGTGGGAATGTCAAGGTTTGGGCTTTTGGGCATACGCATTATAACTGTGATTTTGAAGTGGAAAGGGGGGATGAGGTTGGGAGGTTGAGGATCGTGGCGAACCAGAGGGGGTATTACTTTGCGCAGAGTGAAGGGTTTGATGTGGGCAAGACGGTTGAGGTGTGATGGCATTTGGGGGAGAGGACGGGGGAAAGAAGACGCAGGCAGACTCTAGCATCCAGAAAGTCGTGATGACTTCTTTGGGAAACTGACATCAGATGCTACTACCCCTAAGCAGTTGCCCTCTACTCAAAACCGAACATTTCCCGTCAACCAATTTGGGACCCCAAGATCCAGACCACGCTCAACCCTTTGGCGTGCCTTGGTTTCCGCCTTGAGCCACCTCTTCGTATCCTCGGCCGTCTTCTCAACCCCGAAAATGTCGTGATGACTGCACACTCCAAGTCAGCAACAAACCCATGCAACAGCCAAGACTACCACCAGAAACTCACAAGACAAACTCATCCACCTCCCTCCTCCCCTGCGCCCGCTCATTCACCCAAACGGAAACACTCCTCCCGGCGACCATAAACTCCCCAAACCCCTCCCCATCCACCACCACCCGCCCCGGACACCACCTCAACAAATCCGTCCACACCTCCCCCGCATGCTCCCTCCCCACAAGCATCCTCTTGCTCGCACACTCCCACCCATTCGTCATCAGCACCGCCAGTCCGTCCCCGCCGCCCCACGCGGGATGTCCCAGGCGCGTGAATCCCACGCAGTGCGCCGCGTCAAAGTAGTCGTACTGGGACCCGTAGGCCCAGCGCTGGCGCGCGAGCATCATCTTGGGGATGACGGCGCCGCCGCGGCACGGCGGGATGTAGGTCGT
The DNA here is from genome assembly GCA_027943155.1 of Podospora tetraspora. Taxonomy (NCBI): domain Eukaryota; kingdom Fungi; phylum Ascomycota; class Sordariomycetes; order Sordariales; family Podosporaceae; genus Podospora; species Podospora tetraspora. Next base: position 601,335 of record JAQKAE010000007.1, read on the forward strand.
GTGCTTGGGGTCGGGGTGCGGGCCGAAGGAGCCGTAGAGGTCGGACCAGAAGACGCAGGGGAGGCCGACGTTGGCGCGGAGGAGGATGAGGGCGTAGGCGAGGGGGACGAAGAAGGGGGCGACGGGGGTCTTGGAGGGGGATGTTAGCGGGGGGGGGGGGGAGGGGTGGTTGGGGATGGGGGGCGCACCTCAAGGGATTGGCCGGTTTGGGTGTCGTGGTTGACGACAAAGGTCTGGGATTGTCAGCTTGGAAGCGGGAAACAGGGTGGAGGTACTCACTACGGCATTGTCTGGTTTCCAGAGTACCAGGGCGTCGTCAAATACCTCCCTCAGGTCTCCCTTTTCCTCCAGCAACGAGATCCGGCTAAAGTTGGCGACGAGCTGCACGTCAAACAACGACATCCGATGGTTCATGTACTCGATGAACCCGGCGAGAAACTCTGAGTCCTCGCGCCAGTATTCCCCGACCAGGAACCACTTCGGATCGACTCGCTCATCGATATGCTCGAGCAAATCCCGCAGGAAAGACGCGCTGTAGTGCTTGATGGCGTCGAGCCGCAACCCACCCAGCTTCATCTGGCCCCTGAGCCACTGCACCCAGTAAAACAAGTCGTACCGCACCTGCGGATGCTTATGGTCGACGTCGGCAAACATTCTGTCCATCTGTCAGCAACCTCCGCCGAGGGAAAAGGGGTAACAAACAGGTAATCGTAATTCCCCAACTCCTCATCCACATCCTCCGCCCACTTCTTCCCCTCAAACCTCCAAATCCCCTCCCTCTTCCTCCTATCGTCCCAATCAATTCCCGTAAAGTGCTCCTTATTCCATCGCATGGACGAGTACATGTCCCCCCTCCCCTCAAACCGATACCCCGTCCACGCCTCAATCACCTCTACCTCCTCCTCCCCGCCCCCATCTCCCTTCTTCGCAACCCTCCGATCCCCCCTCCTCACCTCCACCGCCCTAACCACCTCCTTCTCATCCGCCGCCGCCTTATGCCCCAAAACCGTATCAAACAGCACCCCCACCCCGACCTCCTCTCCCTTCCGCACCAGCACCTCCAGCTCCGCCTTGGTCCCCCACTTGGTGCGCACGCTGCCCTTTTGCTCAAACTCGCCCAGGTCGTACAGGTCGTAGATGTCGTAGCCGTTGGTGTGCGGGCTGGCGGCCTTGCAGGCGGGGGGGATCCAGATGCGGGAGACGCCGAGGGTCGAGAGGGAGGGGAGGAGGGTGGTGAGGAGGGTCCAGTGGGAGGGGCAGGAGGGGGAGGGAGGGGGGAGGTACCATTCGAAGGCTTGGAAGAGGGTGGTGTTGAGTGGGGGAGGGGACGTTGGGGGGTGGTGGGGGTTGGGGAGGGTGTGGAGGGCGGAGAGGGCGGTGCGTTGGGGGGTGGGGGGTGGGGGAGGCATTTTGGTGAGGTGTGGGGGAATGGGGTCCATTGTGGTGGGTAATGGGTTTGATGCGAATGGAGAAATGTTTAAGAGGTAGAGGTTCGGAGATGTTGGGCCGTTGCTGGGCTGTCGTTGGGAATGGGGGGAGGTGAAGCTGAAGAGTGGTTGCAGATCGGATGGGCGGGTTCCACAATGAGTGGGCGGATTTTGTGCGTGACAGATGCCATAGGCTGGCTGAAACCTGGAAACAGTCAGCTTTGCGGTGGATAGAGTGGGAGAGTGGATGACCTCGAGCTGAGCAGAGTGGTTGACATCAAAGGGGTAAGCCGGGTTAGGGTTATTGCACCAAGATTTCGCCAGCTTTTCACCCCCTGATACAAACATGGTGTCAAGAATGGATGAAAGGTTCGAGAACCTGCAAAGGCAAACTGCATCCCACTGCGACTGGCATTGCCTGCATGACACTTACCTCACCTTACCTCTTTGTGTCCGGTTGTGTCCGGTTGTGTCCGGTTTGCTAAACTGTCCCGGCAAGGCCTCCTTGTTACCACGCCAAAACTCGAAGTCACCGGTCGAGAGGAGGAAGGCAAATCGAAGAGAAATGGAACAGATGACATCAGTTCTTCAAGACAGCAGCCCTCTCGGCCACCTAGAATCCGAGCCCATGGCTCACCATATTTCCCCAACTACGACGAGACCGAGCAGTTCCGGGGCTAGGTGTCGGCTTCTTCGATCCGGCTGTCTTGGCATCGCCAAGTCGGCCGCTACCCCAAGCGAATGTGCATGCGCCCTGCCATCAGCCCAGCCCTACGGCGCCTTGCTTTTTTGGGGGACTGACGCCATGGAGTGTGTTTCTGATTGGAATCAACTTGAAGATTCAAGGACCGAGTACTTGCCTTTTTTGTACTGGAAGGTGAGTTCCAAGATGTGTCTTCTGCAGCAAGTTTGCCCCTTATACCGTCTGAAGAAGCGGCCGAGAGCGGTCATGTCCGAAATGAAGCTGAACAATGTTGTTTGCTGCACAGTGCTCCAGATCTTGGAATCAACAGCTCACTGCCGGTTCACCAAATGGCACCATTTCTTCAACAAGCTTTGGGATGGGATCATGACATTTTGACGCTCTCGTCAGTGGTAATCTCGGAAATGAGAGGACTTGAGCCCCCAGAATGCGACGCTGGCTGCCCCAGTTGACCAGTGGGAAGCCCCTGTTGGTTCTAAAACGAGTGCCTGTGTGAGCGGCACTGGGAGGAGCTCCTGCATAGCCCCAAACGTTGGCGGTGCCAACTGCAGGGTGTTTGCTCCTGTCGAGCTGCTTTCCCCCAATCCAAGGTCAGCAGAGGTCTTGGCGACACGGGCTCTTGAAGGATCACAGGCAGACGTGATGTGAGATCGAATACATCTTTAACGCGGTATGCCCCTGTTGAGATGTTGGTTTGGTTTTGGAAAGTTTGTCATTGACAACTTCTTTTGTTCACGACCGCTGGAAATATGGCCCGACAACGACCCTCCTGCCTCGCCATTACGACCCTGCTAATCGCGGCTCTGAGTGGAACAGCACTTGCGCGTAAGTCAAACACCCGACAGTGTTACAAGGCATCAAGAAGCTAAACGTAAAAAAGAATGCGATGGGAAAACAGCATACACCATCAAGGCGGCCTCCGACGTCGACAAGATCAAGTCCTGCCGCACCATTTCTCGCAACATCATCATTACCGGTCTCCAGGGGGTCATTGAGCTTGGCAATGTCGAAACCATATCCGGCAATGTCCTTGTCAACTTGACCCAGGCAAAGGGCAGCAAAATCAATCCAGGCGGGCTCAAGAGCAAAAGCCTGAAAGACATCACGGGAAAGCTAGAAATCACTGGACCGCAGCAAAAGAACGCCGCCGCCACCTCCGGCTTTTCCTTTGACCTCCCGGCCCTCGAGCGCATCGGCAACATCTCCGTGACCGGCTCCCTCCTCTTCAACGACGGCGACATGCTCCACACCTTCAACTCCCCCCGCGCCTCCGTCTCCAACGTCTTCATCTCCGGCCTCCGCGGCGACTTCATCTCCGACATCAAGACCATCCCGACCGAACTCCGCGCCTCGGGCGCCGACAACCTCCTCACCGCTTCCCTCCCCTCCCTCGACTCCCTCGGCGCCCTAATCCTCACCAACAACCCCCGCCTCACCTCCTTCTCCGCCCCCGCCCTCACCACCGCCCAGCGCATTGAAATCCACTCCACCGGCCGCGCCTCCAAGCTCGTCCTCCCCGACCTCGCCACCCTCGGCAACTCCACCGCCGCCCCCGAAACTGGCACCCGCCCCGCGGCCCTTATCCTCCGTGACCTCGCCGACATCCAACTCCCCGCCCTCCGCGCCACCCACCCCTCCGCGTCCTCCTCAGGCGGCATCGAGATCACCCTCGGCGCCTTCCGCACCCTCGCCCTCCCGGCCCTCGAATCCATCACCTCCGGCGGCCTGCGCATCGCCTCCAACAGCATCCTCGACTCTGTCGCGCTCCCGCGCCTGGTGTCCGTCGGCGGACGCCTCAACATCTCGGACAACGAGAACCTCGTCGAGTTCAAAGCCAACGCGCTCAAAACAGTGGAATCCGTTCACCTCGAAGGGAACTTCACCAAAGTCGAGATGTTTGGGCTGCAGACAATCACCAACGGGTTCTACCTCGCGGGAGACAAGACGATGGATTGCTCGTGGTTTGACGATAACCTGCCGGGGGGGATGCTGAAGGCGGGGAGTTATGAGTGTCGGGGGAATCATACGCGGCCGGAGAAAGCGAGGGAGCCGACGAAGGATGATGGGGATAAGGGGGTGTTGGCGCCGGTGGAGGAGGAGGAGGTGGGGTTAAGCGGGAAGGCGAGGGTTGGGCTGGGGGTTGGGTTGGGGGTGTTGGCGGCGGTGGTGGGGTTGGGGGTGTGGGCGTGGTGGAAGAGGAGGAGGCAGATTCAGTTTGAGAGGGAGAGGGAGGTGGCAATTGGGTTGGAGAGCAGGGGGGGGCCGGGGTTGGGGTATCGTGGGGCGGGTCGGTATAATCCGTTGCAGGGAGGGAGGGAGATGAGGGATGCGAGCTGGGGGTCGGGGAAATTTGCGGGGGCGCCTCCGACGCCGTCTCCGAGAATATCGGAGATGGATGGGTTGTTGCCGCGGAGGGAGTTGGCGGGGTAGGGGGGTGTCATGGCATGGGATATTGGCGTTTGGGTTCTGGTGGATGGGATTGATACCTCGTGATGATATTTGATCTTGACTTTAGCTGAAGAACGCTCATTGTTTGTGTTTGCCCTCTCGTGGCTCCTTCCTCTCTAACTGCCCCAAATGGGGGATATTGACCGACCATTTTGATATGAATGCAGCTTGTGGAAGGAAAAATAAAGATCGAACGGCCTCCACAATGATGAAAAGTCGACAGACAATGTACACGAGGAAGAATGGGCGCAAGAGAAGGGCTCTGACTCTCCAAGGCCAACGCCTGTCTGGACGGTCCGCTGTAAACACAGGGACGATGTACCATATAACGTAAAAGAGAGGGACGCTTGCGCTTGTAAACACGCTCGAGACTCGCCAAAGTGTCCGCTCAATGAGTGTTGGGAAGACAAAATTCCAAGCAAAGCAGTGGAAGGCGCCAAAGATCAGGCCACCAACAGCAAAGCCAGTGTCCTCCCCGGTTAGAATGAGATATTGTCCCTGCCTGAAAGCGAGTACACGTCCCGTAAAACTGCCTCAGTGTTGTAAAAGCCGTGAGGAATATATTCCTTGGGCATAGATTGGGAGTTGTTCAGAAGATTGGACTTGAAATAGCCGTGGCTATTCGGCATCATTTAGGTTGCGGGTGATGTAAATATCGGTTGGTGCGTGAATGTCTTTTTGGTTTCCCGAGCCAGAATAGATACGTGAGGCCAGCACAGGCAGAGAAGCCGAGAGCGGCGATTTCGAGCGGAGAGGTAGCAAGACCGTAGACCTTGCGAATGATGAGCTCGACGACAAGCTGAAGAACCTGGAGTAACGCCAACACCTTTACGACAACATCCTCTTTGCTCTTGTCCTTGATCTGAGCTTCGGTGATGGAAGGAAGTCGGTCGATGATTCCGCTGGAAAGGAGGACGCAGAGTTGGGCAGAGTTTGCTGCAAATGGAAAGTCGATTTGGATTGGCTTGCACCTGCAGGTTCTGTACCACGACTTTCCATGGTCTACCAAGTTCCGTGGGGGTCTTTCACCCCACACGTGGTTTCGATCGTGTCGGTGCAAAATCCTCATTTTGAGTCGGTTCCAGAGCGTCGTCTTCCCATCTGCCATGGGCTAGATCTTTGCAGAGGGAACCGTTCTGGCGGCCTCTATATCGACTTCAACTTTCAGGGACATGGATAGCTCTAAAAGTGCCTCAGCCTGGGCGATGGAAGAGGTAAGCCCGGTTGATTCTTCATCATCCTCGCAGGCTACATGTACAGACGTTGCTGTTGTCTCATCCGCCGCTGGTGTAACAGGCGCATGTGAGACACATATGGCTGTTTCGATGTCGGTGTCTGTGGCAGCTGGATGCAGAGTTTCCCCGGCTTGCGAAATGGGAGAGGTGGTGAGCAGCTTGGTGACTGGGAGAGGCATGCCCGCTCGGCTTTCCATGCTGGCTGGCTGCCAGGGCAGACGCGACTGGCTTTACGTCCACCACTGGTGCGGTCTGTGCAGCAGAAACAGCTACAGCATCCACATCAAAGTCTGTGGAGGATAGCTCCAGTGCTGCCCCGGCCTGGGGAGTGCGAGAGGTGAGCTCCTTGGACTCTCCATCCTGGGCGGCTGCCGGTAGAGATACGACCGGCTTCACATCCACGACTGGTGTGATCTGGGCAGGAGGAGCAGTTGTAGCATCCATATCGACGTTTCTGGAGGATAGCTCCAGTGCTGCCCCGGCTTGGGGAGTGGGAGGAGTGAGCCCGTCAGACACTGTGAACTGGGCAGGAGGAACAACATCTGTGGAGATCGGATCCGGTGTTGCCCCGGCCAGAGGACTGGGGAAAGGCGGCCCGGTCGACGGAATGTTCTGGCCAGCTGGTGGTGGTGTTGTCGAGATGGCTGGCGGCTCGGTTGACGTCAGGGCTGACAACGAGCGAGTCGAGCCAACACTTGTCGTTGGAGTCGTTGGAGGAACTCGCACGGCACACGTGCATTCGTCCATGTTGAGTGTGGTGTTACAGTTCAAGCCGTGTACCAGAAAACCGCCCATATTGGCGTAAAATGCGTGCGTCGTGGTCCATCGAGTGTTGTACTTGCTGGCGTGCTCCTGCATTGCCGGGCAGGATTCTGATGCCACAGCAGCCACCCAGTCGGAACAAGACTTGCCGACCATGAATTCGGGAGCGATGATCACGACCATCATCCACTTCACCTTGCGCCAAACGGTGGCAAAGCGCGACGCGTTGGGAGGGGGGATGCTGAGGTGCTGCACTGTCCATGTGCAGAGGAAGATAGATGGTGAGCAGTGACATCCAGAGGATGGTAAGCATTGAGCGGACATTGGGGTTAGAGACCCAGTGGACGCCTTCGGGTGGCAGGGTGTTGTTGGTGGTGAAGATGCCTGTGTCGAGGGCCATTTGGACGGCGGGGAGAGAAGTAGAACAAAGAAGATGACTCGGTGTTTTCTTTTCGGACAGCAAAGACGAGATAACCTTATCCAGCAATGATGGTGAAAAAGAAACAAGGGCCTCCCTTCAGCTGGAACCGAACTGCAGGCCCACGGCACTGCTCTTGTACCCGGCGGGCTTGGGGCCTTTCCGGCTGAGATGTGTCCGCAAGGCTCGGATTCCTGCAAGCCATCGGCCTTTGGCTTTACAAAGGGCAAGGGGAAAGGTTCGAGCTAATCTCGTACTGAATTAATCGTAGCAAAGTCTCTCGATTGGTCTCTCCAAGTCTGCTGAGGCTGAGAAGAGACTGCCCAGCATCGGTAAACAACGAATTGATTCAGCATGTTGTTTCCTGTCGGATTACAAGGCTTGGATCTTGGCTCTTGAGGTTGGTACCTTGAAGTTCGCTAACTGCGTGTGAGATGATGGTGTACCTCATTTTCGTAGAAGAGATAAGAGTGTCTGTTAGTACAATGTTACAACCCCTTTGAATGTTGTTGCTTTCAACCAACAACAACAACAACGCCTTTGTTCGGTTGGCTTTTATGCCTTTCAAGGCAACAACATTCTTGAGAACAATTCACACAACGTACAGGCCCATCAAAGCAGCACAACCATTGTGTATCCCACCAAGTACAAGCAACCGAAACAACCAGACGAGTGTCACCATCACTCAGGCAGTTCTAAGCCCCAACACCCTGCCTGAACTTACAGACAACCCCTTATTTCCTCAGCGGCAGGTTTTTCAACCCGTGTGGGGAAAGATCGGCATTTTCTCCGCCGGCATATATCAACAGTTCCCACCACCTTCCAACTCATGCTCAACCCATCCCACCTCCTCAACCCATCCCACCTCCTCATCCCACATCCCACATCCTCACCACCAGCTTGTCCATTTCCATTCACTCCACACTTTTCCCATCCTTCCCACCCCGGGAATCATGTGTTTCACCATCGGTGCCTCGGGCTACAAGCTCCCTCCGGGCTTCGAGACCCCTCCTGGCTTCCTCCGCGCTGCCGCCGCCAAAGCCGCTGTCCAAGCCGCTGCTGCAGAGAACAGCACCGGAGACAAGAGCAACTCCAGTCCAATCCGTCCTAAGCATACGGCACCATCCCAAGGGGAGAAGAGCAATAGCACCAAAGCCTGTTGATTTCCGACATGAGTTTGGGATGTGACAAAGTGGCTTCGGCTGGGAGCATTTCATGGTTGTCTGTGAGGTCTGGACTTTCGAACCCGCAGTTGGGGATGTTGAGATGGATGATGAAAAATAAAATGAGTTGACCACGATATAACCCTGTGCCTCTTGAACCAGTATGTGACGAATCTGGATCCTTGTAACTATTCCCTTCCCTTGACTGCCAGCTAACAACACCACTCATCCCCTAGAAAAATCGAACAAGCCCCTTGGCATCTAAAGACAGTCCAGTCACCCCCTAAACCAAACTTAACCCCCTCCTTAACCCGACCCCCCTCGCATCTTCCCCCCAGCGCCCTACAGACTTCAGTCTACCAAGTACACGACGCCTCCTTCTATACCTCGCTAACGTACGTCGCCTAGTTAAAGTCGTCTAAGTACTTCTACCACTCGCTCGACTCTAACGTTATCTTAAGATGGAAGTGATGATTTATGGAGTTGGCCCGCTACCTCCTTACGAAATTGCTCGTTCCCCTTGCTGTTCTACTCGAGATCCTCCTTGAGTTTATTGATTTGAGCTCCATCTCCTGTTTCCAAGTCCCATCTTCGTTCTGAAACTTTTCAAGCTTAAGGTCTAGCTTTCGCTTCCAAGCTTTGTCCTCTTTTCGATCTTGGTCGAGCTTAGAAGCAGGCGAACGAACATCGTTATGTTATTCTCATCCTTGGCCTTTTCCTGCCGCTTGCCCTGACCCAAGAGTGGCTCGTCGTCCGAGTCCACTTGATCGGTCTTGGACTTTCGAGACCTTCTTCGTCTCGCGACCTTGCGTTTCTTGATGTGCTTGGTCGCGTCGTCAGACTCATTGGAGCTGTCGTCAGTTGCCGGCGTCAGACCGAGGAGCGTGGAAATGTCGCAATGCAGCCGACGTCGGTGCCCTTGAGGCCACCCCTCCTGATAGCCGCTCCCGCGTGAGAGTTTGACACCAGCCCAAAACTTGGGCTTGACGCCCTTGGGATGAGTGTCAGGATAATCGACCCAGTCAAGGCGCATAAGCTTCCATAGCTTGTCCAGCCAGTCACTCATGGCGCATCCATGGAGCAGCACTGCCAGCGCCATGATTTCGTCTTCCCCGCCGATGGCTGGGATCAGGAGAGGAGCGGGACCCCGAACAACATCGCGCCAGCTTGTGCTTGCGGAAACAGCCCGCCCAAAAGCCCGGATATCGTCTTCGTTATCGCGCCACAGCAGTGTAATTGGGTGTGTGTGTGTGAAGATCGCTTTGCTGCGACCAATGGAGCTCGCAAAAACTGTGTTGAGATCGATCGAGGGGGGGAACCCATTCGGAAAGACTTCAATCTGGAAAGTCTCCAAACGCTGGAACGCCCAGGTCTCCCTGATCTTGGCGTCATGGTCGTCCTCAATTTCCTTGCTCCAGCGAGCAGACTTTTTGTCCTCGTGGTCATCGATTTCGCCCGTCAGGCGAGGGCTATGCCGCTTCCGCTTCCCCTCTGGTCGGGCGGGTTCACCGGGCATAGTGATATATATTGATGGTATTGTGTTGGGATGGTTTGGTTGGAGAGAGACTAGGCTGGAGGCAGTTCTTGACTTGGTGTTTCCGCCTCTTGTCTGAGAGGCCGGTTTGTGTATCTAATTTCAGACAAGAGCTCCTGCCAAACCTCCATTCTCAAGACTTGACGATAGCGCCAAGACATTGAATGATGCGACTTCATTTTTGCCATCAACCCCGCCCCCGAGTCCATTTGGCTTTTGACAAAGTCATGGACACTCGCACCTTTCAACAATCTCGAAGAAAAGACGGCCCTGGGTGGAAAGCGACCCCACCATGCCGACATGTCCCCTCGTCGAGAAACACCATACGACCCCCTCACCACACCAGACTCGGTCCGGATCCTCCGGCTCCAACGCGACAGCAACCGATCCATCTCCGGCGAGCTTCAAACCATCAGACTCGATTCAAAAGACCACCCCCCATTCACCGCCCTCTCTTACACCTGGGGCGCCCCCACAAAATCGCGCAGCATCACCCTCAATGGCCTCCCCTTTCCCGTCCTCGACAGCCTCCACCCCGTTCTCGAAGCCATCTGCCGCCCGTCCGGCGGCTTCGACGCCAGAGCATGGTATTGGATCGACTCCATCTGCATCGACCAGACCAACAGCGATGAGCGCGGCGCCCAGGTCCAGCTGATGGGCCGCCTCTTCACAACCGCATGGCGCACCGCCGTCTGGCTATCCCCCGCAACCCCCGAGACCGACGCCGCCATGGCCCTCATGGCGCGCCTCTCCGACGTCCGTGAATCGGCAGGCGCGCAACCCGACAAGGGTCTTGCCCTCGTGGGAACTGGCAAGCTATCCCCCCCTCCCTGGGCAGCCTGGGCGGCGCTCCTGGAGCTACCGTGGTGGCGACGCGCGTGGACGCTCCAGGAGTTTGTCATGGCGCGCCGCCTGGACTTTCACTGCGGCGCGCTCAAGCGGTTCTCGCTCACGCAGTTCCGCCGCGCCATGTCGACGTACTGGGGCATGCATCACAGCACGGTGAATCCCACGCTGGGGATCGTCGCGGATCAGGAGTTCTGGGTCACAGCGTGGAATCGGAGGAGGATGCGACAGGTGTATGATGAGAGTCCGGGGCGGATGAACCTGATAGCGCTTATGGCGTATACCGGCGACTCTGCGGTTACGGATCCAAGGGACCGGGTGTATTCGGTGCTGGGCCTGGCGACTGAACCGGATCGGATGATGGTTGGGGTGCCGACATACCGGTTGGATGTCGAGACGCTGTACACCAACCTCGTCAGGGAGTTCATCAACACGTGGAGTAGCCTGGACATCATCTGCTTTGCTGAGCTATTCAGGTTTCCTGAGCGTGGTTCCGACTCGCTTCCGTCATGGGTGCCAGACTGGAGGGTCCAGATCCAGACCTACGAGGTCCCTCTTCTTGTCAGCCAGAGCGCCAGGAAACACATTGGCAACTTTCGGCCAGCAAGAGGCAGGAGTGACCCCCGGAACCCTGCCGTCTACGCCGCGACCGGGGATGCACCGCCGCGCTTTTTCATCTCGCGCGACGGGCGGCAGCTCACCTGCTCGGGGATCGTGCTGGACTACATCGATGGTCTCGGGCCTGTCCCAGGTCAAGAAGAGGACCCGAGCCTCGGTCTCATTCAATCAACATCGCCGGCCAATGTCTCAAAACCGCCAGAGGCACACAGACAACAAACAAACCTTGACGAAATCATCAACAGCCTCATCCGCTGCATGTCCGTCAACCGCCAAGACCGGTACCTCTGTGTCGAAACTCCCATCGACAAGTTCCGCACTGAGCTCTTCCATCTCTTCGCCTCAACTGCCCAAACAAGCGACGACCAAACTCTCTCAATATGCTACGACTGGTTCTTCCAGTGGCTTCACGCCTCGGACAGCCTTCAAATCCGCGGCACATCAATCCATGACACCCTCTCTCGAGTCACCAAGGCCCAGACAACAGATTAAGTACAGAACTTGCTGTTCTGGTCGCCGAATTTGGCAGAGCGGGGCCGCCATTTTCGGGGGTCTTGACAGTGCGGGGCGCTTGGTCACAGCCAGGTACTTGGTACCTTAGCCCCTCCCCAATCGACCCATGTGCAGCTCCACCCGCCAATGAGCGTCTCAGTGCTGGGCAGCAGTGATTGTTGGTTTGCTTTTTAGCTACCCGACCAGTTGGAGCGGCTGCGCAACAAGATATAAAACGGCACCCCTCGCGCCTCTCGTCGTCTTCGGCTCATCGACAGAGTCGGTAGCCATCAACGCTCAACGCCATCGCCATGCCGGCACGTCGCCCGCAGACATTTAAAAACCGCAATGCGGATTTCATCCAGCGCTTCACCGCGAAGCAGCAAGAATTCGAGACGCGGATTGCAAAACGGCCAGTGGCCTTCACGGCCGAGCAGCGTGCAGCGCTCCGCAAGCAGCTCGAGGATACCAAGTTCCTTCAGCCTAATGTTACAACCTGTGCCCAAGAGGGTCAGACTGCAAGGCAGTACGCCGCGGGGGTGTTATCGACGGTAGGGAACGAAGGTTGCGCAAGGTCCAGACGGGTCGTTACCGTCACAACAGGGTGCTCTACAAAGAACTTGAAGAAGGTGCTTGCAAGATTGTAGACGGGAACATGATATTGCTTGCGTGAGGAACAAGAACAGTTCCTCACTCAAGGGTGCGGTCTACCTATCTATATAGTGAACTGCCTAAGTGCTGTTGAAGCTGTGTGCCTGGTCCCGATGTCCCGGAGCCCCGGGACCCCGGGACCGTGCAGATGTCCCGAGGTCCCGGCCCTCCGGGACCATGGGACCTTTCTGATTGGTTGGACGGGACCACACGGTCCTGTCGTGAATGATTGGCCGGCTGTGGCTGCCTTAGGCAGTCACAGCCTAATGTCATGGCCTGGGCCATGACATAAACTTAAATCTAAAATACTAGAGGTCGAGTCGGACGGAGAGACTAAGTGTAACGGGCTAGGCCCTGCGACGGCCTCGGCAACCCTCGGCCAGCATGGGGGCCAGTGGGCCTCGATTGAAGCTATTCCCAAAAGGTCACGGACCACACGCTGGAAGCACGTGGAATCTTCCACCACACTCTTCTCTCTCTGAACAGAGAGGCACGCCATGTATTTAGAGATCCCGCGCCTGCGGGCATCTCTCGCATTCTTTTCCTTCCTCTTCAGTTCTGCGTACTCGTAGAGTCGCCCCAGCTAGTTGCAATAATACTACCTTGGACCGTTACACTGGTGGTCGAAGTCGTCGGCAGGCCTTGTCGCTGCCCGGCCGTCTCTTTCCCTCAGCCATCTCTCCTTCCAGGCTTCCTCTGCTACCTCGCCCGTGTCGTCGGTTTTTCCAGTCCATGTTGCTATTGTGTTCGCCGCTTGTTCCACCGCAGTAGGCGCCTGTGGCCCGGGGGCTCGCGGTCGGCCGCTGTGTCTCCTTCTCGAGTTGAACCTCCGGTACAGCTTGTTGCAAGCCGCGTGGACAATGCTCCCTGGGGATTTCTTGTCTCCCTTGCCATCGTCCAGAGCGGGTTCATGCAGTCGGCGCTCGAAGTCGGCCAGTCGCTTGTTAATGTAAAGATCCAGTGGCGGTACCCATGTCTCCGTTTCGAGGTTGCGAATAGGGGTCGACTTGAAAGCTCCCGCTATTATCCGCAAGCTCTTGTTCTGGGCCCTTCCAAGAGCCCCGGTGATCCCTCTTCTTACTGGCTCACCTCCCTTGGTGGTAGGGATGTGGAACGACGATGCGCCGTAGGCCAGCGCTGACCGGATGCACTTTGAGTACACCTCGCGGGCTTTCGCCAGCCCAAGGCCCCACGTTTTCGCTGCAATCCTCGATAATGCATAGCTCTGGGTCGTAAGCTTCCTTTCTACCGCTCCTTGGTGGGACTTCCAGTTCAGCTTCCAGTCCAACCAGACCCCAAGGAATCTGGCCGAATCTGTAGGCTCTACTTGGCTAGCACCTCTCCCCGGCTGGGAAAGGTCCAGCCGCTGTGTCCATTGTCTTCGCCCTTTGTTGAAGTGGATTAGCTCGCTCTTCTCGGGAGCGAAGGCCATCCCTCGGGTGCTTGCCCACTGCAGACATGTCTTCCAGGCCGCCTCTAGCTGTCGAACATTGGCCTCTGGCTCTTGGCCAAAGACTAGGAGGTTGGTGTCGTCCGCGAACCCCACTATGGCTAGATGGGGATGCTTCTCCTTTAGCTGCTGGTAGAGGGAAGCGATGTAGAGGATGAAAAGAATTGGTGACAGGGGGGAGCCCTGAGGGACGCCCGCTTTTATCGCCGTCGGGGTGGCCGCTTGACCGTCGAAATAGAGAGTAGCCTCTCGGTTGGTCAACCAATCCTTTGCCCAAAGGACCAGCCATCTTGGGAAGCCCATTTGCCGGAGAGTGGCGAGTAAACGTACGTGGTTGACTGTATCGAACGCGCCCGATATGTCGAGCTGGAGTAGCGATGCCGCGGCTTTTTGTCTCCACGCCTCCTGAACTTGGGCTACAACTAGGCGAACTGCCAGTTCTGTTGAACGGTGTGCTCTGTTGCCCATCTGCTCGTCCGGGAGCAGCCCGTTCTCCTCGGCGGCTTGAGTGACCTTTTTGGCAATCACTGACTCTATCACCTTCCCCAAGGCTGATAGCAGAGCAATGGGCCTGTAGCCTCCGGGCGTCTTGTAGACTGACGGGGTCTTTCCTGGCTTTGGCAGGACCACAGTCTTTGCTCTCTTGAATCGACTTGGAAACCACCCTAGTTCCAGGCACCTCGTGGCCAAGATGGCAACCACGTCGGCCAGCGGCTTTCCTCCATCCGTGAATTTACCGTTACGCTTAATTGGAAATTGTATACGCTCTATCATCTACCTAGTACCTATCGCGTTCTTTGCCGTAGAGGACTTATACTCGAATAAGTAAAGCCCTATCTCGTTATATCTTAGAAGTAATATCAAAATGTACCATACTGTTTCTTTAGGGTCGGCGTCTCCTTGTATAAGCGGGGCGTATTAAGTTGTAAGTAGTGCGGAAAGACGAAAGGATTAGAAGCTCCTTTGCGTAGGCCCACTGCCCCTGGACCCCTTGTGGAGGCCTTGTAGTGTCTCCTGATCACCCATACCGCTTTGACCCTGCGGGAGACGACCCTCAGCGGAACCACCGAGCTGCTCACGCTCCGGCACACCGCGACGGCCGACGACGCGGCCGCCGGAGCGACGACCCAGTGCGTCACGGCCACGACGACCGAATGGGTGGCGGAAAGCTTTGCCAGCAGCAGCAGCAGCTACAGCGTCTCCACGCCCTCCACCAACTGCACCTCCAAGCACCACCGACCCAAGCCCACGTCGACGACATGCACCGGCAGCGGCGGTGGCGGCGGCGAGACGCTGAGCTTCTCCGAGTACCCTTCCGCTTCCATCTCCTCCGCCATGAAGACGTACCTCTCCGCCTCCCCCACGGCCATCACCATCCCCATCCAGAGCGGTGAGACCGTCATCGTCAAGGACAGGACAACAACCTACACCGTCATCGACGGCGTGTCGCAGACCGCCGCCGCGAGCTTCGTGCCCGAGGCATCCTCGACGACGACGACGTACTCGGGCGGGGGCTTTACCAACTCGAGCGTGTCGTGGACGGGGTATCCATCGTCGTCGGTGACCGAGAGTGCCATTGACCCCGACATTGTGACATTTTCGGCGACGGCGACGACCATGGGCTACTCGACGACCGTGTCGGGCGACCCGGACGGGTACATCACGGCGTGGTTGTGGACGGTGGACACGGGAGCGACGGCGACCGAGTCGGTGCCGCCGTGGGTGACGACGGGGTTGGAGGGGAGGGGGGAGGAGGGGTGTATATGCTTTAATCTTGGGTATTGTCGGTGTCGTGCGAAGGAGGAGGAGGATGAAGAGGGCAGTTTGGAGTCTGAGTGAGAGTCTAGGCGGAGGGGTAATCATCGGGGTGCAAAGAGTATGGGTAGGGTGGAAGAGAAAAGCTAATTAAGTTGTATTTTCTTGGACAACTTTCTTGAAGACAATATCGGATGAGAGTACCTATAGAGAAAAGTAATGCAAACTAAGAGAAATGCCATCCCGAGTTGAAGAGGTCTTGTCAATCGGCTCGGTGATATTTCCACTGCCTACTCAAGACAGAAATGTCAAAAGCTCCCTGTCTCGGGGGCCCTGGGCGGCCAGCCCGGTGGCCAGGGAGGTGTCCTAGTGCCAGGGAACCTCCGGTTCACTGGGCCTCCTCCTCTCGAACGCTGCACCGGCCTCCATCGAAGTCGCGGACGCTCGTGTTCGGGGCGGTGGCACTCTCTCGCGCACAGCCGAAACATGATTCTAGGGTGAAACTGGGGCATCTTTTCCCTTATGTCTTGCACCCACGGGTTCTCGTAGTTGGGCTCCCTCTCCTCTATATCGATGCCCCACGGCCGGGGGGGGGCCTCCCAATGGTGGTGCGTCGGCGCCGGAGCGTCGCCCCACCTATCCTCCCCAAGCCACACGCGGTCCGCCTCCAGCTCCGGAAGTGCATTGTCGTCACGCACCCTGTGGCGTTTCCAGCGGTGCCAAATCCACACCTTGACGAAATCATGTCGCCACTGTGCCACGCGGGTGCTCAGCTCGGACGTTTCGGGCCCCATGTCGTGCTGGGGGACCACGCTGTCGAAGAACTCGGCGGCGTCGGCGTCGAGGACGGACCCGTGAAGGCGCCAGAGGGTCTGGTACTGGTTCATGGTGGCCCAATCGTCGGGATCCACGAGCTTGATGCGCTCGTCGCCGGCGACGCCGAACAGTCCCGAGAGGGTGGCTACGTCCGGGCGGATGTGGAGTGGGACCATCTTGAGGACGACCATGTACTCATCGCCGCGGGAAATTTCCTTGACAGCGTCGGTGAATCGGTAGTCCCAGCTTCTTCTGTCAACCCAGCGCCGACGAAAGGGCAAGACCAGGTCGGCCAGGATGGAAATGGCGGGGGGCTGCACCCGAGCTTGGAGGTGATGCAGCAGCTGGATGGGCTTGTCGGGATCATCGAAGTCGTACCACACATCACTCGCGTGCGTGAAGGGTGTCCAGTGGAGGTGAAGGATATCGCGCCCCGGCTGGATCCACGGGGACGAGTACAAGGAGTAGATGGGTTCGTCGGCGTCGGCGTCGGCGTCGTCGTTCTTGGAGCGCCTGACTGTTTCCCACCCCCCCTCGCTGCCATGTCGCAGGGCGACCTGGCGAGCCTCGCGGCAGACGCGCGAGATGACAGGCGGGCATCTGTTGGTGATGGAAGTGGTGCTAAGCTGACGACAGGTGCGGGGTAGAGGCTGACGGCTATCGTCTTGGTCGGCGCTGTCCAGTTCAATGACGCGATGCGGGAGGCAGCACTCCCAGATGGCCCACCGAATCTCGAGGGGGAACGAGGGAAACAAGCTGAACGTGCTGTCCATGGCGACCTCCTAGGGGCGTGGAGAAGCCATTAATGGCGGCCCGGGCGTGTAGGTGGGTATGCGACGTGGCCGCAGCAAACCGTCGGAGAGGGGGAGGGCAGAGAATGCGAGGGGAGATTTAGAAGTTGAAATAGCTAAAAGGTTAAATTCGTGTCCCTGGTCCCTGCATTGCGGCACCGCCATTTTCCCGCGGGACAATACGGATCTCGAACAGTTACTACATCTCAGCTACCTCGAGGAAGTATCTGTTGAAAACGACGACGTTTGGGACGACGATAGTATCACGGCGCAATGGTCTGTTCTTGGGGGTAAGGTATGATGTTCGTTGTTCCACGAGGGGTGGAAGAACTCTGGGGGCCGAGGCCCGCGAGGTAGGCTCGCGGCTGCGGGGTCCCAGAGGGTCACATGACCTCGTGGCTATCTCTCTATCTACACGTGACTATGGACATGACTAGGTGTTGAACGAGACGGACACTCTTGGCACGGCGTGTGGCCAATCGCCTAGATTACCCTCCTGTAACTAGCGTTCCAGGGCGCCTTGGCGCCCTGGGAGGGGGTATCTGGCGCCGCCCCTCTCTGGCGGTTCCACGGATCTCGCCCCTCTGCAACACTCAATTCTACGCACAATTCTGCCCCAATCTGCGTGGATCAATTCAACAATTAACAGTCTGACTGCCGCACAAGCCTGCGTTTATACATCACTTTTCGCTATTGCGACTATCAGAAACTCCTCGACATATACGACAACCCACATATACCCACACACACGCCATTCCTAGGTCCCGAAACCTTGGAATTACCCACCCGCATCTGCCCCCTCTTTCGGCTACACCATACCGAACTCCATGGATACTACGGGGCTCCTGTAAGGTGGTTCTGATCAAGGAAGATGACTCCTACAATCATGGTGCGGTGGTGGGAAAAATGGTGTCTCGAGCTGTCGCATTGATTGAACCTTGCAGGAGCAAGATTCTCTGTGAGCTCCCCACGCTCCTGTGTCAGCTATAGCTGTGAGAGCTTCTTGCCACTGTGTCGTCATCGTTCCGGCACCTTCTCTCCAGCTCATGACAATTTATCCCCTCCCCTGTGAACGCTGTCCCCAGCGTTCTTCGTTCGCATACATGAACATGTTCATCCTTGGAGCTTGGGCCACATCAGCCGTTGCTCCGCCAACTGCCTCAAGTGAACTGCCTCCGAAACTTTTCTGCCGAGTCGCAGCCTCCATCACGAAAACTTCAACACCAAAACTCTTGCCTTCGAACCCATCTCTTCCGTCCCATAACCCCACCTTCTCTCTCGCGTGTCACCGCCGTTCAGGCTTCAGATCTCCAGTCCCGTGCATGGTTTCGGGCCTTCTTCTGGCGGGATTCGCTTCCCTCAAGAATTTCCTCTCCACATCTCTTTCTGCTGTGGTCGCGTTCAAATTTTGCCAGCAATCTTGGTGCATTCTTCAGGTCTTGTCTCGACACCCACTGGTTGTATTCCGATGGCCATCCGAGCCATTTCACCAGGAACACCTCTTCGCCATCAATTCGTTGCTTGTCTCTCAGCTCTTCGACTTCCCACTCGTCGTCATCGGCGAGGTCTGGCATGGGCAAGGGCTCGTCTCCGTCTCGATGATGCCATGGTTCCAACAGGTTCACAGGGAACACGTCGTGAAGTCGGTCGTATTTGGCGGGGAGACACAGCCGATATGCTAGCGAGCCGACTCGGTCCAGGATTCTGAAAGGCCCAACAAACCTGGGGGCCAACTTAGCGCAGGGAGACCGCAGGCGCAGGTTTTTTGATGACAAGACCACCAATTGGCCTCTCCTGAACTCCTGCCCTTGGTGCTTGCGATCGAAGTAGCGTTTTTGACTCTCCACAGCATGTTTCCAATGCTCCGTCAATCTCTCGCGAATCTTTTTCAGCTTGTCAGCTCTCTCAGTGGCCGTGGGTACCTTCCCTTCTAGCGAATCGTCCCCGACTCGCTCGTGAAATGATGGGGTGAAGCCCATGAGTCCTTCAAATGGGGTTGTCTTGGTGGTCGCATTTTCCACAGAGTTGCATGCGAAATGCGCACTCGGCAACAGGTTTGGCCAGTTGACTTGTTCGTCGTCACAGAACACTCTGAGGTAATGTTTCAACGTCTGGTTCGTTCGTTCCGTTTGGCCGTCGGTTTGGGGGTGAAATGCTGTCGATAGCCTCCTTTTTGTCTGTGAGATGTAGCAAAGATCACTCCAGAATTGACTTGTGAAGATTGGACCTCTGTCACTTACAACGCCATCAGGCGCGCCTCCTCTCTTGCACTCAATTTCGTCGTGGAACAACGCTGCCAAATCTTGGCTTGTGATGGTTGCTTCCACAGCGAAGAAATGTGCCATCTTTGTGAATCTGTCCACAATGACAATGGAATTGACCTCGACCCCATTTCGGGTCCTCGTTGGTGGTAATCTGGTGATGAAATCCATTGACAGCTCCTGGTATGGCCTTGAAGGAATTGGCAGAGATTGCAGGTCTCCATATGGCCGGTGTTTCCGTGGCTTCCAAAGTTGGCAGACCTGGCAGGACTGGCAGTGGTCACGGACTGACTTGGTGATGTCGTTCCAGAAGTATTTCCTTTGGATTCGTTCCAGTGTCCTTTCGACTCCAAAGTGTCCAGCGAGCGGATCGTCATGGTATAGACGGAGAATCTCCTGCTTTGCCGTCTCCTCGGCTGGCACGAACAGTCGTCCTTTATGGAAGAGCTCTCCATTGGATCCAAGGGCCCAGGCCTCTGAAACGCGACCGTGTCGCTTGCTTTTCAGCCTCTCGACGATGGCTTGTGTCCACTCGTCGTTCCTTTGCAGGTCCATGACCAAGTCTCTCATGGGAGCACTCGGCTGAGGATCAGAGATGCGTTCTTTGACGGCCGTGGCTCTTGCTACCCGCAATGGGAGCATCTGACTTCTGCCCAGCCAATCCGGCACCTCCTCCCCTCCATTCCGCCAGTCAGAAGACAGCGAATTGACCTTGACAAAGTCTCTCTTCATGGGCAATCTTCTCTTGACGAACTTGGCATGCACTGCTTCCGCTTTCGCCATCTTGTTCCTCAGCGTTGGCAGCCATTCCAGCTTCTCGGCGAGGTCATCGCCCTCGTAGTCTGGCCGTCTCGACGGCACACCGGCAGGGTTTCGCTTCCCTGGCTGGTGTTTGATGCAAAAATCGTACCCAGAAAGGTACATGCACCATCTTGCCTGCCTGCCGTTCAAACGACTGAGACCCATGAAACCTTGAAGGTTGTTGTGGTCTGAATAGACAGTGACTCGCTCTCGACTCCCCTCCAAATAATGGCGCCATTGCTTAAAAGCTTCGACAATTGCCATCAACTCTTGATCTGCAGTGGTATAATTCAGCGCAGCGCCTTTGAACTTGGCGGACCAAAATGCAACAGGATGTTTTTGCCCATCTTGGCCCTCTTGTGAGAGAATTGCCCCCATCGCGAATTTTGAAGCATCAGTCTCCACGATGATGGGTTTCTCAGGGTCAAAATGCTGCAGTACAGGAGCGCAAGTGAAAGCATGCTTCAATCGCTGGAAACTCGCCTGCTCTTCGCCATCTAATCGTACTGCTCCTGGTTTCTTCCCATTCTTCATCCCCTTCATCATTCGATGCAACGGCGCAGCTATGTCAGAAAACCCATTGATGAAGCGACAGTAAAAATTGCAAAAGCCAAGAAAAACTTGCACATCATGAAATGACTTTGGCTCTGGCCATTCTTCCACCGTCTGAACTCGCTCCGAATCGATGGCGAGACCGTCTCGACCTATGGTGTAGCCGAGGAATTTGACGTTGTCCTTGTAGAAGTCGCATTTCTTGGGGTTGCAGTACAGGTCTGCTTCTCGGAGTCGCTCCATGACTTGGCGGACGTGTTCGGTGTGACTTTCTCGGTCGTGTGAAAAGATGAGGATATCGTCGATATATGCCGTACAAAAGACATCGGTAAGTCCTTTCAAGGCGTTGTTGATGTAGTTTTGGAATGTGGCGCCGGAGTTGGTCAACCCCATCGGCATCACCAAAAACTCGTACAGGCCGTATCGTGTGCGAAATGCCGTCTTCCACTCCTCGCCTTCCTTGATTCGGATCCTGTAATAGGCATCCTTGAGATCCAGCTTGGAAAAGACCTTGCAGCCGCTTGCTCGGTCCAGGATCTCCGAAATGAGAGGGAGAGGGTAACGATTCTTCACCGTTATCTTGTTCAATCCCCGGTAACGTTATCCTTCCCTGGGTATCTATGCGCCTACGCCTGTGCCGTCCCATGAACGCCAAAGGAAAAAGGGAACAACCAGAGGTCAAGGTACCTCCGTGTCCCCTTCTCTCATGGGTATATACACCATCTCCATCCATGTCGTCAAACCCATCCAGCCCATATCAACTCCCCTTCCTCTCCCCTTCCTCGCCCCCTCCTTCCTCCTCCCTCTTCAACAACAGCCCCTCCATCTTCTTCCACAGCTCCGGAATCCGAAACGGCTTGCTCACGACATCGTCCATCCCGCTCCCCCTAGCTGTAGCCACCTGCTCGTCCCTCACATTCGCCGTGACCGCAATAACCGGCACATGGCCCTCCTTCCCAGCAATGACCATCCGCCCTCCGGCCTCCATCTTTCGAATCTCCCGCACGCACGTCAGCCCGTCCATGTTGGGCATCTCGAGGTCCATGAGGATCACGCTGAGCGCCAAGCCGCCCGGCTTGAGAAAGTGCGTCGTCTCGAGAAACGCCAGGCACTCAATTCCGTCATTGGCGACGGCGACTGTGCACCCGTGTTTGCGGAGCTGCTTGACGAGGACCCGCTGGTTGATGAGATTGTCCTCGACGACGAGGATCGAGATGTCTTGAGGACGGAGGGATCCTGGGCCCTGGGCGTCAAAGTACGAGGATGATTGGGAGTGGGTGGGGCTGTCGGCGGCCGGAGAGGACCGTGTGGTGATGAGGTTGTGGGTGGCGACTGAGGAGGGCGAGGCCGCATAGTCTTGTCGCTGGGGGGTAGGTCGGAGGTTGAGAGAAGGGCTGCCGCTGAGGTGGGTCTCGATCGGTAGGGGTGCGTCGCGGGCGGGATCGTCGACGTGCAGTGGGGCGCACCGTCTGGCTTGGATGAAGAAGCCAAAGATGGAGCCCAAGCCGGCTTCCGAGGCGACGCCGATCTGGCCACCATGGAGCTCGGCGAGACGTTTGGAGATGAAGAGGCCGAGGCCGCTGCCGCCATACTGCGCGTGCGTGCGCGGGGAGGCTTGCTTGAAGCGCTGGAAGAGCATTTGCTTCTCCGATGGCGTAAGCCCGCACCCGCTGTCGCGGACGTCGAACCGCAGGTAGAGAAGCTCCCCCTTGCCCCAGTCGTCGGTCATGGTCGCGGCTGGCGTTTCGGTGTTGGAGGGGACGTATTGGAAGCCAGGCTGGGATCCGCAGTCGGGAGGAGATGTGGAGGCGGCGAGGGTGACGGTAATGAGGCGGACTGCGGCAGGGGCGGTGAACTTGATGGCGTTGGTGAGCAAGTTGATGAGGATTTGCAGCACACGGCTGGGGTCGATTGTGACCCAGCTCGTGGCATACTGGTCGTAGGAGGCGTCAATGTCAAATTGGACCGCAATGTCCTTGGCCTTGAGCTCGGGATCAAACATGACGACGGCCCGACGCAATATCTCGGCCGGCTGTGAAGCGACGGGTGTCAGGAGGAGCAGGTTCGAGTCGAGCTTGGATATGGTGAGGATGTCATCGACAATCGACTTTTGATGTTGGACGCAGAGCGTGATTGTCTGCGCAGCGTCAAGGCAGGACTCGACGACGGGTTGCACGGCCGGAGTGACCTCGTTGCGGCAGGTGGCGAGGGTCGAGGAGATGTCGTCTGCGCACTGCAGAATGGCGCTCAAGGGGTTGCGCATCTCGTGGGAAGTGATGTCGATGAATTCGTTCTGCTGCCTGCGCGTCTCCTCGGCCTCTTGCAGCCGTCGGTTCTGCAACCCCTGGGCCCATTTGAGGTGGGAGATATCGGTGATGGAACCCATGATGGACCGCAGAGACCCATCCGCCGCCAGCTCGGGATTCGACGTCAGCAAGACCCACGACTCGATGGACTCGCCGTTAAAGTCGACAGGGTTGGGCGAGGATTTCTTGAGCTGGAGCTCGCCGGACCACGGCTGGCGATCGTCCACAAGCTGCTGCCATCCGCCACGCACGATGACTGCGCTCTTGTCCGTCAAAAAGTCCATCCACGACATCTCGTATTCCGTTTCCCTCGTGTGGCCTGTCATTTCGTAGAATCGATCGTTGGCCTCGCGGAGGACCCCCTCGGGGCTTATGAGGAACATGCCCAGCGGGGACAGCTCCGTCATGCGCCGGAGCCGGCTCGCCTGGAGATCCAACTGCTGCGTGAGTTGCTGCTTTTCGAGAGCCGCAGCCTCGACGACATCTCGATTCCGTCGAGTCTCGTCCTCGAACAGCATCACCGAAGCCAGCGATGTGGCCAACTGCCGATTGAGCATGCTCGTGAACGACACGTATTCGCTGTCGTAGGGCCTTCGAGGGTTGACGCCTAGCAGCAAAAAGGCAACCACGTTCTCTCCGTTGGTAGGCCGCACAGGGAAGATGATAGCCTCCCGGCACGAGTCGCCAAAGCCACGCCAGTTGATGCCCTCCAGCAAGGCCTCGGGGAGGGTTCCGTCGCGCGTGTGTAGCAAAGTAGGCTCCCTCGTCCTCATGGCCTCGCGGAACGAGGGGATGAAGCCGTCCCGACTCCGCTTCAGATCGAGGTTCAGCGGAGCAGCAAGGTGGCCGTCGGGCACGCCAATGGACCCCTCGAGGTGGCACGTCTTGAGCGAAATTGTGCTTCCTGACGACGTGGATGAGTGGTCGCCGTCGTCGCCGTCGCCAACCGAGTAGAGTAGCGCAAAGGGAACGTCGCGCTCGTTGTCCTGCAGGCCGTCCAGGACCATGTTCCAGAACTGCTTGACTGTCTTGGCCTGGGCAGTGCACTCGCCGAGATTATTGATGGTGCGCATGCGCCGATGGCTGAGCACCTGCTTGGTGGTGTCAAAGGGCGCATTGTAGAAGCCCTGGATGCGTCTCGTGCCGCCGTACAGGGGTGTGAAGCTCCAGGAGAAGAAGGTCTCCTCGAGCATGCCGTAGCGGTTGATGGGCAGATAGTCGTCCTCCTTGCGCACTGAAACGCCGGTACGCGCGCACTCGGCGAAGACGGGGCCGGTGTAGTCCCACAGCTCGGCAAAAGGCCCAGAGAAGCCGGTTCCCATCAGCGCGGGATGTTTGTTGCCAGCCACCTCGTTCGAATAGGCCTCATTGTACAGCATGGTCAGCTCGCTGCCCCAAAAGATGGCCGCCGGGTGGGGGTTGGCCATGCACAGGTTGGCAGCCTGCCGAAATTCCGGGGACCAACTGTCCATGGAGCCCAGAGGGGTGGCCCCCCAGTTAATAGTACGGGCAAACTCGAGATGGGGAGATAGGATGCCCTTGGGATTCGCGCACGTCCAGTCGGACACGGCCTTTTCGGGGATGGTAAGAACGATGGAGGTGCTGAGGGAGGAGGCGCCCGTGTCGTCGGAGCTCCCGTTGGTCTTGGTGGGCAGGCGGGACGACTCGGCGGCGATGGTGGTGCCGGTGGGGGTGTCGATGCACTCCTTCTTCTTCTTCTCGGCGCGTTCTGCGCGGATGCCGCCCGTCGCGACATCGGGGGGCGAGCCGGACGACAGGTCGTGGAGAGGCCCGGCGTCGCACCAGAGGCGGTTCCCACTGACCAGGCGCCAGCGCTTGTGCACCGTCGAGCCGGTCCAGAGCATGTCGGCGTAGAGAAAGGAGAGCGGGAAGATGTCGCCCGACTCGTCGTGGGGGGTCACGCCCGTGGCCCATTTCCTGAAGGCGGCAAACGAGGCATCTGATGCGGTCGTGTCTTGGTCAGTCTCGGAGCCGATGTCGCGGGGGTTGAGGCCCCGGGCCTCGACGCCTATTATGGCGTCAAAGAGGCGCTCGTGGGTGCGCAGGGCGGCATTGCTGAAGACGGCGACGAGGGGCTTGATTCCGTCGACCGGCTTGGGCTGCTCCTCGTCGGGGTCGAGGTCGATGACAAAGGTCGGGCGCGGATCGGCATCGAGGACGTCGGCGATCTTGAGCCCCTCCATGCCAGCGACGCTGGAGCCCATGGCCGGGGGGGGGATTGGCTTAGTGTCGGGGCCCAGAAGAAGGCGAAGAAGAAGAAGAAGAAGAAAAAGAGGAACGACCTCGGCGGTTCCTGGCAGCTACGCAGCTGGATTCAACTGGACGAGCTGGACGCGGGTGTGGAGGTTCGGAGCGCTTCGTTGCCCTTTTTCTTCTCTCTGCAGGCCCGGGCGGGGCATGATCGCCTGTGGCCGGCCTGCTGATCGCCCAGACTTGCAGCAGCGGGGGGAGTCCACCAGAACGTGTCCCGTGGGCCAAGAGAAGTGGACTCGTGGACTGCCAAGGTGGACAAAAAAAAAGTTGGGGTTTCGAACTCGCGGGGGAAAGACATGCGAGCAAAAGATGGACAACACCATTTGACCAATGGCTTCGGGACCGTCAATATCCCGCCCCCTTTTTGAGGTGCCTCCATTCCGACCCGTCCTCCTGCCTCGAGGCCTTTTTTTTTGGACAAAGCGAGAATGCCCAAACCGATAAGAAGCGCCAAGGGTCCAGACGCAGTGGATGACGTCATTTTATTGACCCAACCAGAAAATGCAATTTCAACTTCGCGATAACGTAGGACAAAATCGATTCCGTCGACGCGATCTGGAACACGTTGCATCGGTCATTGTCGGCATCTCGAAGCGCCAAACGATGGAACTCGATGAAGCGTGTCGCGGCAAACATGTTCACTTGTATTCTCGAGTCAAGTGCCCTTTGTCCACGCTGTGCAACATTGAGTGCCCTCGTTTGCACGAGTTCCCCTGGCTTGTACCACCACCTCGACATCCTTTGTTGAACGGCGTGGTTGACCAGACAACACAGATCTGTGTGTTGCGCCCCTTTCGAGACGAACAGCGTCAAGGGTGGAATGTGCCGCGGCAGTCAGCTCGATCGAGATGGTGGTTGACAACTGGAGGAGATGCACGAGACGACAGCAGAAGGCGGGCCCACATCTGCCGACGGCACAGGAGCACAACAGGCGGCATTTTCAGTTTCAACCTCCACCCATAAATCCCCACAACCAGCGTCGAAGCCATCAATTCAGATCCAAAATCCCCCGTGGCGCAATTGGCTAGCGCGTCAGACTGTTAATCTGGAGGCTCTTAGTTCGACCCTAAGCGGGGGAGATTCTGGCATCAAGTCCCTTCCTGTAGGGACTCTTCCTTTTTTGGATCTTCTGGGGATGCCCTCACCTCGACACTTCCAACGGCGAGGAGGTGGTGGTGAGTTTTCGGGTTTCCGGGGCACTGGGCGGTTCGTGGCAGCTGACAGGTCCGTCCCAGTCTCTCCCTCACCCTCCACCGCCAGTCTTGCCGCCGTTGAATCGGCAGTGCAAAAGACTTTTGGCGCGCGCCCAAGGCTGAAGGAGGGTCGTGCATGTGGTTGATTGGTTCTGGGGAGCCCAACATGGCCGATGGCGGTGGCTCATCGCCAGCTTCGCCGACCCCAGATGGCAGACAAGAGCCCAGAGCCTGGCCAGACAGAGCCTGATGGGCTTGGGCGCCGGTGTGCTTCCACCACAAGAACCCATCAGTTTTTCGTCAGAGCTAGCATCTCGAAAAGATGAACAACCGTCGATTCTGAAGCCCCAGGCATGGGTCTCAGCGCGCGCTCGCCGGCACCCCCGAATCCGCCATGAACTTCACCATCGAGCTCCCCGCCGGGACCACCAACCACGGCGACGACCGACTCATCTGCACCCCCGCGAAATGGAGCGACTTCATCATCTTCTACGCCACCAACTACTTCATCCACGCCGCCACGCTCCCGACCGTCCCCGGCGAGACCAAGCGCGAAATCACCTTTGCCATCCTCAACGCCCTCTTCATCCCAGGTTCCGGCGCTCTGCGCGCCATCCGCCGCCTCATCTTCCACCCAGCCCTGAAATACCGACGAACCCCTCTGGAACGCGCGCTGCTGGCCAGCGCCCTGTGCATGGTCGTCAGCGACGCCTCCATCGACTCGGCCGACGGCGACTTCAACGAGCCCGAATCCTGGGCCAACCAGACCTTCAAACCATACCTCGAGGATGCCATCTGCCCGCCGTCGCGCACCGTTCACGGCGTGTGCTCGCTTCCCCCAACAGGCTACAACCTCTGCGTCGTCCCCCCCGGGGTCCAACTCCGTGCGCTTCCTTCTGCCGAGCATGGAGAAGCCGGAGATTCCACCCGCTTCCAGCCAAGCGGCCAGCACAACGTCGTCAAAGTCATGTTTTCCCTCGCCCAGGCCATCGCGGGCAGCATCACCATCTACAAAGCCCGCGGCGACCAAATCGCCCAGTATGGCTTTGCCGCCTTCGGCCTTAGCGTTGTCCCCTACGTCTTCATGTCTGTCGTCAACATCGTCGCGTCGCTGCTTTCCGCAGAGTATCCAGCCATGTATCTCGTTCGCACTCCCGACATGGCGGCGGCCATCAAGGACGGCGGCCGGTTCGAGGGCCTCGTCGCCGAGCTGGTGCCGGTCGACCCCGAGAGCCCGCGGGCCCGGGCCAGAGGGAGCTTGGTCGTGTTTGCCCCCTTCTCCCGTGATCTCCGTGATTGGATCATCCACGCAGTGTGGCTCGTCCTTGTGGCGGCGCCCATCGCTATTGTTGGCGGGTTATCTGGTTTCCGGCACGGCGAGGCCAGCACAGGGGAGCAGCGCGGTTGGCTTATGGGGTGGCTTGTGCTGGGGTCAGTCTCGGGGCCCTGGGCTGTTTCGGTGCAGCGGGATCTGAAGAACCTGGCCAAACAGCACCCGAAGTATCTGGCATGGGACATCGCAGGGATTCTGATCTTCTGGGTTCCGGCGATCACGGGCATGGTTATAGTTGGGCAGGAGATCAAGGGGTATGGGATTTGTGCCAGGTTCGACGCGGACTAGCTTGGGAGTAGTCGATCGGAAACGCAACTGGAGAGTGAGGCTCACACCGTGATGTCAACGGGCGAGGGGAGACGACAGAGGGGACGCAAGGGTATGACCCTCTTTTGCGGAAGGGTTCTAATTTGTGAGTCGCTATTTCTAGTGGCATGAAGTCACCTCTCATCGCAACAGAGTATCCATCCGGAGCGAACTTGGGCGATATGTTTCTCGATGGCTGCCCGCGCAGCAACGCCGAAATTTGAAGCTGCTGAGTTCCGCTCAACTCGACTCCGCGCCGCATGGCTATGCTTGTTAGGACCAAGTATTTCCACACATGGATGGGAAAAGAAGATGACCAGGAGGCCTTTGGCCTTTGCACTTGGTTGCAGTTTTGGCTGTGGAGAGCGGGTATTGCTCCCACCAACAGGGCCAATATCGCTTGACATGACATCAATTCGTCCAGCCCGCTTGGCTCAGTGGTAGAGCGTGTCACTAGTAATGACAAGGTCATCAGTTCGATTCTGATAGTGGGCAATTGCATTTTATTTTGCCAACTGCACACTCCGAATGTTTTTTTTGCTCACTGTGCACTCTTGTTGCACTTGTCGTCTTTTTGTCATCGTCCTTGGTCGGTTTCTGCACTCAAGCAAGATGATCGTTGAGGAAATGTGACATTGGGGTGCCGAGCAAGCCCCCCCTGGATAAAAAATCGCGCCGTGAACAAGTGGCAGAGACAGCGAAGCTTCTGTCAATTTCTTCGCATCACTGCTCAGTAATTATACTATAAAACCCCCGTTCTGACAACAATGCCTTCCTACCCTAACTTCCTCGACACCGTTTCTCACCAAACCACCTACGCCTCCAGAAACAAGACAGCATGCTTGACAAACAGCTCGGCGTACTGAAACAAGAACCCATGCCCACTCTTGGGATAGATGATGAGCTGCGCGTTCGGCAACCTCTGCTGTAATACCCAACTGTTATACGTCGGCACCATGTAGTCATCCTGTACATCCAAAGGTCAGCTCACATCCACACCCCCACCCACCCCCCCCCCATCCAGAGGAAACTCACATGCCCATTCGCCACCAAAACCGGCACCCCCAACTCCCCCAACCTTTCAAACGACCCCTCCCTCCCCCGCGTCGTCTCCCTCCCCGCCCACGTCCCCACCTGGCTTCCATGCGCCTTCAGCCCCTCCGCCCCATCCACATACCCCTGACTCACCCAAGTCGCGACGTCCTTCCTCCCCTCCATCGCCGCCTCCCGCTCATGTATCCTTACTCACCACGCCTCAGCCGCCGCCTCCCCCTCCTCCGTCCTCGGAAAAAACAACACCTTGAAGGTCTCCAACCCCACGTCCTTCGTCCCCGCCACCTCCGCGACCCTCGCCGCCTCCGGCGCAGCCACCACCCCCTCGCCCGCGCTGGGCGCCGTCCCGGCCAGTATCAGCCTCCGCACGCGGAGGGTGGTACTGTCGGCGTTGAGCGCCACGAGCTGCGCGACCATGCCGCCGAGGCTGAAGCCGAGGACGTCGACGTCGTGGAGGTCGAGGGCGGCGAGGAAGGATAGGGTCTGGTCGGCGGCTTGGGCGACGGTGGTGGCGGCGGGGCCGGTGGAGAGGCCGACGCCGGGGAGGTCGAGGGTGATGAGGGGGCGGTGGGTGGCGAGGAGGTTGATGAGGAGCTGGAGGGGGTTTATGTTAGTTTTTGGCAGAGGCAGAGGTTGGGGGATACACCGAGGGGGGGGAGGGGGGGGGAAAGGGGCGGGAGCTCTTCGGGAGATGGAGTTGGGTGTATCAAGGGATCTAGTACGTACTGGAAAGATGGGTTAGCAAACGGTTCAGTGTAATGGTAAGGATCTGGGTTCAATTGTTCCCCCGGGGAGCCAGGGAGGCCGTGGGAGCTCCCGGAGCTCTCGCCATGTCCTCTGACGAAAGAAATAGGGGCCAATTGGGCATTTCACCTACCTGGATCCAGTTTATCTTGGACACCACGAAAGTGGGTGAGGATTACGAGTGGGGGGAGGGTCGGGGTGGGGGCGGGGCCGAGGCGGCGGTAGGCGATTGTCGAGGGGGGAGAGGAGGGGAGGGGGAGGTAGAGGGTGGGGGCGGTTTGGGCGGTTGTCATTTTGGGGGTATGGTAATGGTGTGAGAGGGGGGAGTTGAGTGTCGGTCGAAACAGTGGAGAGGGGTTTGATGATGATGTTCTTGAGGCTTGAAGTGCTGATGTCTCTGAAACTCCAAGGAGAGATGGAGCTTCATGGCCTTTTATGTCCCTTCCCATCTTGACGGCCTTGTCTCAGCCCAGGAACCGGTCATGCCTGAGTCTTGACGAGAAGGGAAATCTCAGCCTCCCATCCGGGCCAGTCGGCCTACACGAATCCAGTCACGGAGGTGTGGGAGGGGAGGTTCGGCCCCGGGAAGTGCCGATTACTGATCGGGAGCCGCATCTGGGGAAGCCGGCAACCCCGCCAAACGCCGACGTGACTTGCATGCCGAAGTGCGCTGACGGATATTTCCGGGAGAGCGTGGGATGTCGGAGATCAATAAGCAGACGAGCGTAGAGCGTGAGAAGGTGTTACATCTTTCCGTCTAGAAACTGGTCATGGGATGTACAGTTGGTGCCGGAGGAGTCACAACCCCTTGATGACAGACACGATAGCATGTCAATATCCACCCAATGACGAGGTGTGAGAAGGAGCTCAGTAGAGCCCATGTATAGAGGAAAGCATATTGAACCTGCCTAGTCCTGTACACCCTCTCTTCAGCCTTGTCTTTTTATAGTCGGCGCTTCATAGGGTGCCTGGGTGGGGGAACGAAGTGAGCAAGGACGCTCAGGCTTGGGTCTTCACCCCTCGGTGTCTCCAGAAAAGGCAAAAGGACGACCATCAAGTGGGAGCAAGACAGCCTGGGGACCGCAGAAGCCGATCCCGTTGGGGCAGCCAACCGATAACTTCCCATAGTTGCCCCTTTGACTGTCCAGGCTGCGAAGTGTCCAGACGGGAGCGAAGAGACGTAGAGGGAGAGAGCGGACAGTCGGACGTAACGATGTTGATGTCGACAAGTAGACAGCGAGGACGCAGCGAGGTGCCAGGACTGACCACGGAGACAAGGACCGACGGCCTACTCGCGACGTTTTGTGACCTCGACCGAAGCATCTCGCCAGGAAAGCACACCAGGAGGAACCTTTTACTCTAGTCTCGCTCTTACTGCCCCCCAAGGCAAAGCCGCCGCCCCCTTCCATGGATAGCACCTGCCACAACAACCACCAGCCCAACGTCAAGAACTACCTACCCTTCTTCCCCTTCCTCTTCCAATCCCACCGTTTCCCCCAAAGTACCACCCAAAGACCCGCTGTTAGTACCTCCCAATTCTGTGCTGTGGAAACGATCCCCGCTACTAGCCCTCTCAACGGGTTGCGGGAGGGGGTACATCTATCGAAACGGAGCGGTTCATCCTGGGAAGGGGCACCAGGTCGACCACACAGAGGCTGCGAAAAGCGTGGACCATTGCATTTCCTCTCGCCGCGGCGTGATCAAGTTCGTTTGGCGGTGGCCGGGCTGTTGTAAACCGGTGGTTCAGGTTCGGATGTATCCCTCGTAGCATGTCGACAGATCAGACACCGATGCTCACAATAACCTCGCCGGCCTGATGGCCTGTCCCTCCACTGCTGCTCGAAGTTCACATGGACAAGTAGAAAAGAGTGAGCCCCTCCAACGATGTGGGACAGTCACACCGAACAAGCAAAGCGGTCAAATCAACGATCCATTCCATGTACCTGGCTACAAATACACGCGATGTCGGCCCCCGCCCTCCCGGCGCCGACACCCCGACAAGAGCACATCCATTGTTTTCGGCCCCGTCCTTTCCCATCGAGCTGCTGTACATCGGCCGCCCTCTCCACCCATGGGTAAAGAGGCGAGCCGACCAAACACAAAACGCCTAGGCACCCCCCACCACATACACGGCCGTTGAGGCCGTCGAGCGGCTCTCGTTCCTGATATCATCCCCCACCGCCCGAAAAACGAGGCAGAGAACTCCCAGACTGGAAAGTCCCGAGCCACGCTGTGCACCGTCCTGTCCTGCCTTCCCGCACCGACGACCCAAGAAAGTACAAGAAAAAAGTAACGTTACACTAAGAAATGAAAGCAAGGAAAATGGTGGTCAAAAGTGACGTGAGCAACGGCAGATTTTTCTCCTCTTCTCCTTTTTGACCTAGGGACGCAATCGTTGGAAATCTGGACCTTATCGACGAACCGCCGTCGGGCGCAAGGGGCAGAGGCGGCCAACTGTGATGCTATGGGGCCCGCAACGCTGCCCCCAGAATCCGCAAGGCAACTGTCGGGGCTTGGAGGCGGACAAGTTGCCGGAGGAAATCCTTGATAGCCGTTGAGACGGATATTGGCTCAGAGGTGGCATCCCTTTTACGCGGCACCGGCGGTGCTGCTGTGACGGGGGCGCTTGCGGGCGCTGCTGGGGCCGGGGTGCATCTTCTCGTTCTTCTCGCGCTTGGGCTTTTCGTCGAGAACGCGGGCTGTGGAAAGACACGGTTAGCACAGGACCGAAAACAAGAACCGGGGACACGGGCAACATACTGAGCACGTCGTACCCGAACTGGGGAAACTCCAAGCACAGGCTGCGGAACTCCTCCTCAGCCTCGGAGCAGAGCGTGTGGCTGCGGGCGGCCCAGAACGCGGCGACGGGGGTGCGGAGTCGTGTCCTCCTTGGGCGTGAACTCGTACATGTAGCGGGCATAGGCGATCTCGCCCTTGACCGTCGAGCTGACGCAGCGGATCTTGCTCGACGCCAGGCTCTTGAGGTCGGGAAGGCCAAACTTCTCGGTGAGCGTATACACCTTGGCGTGCTTGATGAGCTGGTCGCCCGTCATGTCGACGTCGGGGACCGAGGGGTCCTTCTCGAGCGCGCGCTGGCCGGGCACCTTCTTGGGGAAGTAGTCGCCCGTGTAGAGGAACGCGAGGAAGCAGCCGACGGCGTCAATGTCCTCGCCGGGGAGCTCGATCTGGCGGGGCTATGGGCGGGTTAGCTTGGGGACACGCGTGGACGGCGGGGTGGGCTGTCGACGTACGCTGCCATCATTGGCGAACTCGGCGCATTGCTCGGCGAACCAGGTGCTCTGCGTGAGGAGGGCCTGATGCGCCGCCAGGACGTGCTCGCGGTCGCCGCTTCCGACGAGAAGGGTGACGATGGGGCTCTCGAGGTACTGGAGGTAGCCGATGCGCGGCGGCGCAAACTGGAGCTTGGAGAGCTCAGGTGGTATCACCGGCTGGTCTGTGGGTTTGGTTGGCTCGCCTACCGTGAATTGACCCGCAAGGCCTGCCAAGAAGCCAAGGTGACCGGGTGAGCTTCATGCAAGTGCGACTGCCCCTGGGCCCGAGCTCACAAGGCGGCGGCAGAATCTCTCACCGCCCAAAGGACAAGTCAGTTCGGGTCACTGGTGTGTGGAGTCTGGAGTCAGTCTGGATGGTGGAGGCGGCAGATTCGACTGTCACAAGACACGACACCACGCTGCATGATGGGTTTCCATGTTCAATTATTCGTCCTCAACGACGCTTTGGCAGAGAATATGCTCTCAAGCCACCTGGCACCCATGATACATGTCCGCGTGCGCAAAGAACGCCGCCCTCACCAAAATTCCCCTAAAAATTGCAACCCCATCGGGAGACGCCGTCGCTCCCAGAGGCAAAGCAAGAACCTCAAAACCATCCCCGTCCCCGTTGGACACTCCGTACAACATGCGCAGAATTGAGTCCCCATGGGTCATGACTGGCAAAACCGCCTCGCCGCGGCCCGTGCCTGACAAAAAACTCGAGATCACCTCTCCCAGAACAAAATCAGCGGAGACAGACATCAACGTCGGGTGTCGTCTGTCTCAGAATCGCTCAACCTTGGCAGTCGACCTCCTAGCCCGACCACTTCGTCGAATCCCAGACTCACTGCCCTCGTCCTCGTCCGCTCTGCCCCCACGTCCTCGAGGCTCGTCGGCGGTAGACGAGTCCCTTGTGCCACCCAGACGCTCCTTCCAGTGCTTCCGGCCACGAACCTTGGCCTCCTCTTCCGAAGGGAGGAACCGATGGATGAGTCGGTGATCTGTGATGCGCTCCTCCTTGTCCCGTGGGCCAGATGGCTCCGTCTTGGGCCAGATGTACCCGTACAGCATCGAATGGCGCTCGCAGCGGGGGCAGTTGGCCTTGGTGTAGTATGAATTCCTCTGCACAAACGCCGTCGTGCAGTTGGTGCAATGAATCCAAGCCGTTTCGGGTTCGGAAAGTAGGAGCGGCGTAAGGGTGTAGTCTCCGGGAACTCGCTGGCGTTGCATTGCAACAGGAGAGGAAGCTCTGGTGGTCTTCTTCCCCTTCTTTGCCTTTGGGACGGAGTTGCAATCCGGCGTCACGGGTGGCTGGGTCTGTTCTTGCACCTTGGTTGTGAAGGGCGTCGCGTGGACAACCGCCATGTCCGCTACCGCATCCTGGTCGCTACCTGCCCTCGAAAGTAGTGCTGTTGGTGTAGCCGGCCGTGGTTGGCTTGCGGCAGCATCGAGGACCTGTGGAGTTTCGATGGTGGGGAGAACACTTGCTTCGTCGGATGGAGCCGCAGTGTTCTGCGGAATATCCGCATCGCCAATTTCCTGACCCTTCACTCCCTCACCGTCGTCCTTGGGGGCGGGACCCTTCAATGGCGTGGGCTCTGGCGACAGGATCAGAGCTCCGGGGGTCTCGGCTTCAGGGGAGGTAGCCTCTGTGAGGTTTCCACTGCCAACATCGGATTCGGAGCTGCCGCAAAGTCGAGGCTCAGGGGTCACGCTAGAGCTGGAGCTTTCGAATTGGAGGAGAATCGCGTCTGGGTGGTGTGCCGTCTTTTGTTTCTTGTTGTACGGCGTGATGGGTGGCGTGCCGAGAGTGGCCGGGCCGCGCTTGCGGTTGGTAGCAAGACTGGGAGAATCTGACTGGTCGATGTGGGTGGAGTCAACGGTGGAGGCCCTCTCCCCAAGGTTCTTGTGGCTGCGCTGGCTCTTCAGGACGCGTGGCCGAATGTCCGGTGTGATGGATGGCGTTCGGGAAGCAGACGCAGCTGTGCTGTCGTCGCGTCTTCGCCGTCGCAGGGAGTAGCCCCGTGCAGAGCCTGCAGAGTCCTCGATGCTGATCTTGACCGATGGTCCATCGGCGTTGCTCCAACCATTGACTTGGTTGGTCTCGCAACTCTGGCAGAGGCATTCGCAGTTGTCCTCGCCAAAGTAGTTCTCTCCGTACGTGACCGTGATTTCCTCGCCAACTTCAATGTCCCTGCATGAGATAATCTCGATCCCAGCCTGCCCTCTAGTAACGAGCCGGGCATTTGCGTTGCAGTCATGGTTGGCGAAGCGGGCCGGGCCCATGAACAAGCTAGTTGACTTGCTCCGGCTGCTCACAACAAGACTAAAGTCCTTCTTGCGATATGCCATGTCGGCCTCCTCCTCTGGCGAGATGACGACCTGAATCCCTGCCAGGTGCTTGATCGGTTCATTCCGCTTGATGAAGCGACGTGCTGTGATGCTTGCCTCGGCCGTGACAATCGTGTAGCGGTTGGTGGCATTGACTTCGAAGGGGCAGTCTGGGAGATATATCGACATGTAGCGGCGCAGGTGGCTCTTGAAGTCGTCCTTCTCCTTGGGCGTCTTGAGCGAGTTGAAGTATCGCTTCAATCCATCCGTCGCCAGGAGCTTCTCTTCTGCGACGCTGATATCGGGAGAGGCGATGAGGTGAGTCTGGATGATCTTGGTGATGTCGCCCTCGCGGATGTTGCGCGAGGGGTGGTACGATGTCCGGTTTTTGGGAATCGTCGTCCAGTAGAATGTCTGCCACAGGTGTTAGCAGGTCTATTCTTGTGCGCACTGCGAGCAAAATATCGGCCAAGAACTTACATGGTCGACCAGGGCATCGGTCAGGATGTCATCGTAGCTTGAAAGCTGGCCGAGCGTCAGTCGCTGCCTTTTGGCGGCGGACGCTGGTGCTCGAGGCATGGCGAGGTTGAAAGGTCGAGTTGAACCGTTGAGAATGAAAGAACCCGAGGGGAACTCGAAAGGTATGAGGATGGTCGAGCGGAATAGCTGAGGTCAAAGAATGCAGCCGATGTCTCAGCCAATTGAAGGAGCGGAGGCGCGAGACAGGCGTCGAAGAGGGAGAAAAAGGAGCGGACGAAGGTCGAGGCTGACCCAAGACCCCCAGATAATCCACCGGTCAAAGGCGAGAGAGGGGAGCCAACAGACAAATGTGGCGGGTTGTGGTTTGGTGGTGGTGGTGGTGGTGGTGAGACGAAGAAGGGAGCGAAGGAGCGAATACCGCAGCCGCTCAGCCTTCAGCTGGAACTCGACAATGCGACCGATGGGTCAATGGGTTTTGCTGCAGGGCGAAGGGAGGTCGTTGGTGGTTCCAAATTGGGGCGGTCCAATCGAGTGCTTGTCAGTCAGACCAGCTGTCGTCATAACCGGGTCTGCGACACTCTGGGTATTGGGACCTCGCCGGAAGCTGGAGTCCCCGCTGTGAGGATGGGTGGTGGTGGATCGTTGCGAGAGAGATCGGGTGTACCGTGTGTGATGGACGAATGGCTGGTGCGAATACCGATCGAGGGCGGATAGATTAATTGATGGAAAGGACAGAACTGGGGTTGGAAAAAGTGCACCGGCCCGAAACCTTGTGAGAATGAGCCGACATGCAGCTGTCGTGTCAGGTGCTGCTTGCTGCTGGTGCTGCTGCTGCTGGTCTTGCGTCGAGCGAGGTTCGAAACTCGCATCCGAGGCGCAATGCTCTTCTTGACTTGGTTGTAATTGCCCTTGGCACAGGCCCTCGCGGTTGCCATGGAAATTGGGGGGGTTGGTGGGTCCTGAGAATGCGCTCGATGGCTGATTGGACAGCATCCCATTCGGAGTCCGGACTGGTCTGAGCGGGGGGTACAAAGGTACAACCGAAGCCTGCAAGGGACAGGATGTCAAATCGATAAGGGTGTGATTACGTAACCCCGGCTGGCGCGAACTTTTTTGCAACGACAGCTCCGAGCCAGACGCCGAAGCTCAGAGAGGTCGACCAGGACACCTCGAACTGCGATCCCCTCCGCCACACCTACCCGCTACCGGCACGCTGGGGAATGCCCGGATTGGGCTGGACAAGATGCTTCAACTCAAGGTACAGCGGCCCCTCCGATCGGGCCCCGGGGCAGCTGCTAATGGCAGCAGTCGCTGATCAACTGCATCGACAACTCTGGCGCTGCCATTGTCGAGTGCGTCATGATTGTTGGTCAGAAGAGACATGCCTCCATTGGTATGCTCTGCCCCTACGCATCCCCCTCCGGCTTCCCCCGCTGACGGCCTGGCCCTCGCCTCGACAGGTGACCGGATAGTCTGCGTCGTCCAAAAACAACGGCCTGGCCAGGCGGATGTCATGGGCGCTTCGTCGTCGGGAAACAAGGTCAAGCGTGGAGATATCAGACATGCCGTTATTGTGCGGACAAAATATCAAGTGACGAGGCGGGATGGCAGCGCGGTGCGGTTCGACGACAACGCATGTGTCTTGATCAACAAGGCTGGGGACCCCGTGGGATCCCGTATCAACGGCATCGTCGGGCAAGAGCTGCGGAAAAAGAAATGGAGCAAGATTCTCAGTATGGCGCCGATGCAAGCATAGGTAGGGCTCCGTTCAGAGCGTCGGGCTCGCTCTCGCAGGTTGGTCAGGACAACATCATGGACTGGACAACCGTCATGGCGGCTCCATGAATTGACTCCCAGTGCGAAACATAGAGCATGGACCAATGTTATCAGCTTGTTGTTTTCCGCCTGACTAGGCTACACTTCGCTGCTCTGGGACAGGATTGGCCCTTGAGACTATTGTCATCAATGCAACAAAAACAGTCAAGTTCTCCTCCTGGTTCCATGATCTTCCTCCCTCCCAGCGTCCTTCACTCTCATTTGGTTTCGTATGGAGGTTTCCGAATATGTTTGTTGATGAGCGGATGTTCCACTGGATCTTTTGGCGGCCATAGAAACCCCTCTTCCTTTTGCTCTTTTTCCGCCTCCACCACAGCGGCCGGGAGCTGGACATAGCCCTAAATGCCCTGACCTTGATCTCTGGGCTTATCTGGGAGCTGAAAGATGTTGGAGCAGTCGCAGCAGACGTAGAAGAGTTTCTCCATACATGTTAGCCAAGCGCCCGGGCAAAACCTCTGGCCCAGAGGGGAGCCAACTTACCATGCCTGTCAAGGCGTTTCGCTGCTGTGACTGGAACGAGACGCACTTGGGATGTTCGCAGACAGGGCACGGGACGTCAGACCGTGGGAGCTGCAGACGGGGAATCGGGTTAGCCACGGTTCAGTTCGATGGGAATGGATCGCTGAGCATACCGTGGGATCCGACGTGACATCCTGTGTAACACCGGCCGTCTCGCCAGCAGAGTTGTTCAGGATATTACGGTACACACAGGTGCTGGTCGCGTCCTCGGAGTACTGGCAAGTCCGGCAAACCCACATGAGCTTCCTGCGGGAGACATCTTCCTTTGGGTAGAGCATGTTGCTGCACTCGGGGCAGAACTTGAAGGGGATGGGCTCCAGCTTCTTCTTGGGGAGGCCGGCGCCGGCGTGGGAGGGCGCCGGGGACGACATTGTGCGCGTAAGAATGAGAGGTATTGCTTAAATGAGGATCTGATGTGAGGGGGTAAACGGTTGACGAAATACGATGTTGGCTTGATGGATTGTGTCAGATGCAGCGAAGTTGATGTGCCGACTTGGATACGAGTTGTCGAAGTTGTTGGTGGAGGGTGGACTTTTCGGCGGGGGGCGTCGTGCTTAAATGGTGAGCTGGCGCCTTACTGTGGCGAGTTTGAGAACCGAGTCTGTGCTGTGTGGTGGAAAGTCACCTCGGTTGGGAGGCATCAGGTGAACCTTCGATGTGCAGGAGACGACATGAAGGTGAAGTTGCTGTGAGGCGGTCCGCTTGCAGCAGGGGCTGAGGACGGGCTTCTTTGAGCTGAGGTGCCAAGCCGATTTTGGGTTTTTGGTGGGTCCAAAATCTTGCTCACATAGCACAATCGTATCCCGCCTCCAAATTTGTATGACCCATGGACTGTGTGCTAACAGCCGCTATTCCAACCGTGCTGGTCGCACCCATCCGTCAAAGTCTGGGATTGCATCCATGGAAACCTTACCAGCCAGAGCCAGAGTCAAGACGTCAAATGCATGGGAATGCCCGACCAATGCCACGCGTGGTAATTCTCTCGACACATTCCTATATCGGCACGTCGGGGCTTTCCACTATCAGGTTTGGGTCGTATCAATTTCACTTTGTTCCTTGCCTTCCCGAGCCCTTGGAAAAAGGGATGTTGGAAGATATGTCGGCGGTAGTTAACCATGCCCAAGAAGACTTGTCGAGTCCAGACGAACCGAGTTGCCGACAGACAGCACCTCGACAAGAACCCCCCCCCTACAGAATGCGTCGCCCAGCTTCTTTTTCACAAGCCCGGGCACCAGGAAGCGCACTCTCTGGATTCTGCGCATATACAGTAGAGTGCAGGTTGGCGACCCCTCCCCCACATGACGGGATGGGATCTCGGGCATGATGCACTGGACATGCCGCCTCTCATTTCCTCAAGTCACCAGCAGCATGGCACATACCTATTTTCTGGAATCACTTTCGCGGGTTGTTTCATCTTTTTATTCGGGGAGTGCGAGCCCTGTGACCAACACCCCATGGAATGAAAGGAACGAGAGTGAAGATGGTCTGCTTTTGCTTGCTGGAGGTTGTCATCAGTTCAAGGCTTGAGCTGCAAAAGACAGGAGGAGAGCTGGTCCGTGCCCTGTTGCCGTGCCAAAGACCCTCTTCTCCGACTTCCGAGTCCCGCACTGCCCCGCCCCCCATGATTTCCCCTCCACACCCTCAGCGTCAACAGGCATCCCCCCCCAGAGTTCCATCCACCCGCAGCCAGTGTCCTGCCCTTACATACGGCCCGGATTTCCTTGCACGTCACCTGGCCTTTGCTTCGGCCGCTTCTGCCGACTTCTCCCCGTCGCCTTGGCATTTCTCACCAAAAGCAGCGCCGTCCCGCAAACTTGTTCGAAGAGCCAACGACCCGTCCTTCTTCCCCGTTCCCCGTTCCCCGCTCCGCATCGTCACCCACGCCGTCTTGACGCTGAGAATCCGCCTCCGACACCCATTTCAACGCCGCAACCCGCATCCTCCCTCGATCCACAGCCCCCAGCAGCAACCATGGCCGACGTGAGTGACCCTGCTGCTACTGCTGCCCCTGTCTCATCCCCCTCTCTCGTGCGCCGCGCGACGCAGAGTTGACGTCTTCCTCCTCCTTGGGCACAGCAATCCGATACTGGCCTCCCCCCTGGTTGGGAAGTGCGCCACAGCAACAGCAAGAATCTGCCGTACTACTTCAACGCGGCCGAGAAGAACTCGCGCTGGGAGCCGCCCGCCGGCACCGACACGGAGAAGCTCAAGCTGTACATGGCCAAATACCACACCACCAGCCTTGACGCGCAGCCTGCGCCGCCGGGAAAGATTCGCGCTGCCCACCTACTAGTCAAGCACAACCAGAGCCGAAGGGCATCGAGCTGGAGAGAGGTGAGCCCTCCCCGTTTTCTTGGTGACAGTGGCGGGCACGCAGTGGCGCCAGATCGCGCGACATGTATCCCCTGCTGGGAGACGATAATGGAGCGTCATGGTTTCAGAACAGGCTCTCGAGTTCTCTTTCGTTTTGCAACCCAGCTAACCACAGTGTACTGCCAGGCCGAGATCACCCGCTCCAAGAGCGAAGCAGAAAAGATTATCCGCGACTACGAGGCGCGGATTCACAGAGGAGAGGTCACGCTGGGGGAGCTGGCATTGACCGAGTCAGACTGCAGCAGCGCCAGGAAGCGTGGCGACCTTGGCTACTTTGGGCGGGGAGACATGCAAAAGGAGTTTGAGGACGCATCCTTTGCGCTCAAGCCCGGCCAGATCTCGGGGGTGGTTGACACGGCGAGCGGGTTGCACTTGATCGAACGGTGAGCTGTGGGCATCCACGAGCGATTCCGGAACATGATGTCTAACACTTTCTTCCCAGGATCGAGTAGGAGGCCGGGATGCGGCTTGTTTTTCACCGACATCCAACAGGTGGATATATTTCCTGTCGATGGCCCCCATGACGTGCAAGCACGACGAGGGCGTCAGCGAACGACCAAGATGGCATTTACAGATGAGCTGCAGTGTTACCGATCTTTCATTGAGGAGCGTGGTCTCGCCATCAGGCATTTATAGCAGAAAAGTTGGCGATAGCAACAATGACGTAATCAAGCTCTTTCCAATTTCAAGAACAGTGCCTGTCGCGTGGCATTGTGAAGTGTTGCGCTGACGGCGACTGCATGCCAAGAGACGACGCCTTGTTTACATGGTGTACAGCCCCTGAATGCTACCCAGAAGCTCTGATCATGAGGTTGGACTCACGCCCCTTGAGCGACGGCGATGGACACTACCTTGTAGAGTAGATATTCTCATTGATATGCTTTGGCGCTACAAATGCTATCCACAAAAGCTATCCTCGCCGAGGATGCCATCTTCAACAACCCTCATCCGACTATCCCGGTCTCTCCACCGTCCCAAAGGACATCCCATCCCGCCCAAAAAGAGAAGACCGCCTTGATTGCCCACACGGGAGCCAGTGCTCAACCGTCCATTCTAGAAAAGAGGGACGCGGGAATGCCAGGGGGTATATAACGCCGATCCGATACCAGTGTCCATGTCGTCTGTCCGCCCGCCCACCCGATGCACCAACACCAAATGCAGCCAGCCCACCCATATGTATGCCCCTTTTCCATCCCCGGTCTTTTTCCTGATGCGCCGCTATCCAAAACAAAGTAGACACCCATGTATGCAAATGCTAGATCCCCCTCCTCGTATGCTTTAATGATATGATGCTCCCAAGTCGTCGTTCGTCTCTTCGTACATCCTGTTGTTGTTGTTGTTGTAGTAGTTGCTCAATGTTGTCGTATGTTGTCGTGTATCGTGTGTCGTAAATGCGCCCCCCCTTCCGTGATGTAAATGCTCAAACATGCTCGCTCCTTCTTCTTCTTCTTCTTCCATCATATTATTCCTCCTCATGCTTCTCACGCCACCGCCGCCACAACCCACGTCTGCAGCGGCGGAATGCTCGCAAACACCACCGTCATGATCCCCATCGCCATCATCGACAGCGCCGAGTACGGCGCCGCCTCGCTCTTGACCTCGTACAGGTACGCCGTGCCCATGGCCGCGGCGTTGATGCCAATCGTCACGCCCGACGCGACAGTCCGCGGGGTGCTGTCGACTTTGTCGGTCTCCGACGCGCACTCGGCGAGCACCTGCGCCT
Source organism: Podospora tetraspora (assembly GCA_027943155.1). NCBI lineage: Eukaryota > Fungi > Ascomycota > Sordariomycetes > Sordariales > Podosporaceae > Podospora > Podospora tetraspora. Next base: position 643,801 of record JAQKAE010000007.1, read on the forward strand.
CGAGATCCAACCCCTCGTCATCCGTTCCCTGCAGCGTGACACTGCTCCGCGCGGTAACCGTCACTTCACCCTCGTCGACAGGCGGCGCCGCCGCGCGCGGCAAGCACCGCTCAACCACATTCCTCTCCAACCACCCACCCACCCCAAACCCCAGCCCGACCTGAAACACAATCCCGCTCATCACCACCATCGCCGCATTCAGCCCGACGTCTCCCCGCAGCGCCGCCATCACGGGGCTCCCCAGCGCGAGCGTGACGCTGCGCGCCGCGAACGCGAGGTCTGTCGGCGCCGAGCGCAGCCCCAGGGCGCGCGCGAGCAGCGGGCCGAGCGCGACGTTGCCGGCGGCCAGGACCGACGAGACGAGGAGCACCGTCAGGCCGGCGCGCGAGACGAGTTGCGCGCGGTACTCGTAGAGCTTGAGGCCCCATGAGACGAGGCCGGCGTTGAGGATGGCGAGGGCGATGTCGCCGGCGGCGAGGTAGGTTTGCGTGGTGGGGGTGGTGGTGGTGGGGAAGACGAGGGCGGTGAGGGTGGTGTTGGTTTGGAGGGTGTCGAGGACGGCGCGCAGGGGGCGGCGGGTGGTGGCGGATTCGGCGAAGACGTAGGCGATCATGAGGAGGGAGGTCCAGAGGACGGCGTTGGAGAGGCCGAAGAGGGCGGTGCGCAGCCAGGAGGAGGAGGCGGGGGTCTTTTTGAGGCTGGCTTGGATGGCGAGGGTGGTGAACCAGGTGGCGAAGAGGAGGGAAGTGGAGAGGAAGGCGTCGTGCTGGCCGCGGAAGCGGAGGGGGAGGCCGACGAGGATGGTGAGCATCCAGGAGAGGATGAGCATGGGGTTGCGGATGGCCCAGGCGAGGACGCCGGTTCGGACAGAGGCCTGCTCGGGAAGGGCGGCTTTCGTGGTGAGGGGCTTCTCGGCGGTCTTGGGCTTGTTGTTGTAAGAGGCGGCCTTGATGTCATCCTTGCTGAAGAGGTCGTCCGAGGCGCCGGCTTTCCTCCAGTTCAAGTTCCAGCGTCCCATGAGCGCCTGAAGGGGGAGAGCAAGCGCATATGCGGTGATGGTGTTGATGATGCCGGTGAGGACTGGCGGGCGTTAGCACGAGGAGCCAAGAAAACAAGAGACAAACGCGCGCGCTTACGGAAGCAGGCGATGATCAGGCCGATCGTCTGAGGACTGGCGAGGGGGTTTCGGCAGATCATGACAAAGGGAATGGTGAACCCAATAGACATGTGGCGGTTCAGAAGATCGGCCTGGACAAGCTCGTGTCAAATTCCGCAGACTGCGAAACGTAGACTCGCGATGGGACTTACTGGGGAGCGGAGGTGTTTTTGGTAAAAGGCGTCGAAGGACGGGAAGAGTTGTCCGGCAATAGAGAATACACCAAAGACGATGGCCATGGCGACGATGGAAGATGGAAAGTCGACGTGGGTTTCGTCGAGCAGTCGCTGGATGAGGGTGATGAGGAGCTGAGCCACGCATGTGATGACGACGGCCAGGCCGCCGTTCTTAAGCCGCTGGCACATCTCTCTTTGGAGGGAGCAGGCGCTCCGGGCCCCTTTCGATGGCGCTTGCGGAGATGCGGTGGAAGGACGAGTGGTTGGTGCTAGGGACGCGGCAAAGGTCCGGATCGAAGCTAGAGGAGAAGCCATGGTTGTGGTCGAAGGCAGAGCACCCCCACGGTCGAACGATGCGATCAAGTATCGGGTCGGTGGTTGGAGAAGGGTCGGTGTTCACTGGATAGCCAGACTAAGGGGAGTTTGTTTGTGTCGACGATGCGAACAGCTGCATACATGTATATGTCAGGCAGTGAGACATGGCCTAGAAGGGTGGATGCGAGCAAGCAGGCAAGACGACGACCAAAGCGGGAAGTTAAACTTTTAAGGGTCTGCAAGCCCGCCTCCTCGTGGTGTCTGGGACATGCCTCGACATCCCCGGCGGGAGGGCGTCTCGCGTTTGTACGCCGGGAGCCATGTGGTAGCTTTGTCACGGCACCGGCTCGGCCTGGGCCCTAGGGGGAGTGGCGACTGAAGAGACAGGACCTACAGCCCTCGTCTTTGGCCCACGGGTTCCATGGCGTCCGGGGGGTGGGGAAGGGTTCTTCAGGGGTAGGGGGGATGAGAGGGTGCGAGGGGAGGGGGGGGGGGAAGGAGGGGCGGAGCCCTTGAAACTTGAGGGTCTGGTTGCTGCCATGCTGTGGCAGAGGCGATCCAAACATGACCCCCCAACCCCCAACCCCCCCCCTCCCTCCGGGGGTTCGGGGGGGCTCTGAGCCCATGGATGCCTTGGCCGGCCGCTGGTGGTGCTGGCTGCCCAGTTGCACCGTGGGACCCTCGGGGCCATGCCGAACCAGATCGGGCGAATGAGGGCGACGGGGAAGGGCTTCACAAGCGCGGTGCGTTTGCCCCGTTGGCTTCACAGCATGGCCGCGGGTGATGTAATCGACGACACGTCAACGTGTCGGTGAAGGGCCCTCTGCCTATTTCTGGGGACGGCTCAGTCAGGTCCCTGGACGCATACCCGGCGGGCCGCGAGCGTCAGCGTCTGCAGGTCAGGGTCAAACAGACAGAGAAGCATGAGGGTCGCTGTGCGCACAAAGACCAGGAACCACCCTCAAACGCGAAGCGAGCCGGCGTCGGCGTTTGTGTGTCCACTGCGCCGCTGCTGAGCGCGAGACGGACAAGTGGAGGACGGGGAGCACTAGGCCCGGGAGGTGGGGACAAAAGAACGGGAGCGACGGGAGGCGGACGGGAGGCCGGGATATCCGGAGGATGAGGCTCGCGGACGGGTGGCCCAAGTGCGCCCTCACGGCCCGTGGACGACTCAAATCCCCAGGTCTCTGACTTTTCTGGGAGAGTCTGAGCGGGTGGCTCGCCATGAGATCTGACATCTCGGTTTGTGGCGGCCGGGGACGGTGCCAGGCCCGGGGGGGAGTCGAGACCTTGTGTCACTGTGGCTTCAGCCACAGCCGAAGGGTCCTGTTTTGGTCCAGGTTGGACTGGGCGACGGTATGCAAGGGCGTCGATAAACAAACCCTCCCTCTCTGGCCATGACGGACGGCAAGGCGGGCTTTGTCAGGGAAGGGGGCGGTCTGCGGCCGTACACGTCTCCATAGAAGCACGCCCGAGAGGTGAGAGAAGAAGCGAGGAGTGCTGTCGTCTTCGATGGCCTGGATGAAAGGCCGGGCTCCCTACAGATGGCAGATGCAGAGCATCGATGTCGATGCCCCGTTCAGGGTCCAGATAGAGGAGAACCCCGGCGCCCCCCCTCGATCGGCAGGTGCAGACGGAGCCCTGGGGTGCTGGCAAGCAAGATGAGGAAAAGCAGGTGTCAGATTGACAAGTCGAGCCGGGAGTGGACGTCAGGGGTCGATGTTGGTCCCCTTGCCAAGCCCAGTGCCGTTGCTGGGTCAAGACTCCAGTCCCTCCCTCTGGCGACCCCTAATCGGGCACACCTCTCGCCGCGGCGCAGGTCACCGCAAACAAACACCACACGGTGGACAGCGAGAAAGCGACCAAGATCGACAGCCTGGGGGGGCGGTGGCAGCAGCGGGACGCATCAATGTGGCGGTGGGCATGCCGCCTCCCGTCGCCAAAATAGCGGCTGCTTGCGGCTCGAGCCGGCAGCTGTGAGCTGTGCTAACTGTTTGGAGGCTCTCTCTGCATTTTTGCATCTTGTCTGGTCTCCATGGCCAACACCAGCAGCGGCAGGCAGAGACGGCCTCGCTCCAGGGCATGCTGAGAGCCCGGGTCTGAAACAAACCACACCCAACGGGCGCGGGCCGGATTGGGCTGAAGAGCGAGCAAGGCCGGCCGAACGAGAGGAACGTTCCACGCTCACGTTGCGAACACCGGTTGGCCCTCGGGGGAGCACAGTCGGACCACAGCGCCGCGTTTGTGCTGCCAGGGAGAAGTTAATTCAGACGATCGATCGCTTCGTCGACGAGCCAGCAGCCAGCGAAACACGCAGACCCGGCTACGACGAGGAAGGGGGGAGGATGGAAATGGGGAAGACCGGCACGACGACGACCTCGTAGCCAGGCGACCCTGCCCCCGCCACCCGCATCCCGCACACATCCCGCAGGGCCCGTCTCAAACCCTTGGAGCATGGCGACCTATCCATGGACGAAGGGATCCTCGGATCCATGGCAGCCCTGACCGCCTCGTCGCCGGGCGTCGCCGCCGGGCAGGCCCGGTTCGGTACGCCATTCCGGCTGTCTCTGCTGGGCCCCGGCACCTTGCAGTCACCCGAAAGAGAGAGAGACGAGGGGCCGAGTGGCGGGCGGGCTCCCGGCGTCCTTGCCTTGACGGCGCCCCTTCCTTCAGCCACGGTGCCGGACAGCTGTTGTCTCATACCCTACCTGCATATGTCCCCAAGAGGGACCCCTCGTGGGATCGGGGATATACCCAGAGGGCGACACGGCGGGAAATGGCCGGGCAATATGGTCCGGAGGCCCTGGGGCTGGGCGGCGACCGGGCCCCCTGAAATTGTCCGTCGGCACGTACGGCCTGCCGGCGGTTGTGCCATGATGGAGACACGGCCTGGCTCTCCTCGGCGATCGGGCCCTCGCCAGCGGTCTCCTGGACCAAGGCGGCACGAGGGGAAAGAGGGCGGACAGAAGGAAAGCCTACGTCGTCGATGCGGGAGGGCGCACCGGGCAATCTTACCGGGGCCTCCAAAAAGTACCGCGCGTGCTCCCTCCCCCGGGCCGCACGTATGTGGGTGGTGTACGGGCGATGTCGAGATGGCTCCTCGCTCCATGCTCCGCCGCCTCTACCAACACGAGAGGAGGGGGCGCATGCCAGGATGGCAATGTCGGATTCCCGATTCCCGATATCCGTGTGCCGTTGTCGTTGCCAGTCGACTGCAGCGCGCGTCGGCGTCGACGCAGGTTCGTCTGCGGCCTTGTGGCGCGTCAGGTTGGCTCGGCGGCGAGTGTCGAGTGTCGTGGTCCAAGTAAACTGCTCGGAGGCGTCGAGGGTTGGCGATGGCACACGGCGTGAAGCAGCAGTAACCGCCCGTCGAGATTCGTGGAGGGTTTCCCGGTCCACCGCAGTCGAGATTCCCATGGGCCGTGGGCGACTTGGGGGGAGCTGGGAGGCAGACGGTCGAGGGGGAGCGCATTTACGGACGTAACATGGTGGAGGTTACAGAAATGCCATTACCATTTCCATGGCATGCTGTGGAAGTGCCCGCTGCGCGCTGCCCAGTGCACGGGCTGTCCAGCCAACAGCGGCCGGCAGGCCAGCAGCGGCTCCAGGATCTCTGCAGTGTTGGCCCCTGCTGCTGCCCCGCGACGCGCTGCGCGTTGGGTGTTTTTTTTCTGCCTCGAGACGGGGCAGTGGGGTCGTGCTTCGATGCGGGGGACATGACCACTGAAGAGGAAAGGGATGGCGGGGAAGAGTGACGCTATGGTTCCATCGCCAACACCATCTCGGGCTGTGCCCTGGCACCATCGAATCCAGGCCCTGCTTGACCCGACTGAACCTTCGAAACACCACCACAAAACAGAGACAGAGGCAGGACCCAGAACCACAAACCAGAAACACCAACGCCCCCGATGCCTACACCAAATTGATTGCCTCATGCCCCTCCCCCCACGACCTGCAGGATAAATTAACAGAGGCTGTCAGCACACGCCAGAGCGATGGACGCTGAGACTCTGATTAGGACCCTGCGGGCATATGACGCGTCTGTCGATGCAACGGCGGTGAGGACCGCATTTGATGCATCGCAGCCCGGGCACAGCAGCAGTGCCAGCAGCAGTCTCCGGGACTGGGTGGCTCGACACGTCGGCCCCGACACGCTGCTCTCGGTCGATGAACTGAATCAGTAAGAGGGCCCCTCCCCGCGGATCTCGATGCATCGAAACATCTCCACGGGTCCAGTCCAGCCTCTGATGCTCTCGCCAGGTTCACCGCCCTTGAAAAGGCGGGCGTCGCGGACAAGCTAGCCGCCTCGACCGACCTTGCCGCCGCCCCGTCGTTCGCCGACCAGGACATCAGAGACGCCGTCGACGAGCTGAAACGCTCCACTGAGACCATCGCGAGGCAGACGGAGTCGTTGCGGCAGCAGCACGATGCCCTGGACAGGCTCGTCCAGGGCAGCCGGCGCGACAAGGAAGCCCGCGCGAGCCTCGAGGCCCAGCACCTCTACCGGTGGGAGGAGGGGCGCAAGTCGGTCGCCCTCGCGGTAGGTGGCTCGCAGCGATCCCCTGCAGATCGAGAATCAGGGTCCTGACTGATCCTGGCCCCGCCGTCCCAGGTCCAAGAGCTGTCTCAGCGCCTGGATTCCAGAATCGTCGAGCTCGAGCAGCAGGGCGGCGCCGGGAGAAGCCATTCCCAGCAGACAACCGACGCCCTGTTCCGCTCCGACGACAAGCTGCTGTCAAGCCTCGAGAAGCTGGGCTGGGAGCTGCAAACCGAGGACCCGGCGGAGCAAGACAATGTCGTCATGCTGCGTGAGACATGCGCCAGGTCAGACGCCTCGCTCTCTCCCCCGTCCTGGGCCGACCAGGTCCCAAAACCAAGAGACTAATAAAGACGGGCCTAGGCTGATCAAGTTTACCGTCGAGGGTCTCCGCGCCAGACTCGATCGCTTATACCTCGAGTCCCTCGACTCATCGACACGATCGGGTGCCACCAGGCGCCTTGCCGCCGATGAGGTTTCCGCGCTCCAAGAAGAGCTCGAGTCGCTGTATGCCGAAATCCTGCCCGTTGCTCAAATGTCCGTCGAGCAGCAGTTCCTCGAGCCTGCCCTCCAGGATCTGGCCGCGAAGCACGGCCAAGGCCTGTCCAAATCCGAGGCCGCCATCAGATATGTAGGTCGAGGTCCCTGTGATATCATGCTGCGTTTCTGACCAGGCACAGATGCACGACTGTCTTGACTACCTGCTGGACCACGCATCGGAGCTCTCGCAGCGCGTCGACGCCTTTCAGGGGTACCAGGCCGCGGCCTCCGCTCTGGTCGAGGTGGCCAAGTCCGAGTTGGACACCAAGGTCGACCTTCCGCCGGCCAAGCAGGATCGCTCGACGACTATGACGGCATCCCCGATGCGTCGCCCGATCCCTGGTGGGCATGGCGGCGCCGTGACGCCACTCCGATCCCGACAACCGCTTGGACGGAGACGTTCCTCCGGGTTTGGGTTCGGGAACGACGCACCTCTTGAAGAAATTCTCCGAAATCTGGCCATCAACCTTGCTCCCGATGACAACGTCCCGCTTGGGGCCGAGGCGCAGGTCAAGGTGCTGGACTCGACATTGCACGAACGCCGAGAGAAGATGGAGGATGTTGCGAGAAACGTCCAGGAATCGTTCGAGTCCACGGCCACCAAACACATCGCCGACTCGAAGCTTGCGATCCAGCTGGTGCGCGACTCGGTCATGGCCGAGAGCCCCTTCGGCCAGGTTCGGCTGGTGGATCCGGAAATTGAGGGGCTGGTTGCGGTGCTGGCCGAAGAGATGGAGACTGTCAATGGGAAACTTGCGACAGTCGAAGGGGAGATTGTGAAGCTGAGGGGGAAGAGCGCAAAGCGGGATGAACTTGTCAGCAGATGGGCCCCTTGATGGTTGATGTCAGTCGCCATGTTGACGTTTCTACTGCGTTGGCTCTAGCAAGTTGGTAACCAAGCATTCAAATTGCACTCGACATGGATCGACCATCTCCAACACCACCGCCTCCTCCCACCCCCCAGAAGCCCAAGCCTGTATCTCCACATATCAACCCAGCCCTCACACAGCCCACAGTCTCTCAAATCATCAACACCCCCAACCCAACCACCGCCGCCACCCCCCACACCCCCACTGCCACCCTCCCCGCCGCCGACATCTTCAAGCTCGGCGGCCCCACAATCTCAAACTCCTTGGTCGTAATCGCTGACCCAGACGTCGTGTTGCTCGCATGAAACTTGAGCTTGAACTCATTCACCTTGCCCCTCGCCACGGTAACATTATCCTCGACCAGGGTGCCCACGATGCTGGAGGGGTCCCACACGAACTTGCGGTCGCTGCCCGGCGCGTTGGTGTGGTTCGCCGCGATCTGGTAGCTGAAGCCGAGGCTCTTGATGGTGTACCAGATGTCGATCTCGGCCTCGCGCTGCTCGGGCGCCGTGGGCGTGATGGTCCAGGCGATGGTCACGGGGCGGGAGAGGTCGACGGGAGCGGAGAGGTCCGGGGAGGAGAGGGTGACTTGTTGGGCGAGGGTGATGGGGAGGAGGAGGAGGGTGGTGAAGGGGAGGAGATGCATCTTGTCTGGTGGAGGGGGGAGTGCTGGTCGAGATTTTATTTTGGGGCGTGGAAAGATTGGACGTTGGATGTGACGCGCGCCTGATGAGCGGCAATACGGTCGCTTTATACGTGATTATCAGCAAATATGTGTCGCGTCACACAGAGGGATTCAGGGACCTCGCCGAGGCCTTGGCGGCGTAGGTTGGCGGCGTTGACGTCTTGTGTGGGTGGCTCTGCCCCGTTGGTCTCTTTTATCCGAAAGTGTAAATGCTACCCTGACGCCTAAATCATTCGAGGTTCTGGAATGATGCCGACGGCAATTTACTTGCATTGAGTCCATAAGAACACTAGGTACGATGCTGTACTTTCAGCCAATGACTGGAGATTTGCGTAAACTCCATGTCCTGGAAAATCTCAAGTGTTTGGAACTAATCCATTTGGCAGAGTTACCAGCATTCAAACTTGGAGCAGGCAGAGAACCTCCTGTTTGAAGATGGGCTGGAAAAAAAAAGGTTTCGATCATGGACAAACAAACTGACCAAAGAAATGTCTGCATTTTGTCGTCGACAAACCACCAATCACTGGATCTGTCAGGCCAACGGATCATGGCGTGGATGCCTTGGGTGTTGGGCATGGACGTGTAGATTGTCGGCAGGCTCTGGATCCCGCTCCCCTCGGCGTCCTTCTCAGCTTCTCCGCGCGCATCAAGTTGAGAGGTAGCCCCAAGCATCATGGATCCCATCGCCATCACCACTGCCACACCGGCCGTCGTCGCTCACTGCGCCAAGGGCCTGGACACAATCCACAAGTATTGCAGCGCGGCCCAGCAGGCCGAGCTCAACATCCGGTTGCTGGCAGATGAATGCACCACGATCCAGACGGCCGTCGCCAATTGCCGCATCCTCTCTCGGACCCCGAATGGCCTCCCTTCTTCGCTTGCCGACTACGAGGATGTGCGCATTGCCCTCAAGAACTGCGAGCGAACCTTTGACGTCCTCGCCGAGAAGCTCGAGCCCATCCTCGCTCTTGTCGACGGAGGGGCGGCGGCCGAGAAGCTGGGCACAATGCCCATTCGTGCGCGCATCTCGGCCGTCTGGAACCGAGACGAGATCGACTTTCTCCGCCAGCGACTGCAGGGTCAGGCCACGGCTCTGGACCTTCTCGTCGGTGTTCTGCAGTACAACATGTCCAGCCAGGGTAGCGACAAGCTGGACGCCGCCCTGGAGATCCTCCGATCGGCCGAGTGGAAGCAGCATCTGCGCCGGAGCACTAGATATGCCGACACGATTGTCTCGGCATTCGACAGAGCGTCAAGCCTTGTCGGCCGGTCCTCAACACAGCCCGGCGGGACGAACGGGTCGATTCTGGGCGACGAACCCTTTTCCTTTGACGATGAAACTGTCAACGCAAAGGCCTACCGCAGCGCCATGGCTCGGCAATCGAGAAACATTGCTGCTGCCACCGCCGCCGCCGCCGAGGCGACTGGTTCCCCGTCGAGCTCGCCCAAGAAAGCCGTGACATCAACGTTGGCCGAGAGGGTCTCATCGCCATCGGAGGGGAATTCTCGCGTCGTCGAGGAAAGTGTCGACGAGATGGGTCAAAGCAACGCCATACCGCTGGAACGACTCCTTCGACCTAGATCGAGATGCAGTCGTCCTTCTCTATGCACTGTGCGACAAGCCCCGGCCCCGGACGAGCTTCGACATCCAGGTCGGCTTTTACGAAGGTAAAATGCCAGTCATCTATTCGATGCGCGACAGGAGAGAAGCATTTCGACTCCAGAGGCTCTCGACGGGATGTCGTGTCATTGAATACTTCACAGTGCCGGACTGTACTATGATCCACAGAGGCGCTCTTGGCGTCTTTTGGAAGGCCAACTTTTTGAGTGGACCGGGGGAGCTCCAGTTTTGGGAATCACCAGATCCAGGCGAGCCTCTGTCGGTTTCTGGCTCGTCAACGGGGGGGCCGTCCTCTTCCGGCGATGACACGAGCCGACGCAAGAATAACACCGGTTTGGACAACCGAAGGAAGCTTCCGAAAGCGACCCTGGTCATTCTTCTCCGCAGCCGCGGCAGCCGGCGTGATCTGGTGAGAGTTGATAGCACGCATACCCCGGCCCTCTTTCAAGCTGCTTCAAGATTGTCGTCTCACCACTCCCATAGTCACCGACCTCGAGTGCGTAAGAGAAGGAAGACTGGAGAAGGCCCTGCACCTCATTCAGCCGAATTCTTCGACGTTTCCCGCCATCAACCTGTCTGTTGCCGAATCAGACTCTCTCTCCAAATGGGATGTTGGCGCCATGGTGCAGGGCAGCGGACACGCAGGCGCGGAGAAGCTCAAATGCTCAAGCATCTTCATCACCTTTTGGAACACAGCGACCATGGAGATCTTTCAGAAACGCCTTGCTACCTTCAGTTCCACTTCAGTTGGCACGTGAAGGAGCTGATCGAAAAAATGACGGTGCGCCGCGAAATGGACACTGGAAGACTTCCCACGACGCTACTGGATTCTCAACCAAGAACTTTGACGCCGGCCTCCCCGAACCCCCCGTCATCTCAGGTCTCCGCTTAACCACCACGGACGAGGAGTGGAGAGAGGTCGAGGTTGATAAGCAGACGAGGGAACTGGACGCGTCTCCTCTCCCTAGTTTTTTTACGAGATGCCCTCAGGGGGTGATGGGAGCCCTCCGGCCGCCCGGGATAGGGAACTAGCCAGCCCGTCACAGTCGTAGAGCGAGCCGCTGAGGGCATAGTTTGGTGAGACGGTGGGGGCCGGCACAACTCCCACCGCTACCTCACCGACGGGTGCAGGCGGCAGGGAACCACCGCCGGTCAGGTGGCCGCCACAGCCCCAACCGGCATGCCCCCCGGACCGGTTTCACAGTTATCAAGCCACCAACATAGTTGATCATTGCGTATGCCCTGTATGTGGCATATTTGTTCGACTAAATGACCATCTATGGCGCACTTGCCGGTACCACTGGAAGTCCACTCTCGCTCGGCGGCTCACTCTCGCTCGGCAGCTGGCCCTCTGGCTCCGCGACCACACGCCTGTCCATCCTCTTGCGCCACGGCCGGTACACAAGAACCGAAACGAGGCCAACCACGACAAACAGGCCGCAGATGCTGCCTCCGATGATGTCAAAGTGGTCGCCAATGGCGCTGACGCCATCCCAGAAACCGCCCTCTGGCTCGGCCACGTTTTGCACCAACGACAGCAGCTGGATGATGCCGATGAAGGCCGAGACGAAGACGGTGATGCCCGTCAGAACGATGGAGTAGTAGAGGATGGCCACAGCGTCTCGAGAGAAGGCCTTGTTCGTGTACAGCGCCATCATGAGAGCCCCGTCCATGGTGTCAATCAGGCACTATCGGAAAGGGTTAGCAAGTTCCGAGAAAGGGGAGGAAAGGCAGAGCGAGAGAGCAACCCACCATGCCGGCTAGAGAGTGTCAGTAAACGCCCAAAAGGAAGTGAAAGGGACAGCAACTCACCCGTAAACAGAATGGGAAACACCATGATCAACCACATGCTCGTGCCCTCCACCGCGTGAACACTCGCAATCCCCAAAATGGCAATCTCCGAACTTGTATCAAACCCCAACCCAAACACCATGCCCAGCGGAAACATCTTCCACGGCCGATCCACAACCTTGAACAGCTTCCGAAACACCCTCGACAAAAAGCCCGCCCCCTCCAACTTGACCTGCGCCCCCGTCCCATCTACGCCCCCTCCCTCCCCCCCCTCCTCGTCCCCCCTCGCCGCCAACCCCCTCGCGACCCTCTGCTCCCCCAACACCTCCCTCAGCCTCCTCACCAACCGCCACAACACCCACCCATTCCCCGCACACAGCAGCAGCAAAAACCCCGCCGACACGCCCGTCCCAATAATCCCCCCCACCCGCTGAAAGTCGTCAAACCGCTCCCTCAGCGCCCCCGACGTCGCCGCCACCACCACGCACGTCACAATCACAATCGTGCTGTGCCCCAGGCTGAAGAAGGTGCCGACCGCCACCGGCCGCTGCCCCGACGCGATCAGCCGCCGCGTCATGAGGTCGATGGCGCTGATGTGGTCGGCGTCGAGCGCGTGCCGGAGCCCGAGCGTGTAGGAGAGCACGGCGGGCGAGATGAGCTTGGGGTAGAAGTGCAGGATGACGGCGGCGGCGGACCAGAGGAGGGCGTTGATGGCTATGAGGAGGGCGATGAGGAGGATAGCGGGGCGGGGGAGGGCGGCGATGGCGGGGGGGAGGGGGAAGGGGAGGGGGGGGAGTTTGAAGCGGGGCATTTTTGTTGTTTTTCGTTTTGATGTTTTGGGGGTGTGGTGGGGGTGGTGAGGATGGTGAAGTTGGAGTTGGGAGTGGGAAAGATGGGTGAAGAGGGGGATGGGAGGTTCTTATTGCCGTGGGGAGGGAGACTGGATTCCGAAGTCGCACATGGCAGGTCCTCTGGACGTTGAGTGATTTTGGGGTCGAGTCAGGGAAGGCAGGACCGCCGAGCCAGTGCCATGGACTCCAGACCGCCGCAACGTTGCAGTGCAGGGTCAATATTGTCGTGGGATATCCACTGACGGGAGCTTGGGTGAAAACCGGGAACCCTTGGCCGGGAGGATGGTCGAGGGCGGACGGGGAACTCCGTCTGTGGTCGGATCTCGGGTTCGGCCTTGGCTCCGGAATGGTGGGGGAGAGGGGGACGTGAGGGGTTGATTGAGAGGTGCCAAGAGAACCTTATCAGCGGTGTTGTTGGAGGTGTTTGTCATTTGATGGATTAGTAAAGGCCCGGCGTTGGGGTGGATCACCATCAAGGTTCTCGTCCCATTGAGGGGAGAAGGGGGAATGCCCAGGTCGGGCCAAGAAAAGGGGGTTGTTTACATGGCAAGGGGTTCAGGTACAGCTTGGCAACGGCAGTATGGACTTGAAACGAAGGTCAAATCTTGCCTTCTCCATGGTATTGCCTTCCAAGTATCGAGTGGAGATCCGAACTGTACCTTACATCACCTGGAACGTCCGGGTATCAACAACCAAGCCAGAAACGAAACGGGAAACTGCCATCCCGCCATCCCGACCCCCAGATAGGCCTTGACAAACCACCACGACGTTCCCCAGAACCAGAGAATGACCCAGACATAGCCGACCAACCGACAAGCCGCCACGATGAAGACGTCTTTGTTTCTCCTCCCAAACGCCCGGATTCCTCCCAGGACACCAAGTGGAACAGCCGCGACACTCTCATCCGTCGGAGAGTCTGCCACCAGCACCGGCGGCTTTCCCTGCGCATCAACATGTCCTTCAGGCTTCGGCTTCCACACATATCTCGCAAACAAGGCCATCACCCCCAGCTCAGCCATGGTCCCGATCGGCTGCATCAAGAAGAAGATGCACATGTCTGAGACGAGGGTGCGGAACGGATACCATCCCGGACTCAGCGGCGCGAGACTGAGTATGTGGAAGAAGGCACTGATCGAAAACGCCGTGACCAGGTGAACAAAGTACGCGGCCGTCGACCCCCTCGGGATGCTCAGCACCTCGTTGATGCGTCGGCTGAATCCCAAACACGGCTACCACCTCGTCAGCACAAATCCCCCCATCCCATTCCCAGACCATGGGTGGTTGCATACCTGCCTCAGATACTGATGCCAAAACCCGCCCCAAACCCTCCCCACCGTCCAACACCCCGTCACATCCCCAAACAACCCCGGCCAATCCTCGGCCTCATTAATCCCCAACCCCACGCCCAACGCCGTCCCAATCTCAAACTGCATCGTCATCCCAAACCACGGAATCCCCAACATCATCAACTCCGCAAACCCCACGTCCCCCAGCGTCCTCCACTCCCACCGCCACCCGTCCGGGATCCTCCCCTCCCCCGTCGCCTTCTGCGTCGCCAAAATCAACCCGTCCCACACCAACCAGCACCTCGCCGCCCGTCCCAGCGCGCGCACCACGAACCGTCCCCTGGACTCCCCCGTCCGTCTCCTCTCCTGCCGGATGGCCTCGCGCTTGGCGTTGATCCCCCTCCCCCCGAAATTCCACCCCACACCCCTGGGGGTCGTCATCAGGTTTATCGCCCACCGCACCTTTTCCCACGACCATTCCTTCGGCGGGTCTGGCCGCCCCCCGTCGGGTAGCGTCTCGTCAACGCGGAAGAAATCCCCCTCGGGCGTCTGCATCACCACCCGCTGCAGCACAGGGAGCACAAAGAGCCAGGTACTCGCCAGGCCGTAGCGGAAGGCGCGGTCGGAGCCGTGGTCGGGGGCGTTGGAGGGCCAGGGGGAGACGGTGCAGCGCCATTGGAGGAGGGCGAGGGCGAGGAGGAAGACGGGGGCGCGGAGGCGCGAGGGCGGGGGGAGGTAGGCCGTGAAGAGGAGGAGGGGGAGGAGGATGTGCGGGGCTATGGCGAGGGCGACGGGGAGGGGGGATGTTGGGACCGGGAGGATGGGGTCGGTGGGGATGGGGGGCATGGATTGGGGGAGTGGTTTTTGGGTGGTGAGTTCGAGGTGTTGAAGGATGGACTTGATGGAGTCCATGTTGTGAATTGTGTAGGGTGGTAACGTAGTAATTTTTGAAAGTCTTGGTACTTGGAGTGGAGACGAAAAGGAAGGATTGGAAAGAGGGTGCAAGTCTTTTTACGCTTTTTGGCGGACGAATGGATGGTTGAAGGGGAGAAAAGGTGACGTGGTGGGTATCACACCATCGCGAGGTGGTGTTGGTGGTGTTTTGGGGGGGGGGAATCACCGGATGTGGCCGGATTGGGAGAATGGGGTGATTCCGCAACCAACTCCCGTTCAAGACAGCAGAACTTTGCAATTGGAGTTGAATCACCGAAATATGAGCGAGAGGCAATTGGCAACATGTGACAACGCGCGTCTCTCCGATGCCGCCAATTGCTCTTGCTCTCTGCTATGTCAACACCATCCCTCAACACTCAACCCAACTCTACACCCCCCCACACAGAAAACCTCCCGCCTACCACTTCCACGACGCAAACAGAAAATAATGACAAATATAAAGATTATACACATTCAACACAATCAGCGGCACCGTATGAAACCACGGAAACCCGCCCACCAACCTATACGTGACGGCCGCCACCATCCCGCCCAGCGCGACAATCGTCCACGCCCAGCACAGCAGCCGCATGTTGCGGTACTTGTTGCTCTTGTGCGCCTTCTTGTCGCCCGACGCCGCCCACAGCAGCTCGATGCCAAACAGCCGGTCCTTGATGGCCGTCAGGTACGCGTACGACTGCACCACCATGACGTGCTGGACGTTGAACCCGTACGTCGCCCGCGACCAGTACCGGAACACGATGCCGCCGTAGATGATGGACGGGATCGCGAACGCGAGGTTGTAGTACTTGAACCACTCGGGGCGCAGCACCAGGAGGAGGGTCCCGGGGATGGGCGAGATGAAGATGCCGAGGGAGACGGCCGAGTAGTAGAGCAGGCCTGGGGGAGGTTAGGTCCGTTGCGGTGACAGCAGAGCAAAAAAAAAACCCCCATACCGCAGAGATAACAGATCTTTTGCATCAGCGTCAGCCGCGACGTCCAAAAGTGAGTCGTTGTCAACAGCGTCGTGCTGCCCCTGGCCCAGCGCATCTGCTGCGAAAAGAACGAGCGCGGCGTATTTGGGCAGATGCCCGTCGCCAGACACAGCGGCACGTACTTGACCGTCCACCCGCGGTCCGTCGCGTCAAACCTGTCTCGACAGTCAGCCCGGACACATCCACGTCCACAACACCACACCTCACGACCTACCCGGTGTGCACATCCTCCGAGAACCCAATCTCCGCCGTCCCGCCCACCGCCTCCAGCGCCGCCCGCCTATACACGGCATTGCTCCCCACGCAAATCGACGCCCCCCACTTATTCCTATTCACCTGCACGACGCGGTAAAACAGCTCCTGCGTCGCGCCCGCGCCCTGCTCGACCCACGTCTGCTCGGGCGTCACGCGGAAGAACTGCGGCGACTGAACAATCGCCGTGCCCTCGTCGGCCATGTGCTCGACGACGAGCTCGCGAAGGAAATCCGGGCGCGGGCAAAAGTCGGCGTCAAATATGGCGAAAAAGTCGCCGTCGGTGCGGGCAAACGCCCAGCGCAGGTTGCCGGCCTTGCGCAGGCGCGGGCGGTCGTCGCGCACGAGGTAGGCAAAGCCGTAGCGCGCGGCGAGGTCGCGGACCGCAGGTTGGTTGCCGTCGTCGAGGACGTGGATCTTGAGGCGGTGGGCGGGCCAGTCGAGGCGGGTGATGTGGCGGTAGGTGTTTTCGAGGATTTCGAGGGGCTCCGAGCAGCAGGGGAGGTAGACGTCGACGGAGGGGGCGGTGTCGTCGGTGATGGGGTGGGATTCGACGATGGCGAGGTGGGAGGCGTAGTCCCAGTCGCGGCCGATGACGCCGACGAGGTACGAGATGATGAGGTAGATGTTGAGGAAGCCGACGAAGACGCCGTACCACGCAAAGATGGGGGCGCACACGGCAAAAAGCCACATGCCCGCCGACAGGGTCAAGAAGGAAAAGAGGCCAAAGATGTACAGTGGGATGCGGTTGGTCGTGATGTAACGTAGCTTTTCCTCATCAGTCGGTCCGGTGGGAAGAACCAGCGAGGGCTCCTCGGCCGGGCAGTACGTTCTGCGAAAGGCATCACGGCATCGACGGAACAGTCCCTTGCGTTCCCCGGCTGCGGTGGCGGCCTTTTCCGGGCTCAGAGGGGACGGGCCAGGGGGTAACGACAGACGGATATCGACATTTCTCTCCGAGCCAAAGACACTCTCCTTTTCGTTAAAGATTTCTTCCCAGGGTGGGGCCGGTGTCTGAGGCCGTCAGTACCAAAGCCGGAAGGAGATGTGCCGACGCCACTCACAATCAGATCCTCCGCCTGCACCTCATCTGGAAGTAGTGCCCTGGGTGGGATGGTGATGGGTGAGGGCGAAATCTCCTGGACGGCGTCATAGTACCTCGAGGCAACAGCCGCCTCGCCAACACTGATGGTGGATATCCTGACAGATGTCCTGGCCGATGCATCATAGGATGAGTCCGACGGGTCCGCAAAGGGATCACTCAAGGAGGAGTGAACACTTTGAGAACCTGAAGCCTCCGGCCCATCCCCCAAATGAGCCTGCGCCATGGCGAGGAGCTAAACGAATGTGATGAGTTGGACAGCGGAAAGTCCGAAAACTGCCAAAAGAAGGATTCTTTCCAATCGCCGTAGTGTCTGAGCTGAAGCTGTCATATATAAGAGCAGCTGCCATTCGGAACTGGACCCATGGAGAGCCAAGCAACGACTCCAGGTTGCATGCTGAGTCCCGTCCTTGCGCCGGCTGAAGGAATGAACACGAGAAGACATAACTCCTCTTGATCTAAAATGGGGATATCCGATGCCCAAAGCCCAAAGCAAGATACCAAGCTGGGCGAGTGACAAGTCTCCGAGTCCCGAGAGGATACGCCTCCACGTGCGTGTCGAGATCCTCGAGCCGGGGGTCATGTCTTCGGAGACGCGCAGGTCGGTCTGGGATCAGGGGCTGAACCACAAAAAGAAAAAGGTGTTGGGCATCCCGCGTGGGAAAAGAGAAACGGCCATGCAGGTACCCTGGCGAGCAGCCGGGCCCGACGCAGAGACACGCACAGCTCGGTCGTCTGATTAGAGGGCGTATAGCGCTGCGGCAAGAATTCCGAGGATCGACATGCGGGAAAGAACTTGGTGGTGAGTCGCAGCCGCTAGGGAACAGGAAATCGGAAGCTGTCCCACCTCGATCGTTGGCGCGGTGCCGGTACGCAGACGGATGTCAAAGCCCGAGGCCGAAAATGTGACGTTCTCTGGCGAATGGAACGCTTCTGAGCCAAACTCGACGACCCCTATGTAGGAGGAGGGAGAGATCAGCCCACTGCGCCAGAGAGGCTGCAACAGCGCAGACATGTCTGCAGAGAAGCCAATGTCGTTGGTCGTGGCAACCCAGGTGAAGACGTTGGTCCCTCGCTGGTTTGTCCCTCTGTAAAGGAGGCTGGGGAGGGTCACTGCAGTTAGCGGACGCACGGCATCACGCTGCACCCCGTAAACAATGGGACAACTTGCAACTCGACATCGCCAAGCATCTGCCTGGCGCAGCTGCTGTCGGGGGTGAATCCCAGGGGCCGGGCTGCACCGAACCTCCCAATCCAGACCATGATCTCGGTCTCTGCCGTGGTGGCGTATCCCGCCAGTGCCGGGTCTCGATCGGCAAACATGTCAAATGCCACGTTGGCCGTGACGCCCATGCTCGCTAAGCCGGATGTGTCAACCTTGGAGGCTTGAACGGGCTTCCAGCCGGGTCCCATCGACCACCGAGCCGACAGGTGAAGTGCCGAGATGTTGGCCATGGCGACGGGGAGGGCAGGAGCTGCGAGCTTGACATGAGGATACGAATGAACAGACTGGGGATCCTGGGTCCACGCCCATGTGGCTTCGAATGCCGGTGGCGAGTCTTGCACCTGCAGGCCAGGCTGGTCAGAAACAACGGGAGTCGGCGTGTAACGACGGGGGAGCCAGTCACCTACCGTAATGCACTGGAAGCCGCGTCCGTCAGGGTTCCATGCGTTGGCGTTGACTATGCCAAGGTCAGTCGGTGGACGCGTGGGGGAAAGCTGCCGTCGTGGGCAGCACTCCGTACATGTCATGTTTTCAGAGCTCGTATAGCTTCTTTGGTCGCAAACTGTCGTATCGTATGCGGTCGCGGCCTGTCGTACCCAAAACGCAAAGAGAGAGACTCGCGTTGTGAGGAACATGACGAAGATCTTGAGTTGCTGAAGCACTCTTGAAGAGCGGGGCTGGTGGTTGTCGTGACGCCCTGTTGTTCCTGGTTATAAATCGGCACTCTCTTCCCCTCGATCCTCAAGGCCGGAGGTGAGACAGGCTTGGATCAAGCCGCCGCCGACGCACCCTTGCGATGACAGCAACCCAGTAGCGACCCTGACTGTCCAGAACAGAAGATGCGGGGCGGACAAGGCTGGGGATTGACCTTGCAGGGTTGTCTGTGGAAGAAAGCAAGCAATGCCACGTACGTCTCAGCTGCATCCAGTTGTCAACGAATTGCGGACTGTCGATAGGAGCTCGAGGTGGATTGACAAAGCATTGCCGGGGATGGTGGAAATCATGCGATGCAGGGGCAACAGAGGAAACGCAGGCGGACTCCCGAAGGTGAACCGAAGAGGCGATCGGCCGCGTTGTTGACGACCCTTTGCTGCTCATGTCAAGGGGGAGGTGTCAAGATTCGGGTTGCTGTCGGGGGTTGAGAGCCTTATCTGCACTCGACAGCATGTTGGCCAGATGATCGATCCTTCAATTTCGCCCGAGGCCCATTCAGCCTCGAGATTGGCGTGTTGGTCATGCTGCAAGTTCCTTCCCCGGTCCCCAGGCCTTCGCGTGAGATCTCGTGTTAACGGCTCCCTCTTCGTTCCCCGTCTCTGGGAATGGAGGTACGACCTTGCCGGCTCGGGTTTTTCTAACCTCCCAGGACCGGAGAGAGCAGCAACGGAATGCCTACGGGGCTGGCCCGGGCCATTGCAGGCGGTCGCAGGGTCAAGACCCTGAGATGGTGGCACTTGTACTCGAGGCGGGGTCGTACAGCCAGAGGTGGGGATTTCCACCCGAAGCTGCTGCACATGGACGGGCGGGCGTCTTGGTGCCCATCTGCCACCCGGTGGTGAGAGAGAAAGTACCGGAGTGGTTGTGGGAACGATAAGTTGCAAACCGAGCCGGACGTTATCTCGTTCTGGTCGGGCGATCTTCAGAAACGGGTGGCGGGAGCTGCGAACTGTCGTCAGACAAGGACGAGGAGCTTCGTGGGTGGACATAAACACTGCCAAGACCTCGTGCTTCGCAAGACCATCTTCATGGTATCCAAGGCCCCGCTTCCAGGTCGCTGATGTATATGAATAGGGGTTCTGGTCTTGGCCAGAGTCTGACGCGATGACCTGGTCTTGGGTTGTCGAACCATTTTCCGACCGCTTTTGGAATAAATCTTTACAGAAGCTTCGCCGCCAGAGTGTCGTCGCACAGCAAGTCAGACGAGATGAGTCTCCCTCGATCAGATGCCAAAGCGCCGCTGCCGTCCTTCAGCTTTCTCGACAAACATCTTGTGCGATCTCCTCCGAGCTCCCAGTCGGTGGCGTCCTCCGCTGCCAGCCCTGGGACGGCGTCACCTGATGTCTGGACAGCGAGTTCCTGGACTCGTGGAACCCCAGATACCTCGCCGCCGAGCTCCGGCAGCGGCTCCCCTGATCTCAAGCCTAGCCAGCAGCTCAACGATGCTGGACCGCTTTGCATGAAAGCATCGCTGGATCTGACACAGCAGGCTGGCCATGTCAAGAGCATATGTTTTATTGGGGCAGGATTCGTGGGTGAGTGGATTCCTTCCGATGCGGATATCATGGCCATTCGATCCTGACAGAAGAGTGGCAGGCGGCCCAACAGCTGCGGTCATTGCGTACCACAATCCACACATCCAGGTGCATGTCGTCGACCTCAACGAGCAAAGGGTTGCCGCTTGGAACTCGCGCCATCTTCCAATCCACGAAGAGGGGCTGTTGAAGGTCGTGCGTACAGCACGGGATGGCACCGTCGACACAACTGTGACTCTCCCGGGATTGGGTCGACCGGTGCAGCTGGAGGCTCGCCAGCCAAACCTGGTGTTTTCCACGCGCGTTGTGGAAGCCATCTCGGAAGCTCAGATAATCTTCATATGCGTCAACACGCCGACGAAGACGCATGGTCTCGGCGCTGGGTCCATGGCCGACGTCAGCGCAATCGAGAGCGCGACCAGGACTGTTGCCAAGCACGCTAGAGGCTCCATCATCGTGGAGAAGTCGACGGTCCCCTGTGGTACGGCGCGGATGATCCAAGATATTGTGAGTCCCGCGAAGAGGGGCATGATCGGCCAGGGCCGGGACTGATGTGAGCCAGCTCCGCTACCACCGGCCCGAATCGAAGTTCGAGGTGCTTTCAAACCCCGAGTTTCTTGCCGAAGGGACTGCCGTACGCGACTTGATGCATCCCGACCGCATTCTCATCGGCAGCGCGCAGACTCGATCAGGGCGCCGCGCGGCATCGATCCTGAGGGACGTGTATGCTGCCTGGGTCCCAGATGAGCGAATCGTGACCGTCAATACCTTCAGCAGCGAGCTTGCCAAACTTGTCGCCAACGCCATGCTGGCGCAACGAATAAGCAGCATCAATGCCGTGAGCGCCATGTGCGAAGAGATTGGCCTTGGGGCCGACGTGGAGGATGTTGGTCTCGCCATCGGAAAAGACAACCGACTCGGGCCCATGTTCCTCAAAGCAGGAGTGGGCTTCGGGGGATCCTGCTTCGAGAAGGACATTCTCAGTCTGGCCTATCTCGCCAATGAGTTACATCTGGAGGTCGTGGCCGAATATTGGCTCAGCATCCTCAAGATCAACGAGTACCAGAGGCAGCGATTCGCAAACAACGTGGTCCGCGGCCTCAACGGGTCTCTGCGAGGGAAAAAGATTGCCGTCCTTGGGTTCGCATTCAAGGACGGGACAAATGACACGCGAAACAGCATCGCGGTGCACATCATCAGAGACCTTGCCGAGGAGGTACCTCGTGAAATCGCCATCTTTGACCCGGGGTGTGCCATTGACGACATCCTGGAGGAGGCGCGAAGTGCGAAGATGGACCAAGGCCTCCTAGAGAGAGTCACCATTTGTTCAGGATGGAGAGATGCGGTGCGAGGGGCGAGTGCTGTGTGCATCTTGACTCCGTGGAAGCATTTCCGGGGATACCAGGCGATGAAGTCGAAACGGGCTGCGCCGGGCACCTCCAAGGCCCCGAATGGTTCGCTGAGCCTCAATCTCTGCGGAGACAGGCTCACCGAGATGAAGGTGATGGTGTTGGAGGACCTGGTTCGAAAGGAGATTTCGCTTCCCGAAGACCCGCTGGGGAGGCTCAAACCGCTGACTCCATGCCCCTCCGGGTGTCTCGATTGCGGAGTTGACCACGTGCGGGAACGCGATGCAGACGCTGTCGACTGGGAAGAGGTCGCGGGCATGATGCAGGAACCGCGGTTGGTTTTTGACGGCCGGAATGTTGTCGACGCTGTTCAACTGGAGCGTTTGGGATTCCGGGTAAGGGGCGTGGGAAAGGGGCCATGATCGCGTCGGTAGTTGGATCAGTTTCGCCTCTCGCAACTCTGATGGAGGGAGGACATGGCGTTCTCAGTATCTGCAGTCGTTCCGGTAGGCTTGGAGGAGAATTGAGGTCGTCCTAAACTAAAGGGGTTGTCAGTACAGCAATCGAGAACGCCGTTGAAGCAACATATACATACGCAGCAGACGGGGTTCAAGGGCGTCTTCGTCTTCGGGGGGTGAGTCCATTGCTGAAGGCGAAATGGAGACACCTTTTTCGTAATTTAGATGAAATTGAGGCGTCCCTCGACCAACGCGGGAAGGGATTTGACAAGACGGCAGGCAAGTCGCGCTTGCAGTCAGTGAATGGGATTCCACTGAGAAGCAAGATGCCGAGCCAAAGGTGCGCGAAGATGCATTCTGCTGGGAGGATGGACGATGGAAGAAGGCGAGCTTTTCGTTCGTCGTCAGTTCAAGGTGTGCCAAAAATTGGTGAAAACCGTGCCGCCCATACCGACGCTCGGGCCACAAAGCGGCCTCTGCCGCTCGCATTTCCGTATGGAAAACAGCCTTTGCAGCTCCACAATGAAAAGAAAAGAGGATCGTCAAAAACACCGACTGCACTTGGCATCTGGGCGGTGAAACGGCCTAAACATCCATGTCAGGCTTCAAGCCTTCTCTGCATCAACATCTCTTGGGATCCGCGGCGCATCTTCAACACATGAAGTCATGGGCTCCGTCCAACCTCATGTCCCTCGCAAGGTCGCCGCCAGGCAATACCCAGGATGCTTCACAGACGAAGAAGTCGGACATCATCTCGGCAAACCATCTCGACCAGATGAGGCCGTCCACAGCGACGTCCAAGATGTGAGCCTTGGCCCCCCGGGAAGGACTGTGACACCCGAGAACCACTATCTCCCCGACTGCCACTGCAGTACCCTGCACACCCAGTGTGGTGCCGGGGCAGTCCAGGCGGAAGCCGAAGGCAAACCCCCCGTCATCAACATGAACATGGAGTACCTGCAGTATGCCGCCGGACGAGGTTGCTGGTTCTGTTCTGTCGTTTACGGAGGCATTGTCGCTGCTCCTCCCTGGGACCCCCTGAGAGCAGAGACCGTCCCCGCCAATCCCGTCTTTCAAATGCCAGGCGATAGACAACCCTCAGACACCTTGGACTTTGCCATCAAGCCGTTTGGAGACCCCGCCCACACCCGGGAACCAGATGTTGTGTTTTATATCGACAAGGACCAAGGTATCGCCCGCCCCCGTCCCCCTTCACATCGCGAGCCAAGCCCGGGCTGACATACCATGGCCGTTGTGGCCTTCAGCAACATCTTCACCCTGCAAGCTATTTCTCGTCAGAAACCAACTAGACCGAACCGAACCTCAGCAGCAGCTCGCCTTTACGGCCCGGAGACTCCAAAATTGCATCGATAACCATTCGTGTACACCCCAAACGCCCCCATTCATGCCCACAAGGCTACTACACATCCAAGTGGTCGAGGGGCAGTATGTCTTGAACATCGCAGCCGACGTTCCTCCCCAGCCCTACGTCACGCTGAGCCACTGCTGGGGCAAACGTTTCCCCTCGGGCGTCACCACCACGTCGAAGAATCTGCCAACTCGCATGTCGTCGGCAGGCATTCCATGGGACGTTCTGCCGACAACATTCCGTGATGCCGTCGCCATGACCGAGAGACTCGGCTTTCAGTACCTGTGGATCGACGCCCTCTGCATCCTCCAAGACTCCGCCGCCGACTGGATGGCCGAATCCGCTCGCATGCACGGCGTCTACTCATACGGCCATCTCATGCTCAGTGCAGATGCGTCGCCCGATAGCCAGACAGGCATGTTTCGTGCCGCCAACATGTCCTCCCGACCATGGCGGGCATTGCCACTGACATCGCCACCAAACGAAGATGGAGAAACCGCCTCGATGAGAACCCTCTTGTGGGCGGACCACGGGGTCAAGGCTATTTTCAGCACAAGCCACGCCATTCTCCAACCGGCGCTCGCTTTTCACCCCATCGAAACTCTTCTACACCTACGGCCCCTCACGACACGAGCCTGGTGTTTTCAGGAGCAGCGCCTAGCCAGACGGGTCATCCACATGTGCATGGACGAAGCCATGTGGAGCTGCGCAGAAGGCAACGTCGAATGCCAGTGTGGCAAGTGTGCACCGGGCCGACACGAATATCCCTATTTTGCCTGGCAGAGATCTCTTGCCGACCAAGAGTGCTCGGGAAAGGACAAGCACACTTTGTGGATGAACACCGTCTACAACTATACGGAACGGGACTTGTCGCACTGGACGGATCGACTCCCTGCCCTCTCGGGCCTGGCACACCAGTTTCTCTCCGACTCCAAGTCCAACGAGTCAGGCCTTGACGATGAGGTCAAGCGGCCGTTCCGGGAGATCAACCTCGGAACCTACCTGGCCGGTATATGGTCCTCGTCACTCCCCCTTGGTCTCTGCTGGCAAGCGGCAAACGCGCCGGGTACACGTCTTTCCACGTTGGCCTCCCACTACATCGCCCCCTCGTGGTCCTGGGCAAGCGTGTCTGGGAATGTGAACTGGGACCTTGAGAACTTCCAGCCATGCGCGGAGATCCTCGATATCCGCTGTGACTTGGCCGGACAGGACGTGACGGGCAGCTTGCGCGGAGGCGAGGCCACCCTGCGGGCCAAGATGATCCCGCTGAGGCTGTACTACGGCGACTTGGAGATTCCCAAGACGAACGGGCTTCGATACACGTATCTCTACATGGAGGCCCGCGATCCATCGACAGGGCAATGGGCGCCCACGGTCATGTACCTTGCCGACTGCGCGCCGCCCGAGGTCGAGGGCTACCTCCACGCCGGGGCCGACATGATCTGGGGCGATAAGAAGACGAGCGAAAGGGTCCATGAACTGACCCCCTTGTCCGAAGGACAATATTTCGGTCTGCAAATGTCCACCTCATATGCCATGGTTATCCGGACTGTCGCCGGCGCCGCGCCGGGCGTCTTTGAGCGGACCGGGTCGTTGCAGCGGGATTGGAGTGGTGATGGCAATGTGCCCCTCTCTACATGGTTTGAGGGTGCTGAATCGCAAACGGTTCGAGTGCTCTAGCTTGTCTCGCCTTTAACCAGCTCGACTTCAACCAAACATCTCTCCTCGGCGGAAGTCATCACAACGCGCCTCTGCAGTGATAACTTCACGGCTACATTCCAGGCCTGGTTTATTTGTTAGCGCGAGACATGCGAGATACGAGCCAAGGTCATTTGACGATTGATGGAGGCCCTGAAATCTAAACTCGAGGGCTAGAGTTGTGCCAACGAGGCCTCTCCAGGATAGAATCAGACCTCGGTTACCTGACGAGAGGTCTCGCACTAGCAAACAAACTAGGACTGGATTGTATTCTCCTGTAGGGTCTCCATCAAAAACACATATCCAACTTAAAGTTTATCCCGCCATTCTGCAGTAACAGTCACGTCCTAGGTCGACCGGTACCTCCCAGCCAGCTTGGGATCATCCTCCAGCCGGCCCTGCTTGAACGAAAAGCCGGGGCAATTGGTGCCGAAAAAGACAACCGCCGTCGACACGCGCTTCTCGAGCAGCGCCCCGAGGCAGCGTGATGGAGACGCCCTCGGGCAGCAGCAGGCCTCCGAACAAGGCCTCGAACAGGCCCATCCAATCGAGCGGGCCGTTGTGGGCGCGGTCCACGTTGGCCATCTTGTACATCTTGAAGTGGATGTCGCGCCCGCTGCCGCCCGCGACTTGCGTCGCGGCGTCCGTGTAGTCCTCGTTGGTGCGCCCACGCGGTCCAGCCCGTATCCGGCATCGCACGCGTGGCCCGGGTACGACAGCGGGCCGTGGCAGCGCACCATCCACCGCCGGAGGTCGGGGCTGCCCGCCACCATGACCTGGAAGTCGCCGAAGTTGGGGGGCATGGCGCCCATCGAGTTGTTCCGGGGGTCTCCACGGCGGTATTATGGTGTGGCCGACGGCACAATCATGTTGCCCTGGACCAAGAAAGTCTACGACTCGGTGTTCTGCCCCTTGTCCAGGAACGCGGCGGAAGAGAGCGCCCTTTGTAGCGACAGCAGAAACAGGTTATCCGCCGGGTCAGCTTGCATTTGACACGACAGCCACTTTGTTGCTGGCTTTTGCCAAGGCTCGTGTTGATCTGAATCATAATGTGTCAGGGACAATGCTCATTTTTCATGTCTTCCACGCCAAAACTACTACATTGCCAGCCATATCTGCCTTGCCCTCAATGCATTTTGGCTGCCAGGACTCGCTACTAGTTCGCAAGCAGGGGCATTGAGCCGGCACCACTCTGCACCTAGACGTCCACCTCGCGAACTTTGCCGCTCTCAATATCAAAAACGAACCCCCGCGTGCCCTTCTTGAGTTTTTCCGTAATCAACGGGCTCGCCCGGACCCAGTTGACATCACCCCTGACGCCCTCATCGAGGCTGATATCGTTGCGCCAAAGTCAGCAATGCCATCCAGCTGCGGCACAGCAAAGGATCGGAGAGAACTCACTCCGCGACTGCGCCGTACAAGGTCTTGTCAATCTCGGCCCAGTTCTCTTTTGGGGCGTAGGTCTTGACCTTGGACCGAATCATGTCCTCGGTGAAGGTGAGGGTGCCGCAGTCGGTGTGGTGGATGATGGCCAGCTCGTCGAGGTCGAACAGGCCGTCGGCGACGTGGATGTCGTGCAGCGCGTTGCGGACGTTTCCGCCTGTGTTGCGGGCGACGAGGACCTCTGGATATGGGTGTCAGAGGAGTCCCAGGGTTTTCGGGTTGTGTTGAAAGGACTCGGAAAGAGATAGGCCCATACCCTTCTCCTTGATATCAAAGAACTTCTCGGGGATGCAGCGGGGGTCCATGCAGGTGACTAGGGGTGGTCAGTGGGACTCGGATTGAAGGAGCTGCCGTGGTGGCACAAACTGATCATGGTCTTGGGAATGGGGCTTAGGAGAGTGTGGTGAGGAAGAGGAGTGTGGGTTGTTGAAGTTACGCTGTGGGCTTTGGTTAGAGTGGACGAACATATAAGTGTTATGATGACGAAAACTCACCTATTGCGCTTCAGGAGATCCGCAATTGTCACTGACGCCATTTTGTTGTGAGGCGGCAAGGGATGTGAAGATTGTGTGAGAATGAAAAAAAGTCGATGAGGTTTCCACGGTCAAAAGTGGGAAGTACTTGAGGATATTTCTGCCCTTTGTCCCAGACTTGAGGTCCTATCTTCCCTTTTAAACACGACCATGCCTTGTTAGTTTGAAAGACATTAAATGTGTGGATCACATAATCGCTGCTCAAAGGGACGGGATCGGTCGAGGATTACTGATACCATTCATAATCCCTTTTGGTTGCACCAGTTAACTCAGGGTTACTAAGGGATTCAAGCACGTTCTCGGGAAAACTTATTCACTCTTCCTGTCGCGCTGACTCAACAAGCGGTTGCCCTTGCATACCGCATTTTCTGGGGTATTTTGGAATCAACCAAAGCACCGTATGGACTGCTATGGTATAGATGTCCCGGCTTAACTGGCAGGCACATCCCAACAGACCTCAGACATGCAACACAATTCATGATGGTGGTTTCAGGGGGCAGATTTCAGCAAGTTCCTAGTCTGGATAACATACAGTCTTTTTGTAGCAATGTAGTTGGGCACACAGTTTTCAGACATCGTTTCTCTCTATTCCTGTTTTGCGCCATCCATCCTCGCCCATTACCCCTCCACTTCGTCGGGAGATCCTCCCGATGTGAAGCCCTCTGAGGCAGAAGCCGTCAGGCTAGGATCGTCCTCCGAGGAGGCCTGTCCTGGTGTGAAGATGCGAGACAGCTGGGTGAAGAACCCGCCCACCCGAATCTTGAGGGCGCCATGGCCGTCAGCATTTCCCCTGATCTGTTCTTGGTCAATTTTGTGAAACATACTTTCATTCGCTCGAACTTCGCCCTGCGATTTGTAAGCGCCTCGAGCCTACTCTCGAGCTGCTTGGCGCGCTTCAGGGACCTTTCTGCGCGGCCCCGTAGGACGTTTTGGTGGATCTGCAGCGTTCTCATAATCTCATCATTGAACTGCCGGTGCAGTTCCTGGCCGGCCGATGTTGATGCCAAGTGGCCATTGCGGCTCACCAGCTCTTCCTGCATCAGGAGCGGGAATGGCCTCTGGGGGCGACTTGTCAGGAAGCGAATGATGGTGTCTGCCGAGGGCTTCGTGTTGTCGTGGCGGAAGACAACGGCGCCCTGGCTGCACATGGAGTGCCAGACACCTCCGGTTTGCTTTCGGCGGTCCTCCTGATGGACGGCTCGCGCCTGCGCATGGCTGGGAATAGTGTCCCACATGGTTGAGGCAATGGCGACTCGATCATAGATGTCTTTGCCGAGAATCCTCTGGACGATCTCAGTGAGGTCTTTCTCTGCGGTCCTTAGCATGATGGCGTTGGCAGGGTGTAGCAGGATCAACCCATCCAAGAGTAGCCCTTTCTCATGGTTTTCGGCCAGATACTTGGCAATGTGCTCCAGGACATCCTCATCCTCCCTTTCAGGATCGCCGAAGCCCGGCGTGTCGATAAGAGTGACGACCTGGCCTTCAAAGCGGAATGTCACCTCCTGGGGAGTTTGGGTGCCTGCAATAAATTAGCTGTCCGTCTGGCGCACCGGTTGAGCCCGAAATGAAGGGACTGTAGTATCATACAGGGTTTGAGGCGATGGCCAATCTTCAGGTGCTCTCTGCCGGAAGCCAAAGATGCGAAACTCGGTTTTTCCCGCCCCAGTCATCCCACATAGGGCAAACATGAAGTATTGTTGGCGGGCCATGTCGTTGGTGTCAAGCGTGCATCTGGAGAGACCGAGATGGCACTGCCGTGACATGTCTCAATTTTTAATGTCTCTCTTCTCCTCCGTTTTCAAAGAGCAAAGTGATCCCCTCCCAGAGCCCAACGCCGGGCAACTGTGCTATATCTCTCGCCAATCCAATTGAGTGGTCTCTCAAAGGCTCTGCTGCGCTCCCACATCGACAGCCTGATCTGTTGGCATTTCCAGGCCAGTCTCTGGCACTGGGTATCGCCCAGGACATCTTAGCATGGTGGGTGGTGTGGGCGCACAAAACCTCAGAGGGTAGGGTGTGTGGTTGCTCTGATGGGCTGGGTGTGCCCTCTCAAGTGCTTGTACGACATGACAGTGACAACAGTCCCTTGTGGTGCCCAACCCGCCTTTCATCCGTCGATCATCGACCGCCTCAGATTTTTTTGTTCCAAAGTGCTCTTTTCTGACAGGCCTGTCCAGACCGGTGTGCGTTGGGTTGAATTGAATGGTCAACCGTGGCATCCCGCGGAGCCAATCGATTATCCGCGCTGCTCTCCTCGGAATGCTGTATCAATCCACCAGCTGACGATGCTCCAGGGTGGCCGGGAGAGGGCCGAGAACCTAGTCGTGTGGTACGGGAGCATGACCTGTTGGCCGACGCCAGAAACCGAGCTCATTCCATTTCCACTTCTCCCTCGATTCTTGAGCCGCAACAAGCTCCGACGCCAGAAACTCTCCATTCTCAGCATCTTGAGCTGGACCAGACCGCCCACTCGGGGTTCTCCATCTTCATTCTTCCCCCTTCCCAAGCAAGTCACCGACATGTCTTCCGTCAAAAGGTTGTTGTGGGGTGGCAGTCACAGGTCGCCGGTCGACGACGATGAAGAAATCGTGTTGCTCGTCCTTGGTCTCACAGGAACGGGGAAATCCTTCTTGATCCAAAGCTTGATGGGTGAGGAAGCTGGCCCAGAGATCAGCGCTGATGGATTCGACTCTTGTATGCATGCACACTTTCCATTTTTCCATTCTCGGTGCTGTCCTGGCCCCAGGGGTAGCCAACCCGCTGACTGACAATCGGATGGCAGGCACTGTCAAATGCGACATGTACAGAGCCGAGGTCGGCGGTGTCAAGTTCGCCTTGATCGATACGCCTGGCATGCAAACTGGCTCAGCAACCATCGACACCACACTGGCACCGATCAAGCAGTTCCTGGACAAAAATCCATTGGTCAAGATCCACGGCATCTTGTTCACGACACCGGCGCCAAACACACGAACATTTGGGTTTGAAGTGGTGCCTTTGTTTATCCTTCGAGCCATCTGCGGAAAGCCCTTCTTCTCGAATCTCACCGTCGTGGTAACCAACGGCGACGTGGTGTCGCCCGCCCTTCTCAAGAGCCGCCTGTACGAGTGGAGACGCACTGTGGCCAGATGGACTCCGGGCTGTAAAGTGCGTGCCTTTGACAGGGGCAATCCAGGGGGCATGCTTTCCCACTATCCCGGGATGAAGAGGAAGGGCATCCTCGAAAACAAGGCACCTCTGCTTGTTACTGAATTTCGGGGGCATCAGCCCGAGCCAGCGCTCACGACAGCCGGCAAGGCCGCGGTTGACGGTAAAAAATGGAGAGGGGACCTACGGGACAGGGAAGCGTGGGCCAGAAAGTTGAGGGGATGGGTTGCCGATGCGCGCTACTCCAATCCCCCAAGGCCGAACGCCCGTTCTCAACCGCACTCCTGAACCCACGACAGGCCATCGCAGAGGCCTACAGAACTTGCGAGAAGACTTGAGGAAAGGCATTCATGACGTGGGAGCACCCCCCGGCGCAGGCATCAACAACTTGACAAGCGGGATGTCGTTACGAGTATCGCGCGTTGGTCCACTTTCGCCTGGCATTCAAGGACGGCATCAGCTCGCAGCTTCGCGGTTATGAAACGTTAAGGGCGGGAAGCATGTACCACAAGGGGGAAAAGAGGAGCCTTTGACTTACTGTGTTAATACGCCGCCGCTTCTTTATGCGTCTGTCCACCTCCTTGTCGAGCTACTTAAAAGTCCCTTGAAAGTTGGGGATTTTTAAGACCTCGGCGCGAATGGTGAGCGCCTCAGCGTCCTACCGCTCGAGTTCTTTTCCCACCGACGTCAGTGAGATCTTGCCATAGTGCTCAATCAGCTCTTGCTGTATCAGCAACTATGTCCGCTGGCTAGGGAACCGGCCAACCAAGTACCGGATGATGTCGTCGGCCGAGTTCTTGGTGTTGTCGTGATGGAGGACGACCGCGCCGCCCTCGCACAAGGAATGCCAGACCCCGCCGGGCAGCGCCCTCTGGGTTATGAGCTTGGTCGACAGCGCCGGGTTAGTCAACCGATCCCACTTTGTTGAGACGATGGCGACCCGCTCGTACGCGCTCTCTCCCACGAGCTTCTCCAGCAGCCCGACATGCTCGTCTCTGATTGTGGTGGTATTCGCGGCGTGAAGAAAGATCACGGCGTCTAGCGGCATCCCGTTGCGATGCCACGCGACAAAGTATGCGATAAGGTTGGTGCCCATGAAATATTTTTCGGTTTGGAAGACGTGAATTGAGATCTGAATTTGGAGTTGGACCCGTCTGCCAAGATGGTCACAGGAGCATAAAACCACGAGACCGTAAGAACCAGCTGCTAGAGAGGGTGGTTGGAGCGACTTGCCATTTGCATCTCATCGTCCCCCGTGGAACAAGTCGCGACGACTCCCAATACACGAGACGAGTTCTCGCCCCTGAGAAGTTCGGTGATCGTGCCTTCTATGAGACTGACACCTGGCCTGGAGCAAACAATGTCCCTCAACTTGGAAACTCCTTCCCTGTGGCTTCCGACCATCAATACCGCAGAACCAGAATGAGGCCTCGTAGTCCTGCCAGTAGAGGTGATAGCCCTCGATGGGAGTGGCGTCAATTCCTTCCAGACCGTCGGCAAGTTCCCATTCCCGAAGGACATCGACTCCGCCCGGTTGAAGCAGCTCGCCCATAATGCGATGGGTTCTCTTTGAAGCTTCGCTCAATGAGAAGAACGCGGCGACCTTGGCGGGAGAAGGCGGCGGCGACGGCACAGCCTGCGATGCCGGCGCCGATCACAATTGCGTCGCAGCGTGATGATTTCCTCATCATTGGAGGAGGGGGCCGCTCCGGTCCTGAGGCCGTTGGAAAGTTCAACATTGGAAGTTGACGCGTTGGTTGACAAACGGGAGGTATGGTGGGGCCATCCGACACACCATCACGTGACGGGCGCGTGGTTTCTTTGTTTACTTGTGGCCTCAGGGGCAAACGACCAACAGGTTGGGTCCACCTCAAGCTCAAAGGTGCGAATATGGTCTACCTAATGAAAACTGAAAATATTGTCATAGCGCAGTTGTAGTGTGGCTCTATTCCTTTATACTGCAGGTTCAATGCCCACCGGTGCAGTGTTCACTCTCAGCGTTGTGACAGTGGCTTTGCAGAAGAATTTGTTGGTCTGGCCATCGATGCTGCAGCGAGAGTTTCGTAGGACTCGACAATGAGGTTCATTTTTTGCCCTCTTCTTTTCTTTTCTCGTCAAAGTTTCCCCCCAAACCCAACCCCCACCCCGTCAAGAATCCTCATCATGCCCCGGCCACACAATCTCCCTCCTGTACACGGCCCTCACACACCGCCACGCGATAAATACCCACGCCAGCACCAGCCCCACCGTCAAGACCGTCCCAAACCACAGCATCCCGCGGCTTCCGAGCGCCGTCCCCATGCGAATCGTCGAAATCACAAACCCCACGTTGGGAAACACAAAGCTCCACCAGCTCAAGTTGAACCTGCGATCCGGCATCCCCGCGGCCACCGCCACCACGGCCCCGCAAAAGAACCAAAAGCTCAGGCCCCAGAGGAACACAGCGGCTGCGACGGCCACGAACCACACCGCCGCCCCCAGCGTCTCCACGTCAATGACCGTTGTCGCGGCGACGGGGAACCCCAGGGGCGAGCTGGTGTTGGTCGCGAGGGTCGCGCGCAGCAGGCGCGGCGCCTCGTTGGCCATGGCGATGAGGGCGGAGCAGGTGAAGCTGGGCGGGCCGACGGCGATGAACATGGCGGGGCGCTTGTCGGGGAGGCCAAAGACCATGAGGCGGGAGAGGTAGGTGGCGTAGTAGAAGCACGAGATGAGCATACCGAGGCCCTGGGCAGCTAAGCCGGCACATAGCACGGCGATGGCATTGGTGGGTTCTGGGGATGTTAGCTCGTATTGTCTGTATGATGAGTGGGAAAGGTCTATTGAGGCTGAAAGTCTTGGAAGAGGGAAATGGAGTGGTGGATGCGGATCCCCACCAAAAGGGGGAAGTCAACAAACACCCCACCAATTCCCCAACCACAACCACAACCCCATACCCAACCCCAGCACATCAACCCCCCACAGAAAGAAACAAAACAAACTCACCCAAATCCCTCCCCACCGCCCCCGCCAGCGTCCCCGCCAACATGACCGGAAACACCGGCAAAATCCACGCTGGCGTCATCCCCCCGACCCTCAACCTCCTCTCCACCTTCCTCACCACAAACAACAAATGATACTCCCCGACCCCCGCCACAAACACGACCCCCAAATACCCCCAGAAAATCACCTCCAACGCCCTGACCAGCCCCCTCCTCTCCCCCTCGTCCTTCAAAAACATCCGCCCATACTCGGCCGCGTTCGCCACAATCGCCGCCACACTCAAAAACAGCGCCGGGATGAACAGCGCTTCTGATGGGCGGGTGAAGGCCCGGCGGAGGGTGTTTTTGTAGAGGACGAAGCGGAGGGCGAGGACGAGGGAGATGGACGCGAACATGACGAGGTCGATGATGAAGAGGGCGAGGCCGACTTCCGAGAGGCCCGGGAAGCGGTGGGGCGTGATGGCGAGGAGGAGGGCGATGCCGGAGGTGGACATGCTTTCCCTCTAGCGTTAGTATTGGGACCGGTACCTCGGCAGGTACCACGGGAGACAGGCGGGGGGCAGGTACGTCACGGTGTACCACGCAAAGGTGACATGGTGGATGCGCTTGCGCCAGGGGAGGCTAGGCTGCAGGACGGTGGGGATGCGCTCGAGGACGGCGCCGTGTCCGGGGTCGTCGTCGTGGTCGTCGTCGTCGAGGGCCGGGGGTGAGGGGCACGGGCAGTGGTCGTCGGATTCGAGGTCGGGGATGGTGGTGACGGGGTCTTCGGGCTTGTGGAGGAAGTATCGGGGCTGGGTCCGGGAGAGGGGTGGTCCGTTGGGGGCCGAGACCGGGTCAGTCACCCGGCGCGACGGCCGTCGTCCGTTTGGGAGTTGGTCGGATCCGCGGCGTGACGGACGCCGCTCGCCCGGGACCGGACAGCTAAAGGCGATGCTGGAGCGCCGGGTCGCGACGACGGGCTCGGCGTAGTCGATTTTCTCGGTCGCCATGCCGGGTGTCGGGGATATATCGCGGCGGCGTTCAAGGGCTCACGCAAGTGGGCGGATGACAGACGAGCGCATGGATGGGACGGGATGGACGCTGTCCTGCACGCAATGACATGCGATTCTTCTATGCGATTGATGCTGTGCTGACGAGGAGGCGGTAAACTGATGATCGATGAGGGGGGTGCAAGGATGGGGCTGACGTCAGCGCGGGCTCCATCACGACGCTCCGATCGCCAGAGCTCCATCCTGGCCAGATCCTTTGGCCAAAAGCTCCATCCCAGCAGGCCGAGAGATCGCCATCATCAGATCACGCACAAAGGGAAAAAAAAAAAGTTGAAGGTTCGTCGCAAACAAGATTCATTGGCCATACGGCAATCCTGTGTATCGATCATGGCAGCCTTTGGCATGCCAGAGCTTCCTCCCAATTAGGTCCGCCCATATTCTCTATCCACAGACCTCATGCCCGCAAAAGCCACAAGTTCCGCCCGATTATCGGAAAAGACCAAATACAAAATGGTATCATGCTCGCCCGTCAAACCAAATAGCGTTGTGCCCGTCTCTGTACCGATCGCCAAAAGAAAAGCGAGGGGGGTATCCTGTGCCCCATGATCTGGTTCTGAGCCGTTGACAAGACCTGCGAAACCCAAAAATAATGCCTTCCCAGGGAACCCGTCCTTCTAGATGCAATGCCATGTGATGCGAGCAAAGAAATGCCGCGAGGAGGAGAATGCCGGCCGAGGAGAGCGAGTGTGTATAAGATCGAGATCATCTGGATGTCGGGTGGAAGCGGAGCACACGCATCTCGTGAGGCGGCTGTCACGTCCAGGTCCAGACGACCAGTGCTGCAGAAGGGTGTGTGGCAATGCTGCTGGAAGCCAATCATAAATCGCCATGTTCGGGTGCCCAAGATTCGGATGCCGTGTCACCGTTCCGCCGCCACCTCAGTCGCGCAGAGCTGCTTTGGCAACCAATCAATGGATGAGGCAGAACTGTGCATGCACCGAGGCATCCAACGCATCTTGTGCAGCCCCATCCTGACAGCCTCGTTGCAGTGCTGGCTGAGGCTCTGTGTGCCGGATAGCTGCCGAATTCGGAAGCGGTATCGGATGCCGGCGCAAGTCGGCGAGAGGACCGAGTTATTGCTTGGACTCGATGGGCTTCTTGCAGTGCTGTTGCTGTGGCTGCTGCTTGAGATGGTGGTGGTGGTGGCTGTCGACCCGGACGCGCTCCCGTTGCCGGCCGCGCCTCTCCTCCTCCTCGTCGCCCGTGCTCAACCGTCGGCGGTCCTCCTCGTACCAGGTGCTCAATGGCTTGCCGCCAAATGTGAGGTCGTCGTCTTCGATGACGGTAGCGACCATCCACGGGTGGCTGCCGAGGTCGATTTCGCGGGCCGAGGGGTCGGTGATGTGGAGGTTGGGGACCAGCAGGTAGGGCTGCGTGGATCGGTCGTTGCTTGTGCTCTGTGGAGACGACATGGTGGATGTGTTGTGGTGATGTTTTGCAGCGAGAGGGTGTCGCCGAGTGGTGCAGCTATCGGTGAGTGGAAGAGGCCGGTCGATGTCGCCACGGGTCATAGGGGTGATGCAAAACAAAGAGGCGACCAAGGACAAAGAGGGCCGCTTTGAAGAGTTGGGGAAAGGGAGAGATGGAGGCTTTGTCTCGCGGCGGGGGGGAAGAGGTGCTAATTAAAGCGGGAGCTGGGCGAGAGCTGCGTGATGCTTTCGGTGAGGGTCCCCTGACAACCACAAGCGCCTTGTGTGGATTGTGGGGCTGTCGAGCTGTCGAAAGCTTGACGTCCACAAGGTGCCGGTAATGCGGACGGTGTGACGGTGCCTAATGCAATGCAGGCGGTAAATGAAAAGGCGGGCCGTCAAAGTCAACAAGCCGGGCCTGCAGACTCTTGAGAGAGGAAGAGGAAGACGGAAGACGGAAAGGTTGTCGGGACGAGCTGAGACAGCAGCTCGGCAGGGCGCCGTCGATGTTTAATTGCTGGCGGTTTGGTGGCTGGTCCTCGCTCGCAGGGGGGGCAGCGCACAGGGTCCCGGCGCGTTGCTTGGTCAAAAACGCGGGGTCGGTCGGTTTGCAGCGTTTCGGGAAACTCTGGTCGGCCTTTTCCACCGTGCACGCGGGGTAGCTGGGCGGTGGTGGTGTGGAGGTGTGGAGTGGGGGGCGCTGTTGGTTTTGCCTGAAAACGGAGGCGTGGGGTGTCGCGATGCCGTTTTCGGAGAAGGTCCGATTCTGAGATCTTGTGTTGGCGAATCGACGACGATGGGCGTGGGATTCACGATGGATATTCGGGATCCGGACAAGAGGCGACGAAGAGGGGCGGTGGTGGGCTTGCTCGCGGCTTTATGCTGATGCCCAGCTTTGGGACCGCAGTTCGTCTCGCCACTGTTGGGAGTGGGAATGGGAATGGGATCAAAGGTGCTGAGTCGGGTGGTTGTCAAGACCGGCCTGGGAGCCTAAAGGTCGGGAGATAACGGACAACGCGGCGCAAGGTGACTGATTGTGGCTGACAACGAGACAACCTCTTGTCTTGTTGGGGGTTCCGAGTGGCAGATGCGGAGTCAGCAACGTGGTTGGGCCTCGTGGTGCCGTCAGGCATGGGGACTTGTTGAATAAATAGAACGAGAGTTGTCATTCATGTTCAACTTTGTTGCCATCTGCTCGGTCGCGCGCTGGGACAGCTGGACGGTGAGGCGAAACCGGAGCAAAAACTTGGACGATGACGCTCTGTCCTCGGCACTGGGTTTCCCCAAAGGGGCCTGATTGACTTAGTGGCCGCCACTTGCGGCAAGAGAGCGGTCTTTTCGTCATTGACCATGAAAATTATGTTTTTTCGAGATGGACAAATCTTTGACAATTGACTAGTATCGAGATTTAGACCAACGCTGGTTGATGTCGTCCGTCTCTTTGAGCTCGGGGCATGTCTCGAAGGGTCCGGCCCGAGACCGTGCCTCTGACCGGGAATGAAGAGCAACGGAGCGGGGATGCCGAACGGCGGGGCACACGCGGCAGTGAGGAACCGCCGCAGTGTGGCAGGGCGACAGGCTGGCAGGCAGCTCGTGGACCTCTCCACGGCCCGTGGTGATCTCGAATGGACTTGTCCTGAATCCTGATCGCAAGGCCGCCAATGGAAACGGGAGTCCAAACGATGACGCAGAAGCCACAAATGCAGGCCTTTGTTGCCTGGGCAAAAAAACTGCGCCCTCCGAGATGTTGCTGCGGGGAGGCAATCCAATTCGCTTCATCTTGCCAACAGGTTGAAGGCCTTGCGACATTGCCGCGGCACGGCGAGATCCAGCACGCAGTTGCCTGACCGTCCATCTCGACCTCTCCGTTTACATCGGCAGCAAATGCTCTCCAGTGTCACTACTCTGCAGAGACATGCAAGGACCAAATCGATACGGATCTCGTTCTAGATCTCGATGGCCCACAGCCCAGAAATGAATCGCAATCGGTATCCCAATCTGGGCCATGGTTACCGTTCAACGGCGGATGTGTCACCGTCGGGCAGAGACAAACAGAGGTCTGAACCAGCGGGACGGACCCCGGGATCCCGCCCGCGGCATGGACGGGAGCTCACCTGAGAAAAACACCTTATCCCAACCCTCCATCAATGCCCGGCGCCCTCGGGTTTATTACTCGACCCAGCACGGCATGAGCATGAGTTGGCCCTGACGGCCAGCACTTTGCTCAATCGTCCACGAGTCGCGACTCAGACCCTGCCACGACTGCACCATCCTCCGTTTCATGGGAACCCAGTCCAGTCCTCTCCGTTTGGCTCCCTCCCTGCTTGGGCACGGAATAGGGCTGAAGAGGCTGTTGGCCTCGACCACGCGACATCCGCTGCCCGACATGCGTGGAGCACCAGACCACATGGGACGCAAAGCAAGTCTCGAGGCAGGGCATCTGTCCAACAACCCGACACCCACAATCGCGCATCCTGCTGCCATCTGGGAAAAAGGCACGCCGAGGGAACCGGGTACCCGTTGTCAGCTTACTCGCACCGCAGTCGCCGCGATGCGACATGTCGTGCAATCTGTTTTTGGTGGCGGTGTTGGGAAAAAGTGTCGGTGAAGAGGTGTCGGTGTCAGCATTTGCGATGCCTCACCAACGTGGTGATTGATTGATCGGTTCCCTCGCCGTCTTGCTTCCTCTCATGCACCCCGGATGGCGAAACGGGGACCGCAGGCAGGGAACCATGGTCGTTGTCTCCCTCGCGATGCCCGAACAAGGCATGTGAGGACCTCACCTCCCCGCCACGGATCACGACGACGAGAAGGGCGGGAGGAAGCGAACAAATCGCCGGTCGAGCCGTCGCATCCAGCTGACGGAATTGAAGCCGTGCCATGCTTATGCCCTCTTGCTCCGGCTTCCTTCCCAAAGAGGACATGCCGGTTGGCCGTCCCTGGGATATTCATGCCTTGGTGGTGATGGCGACCGGGTTTGGTGTTGGTGGCCTTGGTTCTTGTATGCAGCGGCGGAACAGTTGCCGTCCCGCCGTCAGAATCACAAGCTCCTTCACGAATGCTTCTCACTTCTCACTTCTCACACGGCCAGACGAGCCGCCCACCCATCACATCCAGAACGCGAGGGATTTTGTCCTCTCCATCTCACATGTCAAGATGTCTCTGGCAAGTGCGGGGGTCACAGACGACAGAGGGATCTCCTGTCTGAATCACCCCGCATCCGCCCCCTAAAAATAACGCTGGGTCTCCAGTTTAGAGGGGGGTCACTAGTCCGGATCATACGCTGCGTTTCTTTGCGACATCAACCTACCGAGCCACCGTTTTGACCTTGATATCGGCTACGACCGGGTCCGAATCTCGAAATGCTTGCGACAGACCTAGGTGGTGATGACTCGGGATGGCGGGAGGGCGGTATTTTGCACGCTTGAGCAGTCTCACACTGGAGCCCAAGGTCTACCTTGACCTGCGATGTACCAAAGTTCCAACAACACATTCTGGAGCAAGCCAGCCGCTTACCATTCTCCCCATCCAACAACCCGGCTCTCTTCAAAACAAGAACATCTCGGAGAATATCTTCCACCCATCGTCGACCTGCGCGTCCATGACAGGCACATGAAAGATCATTCGCAGCAGATCTAACCGTACTATGTAACCGCATGCATCTTGCATCTGCAGCTAACTTGCCCGCTCGGGGTCGGTCGGTCGGTCATTGGAGATCAGACACCGACTTGGGCCGATGACGTCACTTGCCACCGCCGGCCCCGAGCGACGGGACCTGAATGGGATTTTCAGCGCCTTGTTACCCTGTCACCGCCGCGGTATTGAAGATCCATCTTGTTTGGACTTGTTTTCGAGGGTCGCTCAACTCGAAGAGGGGAGGATGACGTTTGGAACTTGGCGGGGTTTGCCGTGTATCCGTCTGCTGCGGTTTTTTCCCATGACATCCTGAACGGGGTTTGGGGGTATGTTGTTTTGGCAACATGGGGGTCAGGGGGTCAAAACAAACACTTTCACAGTAGGTACAGACGACGATGTAAATGTAAACATGGTGAAGATAATAGTACTTGACATGGCCGTCTGAAATTCCCATATGACCTGAATACCTACAAGCTGCATCTCCGTCCCATCAACCACACCGTCTTGCCCCGAAACCACACCGTCAAGCAATACAACCCGACGCAACCTCTTATAACGATGGCGTAACCATCTCATCCGAATTGTTGACATGGCCCTATTCCTCCACAATCCCCAATCACATTGTCGGCCTATACCAGGCCATCTCCCCAGCTACTTGTAGACCTCAGTCCCATCCGCTCTCGAACAGACTCCGAACCTCCACCCTCACCCCATCGTTCCTCCCAAGTTCCCTCAATGCCCTCCCGCCCCCAACGTTCTTGCCCTCCTCTGCAAGCGCTCCTTCCGTCCAGCTCCGCCACGTTGCTTCCCCCTCTTCCCGATATCCTCCAAGGGGAAGGCAAGGCAGGAAAAGCACGCATATGTGCCAGGATACCCACCCCCTCATCCCATCGAAGCGGAACGCCAGAAAAACAGCGTGAATAGGTCAGTGGTTTAGACTCCTTCTTTCCCATCAGATCGTGGACGAGGAAGATACCCGGGTTCGAATCCCGGTTCGCGCACACCTTTTTGCCTTCTGAGACTCCTGGGGGTGTGTACATTGGGATTCTGGTAGACAAACATCGGGGGACGTGGATGCTGAAGGGGACGCCGGTCTTGACCAACCTCAACACCACACAAACGTACTTTCCCGGCTTCTACGTTGGTGTTTTGGTGGATGTCCGGGAGGCGGAGGTGGAAGAGGCATGTCGGTCCCGACAAACTTCATCACCTTAGACCTGGTCATGACCTGTCTCCTCACCAAAACACCTATGCACCACGGTATTCAATAACTGGATATTTTTGCGTGGCTCGGATGATATCTACCGCCTCTATGCCCTTCCCGGACAGCCGTCGTCCTCGAGTCCGTATATGCCCATTCATTACCACATTGACGGCATTCATCGCATCCTATGTTTCCTTTTTGCGCCCGTGTCCGTCCTGGTCCTGTCGGTCCCGCATGTTCTCGGTTGTACCCAGACCAATGATGCCTACCAGCCAACCCAGTACCTCCCTCCTGCTTTCCTCCTCCGTGTAATTTCATGGATACAAATTTCCAGATCGCTCGCTCCCCCATCGCAGTTTATACAACCAATAGCCCGTGGGCTATCCTTTCCGTCTGTTCTCAACCACAGGCCTCCCCCAAGGTATCTCAAAAGATCCCCAAAAACCCATCATACTTAACCCTCCACTGGTCCTTCGCCTTCAACCCCGCCCCATCAATCAACCGACAGTCCTTATGACCCCACTTCAACCTATACACCTCCCTCCCCATATCCGTCGCCAGACTGATCCCCGCATCCAGCCCCAGCGCATCATAGTAAAACGGCTCCCCCTGCCCGCCGCGCTGCCCCAGCTGCCACGTGTTGCGCTGCTTGTCGTCGTTCTTGTGGTGGAACATGGCGTCCGACGTGCGCAGGATGGCGCGCCACCGCTCGAGGTCGTCGTTATCGTCCCGGCGCGGGTCTGAGCGGTAGAGCCGGGCGCGGTCGGTCCGGGCGACCATGGCGGAGGGGGGGAGCCGGCCGAGGTCAGCGTCGCGGAGGCGGAGGTGGGATTCGCTGGCCGTGTCGGCCGTCGCGTTCGATGGGGGGTTGTTGTCGCGCTTGGTTTTGTCCCAAAAGTGCTTCCCTTTTGGACTTGGAGGGTTCGGGTCGGTGAAGCCGGGCGCGGCGCCGTCGAGGCGGTAGAGAAGCGCCAGGTCGGTTAGCGTCGTGCTGACGTCAACGATGATGCCGGCGCGCGCGTCGTTGAGGCTGTACCCGGCCATGGTGAGCCGCGAGTGCATATCGCAGTCCGTCATGTAGTAGGGTATAAGCGTATCCCACCCGCCCACATCCTCGTACGCCGCGGGGTTCACGAGTGTCAGGTGGTCGTAGGCGAAGAAGCGCGTCCCCCAGCGCTTGTCGTCGTCGCGCGCCTTCTTGAGGGTCTCGAGGGCGAGGGTGTAGAGGGACTTGTAGCCCGCGTCCTTGGCGTTGGGCGTGATGCCGCCCATGCCGTCCTCGTAGGACAGCGCCAGCACGTCCATGTGGGACCAAAAGTAGTAGGGCCAGTGGTGGGTGTAGGTGAGGGAGAGGAAGAAGTTTTGGAGCTGCGCGAAGCTGAGGAGGGTCGGCGTTTGGATGATGTTGACGCCGAGCGCTTTGAGGACCGTGTGGTTGAGGTAGAAGGGGTTTTGTAGGGTGAGCTGGCCGCGCGCATTCGCCTGCTGGGTGCCTGTATTCTCGATCACGAAGATCTGGTCTGCCGGCCAGCCTGCCGTGATGTAGCTGACCACCGTTTGTAGGAGGAGCGGCCAGCTGCGCGAGAAGCCGACGAGCAGCGGCGGCGCAGTGGGGAGGCTGTGTTCGGTATAGGCATCTTTCTTGGGTACATTCCACGCTGGAATGGGCGGCGGGCTCAGGGTCTCGGTCAGGAGCGGGAAGTTGTCCTTGATCGGCGGCGGGAGGTGTTTCGGTGGGCTCTTGTAGGTCGGGTGTGGTTCGCGGTGGAAGAAGCCGAAGATGCTCGAGGTTCCGTTCGGGTCGCTGCGACGAAAGAAGAGGGTCATCAGCAGAAAGGTCACCAAGCAGGCGACCAAGCTGATGAGCAGGCGCTGCTGGGCTCTGCCCATGGCGAGGAGCATCGCGGATTCGAAGTCGCGGCAGCCCGCGGGCCGCGCGGCCTTGGCTTTCGAGGAATGTCTTGGGTTCCCGGTCGGTCGTGTCGTGGGTGGAGGCGGAGGCGGAATTCGGCCGGGAATCAGGACAGCAATGGCGACACCATGGGCGCGATTGAATTCGGCGCGAATGGGGTCGACGGTGGATGGGAAAGGAGCGTGATGTTGGCGGTTGGCTATTGCCAAATGACCAAATTTTAAGTGGGTGTGAGTTGGCAAGACGAAGGAGTGTCGGAGTTGGGAAAGGAGTGCCGGCGCGGAGCGGCGCAGCGCAGCAAGCAGCCAGGCAGATTTCAATGGACCCTTTGAGGGATTGTGGCTGGTGGATCTCTGGGGAACCA
Organism: Podospora tetraspora; assembly: GCA_027943155.1. Classification (NCBI taxonomy): domain Eukaryota; kingdom Fungi; phylum Ascomycota; class Sordariomycetes; order Sordariales; family Podosporaceae; genus Podospora; species Podospora tetraspora. Next base: position 686,933 of record JAQKAE010000007.1, read on the forward strand.
AGGAGATTTCATCGCGAAGCTCGCAGTTGGAAAAGCTTGGCGATTGCAACTCGGCTTGCCGATACCCGCATGTTCAAGGTTCCGGTCAGCAGCGGCGGCCGCCTGTTGGGAGTTGAGGTTTGGACATGGTGCTTGTTGCTGAGACAGGTTGCCGAGGGCATGGGATTGTCCCTCGAGTGCCCGAGAACCTCCGTTGGTCATTTTGAATTCAATGTGCTGCCCTGATTCTGTGAGACGGAGCACAAAGAAAAATGGACAGGAGTTGAAGATTGTCGCATCCCCTCATTTCAACTGACAGACCGCGACAGGGCTGATGCCAAGTCGGGGTCGTGTCAAACCCACATGGTTCCCCGCATGCCTTGGCCATCTTTCAGGCACCGAACCGCTGTCGAAAATTGCAAAGTGCGCTGGAAAAGTGCTTGGATTCTGGCTCCTTTTGCAAGCTGTCCGGGCATGGATCTTTTCGAATTTTTCGAATCTCGCGCGCTCTGGCGAAGAAGATCTCCTTTCTTTCATCAACAGTTCCCCCTTTTTCCCCCCTCAGAAAGTCGAAGATCACATGCAGATCCCACGCACTCGTCTCCATCTGCAGGAACAAAAACATTCGATTTTTGCCCAGACTCCTCCTGGGCCCCGGATGAACTCCCCACAAGTCCATGCTCACTGTGGGAGCCACAGGGGCTTGGCCTCCATGCTGTCGGCTCGCCAAACATTGACCCCTTTTCCTCTCATCAACCACGCAACATGAACCTCGCCATGGCAATTGGACAAGCACTCTTGGAAACTGTTTCAGTTCCAATAAAGAAATGGAGATAGGTAACCATTCCCCCAATCAAGAGAGCGTTGGATAAAATAACATGCCTGATCCATCAGACCTTCCTGGTCGCGAGACCGAGTTGACCACCGTGCCAACCAAACTCCAAAGGAATGCTAAGAGTACAAAAGAAACTATCCCCAGAAAAGGCCTCACTTGGTCTTTTCCTTCTTGCTCTCCTTGCCGTCATCGTCTCGGCTCTTGTCCTCGCCCTGCTTGGTGTCCTTGCCGGCCTTGTCCTTGGCCTTTTCCGCCGTCTCCTTTCCGGCACTCTTCTGGTCGTCCATGTCGGACTTGCTCTCACTGTCCTTGTTGGCATCCTCCTCATTCTCTTCCTCGGCATCATCCTCGCCGTCCTTCTTGGTATCCTTCTCACTGTCCTCCTCCTTGTCCTTCTTCTCGGTCTTCTCAGCATCCTTCTTATCGCCCTTCTTGTCCTTCTTGTCGCTCTTCTTAGCCCCCTTCTTCTCCTCTTCCTTCTTCCTCTTCTCGTCCTCCCTCTTCTTCTTCTCAGCCGCCTCCTTTTCCTCCTCGATCCGCTGCTTTTCCTTGGCCTCCTCCTTGGCCCAGTCCTTCTTCGGGTACTCTGACCGCTGCAGAATCGAGTTGGTCAATTCCTCGCTCGTCAGCCGCGACCGCGCCTGGCCGACCTTGGCGCGGCCTACAAGACTGATAAAGATGGCGACGCCCACCACCGCCGTCAGCACCCAGCGGTACGGCCCGTACCACGCCGGCGCCCAGCCCCGCGTCGTCGCGCGCGAGTCGGCAAAGTACAACCCGGTGAACGCCAGGAACTGTGTCGTCAGCGCCCACTCGATGGGGAAGAAGATGGTGGGCCACGCGGCCATGGGCGCGATCACGCCGACGGCGTAGCGGAACTTTGTGCGCTCCTTGAGCGACGACTTTTCGGCGAACTCGAGGCCCCAGTGGATGGCGCCGAGGAAGGACACGAGCACGGCGCCGTAGCCGATCTGGATGGGCTCGAGCATGTGGAGCAGCTCCCCGGCCTTGTCGTGCGAGAGGAGGATGCTGTTGAGGGTGTTGGAGGCCGTGGGCCACTCGGTGTTGAGGTTCCACGAGAGGAAGACGGTGGCGATCGACGTCCCGAGGTAGGGCAGCGTGCCGGCAAGACCTAGCATATAGGGATCCCGGGGGACTGTGTCGAGGGCGAAGGCGTCTTTCACCGTGTGCTGGAGGGAGGGAAAGGGAGTCAGTCAGTTGGCCAGGCGGTTGAGAACAGGGACCATACCAAATCATTTTTGAGGTCCTTCAAGACGTCGGCATCCGCGTTTGGCGGCGGCGCTTGGCTCTGCTCAATGACATGGCGGACCGATGACTCGGACGAGACCTCGTCGGGACGGGCTTCGATTTTCTGGGCCGCCACCTTTTTCTCAAACTCCTTTTCGCGTTCGCTGATGGGCCTGGTCGAGTAGGCCTTCCAGAGCACGAGGGACAGCGGCAATGCTTTGCTTGTTGCTTTGGGGGCTGCATGACTTTGCAGAAGCGGACTCGGGCGGGAAGCGGATGCAGTCTGGAGCTGTGCTGTGCGTGTCTGGGGTGCGCGTCTTGCAAGGCCCAGTCTCGGGGCCGAGCTGAGAAGAGGCCGGGCGTTTCGAAGCATTGCGGACGGAACCAAGGGTGTTTTCAGAGGCAATTGCAACTGGGGAGAGGATGGGAGACGGGAGGAGGATCGATTGCGATTTTTATTTCGGGATCTGTTCTGTTTAAGGGGGGGCCTTTGTTCGAGATCAGGGGCTGCCCCGTCTGGAGTTGGACGAGTTCCTGCTGCCAGAGCTCGGCTTTCCTGGCGGGCGGCGGCGTGCCCAGGACAGTGACGTAATTGAACGGCCCGAGGGGCAGCGCGTCCACAGCAGGCAGGGGTTCTCCAAAGTCTGCGGCGCCATGCAGCCGGTATGCTTGCTACTGATGAGACCGCCTGGACTTTGAAGTCATCTCCATTTTTTCTTCATTTTTTTCTGCAATGAAAAGAAATCTCCTGGTCCCGATCCAGGTCTTGTTTCTTGAATGACGACGGCACGATGGAGGCTCACGTTGCACATTCCGTCTTGACCCCGCCATAGATGAGAGTTTGGGGGGCCGCCATTGGTGGAGAGCCAGCATGTGTGGGGAGCAGCATCTGCCGTGGCCCGAGCTCCTCGTTCTCGCGTTTGGTCGGGTGGTTGAGAGAGGCCGTCAGACTCGTCCTTCGTCATCGGTGCCACACCAAAAGAAGCCAGACCCAAAGAGTCCACATGGCCCCTCACGATGCCTTCCCTGCGATAGACGCCTAGTTACATGATCCGACTCTACGCAAACAAACCCGCTGTATTGTCCCCATCCTCGCCCTCCTCTCTTCAACGACGACGACGTGCCCCGCGAAAATCGCACCGACGAGGCGACGACAGCGAACCACACCCAACCCTCCCCCCCGACCTCCACCTCGCTCCCTACCCAACACACCCGGCACATTGGGCGCAAACGACTCCCCTCAACCACCGCCATATCCCTACACACACCCCCCCGACCGAACCCTCCCGGTCGAAGCAGATGCCCTGCTCGCGATAGACATCTCCCCCTTGCGCCCCCGCCAGGGTAACGGCAACCCCTATTCGCCATGTTGGAAGGTCTCGTCGCCGGCCTCTTGAACCGCTTCCTGGGCATGTACGTCAAGAACTTTGACCCAACGCAGCTCAAGGTCGGCATCTGGTCGGGCGATGTCAAGCTCCGCGATCTCGAGCTCCGCAAGGAGGCCCTCGACCAGCTCAAGCTCCCCATCAACGTCGTCGAGGGCCACCTCGGCCAGCTCACCCTCACCATCCCCTGGTCCAACCTGCGCGGCGCCCCCGTCAAGATCTACATCGAGGATGTCTACCTCCTCGCCTCCCCCAAGGAGGAAGCTGAATACAACGAGGAGGAGGAGGAGCGACGGAAACAGCGCATCAAGATGGAGAAGCTGGACTCGGCCGAGCTGCTCAAGGAGAGGTCGCAAGAAGGCCTCAGCGCCGAGGAGCAAAAACGAACCCAGAGTTTCACCGAGAGCCTGGTCACCAAGATTGTCGACAACCTCCAGGTCACCGTCAAGAACATCCACGTCCGCTACGAGGATGCCATCTCCGCCCCCGGCCACCCCTTTGCGCTCGGCGTCACCCTCGAAGAGTTCAGCGCCATCAGCACCGACGGAGAGTGGAAGCCGACCTTCATCTCGGATTCGGGCAAGACGACGCACAAGCTGGCCACGCTCGAGGCCCTGGCTGTGTACTGGAACACGGACACGTCGCTGATGGGACCCGGCCGCGAGGTCGCCACACCCGGCGTCGAGATCACGCCGCACGCTGAAATGCTCAAGAACTTCAGGTCCATGATCGTGCGCGGCGACAATGAGCTGTCGGGCAACCACCAGTTCATCCTCAAGCCCGTCTCCGGCCAGGCCAAGCTCGAGCTCGACAAGACCGGAAGCGCCCAGGTACCAAAGTTCAAGGCGAACCTGCTGTTTGACGAAATTGGTCTCGTTCTCGACGACTACCAGTACCGCGACGGGCTCATGATGGTGGACCTGTTTCACTACTTCATCCGCCACCAAGAGTACAAGAAATACCAGCCCAAGGGTGTCCGGCCAAAGGAAGATCCTCGTGCCTGGCTTCAGTTCGCCGGCAATGCCATCCTCAGCAAGATCCACGAGAGGAACAGGCGTTGGTCGTGGGACTACTTCCGGGAGCGTCGCGATGACAGGAAGCGGTACATTGAGCTGTTCAAGAAAAAGAAGCAAGGCCAGCAGCTTTTGCCTCCGGAAAACGACGACCTCAACAAACTGGAGTGGAAGTTGGACTACGAAGACCTCCGTTTCTGGAGGTCTCTGGCGCGCAACCAACTTAAGAGAGAGAATGCCGAGGCTCTCAAGAATCGCCCACCACCCCCGAAGCAGCCGCAGCAGCAGGGCTGGCTGGCATGGGCATGGGGCGCGAAACCCCAAGCCCACGAGGAGCACGACGACTCGGAAAACACTCAGATCACCGAGGAGCAACGAAAGGAGCTCTACGAAGTCATCGACTGGGACGAAAAGACGGCCCTCGCTGCCGAGGTCGACGTCCCACGAGAGACCGTCAAGCTGCAGATCGAAGCCTCCCTGAGCACCGGCAGCTTCACCCTCAAGCAGGATCCCCACGACAAGAACACAGACCTCATCAGTCTCCACTTTGATGTCTTCCGCGCCAAAGGCATCAAGCGGCCCGATTCCTTCCTGGCTGACCTGAGCCTGGGAGGCCTGCGTGTTATCGACGGTACCACGCCCAAGACCATGTTCAAGGAGATTGTCCGAGTCAAGGACGCCCCCCTGACCAAGGCCCAGAGGCGCATGTCCATCGCCGAGCTCGAGCAGACGACCGACGAGGCCTTCTTCCAGTTCCAGCTCGAGCAGAACCCGCTGGATGGCCAAGGAGACATTGCATTGACGACCAAGTTGAAGCCTCTCGAGATCATCTGGAACCCGAACGTTGTTCTTGGCGTTGTGGGATTCTTCCGCCCTCCTGACCGCCACATGGAGTCCATCAACGCCCTGCTGGAGACGGCGGGTGCGACGGTCGAGGGTCTTCGCGAGCAAACCAGGGCTGGACTCGAGTTTGCGCTGGAGGAGCACAAGACGGTCAACGCAAAGTTGGACTTGCAGGCGCCCCTCATCATCATCCCCGAGAGCATCACCTCTCAAAGGTCGACGTGCATCATCCTCGATGCCGGTCACATCAGTGTCAACAGCGAACTCGTCGACAAGGACACCATGAAGGAGATACAGTCCAAGCAGAGTCAAACCTACACCGACCAGGACCTGAAGCGGCTCGAGTCCCTCATGTACGACCGCTTCCTCGTCAAGCTCACATCCACCCAACTCCTGATTGGTCCTTCGGTCGAGGAGACAAAGCAGCAGCTCATCGCCAAGGATGACAAGTTGATGATGCACGTCGTCGACAAGATCAACGTCGACTTTGTCGTCGAGACCTCGATCCTGCCCAAGGCGCCCAACCTCACCAAGCTCAAAATTTCTGGCCATCTTCCTGTTCTCCACGCGTCCGCCTCCGACGCCAAGTACAAGAGTCTCATGCGCATCATCGACGTCGCGATACCCAAGCTCAACGGCGACCAGCCAGGTGCCCAAAGAACTCGCCCGCCAAACCGGCCACGCCTCCTAAGCAATGCGTCCAGTCGCTCCGGTCGCTCCGGTATAACCCGCAATGCCAGAAGGTCGTCTCAACTCTTGCCCTTCCCCACTCCGCAGCAACAGGCCATCATTCTCCACGACGACGACCTCGATGACGACGAAGACAGCTTCCAAGACGCTAAAGACGGGTCTGCCAACGAGCAGCTGCGAATGCAGCAGCGGACGTTCGAGTTCAAGTTCACGGTCGACCAGCTCAAGGGGTCCTTGTACAAGAGCGACCCCGACAGGAAACGGCCAGACCAGTTGCTCGTCGAGATGGTCGCCGAAAACTTTGATCTCGAGTTTTACCTCCGGCCGTATGACATGGCCGCCAATGTCTCCCTGGGGTCCATCACCATGGACGACTTTGTCGACAACCCACCCGCCGAGTTCAAGTCGATCGTGTCTTCCGGAGATGTCGAGGATCGACAGCAGCGAAGGAGTCTTGTCCACGTCAAGTTCATCAGAGTCAACCCGGATTCCCCCGAGTTCATGTCCAAGTACGAGGGCGTGGAAATGCACGTTGATGTCGCCATTACCACCATCAACCTCGTTGTCACGCGCAAGACGCTGCTCACGCTGCTTGACTTCATCCTCGTCACTTTCACAAACAACGGCCCTGCGGCTTCCCCGCAAAAGGCCATCACCGACGATGACTCCGAGAGCAACATCCTGCTGGAGCCGCCACCCCCTAACCAGCAGGGTGACACAGGCGCCATTCGGGTCAAGGTTGACCTCAAGAGTATCCGGCTCATCCTGAATAACGACGGTATCCGCCTTGCCACCTTGTCTTTCAACCATGCCGACGTGGGCGTGTTTGTCCTTGGTAAGACCATGAGAGTCTCGACAAAGCTGGGCGACCTCAGCCTGGTTGACGATGTCAACCTCGGCGTCTCGCAGGACTCGAGTCTCCGCCAGCTAGTCACTATCCAAGGAGACGAGCTTGCCGACTTCCGGTACGAGACCTTTGACCCTGAAAAGGAAACGTACCCCGGATACGATTCGTCCATCTACCTTCGGGCGGGTTCCGTCAAGCTCAACTTCCTCGAGGAGCCCTTCCGCAAGATTGTTGACTTCCTCGTCAAGTTTGGCAAGATGCAGGCCATCTACAACGCTGCCCGGCAGGCCGCTGCCGAGCAGGCCAACCAGCTCCAGCAGAGCCAGAGTCGCATCAAGTTTGACGTCGTCGTCATGACGCCCATCGTCGTCTTCCCGCGCGTGGTCAATCCATCAAACCCCAAACGCGATGTCATCACAGCTTACCTTGGTGAGATCTATGCCCAGAACAAGTTCGCGCCACTGGATGACTCGGAAAATGCCGAGATCGGGATGAAGCTCTCGGCTGGCATCCGCAACATCAAGCTCACCTCCAACTTCCACTACACCGACGACACCAAGGAGGAGCTGGAGCTCATTGACCACGTCGACCTGGGCTTCGACATCACGTACGCCGAACACAAAGAGGGACTCAAGCGGCCCGACCTCGAGATCAAAGGCAGCATGACGGATATCAATCTTCGAATCACCCCCTACCAGCTGAACTCGCTGCTCCAAATCTCCCAGTCTGTCCCCGCCGCCTTCGCAGGCGACCCCGATCAGACTGCTGCCGAGGCCGAGAGCGATGTCGACAACGAGACGTTGGAGCGAGCGAGGACCAACACCGGCTTCGGGAGCGAGAGCAGCGAAGGCCTCGTCGACATGAGCCCGGAACTCGGCACTCACGGCAAGGCATGGACGAAGCTTGACCTTGTGTTCAACGTCAACACGATCAGTTTGGAGCTGATCAACGCCCCCGAGGATGGTCCCGTCGGCGACCTCGAGAAAGCGAGTCTCTCCAGGTTCAGTCTGGACTCGAGCCGTCTGAAGACGCGCATGGATTCCAACGGCAGCATCGAGGCCGAGTTCGTCATCCAGTCGTTTACCATCTTTGACACACGCCATGCCGAGACCAACAAGTTCCGTCGCATCATGACCAGCAGCAACCAGAGTGTCCAGCAGTTCATGGCAAGCATCACCATGTCGGGCGGCAAGGAGCGAAACATCATCGCCATGGTCGCCATCGACAGCCCACGCGTCATCTTTGCCCTCGACTACCTCTTCGCCATCCAGCACTTTATCACTGTCGGCACGCAGACCGACGACCCCAACTTGGGGCTGCCCAGTCCGCTCGAGTCGCCCGAAGAGAGCGAAACCGAGTCCGTGCGTCTCTCCCTCACCGGGACTCGCCCCGAGGACGACGACAAGCAGCCGGGCAGCAACAAGGGCACCGTGCAAAAGAAGGATGCGCCCACGACCACGCTTGCCTACCGCGTCAATATTGTCGATGCCCAGTTGATTCTGATCGCCAATCCCCTCAGCCAGAGCTCCGAAGCGATTGTTCTGGGGACCAAGCAGGTCCTCTTGTCGCAGCAACACGCCCTGACCTTCCAGGTCTCGCAATGCGGCATGTTCCTGTGTCGCATGGACCGCTTCGACGACTCGCGATTGCGAATCATCGATGACTTCTCCGTCCAGATGTCTATGGACACGTCCAAGCCCCCCATGACAAGCATTCATGTCGAGGTTGAGCCACTCATCCTGCGACTGTCGCTTCGCGACATTCTCCTCGTCATGCAGACCATCGCCAGAGCGTCGGAGCTGTCTGGCGGAGACGCCAAGGCACCGGACACCAAGGCATCGGACCAAAAGGCGAAGCAGCTCAAGGCAGCCGGGCTTAAGCAGCGAACGGCGAGCGGTAAGGGCGGTTCGACGTTGGCCGGGAGGACGAGGGCTGCGAGCAAGAGTGGCGGCACGGCTCTTACCGTCGCGCAGAAAGGTCCCCCAAAGCCGCACGACATCGCCAAGCCCCCTGCCCGACGCGAAGAGTTGACGGCTACCATTGATGGCATTCGCGTCGTGCTCATTGGCGACCTTCACGAACTGCCGATTTTCGACCTGAGCATCAAGAACTTCACGTCGACGGCCGAGAACTGGTCGTCCAACCTCAAGGCCGAGGCGGCGATTGAGATGTACACCAATGTCTACAACTTTGCCAAGTCTGCGTGGGAGCCCTTGATTGAGCCGTGGCAGGTCGGTCTCGGTGTCGCAAAGGAGCAGGATAGTGGACTCATGTCGATTGACCTGTCGTCGAAGCGCAACCTCGACATCACGGTCACCACGGCGACCATTGCCCTTGTATCCAAGTCCGTGGCCTTCCTCACCCAGGATCAGGATGTTCTCAGCAAGCCCCGCGGTGTCGAGGCGCCGTACCGGGTCCGCAATTACACGGGCTTCGACGTAGTCATGCAGGCCAAGCGACAGGGCACTGACGAGAACACGTCTCTCCGCCTCGAGGATGGCCAAGAGGCGCCGTGGAGCTTTGAGGACTGGGAGAAGATGCGCGAGAACTTGCTTGCCGAGAGCGCCAGCTCCAGCAGCGTCGCGCTCCAACTGGAAGGGAGCGGATTCGACACCCTCAAGAACATCCGCCTCAACCGCGAAGGAGAATCCATCTACCCCCTCCGTCCTAAGACCGACCAGGTCCTGCACAAGCTCCTCGTCGAGGTGAAGCTTGGTCCTGACAATGTCAAATATGTGACGCTCCGCAGCCCCCTGCTGGTCGAAAACAACACGGACATCCCTGTCGAGCTCGGCGTGTACGACGCTCAAGAGGGTCACTTGCTGAAGATTGAGAAGATCGCTCCGGGGAAGAGCCGACCTGCCCCGGTTGGCGCTGTCTACCTGAAGAGTTTGCTTGTGCGTCCCGATCCGGGCTTCGGCTACGGATGGAGCAGCGACTCGCTGTGGTGGCGGGACCTGTTGAAGAGACCAACCAAGACACTCGTGTGCAAGGGCGAGCACAGCGAGCCTTTCTACTTCCAGATGTCTGCGCGGTTTGACCAAACCAACCCAATGACCAAGTGAGTACACCCGAGGCACGGACAGTGGACAGTGCTAACATGATCCAGAAATTACCCTTGCATGCGCATCAAGCTTTCTGCCCCCGTCACCCTCGAGAACCTCCTTCCCTACGACTTCAAGTACAGGATCTACGACAAGGCCACCAAGAAGGACTGGTCCAACTTCCTCCGCAAGGGCGGCGTGAGTCCCGTCCACGTCGTCGAACTCTCCCATCTCTTGCTCCTTAGTGTCGACATGCAAGACACACCCTTCAAGCCCAGCGAGTTTGCCATCATCAACCCGGGCAACTCGGAAGACTTCCGGAAGGAATCGCATCTTGTCTGCAAAGATGATACGGGGCTCAACCTCAATCTGAAGCTTCACTATCTCCGCATCCCGGACGGGGGCGGTGCCTTCAAGGTCACCGTCTTCAGCCCCTACGTCGTCTTGAACAAGACGGGCTTGGACCTGGGGGTCCGCACCAAAGGCTTTGTGTACCACGCCAAGGCCGCTAGCACCGGGCAGTCCTTGATCGATGTGGAGGAAAACCAGGAGCGGAAGACACGACCGCTCATGTTCTCGTTCAACAACAACGACCAAAAGAACCGTGCGCTCATCAAGGTTGGCGACTCGGACTGGAGCAAGCCCCAGAGCTTTGACGCGATAGGGAGCACTGCCGAGGTGGTCCTTCAATCTCCGGCCCGCAACGCCGAAGTCCATCTCGGCATTACGGTCGACTCGGGTCTGGGCAAGTACAACATGATCAAGACGGTTACGTTTGCGCCGCGATACGTCATCCAAAACAAGCTCGGCGAGGACATCAACATTCGAGAACCTAGTTCGTCCGAGCTGCTGTCCCTCAAGGGCCGGGCACTTCGGCCGCTGCACTTTTTGCAACGGGGCGCTGTCAAGCAGCTGTGCCTCTGCTACCCTGGTGTCAGCAACCAGTGGACGGCACCGTTCAACATCTCGGACCTGGGCATCACGCACATCAAGATTGCCAAGGCTGGCCAGCGGCAGAGGCTCATCCGCGTCGAGACGCTGATGGAGGACGCCACCATATTTTTGAACCTGAGCATGGAGAACAAGAACTGGCCCTTTTCGATGCGCAACGAGAGCGACGTGGAGTTTACCTTTTACCAGGCCAACCCCAACGTCGACGACGACGGGGTCGAGGACCGGTCCGGGTGGCGCCCCGTCCGGTATCGACTCCCGCCCCGCAGCATCATGCCATACGCCTGGGACTTTCCCGCTGCCAAGCACCGGGAGGTGGTCATCAGCGCGTTTGGCAAGGAGCGCCACGTCCGCCTGGCCGAGATTGGCAACCTGATGCCGATGAAGTTTGTCAGCGCCAACGGACAGTCCAAGATCATCGACATCAACGTTACCGCCGACGGACCGACGCAGACCTTGATTCTGTCCAACTTCCAGGCGTCCAAGAGTCTGTACCGGCAGCGGTCCGGCGCCGGGTCTAACAGCCGGGAGGTGTTTGAAGCCAAGGAGCTCGACACGGGCACGACGTTCCGAGCGCAGCTGAAGCTGGCCGGTATCGGCGTGTCGCTAATCAACTCGCAGCTGAAGGAGCTGGCGTACATCACCTTCCGGGATGTGCAGCTCCGGTACAGCGATTCGCCCCTCTACCAGTCCATCAAGCTCGAAGTCAAGTGGATCCAGATCGACAACCAGCTCTACGGTGGCATCTTCCCCATGATCCTGTACCCCAGCGTGGTCCCGCGCCGGGCTCAGGAGATTGAGGCCCATCCGTCGGTCCACGCCATGATCACCCGCGTCAAGGATGACTCGTACGGAGTCGAGTACATCAAGTACGCGACACTGCTGGTGCAGGAGATGACGGTGGAGCTGGACGAGGACTTTATCTACGCCATGCTGGATTTCTCCAAGGTCGAAGGGGCTTCGTGGATGGCGACGGACGAGGAGGACCGGCTGTGCGACGACAACATTGACATTCCGGAGCCGAAGCAGCAGCAGGCGGGCCGGGACATTTACTTTGAGGTTCTGAACATCCAGCCGATGCAGCTGGATCTGTCGTTTGTGCGGACCGAGCGCGTCAACGTCGAGGACAAGACGTCGACCAAGAACCCCATCATGTTCTTCTTCAACGTCATGACCATGGCAATCGGCAACATCAACGACGCGCCGGTCCGCTTCAACGCGCTGATGCTCGAGAACGTGCGGGTGTCGATCCCGGTGCTCGTGCAGAACGTGTCGAACCACTACCGCCAGGAAGCGCTGTACCAGATCCACAAGATCCTGGGGAGCGCCGACTTCTTGGGCAATCCCGTCGGCCTCTTCAACAACATCAGCTCGGGCGTGGCCGACATCTTCTACGAGCCCTACCAGGGGCTCATCATGTCGGACCGGCCCGAAGACTTTGGCATCGGCCTCGCGCGCGGCGCGGGGTCCTTCTTCAAGAAGTCGGTGTACGGCTTCACCGACTCGTTCTCCAAGGTCACGGGCAGCTTCGCCAAGGGTCTCGCGGCGGCGACGATGGACAAGCAGTTCCAGGACCGCCGACGCATCACGCGGGCGCGCAACCGGCCCAAGCACGCCATCTTTGGCGTGACGGCGGGGGCCAACAGCCTGTTCACGTCGGTGGCGTCGGGCGTGGGCGGGCTCGCGCGCAAGCCGCTCGAGGGCGCCGAACAGGAGGGCGCGCTCGGCTTCTTCAAGGGCATTGGCAAGGGCGTCGTCGGGTTCGCGACCAAGCCGGCCATCGGCGTGCTCGACTTTGCGTCCAACGTCAGCGAGGGCGTGCGCAACACGACGACGGTGTTTGACGGCTCCGAGCTCGACCGAGTGCGCCTGCCGCGGTACATTCCCGGCGACGGCATCGTGCGGCCGTACAGCCAGCGCGAGGCGCTCGGCCAGTCGTGGCTCAAGCAGGTGGACAATGGCAAGTACTTTGACGAGATGTACATTGCGCATCTGGAGCTGCCGACGGAGGATATGGTGGTCATGGTGACGTATGCGCGGATCTTGTTGATCCGCAGCCGGAGGCTGCAGACGGAGTGGGACGTGCCGCTCAAGGACGTGCAGACGATTGCGAAGGAGCGGACGGGGTTGAGCCTGACGCTGAGGGGGGGGACGAATGGGCCGTTTATCCCGATTGGGGAGGAGAGCGGGAGGACGTACATCTACAAGATGGTGGCGGTGGCGGTGGAGGAGTTCAACAGGCGGTTTCGGGGGTTGGAGTGAGGGGGTGTGTACATGATGGGGAAAATGGCCGACGACGTTTACGAGTGTATCGATTGGTTATGAGTGTGACGAGTAATGCGATTCCTATTCTTCTTCTCAACGTGCTGCGGCGTGTGTCGAGGGGGTCGGGGAAGTGCCGTCCCCGCCGCGCCCGAATAACCCGTCCAACACCGACCCCAAATCCCCGCCTCTCACTTCGTACACCCTCCCGTCCACCGCCTGGGCTCCCTCAGGCCGGTACTCCACCCCCGCCACGTCCGCTTGCAGACTTAACCAGCACGCCAGAAGCAAACCCTCGACCGTCCAGAGCACGCGCTCCCCCTCGTCCATGTGGACGAAGGAACCCGACGCTTCTAGTCGCTCCGCCCAGTCGAGGTAGCCGTTGAACCACGAGGGATGGTAGCGCGTTGCGAGGGCATCTTCAGGGACGGGGTGCGGCGGCGGTGATGGGGCGGCTGTCCTTTCCCTTCTCTGGCGCGGTCGGGGGGCGTTGGATGGGGGGGCAGGAGGGAGCTGACGGGGAGGTGCCGGGGGTGCCGGATTCCCAGGCCACCCGCCGACATACCAGAGGTAACTCGCCCCGGGGTCGTGGAGGGATGGCGCGAGGAGGTATTTGAACTGCTGCGCTGGTGGTGGGGGTGGTGGGGGTGGGCGCTGTCTTGGTTTTCTTTCTGGTTGGGGTTGCGGTTGTGGTCGGGGTTGTGAGAAAAACGATGATGGCGGCGGGTCGAGCAGGAACAGTCCTGGTGACGGGCCGGGTGTGAGTGGCGTGTGGAGGATCTCGTCGATGCTGGAGGGGAGGGGCGGAGCCGGTGCCGGAGCCGGGGCGACGGGGATGCGGAGCGGTTGGGGTTGGGGTATTGGTGGGGCGGCGAGGCCGGCGGAGACGGAGCCGTCCGGGAGGAGGCGGATGAGCAGGCCGTAGTCAGTTTGGAGGGTGGCGGGGTGGGTGCGGCGGGGCAGGCCCCGGGTTGCTGTTGGGAGGTGCAGAGGAGGAAGGCGATGTCGGCGGTGGTTAACGGGGGCATTTTCCTCATGTTGGGTGGTGGTGGGAGGTGCATTGGAGGGGGAGGGGGTGGTGATGGCTTCAATTGTTTGTTGGGGAGGGGGAGAGGGAGAGGTGAAGGGGGAGGTCAATGTTGGTGATGATGGTGGGGGGAAGAGGGACAAAAGGAGGGGCGTTGCCGCTGGAAGTTAGGGGGTCGGGCGCTGCCGTGGTAGCATCGGATTTCCACAGAGACAACCTGTGCCGCAGTTTGGACTGCCGTTCTTTGCTGGCGCTTGGCCTCAGGTTTCAGCAGCCCAGACCACGCGCCAATAAGTACCTGTCAGGCGGGGCAATTGTCACTCTCGGTGTCCTCGAACCCGCCCTTAGCGAGGAAAGCCGAACATATGGCGATTGTAGGTAGCAATGTAAGCCATGAACCTGGCTTAAGAACCTGCTCAGCCCGCCCCCGCATTCATGTTTATTTCTGACAACCTTTCAACATTCTTTTGAGCAATTGTTCCCGTAGTGACAGCTCTTAGTAAGTTGCTAAGATTAAACATTGGAAAGACGCCGTTAATGTCACGGCACAGCCGTGCACTGAATGTCAACCGGCTCGTCGCCCGGTTCGTCGCTCGAGGCAATCGCCTGGGCAGCAGCGAGGCAGCAGTTGGGTAGCTCGACGTCCGTCCCCTCCCCTCCGAGCCTTGCGGTCTTTTGACAGACTGCCACAACTACGATTCTTCGACGCTTACTTGACCCAATATCCTCACTAGCACAATACATTCATCTACGGAGTTCTGCTTACGATGGAGGGGCTCGCGGCAGCCGCAAGCGTCATCGCGGTAGTCGAGCTGGCCGCCAAGGTCGCCTCTCTCTGTCTCGAATACGCCTCCGCCGTTAAGAACGCCAGGGCCGACATCGAGCGCCTGCGAAAACATACCGACAGCTTGAAGACAACCGTGGAAGGTGCGCAGAAGCTTCTCCAGGGTCCACACGGCGCTCGGCTCGAGACGTCACAAAAGCTACGCAACGCCCTTGACGACACCCAGTCGCAGCTTGGTGATATCGTCGCGAAGCTGGAAGCGAAGGTGCACACCGGTTTCAAGGCACAGGCGATGAGAGCTCTGGGGCGGCGAGCGTTGCAATGGCCGTTCGAGAGCAAGGACGTGGACAAAATCATTGCGATCCTTCAGCGAGACCAGGCCTCCTTTTCGGCCGCCCTTCAGATCGATCAAGCGTGGGTCTCAGAGCTATAATACCTGCCTTCGATCAGTCGCTAACCTCAGAACCCAGCGCCGAGATTCTCGATATCAGCCGTAAGATCGATTTGCCAAAGCTTCCCGTCGTAACAGGCGCGGCCTTCAACTCTCAAACCAACGAGCACGACCCCAGATGCCATCCGAACACCCGCGTTGACCTTCTCGCCGAGATATACAGGTGGATCGAAGACCCCGGTGGGAAATGTATCTTCTGGCTGTGCGGCAAGGCCGGTACCGGTAAATCGACAATATCGCGCACCGTGGCCGCCCACCTCTCTGCCAACAATGTGCCTGGTGCTAGCTTCCTCTTTAAGAAGGGCGATGGCAACCGTGGCAAAGCGGCCATGTTCTTTACAACAATTGCTTGTCAGCTCGTCCACCAGCTGCCTTTCTTAGCCCCGCACGTCAGGAATGCGATCGAGAGCGACCCGGCAATTGCCGACAAGGCCAAGGGAGAACAGTTCCAGAAGCTCATCTTGGAGCCACTTAACAAGTGCAAGGACGACCCCCACATGCCCGCACGAGTTTCTGTGGTGGTTGATGCTCTCGACGAGTGCGACCGGGAAGAGGACGCTAAAGCCATTATCGGTATCCTGTCCAGAGCCAAGGAGGTAACTTCGGTTTCCCTGAGATTCTTTGTCACCAGCAGACCCGAGCTGCCCATTCGCTACGGTTTCGGCAAAATCCAGGGGGAATATCAGGACGTGGCTCTACACCGGATACCGGAGCCAGTCATCGAACACGATATATCCGTATTCCTGCGATATGAACTCGCGAGAATCAGAGATGCGTACAATGGCCAAGCTCCCGAAGGCCTACAGCTGCCGCCAGGTTGGCACAGTGAAGATGTCATTCGGATTCTCACTCAGATGGCCGTCCCCTTGTTCATTTTCGCCGCAACCATCTGCCGCTTTGTTGGAGATGAGGGAATGTCGGACCCCGCCGATCAGCTGGAGAAAGTCCTACAGTATCAGACGAAGACCCACGATTCCGAGCTTGACAAACTCGACGCGACATATCTCCCAATTCTCAACCAGCTCACTGTCGGACGCACTGATCCACAGAGGAGCCGCTTATTGGCCGAGTTTCGAGATGTCGTCGGCCCTATTATTCTCCTCGCTCAGCCACTCTCAGTGTTGTCGCTCGCACGACTTGTCAACATCCCTCCTGAAGCTATACATCGCAGGCTCAACTCTCTCCACTCCGTCCTGGATATCCCTCCCCAAATCGATGCCCCTGTCAAACTCTTTCACCTGTCATTCCGCGACTTCCTTGTTGACCCGACTAAGCGTGCCACGAATGACTTCTGGATTGACGAGACAAAATATCACAAGACGCTTGCGGATAGATGTATCCAAGTTATGCACCAACACCTCAAGAGAGACATCTGCGGTCTGCAAGTTCCGGGGAAACTGCGGTCAGAAGTCGACCAGCAAACAATCGACGCCGGTCTACCGCCCGAGGTCCAGTACGCCTGCCAGTACTGGGTGCACCACTGGAAGGAGAGCAAAGGCAGCGTACGGGATGGCGGCCCAGTCCACAGCTTCCTGACGAGCCATCTCCTTCACTGGCTTGAAGCGCTCAGCGTTTTAGGTCGTATCTCAGAGAGTGTCGGCATGGTAGACGATTTGTTAGCACTCAGTGTGTGTTGCGCCCTTGCCCACTATCCCCAAAACATACTAACATTGCCTTTCAGCCTGCAGATGCCATTGAGATATCCGGATTTCTCCGCGATATAACACGGGTCGTTCAGAGCAGTCAGTCAATCATCGATAGAGCACCTCTTCAAGTTTACGCTTCAGCACTTGTTTTCAGCCCGGCCCGCTGTATAACAAGAGGCCTATTCAAGCAGGAAGAACGGAGGTGGATTACTACCGGACCAGTTGTAGAAGATGATTGGAATACCTGCCGGCAGACGCTCGAGGGGCATAGCACTTCCGTCAGCTCCGTCACGTTCTCGTCCGACTCGAAGCTCGTTGCGTCCGGGTCAGAAGACCAGACCGTGAAGATCTGGGATGCGGCGACGGGGTTATGTATGCAGACGCTCAAGGGGCATAGCGGTGTTGTCTGGTCCGTCGCGTTCTCGCCCGACTCGAAGCTCGTTGCGTCCGGGTCAGAAGACCAGACCGTGAAGATCTGGGATGCGGCGACGGGGTTATGTATGCAGACGCTCAAGGGGCATAGCGGTTTTGTCTGGTCCGTCGCGTTCTCGCCCGACTCGAAGCTCGTTGCGTCCGGGTCAGAAGACCAGACCGTGAAGATCTGGGATACGGCGACGGGGTTATGTACGCAGACGCTCAAGGGGCATAGCGGTGTTGTCTGGTCCGTCGCGTTCTCGCCCGACTCGAAGCTCGTTGCGTACGGGTCAGACGACGAGACCGTGAAGATCTGGGATACGGCGACGGGGTTATGTACGCAGACGCTCAAGGGGCATAGCGGTGTTGTCAGGTCCGTCGCGTTCTCGCCCGACTCGAAGCTCGTTGCGTCCGGGTCAGAAGACCAGACCGTGAAGATCTGGGATACGGCGACGGGGTTATGCACGCAGACGCTCGAGGGGCATAGCGGTGTTGTCAGGTCCGTCGCGTTCTCGCCCGACTCGAAGCTCGTTGCGTCCGGGTCATACGACAAGACCGTGAAGATCTGGGATACGGCGACGGGGTTATGCACGCAGACGCTCGAGGGGCATAGCGGTGTTGTCAGGTCCGTCGCGTTCTCGCCCGACTCGAAGCTCGTTGCGTCCGGGTCAGCCGACCAGACCGTGAAGATCTGGGATACGGCGATGGGGTTATGCACGCAGACGCTCGAGGGGCATAGCGGTTTTGTCAGGTCCATCGCGTTCTCGCCCGACTCGAAGCTCGTTGCGTCCGGGTCATACGACAAGACCGTGAAGATCTGGGATACGGCGACGGGGTTATGCACGCAGACGCTCGAGGGGCATAGCCATTTTGTCAACTCCGTCGCGTTCTCGCCTGACTCGAAGCTTGTTGCGTCCGGGTCATTCGACAGGACCGTGAAGATCTGGGATACGGCGACGGGGTTATGTACGCAGACGCTCAAGGGGCATAGCGGTTTTGTCTGGTCCGTCGCGTTCTCGCCCGACTCGAAGCTCGTTGCGTCCGGGTCATACGAAAAGACCGTGAAGATCTGGGATGCGGCAACGGGGTTATGCACGCAGACACTCGAGGGGCATAGCCATTCCGTCGATTTCTCGAGATTTATTACTTCCTCGTCGGGGGATGCAAAAACCTCCTCTTACCAAGAGTATGGCATAAGCTCGAACAAAAGGTGGATTACGAGGGGCTCAGAGAACTGGATGTGGCTGCCTCAAGGATCTCGGCCGTTTTGTTCAGCCGTAGCGGCATCAACGATTGCTATTGGCTGTTTGTCGGGACGTGTCCTAATTTTGACGTTCCCGGCAGACAACTAGTACTGATCTCCTAGCTTTCTCCCTATTTTTCCTATCATAGCGTACTACAGGAGGGGTCCGGGGGGCTCCTTTAATTTATAGCCATCATCGGTGGGAGAGTCCCGTCGTCTCTCATACGTCTGAAGAGCCGCCTCAGACTTTCGTTCGTCATCGTCTGCGGAGCGGAACCAACTGACAGCCCGAAACCGGCCGCTGCCACCACCACCACGGCCGTACCAAGAGCCCACATGATTGCCTGACCCTCGTGATCCTTACCGCTCACAATGAAGGACCAGACGCTTTCAAGCACTTCGCTCCCGTCAAGGAAATAGAGCCACCCCATCCTCTGAAGCGGCATTTCCGCTATTGGTCGGAGTACGGCGCAAGAAGGAGGACAGAGAATCCAAGGGGGGGGAGAGAAAAGCCCAGGCCGATGGCAGAGAAGAGCAAAACCGCTTCGCTTCGCTTGGTATCTGAAAGGCATACATACGTCTGGGGTACATAAATTATATGCAAAAAGTCTTTCGTCCTCCCCCTTCCTCCCGGCTCACCCACCCATGCAGCCTCCTCTACACCTTCGCTCTTCATCCAAAAAATGACCCGTCACGGCATCCGCCAGTGACATTGGTCCCAACCCTCTTCCCTCCTCTCTGCCTCCGTCATTCAACCTCCTCCTCTGTGTTCCTCCTCGGTCCTCGTCCTCGCCAGTCCCCTCCCTCGACCCCTCTCTTTTGTCCAAGTGGTTGCGTGGTACAAGTTGTAGCTTTTGGTGTCGTCCAGCCGTATCGTCCACCTCTGTCGTCCACCTGTCCGTGTCCAAGATGCCGTCCAAGATGCCGTCAAGATATTGTTTCTGACCTCACGGCGCCTACCCGCTCTGGGCAAGGTATATCAGAATCAGGGGCCACCCGACGGATAATACAAAGGCGGCGAGGACCGAGAAAAAGTTTGCGTCCCGCTCGCCGTCCTTGCCCGACCAGCGCGACAGCAGGGCGACGGCGCAGTAGATCATGCCGATGCCGTAGGCGCTGCCGGCCCACATGATGCCGAGGATGATGTCGGCGACGCGGTCGGGCTCCGAGAGCTTGGCCCCGGACGTGTCCTTGAAGGGCTCGTTGACGGAGAGGTTCTGGCCCATGGTGGCGGCGGTGGTTTGGGTTCGTCGAGGGTTGTTGTGGTGTTGCGGGGAAGAAAAGGTCGGGTCACCCTGGAGATGTGAACCTGAAGGATGCGGGCGGTGGTGGTGCTCGGTGTGTGATTGGCGTGATGGGTGGTGATGAGCTGCAGTGGCGTGGGCGCTTGGTGATTGGCGATGGCCAGAGTCCCAAGGAAATGAAGAAAAGGATTGAAGATGAAGAGAATCCAAGATCAAGAAGAGAATGTCTCGACCAGCGGAAGCAAAGTGTGTGTTGTAAACGGCGACCAGCGACCAGTGACCCCTTCAAGCAAACATCAAAAAAAGGATGACGAAGAAACGCAAAAATGGGACCCCAAAAGAGTGAAGGATGAGGAGAGGCAAAAGGAGAGGAGGGAAAGGTGGGAGAGGGAGGACGGGGAAGGGGGGACACGGCGGCAATCAGGGTGCCCTCGGTTTCTTGAACAAACCTTTTTCCTTTCCTTGGGACGGACCGACAGAGATCGGACCGGAGCTGGGGAATGGCTTCATGCCTCGCGGCCGAGTCTGCGGACGCACAACACCTCCGTCCTGATGGCGACGGGGTGATCAAACACTGGGAAAGGCAAGGCCATTGGCTGCGACAAAGCTTGAGGCGAGCGATGGGACGTCGCTGGTGTTGCACCCCCCTGGCCGGCCCCTGCCGCGCCCCCGACTTGAGACGCTCGCTGCCCCAGGGGCCGTGCCCTTCTGCCCCCCAGGAACAGCTGACTGTCGTGCGATGGCTGTGCCTTGGCCACACGCTGGTACGAGCGTCCGTCTTTTGACTGAATGCAGCGAAGCGAGTTTGGAATCTGATTTTGCATGCCGTCGTCACCGGGAATCCCATGCTGCCACCAATTCCCATCCATCATCCCGCTTCGCTTCCGCCGTCTCGTCTCGTCGCTGCGCCCAAGCTGCACGCCACACGCTTCGTCCAGACCATGGGATGAAACCTTTGGCCACTATTCTCGTCTTCCATTTCACAATCCCATCTCTCTCCAATCCCGTCTCATGGTCTAATCCAATTTTCCGCAGTCCAATCTTGGGCCTTGGCCCCGTGCTCCAACACCAAACACCGCCAAGAAGACACACAAGCGCGCTTCAGGAGCTTGACCCCCTCCGATCCAATTGTCCATGGCTGGATCGAGAATCGATGTCGAGTCCCGAATGCCATCTCTTTGATCGCCCCACGACCCCTTGGCTGCAGACGATCCGACGGTCACCATGCACCTTTGCTGCTCACCACCGGACCCCTTCTCCCCAATATTCCCAGTCCAACAAAACGAGCCGCCTCCCTCCTCCTCACCTCGGCCGATCCCTTCCCATCCCATCTGCCTGACACACCGACTCCCTCATCCACGTCGGGCTTCCGCGTCGGGCTTCCGCGTCGGGCTTCCGCGCATACACGTTCCTGAGGTCAAAGTAGCCGTAGATCTTGTCGTTGTGCACCTCTCCCAGCAGGTCCTCAATGTACCTCTCGACCTGGTCCACCGTCCATCCCATGACGCTGCTAAACATGTACAGCACGTACCCTGATGCCACCAGGACATGGTCGGTCAGCGAACACTTGTCTGGCATGACATCTCAAGGCAGGGCCACTCACCCTCGGCATCCTGGTCCATCGTCATCTGGTAACAACGTCCGGCCTCCCTCGACTTCTTGTCCTCGGGCCACGGGCTGATGGGCACCTTGAAGTCGTCTACCACTGGCTCATCGAACCCAGCATGGATCATGCCCATGCGCTGTACGTCGTCGCCGATGAGGTTGAACGACCGTCCAATCTTTCGTCCGCCCTCGTTGAACACCTTTCCCCACCGGTCCAGCGCGGATCCCTCCTTGACGCTGCCGTCGTCCGACTGGAACAAGGACGACGGCTCCAGGCTCTCGACGTAGCCGCCCGGCTTCAGCACTCGGAACGCCTCCCTGAAGAGGGCATCCCAGTCGGGAATCGACCCAACGAGGTAGCGTATGTGCACGTAGTCGACCGAGCTGTCCGGCTGCGACCACGTCGCTGCCGCGTCTTCGATCAGGCACGCGACGTTTGCGTTGGCTACCGAGTTGACTGAGACGATGGGCGTGATGTCGGTTGCTATGACTTGTGTTTCCGGGAACCCCCGAGCAAAGTCGCTGCAGTGCGGTTAGCCACCACGCTGCCATGACCGGCCGGTAGTCTCACCGTGCCCATGTTCCTGGACGCATCCAGTCAGCATCTCTCAACAACTTGCGATTCTTGTCACATACCTGTGCCTGCACCAATGTCGAGGACTCTCTGCGACACTGTCAGTACCCGGCATGCATCGCCATCAGCCCCCACCACACAGACATACCTCAATGTCCTTGCTCAATGGCGCAAGAAATAGCCTGTCGTCAAGGACGAACTTCAAGGTTCGATGGCTTCGCCTGGGTTAGTCACATCGCTCCCGCGCGCATGGGGCGATGAGCGCACATGATGTCAGAAGCCTCGTTGTGCCTGTGGTCGTTTGGCTCCCTGGCAAGCGTCAGTTGCCATGTTCCTCCAAAACTCGCGGGTGACGGTACCATGACTCGCCCTGGGTCGTGCGATCGCTGTGGTACGTCCGTCCGTGGAGTATTCGGTACTGGTGGACTCGCGTCAACAGGGCCGCCTGGACATGTCTCATCCTCATGTCGCGTGGCAACAATCACCCACCTCTCCTCCCTTGAGCCACGGGGGCTTCGTGTAAGGCGCATTTGGCTCGGTCATTGTCGGGGCGGTGTCGCTTCCGGCGGATTGCGGTCATGAATGGGGCAGAAGAGAGCAACGACAAACATGGCGTCGGCGACCAGTAAATACCGAGCAGACGACCCCTCTGCAACCCCTGCCACAGGGCCGCGACCTGATTGCCTCCGTGGGAAGACCGCCAAGAACCCAACAACATGGCTTCCGTGTCGTGAAAAAGCGGAGGTCGGCTCGTCCCAGGCCAGTCGAAGGCCGGCCAACTGATGCATGCGTCTTCTTCGCTCGATAACGTTACCTTAATTTTGCCCGGGTTGTACTGCACACTCCTGTGTACTTTACTGTCTGCCATGCGACGGGGAAGCGGGGGAGAGGGGCCGGCCGCCGTCACAGTGCGACAGCGTGGGCCGATCCTTCGCAGGGTTGAGGGCTTGGCCGGCCCGATGTGCTCCATGCGTCTCTCGGGCCGTCGTGTGGGTTGTTGGGACTGGTCGTTTTCCTCCTCACCTCACCGGCTCTTTCACTTCTTGTCACGCACGGCAGCACTCAATCGATATTTCCCGTGCATGTAAGGGAATTTGGTATTTCCTGGCAACAAGAATGTAACGAAGATGTGGCGGCCGCGTGCCGATCCCTCAGTTCCCATCTACGAGCGATTCAGCTTCATCCTCCATCGCCTATACAAGTCCCCAGGCAAGGTGAACCCCCTCTCCTCTAGAACTAAACCACCGCTAATAACATATAGACCTTGAAAACCCCCCACCTCGCATATCCTTCCACCAGTTTTAGCCACACGTCATCCCACCCGTGGCTTATCCGCCGTCTTCCCCCTTCCCACCCCACGGACCTAGCCACCGCCCTCAAAGGTTCGTGGCCGGTTCTGTGCCAGCGGCCGGGTCCGTCCCGGTGGTCGAGTCCGTGCTGCTGGTCGAGTCAGTGACGATGGTCCGTTCTGTGGCGGTAGTCCGGTCCGAGACGGATGCCCAGTCTCTGACGGTGGCCGAGTCGGTTCCGGTGGCAAGATCCATGACGCTGGCGGGATACATAAAGGTTGCCGGGTCCGTCCCCGGGTTGGTAGCCGGGGTTGTGGCCCCCCTAGCAACTTCGACAAGTCGATCCGTTTCCCTGCCAAGGCGCTCAAGGCGCTCGAGGCACTCCCGCTCCTGGGAAGCTCGAGAACCCGAAGATCGATACGCAAGGCGAGCAAAGACATTGTCGGGGAAGTACCGGTTTACTTCTGACTCCCTGGCAGACGCTGGGGTATTGGGTGGCTGGGGAGGAGAAGCCGGACTGGGAAGAGGGATGATGTTAGGTTGGGACAGACGGGTCTGTTGAAGACGGTACACGAAAGATGGAAGAGTAGCCGGGCTGCCGGGCTTGGGGACACGCTGAGCTAGGGGGCATGCTGGTCTTGGGGATCCGCTGGTCTTGGGGATCCGCCGAGCTTGGTCGCACTCTGAGTCTGGGAACACGCTGGGGCCGGGGACACGCAGGGTTTTGGGAGCTTGGGGTCATCCTGAGCCGGGGACAGTCAGGGACTGTGGTTGCGTGGAGAAAAGGGGCGCCGGAGTGGTTGTTCAGTCGGGCAAAATGAACATGGACCCTCTGAGCTTTGGGAATATCCCGACAGGCTTCGCCGGGCAAGGACTGGTATACATGGACATGGTCGCATCCCAGGGGCTGGCAGCAGACGGAAAGAGTTCACACGTGGACCTACTTGTTCGACACAGGCGCCGCGGGGGGCTCGGTCGGGATCGAGGTGTTGCTTTCTCCAGTCATGGTGACAACTTGGAAGTTGACAGAGGATGGAACAGAGCGGATGTGTGCCAGGAAGATGCTGAGTTGTCGTCGAGCTGGGGCTGGCTTGTGAGATGAGGTTGGCGGATGGGGATATGGCTGGTGTGGGATGAAGAGAGACGTGGGACTGTCACCGGGCAGACGTCGCCGCGGTCCAGTAGGTTCTTATTGATTTTCCTTTACACTTCAAAGGGAACATTTTCATTGCGGCAACAAACTGTCCAACGGACGGGGCGAGCTGACGACGCGTGCTGTCCGCACCGAGGAAGGCACTGGGATTTGTGCGACGTCTGGGGAGGAAACAATCGCGCATCGCAGCCATCGCGGCGCGACGGAGATCCAGCCCAGGCTCACAGGACCCCCATGCTTGGTGTTTGCGCTGTCAATTGGCCTCGATGAGAGTGCGCAAGACTCCGCGCCGTCATCCAAAGCCTGACGGTAGACTACTGGACCTGGAGCTGGACTAATCATGCACGTAGTCGGGGCGGAGCAACAACCAACACAGGACAAACTTGCACGGCCATCCACCTGCAGGACTGGCGCGTCTTCTGTGGCTTCCCGTCGGAGGCGTGGATGTATCGCAACCGCCACTTCGCGCAACCTGCCGCCTATCTGCAACCGCCTCGCAGGTCTGAATTAATTTTGGTGAGTAAGCGCAACTCCGCAACTCGCAACCCAGGGCGCCAAAAGTTGGGAGATCTAGGCTCATTACAGGGGTTATTTTGCCAAGGGGCAGGCCTGGCACAGACCACTATTCAGGGGGTGGCCCCAGCACAAGCCGGAAGTATCCAGAAAATCCAAAACTTGAACAGACTGGACACTCCCAAAGACCCTCCATTTGACCACTATGCAGCCATCTTGCCAACCACCAAAACTGCCACCACTGCCAACCTCTAAACCCACAAGCCCCGCAGCTGCCGTAAGTCGGTACCACTCCGTGTTACTCCCGCAGACAGCTGACAGCACCTGCAACAGACCGACCATGCATCTCACGCTCGCACAACGCAAGACTCTGCGCACTTGGTTCCAAAGCCAGCGAGTCAAGCCCACACAAGAAGCCCTCCGCGCGTACGCCCTGCGTGAGATGGGGGTGCCCCTGAGCAAGACCCAAGCCTCACGCCTACTCGGCCCAAAATACGAATATCTCGACGCCGAGGACGTGGTAGTCGTCGACCCCGAGGCAACACGCCGCCGTACTGCCACCTGTCAGATTATCCGCACGCCTTGGCGTGTGGATGAGCCCCGTAGATGTGGCTGGGGCGCACCCCAGGGGGTGCGCCTGTGCGCAGAGCAGATATTTCCAGAGGAGTCGGCGGAAGCCGAGGACTCTGGAGGAACAGAGAATACACACAACACAGTCACTTCAACCAATCTATCGTGTAGGTGCTACAATTCGACACCACCTATCCCCATCTGGAAGAGCTCCTCTTCAAGTGGCAGATTGAGCTGGAGGTGCGGGGCGTTCCTACAAGTGCAGAGGTCCTCCGTGATAAAGCCCTGAAGATTTGGAAGGCCATACCTGCAGCCAGGAATAGAGGGCTTCGGAGACGTGTGTTCCATCTGATCGAAGGACGACAGATCATAAAGGCGCCCAGCATGCCATCATCTGCTGGGAACAAGTGTTTGCGTCCGTCCACCCGTCCACTCCTGCCGGTGGCGTGGTTGCCTTTCTCGGTGTCTAAGTATACAGACTCTTGAGACAGTCGCACAACGCGGCTTCCCCCTGTTGGGCTTTGTGTCGGCCAACTGCCACACACTCGCACTTCCGAGTTCGTGAGCAGGGCTGGTGGAGGAAGGCTGAAATAAGCTCGGGACACGCTCCCCAGTACTCCAGATACCAATCTCCAGGAGAGCGCCCGCGGCGGATTGTAGGGGAAAGGTTACACCGTCAAGTTTCTTTGCTTCGGCAGATTCCAACTTGGTAATTACCGCCGGTCGAACAGGCCATCACCAGATGACGGCATGAATTTGACAAACTGGCGGCCTCTGGTTCTCCAGCTCCTCGAGTCATCTCGGCCCAACATCGTCTCAACCATACAAATGCACAGGTAATAGGTACTAGGCATGCAAGGAATAGGGGATGAAGCAAAATTCAGCACGCATCCATGTCTCGTAACTCGGGTCTCAGTATGCATGCTGCATGGTCTCTTCTCTGGTCAGAAACAAGCACTTTGAGCCTTGAGATATCTACAAAGCTGTTTTGCGCTTCGGATGAACGCATGTAGGTACTATTTCCTTGTGGTTTGTTTTGGGAAGAAACGGAAACAAGGCAGAACGGGGCAATGCCGGCCGAGCCTTCGGGAAAGAAGCAAAAAGTGATACGACTTGCTGGGCCGAGGAGGGGAAGAAATGTCGGCTGATGTATGCCTTGCGCGCACCAGCCAGGGCAGTTGCGACCATTGTTCTGCGAGTGGTGGGGGGGGGGGGGGCAAACGGGCAGTGACATCCAACAGGTCGACTTCGTCACGTCCTCGGTGGCTGTCGCTTTCTCCTTCTCTGGTCCCCTCGGGCGACCGCAAGAGAAGCACCCCGGCAACGACATTGATTGCGAGATGCCCATGCCGTCGCCTTTGGACAGCAACATCAAGCGAATCAAGAAGACCAAGACAAGGCCCACAAAGTTGAAAGCACCCACCCTTCAGTTAGCGGCCACGAATGCCAATGCCCACGAGAAATCGGCCTCTCGAGTCTCCGGGAGCCCCTCCCCCCCCGCCCCCAACCACTCCCGCCCCCAACCATCTCCCCGTACCTTTGTGTCCACCACTGCTGTTTCGCTGTCGCTGTCCGCACCCTTGGCCCAGACATCTTGATGTAGAAGAAAAACAAGGCAAAGAAAGAAAGAAAACGTAGCATACATCCATGCCTCTTGCTCCAATCTAAGATGGTACATGAACCGACTGGCGTTGGTCAGCATTCACGCTGTCAGTCTCGGGCTTCGGGTGAGCACATAGGGGGCACTGTCCTTGTATCATTTTAGAAAAGGAAAACTGAAGGCAACAAGGCAAAACGAGGCAACGCCCAAGATGGCGGCGTCTGTTTGATTAACGCGATGTGCGAACAAACTTCAATCCACATGCCTAGACGGGGACAGGCCACGCCACATCTTGCTAGGGGCTGAGCCTGAGTCCCCATCCCCGATCCGACACGGGAGTCCTCTCTTGTCAATACAAACCTACAGGGTAACATGAAGCAGAATTTCCCCCCATCAATAACTGAGCCACCATTGACAGCATTCAGACAAACGAAATCACCCGCACCGTTGCGTGCCTTGCACCATTTTGTAACCACACATTTGCCCCCTGGCCTCGGCTCCATTTCCCTCCCCAGGCCGCATCCCCCCAACCTCTTCACCCCCACCATTGGCATATTAGAGGTTCGTAGTCGGCCCCAAGATAGTGGCCGGTTTCGTGGCGGCGGCCGGGGCCGTGGCCCCCTTGGCGGTGTCGACAAGCCGACCCGTCTTCTTGGCCTACCCATCCAGGCGCACAGAGGTCGCTTTAACATCGGCAGGTTGATAGGCAATGCGTGCGATGACATTGTCGGGCATGTAGCGCTTCGTCTCTGCCTTTCTGAGAGGGTCGGGGCCTTTAGTAGGCTTGGAAATGGAAGCCGAGCTTTGGAGAGGGACGATGTCAGTTTGGAGGGTCGGGGTACGGTGTGGAGGATGGGGGGACGCCGAGCCTGGGGCTGGAGGTGGATGTTCTGTTGGACAACGTGGACACGAACCACCTGGGTGCTGGGACTGGATTGTACCGGCGTGTCGTGGCGGGGAGGGACGGGGCAGACGTTGATGAGTATGGGCGCATCTCAGGGGGTGATGGCAGACGGGAAGGGTTCACACATGAACTTACCTGGGGGCTTGGGTTGTGCCCGGGGTGGTTTCTTGTCCAGGCATCGTGGCGGCTGAGGGATTCGCAGAAGACGTGACGGAGAGGGATGGTACCAAGGGCCCGGAGGTTCTGAGGTAAAGTCGGCGAGTTGCTGGAAGCTGGCCAGCCGAAGTTGGCAGGGGGAATAGGGCTTCCTGGTTGAGATGACAGACCGGTGCTTTTTCCGGAATGTCTCTGTCGACGGGTGCATAGCCTGGCCTTATACCACGAGAGGAACTCATCCGATTCTTTTGATCCTTGAATATTACCGGAAATATTCTCCAGAGGGCAGCGCTGTGCGACGACTAGAGACAAGGCAGCTGCCCATTGCACGATATATCAGGACGGCGAGGCCCCTGGATAGGTAGCCATTTTACGTCTCTGGATGCTTGGCATCTTAGGGCGTGAGAAGATCAGGGGGGGTGCGGTTGCACAGGGAAATTTTGAATGGGGCGATTTGGGCGATGAGCACATCGACATTATACCTCCAGTCCATCACAGTGGTCTCTTGGAAGGAGTTGAATTCATTGGGGGCTGGCTGAAACAAGAACTGTCAGTCCCGGCAGTGCAGCTTCCCACCCAGCCCAGATCCCGTGCGAGTGATCTGCCGCTACCCGCCAGTGTTGATGTTTTCCAGATGCAACCTGCCGGTCGGGACAGCCTTTCCCGCACTCGTGCGTGATCCAAGTTTCCGGGAGCTGTTTAAACGGAAGGGGCGACGGACGGCCGCGAGGCGCCGGGTCGTCTGGTGGAGAGGGACAGAGACAGGGACGGACATCCGATCGCGGGCCCACCGCATGGCAATGGGTTACGCATGTACTAGTTGCCTAGGTACCTATCTATATGACACATAGACGATTCCGAGGTGGGTGGTACTGTGACAGGGCACCATCCTGAGCCTTGGGCGGTGGAGTTTTCCATGCTCTGACAGAGCCACTCGACGGAAACACATTCCGCCCAGCATAGAATCAGCGTTCATCTCTGCCAACTGCTGCTGCTCTCCCCAAGCAACATAGATCATAACATTTGTCCGGGCAGCGACACGACGGCACATGTCAACTGGTGGACTCCGGGTTAAGAGGGAGAGAACTAGGCCTTAGATAGATCGTCGCGTTAGGTATCAAAGATACACTTTGGATCGCTTCAATGGCGGCCTCCCCCCTCTTTCTCATTGAGCATCAAAGTTCGCCAAGTGACTCACTCCCTCTGGGGGATCGTCATTTGGAGTTGAAAGGCCGCTGCATGCCCGGTGCTGCACAAATGCTACCCCTGAAAGGCTTCTTGTCGCGGGAGGGGTGGAATCAAGGCATGCCAGGGGCTAGTCCGTTCTTGGGCCGTGGTAAGGTACGTCCACAGTGTTAATGCTCGTAATCTCCGCTCTCCCAGCTCCATGGACATTGCCGTGGTTTGAGGCACAACATTGAACCTACTGTCATGGCAGTGGTAGAATGGCGCGAAGGCCAAAGCAGTTGTCAACCAAATCGGAGAATACGAGGTTGAGGAGAGGAAGGATCCTCGAGGGCCTGCCTGCGAGGATCCAACCTTTGGCGCATGCGCCGCTCCTCCGCATCGGGCCTAATGCCGCGATGGTCTGTGCTATCTTTGTCAATCCACGAGGGTGGGCGCACCGCTCGTGACTTCTACATGGTAACGAAACTTTGCGGATGTCAAGATTCCAAGTCGAAGACTGGAATCCGATTGCGTGCTATAGACTATCCACGATCGCCATGATCGTGACAGAGCCGTCCTTACCCCCAAAACTCAAAGTCGGGCATGTCAAGCTGGCAGGCAAATTTCGGGCATCACCCTTTTGACCATGTTTCGTCCCGCTACTGCCTACCCCTTTCTAGAAGCATGTATTGTGCTCCTTGATGCCGGAATGCGCCGGCCTCTAGATAAGATAACACAGATTAGATAGAGGATGGCCCACGCCCTACTCACGTGCGCGGGGTCTGTGCGGTGTGGCCTGTGCTCCGGCGCCCACACCCACAGATTTGCCTTGGCGATTCCACTCTCGGAATAGCCTCTCTTTTGGCATCATCCTTCCACAGTCTATTGAACCACTTCATCTGAATCACACCCACGATTCCCCCTTCACTCCTACAGTTCGATACGTTTCGCCGCCTTCCCTGACAAATTGGAACGGTCTGTTCAATATTAACCTTTATCTTGGAACCGACATTTGCCTTATTGTCCAACTCGTCCATCAGCCAGTCCATTTAGTTTGCTTGGTCGGGATCCGTTTGTTCTAGAAACCTCATGTCATCCATGTACGTTGATGTCGTAGCATGTTCGGGTAGTACAGATCGCACGATCTAAGACCCCAACACATGGTACTAGTATACTTTAACTGGACCAGGAAAAGCGGCTTATCGATCCATTGGATACTGTTGGATTGACTGTTTCTGCCCTGGCGCCACGGAAAGGACGCCACACTGTAACTAGATCTTGGCGCGCCACCCCCCATGTGGAGGGGGTATCTGGCTGCGCCCACTTTCGTTGGTTCCAGAGGTCTCACGCTTCGACAGACGCAATAATACACCGCAATTAAGCCTGCACTCCAACAATTAACAGTCTGACTGCCGCAGAAGCCTTGTCGACTACCCTCCAATACGCCAATATACCCACACAAGCCACCGTTCCAACGGTGCCACCCACGAGAGCCGAAACACCGTGCCATCCAGCACTTTATCCGGCATCACCCATCCACGATCGACGTTCCGCCGAGACGGACCGCCGTCATGGAAGCCGCTCAAGCAGCCGGAACCGCCGGCTCCGGCGTCAAGTACAACGGGCCGGAGGACTGGCCGGAGTGGTCCAACGCCCTCCGTGGCACGGCAACGAGCGCCAACATCTGGCAGTACATCGACCCCGGCACGGCCGCGGAGATGCCTGCGGAGCCCGTGAAGCCACGCCTCAACTCTGGCCTCTATACCAAGAGGGCTCCGTACCCTCCGAACATCACGGCCCTGCAGTTGGCCAGATACGCCGCGGCTCCGGAGCTAGAACCCACCGAAGAAGGCATCGCGGCGAGCCCTGCGGAGCTCACCAAGATCGGCAAAGCTCTCTGGGACTATCACCAGGCGGAATACAAGGCCGACTTGGCCGAATACACACCCATCCGCGCTGCCAGAACACAGCTCAACACCTGGATACAGAACACCGTATCCTCCGACTATTGCAAGTCGATCAAGGACCTCACCACTCTGCGAGCCATATACGCTACGCTCAAGGCACACTACACGCCCTACGAGACGGCCATGTACAAGAAGGTCAGAGGTGCGTACAAGACCCACATCGCGCAGGCCAACAAGTGGGATAAAAAGATGGCCGAATGGATTACCACTTGGAAGTCCATCATGGACGAGGGCGTCAGGCAAGACCTACCGGAAGTGGCCCAGGCAAGGTGTTGGTTCGGAGATCTCATGGAAGCCCTTATCCGCTCCGGCACCGGCAAGAGCGTTGCAGACGGCTACCTGCTTTCAGTGCAACCAGCGGTCCACGCGGGAACTATCTCCTACAAGGACTTGGTCGTTATACTAGCCTCACGCTTTGCAACCGAAAAGCAGAGCACACGCCCACCTAAGGCGGCGTTTCCGACCTTCCAAGGCAACGACGACGAGGGTGGAAACAAGGCGAAGGGCGGAGATTCCACTACCTCCGCCTCGAACCGTGGAAGAGGCCGCGGCCGTGGCCGCGGCCGTGGCCGCGGTGGTCGTGGTCGTGGATCCTCACACTCAGGGGGTGGACCTCCACAACAGGACCGCGAATCTTCACGTGGCCGGAGCACCTCTACGCGCGGCTCCGCTTCCAGAGAGAGGGACAGCAGTACGGAGCCCATTCCTCGCAAGAAGGCAAGGATCGAAGACCGCAAGTGCGAGGCGTGTTTCAACCATCACGACCTCACCAATTGCTGGTATATCTTCCCAGAGAAGAGTACTCGCGATGGCTGGGAGCCAAGCCCCGCAGTCAACGAACTGGTGCAAGTCAACTTAAGGCACAACAAGGCGGCAAAGGCTCGAGTCGACGCTCTCCGCCATCAACACTCCGAACAAGGAGGTGATTGACTGGCGCGTAGATACAGGAAGACCGCCCCAGCGGCTCTCCTGGTCGGCGTGTTCGTCACGCCCACATACCCCCTCCAACGGAGCGCGATTCTGGACTCTGGGGCGTCCATCCATATCTTCAACGACCGCTCAAGATTCCTCAACTATCAACCGGCTCCCCGATACGACTGCGTATTCGCGGAGGATACACAGGTACGGATCCACGGCTACGGCAAGGTGCTCCTAGAAGTCGACAGTCCAGAAGGGGCCAAAAAGATGCTCCTGAAAGACGTCGCATACTGCCAGGGGTTCGCCTGCAACGTAGTCTCACTCCGTCAACTCCACAAGAGAGGTTTCAAGTGGCACTCGAGCCAGATGATCCATCCCTGGCAGCCGCCGAACGCTCGCTTCACGCAGCGTTCGAGGCAGGCAGGACCGCAGTTTCAGTCGCCGTTGACGGTGAGGATTCACTCTCCAAGGAGAGGTTCCGCAGCGAGTTCGACTACTCAAGGCTAAGTCCACGAAGACGGCGTCAAGAAGAACGCCGCAACCAACCCTCGGCCGAGCGCCGCAGTGATACCCCTTTCTCCTCGGCCACTGGTCGCAGCGAATCTATCTTCACCTCGGCCAAGAGCCGCAGCGATAACCCCCTTTCATCGGCTACGCGCCGCATCGATTCTCTCTCCTCGGCTACAGGCCGCAGCGATACTACCCCCTCGAGCAATGCTCGTAGCGATATTACCACCTCGGGCAAGGCTCGCAGCGATCCTCCCTCCTCGGCCACTGGCCGTAGCGATATCCCCCTACTGAATAACAAGACTCTGGCTGGCCGCAAGGACCTCCACAGAAGAGACCTACCTTCGGCGCCCACCAACTACCGACAGTACCTCGAGCACCCACTCCGTCAGTGGTTCAAGAAGGCCATGGACGATCACATGGGGAGCCACAAGGAGATGTGCTCCTGGGCGGCCTGTCACAAGAAGGAGGCACGTGGGCACCAGATACTCGATTGTATGTGGGTGTTCACCTACAAGTTCAACAAGAATGGGAGCCTTCTCAAGGTCAAGGCGAGGCTTGTCGTACGTGGCGATCAACAGGGCCAAGCACGGCGTGGAAAATAACTACACCTCGACCCTCGCCGGAAAGTCGTTCCGAACGCTGATGGCCATCGCGGCGCGCTTCGATCTGGAGCTAACCCAGTGGGACGTCGTCAACGCTTTCGTACACGCCGATCTACCATACGAAGTCTACATGCGGATGCCCCCTGGCTATGAGCATAGCGGTGGCAATACCATCCTCTTGCTCAAGAAGGCTCTGTATGAGCTCCGCGAGAGCCCTCTCCTCTGGCAACGGCACTTCACAGAGCACCTCAAGTCAGATGGCTTTACGGCAGTGCCCCACGAGCCGTGCTGTTGGATCAAAGAAGGCGTATTGGTCTTCTTCTACGTTGACGATATCGTCGTGGCGTATCGGAAGGCTCACACGGAGCTGGCCCGCACCATAACGCGCGCCATCCGCTCCAAATACGCCTTACAAGGGGGACACCCCCTGCAGTTGTTCTTGGGGATCGCCATCCTCCGCGACAGAGCCAACAAGAAGATCTGGCTCAGCCAGTACGATTATATCGCCAAGATGGGCAGTCTCCTGCTTAAGCCAAGGAGGCACCGCGCCACTCCCATGGCCGTGGCGGAACTCCTACCTTTCGAGGGGGATTCCACCTACTCCAACACCAACTCCTACCAGCGCAAAGTCGGCACTCTCTTGTACGCAGCCGTAATCACACGGCCAGACGTTGCGTTCGCAGTGTCTCGCCTCACGCGGTTCAGTCTCAACCCCGGCCCAGAACACCATCTCGCCGCAGACCGCATAATAGAGTACCTCCTCGCCACGAGCACCTTCGCTCTACAGCTGGGGGGTGGCGAAGACTTCACCACTTGGAGTGACGCCTCTTTCGCAGATAATACGCTGGATCGCAAGAGCTCACAGGCTTTTGTGATGAGGCTATTCGGCGGCACGATCGGTTGGCGCGCCAATAAGCAAGACACCGTCACCACCTCCACAACAGAGGCAAAGCTCCTTGCTCTGGCTCAGGCCACCAAGGAAGCCATGTTCACCATGAGGCTCCTTAGAGAGCTGGGGATAGCCCTGGACGACAACTCCATCCAACTGTTCTACGATAATACGCAGACGATCGGACTGGTGACCAAGGAGGTTGCCACACTGCAGACCAAGTTGAGGCACGTCGATATACACAACCACTGGTTGCGTGGGGCCCATCAGAATAACCTCATCAACGTAACGTACGCCCCATCCAAAGAGATGGTGGCCGACGGCCTCACCAAGGCACTTGGGTTAGATCCGTTCCTGCAGTTCAGAGAGATGGTTGGCGTTGTAGACGTGAGGGATCACCTCGAGCAGAGGACTCTCCCAGAGGTCACAGAGGCACTCGTTGAGCAACTGGAAGATCAGTTTGACGGAGGATATCAGGCAGTGGAAGCGGTCTAGATAGTGAGCGCAGGGCAACGGAAGAACGCCGAAATAGGCACACACGGAGGAAACACCAAGGACGAGCCTAAATAGGCAGTTGGAGATGGATCTTCGGAGTCAACCTCTGCCGGCTGGCGAGGTTGAGGGGGTGTGTTGGATTGACTGTTTCTGCCCTGGTGCCACGTAAAGGACGCCACACTGTAACTAGATCTTGGCGCGCCACCCCCCATGTGGAGGGGGTATCTGGCTGCGCCCACTTCCGTTGGTTCCAGAGGTCTCACGCTTCGACAGACGCAATAATACACCGCAATTAAGCCTGCAGTCCAACAGATACCTATTAGGTAGCCCCACACGGCATTGTTACGGCCGTAAGCGTTCCTACCTACGTTAGTAGGTTTGAACTTCCTCTAAACCCGGGGCAGCCGATCGGGTGTCCTATTTCCGACCCCAGAGCATTCGGGAAACCTTTGTGCAATTTCAAGGTCTCCGATGGTTTGCAGGATCCTTGCATCGTGCTACATGGCAGCCCATAACATCAAAGCGGGCTTCCTACCTAGGGAGCCAGCCCGTCGCGGATTCAGTCACCGGAATGAACGACAACAGAGCCCCCAACCGAGTCTCACGGGTGTACAACTGCCTCTCCCGACATCGGAATCAATTCAGCAACCTACCCACCTCCCTTTGAGGACCGCCCGTTCTACCGCAAAGTGCCCGTCTCACTTATAACAATTCCGCCCCGATTGACATGCAGCTTTTGGTGACAGGCCTCCTAGCGTGATTGCCTGGTTGCAAGATCGCCTGGTTGCAAGATCGGATGCCTTGCAGCTGCATTCATGCTCATGTCGTTGCACCGCATCCTTTCTTTGGGGCGGTTTGCCGGTTACCCACCCCCTTGCCCCGCCCCCTTGCTTGGGACTACACACATCGGGAACGGCACGGAAGGTTGTCGCATTGTCCCAGACGGGAGGAAACTGCTTGTACATGGTGTTCTGTGGCAGGTCCTCGCACAATGACACTCTCCCAACGTGGGTCCACGTGCCCAAGCCCGGGTCGAGTTTCCGTACCGGCGCCACTCCCTACCTCACCCGGCCTTTCTGGTTCCCTTGATGATATCCACAAGTCTATCCGTCTCCCCATTGAGGCGGCCGATCCGCTGCTGGACAGAGTCGGTGCCCCCATACAGGATATGGCCAAAGACGTTGTCCTGGACGTAGTTTTCGGCGGTGGCGGCCCTGTGAGGGCACTTTCCCCGGTTGGTCTTGTTTGATGGACAAGATGAGCTGTGACGGTGCTGAACATTAGCCTCTTGTCTGGGGAGGAACTTGAAAGGAGGATGGAGACGCCTGCCGACGAGCCCGGACAATAACCTGTCTTGGTCGGCGGAGGATGGAGCCCCCTGGGTTCAGGGGTTGGAACAGAAACGCACGAGGCCAGCCACCTACTTTGTCAGAAGCGACCCGAGGCCTTGGCTTGAGCTTGAAGTCTTGGAGTCGTTCGTCATCGCGGTGGTTGGCAGATTGAATGACGCCAAGGCGTTTCGAAGGAAAGAATGAAGCGTCAGGATGGAAATCTTCTGAGTGGTAGGTGGTTGCAGACAGTAGGAGAAGAACCACCATCTTCGTCGGAAAAGGGGTCGGCAACGAGACAGCCCTTATACGGCGAGGAAGCCCATTGCTGTGCTAAATGAGGGTACCTACGGGACACTTGGCTCGAAGACCAGCAGGGCGACAGAAAGGAAACAACGCACGCCGCATATCACAATCGCCACAGTTACCACAAGATCATAGAATGGGTGTAAACACCGGCGCCCAATTGGCCTCTTTCGAGTCCAAGACAAGAGGCAACCTCGGATGGTGTACGAACAGGCTGACTGGAGCAAGCTAGAGGGCACAGGAGGGGCGGGCGAGGAGAAGAGGTTGGGGCAATCAGCTCGACGGGCTGTTGACATGGTGGCCTCCCGCGACGCCGACTACCATGCGATGTGCTCACCAGGTCATCAAGAGGCGAGAAATACGCCCGGGAAATTGTCTCGGGGCTGACATGGTTGTCGTGAGACCCCATCCAGACAAGGCCCAAGGCGTCCACGGCAGAATTCAGTCACCTAACCCAGCCGCGTGTGTGCCACTGCAATCTCGAGACATCGGGACGATGACATCCAAGGGAGACATATCCCAGCCGGTTAGGTCCGAGTCATCGCCAACGCGCCGCACATTCCGGTTGCCGCCCAGGTTATCCGACGAATAAACCGAGCTCTCGCGCTGGGCACTGTATGGTCAAGTGTTCGGTTTATTCGTCGGATAACCTGCCGCCCAACCGCCGAGTCCGCGGCTCAGGGTCATGGGTCAACAATTGCGCATTTTGAGCACATATCCCAAGCTGTGGCGATAATTTTTGCCTCTGGGAAACCTGCGCCCAGAGACGTGCCTCAAACCCGTGCGAATGAGAGTGGTGGCCGTTGTCACGGGGGCTCGAAGGGGTGCGTCTCGCATGTCCCGCGTATTTCTGGGGCGAGAAACGATAAAGGGGAGGCGGGGTGGGGAGGGGGGGGTCTCTGAATTCATGAGAATTGGTGTAACTAGTGGTTGTAAACAATGTCCCGCATTTGGGGAGCCGAGCCCATCACCACGGCAACGAAATGCAATGTGACGGGACTCATTGGACCAGTTCCAGGCGCAGATATGTAGAAGAGAAGCACGCCTTCATGACCCGTGCGAATCAGCGTAAGTAGCCTGACGCGCAACTGAGGGGGTGGCAAACCAGCAGGCTCCGTCCGAGCTTGGGTTGGCAAGGCTGTCGCGGTTGTCTCACAATCTGGGGGAAATGGGGCGATGCGCTTTCTTCTTGGCCGGCCCAGTTGAACAGATCTTGGTCCGATGGGATGTTCCGTTGGGGCTATAGGGGTAAGGAGATATACACTTTGCGCAAGCACTGTTCTATTTCGGTACTGTTCAGGTGGCGTGTCCCTGAGAGCGTCTCGGGAAGGTTGCCGGGTTTCGTTCGTTTTGCCACAGCCTGCCTATTCTTGCGCAAGCCTGTTGTTAGCGCGGTAGGTACCTTGACAGTACCTCCTGAGTCCCACATAGTGCGCGAACCAATTGCTTACGACAATGCGGGGTGTGTTGTCGACATTGTCGATCAGGAGTCGTTGCTTTCCCGGCAGATGAGGGACAAGAGAACGACGAAGTGGATGTAAATTTCTCTTCGTTAGCAGTATGCTGCATGGTAACTAACCATACGCAGAGACAGAAATATCCTCCTTCCCTCTCTTCTAAGTTCTCGTCCAAGCCGCCGGTGGCATGGGCCGATTTTATTCCCTACCAGTAGCATTCCAAAGCACCATCTCCCCTGCCCTTCGTCACAAAAGTCCTTCAAGGACGTCCGAGTCTCCTGCCGCCGTCCATCGACATCACCAAAACAACTTGACAGTCATCTTACATCCCGATACGAAGCTCTTGATCCCCCTGTTCACTTCCGTCCGGATCCCGGGCGGCAATCAACCCCAAAGCTAGGATGCTGATGCCCAGCAGCATCCAAGAAACACCCGCCCCACCTTCTCGGGAAAGACATAACGCGACGAAAAGTTGGCCGCCGTGAGCGCACACGAAGAACCCCAGTAGAACGTCAAGGTGCCATCGTTTCTGTTGCTCGGTCAGAAGTATCAGCAAGGCATGTCCCAAACGGTAAACGGGAAAGGAGGCCTCGGTGGGACACACCCATCGCACCCCCATGCAGCGCCTCTCGCCGCGGGCCTGGTAGATGAAGGCCAGACTCAGGCACACGAAATGCAACGCAACCAGGCCGACGAGGCTCCCGAGGATGATGCCGACTATCCAGGGGCCGAAGGCTCTGAGGCAGATGCTGATTGTCAGACTGGCCATGCGGACGAGGGTGATGAGCCTATGTGCGAATGCCAATCAGCATGGTGAGATCCCGTCAAGCCGGAAAGAGTCACTGCAACTCATACCAGATGGCAAGCCAGCGAAGACCGTCGCCCACGGAGCGGATCCTGGCAGGGTTGAAAGCACTCCACCCAAAGGTCAGACAGCGGCGAGGGCGAACATTTTGGGCGTAGGCGCCGCCCCCCTTTGTAACAGGCCGTTGGGGGAGAGGCACCATCTGCGGAGATTGTCGCTCCGGCAGAGGTCGAGGGGCCTCGATGGGAGTTACGGTGTCCATGTTACCGGAACTTTCAGCTGTGCAACGCTGCCCTCGAGAGTCGTGTCTGGTGGCGCAGGTCTAGTACTGGACATGCCACACTTGGGAGGTTCTTCGCTTCGGAATTTGACGTTTGCTTGCAGGTGAATCTTCTCTGGCCAGCTCTTCACCTTCCAACGATTCCTTCGTCCTCCGGTGGGCGTGCCTAGGAAAGTGGATGAGAGAGAGGATGATGATGACGAGCAAGATCATCTCGAGTCGTACTGACGGAACAAGATGGTGTAAGGGGGGTCTCCAAGTCAGAGACGGCAAACTTGACTTGCCAACACAGTTGGCAGACCAATCGCGAGAAAAGGAGAGCGGGTCAGATATACCTGCCGCCAGACTGGGACGTGAAACAGTCTTGTGAGGTGGCGTGGCCAGTGTCGCCAGTTGTGCGAGGTAACAAGCCACCACGAGTGTCGATGAGAGCCCTGTCCTCTCTGGCAACAGCGTGCAAGTGACTCGGTGTATCCCACACACCCAATGACTTTCAATGTTCCTGGGCAATCTGCGCACCTGTCCGCCTGTCTCTGCCTCTTGATAGGGGAGCGGAAGAGGAGGCGACGGGACCTGGTGTAGCGTCGTTGAGTCCATCCAGGGAGCGGACCTGCAGGAGGATGTCGATGGGCTGTCATTGTAACCCGTATAGGAGTTCCTGAGATGCTACTGTTGGGTCGATCCGTGTAGCACCCCGCCACGGCCAGGCGAAGGAGGACTGCCGACGCGAGGGCGTCACCATCTTGGCGGGGAGTTTGCGAGAGACGAGAAGACAGCTGCAGGTGACGATGAAGTCTTTATGGTGGAAGTCGGCCATTTGGCCCCATGGATTGCCTTGTGCTTGGACACAAGATGCGATGTCAGCACACTGCTTCTCATGGAGGGATGTGGTCGGACGCAGGGGGACGGTGGAAAACGCCCTGTACAAAATAATATGCCCGAGTTTGGGGGAGAAGGCCCTGAGCAGAGGAGCCCCTGGCCCCGTCTCTGACCCGGTGATGGAGTGAACGCTATAAGACCGCTCTGATGATATTCGGGACTCGGTGACAAGACTCGTTCTTCCGGGGACGGAATGTTTGGGGACCGGAATATTGGCGGACTTGGTCGGTCGAGGATGGATCGGAGGGTTTCGGGACATATTTTTCTGTTGACGAGAATGGCGGGGGATTCTCCCCAACTGCAAGGTGGCGGCATCCTTCAATTTCTTTCTTGTTTGTGTTTGCTCGACTGTGGTCAGTCAAAGATGGAAAGACGAAAGACATGTCGGAATCCATCGTCGGACGTCGAGAATCGAGCTCAGGCTCTGGGTTTCGCATCTTTGGATGACAGTTCGAGAGAGATGCGGTGTCCGGGAGGACCCCTGCTAGAAATACAACGCTGCTTGGATCTTGGATCGAAGCGAACGAAAGCCGGTTCGTAGGGCTGAATCGGTCGGCATTTGTGGTGGTGTCGTCCGGGGAGCGTGGGTCGAGCGCTGAGGAAAATTATCCCCTTCCACCCAACTCCCAGCTCGTGACAAACGGGACCAGCACCTCCAACACGCAGCACTTCGGAGCAGGTCCCCTCCCAACAACGCCTTGCCAAAGATGCAACCGAGGGCAGCCCACAAGTGGACGGGAGATGCATTGGCATCTTCCGCCCGGACTTTCGCAGTTGCCTGGCTGGCAGACTGAGATGGCACGACAGCTGAGACGTCCTTCTCGTGGCACCGAGACAGAGCCACACGCCCACCACCCCTCGACTCCGCCCCCCGGCGTCCCCCGTCTTCAGCCATCAAGCCTCCCTCGGATGCCAGGTGGCTTTGAAACCCCGTGTTTGCTTGCCTGCATCTCGACCGTCGAGACGGACGGACGACCCCGCTCCTCTCGTCATCCCATCACCGCCGACACCGTCGCCGTCGAACCCGCCGTCTTTGCCATCTTCCTCGATCTCGTGATCCCATCGCCACCCGTCTTTGTCCTATGCGACCGTCAAACGAGTGGTTCTCGTGATCAGTATCACTGCTTTCGCATCACCAAACCCCCCAAATTGGCGGCAGGGTCGGCGCTGGCCCGTGATCCAACGGCGATCGGCCTCGCCAAGCTCCCCGTCCCGTCCCCGACTGCTCTCCGTTCCTCGACAACACCGCGCTGCCGTCCGGTGCCGCAGGCCGGGAAAGGGGCCATCATGGACTCCCCAACCACGCCTCGCGAAGGAATTGCCCGGTCCATCGATCAGACGCTCTCGGTCATTCCACAGACGTCCACATCGATCGCTCGCTTCATCCGTTCGGTGCGCGCCGCCCATGGCGACCTGGCGACCGTCACGCGCGATCTGTCGGACTTGCGCCTGGTCCTCGAATTGATGCGTGACGAGCCAGAGATCCCCCCTCGCCTGGAAGTCGAGCTTGTGATCCTCCTGTGCGCATGTCAGTACGCCATGACGGCGATTGAGACAGCCGTGGCTCGCTGCCCCGACTCGGTGGCCTGGCTGTCCGGCGCGAGCAAGGACGAGGTCATGGTGCAGAGAGCCAATCTCGCCATGTTTCGTGAGGCTTTGGCGCTGGTGCTGGAGGTGGTGACGCTGTGCGGAACCCCCAACCCCGCTGAAATACAGGGCGTCAGCGCTAACCGATCCCTTTTGAGCAGAGCAACCCCTGACCTCAGCAAGAGCGATGCAATTGCCGTCGAGATCCAGACACGAATACAAATCGACCGAATTCGGGACCAGTGTCGGAGCAGCGATGAGCGCATCAAATCCGCACTTGGGCCCTATCTGGATGCCGTCTTTGAGTGCTCCCAGGCGTCGTCGCGGAAGGGCGCCGAGCGCCGGTCCGATGACGCCGCCCTCCTGCCGTCTGGCCTCGAGCAGCTACACTTGGCCAACTCAAAGGCCTCTGCCGCGGCCGCGCAGCAGCGAGCTTCCCTCCGAGCTCCGAACAAGCAGGACTCGGACGTCTTTGAGAGCAGCGGACCTTGGTATCCCACCGCCGCTTTGTCACTGCCATACTATGGCCCCAATACCGAACCTGCTTCCGCAAAGGCCGACCAGGTCGACCACGCTCATCAGCAGATCCAGGGCCTCCCTTACTTCCAACAACAGGAGCAATGGCAGCGAATGCAGCAGCATCGCAAAATGCCACCGCCGCCGTCGCCAAATCCACGCCCTTCCATCTCAGACTCAACGCCCCCCCAGTCATCGCATGGCTTCCACTCTGCTCAGTCGAGCCAGAGCAGACCAAGTTGGGACTATACCGCGTCGTCGCCCTTGAGCCAGCAAGAATCCCCTCCTCCCCAATCCGCTGGCCGGTGGGGGGAGCCGTACCGCCATCAGCAGTTCTTGGGCCAGATGCCTGCCTCAGCGAGCCACTCCCGCAACGCCTCCTTCAGCTCTACAGGCCCCTTCAACCCGTCGAGTCTCGCCGTCCAGGCCGCCTTGCTGTACCGAACCGGCTCCGCGAGTCCGGGGATCCCGTCGTCCGGCGCGCTGTCCCCGGCTCTCGGTTTCCAGCAGCCCGACAGGTCGTCGAGGCCCATCACGCCTTCCTCGTACCTCCCTCCAGCACAACCGTTGGTGCCACCGCCATCGAGCACCTTTTCTTCCGTCACCCCGACCACAAATGACAACTCGAGCATCATGCTCCCCCCATCGTCCGTATCGGCTGCCCCCAGCTTCATGGATGCGCGTCCGGCATCGATCGCCCCCCCACCCCAACTCAAGATCACGCCGTCCCGGCATCTGGTGGAAAAGGGCAAGAACCAAGACGTCGCACATATCGACACCTCTCCTGGCGGGAATTACCTGGCAACGCGTCACACAAATAAGTATCTCAAGATTTGGTCGGTGCACAAGAACGCCGTCTTTGCCAGCATCAAGACCACGTCGTATGTGCAACCCCAGCCCCGCTCTCGCGAATACTTTGTCCGCAGCCATGCCATGCTGTCGGAAAACGCATGCCTCATCGGCATCACCACACACTTTGGCCTCACACTGGAAATCTACAACTTCAGCAAGGGCGGGACCGGCGCCAAAAAGGTGCAAGTCATCGACGACGCCCACCGCTGGGCGTCTTCCAAGCTCGACGCCTACCACACCAACTACGCCCCCCTGGTCGTCTACCGCCCCAAAGGCGACCGCATCGACCGCTTCTTCCTCGCCCGCCACCCCGGCGCCAAGAAGCCCTTCTGGGAGGACGCCACCAACGCCATCGAACTGACCAAAGCCAACCTCCCCTTCATCCCCAAGTTCCCCGAACTCGCCTACTCGTCCAACACCCCCTACCTCTTCGCCGCCGCCGGCCCCCGGCCCGGCGAACCCCCCCGAGCCAACCCCACCATTCTCATCGCCTGGCAGATGACGCCCGTCTCCGACACCAAGCTCCAGGCCCGCAGCCCTGTCGACACGATCCGCTCCCTCGAG
Organism: Podospora tetraspora; assembly: GCA_027943155.1. Lineage (NCBI taxonomy): Eukaryota > Fungi > Ascomycota > Sordariomycetes > Sordariales > Podosporaceae > Podospora > Podospora tetraspora. Next base: position 730,325 of record JAQKAE010000007.1, read on the forward strand.
GACGACTCCCACCACCTCCCCCACCGCTACTGCATGCCCGAGTACCTCGCCTTGCAGACGGCGCTCCCGTCGTGCCTCGCCGCCCACGGCACCATAGCTGTGTCTATCTGGATCCCGGCTAACCACACCGAGGTGCAACTCCCCGGGAACAAGTACAAGCGGAAACCCATGCCGGCGGCAGAGCGGTTTGTGCTCGTCTGGGATCTCCTCCTTAACACGACGCGTATCTTTGCGATTCCCAACGTGCAAGCGTGCGTGTCACCCGACTGCCGTTGGGTGGCGTACTGCGATGCCAACGCGGGGCAGTTTGTGGTGCTTGATGTGGCGAGCGGTGGGAAGGAGGTGTGGCGGTGTGGGCCGGATGCCATGGGGAGGCATGCCGGCGGGCAGGAAGGGTTTGCGTCGTTTGGGGGGCAGTTGGAGAGTCTGCAAAAGGTGACGGTCTTTGAGTTTTCGGCGGATGGGGAGGCGTTGATGGTGGGGGATGTTAATGGGGGGGTGGGTGTGTATAAGGTCGTGCAGACGGAGTCGAATGTGACGAGCGTGGCGGGGGAGGTGAGGTTTGAGTTGCCGGGGGGGGAGGTGGGGGGGAGTGGGATGAAGAGGTGCGAGCATGTTGCGGAGTTGGGGGCGTGATTGCTGTGGGGGGTTGGGGGGGTTGGAGAGGGGGGAGTTGTTTGGACGTGAGTTGAGTTGATACCCGGAGATCTGATCAATTGAACTACCGATTGAGGCCCTGAAGTCGGAACTGGACGCCCTGTCCAGGGTTTGACAAGAGAAGGTACGAAAATCGCCGGTCCATGTGCGACGATTTCCAGCCGCATTGCAAGAATGCCTTGGGCATTGTTTCGTGGTTCCAAGAACCATGGATCTTTGGGCATCTGTATTTTCTCCGCGCGCCAGAAGGTGAGCCCCTCAAACCTCGGGAAAACACCACCTTTTCATCACAGGCCTATCGCCAGCCATTGCTTCAGCGTTCAGTCATGCACTTCGCCACCCTCGCTCAGAGCCCGGGACACCAGGCCACCAATGAAGTCGGTCGTTGAGCGGTCTTCCCGAAGCCAAGCCACCACACCACGACGAGGAGGGAAAGAGGGGTAACCAGCAGAGCTTCGGCTCTCAGATTCTTCACCCCGAGATGGCCTCTTCAACTTCCCGCCAGGCTTCAACTTCTGTCCGCCTCCAAGCGGCCGATTTGCCAACCTTTCTACCGTCGAGCCTTGAGCCTTTACGCCGTTGAACCTTGGAACTCGCCCTGCTCTTTGGGAGCATCATCCAATCCTGAACCGCTGCCGTAGCTGGAGCCTCAATGGAACTACACAACTAGTACGATCTCTATATCATGCCCACAATTCCCACTCAAACTCGCAGGACTCTTTGGGACGATGACAGCGACAGGGACAACGGCGGCCCATCCAGTTCCAGCGCAGGCCCCCCACCACAGCGACCTGTTTACCCTGACCTTGACACCAACTGGATCAATCTCGATATCATTCGGGCCTGGGCAGATCACGAATGTCCCGAGTACCCCAAGTTCGGCTCGCCCCCTACCTGGCTGATCGACGTCCGTAAAAACTGTCTGGTCTCACCCGCTCAGCTTCCCGGAGAGGCAAGATATTGTGCCTTGTCGTACGTCTGGGGCCAGGTGGAGACTGGCAAGTTGACTACAGCAACGCGGGAAGCCTTTTGCCAACCAGGCGCCTTCTTAACCAACAGTCCAAGTCCGGTCGTCATCCCCAAAACCATTCGTCACGCCATGGGCCTGGTCCGGGAGCTGGGCGAACAGTACCTCTGGGTGGACTCGCTCTGCATTATACAGGACCAGGACATGGGACACGAGCTTGCGAACATGGGCGCCATTTACGACAGAGCAACGCTCACTATCGTTGCAGCCACCGCCTGGGACGCCGATGACGGACTGAGGGGTCTACGTGGGATCTCTGGACCCCGTCATTTATCGGCCTTCGGCGAGGACATGCACAAATACCTTGATCCCGGATGCATGATTTGGGTACGTTTCCCTTGACTTTACTTTAGATCTCCCCGTCTAACATACCCGAGAACTCCCGCGCCTGGACATTCCAGGAAGGACAATTCTCCCGCCGGATGCTCATGTTTTGCGACCAAACCGTCATCTGGAAGTGCCTATGCTCCTGCACAGACGAAGTCGGCACGGATTTGGCCGCCCAGTCGCCTAACGAAAGCTCGCTCGCTCACGTCAACGTCTTGCTCCACAGCAAGTCGAATCTCGGCGAGAACTTCAGCATTCTGTTCGACGAGTACTGCCAGACCCTCGTCTCCCCTTACAACACGCGAAGTTGCACCCGCGCCTCGGACTTGCCCCGGGCCTTTGAAGGAATCGCTCACGCGCTGGCAGAAACCGCTGCCCCTGGGACCTTGTTCTCTCAGGGATTCTGCTGGGGCTTGCCGGTGGCCTTTCTCCCCCACGCGCTGACATGGTGTGCGGACGAGGAGAATCTCCGGCCTCGCAATCAGCTTCTCGGATTCCCCAGTTGGTCTTGGTTTGCCTGGGAAGGGAACATCACGCTTCAGTGTGTGCCCGACGGACTATGGGAGATCATAAACGGGCGACCTGACTTCCTGTTCGACTCGCAACCACGCTGTGACTGGGATATTGTAGAGTTGATGCCAAGCGGTGTACGAGCACCGGGTGATGCTCAGAGAACGGCCATGAAAATCGAGGGAGAGATTTGCCTTTTTGAGGCGGCAAAACTCCAGTGGTCGTACCGCAGCGCGACCTTGGAGCCCGACCTGTTTAACAACTTCGCCTCTGATTGTCTCCCGACCCTCTACCCTGATCAGGCGGACGAGTGCATCAAGCTCGCAGGCAGCGACGTGTATCTAGTTGGAGTCTTGACCCTATGTGCGCAACCCCGGGGCGACGAAGCCGGCGAGACCTTTGTCAAGGCCATTTGGGTTGCTCGGTGCGACGAGGGCCCGGCCCTGGAAAACGCAAGTGTTCCTTCTTTCCGCAGGCTTGGTGTGGCGATTGTAAACAACTTTGACTGGAACCGCGGGTTGATAAAGGGGGAGATGGGGGCAAATATCCTGTTAGTGTAACGTTAACGTTAGCTGATAGGGTAAGATAAGGAAATGAATTGTGGAGTATCTGACGGTTCGCTCGAGGAAAGATGAAGATGGTACGTTACCCAACTTTGATCACTCTGCTTTTCCATGTTGCTGCTGAGGTCTAACCCCTTAGCCCGCTGATACAGTCCCAGTCCCCAGCCTGCTCCATCCTCAAGTAGCCCCTGAACCTTTCCAACACAGGTACTCTTCCCCGTCTTTATGTAACGTTAGGGCAGGTTTTTTTAACCTTCGAGTTAAAGGCAGAATACCTGCGAAAGAAACCAACCCTCTGGGGTCAATACAGCGATGCTATGTGGGCAGCCATTGACCCTGACGATTCCGAGGGTCTCTCCCACAACGGCATGGCGGGCCCAGAAAACCACCCTCCCGGGTCAGTACCCCCCCGAAGAGGGAGACCGGCGCCGGACGGCATCGACTGACGACGGCTGTAGATCGGCGATGAGAGTGGACCAAGGGAAGCAACCGGGCAGGCCCGTCGGCCAAGCGCCTCGCCCTCGACACTTTCAACCCTCCTCGTCGCCAAAGCCATCAATCTCCTTCCCTCTCAACCTTCCTGATCACTTCCTTTGCAGCGCAACCGCCATCTCTCTTCCTCCCTCGTCATTATCCTCGCCACAGCCACATCCACCCCACCTTCCAGACAAAACCCCAGTCTGCGCTTGCCACGACCGCCCAGCGCCAACCATTCCTGCCAACCACGGTCGCAACCGCCCATCATGGCCCACCGCAGCTGTCGCGCGAGCCCGACTCTGGCGTCTCCCACGAAGCCTCCCCTGGCAGAGCAGCAGCGTTTGGTGCGATGACGGCGGCGGCGCCTGACGACGGCCGTGGGGCGGGAGGGTGCGGCGGGCATGAGACCGGCACGCGAGATGAAAGGGGGGGCGGTTCTGTTGGTTGTCAAGAAGGTGGAAGCATACATCAACGCCGTCAAGGAGTTCCTGACCAACCGGAAATGGGCCAGCGACGACGACAGGAAGCTTGTGACGCGTGTTGACGACATGTTCACCACGTCCCCTGGGCTTTGCAGATTGGTAGACGACGTGTGCTTGGGTTGACTGAAGAAGTCGTTCAGGATGCCCCAGGTGCCGGACACACTCTCATCCCGCAGGATGCCACCAACTAGCTACCGAAAACCACCCCCTCGCACCGGACTCCAGCGACACGCCACCCCCCCCAAGGATCCCTCACAGCAGAGGACGGATCCCGACACCTCAAGCCTGGCGGCGTCTCTTGTTGCCGGCAACGGCGGCAGCACGGGTTCCCTTGGTGGAAGCGGCCGTGACAACGTGAGCCTTGGGCTTGGCACGGACACGCTTGGGAGCAGGGGACTCTTCCTCGAGATCGCCAGTGTCCTCCTCACCAACCTCGGACTCCGGAGCCGCAGGGCGTAGTACTGCTCCTCGAGGCGGGTCACGCGCTGGGCAAGGGCCTGAAACTCGCGGAATTTCGGTCCACCACCACCGGATCCCGTGTCACCATCCAGGTTGCCAGCCCGGACAGCTTCAACGAGAGCACTAAGCCGGGAATCACCGTGTGCCGCTCAGCGCGTGGCGAGAAGAATAGGGTGCAGCGCAAGGACACTGGGGGTGGTGAGGGCGGCGGCGATGGCGATGTGAGAGTGCAGTTGCCAAGGTCGGACGGCTATGAGCTGGATGGCTTGCTCGCTGAGTCGTGATATTTGTGACGGTTCTGCTGCGAGAGACATTCCGTGGGTTTCAAGGTAGAGGAGGACTGAGTTCCCTTTACTCGCCGTACTTTCCAACTGCAGGTGGTAAGAGTTAGCACGTCACGCTGGCAATGACATCTAATCTCTCAAACATCATCGATGGAATAGCGTCCTTACAGACATCACACCCAAGTTGCAATATACACAGTTAATGCTTCGCATAGTCTCCTCGCCACTATGCAGGCTTGACGCATTGGACTCGGCTTGTTCGTTTATTGTGCAATAGTCTACATCAGTCTATCAACTCTGATGGAATGTACTAAACATTTTCTGTCTTTCTTCCCTTATTACGATACGGAGAAGCTCTCTCAGCAAGTGACCCTTCCTTCAACTCCAAGTTCGAGTCCTACACCCCGACCAGACGTGGCCAAATAATCTGGCGATAATTCAAGAGTCGATGATGACTTAACCTGACCTTGCTGGGACCTAAAGCTGCTTCCAACCCCCAAAGTCTGCATCCTCCTGAACCATCCACGTTCTGGAACTCCCGTTGACTCAAGGCACCTCCTACAAACAAATTGTTGCAAGGACCACCCTCGAAACAAAAAAAAAGGCCTCGCCCACACGACACCCGAAAGAGTCTGACCATTCGGATAACTGACCCGAGAGCCATCTCTTGTTTGATCAAGCCTGCTGACTTCTATCTCCCCAACTGTGTAGTTCTCGGGCCGCCATCCCCCGCCAAGCCACATCCTCCAGAAGCACAACGTCCCAGGAGGACCGATGTCCCCTGGCTGAATACAACCGTAGCACCGGCTCGTACCGACGGTAGCCAATGCCAGGCAAGGAAAAGATGCTGAGCCACACGGCAAGAAACAGGCAATTTCCAAATCCAGTATTGATGCCGGGATTCCTTTGGAAAACATGGGAAACTCGAATCCTGCGGCACCCGCGAGATGAGGGCGTTAGTTTGTCTCTGTAGGGCTGGCAATGCTGGGTCAGCATCGCGTTGTATCGCGTAGCATCGAAAGGATGACTTCCAAGGAGTGGGAAACGGTATTTGAGCATCTGCCCCCCCCCCCCCATTCCCTTCATTGAAGTCGCGACCGTGACCGCGACCGACCGCGGGCCTGTCAAACCATTCGTACCTCCATCAAAATGCACCTCCAAACGCTCCTCCCCCTCTTCCTCGCCCTCCTCGCCTCCGCCTCCCCCTCCTGCGACAGCCACCCCCCGGCCCCCGGGCACCCTCCCCTCAACTTCCACACCGACCTCGCCCCAACCCTCTCCAAGTCCGCCCTCGTCGTCACCCCCGACAGCCCCAACTTCCCGTACTACACACACCAGAACCTCAAGAGCAAGAACCCGCAGTACAGCGTCGTCGTCGTCGTCGCCACCGAGGCCGACGTCTCTGCCGCTGTCAAGTTCGCCAACAAGCATGGCATGCCGTTTACGGCAAAGGTCAGCGGGCATGGCACGTGGGCTGGGTTGGGGGATCTTCAAGGGGGGATGAATATTTGGATGAGGAATCTGAGCAGTGTCAAGATTGCGGAGGATGGGGGGTATGTTACGGTGGGTGGGGGGGCGATGGTGGATGATGTGGTGGGGAGGTTGTGGGAGGGGGGGAAGCAGACTGGTTCGTTTCTTTCTTTCTTCTTCTCTATTCGGTGTTGTGGTGCTGATGCGACGCAGCGACTGCTCTGGGGCAATGCATCGGCATCACGGGGTCTGGGATCGGTGGTGGTCTCGGGCCGCTGATGGGGGTGTACGGTCTTGGGCTGGACCAGTTTGTTGGGTTCCGTGTCGTCTTGGCCAACGGAACGGTCGTCTCGGCGGACGCAAAGACGAATCCCGACTTGTTTTGGGCACTGAGGGGAGCGGGACACAATTTTGGGATCATCACCCAGGTCAAACTGCGCATCTATGATCGCAAGGGCTCGTCAGACTGGTCGTACCGCCAATTCACCTTCTCCGGGGACAAGGTCGAAGCCGTCTTTGAGGCAATCAACAACAAATTCCCCGTCCAGCCGGGACACTTGACGCACGATATCTCCATCTTCCAAGAGGAGGAAGAAGACGTAGGGTTCCCCCTTTCCCCCATCCCCAAACAGTTAGTTGACTGACACCTCCAGGCAATCATCGACCTCCGCCTCTTCTCCAACGGCTTCTCCCCCTCCCAACTCGAAGCATACGCGGCCCCCTTCCTCGCCCTGTCGCCCCTGAAAGACACGACCACCCTCGCCCTCGACTACCCCGGCCTCATCGCCGAGATGGGCTACGCCACCCCGCCCGAGGGATGCACCCCTCCCACGGGATCATACGGCAGTGTCTTCGGCGCTGCTGTGACAAAGCACGTACCGGCGGCGATGCGCAAGATGTACGACCTCTTCAACGACGTGACCAAGACGGTCCCAGAGCTCGGGGGGTCGTATATCTTTGTGGAGGGCTACGGGACGGAAGCAATGAGGCGGGTGCCGGAGAGGAGTACGGCGTGGGCGCATCGGGGGGTTAGGGCGTTTCCGTGAGTTCTGGTCTCCCCCATTGGGTGTGCTGGACTGACAAACCCGACAGAAACGTCGTGTTAGCGTATAGGACAAATGAGATGAACGCGACGCTGGAGGGGATTGTGCAGAAGCGGGGCGAGGAGATTCGCGCGGCTATGCTAGAGGGTCAAGACCGGCAGAGGAGCTATGTCAATTATGCGGTGAAGCAGGAGAGTTTGGAGTCGATGTATGGGTAAGTTCTGGCTCCCCCTCTGAATATCGTTTGGGATGTTTGCTAATGTTTGTGAAACTTGTTCAGGTATGAGGCCTGGCGGTTGGAGAAGCTGAGGGGGCTGAAGAAGAAGCTGGATCCCAAGAATCGGTTTGGGTTCTTTGCGCCCATCTTCTAAATGTATGGAAGCTACCGGGTGGGGAATTCGGGAAGGGTTAAGTGTTCGTCCCTTTACGAGGTTCGGCCATAGATCAATCTTGCCATCTTTTCCCCGACGTCGCTAGCCTCAGATTTTCGGGGCCTTTGGCCCTTTATTATGGCCTCGAGAGGGTGACACTCCGGTTAGCTGCCTAGAATAGCCCGTTCCTTCTCGACAGCGGTTACGCCGTCGACATTACCCTTTTAAGCCAGCGTCGCCCTACGGCCTCGTCGTCCGCCCACGCCATAGGCCAAGTGCCATCCCGACCCCAAGCCCACGCCGTATCTCTACAACAGACGAACAAGCACCACCGACCCTGGCCCCAAAGCTCCGACGGCCCTCGGCCACCCACCCATACGTCAACACTTAGGCCTTTCTCGGTCGCAGAGGCGAACCGACATACACTTGCCCAACATGATGCCGAGATCACTCGATGCCAGACCCCGGGTTCAGGCCGTACTAATCCTTTAGCGGCAGCAGACTAACGGCTGTAAGGTGTGCGGCCACCTTCCGGTTCTCTCTAGGGGTAGCAGGTAGAGTAGGTAGTGAACATCGATGCATGAAACGACTCGAATGTAGGAGGAGATGGAGACTTTAAGCAACTAGTGTTTGGCATTTTGTTGCTGCGGTCCGGTGGTGACATTCTTCTTGACGATGATGGATGTATTATGGACAGACATGGCCGGCGTGTGAGGATTTCCTGATGTGTTGGAACATTGCGAGGCACAACTCCCGGGTTGAGGAGTTCTTAAGCACATGACTCCAAAGCATAGGGGGAGGGGTTGAAGAGCGAAGCTCTGGATAATGGACTTGTTAACTTCGGCAATTCTACCTGCGATGTAGGAGTTCCGAGTTGAACTGTCAAGAGTAACCGATCCAGCATATGCACCCACTGGCTAGATGAGACTTGAAGAGACCCCTTGAGTGTTTCTCAACCCATGAGATTTGTGTAACAGTTGTCGTGCAGTCCAACTCATCGCCTAAGCCTCCAAGAGGCGTTGTTGGCTGGGCGGCTGCGTGAGCATTCATATGTCATGTCGATGAGGCGATGCCTTGCAAATGGCATTACCCGGCGTTTACTCCAGGTTACACTTGGGGTGTCTTCGCCGCTCGCGTCTATCTAAGCCTCGATGGCGGGAATTGACGCCCAAAGAGGCTTCATGTAGTTGGACAGATGAGAATACCCGCCAACCCTGTTCCCAGAATCTGTGAGTTGGGACTCGGAGATTTGACAAATCCACCACGGGCCGTTGAGAAGCCAACCTCGAATGATTTGGGTCTGTTGCAGCGGTTGATTGAACTCACAGCGTTGCATGGATTTATCCCAAACAAGTGGTACGACGCTGGAGATCGAGTGTCACCTCGCGACACAGCATTTTACCACTCTAAATGCTTCTGCAATACCACGGCGGCTTGATGACCTGTTTGCCACAGAGCTTCATGTTGCTAATATCGCGCTTCTGCGGCGCAACAAAGACGTATATCACCAACGACGCCGGGAGGCAGATTTGCCGGGTTTCCAACCAAATTCCGACTTTGGCAATCCTCCCGGTGCTCACCGGTCTGCTGTCCCAGCAAGACCTATAAATCCTCCTCCCCTTTCCTCCCCAAGACCTCAACCCACCCCAGAGAAGCCCCAACAACTAACTCGATCCACCCACCCACCCCCAGAACCCCCTGACAGGAGTCACCCCCCTCAAAATGCACCTCCCCACCCTCCTCCTTTCCCTCCTCCCCCTAACCTCCGCCTTCCTGATCCCCGCCTCCCTCCCCAACGGGCTCTACCTCGCCCCGATCAACGGGACCTCCGCCGCAGACATTCAGCGTGTGGACCTCGACGCGCTCGTGGCCTCGCATGCCGAGTCGGCCACCTCCCGCCGCGGCAGTCGTGTGGACCGCCGGCAGGACAGGACAAAGTACGAAATCGGGCGGACAAACCGCATGTTCCCCAACCACGACGACTACAACCAGTGCACGGAAGCGTGGCGGACCTTCTTTGCGAACGGTGGAGTGGTCAAGGGGCATTTCCTGTTTCTGTGCACGCAGGGGGAGGCGGTGATAGCGGGGTGTAATTACCGGAGTGAGTCTCTTCTGTTGAGTGCCGTGTGTTTGAAGGGAGGGGTGGTGCTGACGATTGTGGTGCCAGACAACGACTTTAACGCGCGGTACACGAACCCGACGCTGGTCGACTTCTTCAACAGCGTGGCGGACAGGCAGTGGGGGGAGTGGACGACGGGGTATGTGCGGATCAAGTACTATGATTATTCGTTTATCGACTTTACCTTTTGGCGGGATCTCAGGGGGACGCAGTTCTGCACCGACTTGCCTTGAGCCGGTGGTATAGATCCGACCGGGTTGGAAATCTTGCATGGTGAACGGGTGGCGATATGTAGGTTGCAACCCGTGTGTTAGTCATCCCCAATGAGATTCAACCACTTCCTATCTCCAGTCGCCATCCTCTGACTCGATCGATGCGGCTGCGTCTATCCCGAAATCTTGCGTGCAGTGGCTGCAACCGCTTGAGCCGTCAAGTCAGCAACGGAGAAGAGACATGCCGAGCCTAGAGCTTTGTAGGTGCTGGTCTAGATGCATCTCAGGCACGCATCGATTGCGTGTTTACCGGTGCCTCGATGTTCTATCCAACAGGATGGTAGCAGAGTGCTTTATGTTGCAGAAATATCGATCCTTCATGCAGGCAGAGTCGGAGTTGACGGAGTCTGTAGCGGACAAGGAGCCAGCGGATTGGTGATATAAGTCGGTCATCCCTAGAACCCTCTTCTCTCGGCGGTTAGCAGTCGGCAGCTTAGTACCAAGACACTTCTCCGCCGTCATCTACATTCCCATACTCCCTTATCACCGCCTTACCCAACGTCGCCGCCCCTTCCCTCCACCAAGAACCGCAACCATGGCCACCCAATCCGGCATCACCATCTCGGCCCCCAACGCCCCCCATCTCATCACAAACGACATCCCCGTCCCCTCCCTCGGCTCCAAAAAAGCTCTCGTCAAGAGTCTCTACACCGGTATCAATCCCGTGTAAGCCCTGTCCACCAACTACATCTCAAGCTCTTGTGCTCACACTCCCAGCGAACCCTTCATGTACCACACCGGTCTGCTCATCGAATCCTACCCCGCCGTCCTGGGAAGCGACGCCACCGGCATCGTCGTCTCCACTTCTCCCGATTGCACCAAGCTCCGTGTGGGCGACTACGTCTACGGCTGCGTGCCCATCGGTCAGAACGCGTACTCGCCGTTCCAGGAGACGTTCCTCGTCGACGAGCGCTGGGTCTTCAAGAAGGCGGACCGCATCGGGCTGGAAGAGGCGAGCACCATTGGCTCGGGGGTGCTGGTAAGTTTCCCTTTCCTGCGCTGCGGAGACAGCAGGGGACTGACATTGCGTGTGTAAAGACGGCGGGCCATCTCGTCCTCGTCGGTCTCGACGTTACCTTCCCTGCCCATGGGACGTCCGCAGAGGCAAAGGACGAGTGGATCGTCGTGATGGGCGGTAGCGGGTCGGTCGGGCGGTATGTCTCGCAGATTGCGAGGATCGCGGGGTACAAGGTGCTTGCGTCGAGCTCGAAGGGTAAGGCCGAGGTATGTTCTGTCCAGGTTCCTAACAGGTACAAGATCTGTATTGACGGACCCAGCGAGCCCTCTCCTCGGGTGCCACCGCGACGTTCGACAACCGCGCCAGCGAAGCCGATCAGCTCGCTGCCATCAAGGACATCACGGGAGGTCGGTTCAGCCGCGTCGTGGATGCCAGCGCGCAGGCAGCGGAGCTCTCGCTCAAGGCGCTCGAGACGTCGACGATGGAGGGGAAGAAGTACTTTACCACGGTCAATGACTGGTGAGTGTTCTCTGCTTTGATCTTGTCAATGGCCCTGACGCAGACAAACCTGCAAACAGGACCCCCTTGGAGGCGCCTCCTTCGATCACTCTGCACCCCGTGCATCTGGGCCTTCTCGGCCGGGTGGGGGAGCCGGAGGGGAGGAAGGTCACCGCTCTGACGGCGGACATGATTGAGAAGTTCGAGCCGTATCTGGGGGCGGGCAAGTTGACGGCGCTGGACTACGAACTTGCGGATGGCCAGGGATGGCAAGCGATTATCGATGCTCTTGCTGGGTTTGAGGCGGGCAAATTTGCGAAGAAGGTGGTGATCAAGGTGCAGGACGAGTGAGGGTGCCAACAAAGAGAGCAGGTGGCATTTTTCGAGCAAGGAATTGAGACGACAATGTCATTCGAACCCTCTTTCTGTCCCCTAAAATGCATTCCCGTTTGCTCCAGTCGAACTTCCCAACCACATGTGGTAGACATGGCATGGCAAGAACACCGGCCCGCACAATTCTTGGACCCGTTGGGGCCGGTGAGGAGGGGTTTCTTTTCTTGTCCATGTGGACTGGACGGGAGGCAACTCCAACCATGCGAAACCTGTCCCCCAAGGACACCCACCAGACCCCAAAAGGAGGGCAAAAAGACATCAGCAGACACAAAGGCAAAACTTCAAAAAGATGGGCCCGAACCCGGGATTGAACCGGGGACCTCTCGCATTTAACTCAGGGTGAACCCTAAGCGAGAATCATACCGCTAGACCATCCGGGCTTTCAGAACAAGCTTGTCCTGTGATTGTTGGAAAGCAGTCTGGTGTTGGGGTATATGATCCATGCGCTATCTTGTGCATGTGGATGCAGGGTGGATGTTTTTCTGCAGCTGCGGTGCATTGCGGGACATGGAAGTGGAGGTGGGCGAGCGAGACCCGCAATCCTTTTTCGTGGGGTTTCTCGGCTTGTGACACTTCGAGGCGGTTCAACTCTTGGTGGTTTGATACGAGGGCAGCCCGAGGAGAGAGTGGAGGGAGTTGGCTCATCAACATAATTTAGGGGCGACAAGACCAGGAAGATATCCGCGCCTTTGAGGGAATACTAGTTAGAAGCAATGATGATCATCGGAGCAAAAAGGTTGAGGTCATATACACCACAGGTATCCATCTCGTGAAGCCAGGCTATCCAACACAACACACCACCAACACCCTACCACACCTCACACTCAAACTGGCTACTCTCCCTCAACCACGTCTCAAAGTCCTGCGTCGGCAACTCCCTCCTCCGCGCCTCAACATCCGCGCCATACCCCTCCTCCTCAAAAAACGCAAACATAATCCCCACGTCCTTGACCAGCCAAAGCAACAAGCTCCCCAAAAACGTCCACGTCTCCGGCAGCGTCTGCCCCGTGACCTTCTCAAACTTCTCCCTCGCCTCCCCGAGCGTCAATTCATCCCCGGCCAGCCCAACCGCGCGCCCCGCCCACCTCTCCGGGTCCGTCAGCGCCGCCGCCGCAAACATGCCAATGTCGCGCGTGCTCACGAGCTGCAGCTTGGTCGTCGGCTTCATCGACGCGGCGATCATGGCGCTGAACATCTTGCCCATCATCCCGGGCGACCAGTTGTCGAGGAACGCGACGGGGCGCAGGATCGTCCAGGTAAACTTCCCCGGCTGCGCGCGTGAGAGCTCGCGCAGGTGCAGCTCGATGTTGTGCTTCTCGTAAAAGTGCTTGATCTTGGTGGGGTTGGTCCAGCTCTTTTCGTCGCCGCCGCGGTCGACAGAGGAGAGGACGATGTGCTTGACGCCATGGGCGACGGCGGCCTCGATGAGAGGGATGGCTTGGGTCTCCTCTGAGACCTTGCCGGGGTTGGTGACGACGAAGACGGCGTGGATGGAGCCCTTGGGGCGGCCGGCCAAGATGGGGTCTGGAGCGGTGCTGTCGCCTTGGACGAGCTCGACGACGTCGGGGTGGGCCGTGGCCAGGGCCTGGGCGGCGGGGGAGGAGGGGTTGCGGGTCAGGGCGAGGATGTGGATGGGGCTGGAGTCTTTGGGGCGGTCGAGCAGGGACTTGATGGTGGCGCCGCCTTGCTTGCCGGTTGCACCGAGGACGAGTATGGTTTGTGTAGCCATGGTGCTGATGATGGGTGAGCTGTGACTTGAGATGCTGTTGAGTCTGTGATGCTGTGATGTTGTGATGTTAATGAAGCGGCACAGGGAGATGACGTCGGATAAATAGTGACGCCACGACTTGGCAGTTTTGGATATCACGAGCGAAGGATGCGAATTGGGCTTTGGGAGCTGACAAATGACGACGATAACGGTGTTGTTCCTATCTCCAGTCTCCTTCAAGAGATGCGGCCGGGTCGAGACGTGAGAGAGATGCGGCGGCGAGGACACGGAACTCGGGTTCATCGAGGCCGGATGACAAACAACAAGACCAGCGATCGATCGTCTCAACCCGCGCGGCTCCTTCAGGTCTCTATTTCAGGGGGACGCTGGCGGAAATCTGGACTGGCTTCGTAAGCAATATTTGAAAGCAACACCCGGACCAGCACATCTTCCCTGCCTGCTATCTCGAACGAGTTGAACATGGCTTGTCCATTTGCAGTGGCATTCCGGTGATGGGGAGAGTTCAAGGCGAGACCAACGACAGGTGAAGCCTGGAAGCATTCCATGCTGTCACCTGCCAAAGCCCCACAGCTGCCACCAGCGGGCAGCAAATCGTCTCCGTCCCATTCGCCAGCCTCACCCAAGCCTGACCCCACCAACCCTCCTCCGCCTTCCTAGCCTTACCCATCCCACTCCACAACCCGCGACAGCGTCGTCACCACACCAGGCACCGCGAAACCACCTCCCTCGAAACCCGATCAACCACCACGCGCACGCAAACCTCACCTCCCTTCGACCTCCCAAAAACAAACCCTCCCGGACCAACCCCACCCCCAACCCTCAAAATGAACCGCCTCTTCGGCTCCTCGGGCCCCAAACCCCCCAAAGCCACCCTCCACTCCGCCATCTCCAACATCGACACGCGCGTCTCCTCCATCGACGTCAAACTCGCCGCCCTGACCGCCGAACTAACCGGCTACCAAACCAAGCTCTCCAAGATGCGCGACGGCCCTGGAAAAACCGCCCTAAAACAAAAAGCCCTCAAAGTCCTCCAACGTCGCAAGCAATACGAAGCGCAGCGCGACCAGCTCCAGTCGCAAGTCTGGAACATGGAGCAAGCCCAAACCATGCAGGACAACCTCAAGAACACGATGGTGACGGTGGACGCGCTGCGCAGCACCAACAAGGCGCTGCGCAAGGAATACGGCAAGGTGGACGTGGACAAGATTGAGCGGCTGCAGGATGAGATGGCGGATTTGTTGGATGTCGGGAATGAGATCCAGGAGAGTTTGGCGCGGAGTTATGACGTGCCGGAGGATGTGGATGAGGCGGAGCTGGATGCGGAGCTGGAGGCGTTGGGCCAGGAGGTGGATATGGAGAGGGAGTTTGGGGGGATGGAGGGGGCGGTGCCGAGTTTTATGCAGGATGAGGTGCCCGAGTTTATTGATGAGGCGCCCAAGGCGGGGGGGAAGGTCCAGGAGGCGGCGAGGTAGAGGGGGGAGGAAGGTCGGGATGGTTGCGGTTGGGGGAGTCGGGATTGGATTGCGCAAGGCATGGACATGGGACGGCGCCGGAGTCATTTCTAGGGTCAGCGTTGGGTTGGTTGTTGCGCGGGGGGTTAGATCCCCCGCCTCGCACAGATTGTCTCCCAGTAGTAGGGATACAGCAGATACAAATACTGCGGGAGTCCATTGTCGGCCGAGTTGCCAAACCTAGGGAGCTGCCTTTTCGTCTATCTGTCTTTCTGTCTTTCTGCTAACAAACTTCCTCCCTGACGCCGTGCTTCCATGCCAATGCTTTGTAGATGCCCACCGTTCGCCGTCGATGCACTCGTGGTCTGCCGACCTTGTTGATTATTTGCTGACGAGCAGTATAAAACAAACGCTGCTACCCGTATCCATCCCCTTATATCGCGCCCCTTTCTCCCTTGTTATCCAACTACTGGACGTGTCCAAAGAAGCGGCTCGCCTCCTCCAGCTCGGGGTCGCCGTTGCAAAAGTCCCAGCCAACAATGACGCTGGTCTGGCTGCAGCAAATGATTCGGCGGGCATCGTATTGTAACTTGAACACGCGCGCGGAATTAGCGGCGTCGACTCGGGGCTGGGCGGGACCGGGACCGGGGGGGACGGCGTGGGCGGGGGCGGGGGCGGGGGCAGGAGGAACGGGGTGGTGGACAGGGACAGGTGGAACGGGAGGGGCGGAAGGGAGGGAATCGGGTACCTGATGCAAGTGAACCCCGTGGGTTGGGGCATGGGCTTGGTGCGCCGCCGCTGCTGCCGCCGCCGCCGCCGACAGTTGCGCCGCATTCGCCGCGGCGGCTGTCATTGGTGCCGGATTCGACCGGGCCGCCGCAGGTCTGGCCGAGCCCCCTGCCACCACCGGCTGCCGATCATCCGAGAGCGCCGAGTCGTTCCCCGTGGTGGCGGCCTCGGCCTGGTTCCGCAGCGCCTCCCGTCTCTGTCGGGCATGCTCAAACTGGGCGCGGATCATGGCCGCCGAAAAGGCCTGCCGGAGCTGGCTCCTGACAACTGGGCTCGGCTGTCGGTCGATGGCGCCCTCAACGTACGATCGGAGCCTGAGGATGGCCGGGTGCGCCACCAGCGCCTGCGCAAGGCTCTGGGGCCCGAGCTGAACGACCTGGTCGATGAGCCGGTGATAGTGCTGCGCAACCGCGGGTTGCAGCGCGGCGAGGGCCACGGCGTCCATCTGGGCCATTGTGTTGATTGGTGCAAGTGTCGAACCAGGTACCGCAGCCGTCGATGCCGAGCCTGACGCGAAACCCGTCGCCGTCGGTACGCCTGTCGACGTCGGGTTGAGAGCTGAGGACCGCACCGACGGTTGAGACTGCATGCTGCCGAAAGGGGGAAGGGTTTGGGTCCGCGAGCCCCTCCGTAGGGCGGCCGCGGCAGCGTCCTCCTGCTTAAGGTGGTGCTGAGCTTTCCATTTCCCCTCCTTGTCCCTGCGCCAGATGATTATGCTGGTATCATAACTCCCACTGACGATGCGACCAAACCTTCCGCCTCCGCCGCCGGGTGGCAGTTTGGCCCCGTATGCGCAAATGTCCCGCGGTTGCTTGGAGCCAGCATTGTCGGGCCGTGGGCCGGTGGAACGTGTACGCCTATACTCGGGCTCGATCTCTCCGCTCTCGAGGGCCTTGAAGTAGGCGGCGTCCACCTTCCTCGCCTCGGCCTCGTCCTCCTCCTCGCTGTTGGGCAGGTCGCCAAACCCGGCCTGAACCGTGCGCACGAGGTTAGAGTGGCCGCGAAGACTCGCCACCTCCAAGCCAGTTTGCCGGTCAAAGACCTTGACCACATTATCACTACTCCCGCTCACGATGCGGCGACCGTCATATTGCACGCAGGCGATTCCCTTGGTATGCCCCACAATGGTGCGGATGCACGCCTGAGTTGGCCAGTCCCAGACCTTGATGTGCCGGTCGCCACTTGCCGACACAACCTCCCTCTCGTGGATCTGGACAGCGTTGACGGCGGCGCTGTGTCCCTGGAGGACGCCAATCAGGGTCCACGGAGGGGTCACGGGCAAATCGCTCGGGCTGACGGGAATCGAAGAGCCATATCGGATGTTTACCGGTACGGGGTCGACTTCCACGTAGCCGAGGTCGCCGGCACGAAGGGGTCTGCGGTTGAAGATCTTGATCGTCTTGTCCTTGGAACAAGTCACCAAGATGCGCTTGTCAAACTTGACGTTGAGCACCGACTCCGCGTGGGCCTTGTCCAGCTTCTGTATCTCTTCCCCGGTGCTAAACTTCCAGATAATGACATCCGAGTCGGAGCTACCCGACACGATAATGTCCTCGTCGGGGTGCGAATCGAACTGCAGGCACAGAACCGACCCTCGGTGCTTGGTCAAGGTCCGCAAACAGCGCCCGGTCTCCAAGTCCCACACTTTGAGCGTGCGGTCCCGGCTCCCGCTGACGAGGTATTTCTCGTTGAACTGTAAGCTGTAGATGCACTCGCCATGGCCTTCCTCGGGGTGGTTGGGGTGTGGGAGCTGGAAGTTTGTGTACTTTCCCAGCTCCCAGTTGGACTCGAGCCGTCGCCGCAAAGTGTACAGGTATCGCCAGTTCAGCTTGTACCGTTTCGAAGAACCATCATACATCCACAACGCGGCCTGAGGTAACCCGTACGAGGCAGCGGCCTTGTGCAGGAGTACGTCTTTGGGGGACAAGAGGAAGTCGGGTTCCGAGGAGACGGCCACTTCTTTGCCCTTGTTGCTACCCGGGCCTGCGATCGAGCTGTGGACATCGAGAGCGCCCATTCTCTGAGAAATGCTCGGCTTGGCCGTCGGGTCGCCAAAGATGCTGGACTCGGTCATTTCGGTGTCGACGGGTTCGGATCGGGTGACGGTGTCAGCGCCGGCCATCTCCACATCGAGGTCGCCGTCCCGCTGTGGACTGGCGGACAGGGCGCGTTTCTTGTGGGCGTGTCCGTCGGGTTGATCGTGGCTCAGGGCGTCGTCGCCGTTAGCCTTGCGCTCCCAGCTCGCGATTTCTCCCTCCTTGGCCCTAAAGCCCTCCATGTAGTAGACCTGCTCCCAGAGCTTCCAGTCGAGCGCCAAGTCATACCAGGTCCGGCATGACCTTGCAACGTTGATGAGTGATACCGGGTCGAGATAGCCGAGGATCTTGAGACAGACTTCGGGGGGGAGGTAGCGGACAAAGTCGATGTACAGGCGGGGATTGAGCTGCTCGACGATTTGCGCAATCATGCTGGTAGGGAGGTCGCTGAGAATGGCCATGGCGAGCTCTGGCTGTGGTGTGAGCATCTCAACAGCAACGGCAAGGTCGGGCGGTGGGAAGACGAGGGGCGGTTCCGGTCGGGCACGCGATGCATGGCATGGCAAGGCAGCACCGGCGCGTCCGTCTTAGGAAGCGATGACAAAGCAAGGAAAACGAAACAACACAGTGGGAACATACCGGTCTTTTGGGCCGTGGGAAGGCCGGCGATGTGCTGCGTCAGCCAGTCGGGAAAGTGACCGTCGGACGGGGCCAGGGCCAGCGACGAGAGGCCTTCGTCTCTTGGCTTGGCCGAGAAGGGCTGGGATGGCGGGAGGGCATTCAGAGGATCTTCGGAGTAGCCTTCGTCGGGCTGGGTGGAGAAGTTGGCCATTGTCACCGTCCGGGACGCGGGAAGCTGGCGAACCGCCGGTTTGGGGAACCGGCGTGGGTGTCGGTGTCGGCTTCGCTGGATTGCGGGGATCGGGCCCGACGGTGCACGTCGCGATGGGAGATGGCGCTGGTGGTGCGCGCCCTTGTCGTTGACGCCGGAGATGTGGAGCAAGCTGGAAGTGGAAGTGGAAGAGAGCAAGATGTTGTTTGCAGGGCGATCGCAAGGAGGCAGGACGGCCGGACAGTGGGCTACAGAGCGGCGGGGAGGGACGGTCGCTTTGCCACTGGCCAGCGATGGACTGCTGCCTTTTTTGGCGGTACGTTTGGGTGTCACCCACTGCGACCGACCGGTCGATGCTTGGCCAGATTCTTGTTTTCGTGATTGGCGTGACGCAGGGCAGCGGCACAAGCCGTTGTGGACATGGCCGCTCTCGTTGCTTATCGTTGGCTAAATTCTTATTTATTTCCTTTGGTAACCACCACGCATCCCATCAACAGGACATGGTGGTTCATCTTTCCGGTGGCCATCTCCCCGAAGCCTCCTTTGTTGTTGTTTTCGGCACCCCAAGGTTCAAAGAACTGTCAATTCTAACGTCTCGTATTTGGTGCCATTCAGAAAAGTCACCATTCCCGTTTCTCGAGGCTCGGGCCCGGTTGTTTGTTTGTTTGGGCGCTACTGGGGCACTCAACAAGGACGCCCATTTCTGTCGAAGATGGCTTTGGGCCGTATTGGCTGACATCTCCGGCCCGGATTTGGCTCTCGATCCTACCTACATAAAGCTGATGACCTTCTGTGGCCCGCCCTTTCACCTGAATGGAGATGCCCGCATATCACCCTCATCTTGGACTCCAAAGCTGGACGCAAAGATGCTCTACCTAGCGAGCAGTCTCTTTGACTTCTGGTCAACCGCAGTTCTTCCCTCGAGATAGCTTCGCGTCTAGGACCCGTCGCAAAGATAGACCAGACAGCAGCCAGTGCAAAGACAAGAAACAGAGTCCACGCAGTTGGTCGGAAAAGCGGTCCGTCCCTCCCAGCTCTTCATGCCCCCCTCGGGATGCGTATCATCACTTCTTGGCGGATTCATGGTATGGCCTCATCGTCTTATGCGTATTACCATGAAGAGTGGGTGTGATATCTGTAAAGTTGGTGTTGTTTTTGGAGATGCTCAGAGTGACACCAAGCGCCTCGTACACTCGGTCAACAAGTTGAACGCCTTCAAGGCCAAAAACCATACAAATATGTCGAGAGAGCATCGCAAGATGCTGTGTTCTGGCAAGAAGGCGGGATAAGTCTCAAAGTGGAACAACAGTGTGGATGCTGGACAATGTGAAACGGTGAGCCCCATGGTCGTCATGCCCAAATGGAGGGGCACATTCAGTGGAGATGGAGGGGTCAAGAATGGGAATGCCTCTGAATAGGTGCGCACTTCTATTCATTCAATCATGGCCAGATAAAATAGGTATTGACCTTGGAGGATGGGGGAGAAGGTGGAAATATATCGCCTTAGAAATTACATCTTCAAATACCCTGTTGTGGTGCTGATGCCTCTCGTCTCGCTGTTTGAGCTGCATCTTCCCCGCACCCTCGTCTGCATCTTTCCGTCAACCCAGCATTCCATGGCTGTTGTTGTCAAAGGCCATGTCAAGCACACCATGTCGCCCTGCCCAGATCACCCACCACTCACGAGTATCCCGCCAACTGGAGATTTGACATTTTCGACATCCGGACTCCAGACACATCAATATTCCAACTGGATGGCGGGAGCAATGGCCTTTGTCCCACTGCCGGCGGGCATTGTCCTGCAGGCGTCGAGACGACCCGAATGCCGACTGGACAGGGAAAAGGGACATACAAATGGCAAAATCCGGAACAGATGGAAAACCTGTGGGGCAGAGGCAGAACGGCAATGATGTGCCTTTCCCGACACACTCGACACACTGCGCAGACGGAAAGTCGCACATCTTTCGGCTCTTCTTGAACAGACGACATCGGTCTTGTTGATGATGATGGAGCATTGCGGTCATCAGCTCGGGCGGTTCCTTGGCGTCTCTTGCAGACACCATGTCCTGACCAACCAGATTCGGCACAGGGCGCAAGTTGCCGCCGCCCGCCGACCTTCTGGACCCCAATCCTTCCAAGTCCAGTTCCCTTCCACTGCAAGTTCCCACCAGCCTGTCAGCCTCGAGCCACAACCGACCCCCCCTCAACCCAGGACCGACTGCCTTGCCTTGCGCACCAGCCAACCAACCACCAACCACCAAACTCCGAGAGCGGGACTTGCCACGACCTCCCGTTTCAAACCACACTCTTGACGCCGACTCTGCGCCCACGATACCACCGCCTGCTCGACGCTGCACCCCGCCTGAGCAGCACTCCGCGCGAACAAAGCCTGCAGCGCACACTCGCAGCACATTGTCGAGACGAGACAAACACCGGCACGGGACGCCGAGACCCTCAGGTCCAGATCAGATCGATAGCTGAAAGACGGAGTGAGGGGCCGCCACTGTTGCATCGAGCGACTTTGACGACGGGACCCAACGCCGACACCGAGTCCGCAGCGAGCCCTCTCTGAGCGCGACAACTGCTGCCGACCGACGAGCGACGACCTGAAGCCGAACCCGACATTCGACGACTGCCGCACCAAGGCTGACCCGACCCGACAGCGTGCGTGACAGGGCGCTCGATCCAAAATCCCACCCATTCCCATCTTCTTTCAGGCACGGCGCCCGAGTGACAACCAGCCCGAGTCGCTTCGGAAAGCATCTACTTCCCCCGCCCCGGGACCCCCATCGCCCGCCGACAAAATCGCAGACGCCAGGCGCCTGACCCATGTGGGAGCCCGATTGACGCCCAGTCCACGACACTGCCTGGGGAGTGCGCCGAGCCAGCGACGGGTCCCGCCACCCGCGTTGCGAATGGAGACCTAGGTCATCCGGACCCCGCTCCCTGAAAGAATCCCACTTCCAACTCCTACAACGCCCGCGACGGCCATCGCCGAGCCACCACCACTATGAGTGTTTCAAGCGCCCCGCGCGCGAGCCAGCTCTCTGGCCCGACGCCGTTCGCCTCCACCACCTCGCTCAACTCCATCGGAACCTCGGCGACCCTTGTAAATAGCCAGGCCAGCTCCAACTCTGGGCCGGTCATGGCGACGAGCAACATCATAAACCAGCGAGCCGATGCATCACGATCCCTCTACCAAATATGCGTGTCGCTCAAGCAGAGGCTTGCGCAGGTGCCGGGCTTCGAGGCATACTCGGCGCAACTAGATCAGATGGCGGACGACCCCGAGGAGGGAGGGCCCGTTGAGTCGGTGTGGAAGCTGCTCCGGACAGGCCACCCGCTCCTGGTCATCTACAACGTCCTGGAGCCCGAGAAGCGCTTGGCGGTGGATGATATGCCAAATGCCACCGAGGAAAAGCTGTCCAAGATTGCCATCATGAAGTTCTACCAGGCGTGTCTCGCGGATCTGAAGCTCCCACCCGACGAGTCGTTCATGATCAAGGATCTCACAGGGTCCGACACCACGGGTTTCGTCAAGGTAAGAGGCCTCGCATAATGCACTGGTCACGATTGGCGTGGAATCAGCTCTAACAATGCTCTAGGTCATTGCGGTTATCAACTACGTATTGGATCTCGCCGACCAGCGAGGCCTGCTCATCAAGACGCAGCCCTACCCCGAGGACGACACCATGCAACCTGGAGGATCGAAGATGAGTTACCGGGACTACGTTGTGAGGGAGTTGGTGGATACAGAGCGCAAATACGTTCAAGACCTCGAAAACCTGTACGACCTCAAAAAGACGCTCGAGGTCAAGGGCATAATACCCGGTGATGTGGTCCACAACATCTTCCTCAACATTCACGCCATCCTCGACTTCCAGCGACGGTTCCTGATCAGGATTGAGACGACCAACTCGATGCCACAGTCCCGCCAGGAATGGGGCAGTCCGTTTTCGACAAACGAAGAGTCCTTCAACATCTACCAGCCCTTTATCGCCAACCAGAGGAAGGCTGCGGCGCTTGCCAGCCAAGTCTTTGACAAGATTCAGACAGCCGAGCACCCGGTGGCCTGTGATTTCAACACACTGGACGGGTTTCTTCTCAAGCCTATGCAGCGCCTGGTCAAATATCCTTTGCTGCTCAAGGTATTTTTCTTGTTTTCCCCACCACGCGATCTTCCAAGACTGACGGTATCCTAGGACCTGCTGAAGAAGAGTGAAGATGATGTTGTGCGGGCCGACCTCTCTGCGGGCATTGCCGCTGCCGAACGCGCCTTGCAAAAAGCAAACGAGGCGGTCGATAGAGATCTCTTGGACGAGGCGTTGGACGACCTAATCGGCCGAGTGGATGACTGGAAAAAGCACCAGGTCAACCAGTTCGGGAAGTTGTTGCTGCACGGCGTTTACACAGTGATAACAGGAAAAACAGAGCAGGAAAAGGATGTACGTGACTCGATCCCAGCTCTATCCAAGGACCGCTCACTGACGGCTGCTTCCCTCAACAAGTACGAAATTTACCTGTTTGAGTGCATCCTCCTTTGCTGCAAAGAGCTCGTCCCGAGCAAGAGCAAGGAAAAGAAGGACAAGACACGGTCAACAGGTCCCAAAGTCCGCAACCGTAACGCCAAGCTTCAGCTGAAGGGACGCATCTTCATGACCAATGTCACGGACGTGGTTGCGCTCTCCCGAACCGGTAGGAATTCCCCTTCTCCGTGCCTTGATAGCTGCTGACTCTGTCTGTACCTTTAGGCTCGTACACTGTGCAGATTTGGTGGAAAGGGGATCCCGGTGTCGAGAATTTTATGATCAAGTTCCAGAACGAAGAGACGATGAAGAAGTGGGCTGTGTGCTTGGATCTTCAACGGAAACAAAACGCAGCCCCCGCGCAGACCGAGATTGACCAGCCGATGCCCAACTTTGCCTGGATTCAAGGAGGGCCTGCGATGGAGAACCCTTACGCGCAGCAAGACGATGACGACGAGGATGACACACCCTACGCAACCCCAATGATTGGCGGTCCAACACCGGCTCAATATGGCGGAGTTGCCCCAGTCACCCTTCCGGGGACGATGCAGCGAAATGGGTCCAGCACAAGCCTGCGGCAACGGTCCATGACGGGCGAGAGCGCGCAGTCCTTGGCCAGCATCGCACGCGCACCCGCTCCCCGCTACCCTCTTCCCCAACCGCCAACTCCGCTGAGCGTGCAGACGCAGATGGGTGGATCCCAATCCCCGGCCCCGCGCGGCGGGGAGTCGTACTTCTCCCCAGTTGCTGAATCGCCAGCCTCGAGTCGGACGAGCACAACGAGCGGATTTGGCGGCTATCCCTTCCCCAAAACCATCACCCCTCAACCGTCGTGGGGACCCGAAGACAACAACAGATACACAGCCCCAGCCATGCCGCGGGCGCCCTCCAGAGACGGCCCGTCACCTGTGAACGCCTATGGCATGCGCACCAACAACCCCCGAGGTCCTTCGATGCCAGTCATGCCGCGGGACTCGGCCCAGATGCAGGCCCAGATGCAGCAGCAGCGGAGCAGAAGCTACAGCACACCGGACATCAACGGCCAGGCCAATGGGACGAGGGGACAGGCTGTCCCAGCGGTACCAGGAATCCCAGCCCACTTATACCCATCCCATCCCACCCATGCTCGACATGATTCGAACATCCCAAGGAGCAGTGCCGGCAGCCCAGCCAACGAACTGCCACTGCGAACCAATACCAACTCCCCCGGAAGCCAACGGAACAAGCAGTACGGAGGCACGATGGCGCAGTTTCCGGCACAGCCCGTCTATCCCCGCCAAGGGACACCCGGCAGCATGTCCAACATGCCTCCGCAAGGGCCTCCGCCCATGGGTCTTGCGCCTCTCGCACCCAGCGACGTGCCACGAAGTGTCCCGCCGTCCGAAGCCGTCCCTCCGACGCCCGACATCATCCCGCTGCCCACGCAGCTCAAAGTCAAGGTCAACTGCGAAGGCGGTAACTATGTCACGCTTGTTGTCACCTTCAACATCACGTACCAGAGTCTGATCGACCGCATCGACGCCAAGCTCGCGAGGTTCACTAACAGTGGCATCGGGAAGGGCAACCTGCGGCTGCGATATCGGGACGAGGACGGAGACTTTGTTATGATCGAGAGCGACGACGACATCCAGATCGCCATCTCGGACTGGCGCGAGGGGGCGGCGCGCAATGTGTACCCGCAAGGCGTAGGAGAGATAGAGCTCTTTTGCGTCGGGGTGATGTGATGGGGTCTTCCCATCCGTCGGACACAATCTGCGCGTCAACGTTGGATACGACGAGGATGGCGGGACAGGCACTGCACGGTGGCGGGGCATAATTATCTCGAATCGCATCTACCACACAGCGGGCCTTTGGTTTCCCGAATGACTTATGGGTTTGCATGGGGCGCGAAGCGGCATCTTGCACCTTGTTCTTTCAGCGGCATGATCGATACCTATCCTTTTTCTCACGGGGCTCTGGCCTCCTCTGTTGGCTCGGTGTGGCTGGGTTTGCGTTTGACGTGGACTGGATGAGGGGTTCTGGTTGGACGTCGACGGGAGGCTGCCGACTTGACATTGGAGGCTAGGATGATGGGGACATGAGCGACCCTTTTTAGCGGAGGCTGTTTTGCCGATGCTGCATTCTTTTTCTTTTTGGTATTTTTCGCACAACGGTTTCGATACTCCCCGGGCAGTTTTTGAGGTTTTACAAATTATACAGGTTCTTTCTCATGATGGCAACGAATGTGGGTGACTGTTGAAAAGAAAGGGATGTCGGTTCCTGCGTGTTGGCTTGGTGGTAAACGTAGTCGTCCTTCTCTGGCGCTCTGGTCTGCTTCAAGGTTTCCTGGCAACCCTGAACTCCTCACTCACTTCCAGGTGCGCCGCTGGATAGAATCGATAGGAACAGTATCGCAGTAGTCCAAAGGTGCCGGAGCGCCGTCGGCGAGCCAGAACCAGATGGTTTAAACGGCTTCTGGTATAAAATAGCCACACAGAGCGTATAATGTACACGGATCGTTGCTGCTTGTGGCAGTACCCTCAACCAGATATGAACGCCGGTATCCCCCCTTCTTGTCATCCCGTTCCCCCATGTATGCATTTCTCGTTCGTCGCCGTCTAGATCTTTCCCTGACGACTCCATCGCCAGCTCTCCTCCCCCAGACAGCGGGTGATCTCAACCTCCACAGTCCTCCCAGCCCCATCCGCCGCATATGCATACATCCGCGCGACTCGACTCCTTCCCCCAAGGATATAATACCGCAGTCGTATAGCGGCTGGCTCCCGTCGTAGCTCTTTCGGTCCCCTCATTTCTTCATCCCCGCCTTCTGCGTCAGCTGCTTCGAGAAGCGCTCCAGGTGGTAGTTGATGCTGCTGGCCTTGCGCGCCGGCGCCGGCGGCTTGTCCATGCACGCTCGCAGCGTCTGCTCGACGTTGGCGCAGCCCGAAGTGGCGAGGCCGCCCGAGGCCCAGCATGCTGTTTGGTATCCACCGTCAGCGACCGCTACCGGGAGCAGAGGGGAGCGGAGGGGGAGGGGGAGACGAACAGAGAACTTGTCCCATGATGAGCATGCATGGGTTGGGCTCGACCTTGTTGGGGTTGCGCACGCGGAGGCGCTCGAGCGGGGGGAGGCGCATTGGTTTTACCATGGCGAAGGTGTTGTGGGGGTTGTTGGGAGAGGGCTATCGCATCGTCGCCGTCGAGGGACTCCGAGGTGCTTCCTCAGACGGAGCGGACCTTGAAATTCGAGGTCGAAAAGATACGCGCCATCACGTGGCGATAAGGAATGGAGTGGCATTTTGGGGCCAAGGGGGGCGGGGCTTTCAGGTGCAACGCCAGACCAAAACGAGACGGCAGAGAGTTTTGCCGACGGTGATTGGCGGAGAGTTGGAGATGTAAACAACGGGGTTTTGTCCCCCCTGCCCCCCATTCCCCAGTTGCAGGGACCTTGACGAGCTTTCCCTTTCTCGCGACTTTTTGTGTGTCCCACTTCATCCCGCAACACGCAACACGCCAACACGCGTCTTCTCGGCTTGGAATTCCACACCACACACGTCGTCGTCGTCAACACCCCCCCACTCAATGAAGCATTACTACAACGCATGACGTGGATGGTGTAATTGTCATATCACTCTCTCTCCACGGACCGCGACGACCTTTTTTTTCGCTCGTGCTGCAACACTCTGCCATTTCCTCCCGCCGGGGCCAGCATGTCGGGATTTCCCAGCAGTGACCCGGGGGTCGCCGTCGCCAGTCGCGATGGATTGCAGATGTCTGAGTGAGTAATGTCAACATGGCCCCAGGGATAACTGACATTTGCTCACCCTCCCCGAAAAACAGAGCTCCCATCACGGCGGCATGCTTCCTCCCTTCCCACGTCCCCGCCGCCCGGGCCTGGCACCGCGTCGCCGTCGTCCCCGCCTCTCACTCAGGACGCCAACGGAAGATCTGGAAACGCGTCCCCGGTCTGCTTTCCGGACAACGCGACGCCGACTATCTTCGCGCCATGGGGGAACTCGAGGGCCACGGCGCCGACCCGCGAAAACGCGCTCGTCACGAGAAGCACGTGAACGTCTGGGGAGAGGCGGGGTGGCATGTAGGCGTCGACGACCCGCGCGATGGAAAGTGGGATCTTGTCCAGGCCCGAGGTACGAACATCCACGATATCACGACCTCGAAACTCGCTGACGTGACCATGCAATTAGCCGCCGTATCGCTGGTGAAGGACTCCCAAAAGCCGGCCATCACCGCCACCACCACGACGACCAAGCACGCGACATTCCCCGAAAAGCCCCTGCGGCGCGTCCCCCGAAAGCGACACAGCTCCCGCTGCCCCATCGAGCCCCTCGCCAAGCCCACCCGCATGGTCGCCGACATGCAGCCGCTGATCGAGTTCGAGGTGCCCGCTAGAGTCGAGCAGCCCGACGAGACGCTTCACGCCAACGAGGAGCAGCTGGGACGCAGGTCCACCCGCCGCCTCAGCAGACGCATCTCACTCTTCCCAGGAGAATTCTCGCCGCAAAAGAACTCGGCCGTCACCCTCGCGCCGATCAAGATGGGCGCCCCGAGGCTCTCGCCCATCAAGAGGCCCGCCATCGTGCCTTCGCCAGCCAAGGTGGCAGAGTCCCCGCTCCAGGCCTTCCGTGTCAACGCTACTCCCGTCAAGGTTGTCCTCGAGTCGCCGAGGGCCAGTATGCCCGTTACTTCCCCGACCAAGTCCTCCCCTGTCTCGAGGTCCGAGGACGCCCATCTCAAGGTCCCGGACACCCCGACCACGCCCTACTTGGCTATCAATGGCGCGCTCATCTTCGACCAGCCGTGCCCCGACGTCGTGGCCGAGCCCCAATACGAGGCTCAGCGACGTCGCTCTCTGCAGTCTGCTCGGCGCAGTGACAGGCGATCTAGCGGCGCCGGTCGCTTGATCAAGTTTGAGGCAGTTACCGAGGCCCCAAACCGCCGCCACAGCTTCACTGCTCCCACGACAGATGCCAAAGATGCGGCATCCCGACGGAAGACACTGGACGCTTTCTTCTCTCTTGAGAAGGACCTGGATGATATGTCTGAGGACGGCGATGAATCCGCTGTTGTGAGCATTGACGCAGGGGCCGATCTTGATATTTTCGGCCACCAACCTGCTCCTCGTCGCATGTCGTCGACCCAGCTGGATGCGCGTCGCTCGTCTCTCGGTCTCGAGGAGAAGCCCGCTGAAGAATCTGAGTCGTGCGTGGAGAAGCTGCACGATATTTCTTCACCCTCGACGCCTCGGCACATCGACTTGGCATCGCCTATAAAGAATGATGCGCGTGTAACAAACACCGCATCTCCCAACGCATCATCCCCGAATCAGGCAGCAATGTGTCTAAGCCCAGGCACAACGGCCGAAACAGAGCAACACTTCTCATCTCTGGAGCCTGACGCTCACCCCGCCACGATTGAGAAGTCATCACCTTTCCCCACCGAAATTGACCAGGACGAGGACGGCTTCGAATACCAGGACGCCGAAGGCCTCTCGACCATTTACGAGGAGATGTCCGTCCTGGAGTCTGAAGCTCCCCTCGACCTTGGCGCCGAGGTCACATCTCAGCTGCCCCAGGGAGACGACAATGTCAGCGATACCGAGACGGCGGTCGGCTCGCCTGCTCCTGAACAGACGACAAACGACTCTGGGGACCAGAACGGCGTGGAGAGGGGTGCCTCTGCAGTAGACAGTCGTCCACTGGCCAATTGCGCGGCAGAGAAGGACGGTGACGCGAAGTGCACATCGACAAACCACGTTGCCACGCCGACCGATGTCATGTTCGACCATGATTCGTCAGACAACTTGCAGCACTCCACCAAGGAATCTGTTCAGGCTCCTCTGCTCGAGACCGATGGTATGGATGCCGGATCGCCTGCTTCGTCCGAGGGTTCTTCCGTCACGGTTGACGATAATATCTGTGTGACTTCCTTCGTTGCCGAGGATGATGCCCCTCTCTCACCCCCGACAGCCAAGATGGGTATCATTCAATCAACGCCCACCAAGGAGGTGTCCACACCTCCACCCACCTCACCAGAGCTGGGCTCCACGGCAACGGATGCCCGAGTCGAGAGCTCCGGCTTCACCCCGATTAATGGTCGGCAGGTCTCGCCGCCCAACCAGGCTTCCAGCCTCGCTGTTGACGAGGATGAGCCTGGGAGCGAAGGGAGCGACATGGGCGACGACATGAACATGGGCGACTACGAGGTTACCGAGACGATTGATGACGACATGACCCTGACCGTCGTGGGCCCCTTTATCGAGAATGATACCCTCACCTTCTCCCACGAGGACTCGGAGACGGAGATGCTGCGCAAGTTTGTGACGCGGGTAGCGGCCGATAAGAACGCCAAAGCCGCTGCCGCAGCAGCGGCAGCAACAGCGAAGACGCAACGTCCCAAACGTCGGTCGGGCTCGAACGGCTCTGCCGCCTCGTCCACCGGCTCGCCCATGGCCAACGCAGAAACCCCTCGCAGGAGGAAACCGCTCGGCGAGATGAACACTAACAGCCCCAGCCCCGCCAAGAAGCGGAAACACAAGGGCGACGACGACGAGAAGCAGGGTGGTGACGCGCCCGACTCGGCAGACAAGCCCAAGCGCAAGCGGCCTCGCACACGAGGCGACCCCGCCCTCGACGCCGCCCCAGAGCCTCTGGGCCTCGCTCTGGCTTCTGACGCGCCTGCTACCGACCTGGCTCCTAGGCGATCCACCAGGTCGCGCAGCTCCCGCATCGCCCTCAAGCCCACCGCCCCCTCGGCCAACTCAATCGCGCTATCGCTCCTCCCCGTCCGCCTCCCCGGCATGGCGAGCGACGAGTCCACCGCCGACACCCACGTCAACGCCGCGTCTAGGAATCGCAGCGAAGAAAAGGACCTCGCTGCCATTACCCGCGTCAACACGCGCAAGAACAAGTCGGGCGCCATGCCCGCGCGCCTCGTGCTCGCCCGCCAGGTCGAGGACCCCACGTGGCGCATGAAGGAGCTCAAGGGCGTCTTTGACGCCAAGGAGAGCCGCGCCGCCGCCGAGTCGGATGACAAGTCCGGCCGCAAGACGCGCAAGACCAAGAGCGTCCGCTGGGATGCCGAGCTCGTCCGCTTCCAGGGCGACGATCCGGCCGCGGCCCCGTCGGCGTTTAAGGCCCTGTCCAGCTCGCTGCTCGCCGATGTGCTCATGGACGACGAGCCGGATGAGCTGGCCCCTACGCCCGAGGCCAAGGCTTCGGGTAAGCCAGTGGCCAACCCCGAGGCGTTGCCCCCGACACCGATCAAGAGGGCGCTGCCGAGGCGCGCGCCTAGCACGCGGTCGTCGAAGCTGCAGGCGCCGGTGGTCAAGACGGCGGTGGTTGAAACTCCCACGCCGGTGCCTGTGCCGACGGCGCGGACGCCGGGGATCCCTAAGTTGGCGGCTACCGCTGCTGGTGCCTCCGGCCCGGCTACGACCACGGAGTCGGGGTCGAAGACGGGCGGCATGGCGACGAGGAGGTCAAAGATTGCGAAGTTGGGGATGGGGGTGAATGGGACGCCGGCGCCGAAGAGGCGGGCGAGGACGGGGGTATGAACGGGGTGTGGGGAGGGGCGGGTTGACTGTGCTAGACGGAAGGGGCGTTCAGGTTAGTTATGAGTGTGCTTATAGCGGAAAGTGGCTGGTGTTGCCACACGTCTTGCGTTGCTTGGCAGCATTCTTGCATGGGGAAAGGGAAAGGGGAGTGTTCCGGAGCTTGGAGGAGCTTGGAGCTTGAGCTGTCATTACCGAGAGAGCGCGTCGTCAAAAATACCCGGGGTGTTGCTGTTGCCGCGAGGTGAGAGCGTCTTGGGTTTGTGGTGGTTCTGTATTTCTCTCAATAGTACCAGCTGTAGGGCTATACCGTCTTTGGTCTCTGTAGGGAATTGGGGGAGGCTTGGTGGGGAGGCTTGGGGGGGCTTATGGGGCTGCATGGGGGTGCGGTTCAAGGTAGTAGAGATTGAGCAATCGAGAGGTTCATTGTTTCGTGGCGAGTGTGAATGGCATGGGTCGTTGTTGGTGGTGGTGTTGTGTGTTTGCGTTCGGGACAGTGTGATGAGGCCGTCGTCTCTTTCAGCAGTGGAAATACGGAATACGGACTCTACTCCGCAGACAGTCCATCAAGTCATCCCCCAGTTGCACCAACGATCCCTCACCTGACTGAGATCCGCTGCGGCCCACCCCCCGCCACCCTCCTTCCTGGTCCAGGGCATCAACGGCGCATATGCAAGTTGCTGAGTAACACCCTCCCAGCATGATATGATCTGAGGTTTCCCGCAAATGTCGCTGCAAACCCGGGGTAACACCAGGTGTTTCGAGGATCGAGCCGGCATCTCCCGTTCCACACAACAACACCGTTCGAGGCTTTCAACGGTCGGATACTACCTACCATGCGAATGCCCCAGAAACGAAGCTTGGTGTACTGTGTACACAGCAGTAGTAGTACATCCAACTATGTGAGTGTCAAGAAAACTGGAGAGACGCTCATGTAACACAAGCCGAAGGATCGCATGGCTTACTGAGATGCGTGGCGCGACGCCCAGGGATGGCGGCCAACGCAGACGTTGCCGGGTTGGCGTATGGGCTTCCCCGGGCTTCCGGTTATCTCCCGTTGCGGCTCGGACTGTTGGTGCGACGCGGTGTTAGAGTTGTTGGATGCCGTGGCCCGGCGGATGTAAGTTGACGGGACCGTGGCTGGGGCGCGATGGAATAAGGTGGGAGTTTACTCACTGGACGCGGTTGAAGTACGCTACCACTTCCCATGCTGTGTAGACGTCGAGCTGTGGCCGGGATGTTCGCTAACACGCAAGTGACCTTGCGGATTCTCCGGATCTTGTCCGGGCTCTCTCATTTTCAAAGAAAGGGGTGATGGAGTTGTTGAAGCTCCGTTTTCAATTTCAATCTCCAGACTCGTATGGTCGTCCAATGATATTAGTAGGACAAATTGAAACAAAGGGGAAAGGCAAGGACTTGGCTATTGTTAATTGGTAATGATACGTCGCCCTGAACTGCGTTTCTCGC
Source organism: Podospora tetraspora (assembly GCA_027943155.1). Lineage (NCBI taxonomy): Eukaryota > Fungi > Ascomycota > Sordariomycetes > Sordariales > Podosporaceae > Podospora > Podospora tetraspora. The sequence continues at coordinate 762,614 of JAQKAE010000007.1, forward strand.
GGGTGTTATTGATGACCTACGCCTCTCTTCCGCATACTCCAGAGAGTGGCGCCCAGGTTGATGGAGAGTTTGACCAGCTCCAAGGAACACAGTGCTGTGAACGGTGAAATAGAGAGACATGGTCGAACGTGTACATGCCGCCGTCCCCCGGGAGTGTTGCGGGCGTCTTGAGGTTGACTTCTTCAATTTCAAAGAGCTCCAAGGAGGGTTGCACGGATGAAGAAATATAGGGCGGCGGTAATCAGGGCCTTTGACGCAGCTAGGTAATCCGTACTGGGATGACCAAGTTGAGCTACGTTTTCGAGCTTCAAACTCAGGCGTGCCGTGACGATTTCTGCTGAGCCAGCAACTCGGACCCGATATCATGCCGTCTTTTGACGGGATATCAGAACGTTCCGCAAAGTTGGTAGGAGACAGTTGGGACACAAAAAGGTTCCCGAAACAAACAAGCTTTCCTGTCACCATGTTGGTAGGACCCTGTCCTGAACCTGTCTTGGTTGTGATTGCAGGCAGGAAGAAGTGGTTCTTCACCTCAGTTTCGAGCAATTCCAGCTGTTGTCCACGATATCGTGTCCCTGCTGGGATTTTGCTCATATCATGCTGGCTCGCGGCACGGCTGGGAACGAAACTCACCCTGGAGACAGGACTTGATCTCCTCCAACTTCTCCAAGTGGACATCTTGCCAGCAACTCACTCTCATCAGAGCCATTGTAAATGGAAACCGCGGACGGAGCTCGCGAGGTGATGAAACCGGCGCTTCCCGTTCAAGTCCGCTCTCCGAAAGAGCCTCCTTCGCTGCCACCCTGCGACTGCCGGCACTCGAGCCTTTAAACTCCGAAACCCCCTACTGTGTACATTCGACGGCCGAGGCGAGGGTAACGGAACATAAAAAGCCACGAGCCGGCACGTGTCATTGTCGCTTCGATGGGCAGGTGTCGTCGCCGAAGGCTCCCACATGCTTTCAACGGCATGTGATTAACGGCCAGACTCCAATTAGCATCCGTTTCGAGTTTCAGGGGACCACCTCCCAGGCATTGAAGCGAGGCGCACAAGCATCCGGGAGTTTGGACCAAGTCGACGTGTGAAGACTGCATATCCCCATCAAGCAGGACCTCCGGCATGCGAATTGTTAGGGAGGTAGTCCCAGCTGCGGCACGTCTCCCGGCCCGCCTCCCCTCGGGGCCAATGTGATGCGGCCGCAGCACTGCGGGAGGGCAACTCGAACGAAAGGCCCGAAAACCACTGGAACAGGACGCGGGTGGGAAATATCGTATATTGTAAGGTGCGCGCGCGCAGCGCGGAACCACCGGCCTCCTCTCGGAGTCCACACCGTCAAAAGGGGATAATAGCAACCGCCACCGCCCCCCCCCGTACCATCAGACACCGCCTCCAGCGCATCGGTATCGCCCCCGCCCCCCCTCCTCTCGCAGACCGGTGAGGATGAACTCGAAGTCGGGATGAGATTGTAATCTGACTAGGAGCAACAAGGAGCTGACAGGCTGGGGTGTCCTACCAGCCAGCGGAGCGTCGATCAGCTCCGGGGAAAATGGATCAGATGAGCGCCTATCCTTTCCTCGTATCTTCCAGGGAGTTGCAATGCAATCTTGACAGAGTCGTTGGGCATAAACATCCAATTTCTGCACGGATAAGCCGCGAGCATGAGGTGAGGAGAGTAGTGATACCAAAGAGCATGGGCAGAGGCGGTGACATGAATTTGGTTCCGTGCTGGTATCAGCGTAGCGGCGCTTAGTCCGGACCGGACCCGGTACCTAGCCCCCCCGCGGATGTGGACCCATGGCAGCCGGTCGCCGGAGCGGTGCTAGCCGGACAACGCCGGCCGGCTTCTTTCCCCTCGGCGCCGCGCAAAAGTCTGGTACTTACTATTCCGACACCACTCCCCGGTGAACCTTCCTTCGCCGTGACGTCTCTTTTGTTGGTTGACCGAGGGCGTGGGGGATTACGCTTGTCCATCGTAAGCAACGTCGATTTCATCGTCTCGAAATACCAAGGCGGCGCTAATCCCATCCTTTCGCCATCTTGTGCATGCCTAGATCCCCATGGCCCCCTGACATCGTATGTTCTGCGTGCGTTCTGGCACCACGAATCCACCGCCCGATCAAGGTTGTCGCGAATTTGGATCGCTGGGACTGCGCCGAATCTTTGGGATCGCGGGGAAAGGAGCATGTCGGAAATAAACCTTGCCTGGGGGCCGACTTGTTGATGCACCGTTTTTCATTTTACCCGATACTCTTGGATGCCTGCTGGTGAAAGGGAAGCCGGGGAGGAGCTGTTGCCATTGCAGGACGTCTGTCGACCGCTTGAACCCGTTCTTGGGCAGAGGTCGGGTTGAGATCCGCCGAACCCCCCCGCGCCCACTCCGTATTGGATTTCGTCCACTGAGTATTGCCCAACCAAGTGAGCGGCGCGTCCCGTGTGAGACAAGCAGCTCTTATGCGCGCCGTCAAGATATCCCCGGCAGGTAGGTCCCTGATGTCTCACGGCCAGGTTTGTGGGGGAGAGTGGAGTGTGTCTCGTGGCGATCATTCTCTCGGTGCTCCCGATCGGTATTCCAAGGCGGACAGAGGCAGACTGAGGCTAGAGCCTCAACGGCAAGTCTCATGACATGTCGAGCGCGCGGCGGCAACGTCGGTGACATCGGCGTCTCAGACACCCGATGTTCCCTCCACGGCAACTGTGGCGTCCGTCATGGGAGGGGGCATTCGCGGAATCGTGGGGGTTGGGTTGGGATACCGGCGCACACGGCGACATTGAATCCACCCCAACGTCTTGGCAGGGAGAGATTGCTTTCTGCAAGGCAGGCGGGATAAGCCCATCACGCAATTTACAATGTGTGCCGTCTTCTTCGTGGCGCTCGAGGCGTCTTCGAGGGCTTCGTCTTGCAAAAGGTGTGGTGTTCGCCATGGCCACGTGCTTCACAACGCCGCGATGCTGATGGATGGCATAGGCACCGCACCCTTCCAAGGTGGGCCTGCACAGGCACACCGGCGGCGAGAAAGTGATTCCAACACCAACACGAGCCCCCGTTGGCATACCTGATCCGGAATTTCAATGACCATCTCCAAAAGTCCCTCCACACACGCTCCTTTGGGCCAATGTTGGGCCTCTTCTTGGCGTGACCCGGAAACGCGCCCTAGGGACCAAAGCCGGCGCCTGATTGGGCACCACCGGGGTGGCATCCTGACGCCGCTCAGCAACCGGGGGACGCGGGGCAAGCACCGGGTCAATGTTGCGGCATCGATTGGCTGGCCGCAGCTTGGGCCTCCCACCTTTTTGATAAACCTCCTGCGGCGTCCAATGTCTCCTGTGTCGCTTGGATTCGAGGCTTCCTGATGATGTCGGTGCGGGAAGAAGAAACTTGAGACACCAGCATGCCTTGCCGCAATGGGCTTGGGACGGAATGGCGCCGTGATAAGGGGGAGAAGAAGCCAAAGGAGGCGAATGCTGGAAGGCGGACGGTTGGGCGTGGCGGGGATGAAGGCGCCCTCGTTCCTCCATCCGGCTAAACACCACGGTAACACGGCCACCCCCAGTGCACGTTGGCGGCAATATGATGTGAACTGGGCCGCTGGACCTTGAACTTGCGACCTGCCCAGCAGATCATTGCCCACCTAGTTAAACAAACAGCGTCCTAGCCGCCCGTTTTATGAATCTTGCTGTTTCGTGGAATATCAAGACACGATGGCTGACAGAAGAGGCATCCGCAATGTCGAAAGAAACTCGCTGTCGAGGGCCTTGATAACAGGGCCCGTTGCTGAGAACTCTTGTAACAGCAAGCGGCAGTCTGCTGACAATATCTTCAACAGGAGAAGCTCCCGATGACACCGGAGGAAGTGTATGTGCACTTTGGCCGCGGACTTTGCTCCGCGCTGTCCACGGCCCAACCCCAAGATCACGGCCGGACAGAGGTCGTGACGAGGGTTTGTTTACCTCCTTCCGCTTCCTGCCTAGCCATCGAGGAAACGGAGGCGGGCTTGTGTCCATGGGTGCCGGCAATGCCAGCGTCGCAGATGGCACACTTCGAGACTCTAGACATGGTCTCTGCGAGCTTGAAAACACCGAAATGCTGCTCACAATGGCGCAAAAGCTCCGTCGGGGTCCTGGAGAGAGACTCCCATGCTACAAAACATTGTCCCATCTCCTGAAACATATTGATGGAAGCTGGTGGCGGGCTTTGAGAAAGGGCTCGTGACAGAGAATGAAAAAGCGAATCAAAGCCTTCCTCGCTTCGGGCAGCAATCCCGTTTCCTCTTGAAGCCCAACGTGATTGCTGGGCGGACAACGTGGTGTTGCGGCCGTTTCGAGCTGAGTGGGTTAGCAGAGTGGGTTGCTGAGAGACCCCCCATTGCCGGCCTTGGCGCCCCGTGTCGTGGCGCTGACCTTGCGAATGTCATGGCGTTGAGCCCCCCCTGTCGTTGGTGTTTTGGAAGCTTCCAAATTTGTTCCATCGGCTGCCCCTGGAGACCTGAGCGGCACGGCAGTCCATCCACTGGCGGGCGACGACGGGGACGGACGGCGGGCTCCAGTCCTAATGCAAATGTTTCGTTGCATGGACAATCGAGATGGAGTTCGAGCCGGCCAACCTTCCCTTTCAGAGCAGGAGGACGCCGTCGGTCGGCATTACGTACAGACGTGAGCCTGAAAGTGGCCCCTGGCGGAGACTGAACGTCGAGTTTGGAAGGTCAGGAAAAGCGGGCGAGGCGGGCAAAGAGGGATATATTGAGGGAGGCGGAGGCAGTGGGCGGACTGCCAGGGGAATCCATCCAGCGGCGCCTCCAAAAAAACGCGGTCCAGCCCGAACCTGGACGGTGATTCGCGTGGACTGGGTGGATTTGCCCGGGAGTTTTCCTTTTCTCAACGATTTGGCGGTTGCCGGTGCTCCGGGCCATGGGTGTGCGGTTGGGATGGAGGCCGGTGGAGCGCCGAGAGAGGCAGAAGAGGGTCCTGATGTGGGTGTCTGAGACGTGAAGCCTCGGCGCAGCGCTCCAGCAGATCCAGGATCCCTCCCTCGCGTGTTTCCGAAGAAATGGAAAGGGTGCGACGAGATGGGACGGTCGGTTCGGCAGCGAGGCGAGAAGCGAAAGCTTCTAGAAGCTCACGCCGGGGCGGCCTCTCATGGAACTCCCAGGCATGATGGATCCACGGGGCCACGACCCATCAACGCTGCGGCAGGACCCTTTGCCATGATGGGGGCGATGGAGATTTGCGCCATGCAAATGAGAGGCCGCCGCAGGAGAGCAGTTCCTGACCGGTGCGGGCCCAGCAGACGAGATAATAAGCATCTGATTGTCAGGGTGCAGCGGGGCATGTTCAGCATGCTCAAAGTTGGGAATCGAGCACTGGAGCATTGCCAATGCAACGGTCCGGTGTCGCAGGTTTCATGGCTCCGCGTTCAGCGCTCGCTGGCTTGGTGCAATATCTCGTTGTCGGCGCGAGACTCCGACAGGTGCAGAGGTGCCATCGCAGGCCGCAGAAAGAGTCCATAACGAAGGGCAGCGTAATAACGGCGGCGGTTTGTCCGCGACGAGCTTGAGACAGTCATTGCGAATAGCGTCAATTTGCAGCTTGGCGGTCGTGCAACGCTGAGGTCGGATACCTCGCTGCCTCGAGGCGGCATGTGAAGTGATGGACGAATGAGACCAAACGGGAGAAAAGCTCGCCGCCCAATTCCCCTCAGGGCGAGGCCTGCGGGGCCGGCTTCCGTGCGGGGATGGAATGGGCCAATCGGGACAGGGGGCTTGGTCAGAGCCAAACCGCATTCTCCAACCTCCGTTTCCTTTGGGCGCAACCAAAACGGAGGCGTCTCGACAAGAAGCTGGAGTCGAGTCTGCAACAACGGCCGAGGTTGCGTGCGGATGATGCCTCTCCTTGTTGACGACGCAACACCACCCACAGTCCCATTCGTCTGATTCTTCGGTAGATAGTGCGCAGGCGAGAAGCTGCAGTTGCATGGTGGCCGCTCCTTTTTCTGCATCTCCAACATGTGGCAAACCATCTGCCATCTGCCATCAGGTACCGAGCCCGCTACAACATCACGAGACGCGGCGAGTCGTCGCACTCGCCTCTGATCAGAGATGTCTGTCTCCCCCGACTCGACTGTCACGGGCTTCACATGTCCATAATAAGTACACAGTACTGTTCGTCGGCGTGAGCGCCTTCCGGATCCCGACAACTGCCCTTGTCACGCCCGTCTCAGCGTTCCCAATTCATTCCTGGGCGGCCGGGGGAGGCAGAGGGGCCGTCTTCCACAGCTTCCACGATCCATGTCGCCTCCATTTTGTCTCACACACGCCCCTTCGGCCCGGCTCAAATCAGTCAATCTGCCACATCCACGCCCCCCCCCCTCCCCACCGCCCTCCACCCCAGCGCTGTGCAGGTACGTACCCAGTACGTACCGGCGTACCTGTCCGCTCACGATGGGCCACCCTCGCTGCTCTCTCTCGGCTCTCTCCCAACGTGCTTCACTTGCTCCGCACTATACGGGACTGAGCTAGCGGGGTTCCCTCGCAGCCTACCACGTTCTTCTCGGGGAGTCAGGGTGTGCATTGAAGGCCAAACATGGGTTCCTGGGACACTCTGGCCCCCAGTAACTGACAGCTTCCTCCGTGTGCACCATGCACCTCCCATCGGACAAGCGCACATAGCGACGAGGTCTCGCCCATCCTCTCCCCCCCCATTGCTTAAATACAAACATAGCGCCCATCACCTCTCCCACTCGTCCCCAGATTCCTGTTTTCTCGCCACCGACATCACCCCTTTCGTACCATTGCTCATCGACGCTGCACCGTCTCCCACACAGACGCACCCCTCACTCCGGTTCCTGCTCCACCACCCACCAGCCAAGCCCCCAACAATCCCCGAGTACCTTTTCTCCCTCCCGGTACCGGCCCATCATCATCACCATGTGCGACTATACTCAACGCGAATACTCTTGCGGCCACTTCCGCTGGATCGCCTCCAAGTGGTGCCGAGACTACACCATGACGCACAAGCGCTGCGAACCCAATGTCACCCACTTCGAGTACAAGTCCAAGGAGCCATGCGGTATGTGATCGACACTCTTGCATCACGCCGACATCACGGGCTCGCGGAGACACATCTGACTGACATTTCTTCCGACAGGCGAGTGCAAGCCCAAGGAGTATCCCGCCTGGGAGAACATGATCAAGCGCTCCAGCAAGCAGGCCTACACCTACTAGACGACGACAGCATGTCTAGTTTTCTTCTTCTTTTGCTCTCTCCGACCTGGCTCTCTCCCTCGGCAACACCTCCCCGCCGGGGCCAGACCCCTTCGACTCCCCAGCTCGACGGGAATGCGAGAGAGTGCCACGGCACGATACCCGAATCGACCTCGGCGCAGCGTGAACCATCAGCAGTGGGCACGCCCAGCGCCTCTTCGACTGAGATGAGATGAGATGGGAGGATGGAGAGTGGGGGTTCCAGCCCCCCAGAGCGTCAATGCGACGCTCAGTCCCATCACCATCATTCAATCAGCAATGGGGGGAAAAGGCGACGAGACGATGAGATCCCGACACCCATAACAGGAATGTCCAGCACGGGCAAGCTCCGACGGCCTGGCGCCCAGGGAGCCTTGGTATTCGGAGTCGATGGGGAGGGGGACCAGGGCCGTTGGTGGCGCCGATCCGATAAGGCGGAAATGGATGGGAGGGCAAAGTCGACCCAACGCATCCCTCTTCCAGCACGCATGCACTGCAATTCAGCCCAGCTGCAACGAGCACAAGGCTGGCGCTGTGCAGGAGCGGCGGTCACGACAAGAGTTGGCCGCTGCATGCCGTGAGAGGATGAGAGAGTGTGGGATGGAGGAGATTGGGCACGCGCATGGTGGGGAGGGCACATCAAGCCCCAAACTTTTGGTGCCCGTGTGGCGCCGCCCACACCTTGCCGTCTTCCCCGTTGGCTGTCCAATCCCTCTGCATCGCATCGCACCCCCCCGACCGACCAGCCCCCGGCCAAACGAATTGCCCGTCGCCCACGAAAGGCCTAGCGTCATTTTGCACTGTGCGGTTGCGGGAAGCTGGGCGTCTCGACTCGACCACCGCTTCTTCTTCAACCCCGCCATCACACCAGCGTCAACGGCATCTCATCTCGCACCACATTCGCCTCGCTGAATCATCTCCTTTCACGCTTAGACTTTTTGGCGACGCGAGGTCGGGTCAGTCTGGTTGGTGGATTTTCCGACCAATGTATTTGTTTTCCGGAAGGACGGACAGGTGTTTTCTTACATAGACGGCACGGTTTGCTTTTACCTGGGGACAGATCCGGCCGGCCAGGGAAACGGGCCAGGGATGAGCCGGGACTGGCGTTTTTTAGATACACGTACCCACGGTATGGACGGGATGGGATGGATATGGATGCTTGCGAGCGATAGATACCCAAGGCTGCTAGGCCTATTTAGCCTCTGGAGTCTTTTTTGATCACAGAGAGCGTGGGATATGGGAAATATTGGTGGGGTTTGCCTTTTTTGATACCAAGATGCGAACGGACAAACAGAAGAATCAGGACCCGTTCAATCGGAGACTTTGGCAACATGTACCTTTCCATTCCCTTGTGGTGCGCGTGATGATCTTGCGGAATGCCTGTCTTCCTTCGCCCGGAACCTAACCCATCGGTCCATCTCCCAACCAGAGCGTCTCTTCTGTCAAGAGTCGCCGGCCTCGATCCTCGGCCAACAACAACTCTCCAAGACTTTGGTTCTGGGGCTCGGGATCCATGTCAATTCCCCTCCCTCTTTCCCCCTGGCGGTGCAGTGCAGTGCTGGGCTGCTGACATGGCGGGGAAACCACTGCAGGACACAGACTCTCAACTCACCCGCCTTGCAGGTGGAATTGGCTCGACGCGCTGGTCCGGGGAAGGGGATTCTGAGTTCCCAGCTCCCTTGGCTTAGGGCGGGCTGGCTGGCATTGACTGGGAAGGGCCCAAAAGGCGCAATATGTCGCGCATCATGGCGGCGGTGAACGAACCAAGGCCGAAGTTCACCGAGGTTAGAGGGGTCTCTCTCGGGGGGGAGGTGCCCGGCCAGCCGGACATGGGGACATCTCATTGCGGTCAAGACTTGAGATTTCCTGCTTTCGGCATTCAGGAAAGAAAGCCGAGTTGGCATGCCGAGGCAGGCTTCATCGAGTTTCCTTCATGATGCCGAGGGGAACCAATGCCGACGACACCGACCACGAAGCGAGGTCCATCCCCCTCGGCTTGCAACCCAAGCTCTCAACGACGCCAAGTCTCCCACCAAAGCAGCCCTAACGCGCCAGAGTCAGCAGTCAGGGAACAACGCCCATGACAGGCGTCCATTTTGCATGGGTGGGTAGCAGTGCTGATTCTAGTGTCTGCATCGTTTGTCGGGACCCGGGAAGGGGAAGCGAAAAGCCAAGTCTTGGTCTCGTCGTCTTGCGTTGCCTTGGATTCTGGTGTTGATGGACGTAGGTTGTTTGGGGGTCTCGTCAACATCACGGCAAGTCACAGCCCGCACCAGGAACCAGGCGAGCGACAGGGAGATACTCCGTGTCTGGTCCGTCGTCGTACAGCATGCGTGCACGCGTCCGGAGCGAATCTAGGCTTGCACGTGCGACTTGCGACGCACACCCTGAAGATCTTGTTGGACTGCGTGGTACAGAGGACGGAGTACTGCAGGGCAGCAATGCCTTGCCTTGCCGGGCGGCAGACCTGACCCTTCTTGCGCGGCAGATGGCAGCTGCTGAAAATGACACTTTCCGAGGCATCGCGGAGCAGTGGAAATGGCACAATTGACCTAGGGGGGGGGGGGGGTTGTGATGGTAGGGTTGTAAAGTGCCACGCTTTAGCCTCCAATTGATGCTGTGGGCAGAGGGCATCTTTTGCCTGTGCAGTCCTGGCGGTTGAGGGTGCCGCCGTCGTCGTACGAGGAACCACGTGTAGAAGCCTCAGAAGCCCTCCTCTGCCCTCACCGGTCGAGGTGCGGCACTACCGAGAGACAGACAACGGCAGTTCTGCCTCTCTCCACCTGCAGATGCAAAGACCGGGCAGTCGTCGTCGTCGTCGTGGCGCCAGGTTTTTTCTGCCTTTATCCGGCCGGCCAGTCGTGGTGTCGGCTCTGTTTTCCCTCGGCGGTTCGCCCGCTCAAGAGGCTGATGGGCCAAGCGGTGATGGTGTGTCGGTGGCTGTCGGTGAAATATGATGCCCTCGTGTGTCTGGTTGTGTGGCAATCAGGAAGTGAGTCGGTCCAGGGGGGGTTGGTGGTGGTGTTTGCTACCCCGCTGCCCAACAAGTGCGGGCGGTTCGAAGGGGGGAGGGGGGGCGTCGAGTGATGGAGGGGCGGCGGCGGCGTCATCGGGTAGTTGCTGCTTCCATGCTTGTTCTCGGCCGTTGGGCAAGCAGACGAGTAAGGGACGGGAGCCTCGATGTTGTGTCGCTCGAGATGGTGCGGCGGAATGACTTTCCTGGTGTTGATGGTGTCGTGGTGGGTGGTACGGAGCACAAGCAGGTTGTCAGTGCCGGCAGACGACCCCACTATAGGCCTATCAACGACCGAAGCGGAGCCTGAGTTAACGCGCCGCAGTTCTTGAAACTGGATGACTTGAACATCTCAGCCCCCAGTGCGCCTGCGATGCACAGCAGCGGCTTCCGGCAGGAGTTTGCGTTGATCTGATCTGGGCTGACGAGTTACCAGCCCGATGGACTCGTCAACGGACAGGAGCGAGGATCCGGGCTCCAGGTTTCCCCAGGGCGGCCCGGTACGGGGCTGGGGTAGGTTGCCGAGCACAACATCAAGCCCGAAAATTCGAGGACCGGAGCCATAGTGCGACGGCGATGGCGGGCTGCAGAATGCGTCCGGGTCGTTTTAATTGGAACAGGATGGCTCCCGTTGGAAGTCTGCTGGGCAATGGGCTCCGCCTGCTTCAACTCACCACTTCATCTGAAGCCGCTCGACAGCAAACGGGCAAGCAGCAGATCCCCTTGCATCCATCCATCTGTCGAGCTGTCTTTCTTTAGGACACCCACCCGTCATCCATTCTCCTCTCGGGTCCTTATCGTCGTGCATGGCGGCCGTGCTGCGGGCCCCGACGGCGACCCGCATGTCATGTCTGCCATCGAAACTCCCGCGCCCGGGCGTCTTGAGGACTGGTTTTCCCCCTTGCTGTTTCCCATCTGCCTTCCGTCTGGCCATGGTTCGGCATCCAGCTTTGGCCCCCAAACAGGGCTTGCTACTAGTATGTAGGTGAGGTACCTACTTCGTACGTCCGTATGGGGAGCACGGGAAAGAATCCATGTCGTTTGTCGTCGCAGGTGCCATTTGCGTTCCCGTCCAACATGTGAACGGCCGTCTCAGCCCAAGACAGAGCCTGGGCCCCAGTGGTATCAAAGCGCCAAAACGGTGGGCCAGCTTCTGAAATCCCACCGGTGAGGGGGCGGGAGCTGACCATTTCCGTCATTTGTGACAGAGATTTGCAGATTGATCACCGATCACCCTGCCATGGTTCGTCATTCCGCCCAATGTTGCATCGGCCCATCTTTCTGTCTTCTCGACCTCCTTTAGCTCCGACCACGCGCAGAGCATCTCCGCAAATGGCTCTCTCGCCGGTCTCGACAGCACTTTGACAGCGGCCGCCCCGGATGCATTGACAAGCAGCACCGATCAGCTTTGGCACAGAGCAGCCCTCGAAACATCCGCCTCCTGCTACCTGCCCCTATCGAACTATTCAGAGACCAGACCACGCAATGGTCGTGATGGCATAGCCTGATGACCACCTGAGGGATCTCCCCTCAGCAGGTGGCTACAACCATGGCATGAAGACGGAGAAATGTCCGAAATGGGCCGGAGAAGGCCGCTCACTCCTTCATGCGCGCAGGTCCGGACGACCGTTGATCTTCCTGTCTACCTGTCACAGTTCGTCTGATGTCGTTGCCGGCTTCTGCAGCACGCGCCGAATCAGATGGGTTGATCGTCAGGAACGACATTGACATTCCCGGCTCCGCTCCAGCGACTCCCTTCACCCGCACGCCCGGATCCGGGAGCCTCGGGACATGGCAGCCCGGAGGGCCTGGTTCGACTTGCCAGTTGCACTCTGGAGACCAACCTCGACGAGAGGTCGTGTCGGCCCGTTCATTATGAGACGGTCACACAAGCTGATTCTCCGGTCGCCCTTCTCCCACCCCTTCACATGCTTCGGTCACCACGTACGGCAGCCATGCGACCCCTTCGACTTGTGCCACTATCGGCTCACAGGCTCTGACGACCGCTCGTCCCGCCCCCAGATTCCCACACCCCTTTCGCCCTGACCTTGGCTCTAACACGGCTCGCAGACTGATCAGAACGATGCTCCCCGAGGTGCATGGCGGTACAGGCTAAAGTCTGCAGTTAAGCGATGTCGGACAGCATATATGTACGCCTGGGCGTGCCGACGAGCCTCCGCAGCCAAGACGGGCCATGTAGTCACCTAGGGTCTATCAATGCGTGTGAATCTGGCAGTCGGCCCAGCTGGGACCTTTGCCTGCCCAAGACGGCACATCTCGATCCCTTCGGGCACCACAAAAAAGGGCTTCAGGACAAGTTCGGACGCCAAGGTCAGGTCCCTCGCCTGGGAGCAGCGACGTTGATCAACCGGACAGGTGTATGCCGGCAGTCGCTCAAGGAAAAAAGGCACCATTCTAGCCGGCTCATTGGGCTGCGGCCGGGTTCGACGGTTCGCAGCATCAGATGGACGGCGACGCGCAGGTCTGCCGAGACACATGGCAGCCCTCAATGTCTTAGCACCCTTTTCTTCCTTCTTGGCCAACTTATCACTCGTATCAGCGACATGGGCACAGTCTTGTCGTTACACGATACACGCCGAGCGGAGACAGCCAACTGGCATGCCGACCTGCAAGTTGGACCGAGTATCCATGGATTGGCGCTGCGACAAGCCGGAGGGTTGGCCATGATGGTAACCCAGGCCGCTCGAGCAACCTCGTGAGCGCGCCATGACCTGCGGCACTCGGTTCGGATGCTCCTTCGGTAGGGCGACCGACTGGCAATGGGTAGTTCAGTGGCTTCGCGGCCTGCGGTTGAAACATGTCGACGTACGTCGTCCGAGGCCACCCCTGTCGTGGGCGGTTCGAGGCTCGTGGAACCTCGTGGCAATTTTCGCACTGAACCACTGCGAACTTAACGCCAGCCGCGTTAAGACCCCACACTCTCATCGACACCACCCGTCTGACGCGGGAAGCTCCCCAAAAGGCTCACACCGACGTATAAAAGGCTTGGTTAAGGCCGATTAGGGGGGGTCGCAAGACCAGTCTCTGCCCAACTCGGGGCAGAATGGTTCGTGCTGGGCAGAAGCTGTGCCGCTGGGTGGAGGATGGATGCGGCATGCTCGTACCCGCTCCAACGCCCGGACAGCCACAGAGAAGAAACATTGTCGGTGCTGAGCAGCAGGGAGGGATCATCGGCTGTCTATTTGGCACCAGTTGTTTCGAACTGTCCCGAGATATCCAGACGGGGGGCGTCTGGGAGGACAAAACGGTGCAAAGGTGAGATTCGGGGGGGCATGGACAACCGTTATTGTCATTCAACTGTCATGGCAGTTCACAATCAAGACCCCGAGCCCCGCCCCCCCCCCTTCCCCCCATGACTCTGGAGAGGTTTGAGAAAATGCGGAGAATGAGGGGGGAATGCGGAGAAACGCTCGACGGCGAGACTCGGACCACATCACCAGACCCACCCACCATTTTCCCCTCGTCTCACCGGCCCAGCTCTCGGGAGACCCTGCGACGACAAGTCGGTGGACGCGCCGGGTTTCCATCATTCCACGGCGCCCCAAGGGCCGAGCTTTGCGCGCTGAAAATCGGATCACACATGGATAGACGGGCTGGAGGCCGTTTTGGACGACTGTCGGTCCCGCCACCGCCTGAGGGGTATCGCGCCACGTTGAATGGCCCTGAGCTTCCGTCTCCGGACATGGAGTTCTGAAACTCCGCCCTCGTGGCAATGTCAACACCATTTGCCCTCTGGTCAAGTCAAGCTTCGGTGCAGCCTAGCACTCCCCGGCCGCGATTCCTTCATGATATCGCCGCTTTGAGAACTCATGACCGAGCTGCCCACGGAAACTATCCGTCCCAATGAGGTCCCGAATTCTGCTCTCAAGCCCCCCCCCACAGCTCCAGCGATGGTGGCCGGAATCTCTGTCGACCTGCTGTAGTAACCACGCCCCGGAACAGGTCCGGGCGGCGCGCCCCTCGGTCAGCCCATGCTCCCACGATGCGATGAGCTGATGCCAGTCACACGCTTCGCCGAGTCATTGCCCCGTCCCTCGCCATCGCTCTCAGGCCTCTGCAGCCGCGCGCGGCGCGACAACCAGACCGGTATTTACCACGGACCATGGCTTTTTGCTAGTTCCCCATCCGGAGATGGATGTCGAAGCGAACGGTGAAGTCGGCGACCGCGGCGAGCGCGCGTGCGTCTCCGACGGACAACGCCCACAATCCGCAAACGCCAATCCGCAAACGCTCGACACAACGGGCCATTCGCCGCTTTGCCATAGATTCTGCGAGCTGGCTTTGCCTCCCGCCACTGACGTTTTGCCAACGTAGACGGCGACACCACGTGCCCAAGGCACTCGTCGGCGCCTCTCGGCATCCCTTCCACCCCCCCTCCCCCGCAGAGTCCCCCCACGAACCGACCACCTTGTTCGCCGAGAAGAGTCACCGACTGATATGCACCACAGCCCACGAGGGCATCACATACCTGGCTCCCCACGAGGACGGTGTGCGCGACACTTGATGAAACAAGTTCCCGACCGACCACAGCGGTGAAGACTGGAGATGACGAGGAGCGTGTGGGTAGCACCGCTCTCTCATCGGTGAAGCTCGCAAAAGTCCCCGAGTGCTCTAGCGCGTGACGGCAGCGGCAGGATGTGGAGGGCGGCGGCGGCGGCGGGCGCGGCGCGACGCGCATGTGGGGGCTTCTTGTCTCTCCTCCGCGACCCGACCGAAGGCGCCGAGCAAGTGGGGGCTCGGGTGTCGCGGCAGCGGCGGCGGCGGTGGCCGGCGGCGTGCTGGTATCTTTATTTCAGAGGGTTATCAGCGGTGGGGGTTGTTTATCTCGGAGGTGACGCCGGTGGGTGCGCTTTTGCGTCATTGGCGTCGCGACACCACACCGACGTTGCCGGTCTCTCACCGGTCTCGAAATGTTGATAACGAAGGAAGACGCCCACGACAGCCACCCAGACAGAGGGTGAGTTATCGCTGGCTGGCCTCATCTCCAGATGGGATAAGGGGCGTGATACGCCCTACAACCAGAGGCGGTGTGAAGGCGCTCAACGCCAATGGCGTGCACCCGACGACCAGCACGTAGGGTCTGCATCGAAATGCAATGCGGGCAAGTCTGGAAAGGGAAAATGATGTCAGAGGGCATTCCCAGGCTGAACCCCACGAAGCCCTCTTGAGATGGATGCTCAGGAGACAGCCACGAACCAAGGAGTGGGCCAGGTGATTGGGGGTTACTATCGATCGCCAGATCATGGTTTAGTCCCACGCTCCCACCCCGTCCCACCATCCCACCGTTTTGCGGGTTCAAAAAGTTCCGCGCTGGATCCCCGGCCTGCGCGGCGGGCAGCTGAGAAAAAAGGCCCCACAGGTTCCGGCGCAGGACCCACAGACAGGTCCGGACCCTCCCGCACCATCCCGGGTCCCGGGGCCGCAGGTAATCGCCCCAAACCTGCGGTTTGCCTCGGATCGACGAATGGAAGCCGGGACTCGCACCCGGCGCCCTGCGACACTCCCCCGCAGTGGAATTTTAGTGCATTCCTACACAGTAGTCGCGCATTTCCCGCGAGCACAGCTGTGTTGCGACCGACTTGGACCACAACCCCTCGCTCGCCGCCCGTCGCCTCTCCGCCGCCTCCTATCCTTCTTGCCCGAAGAAATGCATACATATCACCCCTCCCAACAAGGCCACGCCGGGCATGACCACAGCCAGCAATCGCCATTTCAACTACTGGGGATGTCGTGTTGCAGAAGAGGGGGCAATGTGGCGCGTTGCGTTGCATCTCCCTTCCGCCCGGATTTGCACAGTGAAATAATTATTATTACCGTACACCGGCGGAGGTGGAGGGAATTCCTGGGTTGAGGTGAATATCCGTGTTTTGCTGATGGAAGGCGCGTTCCTGGGAACCTTACGCATGTCCAAGGCTCCGGAGGGACTTGCTGTTCCAGTGTTCCAGTTTACGAGCAGAACGGTTTGCAGCGTCGGATCAATCGCCCAAGTGTCCATCTCCGTCCGATCCAGATTGTTGATCGCAGATGACGACCCAGGGTCCCGGGTACACCACCCACCCCCACGCCCCTTTTGCTGACGCCGCCTCACGACAACGTCCTCCGATACCACTTCATTCCGGTCCAACTTCAACCCGTTCAACCCAACCCAGCCTCCATCACCTCACATCCACACAGTCCATCCCATCTCTCCCCCGGCCCCGCTGCCAACACCCCATGCCCTCACGTCACGCCGATCAACCTGCACCCCGCCGAATCCGGACGACAAAACAAACCCGACAGCTCGGGCAGGGCAGGGCGCTTTCCCCGCCGTACGATTCGACGACTGGCCGTGACAGCGGCCCGAGCCGCGCCGGTCGTACTGTGTAGCACCATACCCTTCCCTCGACAGGACGGGGCAGACAAGTTGGATAGACCATGCAGTTTGTCCCCCGCCCATCCCCCTTCCCTCGTCTCATTTCACCATCCACCATGGTTGACGCGCGTCCAACAGACAAACACCAGCCGTCAGGTCGGCGACCTCGACGTGATGAACCCTCCCCCCTGGTCCCCCCACGGGGCTAGACATGCCTGACGGCACGCATGTGAGGGAAATGGGATGTGTGTGTACTCTGGGGGGACGCCGGGGAAGGAAGCCGGATCTTTGCCTCCGGCCACGATCCAGTCACCAACCAACGCCGATCTAAGCGCCCACGCGCCGCTACGGGACGGCCCTTGCGGTTCACGCTCAAGCCCACGTTCTTCACGCCTCTCGTTACATCCCTCCTGCCAGGACAGATGGGGACCGAGTCCCCGGCTCTCGGGCTTCTGCCATGAGAGGGGCACCCTTCGCGGGAGTCCGAGGATGGAAGTCGACTCGAGACCATCTCATCTCGATTGATCTGATCTCATCTGATCTGATCTGGGAACTTTGCTGCAGCACCACCCAGATTGGTACACTACCCGGCGATTTACTTGCCCTATGGGTATGGGGAGATGACCCGTCACTTCTTTTCCTGTGATAGTGATCGTCGTGGATGCAAGGACGAGGCAGGGATTTGCGGAGTTCCGCCGGCAGGTATGCATGGGAATCGAATGTTCGAGAGGCCGGGCGGGGGGGCCGGGGGGAGAACGGCCGGGGAGGTGGCATGTACAACAACACAGTACGATTTTACGACCGGGATGGTGGGTTGTACCTGTACTTGGGCTGGATGGAGGACAGAGCAGCAAGGTGGTTGAGACCTGTCCTGCTTTGGCTAGCGGTTTGTAGAAACGGTGTTGATGATGATCTTGGAGTGTGCTGCAGGTACATGGGTCGGGAGGAGGACGAAGGACGACTCCGTATTTCGAGTGTGAAGGTGACCGCTTGCCGCCCAGTTGCTCTTGGCTGTGTCCTTCCCGGACACGATGGTGGTGGACGGAGAGGACTGACATACCATGGCGTATATTCTCCTAGACGGTGCGTTGTCGTGTCTGATGGGGTTAACAGTCTCGGGTCCTGAGTCTTCGATTTCACAGCCATCAGGGCCCGGCCGGCTGTGTCAAGTAAGTTGATGGTCTCCGTCACACCACCCACAAAGCGTGGTATGGCATTACGACGGCGGGCCGAGAGCAGTCCTGATTTTTACTCTGAGTTTACCAAGAGGAATGTACAACAGACAAGGAACTGGAATCGTTTTTGGGCACACACTCAAACATGTATTACCCCTCCGAGACTCATCCTCTTTCCACGGAATGTACCCCTTGACCCTTCCAATAAAAGGCGCCCGGATATCGTGTACTCCAAACAATGGACGCTGACTCCCATGTCCAAAGCAACCATCCTCCCATATGTCCAAAGCAACCGTCCTCCCAAATCCCAGCTTGCCAAATCCCAGCTTGTCCAACTCCTCCCACATATCCCAACTCAATGGCTGGAAAGCGGCATCGACCTCTCCGGCTTCTTCGCATAAACCATTTTGATCTCATAATACGGCTGCCACCGCTTCCACTGCTTCCACCCTTCCTTCATCTGCGCAATCAGCACCTGAATCTCCTCAAACTCCCAGCCCATGACGCTCTTGAGCATGTACAGCGCAAAGCCCTCGACGCTCTGGTCCAGAAACAGCAGCGTATACAAGCCGACGCTCTTGAGCCGCGGGTCCTTGGCCCACCCGCCAATCGGCACCTTCCACGTGCGCGCCACCACGTCGACGTAGCCCGCGTCCTCGACGTACCCGCGCATCTGGTCGTAGATCTGAAAGGTGCGGCCCATGCGCTCGCCGGCCTCGGCGAAGAGGGCGTTCCATCGGTGGTAGATGTGGTCGGGCGGCGCAATGTCCGACAGCGTGCGGATGTTGAACTCGACGTGCTCGATGTAGCCGCCGGGCTGGGTGCAGCGGAAGGCTTCGTGGTAGAGGGCGGGCCAGTCCGAGATGCCGCCGTGCAGGTTGCGCAGGTGGACAAAGTCAAAGTGGTCGGCCGGGTAGGTCCAGGGGAGCTGGGCGTCGTCGATCTCGAAGCGGAGGTTGGGCGGGACCCAGGCGGGCTGGATGGGGCTGATGTCGAAGCCGACGACCGACGCCGAGGGGAACTCGTCGGCAAAGTCGCTGGGGGGTGTCAGTGCGGGCCATTGGATACGATGGGGGAGAATAACGTACATCGCCCAGATTCCTGTCCCCGTTCCTACGTCGAGAACATGCTGTGGAGGATGTCAGTGGGCGGTTGTGGGATGGTGAGGGCGGACAAGTCAACGGACCTGGGGATTGTCGCCAATTGGCGCCAGCGACAACTTGTCGTCGAAGAGCAGGGTCATAAAGTGGTGACTGGCAAGCGAAACTGTCAGTTGTTGCACATGTGCTACAGGGGATGATGCATGGGATGCACACGTTATGTCGAGACCCTCGGCCTGTTCCTCGTCGATGGGGGCCCTGCATTTTGGCACATGGCGTCAGTCCATGTCGATCGCGTCGGATGCGGATGTGGATGCGGGTGCGACGGCCGTCACAAAGAACTTGCCAGTATTCCGTCGTCTGGGAGTTTTGGTACGTGCGACCGTGGATCTTGCGATAGTCAAACAGGCTCGCCGTCAACGACGTCGTCGACTCGGGTCTCCCGCTGGAGTCGCGACGGTGGTCAGCAAACGGGCGGCGCGGGTCTTGGCGGCTGAGGGAAACTCACTCGTCGCCGGCGGCCGAGTCGGTGCCATCGCTGAGATCTGGGTCCTGCACACGTCAGGGTTGACTCTCGGGAGGGCGGAGGGCGCGCTTACCACGGTGATGTCGTGCGCCTCAAAGAATTCGTCGTCGTCGCCGGCGCCGAGGGGCGAGGCCGGCGTGGGCGACGTCCGGGGCGGGGGACTGGGCATGGCGGTCGGGTTGGCGGTTCCAGGTGACGATCGACCGCTAATTTCCAGCTCGATGCGCCGAAGTGGTTTGGTGGAGAAGGATGCACCTCATCCTGCCGCCACGAGACGAACAAGGGGAGCAGTTCGCCCAAGTTTTGTGCTGAGCACGGGCCTCGGTTCTCGCCCGCTGCTCTGGGGATGCATGGACTGCCCGGACATTGGAGCACACACAGGCCGACGGTGAGCAGCTCACGCCCGGCCTCACCACTGGACGGCGGGGGCTCGCGGGGGCACTGGGCAGTGGACACTGGGACAATGCGGACGGTGGGCCGGCCAATGGGACGCGAACCCGGTCAGCCTACGCAGCAGCTTGCAGGCTTGGGAGCGCTGCCATCCATGTCTTTGGTTCCAGTGGGGAGGAGAGGAGAGAATATTCTTTTCTGACCAAAAAACCACCGAGCCACACCCTCGCTTCCATCGTCGGGACACCTGTGGACTCGTTATCGTCCCCCCGCATTCCGTATGCAGCCAAAGGGTCGCCTTTGCCCACCAAATATTCGGGGTGCCCCTGCCAGCTGCAGGCGAATTACTGTGAGCAATTGGCAATGGAGCACCCTTTTTTCGTCTGGGAAGACGGGGTCCCTTCCTTTTCTCCCGGGAGGACCGAGGCGCCCTCCACCTCCGACGCCGTGTTCCGTTCCGTCCTCGCTCCCCTCCACCTCATCACGAGCTCATCTCCATCGCGGTTCACGGCGACACACTGTACGGAACGCACCCGACCACGTTGATTCCGTCCGCGCCGTCCCAGCACCGCGCCGCAAGCCACTCGATCTCCAAAGGTCGTGTAACCACACCTCCGAGCCGCCGGCTGCCCGGCCGCCCACTGCCCCAAGATGGCGCTGGTGTGGGCGCTGTATGCCTTCCAGGCGCTGGTGCTCTATGTCGTCTCGACCGTCGTCTACCGCTGCCTCTTCCACCCGCTCGCCGGAATCCCCGGCCCCTTCTTGCCCTCGGTGACCCGCCTCTACATCTGGTACTGGAACGTCGTCAAGGACGGGAAATTCTACCTCCAGCTCGATGAGCTGCATGCGCGCTACGGCCCCGTGGTGCGCATCGCCCCCAACGAGATCCATCTCGCCGACCCGGACAACTACGACAAGATCTACAGCGTGGGCGGTCGCTTCTTCAAGGACCCCGGCTTCTACGATGCCCTCAACGTCCCCGTCGCCTTTACCGCCATCTCCAACGAGGAGCACCGCCGTCGCCGCGCCCCGCTGAACCACTTCTTCTCGCGCCGCGCCGTCCTCGACCTCGAGGACATTGTCCAGGAAAAGGCCGCCAAGCTGTGCCGTCGCGTGCGCAAGGACCTGGATGCCGGCCAGCCCGCCGACCTCCGCTCGGGGCTCCGCGCCGTGAGCATTGACGTGCTGACCGAGTATGCCTTTGCCGACTGCTGGGACCATCTGGACGCCCCCGACTACAACGAGTGGTTCTCCGAGGCCGTCCGCGACACGGGCGTTATGTGGTGGACCTTTCAGCAGTTTCCCATCCTGATCGGGCCCATGGGTCTGATGCCCATGAGCGTGGCCCGCAAGATGAGCCCGGCCATGAACGGGTGGATGGATTGCATTGTGGTGAGTAAACCTGTCCTGAGTGATGAACAGGCACTGATATGTGTGACAGCGAACAAGCGAGTACGTCGCCGAGGTGCAAAAGAAGTTTGCGGCCGGCATCAAACCACCGCGCCGGACCATCTTCCACGAGCTCCTCGACCCAACCACGCTGGATGAGGAGAAGCCCATCCAAGCCACCCTCGAGTCCCTGTCGGGCGAGGCCCTCAGTTTCTGCACTGCTGCCGCCGACAACACCGGCAACGCGCTCGAGACAGCCGCCTACCACGTCATTACCAACTCCAAGATCTATGCGGCCCTGACCAAGGAGCTTCGTGACGCCTTCCCCGATCCCAACGCCAACATTGACTTTGTTACCCTGGAGAAGCTCCCCTATCTTACGGCCGTCATCAAGGAGGGACAAAGGTAGGATCTCTTCGAGTCGAGAGAGTTGCTCGTCCTAACGTCTCCTAGACTCGCTTACGGCGTCATCGGCCGTCTCCCCCGAGTCACGGCCTCGGGCGGCGCCACGTTCAACGACTACTACGTCCCAGAAGGAGTAAGCCCCCCACCCGCCCTCTACCACTCTCCCCTCTAACACGATGCCCCACAGACGGTCGTCTCCATGTCCTCCTGGACCATGCACCGCAACCCCGACGCCTTCCCCAACCCCGACGTCTTTGACCCGACGCGCTGGACCACCGGCGACGTCCGCGCGCGCGAAAAGTGCCTGGTGACGTTCAGCCGCGGCTCGCGCGCCTGCATCGGGCAGAACCTGGCCATGTGCGAGCTTTACGTGACGCTGGGGAACCTGTTTCGCAAGTTTGACCACCTCCAGGCGGCGGGGGGGATCAAGGACTCGGACCGCACGTTTGTGGATTACTTTACCGCGTTTCATCCCAAGGATGCGAAGGGGTTCAAGGTTGTTGAGGGGGGGAATTGAGAACTAGGCAGTTTTGATAAATCTCCATAATATACAGACGAACCAACTACCTATCACCCAAAGGTCAAGGGCCTTACTGCGTCTATTGTCTCGAAGGATGGAACAAGAGTTCAGCCTGGGCGAGACGGATGGGAGGTGTTGACGACATCACTTGTGGCCCCGGTTGCCGCGGTCGAAGGGCCTGGGTACCCAGCTGTTGAGATGTCAGAGGCTTCAGTGGCCCATGAGGATCTTCGGCATTCCAACGGGATCATGTTGGCAGACCGACTTTTCCGAGAGTCTTATCGAATGGGTTCTTCCATCCGTCGATGGGTAGGTACACTGTGGACGTTAGCCTGACAGACCAGATTGCCGAGTTCAACAACAAAAAAGTTTCACACTCGCCACAGAGACAAAGCCAGTATCGACATCGGGATCACATTGGCACAGGAACAAGGTCTTTTTGGGGGAAGCCCCATGTTTTCTTTATTTTTCACTTCGACTTACCTTCTCTTCTCTCGCTGCCCCAACTCGGAGGTCGTCCTTGGAACAAAACCGAGAAGCCAACCCAGCCATTACACACCGGAACCAGGACCAGAAACTCACCGCCACAAACTCCAAAAGCACCCTGGAACAAGAACCAACACCCCCAGCACTACCACTCACTCAGAATCATACCCCCTCTCCTCCTCCCTCGCCTGCCTCCCCTCCTCCTCCCCCCCCCCTGCTCCTCACCCACCGCGCCTGCGCCTCATGGAAACCACTCATCTTCTCCTCCTCAATACACAACACCCTCCTCATCTGCACCGCCGTCAACCCCCTCAACCGCTCCCCCACCACCTGCGCCGCCTGCCGCCCCAACCGCTCCATCCCAAGGTAATTAGCAGCGATCATTACCCCAAACAGCCGCGGGTACGGCACATCCAGCAGCTCGTGCTCCCACTTGGGAAGCGGGGCATTGAGCTCATCCTCCACATCATCGCTGCGGGAGGGGAGCACGGACGCCGGCCGGGCGCCGGAGAAGGACGACGGCGCCGCGGAGGGGGCGGGGGCGGGGGCAGGGGTGGAGGGGGTGCTGTGGGTGAGCCAGGCGGCGATGAGGGAGAGGGCGCGGTCCGAGGTGCGGTCGATCATGAGGGGGATGATGACGGAGGGGGGGAGGTCGGTGGAGGAGGGGGAGGAAGGGGGAGAGGGAGAAGAAGTCCTCGAGGAGGTCGGAGAGGAGGGTCGAGTGGATGGCGGAGGGGAGGGGGATGGGGAAGATCTCGCCTGCGAGACCGGTGGAGGTGGGGGTGTTTTGGAAGGAGATGGTGGGGGTGGGGGTGGGGGTGGGGGTGGACATGGTGGTGGGGGGAAGGGTGGTTGGGGGCGGGAAGGTAGGGGGAATGTGTGTGGGAAGGGAAGTGTGAGGAAGGCAGTGGGTGAAGAGGAAGGGAAGAACGTGGGCTTGGGGTGCCGACGTGAATTGTTTTATATCTGGAGAGTATTAGCCGTGTAGGTCAGGGGTGTTTTGGGCCTTGAATGACATTGTCCTGGCTCCTTTGGTGGACTGAGGGTCTTGGACAGGACACTTCAATGGCATTGTTGGCCAGCCTTGAACTCGACTTGAGCACGCAAGCAGCTTTCGAGGACGACAGAGGGGGTCTCGGCAACAAAGAAGCTGCAATGACCTTGACCTAGGTTTTGAAACCCCGATCAAGGACGGCCCCTGGGGCGGCCCGGTTCGATGGTTCCTTGAAGAAGAGTATGGCGGCTGTTCAAGAATAAGACACAGCTTC
Organism: Podospora tetraspora; assembly: GCA_027943155.1. NCBI lineage: Eukaryota > Fungi > Ascomycota > Sordariomycetes > Sordariales > Podosporaceae > Podospora > Podospora tetraspora. The sequence goes on from JAQKAE010000007.1 coordinate 786,494, forward strand.
ACGAACACCATCCATGTAGTCTCTTGAGAGCCATACAGGCCGCAAGGAGAGTAGTGCGTATAAAAGTAGAGCAAGTCTCTGGTATACAGATTACTTGGCCCAACTCTTCCATCTTCTCTTCACAACCACCCACAAACCTTTCTCGACTCCAGACCGAGTCCCCAACAAATCAACCCAATGTTGACCCTCGCCCGATCTTGGTACGCCAGGCCCATCGTGAAGCAGCACCCCCACGTTGCCCGAGCCCTGATGATGACCAGGGAGTATATCTTGATGGTTGCCTTGTTCTTGATCATTGCCTGCTGGACCTACCCCGTCTTCCATGCCCTGGACACCATCTACGACTTTGATCCATCCTTTATGGTTCGGTTTTACCTGGTGGGCTTTGTATTCCTCGTCATCTCCTACCTGCGTCACTGGGTCCTTGTCTACACCAGCGACCCTATCCCGGTGGACACGAACGGGCAGCCCATTCCGCTTGAACGCGGCAATTTCGACCCCAACCTTGTCTTTGAGAGACACATTGGATGGCGGACCTACATCATCTGCTGGCATGGCGCCTGGGGGGCTTGGGTCATTGCCCTGTCCATTACCGCGGTGTACTCCCTGGTCATCGCGCAGCTCGCCCTCTGGCGGCTGCTGCTTGAAGCGCAGGAGGACCCTACGCCCATGACCAAGATTGCCACTGTTGCCGTCACTGGTGCTCTCGTCTTCATGGTGCTGCACCTCATCCACACCTGTTATTCCATGTCTCGGGCGATTGCTGGGGCCATTGGGCAGATCAAGATTCCCCTGGAGGAGCGGACAATAAAGGTGTGGTCGGGGTTGTGGCACGCTGGCTCATACTTGGTCTGAGTGAGTGGTGTCGGTTCTAGCTAGACTGACATTTTACAGTTGTGTCTGGCGTCCGGGACAAAGGAGGAGTGAACGACCACTGCTGGAGTTCCCATCGCTTCTTCTGCTTTGAGAGGCTCTGGCAGGTGGTGTTGTATCGGGGGCTGAGGACGAGGGAGGTATAGCAATTTCTGAGAGGGTGGGTAGTATTGGAAATAGAGGAAAAGCCAATTAAAACGAAATCTGACATCAAAAAGTGTGTGCCCTGACCGTGCCGTGACATTGTGCGGGTGGAAATCCGAGTTGTGATGGTGACGCAAATGTAGGAAGGTATGTATGTGATAGAGACGTCGACGCCTGCAGGTGATCAACTGTCGTATCAAGTCTAGTCCCCTGTCGTGAAGCGGGAGCAGGGCAGATGAAGCTGAAATGGGTTGATGGGATGATGGAGGTTGAGATTTTACCCCTCTCGAGTCCCGTCTGAACTTTGCCCTCGCTTCCCCCCAACCCCTCCTTTTCAGGCCCGCCCAGGTCCAGAGCGTCGATCTCCCGCCAATGAGGGGTGAGGGTCCTCGTCAAAATCGCTGCTTGGGCCCCTTTCGGGTCTGAGCACCCTCGCCCCCAACCCCAGGTGGCTCTGGGCTGTCCGCTCGCTAGGTCGGCGCTGAACCGCGACCACAGCGTCCGTGCCAGGCCCGAGCCGGGGCCCGAGCAGGCGCCCCCCCCCACTGAAGACTTGCGCCCACTGCCCCTCTCAGCTGGTGGGGAACACCAGGAACAGCGCATGGGGGTTTTTCTGGGAGCGATGGACTCTTCCACCTCGACATCTCTCCGACCCTCCGACCCTCTTCCCCTCAGCTGCGCAACATCGTCTGTCCGGAACAAGGCAGAGTGCCCGGCCATGGCGCAAACCATTTACCCAGTCGTCGTCCGAGCGTCTCTCGAATGCCCATCGCGAATGCGAACAAGACCATGGCGGTGACACCCTCGCTGGCGGGCGATACGGCAGTGGCAGCGTTGACGACAACCTACGGGAGGGAGTCGGAGGAGAGGGAGACCTGTCAACCACGTGCGACTTCCATTCCTGCTCTCACCTCGTCGGCCCCCGACCCACCCCACCCCGACCATCACCCATCTGGACGGCACCTCCGCATGTCCTCTCCACACCGCCGAGTCCAGGTCGACCCAGAGCCGCGCTCCCACGATCTCCCCCCGGGCCCCGACCTCCCGCTTCACCCCGCCCGTTCGGCCCACTTGGAATACTACCATGTACAGTCAACCACCTGCGCAGAAACTCAAAACACCGCCGTCGGGCTGGCGATGGCTGCTATGGAAGCTCTTTTGAGTCTATCGCCCCGCCACACCACCCGCAAAGCCGACGTATCAAGACAGCCCCCAAGGGCACTGACCTCACGAGCAGCCAGCCTGCCTACCATTGCCGCCCCGCAACACGACACGACGGCTCGTGAAGCTTGCCCGAAGCGCCACGGCTGGACACGATGTAATCACGGCGCTGTATCAGCGCGCAAAAAAACAACAAACTCTTGTTCCGCGGATCTGGGAAACAGCTTGCCAACACGTCGACTGATGGAGATGAGATCGCCATCCATGACACAAACCAGGACCCCAACGTGGCCTGACCGGCATCGGGCCGAGATCCAAACCCAGGCGATCGCCCTCCCCCTTGGCCGAGCCGGGAGGCTCCCAGCCAGCCACCACTCTAGGGTCTCGGAAACAGCCGAGCTGGCCAACACCTGGTGCCTCGTGGGAGCCGCCGCAATTTTGCCTCCGATTTTGCTCGCTCGCTCGATGCGGAGGAGTCGGGGAGCCGACAACCGAAGGGGGACATGCTCGAGGGCTGGTATTGGTGGCCATGCGCCGCTAGATCGTCGACCTGCAGGAACTCAGGTCGACTTGACCACCGCACTGTGCCCAAAGCGCAAGCCTAGGGGGGTCTCGCTTCACACCCTCCCTCTGGCTCGCCCTGGATGGCACCAAGTTCCCGTTTCAGTGTGGATCATGAGATGACGAGCGTCAACTCGGCTTGCTTCTGCTTGCGGTTTGACTTCGTTGGTGTCCCATCATATCGAGCTCGCTCGGTGCCCGGCCTTGCTGGCCAGGCCCATCTCCTCCGGGACCAGCAGCTACATATCTCACAGCATCCCCACCCTCGCGCCTCGCACGAAGCTCTTGTTTCCTGTTGTCTATCCGTTTCCCCTTTCTTTCCTCGGCGTGCGGAACCCTACCACCCCCTTACCAGCAGCACAGGTGTGCTGTGAGCCCCGTTGCCCACCATGCGCATCCCCCTTCCCTCTTGGCTGTCTTGGTACAAGAAGCCCGAGTACAGAGACATCCGCACCTATGCCGACGAGATCAACACTGGCCGCCGGACCATGAGTCCGGCTGGCCGCTCCAACATCTCCATCCCGAGCCGGCTCCGACTGGACCGGATTCTTCAGAACAAGACATGTAACTATGCCTCTTCACGTGTGCCACCCATGCCCAGTGCCTGACATAACTCCTAGGCTCCCCCATGTCGTTGTATGACTTTTACATGTATCTCAAGTACATTGAGCACTCGTCTGAGAACCTCGAGTTCTACATGTGGTATGCTATCTAGCCCCTGAGAGTGAGTTTATCTTGTCCTGACTCTCAACAGGTTCAAAAACTACGAAGATGCCTATTCCCGCGGCCTTGTAGTTGGCGAGAAGAACTTGCGATCCACGGGCAGCGTCGAAAGCGTCTCATCACAGGCCACCCTCAAGAAGAACGACTCCGCTGAGGGAGGTGAGGATGATGAGGAGGACCCCGAAGTCGGTATGTACCGAAATGTGCCTGACTTGTCGCCTTGACATGAAGCTAACTGCCATCAAGCCAAGGAAACCCTCGCCCGCATCTCCCATCTCATCTCCAGCGACGCCCTCTGCTCCTCCAAATCCGCCTGCGCCCCCGCCCTCGTCAAGGGCGCCAACTTTGAAGACGCCGCCACCGCCACCTCCAAGCTCCTCCGCCCCGCCGCCCCCATCACCCGCAGCGAGCTCGACACCGTCATCGACCTCTTCCTCCGCCCCGGCGCCGAAAAGGAACTCAACCTGCCCCCCGCCCTCCGCCAACAAGCCATCGCCGAACTCCAGACCTCCTCGCACCCCTCGGCCCTCAAGCCCGTCGCCGACCACGTCTACGGCCTCCTCCGCAACTGCTCCCACCGCAACTTCGTCCGCCTCGGCGTCGGCAACGGCACGTTCGAAACTCTCTGCGTCGCCACCATGCTCGGCATCGTCCTCACCGTCACCGGCTTCGTCGTCATCCTGTCCCGCGCGTTCGCGCCGTTCCGCGGCGCGCATACCCGCTGGGAGGTGTTTGCCGCGTGGCCGCTGTGGTGGTTGGGGTTGAGCTTGATCCTGTCGGGGCTGAGGGGGAGTTGTTTCTTTTTGCTGCTGTTTTCGCAGAGGCAGATGCTGCCGTGGGAGAGGTTTGATGATAGCGCGACGACGACGGGGGCGAGTCAGTGGACGATTGTGAGGAAGATATCGAGGTTGATGATCTTTGATCGGAGGTTGAAGGTGAAGGAGAGGCATTTGAGGAGGTTGCAGAGGAAAATTGTGTTGCAGAGTATCTTTGGGGGGGCGGTGTTTGCGACGAGTGGGGTGTTGCTGTTTGTGTTTTTGCCGATTTGGAGGGAGACGATTTGAGTATTGGTGTGTGGGCTGAAGGGGGAGTTGGTTCTTACGCTCTTTTGTTTATGATCTGGGTATGTGATGTGGGTTATGATGTGTACGGTATGGGCACGATGGGTCGGGATGATATGATACCAGGGCGGCGGTGGGCGAGGGATACCCGGACTTGGTTGGGCATGGCGTTATGGAGACCCGGACATGGCTATCATGCCAGTTCTTGTGATGCAGGTGTGTGTATGTATTTTTCAACAGGGTCATGGGTGACCACAGTATAAGCAACAATTGGTGGAGCGCCAGCATGGCACCTACAAAGACATTTTTACCTCAACCCACATCTCTTGTCTTCTTGTCTTGATTTCGATAAGTTGCCCGTTCCGTCTTCAAAGTTGAAATGCCTCTAACGTTAACGTTAACGTTACCGATTTTTGGTGGGGAATATTGTTTACTTGTATCTCTCCACTTGAACAACAAGAATAGTAATAAGTTAACGTTTCGAAATATCTGTTCATAGGTAAAAGGTTAGCAGAGGACTACTGAAATCATTGGGCCGATCGCAAGAGAGACCTAGGTAGGAAAAAGACAGGTAACATACTTTGTAGTCGGTCGAACCACCCCAGGCAATCGGATGTGACCTAGTTCTTGTCATACTTTCCATCCAATACCTCCCTTCGGCACGCTTCTTATTGGTTGATGTCATGAGCTGGAGAGAAGGTGCTAGAACGATGACGACACAGTGGCAAGAAGCTCCCATAGCTATAGCTGACACAGGAGCATCGGGAGCTCACAGAGAATCTTGCTCCAGCAAGGTTCAATCAATGCGACAGCTCGAGACACCATTTTTCCCACCACCGCACCATGATTGTAGGAGTCATCTTCCTTGATCAGAACCACCTTACAGTTGAAGTGCTTGAGAAGTTGGCCATGGCGTCAGCCTCGGCAACAAGGGCGGCGGCCTTCGCGATCTCGTGTGTAATCCGTAGTAGGGGAGGTGGTGCGTCATCCGCGTCATCCCCTCTCCTAGTAGGCCCAATAGGACCACGAGAATTGCCGGGCTTGAGGTGGTAGTTGTTTCGAGCCGGGCGATCGAGCCTGGCTTTATTCAGGACAGATGCTTTGGCGATGCTCTCCTTGAAAATAGCACGCGCTGCTGCAATGTCGGCAGAGGTCGCGGAATGATAGAGAGGGGCGACATCTCGGTATCTCAATCGGTGTGCTGAAACCACCTGAGCGGATGGACTATAAGTCCTGCCAGAAGAGGAGGAGCCCGGCATAATAATAGAGGCGAAAACATGTCGAATAGGGATAAGTAGCCACCAAACACCCAGAATAAACCAAGCTTGCCTGCTGCTGAGCAACATTGCTGAAGACAGGCTGATGTCCAGGATTTGGTCGAGATGTGAAAATGAGCGACTGTTAGGACTGGTCTCCAGGAAAGAGTGGATTGATAGAGCTCGTGATGGCTGTCATCCCCGTTCTGAAGAAACGGCGACCAGCAGGCTAGTATTTGCATTTTCCGAGAAGACGCCTACCTATTCACCAAGCAGGTAATTACTATCTTTGTACACCCTGATGAGAGCTTCCCTTCTCTCACCTCTGGTGGAGTAAGGGAAGGGCCGAGGTTCCAGTCTCCATTTTTCTGTACTTGCGTGAGTTGAGGTACATTCAGGGCAAAGTGTGAGGGAGAACAGTGTAACGGTACGAAGAGACATCGCAATACCACTACACTACAGGTAAAAGTAGAACGTTGTCCAGTTGAGCTACTGGACCGTAATGTCTCTTGATAGAGAGCACCTCCTTGGTGCCGTGACAAACAGTCAATAACAGTTGATTGCAGTGAGTCCAGATACTGAAGCTATCTCTGAAGATCCAAAGCTAAGGAAAAGAAGGAGAGTGGGAGCAGGGCTCGCGGGGCGCGCGAGCTGAAGGGGCTCCCGCTCGACGGCATGCTGCATGGGCGCGCCGGCGCACAAGGGGGCCAGAGCACGTGACCCAAAGTATCGAGGTACCCGGCACCTCCCGGCTTCATTAAGTAAGACTCTATTCATTGCCAACATGTAGACGCACTATCGCGAGGGCGAGGTTTATTCTTCCCGCTCAGTAAGACCCTACCAGATGGTCGAGACAACCGAAGACTAGGGCCTCAGAGGGAAGCTTAAAAGAACCAACAGCCCGAAAACAATATAAGGCTTGCCGCCATGAGCGGCTATCACGGCACAAGCGCGGGTACCTATTCCATGATTGGGCCGGGCCGAACCCATTCATACGTGTTCAATAGACCTCACTTTTGCCACTGTGGCCTCGGCCCGCTAGCAAATTAAATCAGCAAGGCAGATAGATAGCTGAAAGCATCGTTCACAGTGTCTAGCGAGACATTAGGAACTGTATGCTCTGCAGCTGCGGCTGAAAGTCCCAGCACATAGTCTCACTGGTCGTGTGGGTAAATGGGATTTAACATCGTCCTGCTCTTAGTTTCGGAATCCGGTAACCAATCGCAATCGGTCCGCTTCATGGGAACAGAAATGAGACTCAGGCAATGTCGATTATACTCGTTCAGGGCAGGGCGGGACGAGAATGGACCTGGGAGGCCACTCGACCCCCCAAATGATGGCGGGAGATCTTGTGGCATCTACCATTGGAAGAGGGTCGCCTTCAGGCCACAGCACGGCTATGGCCTGGTCTTGATGTTGGTTTTAGGTACTTACCTCGGTAGCCATTTCCATCCCCTCCATCACTCGACCATCAACCCTTCCTGGATATCACCCCTCGAGAAGCGACATCAACGATGAGCTTTGCACCTCCGGCTAGCAGGCCAGATTCTGAGCAGCCCTAACGGCACCAACAAAGAACAAACGACAATGGGCGACCGTGTCCCGCAGGCTACGAAGACCCTCGCTGCAAGGTTCGGCGATCGTCTTCCTGTCTTCACCCCGTCACCCAACTGCCTCCAAGACATCTATATTCTCACCACAGAATGTTCATCAGCTAAAACATGCACATACTTTCATATCGGACCAACCTTCAGCGACGCGACCTGTGTCCCGGACCTTAAGCGGCACTTGGCCACGGAATGCCCTCCTTTCTACACCTCAGTCCACAGCGACCCATCCGAGACCACGTACACCGGTTACAACGGAGTCCGGCGTGGGTACCTGACGTGTTGCCCATCGTAAGTAAGCTCTCAACACTCCCCGCCCTCGTTGTTCCCTCCCTCACTCTATATCTACCCACTGCAGAGGTTTCGGCTTCGACTGGCCGCGGCTGTCCGAGACCAAGGGCCCGCAGCTTTACCACGCGTGCGCTGCGACAATCCCCGTGTTGCCTGGGCGCGGCCCCGGCCCGTGGCAGATCACCGCTACCGATACCGACGGCAATGTCCGAGCCACGACAATCGACCCCGAGCGGGACGTTCTCAAGGCCCGTACCGTCGATGTGGTATTTGTGATTTCTAGAGGCATGTCTTGCGCGCCTGCGTGTTCGACGCCGTGGAGGAGCGGGGATCCGTGGCCGTTGCCGGAACCCACATCAATCCAGGTTCATACCGGCAGCGTGGAAAGGGGCGAGAATTGGAATGGGCTTATCGTTGGGATTGCGTTCGGATGTTTGGTGGCGCTGTTGGTGATCTGCTGGTGCGGATATCTCTTTTTAACGAGCAGCATCAAGAGACCGCCCGCTGAGGGGGACGGGACCCAGCCGGGGCAGCTAGACGGACCAAGTCGACTGGGAATTCGACTCCAAAACAGAGCGGCGTCGGCAGGGGAGTCGCGGAGCGGATCATGAACGTTGGAGGCTGGGCTTGCCCATTTGTTGGAGCCAAGCGTGCGAGCGGGCATTACTATCTACCTAGGTACTTTCAAGTTGTTTATAATTTCATGGAGATAACGTTAGTTATCGGACATTACCCCTGAAGTAAACATTAATTCAAGGGGAATAACGTTAAGGATAACGTATCATGTTCACGTCTACAATCTTGCAAGCACCTTCTTCAAGCTCTTTGTAGAACACCCTGTGAAGACAGTGAACGACTCTTGTCTGAACCTTGCGCAACCTTTGTTCCAACCACTGTCAACAACCCGCGGCGTACTGCCTTGCAGTCTGAATTTGGACGGGGGTGAGGTACCGAGGACTTGGCTGCGACCAATCGCCCCGCACTGTTTGGACACCCGAAAATGGCGTCCCTGCCCTGCCAAATCCGGCGGCCAGAACAGCAAATTTCATACTTAATCTGTAAGAATGATACTTGACCAGAGGCATGTCCAAGGATAAGTGTACAATCATAAACTGCTACAGCAGTTGCTCGGTAGTCAGCAGGAAGCCAGAGAAGATTCGCGCCATCCCGTATGATCCATTCATTACCCACAGAAAGACGACCTGTCTGTCGATGCGCGCCGGTCGCTACAAACCAGAGCCCTACGGTGTTGTCGTGCGACGCGACGGGCGCGCCGGTCGCTGCATCCCAGAGCCCGAGCCGTACGGTCTTGTGGAGTGATGCTGACGCGACGGTGCTGCCGTCCGGCGAGAACACTACTGCGCTGACCCTGGCGCTATGCCCCTCGAGCGTCTGTCGGGGTACGCCGGTCGCTGCATCCCAGAGCCGTACGGTCTTGTCGTCCGATGCTGACGCGACGGTGCTGCCGTCCGGCGAGAACACTACTGCGCTGACCCAGCCGCTATGCCCCTCGAGCGTCTGTCGGGGTACGCCGGTCGCTGCATCCCAGAGCCGTACGGTCTTGTCGTGCGATGCTGATGCGACGATGCTGCCGTCCGGCGAGAATACTACTGCGCTGACCCAGTTGCTATGCCCCTCGAGCGTCTGTCGGAGCGCGCTCCAGCGGTCTCTCATACCTACAGCCATTTCTATAAATGGTAATCTTTCCTTCCATTGCTGCTTCCTGACCTCGCTCATCGTCGGACTGAAGACAAGCGCCGTGCCATATGTCTGTAATGGTGCCCGCTCTATAATCGATCCGTGACTGCGGATGAACGTTTCCGCGTCTTTCAGCAATCCAATCACGCCTTGGCTTGTATCGGGTTGCGACTAGTAGCATTTAGTAACTGGACATTATTGAAGCGTTATAAACATACCTGGGCGATATGCAGGAGCTTTCTGATCGATTGTACCCCGTCTGATAGTTTCCCTAGGAGGGACAAACTCTCAAGCCAATGGAGAAAGTGTTCCTTCAGAAACCCGAACAATTTGCCGTCGTCCGCCAGCTCCTCCAGACACCTAGGGTTCTTGCTGTCCAGGGAGCAGAGATTATCGGCCCAGAAGAGGCAAGAGTATTGTATTGGAGTCAACGGATCTGGATTGGGTAGTGTTATATCGCTTGGTTTGGGGCCGAAGTCGACGAGGTTGTATATGTTTTGTCTCAGAATTGACGACATTGCATCGATCGAGCGCGTGGCGATGTCCGCATGTCCTTGCTCAGAATTCTGGCTTTCCTTCAGCCAGTCTTTGGCGGATTGATGGATCAGGTAGACCGTTTCCCCCCTGGTCGTTAAGAAGGAGCCGCACTCCTCGACGATATCCTTTGGCTTGATCTTGGATGGTAGAGTAGCAACAACAGCAAGTTCAGAGACGGAGAGTGGGCGATATGCAAGACAGGTCGCCGCTAGCACACTCTTGCAATACTCTATTTGTCTCTTGTTGCCGTTCTCGATTTTCGTCATCATGTGACCGTAAAGCTTGGGTAGGCCAGGGGGTAACGCTTTGATGATATCCACAGCATGATATCCATGATTGGATTCCAACTCCTTAAAGACGAGAGCTACCCAGAGGAATGTGTTTTGTGCTCTTTCGTGGATTGTTGTTGAAATTGTTGCCAAGGTATTTTCGTCGTAGCCGACTCTGTATCTTAAGGCGGCGAGCTTGTTGTTATGGTTGCTATCAACAAGGTTGCACGAAGAGTGCAAGAATGGGTGGGCTGCGCAGGCTGAGATATGCCCTGCGCCAGACCCTGCTGCAGTGTGGAGTGCCCCACACCCTAACCCTACAAACACCATGTCTCAGGCACAACCTGTGACACTACCTTCCCCTTCAACACAGCCCCCTTCAACCAAGGCTCCCCTGGCCGCAAAATCCGTCAAATCCCCCAAATACGCAGTCAAATCCACAGATGTCCATCTTCCATCGATCAGCGCGGCCGGCCCACGCGGCGGCTACGACGCTGCTGCGGCGCTGCGCTGTCGCCGACGATGCCATCTTCAGTCCTCCTCCTTGAAACCCATTGTGGCGGTCCGGGGCACTCTGGATGGGCATCATGGAACTCCCAGATCTGGTCATCGCAGCCGCGTAGATCCGTTGCGGGCTGCCAAGTCGGTTCATCGTGTCCCAACCACTTGACAAGATATTGCCAACGCCCGTTGTCCGCTTTGCCGCAATCCAAGATGTGCTCGAACTTCCACTCAACGACGTCTTCTTCTTCGTCGTTGCGGGTCACGACACGGCCGTCGTTAGCCCTCACATCGTCATCAGCCTCCTCCTGGCCCGCCAGTCCCTCCTTGTCTCCCCTCCGGTATGGCCGAACACGCGATACGTGGAAGGTCGGGAAAATCCGCATGTTCGCGGGCAGCTTGAGCGTCACTGCGTGTGACGATGCCTTCTCGACTTCAAATGGTCCTCGAAGCGGGGCGCCAACTTGGCCATCGGCCTCCCGGTCTTGTAATTCTGCATGTCGAGGAAAACCTTGTCGCCGACGTGGTATTTCGGTGCGTCGTCTCGGTGACGGTTGGCGTTCTCTTCGTAACGGTGCTGAGCTTGCCGTGCCAGCGCTGTCGCCATGTCGATGATGGCTTTGAACCGATCAGCGATCTCCGATGCCCTGAAAAACTCCCTGCGCTGCGCATCTGAGATGTTGGGTGGGCATGGCTTCGTTGGCTCAACTCCCATGCGCGGGTTGAAACCGTAATTTGCGAAGAACGGCGACACGCCCGTCGTTTCGGAGACCATATTGTTGCCCGCGAACTCGGCCAGCGGTAACCAATCCGCCCAGTCATCTTGCGCCCAGTCGACGTACAGCCGCAAATACTGCTCTAACTCAGCGTTAATCCGCTCAGTCTGGCCGTTGGTTTGCGGGTGGAAAGCGGACGACGGCCTCAACGTCACCGCCAGCCGTGCCGACAACGCCCTCCAGAAAGTCGAAACGAATTGCGTGCCCCTGTCCGACACGATGGTCTCTGGTAGTCCGTGGAAAGAAAAGACCCTCTCGACAAAGCGGTCCGCCAGTTCGTCGGCCTCCATCGTGACGGTCGGGATAAAGTGCCTCATTTTGGTGAGCCGGTCGACCACCACCACGACATGCTTGAACTCCCTGCCGTTGCGCTTGCATGCCGGCAACGGGGAGATATAGTCGACGGAGATGTCTCTCCACGGCGCCAACGGCACGGGTAATGGCTTCAAAAACCCTGCCGGCTTGGTGCGGTCGTGCTTCGTTCTGCGGCACGGTTTGCAGGCGTTGGTAAACACTCTCACCGCCACGGTCATCCCTGGCCACCAGTACGCTCGGTTCATCAGATCCAGCGTCTTCGTACGGCCCGGATGGCCGCCGGCCACTGATGCGTGCATGCGGTAGATGAGCTGGAGATGCAACTCTGTGTCGTCGGGGTCGATCATCAGCCTGTCGCGGTAATACGCCTTGCCCGCCGTCAAATGGCACTCCGCAAAGGGTATTTTCAGCCGCTGCCTGATGACCGTTGGCCATGCCCGAGCCGTGCGCTGCCGCAGCGAGGCCACCACCTTTCCATGAAGAGCGAATGCGTATAGCTGTCGGTGATCAAGTCGTCGATGTGGCGCGATGTATCTAGAGCGAACAGCTGTAACTCGTCGTCGCCGAACGTCTCTGGGTCGAACTTGCCCGGATCGATCAGCGGCCTCTTCCTGTTTCGTAACCGGTCGTCTTTGACGTCCTTCGGCATGTCCTCTGGCTTCCTGCTCAGCGCGTCGGCACGGGCGTTCGCAGCGCCCGGCCGATAGACAATCTGGAAGTTGAATCGCGAGAGGAACTCTGACCACCGCATGTGCCGCGGTGAGAGCTGCTTCGTCGTTGTAAAGCCCTGCAAGTTCTTATGGTCGGTGATGATCTTGAAGGTCTGCGATGCGCCTTCGAGCTCTGGGCGCCATTCCTCCAGTGCTTTGATTACCGCCAGGAGCTCCTTATCGTAGATGTCATAATTACACTCGGCTGCTGAATGCTTTGCTGAGAAATACGCCACTGGTTGCCATTCTCCATCGTCGTCCTGCTGGAGCAGTGCGCCGCCTGCGGACCAGTCTGAAGCATCGACTTCGACAACGGTGGGCTTCTCCCAGTCGTAGATACGCAGCGCCGGTGCCGTCACGAAAACCTCCTTCAACCGCCGGAAAGCCGCCTCGCACTCAGGGGTCCAATCCCAATCGGCCGCGCGCTTCGTGAGCCCGTACAATGGCTTCGCCACGCCCGCGAAGTTCTTGATAAATCGCCGGTAGAAGTTGGCAAAGCCGAGGAAGCGTTGCAACTGCCTCCGGGTCGTAGGAGCATCCCACTGCGCGACCGCTGTGACTTTCTCGGGGTCCATCTCGATGCCGCCTGGCGTGATGATCAAGCCCAAGTACTTCGTCTTTTTGGTGTAAAACTCGCACTTGTTGATGTCGATCTGCAAGCCCGCGTCGATCATCCGCTCGAGGACCTCCCGTACGTGCGCCGTATGCTCCTCCTCGGTCTCCGAGTAGATCAGAATGTCGTCGAGGTAAGCCGTCGCGTAATCATCGAGCAAGTCGTACAAGATATCGTTGACGTAGTTCTGGAACGTTGCTGGTGCGCCCTGGAGGCCGAACGGTGTGACCAGCGATTCATACAAACCGAACCTTGTAATGAACGCCGTCAGCCATTCATGTCCTTCCGCCACTCGAACCCGGTTGAATGCCGCGATCACGTCTAACTTCGTGAAGAACTTTGCCCTGCAAATCGAATCCAGCGTCTCGCGGATCAACGGGATAGGATACCTGCTCTTGAGCGATACGTTGTTGATGCCGCGATAGTCGACGCAAATCCTGACACCGCCGCCTGGTTTCTGAGCCATCAGGATGGGAGATGCCGCGCTCGACTTCGACGGGCGGATGAAGCCTTTTGCCAGGTTGTCATCCAGCCATCTCTTCAGAATTCTCAACTCCATAGGCGATAGCGGCCGGTTTCTGGAATACGGCACCTTGCTGCCCGGGATCAGCTCGATCTTGTGGTCGTATGAGCGGTGCGGCGGTAGGATATCTGCGTCCCTTGCCAGGAAAGCCTGCGCCAAGTCACGGAAGTTCTTTGGTAGCCGTTGCTTCACCTCCTCAAGCGTCAGCGCTTGTTGGTTTGACTTTTCGAAGAACTTGCGTGCATCCTCTTCCGTGATCTTGTTCAGTGCTTCGTTGCTGCCTGCCAATGCCTCGATGAACTCGTGAAAGTCGGGCGGGAGTGCCCTCTTAGCCTCATCCGGCGTGATCTCGCCGTTTAGAATACCCTTGTAAAAATGCTCCGGCAGGGATGGCAGGTGGATAGCTGGCTCTTCTTCGACAGCCCTCTCCAGCTCGGCCATCGTGGTCCTCATCACCGTAACTCCCTCCTGCTTACACAGCATCAGGAAGTTGGCTGCGCCCAACAAGCTGACATCCTCCCAGTTGACTTCGCCCCGCGCCGGTTCTTGGCGACGAGGCCGGGGGGGTCGCGGGCAAGCCGGCTGTCGTCTACTGCCCGCCGTCGCCGTGACTGGTCTTGGGGAGCTTGGCCGCTCGGAGCTCATCACGCCCCGTGACTCTGGTGCTGCGAATGTCCAGCGGGGCTCCTCCTCCTCGAGTGCCTCCCTTCGATCCAGTATCCTCGTCCGCTTGCGTTTTCTACGTCTCTGGGTGGTTTTGTGTTTGGCCAGCTTGTCGGACTGTCGAGTCGCACTCATGGCCCTCGCCATTCGCTCGAACGCGTCCTCCGTGTCGAGATCGTCGAATGGCTCGTCGAATGGTTCCACCGGCTCGTCTTCGTCAAGGGTATCCTCTACCGTTGCGTGGTAGCGGCTCGTTGGCTGCGGTGCCGGTGTCGTGTGCTCGGTGGTCTGGGCATCGATGCGCTGTGGAAGGCACCTCCCTTGGCAATGGTCTGCGAATTCCAACTGTAAATTGGCCCAGTCGACTCGCGGGTTGTGCTTGCGCAACCATGGGAGGCCCAGGATGACCGGGTTGTCTTGCGCGAGTGATGTCACGAAGAAAGTGATCATCTCGCGGTGATCCCCGATCACCAGCTCCGTTGTCATTTCGAACTCGATCCACGACGACAAGACACCGTCTGCCAAGTAAAGCGGCCTCTTCCTGCCCATCTTGGTCATCGGTAGCCGATTCCTCGTCGCGAATGCAAAATCCACAAATGCCATTCCTGTACACCCAGAATCCACCAGTGCTACGCACACAACTTTGCGCCCGTCGGAGACCAAGTAAGAGGGAAGGAGGATTGATTTGTTGTCACTCCCCAGCGCACTGAGGGTTAATCTATCTTCATCCATTCCTCCACTTTGCTCCCGACGGCTGTCCCTCTGCGAGCGACTGATCACAGAGGGTTGGCGTTTCCCTGGTTCTGGAGGCCCGCTCGGTGACCGCCGTCGCCTTGGTACTCCTCTGGCATCTCCCTGACGAAACCGGGGTTGGGCACATCTTGGTATGCAGTGGTGTCATCCATGAACCGGATCCGCGAGCCGCGCGGCTGCTGCTGCTGGCCCGCGGCGTAACCACCACGACCCTGGGCTGGGCCGCCGCGGAAAACCGTTCCCTGGGGGCGTTGGCCCTGCTGCTGCTGCTGGTTGCCGTTTGCCGGGTAGCCGTAGCCACTACCGCCAAAGCCACCGTTATCACCGTAGCCCTGTTGGGAACCGCCGTTGCCATAGCCTTGCTGACCCTGGTAGGCACCGCGACCGGCGCCTCTGCCGAAACCGCCGCGGCCACCTCCTCTGCCGGGCTTGTCGTTGGTGCATGTGGACGAGATATGACCCGGCCTGCCGCATCGGAAACAGAGGCCCTCGGTCACGCGGCGGCGGCGTTCCTCGTCGTTTATTCGCGCCATCCTCATCTTGTCGAGGTCCATAGCATCGGGGTCCTTGGGCTTGGGGTTGTCACCGTAGCCATTGCCGTGGCCCTTCTGAATTTTGCGGCGGTAGTCCTCGCCCTCCAGATTGGCTGCCAGCTTCTGGGCCAGATCAACCCAGCCAGCCCAGTCATCGCGGCCGGGTTGAATAACTTGCACCATAACCGCGTCACGAAGGCGCTGCGAGAGCTTATTCTTGAACTCGCGGACCTTCGTGGCCTCGTTCCACTCGCAGATGTCGGTCAGATTGGCGAACTCGGTCAAGAAATCGGAGAACACAGCGAACTTGTCCTTCTGAGCCAGCACAGTCAACTTGTTCTCGGCGTCGGCGACGATGTCGTGGGTCGCGTACTTCTTGGCGAGGGTGGTGATAAAGTCTTGACCCGTCTTCCAAGGCCAAGTGGTGTCATCCTCTGGGTTCTGGAGGACCTTGCCAACACCGTTCATGACTGCCGCGTACGCCATGCCAGCGAGCATCGACTTGGCGTAGAGAATCTTCTTGAGTTCAGTTCTGAACTCGGCCGACCGCATCATCCAGCGGGTCGTGATGGCGTTGCTCCAAGTGTTGAACTGGATAGTTCTCTTTGCCGTGTTCGTCTCTTCGCCCGTGAAGACGGCCGGGTGCGGCAAGCTAATGTCTTTACTGCCGCCGTCGCCACCGCTGGCGTGGTCGCCATTGCCAATGGCTGTCTGCAGGGTTCTGACCAGGGACGCATTGAAATCCTTCTCCTTGGTCAGGCGCTCAATCTCGCCGACAAGACCCAGGTTCTCGTCGACCAGTCTATTAGCGCGCTCCGTGATGGCGGTACCCTCGGCTTGCATTTGCTCGATCACGGTCTCCTGGTTGGCAATCCTCTTGTCCTTCAGGTTGAGCATGTCTTCCATGACGGCCATAAATGCGACGGCCGCCACCTCGGTACTCTCGGCCACATCCAGTGCCTCCTTCAAGATCACCGGCCGGTCGTATGTCTTGAAGAAGTGATGGAGCTGGCGGAACCTGCCATGCTTGGCAAACGCGTCCGCCAGCCGCTCGCGGACATCTACCGCAGGGGTCGTCTTTTCCTGCATGACGTCGGATTCGGCCAGAATCGCTGGCTTGTGACTGATTGGTCTTGGCGATCCGCGCCGGTGAAGTTGTCTTGGTTGTCGGAAAATGGCTCAATTTGTCGGTTGACTCGCACAACGCAACGGTTTCCCGGTCGAATTGCTTTCTGAAAGGTCGCTCGGAATCGCCGAGATTGCTGCGTCTTGATGGAATCGTTGTTTTGGTGAAGCAATTCGATCGTGGTTACGCGCACGAGTTGAAGGTGCAACCTACTGTTATGGTTGCTATCAACAAGGTTGCACGAAGAGTGCAAGAATGGGTGGGCTGCGCAGGCTGAGATATGCCCTGCGCCAGACCCTGCTGCAGTGTGGAGTGCCCCACACCCTAACCCTACAAACACCATGTCTCAGGCACAACCTGTGACACTTGTGGTCAATATATATACTGACTGGACGCTCCAAAGTTTGGGTATCTAGCTCGAGCAGCATCTTGGTGGTGTCCGTATTCGTGAGCTTGACAGCCGGACGGCTCGAGACTAGCCACCTAACCTTTTCGGAGAGAGAGAGAGAAGTCGAAATAAGCCGGATGAGGTGCGACGACCCTTCCTCGCACTCATCAAGTGCGTCGACCGCTTGTAGATCTTCGCTGCCTCTCGTAGGCTTAGGTTTTCGTTATTTTCAAGAGCTTCAAGGGCTAAGATTACCCTCGCGTCCTTTGAGGGAGGAGACATGTTGGGTAGTTGAGAAAATTAGTGTTAGGTACAGAGGGCCGTTTGCTTGTCTGGCCCGCTCGCTTATCAAATACGTTAGTAGGCCTTGTCCAAAGCCAAGAAGATCCCCCACCCCTGACTTTAGCCTACACTGGACAGGTCGCCTTGACAAGTCCAGACACAACCCACCAAAACTGCAACTCTGTTCTTGTTCCATGGCTATTCTCCCGCCGCGATCCCCCCCTCCGCGGTCCCGGATCTGGAGCGGGTCATCGGCCGACGTCCACCAATCGCACTACACGATTTTAAGTCGAGATGGCCGCCCCGGTTGTCCGGTAGCCATGGGACCTGCTTTTAGATTGCAATTGTATATGAGATGCCACTTTTGAGGCCGAAGGTCTGGGTATAAGTGGAAACGCCCTGGCTCGATCTGGGGATGGTGATTGTGCGTCGAGTTGAGCCTCATTTCTTCTTTGCACTCCCTCTTGTCTTTTTCTGCCTCTTTTTCGTCCAAAGCACGTCGACGCCAAACCACCAAAATGAAACCAACCCACCTCTTCCCCTCCTGGCCCCCCTCGCCCTCTCCGCCCCGTCGGCATCCACGCCCCCGAAATACCTCATCACCTTGTACGTCCACCCAACCAAAGCAAACCAAGAAAAAGAAAAAGAAACAAGAAACTAACCCCCCGCCCCCAGCGGCGACTCCTACACCCAAACCGGCTTCTCCCCCTCCGGCACCCCCCCGTCCCCCGCCAACCCCCTCGGCAACCCCCCGCTCCCAGGATGGACCGCCTCGGGCGGCCTCAACTGGGTCGGCTTCCTCGTCTCGCAGCTCAACGCGACAGCCGTGCTGTCGTACAACTTTGCCGACGGCGGCGCGACGACGGACGCGGCGTTGGTGAAGCCGTGGAAGGAGGAGGTGCGGAGCTTTGGGGACCAGGTCAAGGTCGCGGGGGAGGTGGAGAGGGCTGGGAGGTGGGCTGGGGGGGAGAGGGTGGTGGTGGTTTGGATGGGGGTAAATGATGTGGGGAATGCGTGGTGGAAGGAGGAGGGGGAGTATGCGGTGTTGCTTGGGGGGGTGATGGAGGGGTTGTTTGGGGAGAAGGGGTTGGGGGGGTTGGTGAAGGGTGGGGGTGAAGGGGTGGTGGTTTTGGGGTGCCGCGTGAGTTTTTTTCTGTTTCGTTTTGGAGAATGGGGGTTGGTGGGGGGTGGGGAGTGGGGGGGAAAGGGGTTTGTGTTGACAGGGGTCATGGGACCCCTTTTCGGGACCGGTGGCACAGGCGATGATGCTGACGCGTGACATACAGCCATCCACAAAACTCCCTCGGTCAAGACCCAGACGCCCGACGTGCAGGCTGCAGAGGCCGCGGCAATTGACAAGTACAATGATGCGCTGGTGGCGCGATTGTCGGTGTTTAGGGCAGCGCACCCCGACATTGAGGCCGTTTACGTCGACACGGCGCCGGCGTTCAACGAGGCCCTCGGAAACCCGACAAAGTATGGCGCGCCGGATGCGACGTGCTACAATGGAAACGGGGTGTCGTGCCTGTGGTTCAACGACTATCATCCGGGAGTGGCCATCAACCGTCTTGTGGCCGAGGCGGTGGCGGCTGCGTGGAAGGGGAAGGGGTGGTTCAGGTGACTGACGCAATGACATCGGTTGAGGGGATTTAGGGCTGTCAAGTAGGTAGTCGCACTATGTGTTGGGGTTAAATATGGCAATGCCTTAAATATGATCAATTCTCAGCTCCCCGAGTCCTCTTATTTTCACTCCCCCCATTCACAGCGGCACCGCCTCACCCCTGAGCCCACTTTGCAAGTCGTCAGCCAACCCACCCGTCTAGAACACCATCCCCACAACGACTACTCGAAACCATGGGTGCAAACATGGAGGTTGTCATGCCTGTCTCGATCGTGGGGGGATTTTTATACGCTGGCGGGTTGCTTAGTGGCTCCGCGCAACTTCGTGACCACCCCGAGGGGTTGAGGAGCGACCTGAAGGCCTTCTTGGAGGCCAAAACCAGCCTGTCCCGAGACTGGGCAGGGGCTGTTCTTTACGGCATGATACTCTTTTTCGGATGCCTCCTATGGCCGCTCTCCCTTTGCGCCATACTTCTTTACCGAGCTCTCCACAAATATGTCTTCACCGAAGGATACACCTGCTGCGGCATGACCTGCGTCAAACGGACCCCGAGTCGGCGACAAGCAGCAGAGACCGATGGGCACAACTTGGAGGCAGGCCTCAATGAGGCGCCATTTTTGCGCCAACACGCCGTCGTTTCGGTCACTCCACCAGTACACACCGAGGCGATGGAGTTGACGCCCATCGAGAAAGAGGACTCGGAGTCGAATGTGGCGTCTGCTCCTCCCCCGTATCATCAATAGGGGGCTTGAACTCAAACCCAGCACGGAGACCCCCCTCACCCGAGAAAGATGGGCATGGAAGACGGACACGGGAGGGAATATGAGAGCATTGGAGGGCGTTTTGTGCCAGGGATTAGTGGCTAGGTTGGGAATCTGCAGGGTTCAAAGTGAGGCGGATCGTGTCATGGTTTTGAAGTCGTCATGTGGGACGCGTGCCGGAGGGACGTTTTTTGTAGTTCTGCAGCTGTTGTTTTCACCAGCGCTACAATGCCAATGTAATACTGGTTTCGTTGCTAGCACCACACCTTATGCCGGGTCGGCGGGGACCAACTCTCTCGTGACAGTAGGTGGCCCACATGGAAAGACAGCGGTCTCTCCAAGTTCCGGCGCCAGATAGGATCTACATCAACAGATAAGGTAGGGAAAGACGCATGTCATGTGAAAGGGCACAGCCTAGGGCTTTTGAAAGGCAAACCGAAAGACCCTCCCCCCCCGCCCAAGCCCTTCAAATTCCATTTTCTCTTTCTCCAGTCCCGATGCCCTCGCCAACGAGCCCATCCAATTCATGGACAGCCCGCAAACACCACCCTACATACCAGCCATGAGCGGGAACCTCATACTCTCGCTGGTTGCGGCGTTCATTTACGCCGGTGTCGCTTTTGCCTCGCTTCCCATACTTATGAGGAAGGGATTCCACCAAGTCGAACCAAAATCGACCGCCCGAACAGCTGGGCTCCGGGAAGGGCTCCGGAAATTCGGACGGGGTGTTGTCACCGCGATAGGCATTCTCCTCGCAAGCCTCGCATGGCCCCTCATCATCATCTTGGCGACAGGCTGCCATTTCCTATTCACGCCCGGCCACAGCTGCTGCGGTCTCACCTTTGCCAAGCAGCCTCCCCCACAACAACCGTCTTTGCAACAACACCAATCGCAGCAGCTGCCCACGTCGCCGGCTCCACCGACACCGAGAAGCGACGAACATAACATGGAGGCAGGGCTGCTGAATCCCGCGCCGCCCGCGCTTCAGGTCCCGGCAGAGGTCGGCTCTGTTGCTCCCCCGGCTGCACCCAGACCGGGGAGCGTGGAGCACAACTTGGAGGTAGGGCTGAATGCCGCGCCGCCCGAGCTCCAGAGCCCGGACATGGAAGAGATCGTTTCTGAACCTCCGCCGGCATATATGCTGATTGGGCCGGAGGGACTGCCTCCTCTATACGATGATTTGGTAGTTGACGTTGCTTGAAGGGACGTCTGGTTGAGTTCATAGAGGGGGTTCACTGGTTGGGTTCAAGAAAGGGGGTGTGCTCTGGTGGGTTCATATAAAGGGGGTTGGGGTGTCATGCACTCTGGCAGTCGCGGCGACGGCCGGCCAGGAATCTGGACAGTGAGATTTTGTTTCGAGTTTTCTTTTATTAGCTACAGGACATTTGAGATACATATCAAGACCCTGAAGCTGGGACTCGAGAATTGCTGCGCTGTGAGATGGAACTCGCTTGCTTGGAGAACATGAAAGGTCCCGCTCTTCCTTGAGAACACATTGCCGGTACAGATGCGGGCATTGAGTTCCTGCGGGTTGTTAGTATCCTCGGAGTCCGCGTGCCTCAATAAACTAGCGCTTTAGTGCGCCGAGGTCTACACGTGCTGCATGTAGCCATGTCATGTGTGGGCTGCATGATAAAGGCCAGAGTCTAGGTTAAACACCCGCCTACTTCTTGAAAAGGTCCGCCCTACCCAGCTGTTTCTTTTGTTCTTCACCAATCATTTCTCTTTTTTCTAGTCCCGACGGCCCCTCTCCCAGCATCGTGCCATCAAGACAAGCTCCCACCCACAACCAACACCACGACGAGCCGCAACAATGAAAGAACACGTGGTCGGCCTCTTGATAGCCAAAGATGGTCCCTGCCATGATCCAAGCAACCCAGAACCACTCCCAAATGACAGCTCCATGGACCGAGGCTACGGTGTCCTCATGCTCTTCATCCTTGCATGGCCGATCCTCCTCGCCGGCCTGATCGTCATTGGCATACCGATGATTCTTGCGGGCAAATTCCTTTGCACGCCCGGCTTCTCTTGCTGCGGGCTCAGCTGCGCGAAATACCGTCAGTCACGAAAGCCCAAGCCAACCGCGGCCAGGAGCGATGAGCACAACAGGGAGGCAGGCTTGGCGCCCCCTCTCTCGAGCTCGGGCAGCGTCATTGCCGTTCCTCCGCCGGCGTACACCGTGATGGAGTTGAGACTTATCCCGAAGCCGAACACTCCGTCGACCCCGTCAGCCAGGGCTGGGTGGAGTTGGAGCGGTTTGGGCGGCGACAGTGGGCTTGGAAATCTGCAGGATATTTTCGGAGAAGGGTGGCGT
Source organism: Podospora tetraspora (assembly GCA_027943155.1). Taxonomy (NCBI): domain Eukaryota; kingdom Fungi; phylum Ascomycota; class Sordariomycetes; order Sordariales; family Podosporaceae; genus Podospora; species Podospora tetraspora. The sequence goes on from JAQKAE010000007.1 coordinate 808,554, forward strand.
CAAGGGTTTGTGGGCATCACATGTGCGGACGCGTGTTGTTCAGGATTTCTGTAACTTAGCGCTTGCTTTTGCCAATATGCAGAACAGACATAATTCTTCCAGCTTGCAAGAGGTAGACTTCATTCAGGGACCTCGGTCTGGTTGAGTTCAAGGAAGGGGGGGTGGGACTACCTACATGCTAGCAGCAGGATGGAGACGGTTGGAGTTGGGAATATGTAGAATAGCCCTGGTCTATTAGCGCGAGACATTTGAGATGCTTCCCAAGACAGCACACCTGTTGATTGGGGCCCTGACGTTGACAACTCGGGGCCTGAGGTCCTGTCAGATGGCACTCACTTGCTCGGGAATGTCTCGCTTGTCCTTGACAAGGCTTGTCCGGCACAGATGCGCGCCAGAGGGGCCAGGAATAAATGTACACGTGGCCAATGTTGCCAGTTGGTATCCTGTAGCCAGCTACCAACCCCCAACTCCCCCCAGAAACAAGCCGCTGCTGGACATCCCCCGTCCCTGCCCATCTCCGTGTATCCCCACCCCGAACCCCCGGCGTCTCAATTCGAGTCCAGCGTCTCCCTCTCCTTGTATGGAGGGGGCGGCCTAGCTGGCATGACCAGGTCCATCTCCATCGCGTCATATACCGGCGGAGGAACCGAAATGACCTGCGCCGGGACTGTCGTGGGCCGCGCGAGAGTCAGTCCCGCCTCCATGGTGTGCGCTCGACTCCTCCGCGTGGCCGGCAGCTTGGGCGGTTGGGGGGAGGTAGTTCTCGCGCAGTTGCATCCGCACTGTGGGTAGTTCGTGTCAGTGTTTTTGAGAGCTTGGGGAATGGGTGGAGCGAGATGGAGGAGACGGAGGTGATCGACGCGTGGGCGCCTGGGGCAGCACGCACTAGAGAGATGCGTCAGCGAAGGGTCCTGTGGAGCTGGCTTTTGTTTCGCCGCAGGATGTTGGAGAGCTCCCGAGAGCTCAAGCCATGCCGTCGGGACAGAAACATACCGCAGGTGTGGCCGGGTGAGCAAAGATACTTGTTAATCAGCCACATTGGCCCGGCGATGGCAATGTAGATGATGGCGGGGACGGGCCATGCGAGGCTTCCGATGATGGCCAGGATACAGCACCCGAGCTCCTGGCGTGCGAACTTGCGGAACCCGCCTGGGGGGTCGCCGGAAGAACTCCCGCAAAAGAAGGTATAGGCGAAGCAGAATGCGATTACGGGGCAAACCATCGCCGCCACCGCCAAGAGAGCAATGTACCCATCCTTCATGGCTTTGGGTCGTTGGGGGAGCGAGGATGGGTGGTGGTTGCGCGCTGTGGCTTGGTTGGGTTCGGTGAGTTGTTGAGCGAGAGGGGTGTGTCGTGCCTGGATAAGATAAACGGCCTCGGGGCAGAGGGGGGCGGGAGGAGGAATCTTCGCAGTTCAATCCCGACTCTGGAATTCACCCATCGCACCGCCCCGTTGCTACCTCCTTCACCTGCCGTGGTTGACTCTAGCCACCCGAGCCACCCGAGCTCCTGGAAATGTGCACCCAGCTACCGGTACCGTCAAGGGTTCAAGGAATCAGGGCAAGGGGGCGTGTTCGCACCTTTCTGTAGCGCCTACTCAGCCTGATATGCAGCAATGGACGTAACCAGCTCATTCCTCGAACAACATGGCCTTTTCAGCATGCATGTGACCTAGCCAGATGCATCAGCTAGACGCCGACTAAACCCACACGTGCAGGAGCGGGAGCTTCGTCGCCGTCAACGCGCGCATGCTCCCCCAAACCCGTGATCAGGCGAAGGAACAAGGTTAAAGTGGAAGAAACCTCCAGCTTCTCTGAGGGGACATGGAGGGACACCGACGGCAATGGACCCAAGAGAGACCAAGATGCCGTTTGTTTGAGTGCACGCCTGGGGGCTCCACCCCGAGGGCCTGGGAAGGAAGGAACGGCAGCCACGGTATATAGGCAGGTACTGTCGCACCTTCCCATCCGAAAGTCACTACGGGCACCGAAGTGGCCATCTGTTCAGAGGCGGTGGCGTGACGCTTGTAACCCGGTTCGAACATAGTCCTTCTTGGCACTTTTGCTGTTTTTTGTATTCATTTTTTGGATGAGCCGCCCTGACGAAGGGAAGTGTCATGACAGACAATGCAACGCACTGGAGACTGGCAGCAATCAAAATCGAATATGGGCCGCTCGTGATAGTATGCCAAGTTTGTATTCAATTCTCAACAGACCCCCCACCTCCATCCCTGTACCGCCATACCCAAGAAATATCCTCAATTTCAACCCTGTACGCCATACGCCAGACACATTTTTGCGGTTCTGTTTCGCTGTTGTGTAACCATGGTATCTTCTCCCCAAAACGATTCCCCAACCCAACCAACCCTCGAAACGCCAACTCCGCCATTAAAACGCCGTCAGTATATGCACTCCTCCATCCCCGGTCATCGCGTGTACGAAAGAACATCATCCATGTTATCTGGCCGCCTCGTGTAGTCTTTGGGCAGCTTGTCGGCGGTTGGCATCTGTGATAAATGTCAGGGCATGTTCTCGCAAGAGAGACTTGAGTTGCACATACCTCTCGCTCCTTCGCCCAAGCACGGACGACATCATAGTTCTTGCACGTATGCCTTGTGCTGAAGTCGGGAAAGGGGCGCGGGTGCTCCTTGTCGTACCAGACCTGGCCCATCAGCCGCGTGTCGACGTTGCACATGAGAACTTGGCGGATGGTGTCGATGCAGTGAGCTGGGCGGCATGGGTCAGTAAACGTCAAGGGTACAGCCGAGACAGGGGCGGCCACGTACTTATGTGCAGTTCGAGAATCTTTCCCCCATTCTTGAAGGACTGGGTGCCTTGGTCCTTGTAGTACTGGTAGTTGAAAAAGGCCGCCTGGCGGACGAGGTTCTGGCATCCCCGTGTTAGCTTGACTGGGGGGACAGGGGCAAGAGAGGTGGCGTACCAAGCAATGAAGATGGTGCATGCCCTCGACGTTGACGAAGAAGCCGCCGCCGTACTTTTCGTCCCGCTGGACGTGGGCTGGGGTGAGCCCGTTCTTGATCCCCTCGTCGTAGGGGATGACGGTTGACGCGTCTGGTATGGGAACGATTAGCACGTGGGCAAGCAGTCACGGAAGGATGGCACGCACAGTCAATACCAAGCTCTTCCCAGGCAGTATCAACAGCAGGCGACGGGGCTTCACGATAAATGTTGACCTGGAAGAGCGATCCGTTGAAGAGTTGCGGGGCATATTCAATCTTGACGTCGTTTAGGACGGTAGCTGCAAAACGTTAGCCATCATGTATGCATGGTCGACAACGAGCCACGCACAGTACTCCGACGTGTAGTGCGAGCACGCCTTGTTCAGGTCCATGTTGGCCTCCCCCAACATCGCACCCATGATGGCGCTCAGCAGGTTGCTGACCAGCACCAGCAACGTAATGGGTATCCATGCGTGTCGACTCGGGGACCGTTTTTTCCTTTCCCACCCGAGGAGCCCCTGTTCCGAGCTACAGTCGCTGTCCGTCGGTGACGGGGGCTCTGGGTCATGCTGGCGGTCGTCATGTTGAAGCGGCGTGTACTGGGACTTGCCTGGCCAGCTCTTTTCTGAGCTGTACTGCATCGCAGCGGCGGATTTGGTGAGGAAGGGAAGCATGTCGTTGGTCGTGAGAACTTGAGGGACACTCTGAGAAGCGAAAAGCCCCAGTCAAGTAGGGCTGGCTTGCCGGGAGACCGGAAGGAAATCTGGTAGCGACGGATAAATCTACGCAGAAGATATTGGAGCCGGCTCGGGGTCGCATTATGACGGACGGGGGGTGGGCGTTTTATTCGGGCCTTGCCCATTGGCAGCCGTATCAAGAATGACGGGACGTCGTCAGGCGCGGAGGGTGGTGAGACAAAGCATCAGATCCCATCCTGCTGCCGCATTCCTGCGGTTGGGTAGGATGGGGCGTCGTTGGCGATATCGTCGATGTTCCCGGTTGCGGATTGGCTGTTTCTGGATCTGCCGTTTGATCTGCCTTTGGCTCTTTATTTCTCAGAGCCATGCACCCGTCCCCTTCTCGGGCTAGCCTGCTGACGGCAAAACATGTCGTGGGCGCCCCGCAGAGGCGCGGTGCATTCCAGAGAAAGCTGTGATGGAGGTCTGGCGACAACACGGATTGGCCTGGCGATGCGATGCCGCGTCTGCTGGGTCCTCCAGGTCGGCAGGCTGGCAGGTCGTCGAACAAAAGGATGTCCCTCGCGCTGATTGGGGTCGCAATCTGGCCCAAGGGGTCGGTTTTTTGTTCAACCACGAACCCCTGGAAGTACCGCGACCTTCGTCTTTGATGGAGAGAGTCAAGCTTTTCGAAAAGAGTCAAGCTTTCCCGGAATCGAGACAGTCGACGCCACATCCGATGGCCAAGTTGCTGTCCCAGCTCTTTCAAGAGCCAAGAGATGCGCGGGTTGGGGCTGCATTGGCGATGAGGTGATGCGAGGCAAGATGGTTGGCAGAGGAATCGCTGCAGACATTTACGACGCCTGCCTTGGGGTCAGCGCCAACAACCTGTCGCCATCGAAGTCCTGTCAGATTTGTTGTTCCTTTCCCCGGGGATCGCGGATTATGGCTTGTCGGCGAAGTGCGTGATGCGTCAGCGAGGGTCTCGTGAGCACGATACAGCGCAGAGTCGGATCGGATTTACGCAGGTCGTGGGTCATCCGAAGGTTGCCTGCGAATTGATCGCGGGCTGTGTCGACGCACGACTCGACTCTCGATGGATTGCGCTCGACCATGGCGACGACCCCTCACGGGGAATGCTGCGTTGGGCTCGAATGATGAAAGAAAACCCCGCCTTGCGGCACGCGGTGGGACAAAAGCTCGACCTGGCGGATTGGGCTGCTGTCATCGAGGTCATGGTTTGGACAAAAGGGCTATTCAGGACCATGTTCAGGACGATGGCTGACCAAAAAGTTGCAAGAGAAGCGAACGAGTGCCAAGGCTTTGTTTGGTGGCACACGGATTTGCCGTGCACGGCCCACCCTTGGCCAATGAGGTCTCATTTCACGCGAACTCGGCGCCACACAACTTCCTTCTTTCTCACCATCACCCATCACCTCAGTCCCCATCATTGTCGTCGAGTCCGGTCTGGGCCCTGGGGTCTGAAGGCGGGATGCGATGCCAGCCCCAGAACGTAAAAGACACCATCAACATACCCTGCTCCCATCATCCCACGTGCTTATCGACGGTTCGACACAAGCAGCTCCTTCAATTCTGGTCATGTGGCCCCACCGCCACCACCGCTACAGCCACCATCTCGAAAACTCTGCGTCGACAGTCGCCGTGATCAGAAACGCGTGGACTGGGTGTCTTGGAAAAGCACTATACGACAATGACCTGACAGGACCGACTTGCGGCATCCCGAGATTTCTGAAAACCTCACGAGGCGGTGGTGCTGTCCGAGATGCAAGTTCAGGGCAGTGTCCAATTGACATCCATCATCCCCCTCGGATTTACTCTAGGCACCCTCGACAGAAACCCGAAGCCGTCAATACACAAGGCAGTCAACACCCGGAACCCATCATGGAAAGCCCAACACACTCTCATTGAACCCTACCACCACCCCCTCCCCAACCCTCGCACCTCACTTCACCTCGATCTTCTTCCCCTGCCCCGTCCCCGCCTTGGGGACCGTCACCTTCAAAATCCCATTCTCCAAGCTCGCCTCAATATCAAACTCCTGCAACGGCCCCGGGAACGCAAACTCCCTCTCAAAGTCCCCCACAAACCTCTCCCTCGTCAAGAACCGAATGGGTTCGTCGCCGCCGCCCCCCTCCCCCTCCTTCTTCCCCTCCCCTCCCTCCTCCTTGTTCCCATCGTCCCCGCCACCACCCCCTTTCTTCCCCTTCTTCTTCCCCTGCTGACGTCCCGCCACCGGCGCATCATACCCCCGATCCACGTGCCCCCAGATCAGGAGCGTGTTCTGCCCCGTAAGCTCGACGTGCACGTCCTTGCGGTCGGTGCCCGGCATCTCGCCGTAGAGCTCGTAGGCCTCGCGCGTCTCGCGGATGTCGAAGCGCGGGCGGGGGCCACGGCGGTGGCGCCCGCCGCCGCCGCGGGGACCTCTGGCGGAGTCACCTTCCTCCTCCTGGACCTCGCGCGAGTACGAATTGAAGTCATCGAGGAGCCGGAAGAGGGTCGTGAAGTTGGGGTCGGTGGTGTAGAGGTCGCTGGGGAGGGTGAACACCATTTTGATGGTTGGACGGGGCGGGCTTGTGGGTGTGGGCTGGTGATTTGGGGTGGTGGGAGATGGGAGGTTATTGAGCAGGTACCGAGGTAGGTGCTGTTGCGGTCTTGTAGGAGATTGGACTGAACCATTTGGCTTCTCTCGCGACGTCACGAGTGGTTCAGCATCGCGCAATGCTCAGTTTTATGTGGTGGCCATGGGTCGACAGTCTGTCGGAGCGACTGTGTTGTGATGGCGGGTTGACCTCATCGGCGCCGATTCGCTTGTCGTGGTTGCTTGGCCACGTCGCACCGGGAAAAGGGAACAAAACACACAACACCCAATTGGATTCCTGGCCGAGTGCACTTCACCTTTGCGATCTCGCCTGCCCTTTTTTTTGGTCGCTTGCATCGCGACGCTTGCGGTGTCATGGCGATGCGTGCGCGCTGCTTGAATTGTTGTCATGTGCAATGACGAAGAACAATGGAACACGCGACCGGCTGTCTCAGCTGTCAACCGTCAGGCCGAGCTGTCATCGTCCCTGACAAAGACCTTGTATGTTTGCGACAAACTGCATCGCAAAACCAGACGATTTTTGGGAGCAGCGAGCCGGATCGCAGGAATCACAAGCGGAACCATGGTACTATCGACGCCGCGATAGCCTCAGATCCGGCTCTCGTCTGGGACAAGGGGCAATTGGCCTTGGAAAACGAATGCGGAACGCTGCTCTCATGTTCGCATTCAGAACATGGAGCCCATCTCTGACCAGCCACCCTCATAGATAAGTGATGCACTGTCTCAGGGGGTTCCCAATGACTGACCACACCAGAAACGACGACAGCACCAGACTCCTTGACACATACACACAAACCTAAAACCCACCAACCCCATCACCATGAAGCCATCAACCCTCCTCCCCTTCCTCTCCCTGGCTCTTGCCGCCCCCACCACCATTACCCCCACCACCATTACCCCCACCACTGTCACGGGACCACAGTAGGTCTGGGAAGATAACTGCGTTGCTCTATGAAGAGGGAAGAAAGCTATGGAGATGCAGGCCCGAAGGTAGTGCAGTGGCTAGTCACGTGGCCAGGCACGTGACCCAAGAGCCAACGGTCCAGTGCCGTGACAGTACTCCCCCCTTTCAAACTAGTTTGTCCTCAAACAGTATGACTAAACATCATGTCTTTCGTGACCTACGCCGCGGCCGCTTTAGCGTGGGGGCCTTCTCAACCCATGCTGGAGGGCCTGGTTTCTCGGGGTTCAGCTCGTGAAACTGCAAGAGGGCGCGATCGCAGCCTTTCAGGCATTCCTCCGGCTCCCATGTTGGTTTATCGTGGTACTTCCACTTGATCTTGTACGTCAGACCATGGCCCTGGATGTCTTCATCATGAACGTCCAAGATGCGGTCGAACAACCATCTCTCCTCGATGTTGCCGTCGTCATCCCTCTGAGTGATACGGCCAGCAACGTTGCGACGCTCTGCGGCGTTGAGCTGGGCTTGGCCAGGGATCCGTTCGGGTTGCCAGAGGCGGACTTTCGAAGTGTGAAAACTCTTGTTAACGCGGATGTGATCGGGGAGGTCGACGACAACAGCGCCTTTGTAGACTGCCAGCACGGGGAACGGCCCATCCCAGTTGTCATCCCACTTTTTCTTAGGCCTGTTGGTCTTCATGTTTTCCAAGCTCACCATGACCAAATCGTTGACCTTGAATGTTGCGGCCTCCCCTCGCTTTCTGTTGGCATTGCCCTCATACCGTTGTTGCGAAATCCTGGCCAGAGCTTTCAGCTGGGTAAGGATGCGTTCAAATCGTCCGGCAATGGCATCCGCACGGAGGAACTCCTTTTTGGCGTGGGCTGGGAGAGCAGATGGGACAGGCCCCACAGGTTCAATGCCGAGGCGCGGGTTGAATCCATAGTTCGCGAAGAACGGAGAAACTCCTGTAGTCTCACTGACTTGGTTGTTGGCAGCGAACTCGGCGAGAGGGAGCCAGTCCACCCAGTCGTCTTGGGTGAAACTGACGTAGCCCCGAAGGTACTTGTTCATGGCGGCGTTGATGATCTCCGTTTGGCCGTCTGTCTCGGGGTGGAAGGCTGAGCTCGGGTGAAGGGAGACGTTCAGGCGGTGGCTGAACCGGCGCCAGAAGTCGGAGACGAAGGATGAGCCGCGGTCAGAAATGATGGTCTCTGGGGCTCCATGTAGGCGGTAGACATAGTGCAGGAAGACTTCAACCAGCTCGTCTGTGTCTAGCGAGGTGACTGCGACTAAGTGTCGCATTTTCGTGAGCCTGTCAACGACAGCGAAAATGTGACGATAAGTCTTGCCGTTGCGTTTGCATTCGGGCACGTCAACCACGTGGTCGATGGAAATGTCCGTCCATGGCCGGGCCGGGAGCTCTAGGGGCTTGAGGAAACCTGGGGGGGCAGAGCGGGGTGTTTTCGTTCGGAAGCAGAGAGCGCAGTCACTCACGAAGGTGGCAGTGAACTGTGAGATCCCGGGCCACCAGTAGGTGCGATTCAGCAAGTCCAGGGTTTTGACTCGGCCCGGGTGACCGGCTGGGCCGCTGCTGTGAGTGCGGTGTACCACCTCAAGTCGCAGCTCAGGGGCGTCAGGGACGAACAGTCGGTTTCGAAAATAGACCAAACCATCCACGATTGCGCATTCAGACTTGTCGCAACGGAGGAGTTTTCGGATTGCCTTGGGCCAGCGGCGCGTAGTGCGGTCTTGGTTGCGCTCGCCTCGCTCCCGCAGGGCGGCGAGCATTTGTTGCGCAAGTGAGTCTTCGGCATAGCCCTGGCGGATCAGATCATCGATTGATTTCTTCTCTGGTTCAGGGTCCATGGCGGCGATAAATTCCACGTCGCCTTCCTGGCGAGATGCGCCCAGTAGCTCTCTCAGGATGGCCGGGTCAACCTTTTCAGGCGGGAGCATCACTTGCTCGCGGTGTTTCAAGCGTTCATCGTCAGCGCCGGCGGGTTTCACGCCGGGCAGTCTGCTGAGCGCATCGGGGATCGTGGCCTTGGCTCCAGGGCGGTATGTGATGACGAAATTGAACTGAGATAAGAACTCGGCCCAGCGGACTTGCCGCTGGTTCAACTGCTTAGTCGTCATAAACGTTTGAAGGTTCTTGTGGTCCGTGACAATCTCGAAGGCTTCCTCGGTTCCTTGCAGCTCTGGGCGCCATTCTTCGAGCGCCTTGACGATGGCCAAAAGTTCTTTGTCGTAAATCTCATAGTTGCACTCCGGGGCTGTGTGTTTGGATGAGAAAAAGGCGACGGGGCGAAGCTTGCCATTGTCATCTTTCTGGTAAAGGACTCCGCCGGACGCCCAGTTCGAGGCGTCTGTCTCGACCACTGTGCTTTTGGTGTAGTCATAGTAGGCAAGGACTGGTGCCGTGGAAAATGCCGTCTTGAGTTTCGCGAACGCTGCCGCTTGGTCTCGGCCCCAGGTCCATGCGGTGCCTTTCTTCAAGAGGCGAGTCATCGGCTCGATCACCGATGAGTATCCTTCAATGAAACGCCGGTAGAAGTTAGCGAAGCCCAGGAACTGTTGAAGCTCCTTGACCGAGGTCGGGTCCTTCCAGATTTGGATTGCTTCAACCTTCTCAGGGTCCATCGTCATCCCATCAGTAGAAATGATCAGGCCAAGGTACTTGGTCTTTGTCGTATAGAATTCTGACTTGTTGATGTCGATCTGCAGGCCTGCCGTGCCCAATCGTCGAATTACCTCATCAACATGGTGGGTGTGCTCAGCTCGGGTCTTGGAGTAGACAAGGACATCGTCCAAGTAGGCTGTGCAGTAGACGTCCAGGGCGTCATGGAGCACATGGTTGATATAATTCTGGAACGTAGCTGGTGCGTTGCAGAGGCCGAACGGTGTAACCAGCATCTCGAAAAGGCCGAAACGAGTGATGAACGCTGTGAGCCATTCGTGGCCTTCAGCTACGCGGATGCGGTTGAAAGCAGCAATAACGTCAAGTTTCGTGTAGAACTTGGCGCCACAGAGTGCATCCAGGGTCTCGCGAATCAGTGGTAATGGGTATCTGTTCTTGATTGTCACCTCATTGAGGCCTCGGTAGTCGTGACAAATACGCACACCACCGCCCGGTTTGGCGGCTAGGAGGAGCGGCGCGGCAGCTGGGGAGGTGGACTCGCGGATGAAACCTTTGTCGAGCATCTCGTCAATCCATTTCTTGATGCAGCGGAGCTCGGCTGGGGAGAATGGCCGGTTCTTGAAGTACGGAGCTTGCTTGCCAGGCATGATCTCGATCTTATGGTCCCAGGGTCGGTGCGGTGGGAGCGATTCGGAGTTCTTCGTGAGGAAGTGTTCGACATGGTGGCGGAACTCGGGTGGCAGCTGTTTCAGGACATCTTCTCGGGTGGCTGGTGCCTTGCTCTTCAGAAACTTCTGAACGTCCTCGTCGACGATCTTGCGGCGGAGGAGTTCAGAGTTAGAGTCTAGGTTCTGCTCTAGGAAGTCGTGAAAGTATTCGGGCATCACTTTCTTCGCTTCGTCCAGTGTATAGTCTCCCTCGACGAGACGGCGATAAGTCGTTTCGGAGAGTCGTGGCAGCTCGATCGGTCTCATGGGGAGCTCGGAGAAAGCTAGTCGATCCTCCTCTTGATCGAACACTCTGTTCAGCTCGGCCATATGGATCCTCATAACCCGGACGCCTTTCTGCTTGCAGAACTGGGCGAAATTCAAGCCGCGGACGCAGCGAATGTCGTCAGTATTGGGGCGCTCTACCAGCTGCGTGTCTGGCTGGCTGACACGACTCCGTCGGCTGTGGTGAGCGGGTGGGAGTCGGCGGCCTTGCACGAGGCGCGCAGGTAGGGGGTGTGAGGTTGGGTTAGCTGGAGGGAATGTTTCGATTGCTCTGTTTTCGGGGTCCGCTGATGTGGTGGCTTTCTTCAGAGCGCTCCGTCTGGCGAACGGCATCTTCCTGTGGTTCGGGTGTCGCACAGGAACTGGGTTTGGTGGGGTCTCCGTGCTCGCGGCCCAGTGGACTCGGCAGCGAGGTTTTTGTGCGAGGTCTCGGGTCCAATCCTCCAGAAAGTCGGTTTGGAAGAGTGTATTCTCGTGGTCTTCGGCATCTTCAACCATGGGTTGGTGGTATCTCACCGTCGGGGTGGCAGACCGGCCGACAGGGGCGATGCGTTTCTCGGGGGGCGTGGTCCAGTCGATGCAGTGGTGCGCGCAATATTCCGATGTGAAACTCACACCGAGGTTCACGAAGTCCAAGGTCGGGTCATGTCTCTGGAGCCATGGTAAGCCCAGGATGATAGGGGTCTGGGCGGAGAGTGTCGTGACGTAAAACAGTGCGGTCTCGCTGTGACTGCCAATGGTCATCCGTGACACGAAATAGTGAGTCACGAAACTGGAAGGTACTCCGTCTGCAAGGCGGAGCGGTTTTGGTCGATCCAGGCGCTTCTTCTGAGCGCCATACTTGATCGCGATACTCTGGTCGTCTGCGAAGGCATAGGCTGAGCTGCCGGTGTCGACGAGGCTGACCGTTTCAACGGTGGAAGTGGGAAGCTGTGTGCGCGTAGAGGCGAGAGATGTATGGACAAGGATGGAATTCTTGTTACTAGTGCTATCTGTAGTGCACAGGTCAAGGGACTGTTTACCCAGAACCAGCGGTGCTGGGTCCAGCAGTAGAGCCCGAATCCTCTCATCCTCCCCCTCATATAGTTTCGACCCTCGCGAGCGACTTAGCGCAAGGGTTGATCTTTTGACTGCATCGAGACTGGGGTCGAGAAGCGGCTCAGGTCGTGGCTCGCCTGGCTGGTGTTGTCAGACTCGGTGGGTGTGTATCCGGACTGGACTTCGCCAATGACTTGACCAGTCTCATAGTCTGCAGCGCGCAGCTGGTACTGGTTCTGGTACTGGGCACCCGTCCAGCTGGTCTGGGGCTGGTAGACTTGAGGGCGCGGCTGGGCGGCGTAGCCGCCCCGGTCGTGGAAAGGTGAGTTGCCGCCATTAAAACCTCCACGGCCCCGGAAACCCGGTGTGAAATTTCCACGGCCTCGGCTAGTGCCGCGAAAACTGCGATGCTGAGTGGTGCGCTGAGGCATGGGCAGAGGGTGAGGGTTGGTTTGCGGGTCGTAGCGATGTGCGCTCTTGACATGTCCCGGCTCACCGCAGGCAAGACACAGGTCTGCCACGCGGCGGTAGTCCAGTATCTCCTGTGGTAGGCGGGAGGAGCCAAATTGGGCGGCGCTGAGGTCCTCTGCTTTCTTCGACCATCCGTCGTAGTCGTGGTCCGCGGGGGGATCGTCAAGTGTGACAAACATGTCCTTGATCTTGTCGTTGACGCGGGTCTTCAGCAGATCGACCTTCTGCTCTGAGGTCTTTCTGGCCTTGACGAACAGCTCGTCCAGTTCCTGCTTCCAGGACCAGTAGTTACGGCTTCCCTGGAAGAACAGGTCGAGCTTGTCTTTGGCGAACTGGGAAGAGTCTGTCGTGACATACTGGTTGCGCATGAATTTCAGCATCGCCTCCCAATCGTGGAACTTGAGTTCGGGGTCGTCGGGGTTCCCACGGAAGGCAGCAACGTGGCCAGAAATGAACTGGAAAGCCTTTCCATCACACTGGTCAGCTATGTAGCCGATGCGGAGCTTTGGGGTGTCGAAATAGTCCAAGTCCCGGTCAAAAACGCCTCTGATCTTCGCCTCCCAGGTCTCGTAGGACTCCTGGACCTTATAGTAGGAACCGTCCTTGGCGTCAAACTTCGAGGAGGGATCGGCCGACAATCGTTTTCTGCGATGGCTCTCATTGCCGGAGCTGGAACCACTTGTGTGTAGAAGCCTTTCGAGTAGCTTTCGCTGTTGCTCGATGTTGTTCTTGAGGGCATCCCGTTCGTGAGTGATGGTCTGGAAATTGGTCTCGAAAATCTTGCCGCGGGATTCGAAATCGTTTCGTTCATCGACAAGCAAGGCGATCGTACTCTCTATGGAATTGAGGAGGTCGCTGTAGGGCTCGAGCGCGCTAACGTAGGCAGCTGGTTCGGTGACAACGAGTGACTTCGCCGTGCGGATGATAAGGGCGAGGTTCGGGCATTTCTGACTGTCGAAGAGGCGCGCGAGCTCAATCTTGGGGTCAATCTTGGGGTCTGTGGGCGCCGAGTCGCCCATTTTGATGGATCTTTGGGGTTCGCAGTGGTCTGGGGATCGCAGTGGTCTTGGGTTCGCAGTGGTCTTGAGGTTCGGTGATCCTGGGGTTCGCAGTGGTCCCCGTTCGCTGGGAACGTGTCGGGAAGGCTCTTCGGGCCACCGGGTCGCGCGACTGTGAAAATGACTAGGCAAAACTCGAGGGGGCTTCAGTGGCTGTGGCGCACGACGGGGCGGCAGTTTTAAGATAGAGCAAACTGTCACGGGACCACAGTAGGTCTGGGAAGATAACTGCGTTGCTCTATGAAGAGGGAAGAAAGCTATGGAGATGCAGGCCCGAAGGTAGTGCAGTGGCTAGTCACGTGGCCAGGCACGTGACCCAAGAGCCAACGGTCCAGTGCCGTGACAACCACGCCCTCCGCTCACATCGACAGCCGCCACTCTGACAGCATCAACCCCAACCCCGAGGTCGCGACATATGCTAGCTACGGCTCGTACGAAGAAGCCGGAACAACATTGCCCGCGTACACGAGCTATGGATCGTACGAGGACGCTGGCGAGAACGAGGCCTCTCATGCGAGCTATGGGTCGTACGAGGGGGTGGGCGAGCTGGAGGATGGGACGTTTTATACTGCGTACGCAGATGACCTGGGGGGTGTGGAGGATTTGAAAGACGGGAAGTTTTATACGGCGTACGCAGAGGGATTAGGGGGTGTGGAGGACTTTAAGGATGGTACGTTTTACACGGCCTATTGAGTGGTGGGAGGCCTGAGGGTGTTTTGTTTTGTCTTGAGTTGGGTACGAAGCTGTAATGTCTCGGCGATTGGAATATATGGAAATTGCTTCCCGTGCGTGCTTGAGACTGAGTTTCCACATCCTTTTCCGAACTCATCACCTCGGCAGCTCGGCAGCCGACTTCAATCCTAACAGCTATATCACTCTCTGCATCTGCCACCGTGTCGCTTTCTTCTACATCCACTGCATTGCAGCCCGCCCTTCGAAATCGGATGCTCTCTTGCAACGAAATCACGCAACGTAGGAAATTGTCCCACAATAGTGCGGTTAAACTTGTTGAGGAGATGGAACGTCCTAAAAAAACATACCAGGAAGTCATTACCTACCCACCTGGTCCTCAATCCACCGGCACGCCATTTGCACGGCCATCCACCCACCCTCCTTCATTCTTGACGCAGACGCCACGGCAGCCGTCACCTCGAGCCGAGTTTCCGGAGGCCGGAGGTAAGGTTGTCAACGATGACGTTGACCTCCTTCACTACTACCCCATCGGCCCCGACGGCAACAGCGAGACGTCCACCTACATCGACAATAAGGGCACTCTGGACACTCGGCGTCCTGGTCTGACTGCACAAACGAGGACCGGAATCGTTGGGCCAGGCAGATCAGCCACGCAATCTGTCGAGTCCCTGCCCGAAGCTTGCGTGCATTGTGTGCGGTAGGGACTCCATCAGGCCTGCATCCAGAGGGATTTTAATGTGTGTGGATTCTCACCTAACCCATGGCCTGATTCTGATATGCACGACGTGCTTGATACAGGCTTGGGAATCGCGTGCAGACATCAAGGTCAGAATGTTGGGCTGGGGCAGCGCACACAATCACGAGCAGTTGCTATCCTTCGATCACTTAGCATCCCGACTTTGGTATCTCCGGCTTCAGAGTTAAAAACTTTCACGGCTTCATGTTGTCAAACTTGGAGGAGTGTACCAGTAACTACTGCTTGGCCGTCTGTTTGTTGGATCACTCCAGTTTATACAAGTGTTTGGTTTCAAGACTCAGAGTCGATTCCACAACAGAGTCATCCTCCACAGTCTTGCTTGCATTGTACGCGTCACTGAGCCGATAAACGCCTGGTTGTTGAGACGATGTACCGCTTTTGCAGGCCTGGTGCTGCGGCATGGAATGAAAAGATTTCCATGAGAACGTGTTCACGAGATGGGCTCATATGAAGATGCAATCTGCCAGACAACTTGGAAGTACTTAAGGCAAAGGGTTCCCCGAGAAAAGGCCCCTCGCACACAACGCACCATTTTTCCCTAATCCTTTCCATCTGTTGATCGTGCTGTCCTTTTTAGCGGCAATGCCTTCTAGCATTTGTTCTCAAGGACACATAGCCTTCTGAGTTTACATTTTACCACTGTAACACTCCTTGTTTCTTTTCAATGGCCACTTCAAACAGCGAATTACCAAGCCCGATGGATGCTCCAAATGAAGCCTCAACCACTCAACCGAAGGCCACCATGGACGACTCCAACGGGGAAGTCCCGGGCGTATCGTCCGGAGACGTCCTTTCCGTTTCCCCGCGCGCAGCTGCTGCTCTTACAATCGATGCCATCGTGGAGGCTCGAAATGTGCCACTGCCAATGCCACCCGTGATGACACCCCCGAGCGACTCGGACATTGGCATTGATCGTGGGAAGCCAGACGATGAGCTCCCTGATGACATTGCACAAGCGAGGGCATCACCATCGGAGGCACTGCCCCTGGACGATGCCAATGAAGTCCCTCCACCCAACGTGTCTGAGCACATTGCCATTGTGCCCGGAGAGGTAAGAACAAGGAAAACCCAGTTCTGCTCTTACGCCTGGCTTTGACATCATTGCTATTTTTAACGCCCCTTTATTTGCTCGACAATCTTCGTTCGCATTGACTAAAGTTGTCATCGCTATCCAGCAACAACATGTACTATGGGATATGTTTCTCCCCAGTATTTGGGAAGAATCCCCTTCACATTTTGTCACGATGCCATGTTTTAAAGCGAGATGCCTCATATTCCTCTCGATATTTGCTCTCCAGCTCGCCCCAAAACGTTGTACATCGCCTCAAGTTTACATGTCGTTGAACATCGCTTCTGACAGCCCATCGTCTTTCAGCCACAGCATACCAAAAAGATGTCTCTTCGGACCCTTCCTCATCCTGATAGCATCACCACGGCAAACTTCGATGTTTACGAGGGTTATCCTAGTCCCGATGATCCTAGCCCCGATGAATCCCCCAAGGTACCCGCACCCCTTCCGGGTTTCCACACCTACCCGGTGGGCGAGAAACTCCTCGAGGACTCGGAGCTCGCCGCGACCGTCACCACCGCCGCCAACAAGCAGGTGTTGGTCGCACACCCTGCGCTGAACCAAGTCTGGGTTCGCGACGAGCGGATCGGAAGAGGCGGCGTCGGGATCATCTTCCGCGAGTACCTCCACTCCGGCGCCGCCACCCCTCGCTCCCGCGTCGTGAAGAAGCAGGTCGACGTCGACGGGAAACCCGCCTCCACTCCCGACGAAATCAAGAACGAGCTGAGCCTCCTCCTGTTCTTCTCCCAGTCCTCGCGCTCGGACCTCTTCACCCGCTGTCACGGCTGGTTCATGGAGGAGGACACCCACCTGGTCATCGCGATGGAGCTCCTCTCCCACGACCTCGAAGACCACATGGAGCATCTAGGCCGCCCCATCGCAGAGCCCGACGCACGCCCCATCGTCCGCCAAGTCCTCGCTGCACTCGCCTTCATGCACGAGAACAACGTCTCCCACCGAGACGTCAAACTCAACAACATCATGATCGCGACCAAGCCCACCGCGGAGGCCCCCGAGACCCGCTGGTCCGTCCGCCTCGGCGACTTTGGCCTCAGCCAGTACCACGCTGACCCGAAGACCCCGACCAAGGGCAGGATCAACACGCACGGAACGCCCACCTACAAGGCGCCCGAGCTGTTTCACCAGTTCGACCCCGAGCACGGCGAGGAGCCGACGCTGCTGCGGTTTGAGGCCAAGGCGGATATCTGGGCGCTCGGGATCACGGCTTATCGAATGCTCACACGGGTGCCGCCGGTTGAAGTTTCGGCGGGGGACGACGATCCTGCGGCCTTGAGGATGTATTGCAAGCAGGGACCGCCGGTGAGGCCGTTGGATTGGTGGGGTGTTTCGGAGCTGGGGAGGGCGTTTATCTGGAGGTTGACGCAACCGAGCCAGAAGAACAGGCCGACGGCCGCGGATGCGCTGGAGCACTCGGTGTGGGTGAATGGGACTGTTTGGGGGTGAGCTGGGGGAGGTGAAAGGGAGGGAGGGCGATGCCTGTGGGACAGGAAAGTCGGAGGAGTGGTGTGGAATTTTAGGCGATGGTTTTTAGTACTTTTTGTATCTCTTGATACCCATGATACCCAGTTCATAGTAATATGTCCAGCATTCAGCTTAACTATGTGTTGAGTTAAACAACCTACATTTTATTTCTCTCCCCCTTGGTTCCCTGTAACTTGACAGATTTCTGGTCCCATTGCCCAATACTTGACTGAAAGGGTATTTCAAATTACGACATAATTTTCTTGTGGTGCTGTATTCCACTCACCGTCCCATGACATGTCCTTTCCCTTTAAGTTAGACTCGAATGCTCATGGGAGAACAAGGCCATTATGTGTTAGTACCCGCTCCATGCTACGTTTTTCATTGGACAACACGATTGTTTCGAGAGTGCCGCCTGTCGGAGGACAAAGGGCAAGCATTTAACTGTCCTCGACATCTCTTTCGGCATTGTATGATAACAAAGATCGTATGCGAGTTCAAGCTTCTCCCAACACTTTTGATCCTGTCACAGCCTGTGCCGTGTTTGGTCGAACATGATGCTCGGAATCTCACTGTTTCTGGACAACGCTTCTATCCAAACACCACAAGATCCCGGGAAGATGAAGTCTCGAGATCATATATACGGCTCAAGGTCGATTCCAAGATGTAATATTTTTCTCGTCACCCCTCATCATCTCTTTCACCACAAACAACATGGTGAACACAAACAACCCCGGCGCCTCCACCCAAGTGGCGGCGTCCAAATTCTCCGTCGCCCTCGCCAACCGCTTGGTCGAGGAGGCCGAGATCATCGCCTCCTGGGACCCCAGGCCCGCACCCGGGTGCCCCGAGGCCATGCTGATCAACGAGTGGAATCCCAAGGAGTTCAAGGTCGACAATACGTGGAACCGCGCCAAGTCTCTTGGCAAGGGTGCCTTTGGCACAATCTTCCTCGAACATTGCATGGGTGGGCCCAGGACCGGACAAGCCCGAGCCGTCAAGGTCCTCTCCTTTTCTAGGCCCGATCTTACCCCCGTCCAAGTCGCCATCTTACGCCACAGGGAGCTCCTCGCCAGCATCTTCCTCTCGCAGCCCTGGTGCGAGCGGTTCTTTGTCAAGACCCACAACTGGTTCCTCGTCAACGACGTCCCCAACCTCGGGATGGAGCTCCTCCAAGGCGACCTCGGCTCGGCGCAGCTCACCCCGCGGGGTCCCCTCCCGCCCGCCCACGCCCGCGTCGTCTTTAAGCAGCTGATGCAAGCCCTGGAGTTCCTCCACTCGCAGGGTCTCGTCCACCGCGACATCAAGCCGCAGAACATCCTGGTCCACTCCATGCCGCCTTTCCAGGAGTCGTGGATCGTCAAGCTCGCCGACTTCGGCAACATGGAGTACTACCCCGACATCACTTCCCAGGCCCCGATCATAGCCGGCGGCACCGACGCGTACGTCCCGCCCGACATCAAGGGGTTCGTCCCCAATGACGAGACGACCACGTTCCGCCAGGCCTGCAAGGCCGACATGTTTGCTTCCGGCGTCGTGCTGTTCACCTTGCTAACGCGCCTGGGGCCTTTTGGCAAGGACGGCATGTTCATGGAGCGCTACGCGCGCGGTGACATGGGGGATGGGTTCCCCCTTAACCATCTGGCGGGCTCCTTGTGCGGGGACGAGTGCACGAAGCTGATCGGGTTCCTCTTCTCGGTGCGGCCGGCTGGCCGTCCCATGGCGAGCCAGGTGCTGACGGGCTGCCCTTGGTTCCACGGTGTCTAGGTGGGCGGTGGGTGGGATTGGACGGAATGGCTGTGGTGATATACCATGTTGGCTGTTACCTTTTGTTCTTCCTGCCGGTCAGGTTGCGACTCGGGAGGAGCCATTGTTTTGTTACCCCTGAATGCCAAGATTGCTGACTTCAATTGAATATCTCCCCCTTCCCCAGTTTCCCTCGTGCCCTTTTGAGTGTGCTCAAAATTTGTGACAAAAGCCTGTTCGAGCTGATGTCCCGTTCGTCATGACATCTTTCATCCCAAGTAGATTTCCGCATGTGAGCGACCCCCGTCAACGTGGGTCCTCACGCGGGTCTGGGTCTCGGCGGCGGATGCCCTTTGTTGCTTGCGGAGTGGTGACCCCCGAGCACAAAGCCATTCACTTCTCACAATTCAAGCTAAAGGTTTGTGCATAGACGCAGCTCTCAGTCTCGGCGGTGGAACTCTTTGTCCATGGCTTACGGGGGGCAAACCTCCAACACAAAGCCATTCTCTTTTCACACATTGTCGACGTTGAAATCGCGGGCGTGGATTCGGTGTCGGCGAACGACACCATTGTAAATCCCGAGCACAGGCTATTTCGATTCACAATTCACAATTCAAAATTCCATTGAAATCGTGGTCGGAATCGTGGGCGTAAACGCGGGTCTCCTCTCGGCGAACGACATCATGTGTTCAGGGCTTGCGGGGTGTGAGCCCCGTACACAAATTTGCCATTCCCTATTTAAACCTCTCTTATCTCTAGCCTGCTCCCAGAAATCGTGACCGAAAATCTTCCTCGCGCTTTCTCCGAATCCGTAACCCAGAACACCAAGGACCGTTGCCAGACTGTTGAAGCTTGAAGCCGGTTCGACCCTCTTCACTCCAGTCACACCGTAAGTTATTCTCCTCCCTCATATCACCACCACGACGAGCCTCGTCCTCCTCTTTGCCCAGCCTCTTCTTACCCTTTGCCCAATCTCGCCCTCCTCCCTCACAACGTTGACCTCTTCCGATTACGTGCGATCCCGACATCGCGTCACCTCTGCTAACTCGCCTCATCGATAGGCTCTACCACCAAGATATCCCACTCGTTGAAACAGAGATACCGATACTCACAATGTTCCGCAAGATCTTCCCAAAGGAGCAGAAGGGGAAGGCATCCCAAGACGCGCCGGACAACCAAGCCGCTCCAGGCATCACCCAGCCCGTCACCCAGTGCCCCCTCTCCAACCTGCCCCTCTCCTCCACAGGCCCATCCGGCTTGTCGACTCGACCCACCACCATCAAGAAGTTCCCTCGCTCCTCGATCCGCATCCTCGGGCACCGCAAAACGGTCACCGTCCCGCTGCACCTCAACATCCTCAGGGAGAGTTACGCGGCGGCATCCGCCGCCCTCGTCGACGCCCGCCAGGACCGCGGCTCAGGCATCACCACTCTCCGCCACAGCGCCAGCCGCGAGGACCGCTAGCAGCGGGTCTCGCTGCTCGGCCAAGGTGGCGGCGGTGCCGTATATCTTCAGAAATGCATCTCCGGCCCAGCCGGCGTCATCAACACCCTTCGCGCCGTCAAAGACCCCGCGCTCGGCGTCAGGATCTCGCGCACGAGAACGCCTCAGGGCGCGCACGACTTTGGGTCCGAGATCAACATGGTCTTTTTTTTCTCGCAACCGAGGGTGGGTGCATTCCGCGGCGACGGGGCTGGCGTCTTGGGTGATTTGCTGACGGTGATTTGGTGCTCTCGTCGGAGGCGATGTTCGGCAAGGGCATCGAGTGGACGTTTTGTCCGTCGCTGAGGATGGAGTACCTCCCGTGCAGCGATCTCTCCAGTGCCGGCGTCGTCGACGAGGTCTCCGCACGGGAGATTATGAAGCAACTGCTGGAGGCTCTCCAGTTTATGCATGCGCATAGGATTGCGCACCAGGATGTCAAGCCTGAGGTAAGTCATTCACACTCGCACGCTCGCGAGTGTGCGGGCGAAGGTCTGACTGACCCCCGCCCGAACATCATGATCAAGCAACGCCCGTCGCGCACCGACGGTGCCGCGAGGTCCGGGGACGGGTGGTGGATCAAGCTCGTCGACATGGGAGTAGCCACCTACTACCCCGAGCAGGACGATAACCTCCCCATCGGAAGGCCTTATGGCACCGTCCCCTTCCTTTCCCCCGACATCCTGAGGATCTCTGTGGAGCGTCCGGTGGCCTGCGCCTTTGAACAGGTGTACAAAAAGCGGACCTCTGGGCCGTGGGCATCACCATGCTCGTCACGGCGACCAGAGGAATCCGTTTCTGGGAAGACCGCAGCAGCCGTAAGGCGCTCGGGCTCTACAACAAGTACCTGGGGCCAACCGCAGACCAGCCCCTGACCAACGAGAACATAAGTCTCGAGGCCCGACGATTCCTCCACTCCCTCGTCCAACCCAACGTCGCGATCCGTCCCACGGCCTAGCAGGCGCTAGGGCACGAGTGGCTGCTCCCCGGCCGCGGTGGACCCAGCCCCCCCTCCGCTCGCTGCTCACGACATACCTCGAGGACGAAAAGATCCTCCAAATCCTCTTCTCCGACCACGAAACCTCCCTCATCGTCGTCGGCACCCACCAAATCACCGTCGTCCCCATCTCCTCCCGCAACCCCGAAGTCACCTACCAATCCCCCGGCACCATCCTCGCCGTCGCCCCCCTCATCGCCGGCATCCTCACCATCCACAAATCCACCAACACCATCACGCGCATCCACGTCCTCTCCCGCACCATAACCGGGACCTTCAAAGTCTGCCCCCCCGCCTCCAACAACCGCCCCCCAACCTGCCACCTCACAACCTGCCCGTCCTTCTCCCGCGTCGCCCTCACCCGCGACTGCCAACTCACCCTCATCGACACCACCAAGCGCTCCCTGTTTGTCCGCGGCGACATCAACACCCTCCTGCCCTCCCCCATCCTCGGCGTGCAGTTCGTCGCAACCCCAGACAGCACAGTCAGCAGTAGTCCCAGAACTACACTGGTAGTCGCGACGGAAGAGGGCTTGCATTACCTCCCCCTCTCCACCACCGCGGAAGGGTGCAGAGTGGGGATGGGGGGAGGATGGTGGGGGTGAGGGTGAGGGAGGGGGGCGGGGGGATTTGGTGGTGATTGGAGCTGTTGGCGAATCGAGTTTAGAGGGGGAAGTCATGGAGGGAAGGTCATGGAGGGAATGGCCCTTTTGGCCCTTTTGGCCCTTTTTAGGAGAATTTTTGGGAGTTCTTGGGATGAGCTTTGGGCAAGAGTTTACTGAGTATGGGGCAGGTGGCGGCGCAATGGTGCTTTGAGCTCATGGACCAGGGAAAGAACCGTTGAGGTGGGCAATTGGCTCTCCGGAAGAAAAATATGCGTCCAGTTAAACATTCTCAAATCAACATAATTTCACTGCCGGACCCCTCCAGTTCTCAGTGATCTTGGGGGTTCCCTTTTCCTCATAGATTCCCTCAAGTAGTTGTAGGAGCCAAATACGAATCTCCGCCTCGTCGTCAATGCCGTCACGAAAAAGGGGCGAAAAGGATGTTGCCCGTGCCTCGTGCCAAGGATTGTCCCAAACTTTGTGTCCCAGCGGTTCACCAATCCTCTGTGGATGTAGGTAATCAGCTTCCCAATGCAGGTCAAAAGGGGCGCTGATAAGAAGAGGTGTGGACCAAGCCGACAAGTGTGGGCGGGAAACATTTAATCGCGGATTCGGTCAACACGTCGGCTGTATTGCTACCAAGCAATCTATCATTGACTTCATTGGCCTCGATTCTTACGACATCTTCGCGCCCCTATGTGTGGGAGTCTTGCTTCGTTGAGCACTGCGTCGCGAGGCTGACAAAATATCCCCCCAAGTGACTCTCCCGGCCCGAATCAGCTTTCCAGACAGACCACTCTTGGTAGCCGAGCAATTCCCTGAAACACCAAGCACCAGCCCAAACCCAAGCTCCCAACTCCATGATGTGTTGTAAAAAACAAGACCACCGCGCACGTAGTATCCAGCCATCAAACATCTGAACTGCGGACAATGCCGCGCGTCAGGGGTATCTGTAATCGTATCGTGTATCCCGCATCCAACCTTCCAAGTCCAAATCCCAATGGAAAGGGGTGACAGGCCTCCCCATATATATCCCGGCCGTTAGATATGCTCCCAATTACGTGTATGCCATATCGTGAGGTGTGCGCGTGTATGTAAAAGATTGTGCGAAAAATATAAGACCAAGAGAAAAGAAAACCGAGCGGACGACTCAAATCATCATGGGATTGGCCGTCCTCTCTGGGAGGCGCAGCGTCCTGCTGCTGCCGGTGAGGTCTTCCATGCTGGTGGTCTCCTCTCCCTTGCCCCACTTGCTCCCGATGGGCCGGGTGTCGCGGCTCCGCCCGACCGACGTGATCTCGATGATGGGCCGGCTCCCCCTTCTCCAGACGAGGGAGACCACCGTCTCCCAAAAGGACTTGCAGGCCGACCACGACGTCACCATGTAGATGATGGCGTTCCAGAAGCCCTGGAGGGGGAGAACAAACGCGCTGGCGTAGAAGAGGGGCTTGGAGATGGAACCGCCGTTGACCATGCTGTACACGCGGTTGCCGGATGATGGCATCCAAGTGATGAGGAGCGCGGCAAAGAAGAGAACGGCGCACTTGGCGTAGGACCATGTCGCGTTGTGCGCGTCCATGGTGCGTTGGAAGCGCCGTCGGGCCTGCAGGTTGGCAACAGGGTTGGCCGGAGTCTGGATCGAGTCGGTACGCTGTTGCTCCTTGTCTAGCGACGCGGCGGCGGCGGCAGCTTCGATGTCGTGGTCGACAATCTCCTCGCCATCTAGGTCGATGCCGCTCAACGAATCGTTGTCGTTGGCTTGGGCATCGGCGGAAATGGTTACCGAGTATGACACGTTGTTGGGGTCTTTTGGCGGCTCGGCCGAGATGCCGGCAGCACCTGTTCCAGTCTGCTGGACAATCTCGGTGGTCTGAACGACCTCAGTGGTCCGGAATCCCGGGGCAAAGACGTCCTGCATGGGAGACATGGGCTCGTCGGGGCGACCGGCGCTGGTGTTGGTCCTGATGACGTTGGACATGTTGGAACCGAACTTCAACATCTTTCTGCGCTTCTTGTAAATCTCTCGACCGGCCCTGATGTAGATGGCCATGGTGATGACGATGGCGATCCTGGCATATTTGTCAGTGTGTGCTCCTGGCTTTTTCTTGAGAAGAATCCCTACCAGACGGGACCATAAAAGGTGGCGATGCGGTAAATCTCCCACTGGGGCTTCAGCCAGCACCATAGAACAGCGTTTCCGTATGGCCGTCCTTGGCTCTGCGTCGACACAAAGATAAAGGTGAAGCCAGGCACGAATGGGATGCCGTAGCACACGGCCCAGTAGGTGAGTTCCATCCGGCGGAGCGCCCGAGCATCAAACTTGTGGTAGAAGGTGAGGTAGACATTGATGGCCATGGCCGTGGCCCAGTAAGCATCGCTCTGCATGAAGCTGAGAGAAGGTGTAAGCCGTGGGCACATCGGGGAGCATGGATACAGGACGTCGTACACTTGAATCAGGAAGCCCTGAAGCTGGCACCCAAAGGAGTCGACGTCGTGCGTATATGATCTCGTCATGAGCGTGGCGATGTTGGTCAACATGTTGCCAAAGGTGGCGAAGAAGACCATGCGGTTGATGGCTCGCTGTCGAAAGGCCGCCGAGCACGAGAAGGTAACGAGCACAAACAGACATCCCAACAGCGAGAAGACGGACCCGACGCGCTCGATGGTGACGACATTGTCGAGATCTTGCTGGGTGAGGGTCGACGACATGATGGTTGGATTGGGGGCCGGGGGCGCCGTCCGAGCAGAGCGGTTGCGGCACCTTGATCAAGGTCGAGGGGTGAGGCCCGGCATATGTACTGCGGGAGGGGTGGTTCGTGGCGAGGGAGGCGGCAGTGGGCAGCGCTGATCTCGTCGATGCCTGGGACCGTGTAGATCAGGGATATCTTGAAAGACTCGGGGGATTGGGGAAGGGTGCGTACAAATAAGGTTGAGGGGGGGGGGCGTGTTGGTGAAGACGCCAAGCGGAGGGTTGGACGTGAACGGTGCCAGGATGACCTGCAGGCCGCCCTTGTGCACACGCCCCTAAACCGGGATGGCATGGACCAGACGCCTCCCGGCAGCGGGCAAGGAGCCGGTCTGCTGGGGCGTGAAGACGGGCGGGCCAGGGGTTTGGAGAGAGGAGGAAACCAGGAACCAGGAACCAGCTTGTTTGTGCCGTCCTCCAGCCGTCCCGACTGGGTAGGCACTGGCAAGCAATCCCATTCATGTCGACTGCAATTTCAGCGCTTGAGCCTCGAGCGTGCCCCAGGGACCGGCAGCGTACCCATGGCCAGTCGCTTTGGAGTCCAGACCTGTTGGGGGTGTGAGGTCCAGGATGGAGGGTTGCTCTGCGGCCGCCAAGCGGGAACGAGCACGCAAGCGAGCGCGGACGAAGACGCCCACTTTCTCGGCAGCACACGCCAGGAGCCGTTTCCGAGGGGGCCGATGTCCATGTGTGTGGTGTGTGTGGGTGCGAAGGCGTTTCGATACTGGCCGCCTGACCTACACCATTCGGCCAGCCATGCCTAAGGCCCGTGCAGGCGCCCGCTTGTCGACTTGGCCTCGATGGTATCTTGTTGTTGAGCCATGTTTGGGGGCGACCTCGACGTCTATCCCATACACGTAAAGTGGTCACCGCCGAGCAATGTGCAAGCGCTGCGAGCGAGGGCAGCACCAGTGCGACCCAGGGTTGTGGCTGGTACGCTACACCGGGAATAGATGATTCCCAGATGGTCCAGTGCTCAGGCGGTACTTGGCATTGTTGTAGTATCTGGGAGAGTGCCTCGCGTGGACCGAAATGGTGTCTGGAAGACGACGGGAAGAAGGCTTCTCACCTTCCAGCTCTCAGCCCTCGCTCGTATCTGGGACATTGGACCCTGTCGGGGTGCATGGCCAGCTTGTTTGCGGGGGATTTGTACGACGGTTTGCCGTCGAGAACAATCAGGAGACGGAGGTTTGTGGAACGAGACCAAGTGGAAGGAAAAAAAGGAAGTGGAAATGGCCAGCGTCGAAAACGCCACCCGTCGAAGGCCGGACTAGTCGAGAAGAGGCACGAACGATGAGGAATGAGCCAGGGCAAGACACTGAGCCTGAGAATCCAGGTGTCGTCTGCGTTGTTCATGCGCCCAGTCTGGCCAGGATGTGTCGAGATGAAGATCCAGCGCTGGACAAAATCTGGGTCCAAAACAAAAAGAGGCCTGCTTCCGTCCTCGCGCCTTGGCAGAAATCCTCCCGTCACTCAGCGAGAATGCGGGGGCGGGGCCGACACCCCTCCTCCACTCCCAACCAAGCAAAAAGATGCAAAATTTTATCTTTCTTGCTTCTCACTCCACTGGAGGCGTTGAGCGCCACATCAGTCATCCAAGACATAAACCCCCCGACCCGGCGCATCGCGAACATCATTTCCAACGTCAAAACATACACGAGAGCGCCGAGTCGACCAGGCTGCCATTTTCGACGGCTCTGGTCCTCAGCAGGAATCACCAACCACCTACCCAAGCAAAAAGGGAAAGGGGGCGAGCTGAGTTGGTGTCACAGCGCGTCACAAGCGGCTTTCGAGGGGGCCTGCTGAACTGCAGCGAGGGGAGAGAGCACGAAACGATAATGGTCCAGCTTCGGAATTGCGACTCCGATCCCATTGCAGGCCTTCACCCCCTCCACCACACCGGGCAACATTTCGTGGCCAGCAAATCAGCAGGGCGAATGGCCCATGATTTTCACCGGAGCACAGACCCAGACTGCATCAATTCCATGGCGCAGGCCAGGGGAACACCAAGGGGGAAGGGGTCTCTCGCAATGCGGCAACGATCGAGTTCGCCATGTGGTTGATGACGGACTCCAGGGATGGGTTGCCGCCCCTCCCGGTTTCTGACTTGTCATCCTCACTCCATTGCATCGAGCCTCTGCTTCTTCTTCATCCCAGATTTTACCCAGAATATTGGCAGCAAAAAGGGCGTCAGTGCCACGGCTGCCGGCTCTCAAGTCAACCAGTGACCACCTCCCCGCGGCCGTCGTCGTCTCCCGAGCATTGCGCCGCATCTTGCACGCCACTGCCCGGCATCAAGTCATCAGAAACAAGACGATCCAGCCGAGCGGGTTGGACCCCACACGCGCCGATTCCCCAAAACCGGTCACTGTCTTGGAAATGGGCCGGTGTGGCGGCTCGAAGGCTCCCGATCGGTCTCTGCAACGTCAACACCTTGACCGAGTTGTCATCTTGAAGACAATGATACCACACCCACACGAGACGACGACGACAGATAACGCCCAGTGCCGTGAGCATCAATGTCTCGATCCGGTCCTCCCTCACTCGCCCAGGCGCAGAATCCAGCCCTCTTGTTCAGCCCAATGCAGCAAGCCAGCAACCACCTCAGCAACGTCTCGAAAGCCCCTCACCAACCCCGCATGCCCGACCTCCAACTTCATCGAGTGTCTTCTGGCTCGACTCTCCAGCCCCCAACACCAAGCCTGCTAGGGGTCCAGAATTGATGCCGGAGGGCACCGTGCACCGAGCCAAGCCGAGCCAAGCTGCTCGCGACCAGACTCAGGTTGAGCGTCAACACTGCCAAACTGCGCTACTGCGACTTGCCAGACTGTCGTCTTGTGGCAGGCAGGAATTTTAGCCGTGATCAAGCTTGCAGCACCTCTTTACCACGACGTCAACTTTCATTGTTGCACACCATCAAGCGTCAACGTTGTGCTGCGCAAACATCCAGCGTCCAACTGGACAGTTTCGGCAACTCGACCGCCGTCGTGTCCCCTATTTGACTCCCACTTGCCGCCCAAAAGGGGCATCCCACACCCACACCCACACAGTCTGTGCGAAAGAGCCTCAAGCAGTGACCAAACTCTGGTCATGTACCTGAAAGGGTCGTTGCAACGCTCGCTCCAGCGAGCCGCAGCGGCCATGCAGACTGGACCGGGAATCACGACCGCCTGAATTTTGTGGTTTGGTGCTTGCACAACGCCGCCCCCAACTCATTTCCCAGCGCAGGAGAGCTTCGAGAGGCTGGAGTCGAAAGTCACCCTCCCCAGACAGACACAGAGCGCACAGAACACGCTCTTTTTTGGCGCCCCAGGGACCTCCTCGAGTTCACTGTGGCCGCATCTTGGGCCGTCTTTATCGATCACCATGTTGGCGGTCTGGTAGCATCAACAGCTCCGGTCTTGTTCTCCTCAGTTCGCTGCCGACCCGTCCTTGCATTTGCAGTGCCGAGGAGGCCATCCCCGGGACGACATCCACTTCGCCTCTTCCCCAAAAGGTAGGGTACCATCGCAGCGCTCAGGCCCCTCTGATGCCATGGGCACCAAGTCGCAGATGATGGAATTCCGCTAACAATCGACCAAGTCAACAATGGCATGCGCTGCAGAGTTGAACCTCTTCTAGGGCAGCACATTCGAGGTACAACCGGACCGGTCGACGGCCGGCGTAATGCAGCTGGCATGCCGGACATGGCTCAAGGCCCGGGCCGGGACAGCATCAAAGACTCGCCGGTACGATACGTTCAGGCCGAACTAAACTGAACGATTTTCTGACAACGCCAACCACGGCCCAGCCGTGGAGCCAAGTCCATTATTTATCTTGCCCGACCACGTCGCTTCACCGTTCGCAACATTTCTTGACGCACAAAATGGACGCACGCTAATCCTCAACGTTGACGACAAGTGCCAACGCCATCTCAGTTCGGCCTAGAGTCCATCCCGCCAAGAGGGTCACCGTGCCCCGAGCGACAACGTCTCCGCACCTTCGCAACAATTCATCTTCTCTCCCACTTTGGCAGGCTGGACCAGCCATCATGACGCCGGCCCCGACTTCTTTGGCCACAAGACTTCCAGAATCTGGGCAATAACCTGACGGTGCGAAGCCGGGGACACCACCCCGAGGCTGTACATGTCAGAGAGGCCAGGTTCAGAGAGACCAGACGAATCTGGCACGCCTCTCTCACCGCCACGACCGAGGCAAGCCCCTCTTATCTCCGAATCTGCACTAACGGTGAGGAAGGCACAGCTTAACCATCCTTCCCGTGCGGGTGTCCGGGGCGGCGAGCGGGGACTCTTTTCTTCTCTTACCCGGCATCCGAGAGCCGTCCCTTCGAAGTGGTCCAAACCACCTGGGGCACCCCTTTAAAAATTCGACAACGACAAACCACGCCAAGGTGAAGAGGTGAACGGTCCGCTTGAGCTTGGGGCACCCTCACGCATCGCATTGGCCTTGGCTCACTGATAAGGAAAAGACTTGATCGAAAGAAATGCCACGAGGCTCGAGCGGGGTTGCGAAGATCAGCTCTTAACGGTGCATCCACACCAACTTCAGCCTTCACCAGCGGAGGGTTTCTTCCTGGTCAGGCTTCGCTCAGTGAACGCCCAGGATGACGACCAACCTCCCGAATAACACTTTGGAGGAGGAGGGCCTTCTATGAACCCCGCATCCACAGTGTTTCGAAAAGATGTGCCCGCCCTCAATCCTATCCAACAACTTACTTCATCTCAAGCGTAGCCCCTCTTGGCTCCTGCGGTGAGAGAACCAGACCACCCTTGGCGTGCAAGCTGAAAGCCAAATCTCCTTGCTCGCAACCGTTCAACGACACGTACTCACCTTGTCAGACACTGATGAGGCTCAAGCGTACTGAGGGGATCCGTTCCCGCCCCGTGTCGGCCATGTGCCGGCGGTAGTAGCAAACGACCATTCCAGACTCCCCAAGTGCAGTCGAGGATGGGGTTCTCCATGTCACGGGTCATACGTGATAGGTGCTTTATAATCTCGTGGCAGGCCTGGACTCCCGGCGTTGAGCCTGAGTTCACGAATCTGGAAGTGGCAGAGACGTTGTCCCCGATAAAGCGGCCTCGACGGTCGACGGTCTATCTCCCATTGCCGGTGCGTTATTCTGCGCCCGAGGACTCGGATGTTGTTCATCCGTCATTCATGGAGTGACAACCTTGACATGGAGTCTCACTGGTTGAAGGGAACCCAACCCCCGATGCCTGATGAAAACTCCTTCTTTAGTCAGGTAAACTAGATGTGTAGCTGATATCGTCAGAACTCTGTCCCATTCCTACCGTGGTCGTGTTTGGCGGACTCCGGGCTTCCGGTGTAATGAATGTTAACAATCTGGTAGTCCTTCGCTTAGTCTGCTGGACCTCAAAGCATCACGTTACTACGTCCATGATTTGCGCCCAATCTTCGACTTGCCCATGACTTGAGAATCGAAACTGCGGGTTTCCTGTTCCACTCCGGAGGCGCAACTAACACACATAAAAGCATACCAGTGCCTTGCTGGGCAAGATGTCAGGCTGCCACACTGGCACGAGCCTGAAATCGCGATCAAGAGTTGGGCAGTAACGTGAGCCGTTTTGCTCGATGTTCTGGAGTCAAGGCGGCGGGGATACCCATGGTGAAAGGGACGAAAATTTCATCTTATATATTTCTGGCGGAAGCTGAAGATTTTCCGTCAAGAGGACAGGTTTCCTGTTCGATCACATGTCGTTGGGGACCCATGGCAGGTTTGCTCGGTGGCCGACATAGGGCCCGGGGACAGACGAGGAGAATCGAAAGGAAAGGGTGCGAGTCAAGTACGAGGCTGGGTGAAATCCTGGTGGCTTCATCTGCTGTGCAAGACTCCACGATGGGGCAACATGGAACTCCAACCAGCCGAGAATCACAAGACCGGCCTTAGTCCAGCAGTTAAGTCCCGGTCTGGCGACAGCCCGGGCCATCACCGGACTCCACATCTCCCCGCCCTGTATTAACTTTGTTTATACACCCTCCTTCCATCGCCAAGATCCCCAGGGCTGCAACTCCAGCGGTCATGGGCGCCGCCCCTTCATGGAGGGTCCTATCTACAAACCGCACCTCGACGCGGGGGACCCCGAGTTCGATTCTCGACGGAGCAAAACCCCGGGTTTTCGTAGCCGCTCACCTTCCCCATAGACCCCCATTTCGGAGGGGGCGCTGAAATGGGGAGGTTCAGCGGTGAGCTTTTTGAGGGTTTCTTGCCTTTTTTCTTTCTCGTCCAGGTCTTTCGCCCCGGATGTGGCAGAGGGCGCTTGCCATCCAACTCGAAAGGTGACATCAACTGGAATGACATCTTCCCTGACAGGCCAGCTCAAGTCGATTTTCTTCTGGTACCCCTTCGACGAGCAAGCCCATGTCCAAACCTGCCGACACTGTCAACACATACTTTGGAAACCTTTCTGCTTCTGAGCCGCAACCGCCCGGCAATCGGTGTCATTCACCTTTCCGAGCTGACATTGGTCCGCCAGACAATTCTCAGTCCCAGCTGTCCCCATACCGTTGTCTCCAAGGTACACCAAAGGCTTAGCCTGGACGAAAAGGAGCATGCCGGCCAGCAACCTAGGAATGTCAGTGGGGAATTTGATAGCCCGTTTCAAGTTCAAGACTCGACCATGTACTCTTTCCGTCTTTCTGCGCTTCCCTCTTCAGCAATGCCCGTCCCAAATGAGGCATTTGTGCCCGCGTATTGCGCTTCCGGGGCCGGCGACACAAACACCGAGTTCCCGCGACGTCGCCATGCACGACATGGTGCGACGTGCCGTCCCGGGCATGCTGTGTTGCGAGGGTATCGGAAACTCCTCGGTGCTGCCGGCCACCGGAGATGTCCCGTTGAAACTCTGGTGCCATCATCGGCGGCCGCGCTTGCCGCGGGAGGGTGTAATTCTGCTCACTGCCGAATTGAGCTGTTCGAGTTAGCAGAGTGGAAAAACGACCACACGCATGGACATGAAGTTTGTTTGTTTGTTTGCTTGGATGTACGTCCAGGGGGGACTGGGACCGAAAACTCACACCTTCCTCAACAGGAAGCTCACAACAGCAGAAACCAAGGTTGCAGAACGACGGAACGAGCTCGTATTATAAAGACCTACACCCTCGGAACCCAGCTATATGAGTCGGGGGAAGAAAGCAAACGCGCGCGCGAAACGACAGATAGCCGCCCACCCAGATCAGACATTCCAAGATGCCCATGATGATCAATGATAGATACGAACCCCAAAGGGAAAAAAAGAGAAATCCAAAAACGAGACTCCATGTGCATGAGAAATGATGCAATCCCCTCCCGTCACGAAACCCCTTGGGTTGCCTCCCCCGCCAACTCGTGGCCGACGAGGCGCCCCGGTCGTTCCGTTCTCCAATTTTCGCTGCTCTCGCTCCCTGCCGCGTCGTTGCATCGTGCTGACCACCTGCTGGAGGTGTGCTGTTCGCCGTGTGTCCCAAGTCTAAAAAGGGGGCTGGTTGCCAGTGTGTGCCGATGTGCCCCAGTGTGCCGTCCCATGCCCCAAAAGAGATGATCTTCAGCCCAGTCCAATGTGTGCCCATCGTCCTCCTCTGCAGCCCATTATCCAAGATCTCAATCACACGAAAGCAGAATCCCTCCCTTGATCCGTTCCAAGCCTTCATCGCCTGGCCGTCCATGTAGCTGACAGGACGGCCAGGGAAGGGGGAAGCCGACGATGTACTCTAAGTCTCCCTTGTTTCCTCTTCCTTTACTCAACTTGTTGTGCAGCAATCCTTCATGTCGTCATGTCGTGGGCGAGGATGCGATGGCGGGGCAATCGACACAGAACCAGCCGAGACGTCTATTGGGGCACCAAGACGAGGAGGTGGTAGCTCTCGCCGCTCTTGATGTTGGTGATCCGGGGCTCCGGGAGGGTGCGGCCATTGTGCTCGATCGTCACGTCCTTGACGTTGTCGCGGCGAATATCAAGGTAGAATGTGGCGCCACGGAACAGGCGGGTGACCTTGATGGCGTCCCAGGAGCTCGGCAGTTGCGGGCGGATGTTGAGGCCCTCCGAGTCACCGCGGAGACCGCAGAGACCCTCGGCGAAGCAGCGGTACGCCCACGAGACGGTGCCCGTGTTGAACAGCTGGCTGGATCGGCCGGCCGTGCGGGGGAACTCCCGCCACGCACCGCGGTAGTAGTTGGGGATGTAGATGGGCAGCTGGCCACGTTGGAGGTAGTCGTCCTCGGTGGGGCCGGGGAGAAGCTGGCGGAGGATGGTGTAAGCCCTGTCGTGCTGGCCGCCGAGCTGGTAGAGGCTGTGGGCGTAAAAGACACCGGCGTGGTTGTAGACGGCACCGTTCTCGGCAGAGCCAATAGCCTTTTGCGTCACTCGCCCAACGTCCTCGCGCATCTTGGTGAAGGGAGGCGAGAACATGAGCACGCCGTAGGGCGTGTTGAGCTGCTGGTCAATCTGGGGCAGGATCTTGGAGATCTGGACGGGGCTGGCGGCGCCGCTGAGCATGGCAAAGGACTGGGGGTTGAGCCAGATGCGACCCTCGGCGTCCTTCTTGATGCCGAACGTGACATTGTCGTCCGTGATGCCGCGGGCAAACCAGTCGCCATCCCACATGTGCTTGTTGACGGCGTCGTTGCACTCCTCGGCACCAGCGCGGAAGCGCTCGGCGAGCTCGCTGTCCCCCTCGTGCTCGCACACACCGGCCCACAGGTTCAATGCGTAAGCCGTGGCCAGCGTCAACCAGCCCGACACACCGCGGCCCTTGTAGCCGACCATGTTCATGGGGTCGCACCAATCGCCCTGGGCGATGAAGCTCAGGCCGCGGTGGTCGCGGGCCTTGAGCAGCCAGTCCATGGCACGGCTGAAGCGCTCCTTGACAGTGAAGTTGTCGCCGTTGGGGGTGCGGACACGCTCGCGGAGCAGCCCATAGTCAGCCGTCTCGGCGAGGTAGACGTCGAGCGTCATGGGAAGCCAGACGCAGTGGTCGGTGTGGGGGATCTGGTTGATGTACTTGAGCTCGGCGCCCTCGGCGAGCAGAATGCCGTCGGGCATGGAGCCGTTAGCTTCTTGCTGGGAGACAGCTGTCAGGAAGGCCTGGCGGGAGACGGCAGGCTTGATGTAGTTCATGCCCATGTTGTCCTGCAGGTAGTTGCGCGTCTGCGGGTCCGTGGTCAGCCGGTTAACGTCGCCGTGGTAGTAGACCTGGCGCGGGAGCCAGTTGTTGATGAAGTTGTCGAGGTCCTTGTCGGGCGTCTCGATGCGCAGGCAGCCGCTGCCGCGGGCCATGTAGGCGGCGTACTCGTCGGCAGCGCGGACAAAGGCGGGCTTGCTGAGGTAGCGCTGGCGCATGCCGGCAATCTCGGCCTCGTCGTAGGCGGGGCCGAACATGAAGCGGTACTCGCGGTGCTCGCTGGGCTTGAGCGACACGCGGTACTGGACGGCGGCTGTCGGGGTCTCGTAGCGGGCATCGTCGCAGGGGAGCTTGGATGCCTGCAGGGCCGAGGGGTTGTGGATGCCGCCCTCGCCCTCAAAGTACTGCTGGTTGGCGGC
Organism: Podospora tetraspora; assembly: GCA_027943155.1. Taxonomy (NCBI): domain Eukaryota; kingdom Fungi; phylum Ascomycota; class Sordariomycetes; order Sordariales; family Podosporaceae; genus Podospora; species Podospora tetraspora. The sequence goes on from JAQKAE010000007.1 coordinate 843,021, forward strand.
CCACGAATCTGGCGGCGTTTCGCACATGAAGTACGTCTTGTCCTTGTTGTACTTGTTCTTGAAGTACTCGGTCGCCTTTTGGTAGGGGGCGATGCAGCTGGCGACGATGGCCTGCAGGTCGGGGTTCCACTCGGCCGACTGGTTCATCCACGACATGTAGCCGATGGGGAAGTAGGGCGTGATGGCGAGACGGCGGTTGCGGGTCGAGATGTTGGTGACCTTGATGGTCCAGAGCTCGGCGACGTCGTGCGTGGGCAGGCCCATGGTCATCTCGACGCGGACGCCGCCATTCTCGACGACCCAGGAGACGTCGCTCTTGCCGACGGAAAAGACGTAGCGCTCGGCGGGCGAGCGGACGGGCTCGTAGGGGGCCGAGAAGAGGTGCTCCGAGTCCTCGTCCTTGACGTAGACGAAGCGGCCGGGGTGGTGGGCGTAGTAGTTTTGCTCGGGCTGCATGAACGTCTTGGCCTCGATGTTGGGCGGGTGGGCGTACTTGGCCGGCTCGGGCTGCATGAACTGGGCTGTCGCGAAACCACGGCAGGTGAGCTGGATCATCATGCGCTGGTTCCAGAGGAAGCCGGCGGCCTTGGGCATGGCCGTCGGCGATGTGAGCTCGTAGCGGTCCCCATTTTGGGTGGGACGCAGTAATGTGGCCTCTTTTCTCATGGTGACGGCTGACGGGACTCTACTGTTCTTTGCGGTTTACGAGCAAGAGAGAGCGTGGGAGAGAGAGGGACGGGAGACGGAGGGAGAAGGAGGACGAGCGACAACGGAGGAGGGCGTCGCAGGCGTGGTAGGGGCGAGGCGACAGGGCGGAGGGCGCTGTAGGGTGGGAGGTGCGAGGTGGGAGGGAGGGAAAGAGGCAAGCAGTCGTGGTGAACACAGAGGGAAACCGCAGCAACCGGGCCTTTTTTATTTGTTTTGTGTATTTTTCATCGAGTGGATGGGAAAAGGAGGGCGGAAGGGGGAGAGTGAATCGGAAAGCTGGGACCTCGAGGGGGGGATGGATTGGCGCTTTTGTTGTTTGAATTGGCGGACGGGGTCGGCACGGATGCGATGGGATGGGACGGGGGGCAGTTGGCAGCTGCAAGAGAAGGGGAACAGAAGGAACGTGGAAGCGAAGCTTGAACGTCATGGGGGGCTCTCAGCACGCTTGCGGCCAGCTCCAGTGGACGAAACAGCCCGCCATCGACGGAGACGGCGATGGTGGGTGAGTGGGCATTGGCGGTGCCTCCCCTGCCGGGCCTCCCTCTCAGCTGACCATCCCGTCCCAACATTTTCCACTGCGAACTGCAGGGGCGTTCAACCGGGAGAATCGGTGCATGAAAAAATAGCTCACCGCTTCTTCACTTGGCACAAGGCGCGGAACCCAGCAGTGCTTGGCTGGGACACGGCGAGGCAGTTGCAGGCCCATCGCAGGGCAGATGCAGCCATTGGGGGCCCCGTTTACACCGTAAGGTACACACGTCCGAGAACCGGAACCTCCCCGCGCCTGCCCAGGCGGGCAGGCTGGCGGGCAGGCAGGCCACAGGAATCAGGAAGTCACCGCCTCGCGACCGCCTCGTCGCGACCGCCCTCTCTCCGTTCGCTCGCTGAACCCGTTGGTCAATGGCCGCTGCCCATTTGCTGGTTTCGTCGGCGAGTCTGCGGTGAGCAAGCACGGCAAGGAAGGTAGCATGGCGTTTGCGTTTGCGTCTGTCCCGGCTTTGGGGAAATTCAATTCATCCCTCAACATTCACGGACCTCGAACTGTGACACTGCCAGCTCTCTCTTTCTTGACCGACCTCGAGCCTTGCCCATTCCATTGTCCGTTGACAGCCATCCCGGGATCGGTTTCATTCACTCGAGTCGCCAGCTGCCGGATGCAAACCGCCATCCCGCGACCCCTACCCCGTTTCCATCCACGATGGATATCCCTCAGTTTCCTGACCTTTTCCCGCTGCTGCGTCGACGACTCCATTCCCGACGATGGATGGATCCCCGGGGCCCCGTGGAAAAAATAAGTATGCATCACTAAGAAACCCCCACGGGCACTCTGGCTCTGCCGTTCGGGCCCCCCGCGACTGCGACGGTGCGGGCGCCGGCGAGCGCCAGCGATGGGTCGCAGGGTCGATGGGCACCCCACCCACTGATGAGCCACTGTGGGAGCGCCGCACTCCTCCGCCAAAACCGTCGAGCTGCATCCACTGCAGGCCACCCGTGGACATCGGACTGCAAACATCCCGCGGCCTCGATCCCGCATCAGGAAGGCCGGTCGCCTCGCTGCGCGGTTCCTCTTTGAAGTCGAGGGAAATACGGAGCTGCATGGTAAGTTCAAAAAACGAAAACTGTTGACGGCACTACCATGGCTGACCGGTCTGGAATGTCGCGCTGGCATGCTGTCTCGCTGGGATGTCGTGGTCATATGATGTTCAGAAACTGCACCCGTACCAGCCACTGCGACAACTGCCCCCCATTCTGACGGGGGTCCTGCTCAGGGGCTAGGCCGAACGCAGCAGAGGCGCCGCCCCAGACAATCGGAAGTTTCGGTCGATGGCGATGCGACATTGCGACGATGCCGTGGACGGCGGACGCTGGACGCTGGATGGACAGCCAACCGCGAGCAGATGCACGCCATCGAGAGACTCCGAGAGAGAGGCCAAAACTGACGCGAGCGGCAGAAACGCAAATGGTCTCGCCGAGAGGGAGCCCGAGGCCGATATTGCCGGCATTTGCGACTACGCCTGTAGATTGCAAGGCGGCAAATAATCCGGGTTCGCCAGAGTCAAATGGAAGGCAGAACATTGAGCATGACATCACTCCAGCCGGTGGGATTCGAGGATTCGTATCGTCAGGTACCTTGGCCCTTTGGAGTTCAGCACTGCTCGCCAAAGCATCAACGTCGAGCCCCGAGCGGGTCGACGGCACGCTGACCAATTCCTTGCCCGTCAGAGTCTTGATACACGCCGCCCCGGATGCAGCTCTCGCGCCTTTGTGTGTTTCGACCTCCGCTTACTGTGCGACAGAACCAGAAAAAAACCAGCCTCAAGCCGGATCTGTACGACACACCCTCGACACCCAGCAGAGATGGCTGTTCCTGAGCCCCTTCGATGCCGAATCTTCGACCTTCCCTTCTGCCCCTCCACGACACTCACCACCCACCACGCCGCCATCCATCCCACCAAAAAGTCTGCCGTGGGGTTCGATCGATCACCCCACCTCCACCTCCCACCCTATGGCCCTATGGGAGCGCACTCAATTCCTCCCCCTGGCTGTTTCGCCGTCTGTCCCGAGTGGAGAGACCTGCCACGGCGCCGCGACACCCACCCTCGCTAAGGCTCCCCGCAACATTCCCGTCCTTGGCGCTGATCGAGGTTACAATTGGTAACACCCCGGGTACCGGTCGTTGCTCCCCTCGCCGTCACCCACGCACCCACCACACCCTTTTCGCACCTCGGCGGCCCGTCAGCCTGTAAAAGAGACCAAGGTGCTGTCGTCAGGACTCCGGGGGGGGCATTGGGGTAATTTTCTCTTAGCCTGTGGGGTGAAGAATCCGTCCCGCGACAACTCCGCGATGGTTGTTTCGTTGTTTCCATGGTTGCTGAGTTGCTGTCCAGTCACCTGGCCTGGTGAGAAGCTCAAGACTGGTCCGTTACGTAACTTGTGGCCAGTGACCAGGACCCAGCGCAACTCAACGCGGGGACCTTTCATGGGCTCCATGGACCCTTTTCTTGGACGGCAAACTTCAGTGTCAAGACTCCCTCGACTCCCACGCGCCATTTTCGATAGCCGACCCGCGCGCCTTGTATCACGAGGTGAGGACGCGGGCGACGCTGACCCCGAGCACGACGTGTCTTGCGCGTTGGCAGTCCATCGTCAGAAGACAAAGGTCACCTGCGTCTCGCGTTGGACGGCCATCTCTGAGCAACGGGACACAATCGCGCGCGGTCCGCCGTCCGCACATGGCCCGGTCCGAGGTGGTGCCCCGTTTTGCTTGCTCTCATCCACCAAGGGTGGCCAATTTTTGCGAGCAGCAAGTCGACTTGCAGACTCGCATTCAGGGTCAGCTCAATTCCGCATTGGGCGGCTTGGCTCTGCAACAATCGGCAACCGGGCCGCCTTGCAAGAAAGGGGCCGGCGCTGAATGGCTCTCCAAAATGTCGACAGCAAGTGAATGCTGTGCGACCGCCCTGTACGCCCGGGAACTTGGATGGAGTCCACGACATACTGCCTGTCGGGTAAAGAGGGATTCAAGGCAGCGTGCACGGCGGATATGGGGGAGGGGTTGGTGGGGATGGCAGGAAATGGCATGCTGCAAACAGGTTTCCGAAATCTTCCAAAGACAGGTAAGAAGCTCCCGGTACACATTCAGTGGAGACAATGACCTTGATTTGAGTTGAGCTTCACTTTAGTGGTTACGATAGCGACGTCCTCGGTTTGTTTGTTTGGTACCAAAGTACCCCTATTTGTGTCGGGGCCGCTGGGGCCACCGGTATCGGTGGGGCTGGTATTAGCCGCTTCCACTCGCAACCACTCGCCGACGTCCCAGGTCCGGGAGCGGATGCATTTGTCGGTGGGGCGTCCGGCGCCGGGATCAGGTCGGCGGCGCCCAGGGATTTGACCGCAGTCGTGCTCTGTTGACATCATCGGGTAGCAACCGCATCTTCGGCTTGCCATGTCGAGAAGAGTTTTTTTCCGCTCCTCAACTGCATCCAAGAGAATGGCCGTCACTAGTTTGCGATAGGGGATCACGAATTCTCCACAGAGTCCACTTGACAGGAGTTTCCGGGGCCCCGGGGTGGGGTTGGCCCGGTCTAGGCACTGGAACACTGTGGAGGGTCGGACAGGGCACCGATGTCGGGCCCCCAACCCGCCAAACATCAACATGGCTGCACGAACGCCACGGATGCTCCCCCCGGCCGTCTTCACTATCGACAATCGGCACCAGCGTATCGTCGACCTCTCACCGATTGGCTTGCTGCAGCGACACCGGTCTCGAGTTCGACCTCTCCTTGGACCGTGTTGGACGCTCACATATCGACATGCGCGGGATAGTGATGAGCCCGCCGTCCCAATCGCATCGGAAATGGCATCTTGCGATAGGAACCGCCACCCTATGCAGAGGGCCCTTTCCTATCTGATTGCGCGTCCCGCTGATACCCCGTATAACCCCAGATGATCCCCCATTGCTGTCGTACAGATCAGATCAGATCATATCTATGGTGGGAGCTATCTCGGACCGCTCCATTCAACGACGGGGCACCACGACGTGCATATCTGACAGCGGCCATGCATGCAGTGCATGCTGCGAGTGTATCGTCTTGGCTCTTCGGGTGATGGAGATACATACTGGATCGGATCGGATCGGATTCGCACTGTTGTGTTGTGGGATCGGGTGCGCTATTCTTGGCCCTGAGACCGCGTCGGGGACAACTTCGGCGCATTGCCGGGCTTCTCACCGGCGGATCCTCTCCGGAGTGCGGCGCGTTGAGTTTGTTGAAGATGTAACCAACAACAGTCTTTATTGGCTCGTCGAAACCCTTCGATCTTTTGGTGGTCTGGATTCTGGAACGACACTTGAGCTTCCTGAACTCAGGTCGTGTTTGTCAGGTAAGTTCTCTTCAACTTCCCCGGCACAAATTACCATCTCCCAGGCATTTTCAGCATCAAAGACAGAACCCCAGCAGTGCGCAACAGTCAACTTCCATCTCAATGGTGGTCATCCATCTCTGCCACTCATAGAAGCAGCAAGCTGCACTGCAACTCTACCCACCAGCACCGAAAACTCGGGCTCATCCAAATTCAGTCACTGGCATCAAACATGAAACCCCCTCCATCCAAATGGGCGGCCTCTTCAGAACCGACATCGGGCCTCTGACACCTACCTGTACCTCTCACCCACAAGACTGCTCTACTGCTACTTCGCACCCCAGCCAGTGCAAGGTAAGACGGGAGCAAGCAAGCGCACGATTAGCGAGCGAGCCAGGCGTTGACGTGCTCGTAATCCTTGCGTCGGTCGCGCTAGAAGGCCTGCTGCCGTGGCGGGGCGGCGCAGCGCAGCGCGCAGCAGGCCCTGTTTTGCCGGATATCGCTTGATATCGCCTATGCCCGGCGGGAAACCGTGAGATTTGGTCGGCTCAGAGTGCGTCACGGGAGTACCGAGGGGTCGATGGAACTGTCGGCTCGGTGGGTCGCGCTGGGGTTGTCGTAGTTTCTGGGACATGGGGATACTGGGATACGTATCTGTGCTTTGGGAGAAGCCGACACAGATGGTGCTGGTGGTTGCGGGATATGGATGTATCTGTTGGCTGCCTCGTTCAGGCAACCGTCAATCTGGCAGATATGTATCCGCGCTTCGTACCTTGCATCCCGCTCTGCTTGATAGCGGGAGTGGTTTTAGTGGCTGGGGTGTTTGGGCCGGGCATGGGGCAGCCGGTGTGTGGTGGGACAAAATCTTGGTTGTTGTTTTGTCGAGGGGGATGATGGAAACAAGGATCGCTTAGGGGTTGGTTTCGTCATCCGGCGGCGTTTAGTCGGCGTCTAATTTGGGGGTTGGGTCTGGTCTTTGGCTGGGTGATGTATGACGGGACTCTTGGGCTTCCTTGTAGTGTGGAGAGTTGAGATGAGCTTGATGTTTCGTGGAAGACTTTGACGGGGCTTGAGTCTTGTCAAGCATTTGGTCTGGCTCTTGCACTTGGAAGTCTGTCAGTTGCCATAATTGTCGATCAGAAGATGCTTTGGAACTCTCTCAAGTGGTTCCGAAGACCGGAGTCCGGGGCCCGGAGCCCGGAGCCCGGAGCCCGGAACCCAGCCGCCACAAACCAAACCACGGCTAGATACCAGCAAGTACGACCTCCCCCACTCTCTCGACCCTCCTAAAAGGCATTCCGATGCTACATAGTACGGCCCTCGGGAACCATCATTGTCGGGGTGGCGCTGAAAATACCGAGCACGCCAGCTGGTATCACCCAGCCCAGCCCAGCCCGGACGCGCCCCGGCCCAAGAGACGGAAATACCACGTGGGTGGGGTCCCGGATCCGCCGGTGGAGATGGCGGAGTCAATTCCGAGCGGGCCCGACGGACGGAGTCCGCGAGCATGCGGGATCGGAATCCCAATCCAATCGGCATCCGGGCCGGACACAGCCGCGAGCACCCCTCGAAAATTTTCACTTCCCGCCACTCGTTGGCACGCATTCGTCCATCTCTGTCTGCCTGGTCTTCGGGGGCCAGTCGCGAGCTCGGCGCCTCCTTTTTCGTCTTGCCTGATCTGATATCCACGCTCTCTCGATCCAGTCATCGTCCGTGAATGAGAGTGCGTGGGAGTGTGGTCTGACACTGACACGGACACTGACACACGCCCAGCCAGCCAACACGCTCGCACACGCACCCCCGGGGGAATGAAATCCACGGGATTCTTCCTCAACGTTTTCCAGGTTCGCTGCAGGGACAATTCACGCCGGGAGGCCTGCGCTGCGCTGCTGGCAGCTGCGCTCAAATTGACAGACGGGACTGCCGTCAAGAACCGCCGCTGCAATCCTGCATCCCCAAGAGCATGGCATGACTGGATCGAGATCCACTCGCTGAAGAACCCACAAAACCAATGTCGAAGGACGGTTGTCGGTAGAACTTCGCTTCTGCTCTCCTGCTGTCTTCGATATTACCCGGCGACCAGACCTTGGCCTGCATGCCGCGGGTTCAGTCCCCACTCCCCCCAAGGCGCAAGATGCGGTCATGTCCGAGAAGGGGTGGCGATTGTTCTCTCGTATGGAAGAAAATTCTGCCATCGTTCGTCATTCCGATACTATAGTAATCGCTGATGGATTGTGACTGATCCCCTTTTCTATGTAGTGTACACGTGATCTTTCCGCTGACCTGACTCTGGGTCCGTCCGATATCGTCGGTATTCATGCAGCCCGCCCGCAGCGTCCCGACAGCGGGTGGCAGTCGGGTACAGCACCACGGCGCAAACCCCCCCCCTGACCTGGAACTGAACCCAGGAATAGACACTCCAGGAATTTCCTGTGCGCTTGCCGCGTTACTCACTCACTCCCCTCAGCCTCCTTCTCCAACTCCTTGTCCGCCGTCGACGTCTGCTTCTCCCACATGGCATAGTACCACCCGCCGAGCTCCAGCAGCTCCCTGTGGGTGCCCGTCTCGACAATCTCGCCCTGGTGCAGCACGACGATCTGGTCCGAGGCCGTGATGGTCGACAGGCGGTGGGCGATGGTGACGGTGGTGCGGCCCTGGGTGACGCGCTCGAGGGCCTCCTGGATCTGGCGCTCCGTGTGCGAGTCGAGCGAGGCCGTGGCCTCGTCGAGGAGCAGGATGCGCGCGTCCTTGAGGATGGCGCGCGCGATGGCCACGCGCTGCCGCTCGCCGCCCGACAGCTTGAGCCCGCGCTCGCCCACCATGGTCTGGTACTGCTCAGGGAAGTCCATGATGCGCTCGTGGATGTTGGCCGCGCGGCAGGCCGCGTGCACGTCGGCCTCGGTGCAGGTCGGGTTCGCGTACAGCAGGTTGTACATGATGGTCGCGTTGAAGAGGACCGTGTCTTGGGGCACCACGCCGATGGCCCGCCGGAGACTATCGAGCTGCAGGTCTCGGATGTCGCGCCCGTCGACCGTGATGGCGCCGCCCTGCACGTCGTAGAAGCGGAAGAGGAGCTTGAGGCACGTCGACTTGCCGCTGCCCGACTCGCCCACGATGGCCGTCTTGGTGCCGGGCGCCACCCGGAAGCTGATGCCGCCGATGGCCGGCCGGCTGCTCTTGCCCTGGTACGCAAACTGGACGTCCTTGAACTCCACCTCGCCCCGCACGGGCGTCGGGAGCTTGACCGCGTCGGGCTTCTCGACGACACCCGACGTCTCCTTGAACAGGTCCAGCATGCGCTCCGCTTCGATTAGGTTGTTCTGCAGCATGGTGTAGTACGTCCCAAAGAAGTTGAGCGGACCCTGGAGCTGGGTGAAGTAGACGATGAGGCTGACGAACTCAGGCACCGTCTGCTGGCCCTTGGAGATCTTGTAGGCCGACACGGCGACGAGCAGCGCGGTGCCGACCGAGAAGATGGAGCTCTGCGTGAGGTTGAGCCCGTTGAGCGACCACTGCACCAGCCGCTCGGCGTGCTGGTAGACCATGACCTGGCCGCGGAAGCGGTCCGTCTCGGGCTTGACGGCGCAGTTGTGCTGGACCGTCTCGTAGGCCATGATGGCGTCCGTCTTGACGGCGTCCATCTCGCGCGACTTGGTGGCCATGTCGCGGCGCTGGCGGCCGCGGAACTTGGCCATGTAGATGGTTAAAAAGATGTAGGACCACATGATGAAGAAGACGATGATGGTGTAAAACACGTCGTACTTGACAAAGAAGACGACGCCGGCCACGAAAATGTCAAACACCATGGGGAAGACCTGGAAGACAAAGTTCTCGAGGAAGCTGTTCATCGCGGCACCGCGACCGAGCGCGCTGGTGACCTCGCCAATCTTCTTGCTGAGGTGGAAGTCGAGCGACAGACCGAGAACATGCTCAAAGGCAGCGCACGACAGACGACGGAACAGCGACTGCGACACGGGAATCCACAGCACGGAGCGCGCGGCGCCGAGCGCGCCCGAGTTGCCCTGCAGCGCGCGGTAGACGACGTACAGGATGATGTCCCGGTAAGGGATCTTGCCCTCGCCGAGCGAGTCGACCAGCACGCCCAGCTGCAGGGGCACCATGAGGTTGACAACGCGCTGGGCGATCAGCAGCACGACGCAGACGAGGACGATGGCCTGGTACAGGGCCGAGTCCTTGGGCCACAGGTAGGGGAAGAGCACGCGGAAGCCGGCGATGTAGTCGAACCAGCCCGCGGCCTGGGCGTCGCGCTTCTTCATGCCGGCCGGCGGCGACCTGCTGCTGCCGTTGTTGTCGAGGAGACCCTGGCGCTCGCCGTCGGTCGAGCTCCTGAGAGAGGCGCGCACGGCATAGTGTCGTCGCACGAGGAGGCCGATCATGGCGACGAGGATGGCGATGCGGGCCAGGCCGATTCCGAAGAGGGCGTCGAGCAGGGCGTGCGACACGTCAATGTGGCGTCGCTCGACGAAGAAGATGGCGGCCACGACGGCCTCCATGGACGCGCCAAAGATCCAGGCATGGCAGTGGGAGGCGGTGGGTGTCCATGGTCCGTCGGGGTCCGGAAGCAGGCCGGCGAAGAAGTAGAGGGCGACGCCGACGTGGGCGGCGAGGTAGGCGCTGTAGGGGAACGTGGTCTTGCTCTCGGGCTGCTGGCTGGCGAGGGCGTCGCGCACGACGAGGACGAGGCTGGGGATGAGCAGGAGGGCAAGGAGGGCCTGAGACACGCGGACCAGCAGGGCGTAGCGGCGTCGAATGCCAGTCGTCTCCTTGTCGTCGGGCGGGCTGAGGGGGGCGGCGGCGCCATTGCCAATTGACCGCAGCCGACTGCGGTAGTAGTACACAGCCTGTGATGTGAGGAGGGTCGCGAATAGCCCGCAGGGATAGGCATAAAAGGCGACCTGCAGGCCCTGCTGAACTCCGGCCATCTTGGTGGCTCGTCTTGTCTCGTCTCGTCTCGTCGCGTCGCGTCTTTTGGACGTTGAAGTTTTGGCGGCGATGGTGCTGAGCGAGCGATTGTCCAGCGTCCATCAAAACTTGGCATCGTCATCCCTCGTCATCGTCATAAGGGTTAGGGTCAATACAGTCCCCGAGACTGGGATGACCCGATCGTCCTGGCACCTTGCATTTTGTTTTGTTTTATGAAGGAGAGTGTCATGCTGTATTATAGGAGCCCAAAATTGGTCTTCTCAGGTCTTCACAGTTGTGGCCATTGCCTTGCCCCCCCGACATCTCCTCGCTCGGCGACCCATCGCTCACACCTCTCCAGCACATCATGAGAATACAATGGCATGTAATCCATCTTTTTCATATCACAAACTATCCCAAACTATCAGTTCAAGAGCCCACAAGAATTCCGACCAAGAAGAGAACAAACATCTGTCCAGAAGTGAAACATCCCCTCAAAATCCGTCTCCAAACTTCAGAACCAAACGCCCCCCCCCGTCCCCCCTCTCAGTCCTTCTCAATCCTCCTCACCAAAGTCCTTCTCCCTCAAAATCTCCCCCGCCAGAATCTTCCCCATGTGAGTCTTCTCAATCCCCATGCAATCCTTCCGAATCGTCTTGAACAGCACGTTCAAAAACATGACCGGGCTCGTCTCAAACCGACACGCCGCGTACTCCCCCTCCCTCCTCCCCACAAACCCATCCGCCGCAATCGTCTCACTCCCCTCATTCTCCCTGTAGGACAGCCCCAGGTACCGACACAGCGCGACGTAGTGCTTGTAGCTCCGCAGGTACAGCTGGCCCGCAAACAGGTTGAGCTGCATCACCAGCTCCGGCGAGATCTCCTGGTTCGCATCGGCGGGGACAGTGTAGAGTTGGAGATCCTCCAGTGTGCGGAAGGTGAGGCTCGGTCGCGGGAGGTATGCGCGGAGGACGACAGCGCCCGAGCGGCCTTTCATGAGAATCGCCTTGAGCTGATTGGCCTCCCACTGGCTGATGATGACCATGTGCGATTTGGACGTGAGCACCCACTGCACCGGTCGCTGGTACATGTCGGAGCAGTATCCCTGCCCTCCCTCATGGACGGTGCGGGCGTAGTCGGCCGTGATCAGGAGATCGCTGGGGAAGTTGGACACGCCGGCGCGAAAGTACTGGATAGCGCTGCTCTTCTCGAGCGCCCGAAAGGGAGGAAGAAATACTCTGCTCCGCAACTCCAACCTCGCTGTGCGTACGAATATTCCCAAGAGTGGATGCAACTTGTGCATTCGAGGCTCCATCTCGGCGGGGCGTTCGACTTGCCGCTCCTGCTCGATCTCGGGAGCCAGCTCGCGTTCCTGTTCTTCCTGCAGATTCGCGGACCTGGTGGCCGATGCAGTGCTGAACGCTTTGGCCTTCGTCTGGATCAGGCCGAGCTGCTCCTTTCCGGCGTCGGAGAACTCCTGGCTCGAGGCGAGCTTGTCCAGGAGGGTGGAGGATCCAGAGGACTGCGTTGCTGCCGAGATCGGTCGATATCGATACTCCAGCGTCTGGGCCTCCGGTTCAATGTAGTCTTCGGCATCTTGCTGGGTGAATTTTCCTTCGCGGGCTGCGCGATTCCAAATTGTCTCTTGGTACAGGTGACGTATGCCTTGGTTTTCCCAAAGTGGCATGCTGCGGACCTCTTCATCCCACGTCTCCGAGATGGCCCACTCGAGGACGTCAATGACAGCAATGGCTCGCGAAGGCTCAGCTGAGCAGGTGGTCCGGATCCGTTTCTGCATTTCCGGCGAGACGCAAAAGGTGACCGATTGACCGCGGCCAAGCTTGCGCATCCTCATGCACGCTGTAAAGGAGAGTGTCAGCAAATCCATCAGAAGTACCAAGCATCCAAGGGCAACTTACCTTGCACCAGTGTATCTTTGGGGATGGCTGGCCCCAGCGTGACGGCGGCGCGATACAGGTCGGGGAGCTTGAGGTCCGTCCCTCGAGTGTGAGCCTGATCAAGGAACACCAGGCAACGTTCGGTATTTGAAGCGAAGGGAGACGTCAAGAAAGCGTCCACAGATCCATCGCGGGCGAGCACAGATAGCTCGTCGTCGTCGTTGAAGAAAATGACGGCATCTGTATCGCTGGTGGGGGCGCTGTTGAGCCATCGCTTGGCCAGTTCACTGTTGCTGCACTCAATGATCTGAGCTCCGACGTCCAGAATGACTCTGATCCCGTTCTGCGTCACAGCCTCGAGGAGCATCTCGATGGTGAGTGCAGATATCTGTGACCTGTGCTGCCGCCCCAGCTCCAACACCTTGTTCTCCTCACGAAGGAGGCAGCTCAAAACTGCCGCATTGGTGTGTCTTTGGTCCGGCAGATCAAGAGCCGTGATCGCAAGAGGTAAGACACGCTTGGAATCGATCGTGCCGCTGAAACCCGTCAACGGGTGAGTCTTGGGGTTTGCCAGATCCCAGCCAGATGCCGAGAGCTTCGAGGGGAACTCCTTCATCTCCTTGGCGAAGACGATATTGGAGAGGTAAAAGTCAATTGCCGGCTTCACATACTGCAGGGCTGGGTACACCATGTTCCTGCAGCGAGCCTCGTCCTTCAGGTTGACACCAGAAAAGTGTCGAAGCTCCACAGGTATTGTTGGTGCCGCGGAGGTCCAGATGCTGTACTCCTGATTGGAGAGGTCAGACCTGCTCAAAGTCTCGAGACTGACGAAAAGCTCCTCGAAAGACAAGCCACGGTAGTAGTAGCTCAGGCAAGTCAGGACAATGATGACGTCTGGGTGGCTGAACTCGGAGCGAGGTGAAGGCATGTCCTTGGCTCGATAAGGGACAGCGAGCATGGTCGCGGGACGGCGATCCGGGGCAAGGCCGTAGTTGACACGGTACCGCTTCTGCCCCAGAGCAAACAGAAGGACTCCCTTGGCCAGGAGACCTCGCAGCAGGAAGACTGCCTGCTGGGTACTGTTTTCTCCGAAGAATCCGTTCTCTGCCTTCTCGACCTTGTCAATCTCATCCTGGTCCAGGTCTTCGTTGACCATGTAGGTGAAGACCGCTGCTCGCATGCTGGCTGTTTGGTTGTGAATGGGGAAGCCTGGCAACCCCAGCTTGCAAATCATTCGGGCAAGGTCTTCCATCAAGCGCCGACCCGCTGCTTCTTCAAGGACGCGAATGATTGGAAAGCCGCCCGGTGTGTCGCGCCGTTCTTCGAACAACAGCCCTTCCAGGCCACCACCGCCAAACTTTGCGTCAGCCATCCCCCTGACAATGTCTCGCAGAAACTCCAGCACTGTCTCAATGAGAGACCATCGCCCAGGGCTCATCTCGACGGGTTTCTGGGAGCCCATGGTGTAAATGAGCTCGAACTTGACGCTGAAGTTCTCGTCGCTTTCGTCCACGATGTGTCTGGAAACATTCTCAAACTCCTGGTAGAGCTTCAGGACATCACCTCTGGCCTCCGCGCTCCCAGAGTCCCCATTCCACATCTTCTCAATGCCCATCAGCTTGAACGAGAGCAAGTTCTCTGGCTGCACGAGCAGAACTCCGCCCTCTTTCTTGCAGGTCTCGATGATCTGTCGAACAGTCTCCACCTGCGCCGCAGAGAGTCTGATGGACCGAGAAAAGGGCAGGTAGAACACCCTCCGATTCACAAGACCGCCCAACTTGGCTATCAACGTGTGCCTCATCTGCTTCGACTGCGGTTTTGCCACGACGATACAGACGAGACGATTGCCATCCGCCAGAGTTATGGCGACCAAAGGAACAATGACCGAAGACTTGCCCTCACCCATGTTTAGCTGCATGACGGCGCTTGTGCCGTTAGGCGGTGCTGCCATCATCTCTGCAATCCTTTGCTGAACGGAGCGGATCAGGATCCCGTGCTCAATCTCAAGCAAAAGACTCTCTGGTTGTTGGAGCAAGTCGAACTCGCGATGACTTCCCAGGTTTGCCAGCTCCCGCAAAAGCTCGCCCTGGTGGCTGGGGTCACTGAGACGCTCATCACGCTGGAGATAGATCAGGCTTAGGGCATAGCTGACCAAGCATATCTTCCATTCCCTTGACAGTTTTCCCCAGTGGCCTCTCGTGAGCCGCCTGAGGATGAAGACTGGGGAAAGGCGAGGGTACACGCCTCCGGAAAGGCAAATCTGATGGGCAATGGAACCGCCCCTCAAAGCGGTATCGATGGCGGCTCTGATCTCGCTGACACGATCCTGAGCGGCTCGAAGAGATGTGCTGGGATCAGATCTCCCAGACGACGACGTGCAAGGGACCATGTTGCTCTCGGCGCTGGCGCGGAGCTCCTGGATGTATTCCCTCTGGTGACTCTGCGATGCTTTCGCCGACAGCCGAACAAGAAGGGAGGAAATAGGACTTTCATTTTCCTTCCCTTTCCGAGATTCATACTCGTTTCCTGGACTCGGCGCAGGTATCTGGTCCATCCTGGGGTAGAAAACCCGGGGTGCTGTGCAGCTCAAGAAAAGCGAGTCTGCGTCAGCGAACCGCTTACTTGTCTGTCGGGGCTTGTCTGTGGGGAAGATTCGTGACTCTGAAATGTTCTCTCTGGCCTGACTTGGCACCAAGTCTGTGTTGACGATGATGCGGGCCATGTGATCAAGATAATCGAAAAAGGCATGTGAATCCCGCGCCTTCCAAGCAAGTTCCTGAACCTTTTGCATCGCCCTGCTGATGTCGATATAGGAACCGTACGCGACCCCGACTGGCGTCGCCAGAGACCACGAAGTCTGGAGCTGATGTGCCAAGTCAGTGGCGAGTTTTCGTGTCAGTCTCGTTGATTCTGACTGCCACAAGCTGTCACGCCTCTCGGTGTAGTGTCGGTAGGTTTCGTGCTCGTTCCGAGGGATGCTCCAAGCCGGGCAAATATCGCGCCGATGAACCCAATGCTCGATCTCCTTCTCGGCGAGTCGCTGGAATGTGTCTCGATCGATGCCTAGGTTGAAGTTGTCTGCTGCCGGTGGCGCTGGGAAGGCAGATTGAGACATGCTCAGAACCATCAACGCTTGAACGATCTCCCACTCGGCGCCCTTTGCGTAGAGCAAGGTAGAAAGGAAGACCATGACGCGGTATTTGTTTGGTTCACCCACTAAACTGTGGTGAAGATTACACCACACCTTTCCGATGGTTTCCGCTGGCGCCCGAAGATTCTCGAGACTGGCCCCAAGACTGGCATTGGTTGTTCCGCCGAAAACATCGCCTGTCACGTCGCGGATCTTGCTTTGCAACGAGCCCTCTGAGCGGTACAAAGACAGGGGAAGACCCGCATCGAGACATCGAACCAGGAGACTAACTCGATCGCAATCGTGGGTAGGAGCCTTTTGATGGCGAAGATTGGTGCTGTGGTACCAGCGGTCGTATTTCGAAACATCCTGGCTGTCGTTGGTCGATGTCTCGCAACCAGCTTCGGCTCCAAACTCAGATACGCGGAAGACTGCGCTTCTGAGTCGAGATCGTTTCACCAGCTTCTCGGACGACTGATGCTCAAGTGTTTGAGGAAGACCGGCTACTTCGCTTGCGGTGAAGACTTCGCCGAACCCCTTGAAATGCTCGAGGATATCCTGGGCCAGCTGCCAAAAGTCGTCCTGTTGGGACAATGGGGGCAGGCTGTCAGACCATCTCACGGTCTCCATCACCTGCAGATGGTCCGGGTAGTAAGATCGGACTGGTGAGATGTTTGCAATTGCTTGGAGGTATGCCGCGGAGCGGGCATCAAGTTCATTGGCCGAAAATATCGCTGCCGAGCGCAAGAGTCGCAGAGATTCCTCCGTGCCGGTCCGGAGGGTCAGAGGGTCCGGAAGACAATGGGATGTCAATGCGTGCAGATAGCAGACCAGCATTTTGCCTCGCAACGATCCATTGTCCGAGAGCACGCCAAGTATCTTGTGTACTTCGAACACTTGATGGCGAATGTGTTGCTTCCCGGAGGGGCTCGCAGCCACCTCGACATGATTGCCGACGAGGGCTGAAGAGAAGTCCAATTCGGGGATCAGAACCTTTCGCGGCTGGGTGGAAGAAGGGCACTCTGGCGTGAGGACCAGCTTGTTCTCGAGTCCAATAAGAGTTCCAATTCCTTGAATCTCGCCGACACGCATTCCTGGATAATCCTTCGACCTGAGAACCGACTGTCCTTTGAATAGGCTGAACGAAAGACGAAACCTTGGGAGTTCCACGGCGAGAAAGGGAGTCTGCCGGTTCCGTTGGAAAATGCAGTTGATGTGGTATTTGGATTCGAGGGGGTCCATAATCTTCAGGATCTCCATTGCCGTTCTGCTATGTGGATCGACAACACTGCAATCATCTTTGCTGAGAACGCGCGACTGAGCATTCTGAGTCAATGTCCACCCGTCCAGGGCTGAGGCCCAGGGCTTGCCGACTTCGCGGAACTGGACTTCACCGGTCGACACATTGACCCAGTGGGAGCAGCCTTCCACAAATGACGAAGGAAGATCGCCCCGTACATAGTCGCGGGGGATGTACTCCCAGACGTCCGGAGCTTGGGCATCGAGAGTCGTTGGGCGCTTGGCAATGGCAAGTATGACAAGCCTGTCATCGATCATGTTGAAATGGACGTTCCAGCCCATCTGCTCGCGGCGCGCTGAAAACTGCATGCCCCGGACTGCTGAAGGCATGACGTCCAAAATTTGCTGGCCAAAGAGCTGAACAAAGGTGGGATGGACTTGGTAGGAGTCTGGAAGGCGTGCCAAGGGGTAGCCGTTGACAAGAACAAGTCCCTTGAGGATGTTGAAGGAGACCGTGATCGGTCGGCTGCCTGACCCTTCCACTTCCATGTCGGTGACCAAAACATGGCCTTGAGGAGACTCTTCAGTTCGCCAACCTGATTGAGAAGTTGTGAAATCTCCCCAGAAACCCCTCATGGTCTGATCGAGTCCGAGGTTTCTTCGGCTCAAAACTGCCTCCTTGATGATGCTGTACGAACAGTGCTTGGTCCGTTGCCATCGATCGAGCAGGTGGCGAGAAATTCTCTCGGACGGGATCTCGTTGCCAGGGAGGTAATCATGAACTAATGCGGCGATTTCGGTGTAAATTGCGAGGCTGTGGTCGCCACCCGAGGGGGAACCGAGAATCGAACGCAAGGATTGTGCGTCAACGTCGAAGGTGGCGGCACAGATGAGAGCCGACATAAGTATTCTTCGTGAAAATACATCCCGGTCAAGGGCCGACACACACTCGTCAAGCTTCCCGACGAGTTCCCGGGTCCAGCTAATTGACACGCGGCGGATCTCGTCCAGGATCATCAGGAAACCATTCGAGGCCTCGGCCGAAGATGAGACTGAGAACAAGCGGGCCGATAATCGAGCAAGGATGCAGAGGGATGTCTCGTTCTGCCAGCTCTCCTGAACTCTCTGTATGGCTTCCCGGAGAGACTTGACAGCGTCCTCGGAGTATCGCTCGCAACCTGCGTCAACATGGGCCCTTCGTAGCACACTCCCATCATCATCTGCAACGCCAGCTTCGAGGGAAGCCTGCATGATGAGGTCATAGGAGGACTCTTTGTTCAGATCCAGTGCTGGGATGACCAGTTGGCAAAGGATGTTTGCCCACTGCAGTCCGTCTCCAGACCGAAGGTTCCCAATGGTTCGGAACTCTTCAAGAGACATGCCTTCTGGGCAGCTAGCTTGGGCGGCGATGACCTCGTTTGAGGTGTGGCTGGAAGACCGAACCCACGATTCGAATGGTCCAGGCTGGGCGTATGAGCAATGCGATGGCACCACGATTCCGCTGGCCCACTGGCTTGGTTCGACACAAAGATCCTCATCGTAGTAGGCATACCCGGTACCATGTTTCGGGCAAACTTTCTCGGCCGTGGCGTCACGGATGTGCATGCTGTTGTAGTGTGTCTCGTTTGTCCGCTTGTTGCCACTGGCAGGATGTAGACGGCTCTTGGAGGTCACGTCGCCTCGAAGCTCGGAGTGGGTGCCTAGCCACCACAGCTGGCTCGTGGTTGACAGCGAGGAAGCATCCTCCCTGAAAACCTTTGTCAGGAGATGCATGGTCGTCCCGCGCCAAATCTCGACAGTTTTGTTGACGTCGATCTCAAAAACGGCTGCCCTGGCGTGGTTCATGTCCGCGGGGAGTGGCCATTCAAAAATGGAGATTTTCATCCGGTCGATCATCTTGTCCAGCTGGCAGTAGCGACAGGCCCACCTATGGTGAACCCAGTCGCCGTCAGAGTCTTGCGTGTTGATGTGATCCATAAGATCTCTCTCGCGGACACGGCTGTGGTACAAAGACTTCATGTTCTCAAACTCGCGGATTTTGGCCTTCTTTTTCCCCTGGGCCTTTCTGGTGATGTTCTCAAGCAAGGTCTGGTGATGGGCCGAACCATGAAAGAAACGAACGGCAAAGGAGGAGTGTCCACCAAAGTCGGAGAAGGCTGAAGGATAGTGGCCACTTGCGCTCTGCTCTCGGTTGAGCAAATACTTCTCGACTGCTTGTAGGCGACGCATTTGATTCTTCGTGGCAAGGAGCAATGTGTTGAGGAGACCGCGCCTCAGGCCAGGGTCGTAATTTCGAAGCAGCTGGACACCTTGTCCTGCAATGTCATCGAGAGCGACCCACAACTCCATGATGGTCAGGAACATGACCGACAACGCGTCGGGAATGTCTTGGTATGCTGTCTTGGCTCTGCAGTAGTATTTGTTGATGAGTTCGCCGAGCTGCCCGACCAGGTCTTCCACTCGAGCCTGTCTTATCTGCACGGATTGGCTGTCAAGGAGTGCGCTGCGGGAACTCCGCCACGAGTCCAAGTGGTCGCTGACCCAGGCTTCAAACTCCAGTAGTTCAAAGCGGAGTAAACCTTGGCTCCTGGACGAAAGGCACTGCGGGGTGGGCAGCTCCATCGACGTCAAGGAGTAGAACTTGGTTGGGTCCCCGGGCCCAATGTCTCCCCGTCGACCAAGGCTTCGGTCGTTCACCCAGGACAGATATGGGCCAAGTTTTGCCAGGCGGAGGTTGCAATCATTGCGAAAAGAGAGGCTCGAGAGGCAGGTTAGGTCGATTGGCTTGTTGTCATTGTGCTGCACGTCCCCCCATTTCTTCTTCAATCTCGTCTCGGCGGCCTTGACTGCGGCTGTCACTTCTTGGATCCAGGGGTGTTGAGACAGGGGATCAAGTTTGATGATGCGATGTGCGATCTTGGCATTCAGACAATGAAGCAGACCGTGCTCACTTCTGAGCGCACTCGAAGTAGCCTGTCGTAGGAGCTGGCAGTGATGGAATGCGAGAACGGCCTTGTAAAGTGCCTTTGGATCTGGCCATGACTCGGAGGGACCTTGGTGCTCCAACGCCAGGCGCAAGGAAACCCGAAGAAGGAGCCAGACACGCGATCGGTGAAAAGGCAGAAGACAGTCCGACCAGTTGACCTGTTCTCGGCTGCGCTTGGTGTATCGCTGGGGCACAACACAGCAGCCAAGACCGGTCAAGAAATCCATCAACATGCCGGTGACGAGAACCGGGGCGATTGTGTCTCGTATCTCGGCATGCTTGCTTCCAGCCTTGGTTGACTTTGGGTGCGCATTGGGGGCTAGGTCGTGCTCCAATGTCGTCAAGAACTCGGCAAAGCTCGACTTGAACTTGTGGTTCTCCTGGTCAAGTACCTGTCCGCTGACCAGGGCAGCTCGCGTTGGGAACTCGCGCAACAACGAGCCCTCGCAGGACATGACATCGTTGTTTGGTGCCAGGAGCTCGAAGGCCTCGAAAAGCATGCCGTTTTCCTTTCTGGTAGCAAGCATGCCGGCATTCTGCGGCGGGAAGTAGAAGATGGAATGATCTATGAGCAAAAGCAAGCGGTTAGAGATGTGGCTTGATGTTTAGGGGACGACCTTGGACGCTTACCTCCATCCACGAGAGCGCAGATATTCTCCTGAATACTGGCGACAGTTGTGGCCTCTTTTCTGTAGAACCGGCCTACCATGTCGATAGCCGGGCCCAGCGCCGCCGATGCTGTTGGCTCCAGCGCCCTGAAGCCGAGAAGAGACCTGTAAAGCGATCCCACGAGGGCAAGCTCATTGTCGGGAGTTGTGTCGTTCTTTTGGGGCAGCCGAGGAGGTAGAAAGACATGGTTGATGACATATCTCAGATTTCCAGGACTCTCGTCCGGCACCGAGGGATCCATCTGGTAACAGTCCGTCGACGGCAGCGGGCTTCGAGGGGTGGTGAGATGAATGATAGGCAAAAGGTGCGGGCAGCTTTGTCAGACTCGGAAATGATGAGATGTTTTGGCAGTATGGGGAAGCAAATGGGACTGTTGACGTGGTCTGACCCAGGTTTTCTTCTCCTTGATCGCGTCTTGTGTTGGCTGGTGGCAGATGGGAACCAAGAGGTACTTGTTGAAATGAGGGAGCAAGTTGGTTGTCATCCTTTCTCTGTTGGCGTCCCAGGAAAGGCAGAAAGAGGTGGCTTATGAAACGTGAACCAAAGGCAAACAAAGCCCAACGCGGTACCTTGACAGGCAGCCATCCTCAGAGAGATGCGGAAACTCGGTCGATGAGCGGCGACCTGCAGCTCTGAAGCCATTTGGATTCATCGGCTGGGGGGCCTCGGGGCATGGAGGCAGCAGGCTGGCCGTCGTCGGGTTGGTCGCGAACAGTCGGAGATGCAGGCCGGCCGACATGATGGGGCCAACCCAAGCAAAGTCGACATGTACCTAGGTATTCTGGTCCAGTCATTGGCATGACCGGAGGATGGAGGAGAACCAAATGGGGGAACATGGTGGCTTGTTTCACCAAAAGCGGGCACAGAAGCAGAAAAGTTGACACCAGGAGATAGGGCCACCACATCGCCTTGTCGTCTTCCCGTCCCACCTTCTTTCTCTATCCTCTGCCTGCCCGCCAACCAAACAGCAAAGTACACAGGAGGCAGACTCGGTGGGGGTCCACATCGGGCTTCCCATCCCATTTCAAGGCGGAGGCGGGCGGGAAGTTGCAAACATGGAAATCTCTAACAGCTTGACTTTGCATGAAACATCGTGCTGCTTTCTTGTCTTCTCCCAACGCGGCAAAACACTAAGTCTCTCATCAAGGAGACTTGCTGACCCATGATGCCCAACCTGGCCCTAACCCTTTGATGCAATTCCCAAGTCGTTTGCCAAGGGTTCTTCTCAAGAGGCAAACGGATGGCAGAGACATCCATGCCTTTTTTCCCCTTCCCTTTTCGAGAGTCTTGTTTCACAAATCCAAACATAACTGCCACGATCCCCTTGCAAAGGGTTTTCCGCGCAGCAGGCCGCCGGCATTTTGACGACGTCATTGCAACGGGCCATGTCGGTTGGTGGCGGTGAAGTCCTGGATGTCAAACGCGCCGCCACGTGGAAGAAGACCGGTGCAGTAAACGCACCGAGGCCTACACCCTTCCCGCCTCGATGCTTGATGGCAGCCCGCTTCTGAAGCCACCAATCACAACCACCTTCGGCTGACCGAGACTTTGGTATCCGGTTCCCACGGGTCCGGTTTAGCCCTCGCGCATCCGGGCCCGGACGGGGGAAGCCAATATCCACCAAGCATGTCGCCATTCACGTCGTTCTGGACTCTCGGGACTCCGTCTGTCGCCCGCGGTCTCGACTCCGGACGTGGTCAGCTTACCGGTGCAACAGCCCGTACCCCATTTCCCGGCATCATTACCCACGCGCGACCGCGTCGAGGCAGAAGTCGACCATGGCTCGCCAGCGCATTCCGTCTCCCGGTAAGCTGCTCCTTCGTGCCCTGTCAGGACTGGTGTGGCACGGGAGCTGGTCGAGCGAGCCACGGCTGATCCGTGCCGATAGATTGTGTTTGTCTGGAATCGCGGATGGTGGGTATTGTGCCTGCCCACGCGGCAGGACGAGACGGGGTTTGGGTCCAGGTGTGCCTGGCGTGTCCAATCGACGACGACCCTGCTGACGAGGTGCAGCCATCGCGAGCATCCCGTTTGCCGTGTCGCGAGATCTGCCTGCCTGCAGGTGCGATGAGAATGAGGGGGTGGGTGTGAGCTGGCCGGATGCCCTGTCGACTCAGGACGACCCGGGTAGTGTCGACGCTGGCCCATCCGTCATCCGACCGGCGTGTGATTGGGCACGTCCACGAATAAGCATCCCCCCTCGAGCCTTCGCCCTATTCCGCCGTCATAAGGGTTCCTGCATGCAACGGTCAGAGAGGGGTGGTGGCCGGGTCTTGGCTGGTTCCTTCGGGACTCAGGCTGATCTGCCGCAATAAACAAAACACCCAAGCCAGTGGATCATTCCCCTCATTTTGCCTGTGGACGGCATCGTTATTGGCGTCGAGAACCCGACGGACCACTCCTCCCAATATGCGGTCCATCCGGGGTCTCGGGGGCGGAGTCCACTTTCCTTGCCCGACAGAGAATACCCACAAAGTGCCACCCCGTGGGCAGCGCCATGGGCGGGGAGCGTGGCATCCCATCTGGGAGTGTCAGATGCGGAGAAACATGGGGGAGCCCATGCCGTACCACGTCCGAATATATAAACGGCGACCCAGGACCGGGCTCGTGGGGACTGGGCCGTGTCTCCTCCTGGTGCTGCTCCATCCTCCAAGCCGGGAAACGAACAAGCCCGAAAAACTGACACCATGTGGACCACTGCTGCATTCGTTGCCGCGTTGGCGAGCTCCGTCTATGGTGCCGCTGTCCCCGCCCCGGACGCTGATGGACGTTACACCATCTCGGCTCCTGGCATCACGGCCAAGGTGGGTCTTTTCTCAAACGGTAGTGGTGCGAGAATGGAGGGCTAACATACGCCGAAATAGTTCATTCCCTACGGCGCCAGCTTGACGAATCTGTTTGTCCGCGACAAGGCCGGAGGCTCCATCGACGTCGTGCTCGGGTACGACGACGTTGACTACTACCGTAAGTTTTGAGAACCACAAGGGATGAGCAGCACCTGACGATCTCACCACTGCAGCCGTCGACCCCGGCCACCCCGTGTACAATGCCATTCCCGGCCGCTATGCCAACCGCATTGGCAAGGCCAAGTACAGCATCAACGGCACCTCGTACACCACGCAGGACAACGACGGCGGCAACACGCTCCACAGCGGCACCAACAACTGGTCGTTCCGCTTCTGGAACGTGACGGCCTACACCAAGGACTCCATCACCTTTGCCATCCACGACAAGTCCAACTCGTCGCTGGGCATGCTCGGCGACGTCGACGCCAGCGTCACCTACAGCGTCAAGAACAGCGTCTGGAACATCAAGATTGAGGCCACCTCGCCCGACCAGCTGACGCGTATGCCCCCCCCTTCCCCCTGAAACGAAAGCTCCTCACTGACCAACCCAGCCGTCCTCCTCACCCAGCACACCTACTTCAACCTGGACGCCTACCGGAACCCCGCCACGGACCTCATTTGGGACCACACCCTGCACCTGCCCTACTCGAAGCGCTACCTCGAGGCGGACCAGGGCGCGCTGCCCACGGGCAAGATCTTGACGGCCGAGCCGGGCAGCATCAACGACTTTGCCAGCAAGGCGGGCGTCAAGTTTGGCCACGCCAAGGAGGACCCCAAGTTCAAGGGCAACTGCGGCGCCGACGGCGTGTGCGAGGGCTACAACGGCTACTGGCTGATTGACGACGCGCCCAAGGGCGCCGCCGTGCTGACGATTGCGTCCGAGTTTTCTGGTGTCAAGGCGGAGCTCCGCACTGACCAGCCCGGTGTGGTGCTGTACTCGTGCTCGTGGATGGATGGGAGCGCGATCCTCAAGAGCACCCAAGGACTGAATGATAAGCAGCGGGTTGTCAAGAGCTCGTGTGTGGCGATTGAGGCGCAGGATTATCCTGATGGTATCAACCGGTATGCTTTCAGCTCCTCTCTCTCCTCCATCTTTTCTTTTGGAAAGGATAATTGAACTGACCATTTCAACAGTCCCGAGTGGGGTCGCGCTGATGCCCAGCTGCTTGGACCTGGCGAGAAGTACAGCTGGGAGAGCTCGTGGACCTTTGGTCTTCTCTAAGCGTCCCGGTGTGAGATGGGGCAGTCGGTGAAATTGAGGGGTGGGATGGAGGACTGGCAGGACTGGGACTTAAAATGGGGGTGTAATTATTCCAATGTCAAATAGAAGTGAAGTCAATTAATCATTTGTCTGGATGCTGCTTTGTTCCTGGGCCCTGTCAGCTTTTATTCAATCTTGAAAGGTGGTCTGGGTTGTCCCTCTCTGGGGTTTGTTCGTCTCCCCCACCCCCTTCGGTCGTGCCAAAGGGAAATACTTTCGGAGCCTGGAAGATGTTGTTCTTACCAGAGCGGACGTGATAGACGGGACAAATGCGTGTGTCGTCGATGGATCCTTGGGTGCGATGTTCTCTGGTCTTGGCATCAAACAAAACAAACCCCTTTTCCTCGCATTGAGCTCATCACGGACTGCCCGCGTCGCAAATGCCCCGAAAGTAGGACCACGCTGTTACACTTGAACGGAAATCGTTCCATGAGGCGAAGAAGCAAATCGAGGAGCTGATCAAAGTCTCAAATTCAATCGTGTGCCACGGCATTGGGAGCCTATTTCCAGACCGACGATGCACCAAGCCTGAGACGTGCAGAGAACTTCCCATGCGGTGTTGAGACATTCGCCTGTCTGTACTACACATGAAGTCATGATGGGGGCCTTTCAAAGCCTCCATTCACCTGACCCTCGCCGTCGTTCGCTGTAAATACAGAGGCCCACCCCTCTCCCAGGTTGCCAGTCCGGCGGGTGGACTGGCAAGGAAGGAGCAAAGCCAACTTGAACTCACCGCCCGGTTTCCTGGATCCCGTTTGGCAAGAGCTCAGTTGCCACGCCGTACCTTCCTCCGCTTTTCCTCGTGCTCCGCTTTTTTCGCACCCCCCATCCTCGCTGCTCTTATTCCGGAAGCCTCACCAAGTCTTCCGCCGTCTTCCGCACGCACCCAAACCTCAAAACATCACCCTTCCACATCTCAACCACCACAGCCCCGAGCACCTTGGTTCCGGTGCCGTTGAAATCGCATTTGGTACGCGATTTCAGCGCCCTAGAAACTAGCATCATACCATTCCGCGCGCACAAGGTCCCTCAGCATGCGGGTCAACAGCGGGGACGAGCCCGAGGGCATCGACCTTCAGCCTCTCCAGCCCGATGGCACTGCTGATGACAAGCCGTCCAACTCCCGCCTCGAGCGCGAGGAGCGCCTCGAGACCTCGGTGGACGAGGAGCTGATGATGGACCGCGATGTCGAGATGTACGCACACCCTTTCTTCCCTCTGGCCGGCCTTTGCTAACAGCCCGCCCTCCTCCCAGCGCCTTCAATGTCACGGACCGCGACCTGCACGAGGCCAAGGCCATCGCAGACACCATGACCCTCGACGAAGTCAAGGCTGTGAGACACCCCCGATGGTGGCACCCATGTTGTGCGACATGCGCTGACCCGTCCCAACAGCTCATGGAGAAGGTCCTGCTGGTCCACGGGAGCGATCCCAACTTTCCCTTTCCGATTATCACCAAGATTAAGGAGTTTCTGGGTGAGTACCCGCCAGCCATCGGTGTTGTCACATTGTGCTGACGCGGCGACTGCCACAGGAAACGACGACGTTTTTGCGGCCCCCGAGCACCATGGCGATCTGATCTACGAGATGAAGCTCGAGGCGGCCCTCATCACCAACAACAGCCCCTACGCCGAGGTGCGCTCCGTGGTGGACAACCACGATGATCCGAGCATGCCATCCTCCACCATTCGCGTCTGGGTCATCGGTCTCGTGTTTTCGGCCGTCATGGCCTTTGTCAACCAGCTCTTCTCAATCCGACAGCCTTCAATCGGTCTGTCCTCCAACGTCGCCCAGCTCCTAGCCTTCCCTATCGGCAAGGCCGCCGAGTACACTCTTCCGGATTGGGGATTCACTCTCTTTGGCACTCGTCACAGCCTGAATCCGGGTCCCTTTTCGAAAAAGGAGCACATGCTGATCACCATCATGGGAACTGTCGCTGGCAACACCCCGTACACGGCCAACATCATTTGGATTCAGTACCTTCCCCGATTCTTCAACCAGCCGTACGCGGGACAGTTCAGCTACCAGATCCTCGTGGCGCTGTCGACCAACTTTGTTGGCTACGGCATGGCAGGACTCACGCGGCGGTTCCTCGTCTACCCGGCGTACTGTGTGTGGCCTGCCTCCCTGTCGACGATCGCCCTCAACGCAGCCTTCCACTCCAAGGAGAACCAGTTCGTCGACGGTCCATTCGGCAAGATCTTCCACATCTCCCGATACCGCTTCTTCTTGATCGCCTGTGGCGCCATGTTCTTCTACTTCTTCATCCCGAACTACCTCTTCCTCGCCACGAGCGTATTCAGTTGGATGACCTGGATCGCGCCAAACAACATCCACCTCTCGGCCATCACAGGTTTCAACAGTGGACTCGGCATCAACCCTCTTTCCACGTTCGACTACAATGTCGCCACTGGTAACTCGCCCGACCCCCTCATGGTTCCGTTTTTCGCCACGTTCAACAACTTTATGGGAATGCTCTGCTCGGTCCCTCTTATCCTTGGCCTTTGGTACGGGAACGCTTGGGGCACGTCTTACCTGCCCATCAATGCGAATCACGTCTTCGACAACACAGGCAGCCCCTACAATGTGTCGATGGCCGTCAACGAGAAGGGCCTCTTTGACGCAGAAAAGTACGCGTCGTACTCTCCGGCGTATCTGTCGGCCGCTCACCTCACCGTCTACATGTTCTTCTTTGCCGTCTACCCGGCCACCATTGTGGTAAGTCTTTGGATTGGCCTGATTGGGTATGTTTCGCTGGAAGCTGACTTGTCATACTAGTATGTGCTCCTGAACCACAGATACGAGGTCATGTCGGGCTTCAAGAACCTCTTCAGGAGTTTCCAGAAGAAGAAGGGCTCGCAGGCCAATGCAGAGTACCAGGATGTGCACAACACACTGATGGCCAAGTATCCCGAAGGTAAGCATTCCAGTCCTGCAAAGCTGGTGGTTCTCGGCCGGAGACTAATCTTTGGATGACAGCGCCTGAATGGTGGTATATGACCCTGCTTGTGACGGCGGTTGCCTGCGGCCTCGGCGGGATCACTGGGTACGAGACCTACACGACGGCCGGTGTCATCTTCTACGGCCTGGCTCTCTGCGTCATCTTTGTCATTCCCTTTGGCATCATCAAGGCCATCACGGGCGTGGAGGTCGGTCT
Source organism: Podospora tetraspora (assembly GCA_027943155.1). Classification (NCBI taxonomy): domain Eukaryota; kingdom Fungi; phylum Ascomycota; class Sordariomycetes; order Sordariales; family Podosporaceae; genus Podospora; species Podospora tetraspora. Next base: position 870,697 of record JAQKAE010000007.1, read on the forward strand.
CAACGTCCTCGCCGAGTTCATCGGCGGCGCCTGGGTCGCCGGCAACGCCCTGGCCATGAACTACTTCAAGACCTACGGCTACGTCACCTGCGCGCACACGCTGTCCTTCGCCAACGATCTCAAGCTGGCCCACTACGTCAAGATCCCGCCGCGCCACACGTTTGCCGCCCAGGTCGTGGCCACTCTCCTGTCAACCTTCATCTGCACCGCCGTGCTGAACTTCCAGATGAACCAGATCCCCAACGTCTGCACCGAGCAGGCCCCGAACAAGATGACCTGCCCGGGCATCAACACGTTCTTCACCGCGTCGGTCCTCTGGGGCACCATCGGCCCAACCAAAATCTTCGGCTCCGGCGGCCAATACACGGCCCTCATGGCCGGCTGGCCCATCGGCGTCGCCATCCCACTGATCCTCTGGTGCCTCCGCCGCCGCTACCCGGCCACGAGCTGGCTGCGCCAGGTCCACCCCGTGCTCCTCCTCAACGGCGCCTGCACCTGGGCCCCCTACAGCATGTCGTACACCTTCCCCGGTGTCTGGATCAGCTGGTTGTCTTGGATATGGTGCAAGAACCGGTTCCTCGAGTTCTGGTCAAAGTACAACTTTGTGCTGGCGTCGGCCCTGGGCGCCGGCATCTCGCTCTCGGGCATCTTTGTCTTCTTTGCGCTGCAGTACCAGGACGTCGAGCTCAACTGGTGGGGGAATGAGGTGCCCTACATGGGCTGCGAGGGGCAGCCGTGCCCGCTCAGGACGCTGGCGCCGGGAGAGCACTTTGGGCCGGGCGTGGGTCAGTTTCACTGAGTGCGTTTGTGGTCTTGGTCGGGTGTCTTGGACTCTCCTCTGTCTTGGAAGGCATCCTGGGGGAGTGGTGCAAAGTAGCCTTTGCGTACAATTGGTATTGGCAGAGATATTCGGGGGATGATGCATGCTGCTGTTGACCAAGGGGGTGGTGGTACAGAGAGCTTCTTAGTCGAGTATCACAAAGAATAGCAATTCCGTCTCCATGATTGTGTGCAGCTCGTGTGATGGCACGTGGGTGATTGGCGTATGTCATGCCAAAGAGCAAAAGGCACGCTGAGCCGTACCGATTCAGGATTGACAAAAATAAGAAAACTGACGGCAGGGCAGCGAACGGCTGACCAAGTAGGTTTATACATTAGCTCAAGGTAGTAAACCAAGTAAAGCAACCAACAAATCTTTGCAGGCTCCCGAGGCGGCAAGGGGTATGTATAGGTACAGAGAAGCGAGCCAGATAAAGCACATGCCTCCATCATCAAGCCATCCACCCATGGGGGACCAAACCACTCCCAGTCATGTCCATCTCCATCGTCAGCCCGGCGCCATGTCGCAATGCAGACCCAGACGCCATGCCCTTCCCCCCAAAACGCCAAACGCAATGCAATAAACCCAGCTCAACCATCCTTCCCTCACGGCCTCGACCCCCTCGGCTCCCCCTCCCTCCTCTTCATCGGATGCACCATCATATTCGGCGCCCACACCCTCCCCCCCTCCCTCCTCACCACCCACGGCCACTCCTCCCCCTCCCCCCTCTCCTCCCCCTGCCACGCATCAAACACCTTCCTCGGCCAATCCCCCCCCCACCAAAACGACAACCCATCCCCACTCGGATGCTCCTCCACCTCGGGCCCGACCCCGCCATCCGTCCTCGCCTTCTCCGGCCCCCCGCGCCACCACCCCTCGTCGTACTCTTTGTCATGTTCTTTCCTGTAGAAGACCGGCCCCTGCGGAAAACTCATCTTCAACCCGTGCCACAACGCAAAGCTCACGGGCGTCGCCTCGCTCGGCACGCGCACCGCGCGCCGCACCTGCGCCTCGTGCGCCACCAGCATCAGCGCGCGCGACGTCCGCGTGATGGCCGGCGGGCAAAAGAAGCGCGGCGTCGCGACGCCGCCGCGCAGCCCGCCGATCCAGTCGCGGAAGACCCAGGTCGTGGCGGCGGTGGCGTTGGCGCAGAAGGAGGTGACGATGGCGTCGGCTTCTTCGCCGACGCCCCACAGGAAGGGGTCGGACTCGGGGGAGGGGGTGGGGGGGATGGGGCCGATGGGGGGGATTTCCGGGATGCGGAGGGGGCCCCAGACGAAGGAGGAGCCGTGGGATGTGGTGTTGATTGTGGTGAGGTAGGGGGTGGGGGCCGGGTGGGAGGGCATTTGGAGGTAGAGGGAGCGTTCGAGGGCTTGCTTGCGGGGTTCCGAGCGGGCGGTGGTGGAGAGGGCAGTGAGGTGGCGGCCGGTGTGGCCGGTGAAGCGCATGTCGAGTTCGAGTTGCCAGAAGTGGTCGAATTCCGGGTAGTGTAGGGCGAGGAGTTGCATGGGTTGGTAGACTTGCCACATTGTTCTGGATGGGGGGGTTAGCGAGTGTGGCGTGTCGCACGGCGCGGCATGGGACGGGACGGGACGGGACGCTAAGGGGAAGGGGGGGGGTGTCTTACCTGTGTTCGTCAATGTCGCGGTACCAGGATTTGAGAAGGTTCTCGTCCCATAGGACCGCAATGGATCGCAGCTCGTGCGGGATGCCGGCGGCGTCGAGGCCCTTCTCGTACGCAGCTTTGGAGTTAAAGATGTTTTCCGGGGACTCGCGCATGTCGACCAAGAGGATGACTTGGTACTCGCCGCCCGAGTGGAGCGCCGTCTCGGTAATCAGCGAGCGCAGGTAGTACATGTCCTCGGGCTGGAAGTTGTAGCCGCGCCACGAGCGCACGACGAGGGCGGTCCGCTGCGTCTGGTTGAACTCGTGCCAGTGGCGGACGACGGGGATGCTGGTGCGGTTTCGGAAGCCGAAGCGGAGGTCGTCAACGGGGTCGCCGAACCTTCTGGCGGCCGAGGGGAAGCGCTGCTCGTTGCGCTCGAAGCACTCGTTCTGCAGGGCGCCCCAGTCCACCTTGTCCCACTGGACCTTGGTTCGGTTGTAGGATTCCCGTTTCTCGCCGTAGCCGTAGGCAGCGTATCGATCTTCGGCGGTCGTCCAGGTCGTGTCCAGGCCCACTCCCTCATAGGAGCCCGTGAAGGGGGTGGGATAAGCTGTGCGCCACTCGTTAGCATGGTCTGCGCCAGGGATAAAACCTTGGGTGTGTATTCCGTACGGATGTTGAGTCGCTTCTCCTCCATGCGGTCGTCGTGGCTGTCCGAGAGGAGCTTCCCGCGGGCGCCATAGCAGGGAATCGGCGCAGCGAGGGGCGGCACCGTGTTGTACGCGCTCGTCATGCGCTTGGGGCTGGGCCCGTATCCCGGAACTCCGATAAAGGCCAGGGGTGTGGTCCATTCCGAGGAGAAGATGCTGAGCTGGAGGAAGACGAGCCAGGAGACGAAGCAGAGGAAGAAGAGGACAAAGGTCTGGCGGGCCGATGCGCAGCGCCGGATCCGAGGCCAGGCGGGCGCGAGACGGTGGGCGGCAACGGTGCGGAACTTCTCGAGGACGATGGGGTCAATGCCAGCGCGGCTCGAGAGACCTTTCCACCCCAGCATCGTGGTGGTGAGGTATTATTGCATTGGGAGGTGTTGCGAGAGTTCGAGGTCGGGTTCGAGTTGGCGACGGGAGGATAGTTGGAGGCAGACCGGGGAGGGCGAGGGCAGGGCGCCGAGTAATGAGATGGCAAACGGGCTCCATCGTGCTGGCGATGGGGGGGGACCAGACCAAAAAGGGGTAGGCACAGAAGCGTCCTGGACGTCTTGGGACCCTGGAGACTCCACCCTGGTGAAGCCGACTGACACGCCTGGGTGAGGCCTTGTGGATGGCGCCGATAGCGCGTGTGACCCCCGCCGCGCAAGAGGGCCACTCCCGCGTCCCCATCCAGTGATAACCATTTCTCGCCGCCCGTGGACCCCTGCCACTTGACGATTTCTGCCGCCTGTGTCGACTTCAGATTAAAGATCTCACCCCCCAGCAAGCACGACAGGGTCGCTCAGGTCGTTTAACGCCATCCGGCTAGGGGGAGTCTTGACACGACCAATCGCCACACTGTCATCTGTCAGTGACACGCGCCGTTCAACACCGAGTCGCGATCAAATCCCGCCAACACCATCTCAATCCCGCCAACAGAATCTGGGGAACTTGCTTGACAGAATGTTGTTGACGACGGGAGCATACCGGCTGTCCGGCCTGGAGACGGGATCGAACTCGATATCGACAATGCGACCTCAAAACCCGGAAGCGAGGGAAACATCTCCATGCCAAGCCGCATGGTAGGATTGGCCAAATTGCGGCCACACCGCACCGACAGAAATGCCACATCCCGCCGGCAACATCCCGCCGGCAACATCCCTCGGGCTCGGGCTTCACGACGTGACGTTCCGAGAGGGATTGTGCTGCGTGCGTACGGCGTGGTAGGTAGGAATTTTAACAGGCAGTGGCATGCATCATGAGCGCTCATGCAGCGCTTGGACACGAGTTTCTTCTTTGGGAGGAGACCCTGAATCACATCAGGCGACGCGGGGATAAGGCGAAGCAGAGCCAAGCGCGCATCAGAGAGCAAACTCGGTATCGGGGGTCGGGTAACACGAGAAATGGCGGCTGCGCCGTTGACATGCTTGGTACACAAGTTCTCCCCCAGGCGCGTCCATGCAGCCGAGCCCAACTTGGGTTGGAGAGAAAAAGGTCCAAGCTCAGGGGTCGTCGTGCCACTGTGGAATGGCTTGCCTTTTCCCAGGTACCAACTGTTCACAGAGATGGGACTCTACCGCCGGGTTGCACACGTACTTGTGGACTGTAACAAGACCGGAGCGTCATTGTCCCCTGGATGCCGAAAAGAGGCTCCTACGGCCGAGTCTTCTGTTCGTCCGTCACGGCAGCGCCACCTCAATGATAGCCCAGACGTCTGCCTGTCTGCCTGTCCCCCTTCCCTCCCCCCAAACGCCGACGCTGTGACGGCGACCGTGAGCGAGGCTTTCCCACCCCAGCCAGGCCGCCACGAAGCCAAAAACCAGCCCAACCGTGAATGCCCACGCCCCAATAGGAATTCCCCTAATACCGGTGCCTGGTCGAGTAGTCCTTGGGACTGACCACCAGACCCCGCCCCTTCTTCGCGCCGCGGTATATCGTCTCGATAATGTCAATCAGCTCCTGCTTGTCCTCGAGCACCCACTTGATCTTGTTGTTGTCGCCCGTGCCCAGGTCGATCATCATGTGCTTGTTGCGGAAGAAGAACATGAGCGTGCACTCGTCGTAGAGCTCGTACATCTGGTTGAAATCGGGCACCTTGTCAATGTCGCAGAGGTAGATGACGGCAAAGTTCTTGACGCGGTCCGCGATCCGGTACAGCACCTCGTCCTGCGCCATGCACGCCGGGCTGTGGTCGCGCCCGAACCGGATCACGACCAGTCGCTCGTCTTCGCTGAGGATGGCTTGGTCGACGTGCCAGCCTGTGTCGAGGTGGGGGAGGACGATGCTGTCGAAGGGGTTAGCGGGTGGCGCGGGGAGGGAGGAGGGGGGGGGCGCGTCGACCTACCTGCCCATGTTTGCGGATTAGCAAGTCACTGGCGGACAGTCAGATCAGCGAATTCCAATAGCTTCGTTTGAGCTTGAGGTTGGGGCCAAGAAGTTCGGAAATGTTGTGCGCAGGAGAAGCCGATGGCGTCGAGTTGATCGGTTGATGAAAGCAGCCCTGGGCCACTTCTCGAATCTTGTCGAAAATGCCCCACACTGACGCAGAAGAGGGATTATGTAATCGATGGGTTAGGGTTGTCGCATCATAGGCCGCCATGCTATCAACGAGAACCTTGATGGTTGCCCGCATCATGAAACAACATATTTCAGGGTCCAAATTCAGCCTCAAAGGGACCATTTCAGCATTGAGATGCGGAAAATCATGTACATATTCGCAAATTCGGTATTCAAGCTGCTTCTCCCGACCTAGGGGGCGCAGGCGTCTTGGCGTTGCCTATTTGCCTTCTTCACATCTCGAAGTCCACTGAACATCGATGGAATTGCCAGGCTCGCCAAGCCAGCGATCCAACGATGATGTGTACTTGCCTCAAGTGACAGCCGCCAGTATTGAGCCATGGATGGTAGTCCGAACTGTTCCCCACTTGCCCGGATGTCAGCCCGTCTTCTCGTCGTCAGTCGACCTGCTCCTGTGTCCCTTGGCTTTTGAGGCACTTCTCGGCTGTGTGGCCTGTATCCAAGAATTGGAGGGTTCGATGACTTGTCCGAGCCCAAGAGGCCATTCGCACAGGCCGTGGTACAGGTGACACTCGCCGGTGGTGAGCGGATGGTCGATAACGGAGACGGTTTTGCTGGTAGCCGCAGGCCCCTCTGTCGGGTTCTCTCTAAGAGGACGTGTCTTAATAGTGGTGACTGCTCTGGACTCGAGGTAAGTTTCGCTTGGCCGTTCGACCTGTCGACACCTTGTGGTGGTGGTTGGATTTGGGCAAGCCCGGGGTAGAGCCTCAAGCCTCGCATGTCCATGACATTGACCGAGAGGAGATCAATGCTTCTTGACCGTCTCCATCCACTCCTTCGCAGCCTTTGACCCATCATGCGCCTTGCGAAAGAGTTTCCTCTCCCACTCCTCAAGACCACGCAGAAACTCCTCGCCCGCGCCACCGATACCAATGTTGCTGGCCTCTTCAGACGTACCGCCCTTCCCCTTTCCCACTCCGCCTCCCACCTTCCGGGCGTGAAGGGAGATCTCGGCAGCTCGCGTAACAAAAGTCTTCCGAAGTGTAGCACTGAGCGGCTCCTCGTCGGAGAGGTCCATCATGTGTGTCGCGAGAGCGTAAAAATGCGCGCTCTGGTCGCGCAAGGGAACGGCACGTGGATCGGCTTTGAGCGCCTGCTGGACGTCGTTTCCCAGCGCCGAGGGGAGGTCGAAATCAACAAAGGATTTGCTGTCAACGTCGCCCATGTTGGCGATGGCCAGCATCTCGGCTATCCAGAGGGGAAGCAGGATCTTAGTCCCGCTCTTGAGGGTCTGGCCGGGCTGGTTATCGAGGTAGCCGAGCTCAGGAACGTCGAGTTGAAATGTGCATGGTATTTTCTGTTGGGCGCCGGTCTGTCAGCTTGGCGCCCGCGGAGGATGGGAGGAGTGTATGGAGCCAGTAATACCTCTGCATCTGTAAGAATGGAGTCAATATCGTAGTATGACATTTTTCTCGGGCCGTCAGCAAGAATCGAGAGTTTGCGACAATGTTGACCGGCGGGGAGTTCGAGGACGCGGGGCTCGGCGCTACGCGACGCGATGGTGGCTCGTCGGCTTGGCGAGCTTAGCAAGCCACGGCACCTGCCACCGCCAAGCACGGCCCCACTATGACGACAAGACAAACATCAACGGGTTCGGCTTCGACGGAGGGACACAAACAGCACAATTGCAACGACCTCTCCAAGCTATCGTTGCTCTCTACAAGTGCCCTCCTCTCTTCAATTGAGCTGAATTCTACCTCATCCAGCATGTCCGCCACTCTCATGCGCACTGCGCCCGCCCTCCGGGCTGCTGCCCGGGCTTCGGGAGCTGTCAAGCCCATGGCCATGGCCAGCACCAGCTTTGTCCGCGGCAAGGCTACCCTTCCCGACATGCCTTGTAAGTCGTGCTCAAAACTCCCACTGGCCAGTCCGCATCTAACCAGCGCATTGCGCATGCAGATGACTATGGCGCACTCGAGCCGCATATCTCGGGCAAGATCATGGAGCTCCACCACAAGAAGCACCACCAAACCTACGTGTCGGGCCTCAACAGCGCGCTGGAGACAATTGCTGAGGCTGAGAGCAAGGGCGACTTCACCAAGGCCGCCTCGGTCGCGCCCCTCCTCAACTTCCATGGTGGCGGTCACCTCAACCACTCGCTGTTCTGGGAGAACCTGGCGCCCGCCAGCCGGGATGGCGGTGGCGAGCCCTCGGGAAGCCTCAAGGTTGGTAGCTCCCCTCCCAAGCTACACGTGAAACAGCACTGACGTCTCTTCCAACCTCCAGACAGCCATCAGCGAGGACTTCGGGTCTTTCGACATCCTCCGCAAGCAGATGAACACCGCGTTGGCCGGTATTCAGGGCAGCGGGTGGGCGTGGCTAGTCAAGGACAAGCAGAGCGGGACTCTGGGTGTGGTGACGCGCGCAAACCAGGACCCCGTCACCGGCAACTTTGTGCCATTGCTGGGCATTGACGCCTGGGAGCATGCTTACTACCTCCAGTACGAGAACCGCAAGGCCGAGTACTTTGAGGCCATCTGGAACGTGGTGAACTGGAAGACGGTCGCTTCTCGTTTCGACAAGGCTTGAGGGGATGGTTTTTCGGGAAAGTAAAAGGCGGAGATAAGTCTGCGTTGTGCGTGTATTGGGCCATGCCGTCATACCGAACTTGCCGCTGGGCGGTTGGACCGTGTATATCAGACGCTTTATACAACCTTGAGTGGATTTCTCACCACTTGTTGTCACGCCCCCTTGGCTCAGAGTGTGTTTGCATCTGGAGAACGACATCTGGCAACACAATGGTCGTCGAAAGTCTGTCATTGAGGTCCTGGAAAAGCATTCAGAGGGAAAGCATTCAGAGGAAAAGCCTCAGCTCCTGATCCCCTGGTCCATGTTCAACCAGGACATGGGCTTCCTGAAAACCCCCGACTCGGAGCGGCCCGTCTTTGCTTGAAATAGTTGCACCCCGGCATAAGTAGCAGGGCACCAGGGCTGGCAGGGTACAATCCTTAACCCCCATCCGCCCAAATGTTCTCGAAGACCTCACCCGGTCAGCCAAACCCAGCGTGGATCCCATTGAACAAGTTCCCACGGGCAAAGGCAACGCTCACACGGTATCAGATGCTCGACGTCGCCTCGAGGTCGCCTCGCCAGTGCGGGATTTTCTGCACTTGGTTCTGACACTTTGCCATGATCAACTGATCGGCCACCAACACGAGGTCGTCGTCGGCTCTGGGCGTGGGGGTTTCAAGGGCCATTTCTCCGAGAGTTGGTGGGCTCGTGGGGTGACGCGCTCTCCACGTCCCCCCCAGGTTCGAAGCCGGTGACGACGGGAGCTTGTCCTCGAGGGTTGTTTCCCTCTCTCCCATGGGAGTGGGATGGGCTACCTCCCTTCGGGGGAACAACAATGCTGTCAGAACTCGTCAAATTGTTGGCAAGCGGGGCGAGGAAAGGATGGAAGCCCGGTACCGTGCCGAGCCCAAATGTCAGACCACTGTTGCTGTCACTTGACGGGGTCGCTGCACCATCTAAGCCATTGGATCTAGCCATTTTCTGACGACTGTGAGAAACTGGAATTCAGCCAGTCTGTGCCTCCCCGAATGGAGATTTCGAATTTGGCGCTCTACCCAAAACCTCCCGTCGAGATGGATGTTGCGGAAGGAAATCCTCACCGGTCGGAATCAACCCCGCCACGAACGGTGATGGAATTGTTCACCGTGCAACCCCGCTCCCTGCGGAAGGGCCGGGGTCTGCCCACCCGAACAGGGGACCCAAACCCGGGTCACTGCCGCGGCGCCCCGCTAGAAGGGCCCGACACGGGTGACGGAATCGCCACAATGCTTTCCGTACATTAGCGAGAAGACGGGGGTGAAACCTCACCTCATTCTTGGATCGGCGTGTTTTGGAGAGCGAGCCTCGTCGGAGAGAGAAGATGTTCGACAACTGTGTTTGGGCGGAAAAGAAATCCTTCTTTACTCGGCGATGGAAGCGCGGCTCAGCGTCGGACAAGGAGAACGAGGCACCGATCCTTGAGCGACATGACCACTACCTTGAACCGGGTGACCCCGCTGCAACGGCCAAGCTATGGGTTGGGAACGTCACCACCGGCATGCTGGAGCTCTCCTCGGTGGGAATCGAAACCCGCGATCCTTGGGAACTCAGTGGTCTCTGCTCTCACCCTCCCATCCGCCTGCCACCACCTGGTTGAAGCGCCAGACTGTTGGCTTCACTGTGTCCTCTCACCGACTTTGCTACTTGCATCTTCCCGGAGCAACCCAAGCCCTGCCTCTCCGAGATCATGTTCGACATCCAATGGCTCTCCAAGACGCGCAGCAAACCCCGCTGTCACGGCATTCGATGTGCATCAGGAGTGATTCAACCCACGCCTGCAGCTCGATCCCATCCTGTCAAGAGAGTCAAAAGAGCAGTTTGCCCCCTTTCTCTCTGATGCAGCTCCTTGCAGAAGCAGTGCCAATTGATCAGTGTGCGACATGGCTTCTTGTTGCGCCCGGCGCCAATGTCCATGGCCGGTCGAGAGGTGGATGGATGGTCGGCCGGCGTCGATGACCGGTCAGGGGCGAGGGGATCAGCATCCTCGAGATGCATTTTCGCCATCCGACATACATGGCCCTCGAGATACCACACATTCCAAAGTTTGGGAACGCATCTTGAGATCGGGTGGCCCAGAATCGGCCAACCCGGTCAGCGGCCCCCAAGTTTCCAGCCGTCCCAACGAGAAGGGTGTGGGCGGACGACATGGAGAAACGGTTCTCGAATTCTCCTGTCCCAATCGGCTGGGAACCAGGTTGTCAGGCTTCGGGGAGGGCGACGAGAGCTCGACCTCCAACCCGTCATTTTTACTGACACAGCGAAGAGGGGGGAGCAGCAGAGGAAGCTACCCCGCCACCCCACCTCCCACCGCGGCCAGGAAGGCTCGAAGGATACGGGCAAGGCAGTCGCATGCAGGACGACGTGAGTTGCATGACCACGATCTGCGTCACGGCCTCGACGACTGGCCACACAAGACGAGCCTCCAGCGTCTCTTTCCGCTGTTGGATGTTCGCGACCGCCCAGGGAAGACGGCCACGCCACCTCGTGAAAATCCAGGTCGTCTCGAGACCGAACTGCTCACTCGTGCCTGCCGGGCCCAGCTTTCCCAGCAACTCTCACATCCCGTACATAATCCCGTCGGATCCTCTGCTGCCCCTCGGTCCTCGTTCCGCTTTGTTCCCAACTTTCACCTGTCTGTTCTCACCAACACAACAAAGAACCGCCCTGTCTCTGATCCTCAATTCGATTATCGTCCTGTGGGACAACCCCATCGACACAAGTCTACCGTAGACAAACTTCGTCCACTCGACACTCGAGTCCAGACACCGACCAAAGAGTCTTCTTCCGTACGACTTCGCAATCATGCCTGCCTCTACCTTCCGCGAGGGGCGCCGCTTTTCGGCGAGCACTTCGGTGCACCGAAAGCGTCAGATGAGCACGCTGGTCGAGAAGGAGGGACATTTCGGCCCAGCTCTGACGGTAAGCTCTCGCCTTTCCCTGTGATGCGGTCTGTCTCGTTGTTTTCTTTTGGTTGCCCTTTCGTACACCCGAAACATGTCGTCGTACCCCCTTTCCAGACGACAGCAGCTCGAGCACAGTACCTGGCACCCATCCTTTCCCGGGAATGACTTGCACCAATGATTCCCCAATACCCAGAGGCATGTACTTACCAGACGGGCTTTAGACTCTGTACCTCGGTATCTCCGCTGTCTTCGCCGACGACCACACTGCCGTCGTCTCGCTTGCTATCCACGATACTACGTACCTGCTCGATTTCTCGGTCAAGCACATCCTGCTCGACGATGCCATGAAGATGGGCGCCGACCTCATTGCCGACTACGTCATTGAGGAGGTACAACGCTATGAGCACGAGAACTTTTCCAAGTTCATCGGTGCCGGTCTCCCGACCACGCTCAAGTACATGAGCCCTACGTTGTGCTCACGGCTGTGGTTGGACGTCGACATCGTTCCCATTGTGATGCGTCCAGATGACGAGCACAAGGACAAGAGCTTCTGGGACGTCAAGCGGGTGGATGAGCAGGCCGATTCCATGGCCCGCAAGTGCATCATGTAAGTCTCCCTTGGAGTCGCAACTCTGGCTATCACTGACAGCATTTACCAGGAACTTTGGCCCCTCGCTCGTTCCTCTCCTGCAGGTGGGATTCCGAGGCATCGTGCAGACCGATGCTGGCTTCCGCGCCCACCTTACCACCGTCCAGAACCACAAGGACACTTGCGGAGCTGCAACCTGGGAGGCCACGATGAACTATGTCAAGAAGCTCCGCGGAAACAAGACCAAGATTGCCTTCTTCAGTTCGACCCCGCAGGGTGGTGGTGTCGCACTCATGCGTCACGCCTTGGTGCGATTCTCCCGACTCATGGGCGTCGACTTGACCTGGTATGGTAAGTAGACTGCATTCTAACGCCGCTGTCCAGACCACGCCCTAACACGTCGGCAGTGCCGAAGCCGAGACCCGGTGTCTTCCGCATCACCAAGAACATCCACAACATCCTTCAGGGCGTCAGCCACCCCGACCAGCGCATTACTGCTGAAGAGAAGCAGGCCATCATTGACTGGATCACCGACAACGCCAACCGCTACTGGTTCTCCGAAGGTGGTCCTCTGTGCTCACCCAAGGACGGCGGCGCTGACGTTGTGATTGTAAGTCTTTGGCCTCCCTTCGGCTTGTGATCATGGGAACTGACGGGGCCAGATCGATGACCCGCAAATGCCCGGACTCATCCCCCTGATCAAGAAGGTCACTCCCGACCGCCCGGTCCTCTACCGCTCTCACATCCAGATCCGCAGCGATCTGGTCGCCAAGGCCGGGACTCCCCAGGCAGACATCTGGGAATTCCTCTGGAACAACATCCAGGGGTGCGACATGTTCATCAGCCACCCGATCCCGATCTTCGTCCCACACAACGTCCCGCGGGAGAAGGTGGTCTACCTTCCGGCCACCACAGACTGGCTTGACGGCCTGAACAAGCATCTCAACGCTTGGGATACGGGCTACTACGGCCACATCTACAACAACGCCTGCCACCACCAGCGGATGTAAGTTGGCCCTGTGGAAGCATTTGCACAGTTGGAACTTGGGACTGACCGATCTGCAGGACTGAGCTTAACTGGCCTGCCCGCAAGTACATTGTTCAGGTCGCCCGTTTCGACCCTGCCAAGGGTATCCCCACTGTCATTGACTCGTATGCCGAGTTCCGTCGCCAATGCGAGAAGGCCAACTTTACCGACGTTCCTCAACTTGTCGTCTGCGGAAACGGCTCGGTCGATGACCCCGATGCCAGCCTGATCTACGATCAGACCATGGCCCAGCTTGAGACGTACTACCCTGACCTCATCAAGGACATCAGTGTGATGCGCCTGGATCCCAACGACCAGTTGATCAACACGCTGCTCGCCAATGCTCATGTCGTTCTGCAGCTTTCCACCCGCGAGGGCTTCGAGGTCAAGGTGTCTGAGGCTCTCCACGCCGGCCGTCCGGTCATCGTGACTGCCACTGGCGGCATTCCACTCCAAGTCAAGGACAAGGTGAATGGATTCCTCGTCCAGCCTGGCGACTGGAAGGCCGTTGCCGGGCACTTGATGAACCTGTTCCAAGATGAGGAGCTGCACAAGAGGATGAGCCATGCCGCAAGAACCGGTGTCTCGGACGAGGTGGGCACCGTGGGCAACGCCCTTGGGTGGTACTATCTCGCGGCCAAATGGGCCGAGGTTGGCGTTGAGAAGAACGGCAAGGGCGGCCTCAAAGGCAGCGAGCTGTGGGTGAACGACATGGCCCGAGACGAAGCCGGCTGCCCCTATGCGGAGGGGGAGAATCGCCTGCCGCGCCACTTCACGCAGCCCAAACAGCTGACGGAGAACCTGAAGCCCACCGAGGCCATTCCCAGCGAGACCGTGCCTACCGAGGCCAAGACCGACGCTGCTTAGCGGGCGGTGGCTGATTTTGCAGTTGGGCACTGGAATGGTGGACGGGAATGATACCTTGGCGCTTTCTTTTTCGTGAGCATTAATCAGACGTCATGATGGGTTTGGGAGACTTTTGGGGTCATGAGATAAATGTGGTTATGACTTGTTGTGTCCGTGTACGGAGTAATTGAGGGGCTGTTGGCGGTTCAGCGATATAGACGGCTGAGATACAAGCATGTCAGTAGACCTAGCACACACTTCTCTCTGTTTTCTGTTTTCATGGGTGTGCATGTGGTGGCTTGGGTGCTTGGAGTCTTGATGATGGTGATGCTAATAGTCGTGCTGTTGTGTCGAGCAGCTTGGCAGGGGGGGAGGGGGCGATGTCCGTCGTGTGACGTCCCCCCTCTTTGCATCACTCACTGCAAAAGTGGACGCATGTGTTCGGCAGAAGCAACAAGACAATGTCTGAAGCTGAAAACTCGGGCCACCATGGCGACCATGTATTCCTCTTCTACGCGGCTGCCCGCAACCGTAAGTCTACCAAACAGATAAGCTCGCCATTTTCCAGGATATCTCCGCAGCAAAACAAAACACACAACACCCCGGACTATACCGACATCTCCATCGCAATCGTCTTGTGCGGATTATACCCCTTGATGACAAAGTCCTCGGCCTTCCACCCGTCAATGCTCCCCCCAGCCGGCCGGGCAATCTCGAGCGTCGGAAACGCACGCGGCTCCCGCTCCAGCTGCGTCCGCAGCGCATCCACATGGTTGAGGTAGACATGCGCATCACCCATGACGTGCGTCAGACTCCCAGGAACCAAATCGCACACGTGCGCCAGCATGTGCGTCAGCAGCGCGTAGCTCGCAATGTTGAAGGGCACGCCCAGCCCCATGTCGCACGACCGCTGGTACAGCTGGCAGTGCAAATGTCCCTTTGGCTTGTCCCCCCCTTCCGGCGTCCGGGGGAAGGACACGTAAAACTGTGCAAACATGTGGCACGGCGGAAGCACCATCTGGTGCAGGTCGCGCGGGTTCCACGCCGAGAGCACCATGCGCCGGTCGTACGGGTTCGTGCGGAGGGTGTCGACGATGCGCGCCAGCTGGTCGTACCCCTGCCCGGTGTAGTCCGTGTCGGAGGTGACGTAGTCGGCGCCAAAGTGCCGCCATTGGAAGCCGTAGACGGGACCGAGGTCGCCGACGGCGCGGTGCTGCAGGTTGAGGCTGTCGAGGAAGGCGCGCGAACCGTTGCCGTCCCAGATCTTGACGCCGGCCGAGGAGAGGGGGAGTGAGGAGGTCGAGCCCGAGATGAACCAGAGGAGCTCGGCGATGATGGCGCGCGTGAAGACGCGCTTGGTGGTGAGGAGGGGGAGGAGGGGGGTGCCGGAGCGGTTGAGGGTGAATTTTAGGGGGCGAGGGGCGAAGATGGAGTAGGTGCCTGTTCCGGTTCTGCGGGGAGGAGGGGAGGGGGTTAGCTTTGGTGGGGGGTGGGAGGGGGGAGGAGGGGGGCGGCGTACCGGTCTTGTCGGAGCTCGCCTTGCTCGATGATCTCGCGGCAGAGGTCGAGGTATTGGTGTTCTTCGGTGTTTGGGTTTGGGGGGGAGGGCGTCGTTTCGGGTGTCGGTTGGGTCATGGGCTCGGTGGCCGGGGTGGTTTGTGTTACGGTCATTGTGGCAGTGATGGATTGTATATCCTCTGGGCGAGATTCGACAAATTGGTGGTGTTGAAGTTGTCCAAGTGGAAAAGGGAAACGAGGGGTTGAAGACCGGAAGAATGGCGCGAGACGCGACAGGTTCCGCGACGCGTTTGGACCCCACCCCCCCAGAGGTTGGCGGTGGCGAAGTCACGTGCTTCTGTTTCATTTTGGTGGTGAGACGAAACAGACGAGTCACGCCTGGTTGTCGCGACTCCAAAATGACGGTACACCATTTTGGTCTCCAACGCTTCCAGTGACTCCTACCGCTACAGAAATGACGCCACACCTATCATCAACCTGAGGATGTTCGGGGTTCTTGTGCTGACAGGCCGGCCTGCCTGTCCTCGCGTTGGAGGTGAAATGCCCCAATGGAGGGAGTCCATGCCCACTGACGGCGCCCAACCGGAGGGGCCCACACCCCGGGCCTCGTCCTACAAACGGGCTCCTTGGGAGATGCCCCTCCCTATATAGGTCCAGATTTGCAGACCAGATTTTACAGTTGGGTCTCGCCAAAGGTAGCCGACCTTTGGCTGAGTGGAAGTGTGCTGCGCCGCCGTAGCTGCCTGCACTAAACCAACCTACAAATCGTTCGTCAGGATTCGCCGGCGACTCTACACGGTTTGGGTTCGATTCCTGCCTTGGGCAAGTAGGAGTTGAATTTTTGCACTTCTTCGACAAGACGAAGGGCATTCATTCCAATTCTCATTCCAATTCTCACCCGTGGCTGCGACGGCAGACTTTCTTCATTCGTGGCAAGGGAATATGGGAATATGCTTAGGTATCTCTTGTTCTGGCTTGCCGAGTATCTGTCCTAGGTCCTGTCCCGCTGTCCCAATGCCATGATACCATGCCGGCCAAAAAGGTAACCATATTCTCCCAGATGCCGGTGCTCTCCTCCAACGCCTCAAATATCCTCCTCCTTCACCTTTGCCTCCTCAACCAGCCCAAGCGCCCTCATCTGCGCGTCAGTCATCTCGCCACGGGCCCGGCTTCCACCCTGCCACGGCCGACCTTCCGAGGCAACCCGCCCGGGGGCCTGCTTCTTGGCCCGCCTCTTGGGAAGACGTCCGCCCTCGGCAGGGCTCGGAGGGGACCGGGCCTTTGCGTTGTTGGCGGCCAAGGTACTGTCCCAAGCATCCCACATCTCCTCGCTGTTGCTCCTGGCGGATTGGGCCGAATATTCGTCGTAATCGTCGTAGTCGTCGTGCTCTTGCTCCTTCGGAGCTGGAGGGGCGTTTTCTGCCGCCCGCCGTCTCTCAAGCTCCCGCTCCTGCTTGATCTTGCGCTCGACCTTGTCCGCCTCGATGCGCTGGCGCGTCCTATCCGCCAGTGCTTTGTTGGCTTTCTTCTCCCTGGCAATCTCCAAGGCGGCCTTCTGGGCCTCGGTCAGATTGGCAGTACTCGCTTCCGGCTCGTCCTTGATCGTCGGCACAGCCGTCTCATGAGCCAAATCGTCGCCCTCCTCCATCCCGGCCGCCGCCGCGCGCTTCCGCCTCTCCCGCTCCAGCCGGATCTTCCTCTCCACCTTATCCGCCTCAATCCGGATCTTGATCTTCTCCGCCAGCTCCTCGTTGGCCTTCTTCTCCTTGGCCAGCTCCAACGCATACTTCTGCCCCTCAGTCAGCGTCTCCTTGACCTCCTCGGGCTTCTTCTCTCGATCCTTGGGCGTCAGCGTCTCCTTCCCCAGCTTCCTCTGCTCCTCCGTCGGCAGCCTCTCCACGCCCATCTCCTCCTCCAAAAACTTCGCCATCTCGTCAATCCGCTTCCCGTCCCACGTCTGCGTCTGCACCTTGTACCCCCCGTGGATAAAGCGATGCGGCGTCCTGCGTACCACGCCCCGCCCGACCCTCCCCGGCCGTCGCTCGTCCCCCTCCTCCATCTTGGTCGTTACGGCGTACACCTTGACGTCCCGCGTCTGCTCCCGCGCGTCGGCGTGCATCCCCACGAACCCCGCGAGTCGCGGTTCGTCTTCGGTCATCCCATCGGGGAGGACATCGGGAAACGCGAGGAGCGCCTCGTGCGCGGCCTCGGCGGTGTCGCCTTGGCCACCGAGGATGACGCGGTGCAGGCCGTCGAGGCGGCGCGCCTCTTGCAGGACGAGCTGGGTGATGTAGGGGGATGTGGTGCGGGCGTCGAGGCCGACGGCGGCGCGGTCGGCGGGGGTCAAGTTGGCGTAGGGGCGGGCGGCGGGCGGGGGCTTGTGGAAAGGGAAGACCCAGCGGATCGAGGGGAATTGGGTGGCCAGCGGGCGGTGGTCGCGCGGGCGCTTGGAGGAGAGGATGCGCGGGGTGAGGTCCGAGGGGAGGGGGGAAGGGAAGCGGTGCAGGAAGACGATGGTGTGGGTGTGGGGGGTGGTGGGGTCGACCACGAGGGGTGGGGAGGGTGGTCGAGGTCATTTTGTTTGGTGTCGTGGTTGGGCTTCCGTGGGTTGCGTGATGGTTGGGTGGAGTGGTGATGAGATGAGATGAGATGGAGGGGAAATATTTGAGGAGACGGGGAAGTGAGCGGAAAAGAAACGGTGCTCTGCTGAAAGCTGGGCGCGGCGGGAACCCGCTAGACGCGACTGAAATGCGTCAAAGGTTGATGCAGTGGATTCGAATCGTCGCCGTTGGTTTCTGACGACGCGCAGGCGTTTGCCTGGGTATGTTTGCCAAACGGAAGCCTGAGCTGCGAGTGGTTGCAAGCAGTGAGGCCTGCATTGTAGCTCTTCATGCGCTGCCCCGGCGCGATAAGGAAACGATAGGTGACGGCCTTGGTTGTTCTACTCTCGGCAGGAGGGAGTGCCGGCGATGCAGAAAGCGCCCAGTCTGCAGAGAGTTGGAAAGAAGAAGCGTTGCGTGTCTCCGGATGTGGCTAACAAACCAGCCCGGGCAAGAAGAGCCTACCCCCCCCCGCAAGGAAAGTAAACAAGATAATCTCGCCCTCCCACCGCAGTCTCCAGTTGAAGTGTGGGACGACCATGGACGGGCAGCCGCAAGAGGTGCTTCCCACAAAAATCCTGGCTGGGAGGGAGCGTGACAGTCTCGGGCAGGTGCAAGAGGTGGTTCCAACGCCAACTCCTCCATCCGAGAGCTTGACAACTTTGCTGCCCTCGTTGCGTCCTCCCCAGCCTCAAGGGAAGACGCGGAAGTCACAAGGTTCCTGGAGGGGTTGGCCTCCGTTCAAAAGAGCCAGCATGGCCCCTTTTCCTGGCCGTCATTCTCCTCGCCAGGTACATCTCTTGCCCATTGCATTTTTTCAAAATCATTGATCGACCCCAGCGATAATGGGATTTATTCCACCACAGATCGAGCGCCATGGCCTCTCCGGTCTCTACCTCACTGCTCTCCTCACCGCCATTGCCGCTGTCCTCGCGGTCACCGGCGCTGGTTCTGTCTTGGTCTTCGTCGTCAACGCCATCGTGAAGCACATCGCCATCCGAGACCAGTCGATCTGTATCCTCGACGCCACCCTCCGCATCGTCCCCGGATTCGTCGTCCTGTTCATGTTTTCAGCATGCGGCGTCTTCCTCTCTCTCTTCTTCATAACCGTCGTAGGGTCTCTTTTTGGCATCATCGACCTCTTTCTCGTCGCCCTCGTTCTGAGCATGTGGAGAGGCAACCCACACCGCTGGGAGTACGGACGGGACGAAATGTTCGACATCGACTCCGTTTACGTCTTCTTCATCCACACCATGGCGACCTGCCTGTGGCCCATCCACCTATTTCGTCTCATCGGCATGCCCAGTTGGAGCCCATCCTTTGAAGCTCTCGCCACCAGCTTCATCAACACCTACTCCCACTACATACAGACGGCCTACTTCACTACCCTCGACTGCGCCTTCGAGCCAGATCCCACATGCGCCTCCCCCATCATCCTCGCCTGGCAGAAGATGCTTTTCTGCGCCTCCGCAAACTTTATGCCCACCGGCCGCTTGTGCACGACCGTCTTCGACCCCGAGACGATTCCCTTGTGCACCGTCTTGGCCGGCGTGTTTCGCGTCCTGTTTGTCGGAGTTCTGTTCTTCCAGGCTCAGTACGTTGGAAAAATGGTTGACCAAGGTCGGACGGCATTATTTTCAACAGGCGCGGCGGAGACGGTTATGCCGCTCATCGAAAAGATGCGCAGTGGAGTTTCCATACCGGGGAACCATCTTGATAAAGAGGGCCTGCAAGGGCTTGATGGCGCGCTCCTCGGCTTCGCGCTCGGCGGTGTTTTCCTCAGTCGGTTTCGGTACATGGCGCTGTTGCTGTTCGACGACGGGATCAACAGACTGCAAGAGTGGGGCTACGGCGGCTGGATCCCATGGCTGTTGAGCTACGGCGTACATGGGTGGGTGGTGTTTACGGACCTCAGATGCTATATGTTGCTGGCTCGCATGGTGACAAGACTGGCCGGAGCTACGCTGGTTGAGTTTGAGGGTTGCCTGCATTGCATTCTGGAGTGGCTCCTGATGAAGCACGGAGTGGAAACTGAAGCGGCAGCGGCTCTATTCGCGAAGGGGGTCGATTGCGTGTGTTGTTGGTACCGGGCACTGGACTCCTGGCTCGAGTGGGTATGGGAAATATCCGAGGGGGAGTATCTCGTAAAAGTTGAGTCGTTTCTCTTTGAGAGAATTAGCTTTATAATTCCCGTGGCTTGAGCCTTTTGTAGATGATTACTTTTCAGCGAATTCGTAAAGAGCAGTTTCTTTGTCCAGAAAATATGCCTCTCCCAGTTACACCACCATGCTGGGATTTTGTCAGCACTCCTCATCCCTCTGCAAGCTATCACACGCACCTCATCTCAGAGACCTCATCTCCTACATTCCATCCCATGCATCGCAATCCCAAACCAACCTGCTCGTCGATTCCTCGCCTTCAAACCTACTCATACAACGCCCTCAACACTCTCCAACCCACCCCATGATCCACTCCCCTAAAACAACAGCGACAAGACCATCCTCTCCTCCACCATCCCCTGCGTCCCCTTCGACAGCGTCGACAGCGGCGTCCAGTTGGCCACGTAATGCGGCCCCCGCGGCAGGTACACGCGCGCCTTGTTGTCGGCCGTCCGCGAGCTGTTGGGCGGGTAGTACGGCGTGCGGCGGCATGTGCGGATGGTGATGACCGGGGCGATGGGGGAGGGGGTTCGGGATGCGGATATGGATGTTGATGTGGAGGAGGACGTAGGGAAGGCTGGGGATGCGGAGGAGGGGGAGGAGGAACGGGAGGAGGAACGGCTTTGTAGGGCGGTGAAAAAGGGGGGGTTGGAGGAAGACGAGGTGGAGGAGGAGAGACTTGAGTTTGAGGATGAGGGTGAGGACGAGGATGAGGATGTAGAGTTTAGGAGGTACGGAGTTTGACGACGCCGGGGGTAGTGCGTATGAATGGCGGGGAGGCCAAACCCGGAGTAAGAGAGCGGCGGCGGGGATGTCATGGCGGAAGCGGGGAGAGCATTATTTCCCGTAGTTGAGGTTGAACCATCGTGTCGGTCGACGACGGGACGGACCGTGGCCGCTTTCTTATCATCGCGGCGACGGCACCCATCATCTCACATGCGCCGCCGCCGCCCGTTGGGATGGTGGTGGTGGTGTTGTGGTTGTGCGGGGATGCAAGGCCGCATCTGACCAAACGTCTGCCGACGACCAACGTGATTCGACCAAACGGCCCGCCGTGTCTTGATGGGGAGGTCATCCGCCATCCCGGTGCTGCACACCATGTTGGAGGGTCTTTGTCTTCTGGATTGCAACATCGTCGCGCTGGCAAGGTTTGCGACCGGAAGCGTCGCGATTTTGAGGGCAAACAATTCGCAATACGGGAACAACAGGCCGGGAAGACTTCCCATGCATACGCATGCCACTGACGTCGACGTTCCATCGTCTTCGCCGACGGCACGTGATGGCGCCGGTGGCTTTGTCAGGCCCAGGCAGCTTTGCCTCCGACCAAAGCCGATACGTATGAAGAGAAACAACAAAGAAGACGGGTGTATCCAATTGTCGCAGAGCAACACCGACTGAAAGGAAGCAAGCAACCTAGGTACCGAAAATGACAACCCCTGACATTCCCCCCGAGGCCCTCGAGCTGGCCGGTCGCATGTACAACGCCGCGCGCCAGGGGCACGTGGACGTGTTTGAGCAGGCACTTCCGGCTGGGTTGCCGGCGAACATGACCAACGAAAAGGGGGATACACTGGTGGGTTGAGACCTGAGCTGGGGGCTGATAAGACATGTGCTGATACTTGGGTGGCGGGTTACCAGCTCATGCTTGCTGCGTATCATGGACATGCTCAGCTTGTCAAGTTATTGATGGATCATGGGGCGGACCCGAATCGTGTCAATGATCGGGGGCAGAGTCCCCTCGCTGGCGCGGTGTTTAAGATGGAGGATGCGGTGGTCGAGGTGGGCCGTCCTCTCAACTGTCAACGGGTATGGGAACTGATGCATGGTAGACGCTTTTAGCTGGCGGCGCGGACCCTGAGCTTGGCACACCGTCTGCGGTCGACTGCATTGCCATGTTCAATCAGCAGGACAAGTGGCAGGCCAAGTTTGAAGCGGCTCCGGGGCGGGGGGCAGCAGGTGTGGGGGTTGGGGCGTGAGCGTGGGGATGGATTGGGGGACATTATTACATGCATAGCCCGGTATTAGACGGCGTGGCTTCCGATGGCGATAGATTCATGGTATAGAGTCCGTTTCTTTCCCAGCCGACGTCTCACATCGCTTGACAACTCCACGACAAAAGAACAGGGTCCCGCCTTGCACAGCCACCTCTGGCCTCGCCGGGCCGAGAGTCCCATTGCTTGCTTCTCATGTTCTGCCCTTCCATGTATCATGTCTGTATTCCAGCTCTTCTTCACGCCGTCGCCGTCACGCCAGCCACAGGGCAGACAGCATCCTTGGGCGCATGGCTCACATCGGGATGGCCATGGAGCTTCCCCTTGTGGTGGCCGACGCGGGCCTTGGTGACAGGGCACTCGGCGTCGTCGCCCTTGCCTTCGGTGGCCGGGTGGTCGGGCGGGAGGATGGTCGTGGCGGTGCCGACAACGGGGCAGACCTCGTCGTCCATGGCCTTGGACTTGGGCTCGTTGACCAGCTTGTTGGTCACAAAGGGGCAGGCGCAGGCATCGCTGGGCTCGCGGCCCTCGGGGATGATGACCTTGGGGTGCTGGTGGAGGTTGTGGTGGTGCTCCGTCTTGGCGCCGACCTTGGGGCAGACCTGGCCGGGCTTGGAGAGGTCGATGTCGGGGTGCGAGGGGGGCAGGGTGGTGTTGGTCGTGCCGACGACGGGGCAGTTGCCGGTGGAGGCCATTGTGGTGGTTTCGGGTTCGTCGGGGTTGGGGTGATGCGGACGACGGCGAGGTCGGATGGGTGCGGTGTCGAGACGATGTCGTTTGGGGGGGCGGAGATGTCGAGTTTGCCTTTGTTTGGTGGAGGGGGAGTCTGGAGGAGTCTCCAGGCTCCCCTCCTCCCCTCCTCCCCTCCTCCCCTCCGCTGTGGGCTGATTGATGCGCACTGGCCGCAAAGACGGGTTCAGGAGGTTCAACCACAAAGAACGGGCTCAGCTCCAGCGCTTCCTTCAGGCATGACGTAACGGAGTCAGCACCTGCTGACTGTTTTGTTTGCTGGTTGGGCCAATCAGGAGGCTTGGATTGGCAAGGAGCAGCTCTGCCGGCTGGCCGCGGCCAAGCTCTCAGTGGACGGCTCGCCGAAAAGCTTGAGCTCCAAAAAGGGCGGGGATCTGCTCTCCTCCAGGCTCCAACGACCATGGACACAGGAGAGAATGCCTCTCTTCCCTGTTGCGCAGTTGAGCACCAAGGACCCGCGGAGTGCAATTGATGCTCTGTTGCACCGGCTCACCACCACCTCCCCCAACACCCTGCCACGCGTCGCGCCCTTCCCACAGGTCCAGCAGGGTTGCAGGCTGCATCTCCAGGCTTCCAGCTCTCCAACGTCCGCCGATCTGCCAATGTCGCGGCGCGTGCTGGTGGGACAGCCCTTTGGCTCCAGGAAAACAAGTCTCAGGATTGGATCCGGCCGTCGAATCGGAATCATCAATCGCGATGGTGCATGATGCGGCTGTTGCCTCCCCCGCAGTTTTTCGATGCGTCCCCCAAATCGGGCTCGAGATGGAAAGATGGTGCCGAGCAACGGTGACACACGGGAAAAGTGAATGACGTCGGTCTTACACCCGGGTCACCAATGATCCCTCCATGGCGTCCGTCCTGTTGCTTTCTCGCCCCAGGCCACTGCAGATTCCCTTCATAAAGACCGGCGATCGTCCCGTCTGTGGCATGCTCTGACTCTGCAAAGCATATCCCTCTTCGTGTCTGAACCCACGAAAGCTACACTCCTCAAACGCCAAGATGCACGCCGATCAGGTCGTCGAGATGGCAACGTCGTTGTTGATGCCCACAGCCACGGCCACGGCCATCCCCAAGCCCATTCCCACCGTCATCCGTATGCGTCCCCCCTTCGCCATGTCCCCAGCTCCGGCTCGAAAACAACTGACACTTTCCAGCCACTCCCACCGAATACCAGTCCGCCACCAACGATGGCCACCGAACCCTCTGGGTCATGTTCGCCATCATGGTGGCCACGTCCGGCGTCTTTGCCGTGTCGTCATGGAACGTGCCCGTCTCCAAGCGCATCTTCTACGTCACAACGACCCTGACGGCCATCATCGCCTCGCTCTCGTACTTTGCCCTCGCCTCGGGGCAGGCCATCTCCTACAACTGCATCACCGTGCGCGACGCCCACGAGCACGTCCCAGACACCTTCCACGAGGTCTGCCGCCAGGTCTACTGGGCCCGCTACGTCGACTGGGCCCTGACGACGCCCCTCTTGCTCCTCAACCTGTGCCTCCTCGCTGGCGTCGACGGCGCGCACACCTTGATGGCCATCTCCGCCAATGTCATCATGATCCTGAGCGGTCTGTTCTCCGCTTTTGGCACCACCGGTACCGCCCAGAAGTGGGGCTGGTACACCATCGCCTGCGTCTCGTACCTCTTTGTGATCTGGCATGTCGCGCTGCATGGCGCCCGCATGTCGGATGCCAAGGGGGTCCGGGTCAGCAAACTGTTTACATGGATGGCTGTCTTTACCTTTGCTCTGTGGACCGTGTATCCTGTGTATGTTCACTTCCCCCCTTGACCCCCACGAGGGCAGTTTGCTGACTTGCTTCAGCATCTGGGCCGTTGCCGACGGCGCTCGCAAGATGAACGTCGACAAGGAAATCATGATCTATGCCATCCTGGATGCCCTCGCCAAGCCTGTCTTTGGCGTTTGGTTCATCATCAGCCACCGTGCCATGGCTGACACCAACATTGACCTCGAGGGGTACTGGTCTCATGGCCTGGCCGCCGATGGCCGCATCCGTGTCGGGGATGAGGAGTAAGGTAACTAAACTGGTGGCTGAGATATTGTGTTTTGGCCTGCTCAGGGGCAGTGGCGTCGTACCACATGGTGTGTCACGTTGTCTTGGTATCGGGAAGAAGCACAAGGTTCATGACTGGCGCTCGGGTTAGGGATTGTTTCGAGCAAGAATGGGACAAAAGCATGTAGTTATCAATTATGTCTGCATTGCGGTTGGCATCCAGTTATATGACTATCAAGTTTATGAGGAAAGTGGAACGCCCATCTTATTGGCCTTTGTCCGCAGAGTTTCGTAGGTAGTCTCTGTTCGTCCTGATACTCACTGCCCCCCATTCCCAGCAAACTTCAACTCCCCGCCCCCCACCAACTCCTTCGGCCCATCCGCCAAAAACTCCTCCAACGTCCTCACCTCCCCGCCGACAATATTCTCCACCGCCCACCGAATCTCCTCCTCCTCCTCCGCCTCGTCGGCACTGTAATGCCCAACCTCCCTCAACGCCCCCATCGCATCCGCCAACACCCCCGCCACATCCCCCACCACCCCCCTCAACCCCTCTTCCCACTCCCCCTCCCCTACCTCCCGAAACACCACCCTCTTCCCCGTCCCCCTCGCCAACACCTCCACAATCTCCCCCACCGAATACCTCCCCCCCGACGCCGCCACCGTCCTCCCCACAGACCTCCTATCCCCTCCCAAAACACCAGCCACAAACCGCCCGACGTCCCGCCCCCCATCCACCAACGGAATCCTCGTCTCCCTCTTCAACGGCAGCTCCAACACCCACTCCCCCTCGGGGCTCGGCTTGGGCGAAAAGAAATGCCCCGCGTTCAAAAAGTTCTCGAAAAAGTACCCCGGCGAGATGAAAACCCCGTTGATCCGGCCCGAGGCCTGCTGTGAGCGGATATACCCCTCCACTCTTGCCTTTGCCTCGAAAACCGCGACCCGCGAGAACTTTCCCTCCGAGAGGGAGCGGTACGACGGGAGTGTGCTCCAGATGATGGTGTCGACGCCCGCGGCGATGGCCGCGTCGACGATGGTCACGCCGGTGGCGTATTCGGCGGCTTCCATTTCGGATGGGGGGCCTGGGGGGGGCGGGACGGTCAGGGCGAAGAGGGTGTGTACGCCGAGGAGGGCGGGGGGGAGGGTGGAGGGGAGGGTGGGGTCGAAGGCGTGCAGGGTGATAGTTGCAGAGTGGGGGTTAGGGTGGGAGAGGAGGGCGAGGCCGGATGGGGAGGACGGATCGCGGGTGAGGGCGCGGATGGAGGGGAAGAGGGAGGTGAGAGTGGGGGAGGCGAGGACGGCGGAGAGGACGGAGGAACCTTGTTTTCCTGTGGCCCCTAGGATGGCGAGGGTTTTGGGCGGGGGGGACATGGTGGGTTGGGGACGGGGGGTTGTTGGTTGTTGAATTTTGAGATGGGAGAAGGACTGGAGGTGACCAAGTTGGTGGTTGGGGTCACGGTCAGTTCAGGTGATGGTGAGGATGGAGGGAGATCGGGAGTGATGGCACAGCTGTATATATCCTCGTTCTAGGACACTAGGGACTGTCTGTAAAAGGGGTATAGACCGCTGGCAGGAACCGCGTCAAGGTTTGGATTACACAGCATCGTTACACAGCTTGGGAAACATACTAGTGTTGGTCGTATCAACAGCGGGCCGGCTGCCGACCCGATGACAAATCGCAGGGCGGAGGGGTGGATGCTTCAATCCTTTCAGGAACTCAGGTTACACCAAACCCTTGCAACTGCTGTGCACAAGAACCACGCAGAAAGGACGGGATGTGTCGCTCGTTGGGCGAGATTGAACATATTCTTCCCCCTTCCCTTCACATGGTAACTCCTATGGTTAGATCACATCTTAGGAAACACACTAAAAGGCAAGGCTTCTGCCTATTTCCATCACGTCACAAGTTCTGTTCAAGGTAAAGTTTGATATCCAATATACATATGTATTTCTGCGCCATTTCCAAACCAAATCATGTCCATCCATTAGCACCAAAACTCCAGGAGTACCAATCATGCCAGATGATGGAATCCAAGCCAATGTAGCAGCAAAGAGAAAGGACAGGAAAGCAACGAGTAGGAAATCTCCGGATCACACATCGCAATCCGAGTCTGTCCCGAGTCACTCATCCCCAAGAAGCGCAAACACGTTCTTCAACCCCCCTTCACACCCTTAACCAACACCGGGACGACACTCACGGCCACCCCGCACACGGGTCAAGCGCCATGATATGGCACCCCCTCCGCATCTTGCCAGCAAACCTAGCAGCATCCTCCTCAGCCTTCTTCAGCAGCGGCGTAGCCATCACCCAGTGCGCAGCGACAATGCGGCTCGAAAACGGGCGCTGCTTGCCCTCATACAGGCTAGCAATGCCAGCAGCAGAGAAGCTGTGGTCCACCGGCTCGGCGGGAACAGCGTGCTTGGGACGCTTGCTATCGCGGCGGAGCGCCTCGGCTGCGGCCTCGCGGTCCATCTCGGGCCAGATCAACCGGTCGAGTGTCTCGACGAGGTTGACCTCAATACGCTTGATGACGATCTTGCGGAGCTCGAGGTCGTCGTCGTCGGCGGCGGCGGCGGCGGCGACAGCGGGGAGGGGCAGGACGTTCTCCGTGTAGATCTCCTCGTGGTACGACGCGTGCTCAAACGCAAACACCTTGTCCTTACACACGCAAGACTCGGCAAAGTGCTTCGTGTCCTTGGTCATGTTGAACAGGGTGTAGAAGCGCTCGCGCAGCGCCTGGCGCGTTTAACAACCCGTCTCAACATCAACTCCACCAAATTCAACACCCCTTCTCAATACGCCGTCGGGACGAAGCCCCAACTCTCATCAGAGGATCCCGCCATCCGCCATGCCCCTTTCCTTGAGAACCCGACCTCGCTGGCATGACCTCCTGCCGCATCCAGTCTAGCGCGTCTTCCTCCTCCCGCTGACCGACGCTGACGTCGGTCGATCGAATCTGACGGGCTAGTGCCGCGCCGAGATGACGCGAGATACAGTTCGAGAGTACGAGTACCGTGTGCCAAAATCTTTCTGTTTCGTCAGGGTGGCGAGCGTGGTATGCAGGATTGGCAGGTTGTCGTGACTTCGACCCTGTGAGCCTGTCTGGGTAAGAGAGAATCTCGGCTTTTCTGTTGACCAGCAGGACACATGCATTTTTGGGGACAGAGAGCGCCGAAAACGGATTGACTTTGGAACTATGTACATAATATTACGCAGAATGCAAGATGGGCATTCCCACACCACCCCCCGACCCCCCGGAACTCCATATCCAAAATATCAAGACAGCCCAACCTGAAAATGCAAGAGAAAACCACACCCCCATCCATTCCCCCACTTACACCACCAACCCCTTGGTCTGCTTAAAGTCCTTGACGCTGATATCCCGCCAAACAAACACAGCCCCAATCGAAATGACCTGAATCACCGTCGACGCAACAATCATCCACTTCTGCGCGTCCCCATACGCACGATTGATAGCGTCGCGCGTCGGCGTCCCCATCTCGTACGACAGCTGCACCGGCAACTGCTTGTAGATATCCGTAAAGTTGGCCATGCTCTCCTGCGGGAGAAACTCCTCCAGCCTCGCAGGAAACACGCCGTTCCACACCGCGGACGCAATCGACGCGCCGATAGCCCCCCCGACGCTGGCAAACATGCCCTCGACCGCCAGCACCGTCGCGACCCACTGGTGCGTGGTAGCAGCCATGGCCGCCATCTGCTCGCAGATGACGAGGGTGCCGCCGCCAAAGGCGATAAAGATCTGGCACATGACGATGAACCCGACATTCACCCCCGGCTGGCGGAACTGGATCATGAGGCCGACGCCGAGGATGGTGATGGGCACGCCAAAGTACTGCGCCAGCCACTTGAACTTGCCGGTGACGCGGATGAGGTAGGCGACGACGAGGGCCCAGAAGCACGAGCCGATGCTGTAGATGTTGACGACGTAGCTGGCCGTGGTGATGGTCAGGCCCGTGACGACCTGGAGGAAGGAGAAGAAGTAGCTGTTCCAGATGTAGAAGGACACGAAAATGTTGGCGCAGAGCACGCACGCGCCGAGCACGGTGCGGTCCATGAGCAGGTCGTAGGGGATGAACGTCACGGGGGCCCAGTACTTTTCCCAGAGGACGAAGACGATGCAGAGCAGGCCGCCGATGACGATGAAGGAGATGACGAGCGGGGACTTCCAGCCGGCGGCTTGGTAGCCGTACAGGCTGAAGGAGAGGAGGAAGAGGGCGAGGCCGGTGATGATGAGGAGGAGGCCGACGACGTCGAATTCGACGAGGTAGTACTTTGTCGTCGCCCAGGCGGAGCGGTGCTTGCCGGGGCGGTCGGGAAGGAGGCCGGCGTCGGATGCCTTGCGGTAGTTGCGCCAGAAGAGGAAGAAGAGCGGCATGCAGATGACGGGGGTGACGATGGCGAACGTGCCGTAGGCCCAGCGCCAGCCGGGGCCGTTGAGGAAGGCGGTGGCGAGCGGGCCGCCGATCCAGACGGTGGCGATGTAGGGGGATTGGGCGAACGCGAAGACGAGCGATCTGTTCTTGAGGTGCGTCGTGTCGGCGAGGAAGACGGAGATGGAGTAGCTCATGCCGTTGTAGCCGACCCAGTAGAAGACCTGGGCGGCGCAGTACAGCTTGACGCCGTTGCTGGCGGCCATGAGCACGAGGCCGATGGTCAGGCAGCACATCATGAGGAAGAAGCCGTGGGGGCGGCCCCAGATGTCGAGGATCTTGGCGAGCGGGAGCTTGGACAGGCCGCCGATGAGGCCCGACATGATGCCCGTGGTGGCTGTCAGGCCGTGGGCGTAAAAGTCGCTCGTGACGTAGGCCAGCAGCGAGTTGCCCATGTTTTGCTGCATGGCGTCGATGAAGAAGATGGTCCAGATGCTGGGGGGACCAGGTCAGCTTGGCGGATGTCAAGGGAAGGGGACGGAGGCATACGTGATGTAGGCGAGGATAATGTCGTTCCGCGTCCACACCTTTGTGAGGGCCTGGATGCTCTGGACACCGAGCTGGGCGTCTTCCTCGATCTTGTCCGTGTCGCTGTCGGTGTGAGTGTCATGGTCGGCGGGGCTGGCGACAACACCGGCTTCCTTGTCGTCCATCTTGTCGGCGGAGGGGTCGACGACGGGGACGTCGGTGCTTCGGAAGCGATGGAGGTGACCTGCAAAGCCACCCATGATTCAGGTGGTAGGTCTTTAATTGGGGGAGGTGAAGATGAAAAGGGTGCCGGACAGCTGGTGTCACAGTTTCGACACACGCGACGAGGTGTCTGAGACCTTGTGGGGGATGATCGGAGTGGTTCGCGGGAAGAGCTAGAAGGATGGGCGACGCCGCTACTTTATATGGATGGGCAGCTGGCGGGAAAGTCATGGATGATCGACATGTGGGCTCGGTGCTCCGATGGTATTAGGTTTGCGCGGGCGGCGGTAGAGCTGCAGGTGCGGGCATTCCGAGGTGCTTGGACCCAGCAGCCCAGCTCCTGGGACGACCCGCTGGGGAAAACGAGCTTTGGACATGTGGAAGCTGCGAGCTCTGGGCCAGTCTGGGTCCCGTGGAGTTTCCCAAGAACATTGATGCGTGCCCGGCGCTGGGTGGGGAGCTGGAGCGTGTGGATGTCACGGCATGGCGGTCGCCTGTGTCCAGACGACAAAAACCCGGCACACGACCAGACAAATGAAGGGGAAAATTGGCCTAGAGGGGGGAAAATGAGAGAGAAAATCCTTTCTGGCGCCATTCCTTCGCGATTCCTCGGGCTTGGTATCTTGGGATTTGCTTGGGGGAGGCCGTCCGGTCAGCCAGTCCCGTCCCGCGTCCACACCGTGGAGCATCTTTGGAGGAGGAGGGGCAGTTCCAGGCGTAGCTCGGCCCCATCGTCGACATCGAACCCGGGCGCGATTGGCCCAATCGGCGCTCCGCCGCGGGTGGGTAAGGCCGAGTGACGGCGGTGGCGGAACTCCATGTCCCTGCTCTTGCGATCAATCTGGCAAGGTCGCCGTGCTTGGCGAGCGCCACCGGCGGGGTCGAAATTATCTGATCAATCTGATAAACCAAGGTGCCAGGATGTGGGAATGGAAAACTGAACACAGGCGGGTCCGGTGTTCGGGTTTCCATACACACAACCTGGGCGCCAAGGGCTGCAGCGCAACGTGGCGCCCCTCCTCGAGCTTGGCCCTGTGCTCCCATCACTTTCTACATCCCTCCCACGTCCGCCGCTCAAGTCCTCTTCTTCGCCTCCCCAATCCCATCACAACCCCGCGCTCCCCAACCTCCCAAGGCTCTCTGTCCCGCGTCGGCTGCCACCTCCATTAGTTGCCGTTGACACATCCGAGACACCAACCGTCCTGTTGGAACCGAGCGCGCCGCCTCCAGCTCTCTGCGGCTTGATCCGGTTCTCGGAGACCTGTTGTTGTCCCCCGAATTCACCGACGGATGCGGCTGAATTCCATTTTGCTCTTAAAGTTCCCTATCCCTGCCAAGCAGACCAAGAAGGCTAGACAAGATGGGTTGTCAAGGTACACGCAGCGATCCTTCATCTGCCGACTCGCACCACCATGGCCTGGCACAAGACCGCGGACACTGGCTCGGCAGCACGGCTGGCTCGGGGCTGTCACGCCAGAGCTAAGCAAGACGCACGCAACGCCCAGGCCTGGTGTCTTGCAGGAGACGTCAGGCCCGAGATATGCAGGCCCGCAACATAGGGCTGGAGAAACAGAATAGTTATCTGAAATTCTTTTGCGTGAAACCCGCATCTTGACAAGTGTCCAAGCCCACCTCATCAACAAACTCTAGCAGAAAGAACTTGCTCAAAAACCACCTCACTCCCACCGATCCCGATCCGCATACCCATACGCCAATCCCACCACCCACCCATCCCCCTCCCTCTCCCCCTTTGCATTCTCCCCTCCCCACAGCACCACCCCCTTCCCCCCCAGACACGCATCCGCCGCCACCTTCGCCCTCGGCCCCGGATGCACCTTGCCCCCAGGCACCATCTGCTCCGTCGGCACCAGCTCGACGCCCGCCCAGCTCCACGCCCCGGAACCGTGGTTCATCACCGCGTCGCGTATCTTGTCCTTGGCCGACGCCGCCGTCAGCCCGTGCGACGGCAGCTGCAGCGTCCACATGTCCGAGCAGTACGCGCCGTCGTCGGAGCGGCCGAGCATGTACACGAGGTAGTACCGTCCGTGGCCGGTGGCGAGCGGGACGAGGACCGCGTCGGAGCGGGGCCGCGGGCCGGGCGTCAACGGGTTGGTGGGGTATGTGACGGTGCGCCACGTGAGGGCGCCGGGCTTCGCGCGCTCCGTGGCGTTGGGCTGGAGGCGGAGGTGGTGGATGGTGCCCGAGAGCTTGTCGCCCGCGGCGATGGTGATGAGGGTGGTGTCGACGTAGGCGGCCGAGAGCGGGGCCGAGGGGGCGCGGGGCAGGGCTGTCCACGAGCGCGAGGGGAATTCGTACATCCAGGTTTCCGTTTCCGTGGGGAGGTGCGGGTCCGACAGGATCGAGAACGAAGGGGGATGTTCCTTGATGTAGCGGGTGGTGTGGCCGCCGTGGAGGACGAGAAAATCTTGCGCGGCGTCGTAGAACAGAGAATGGCCATACCGGGAGGGCATGGCCTTGCCGAGCTGCGTGACCGAAGGCAGCTTGGACCACTGCAGAGTCCAGGTGTCATAGAGCCAGAGGCAGTTGTCTTCTTGGATAGGGTTGCCCGAGGCGTCGAGGCCGCCGTGGATAATTATGTGCTTGCCGCGAGCGCAGGCGGCGTGTTGGGTTCGGGGCTCGGGGAGGAGGAGCTCGCCGGTCCGGGCATCTTCGACGGGGAAGGGTTCTTGGACAGCATGTTTGGGCTTGGTGGTCGAGGTAGGCGCCTGCGGGGGAAGGTGGATAATGTGTACGTCGCTGGAGCAGAGGTTTCCGTCAGGCCCCTCTCCCCCAAAGATGTAGGCCTTGTCTCCGATGGTCGTGATGGTGTGGTGGGAGCGGGCGAGGGATTGGGTCCTGTGTCTCTCCATCAGCCCAGTCTCTAAGCCGGGGAGAAAGGGAATAACTTACTGCGCTTTCTCGTCCGCAGAGGGAGCCGCGAGCTGTGTGAGGGAGACCTTGAGGGGATGGGTTGGAGTAGCAACGGCCACGACGGCGGCAGCTTCAACGCCTGTTGCGACGACTTGCTCCGCCACGAGAGCGCCAGCAGCGACTTCGGCCATGGTATCGTGTGAGAGTAGGGGGGTATCGTTTCTGCGTTAATGACAATGCCGATGTGTTTACGAAAGAGTTTGGCAATGTGTTGTCAGGAAGGGAGCTCGAGGGGATGCAAGACCCCGATGACGTAGGTGGACGCTGCTTCTCCTTGGCGTCTTGGCAGGCACCTTGCGGGACAGCCCCAACAGACCGCAACACCACATTCTTCTACCAACGCCTTGCACCGGCCATTTGCTTCAGTTTCGTCGGAGTTTGCGGAGCATGGTAGGTGCATATCAACTCCCGCAACTCTCGTGGGGCCCATCACCCTCTGCATCGACGAGTTCTGCTTGCGCCCTTTGAGAGACAAAATTGCGGGGCACATCGCGGGGAGCTTCAACCCCGCCATTCAGGGGGTGGCTCTCTGTCATTCAGGGGGTTGTTGACATCAGGCATCGACCGAAACTGAATCTGGATATCTACACGACGTCAGGCCTACTAGACATCTGTACAGAGTCAGCAACGAACGTAACACGAGCTGCGCGCCCATGAGCATACGGAATAGTGTGTCCGTCCCCGTCGATCCTCGGATTAAGCCCGGAGAACTTAGAAGCTCCGGATGGGGTGATGACTGAGCACCGGGCATACTGTGTACACCCATTGCCGCAGCCTGGATGCTACGTAGTTTACGTCTCCTTGGCCTTGTAGTTCTTGGGATAGGTATATATATCCTCGAGCAATGGCATCCATCGCTTCATTCTGCATCATCACATTCCCATCCAAGTCACCAAGCACTCAACGCCATCATCACAGCCCCTGACAACCCCCTGCCCCCAAAATGCCCTACCTAACCCTCTCCGACACCACCACCCGCATCTTCTACAAAGACTGGGGCCCCCCCTCCGGCCCCGTCGTCACCTTCTCCCACGGCTGGCCCCTCTCCTCCGACAACTGGGACGCCCAACTCCACTTCCTCGCCTCAGCCGGCTACCGCGTCATCGCGCACGACCGCCGCGGCCACGGGCGCAGCTCCCAACCCTGGACGGGCAACGACATGGACACGTACGCCGACGACCTGCACGAGCTCTTCATCGCGCTCGACCTCCACGCCGCCGTCATGGTCGGCCACTCGACGGGCGGCGGCGAGGTGGCGCGCTTCGTCGGCCGGCACGGCACCTCGCGCGTGCGCGCCGCCGTGCTCATCAGCGCGGTGACGCCGTTGATGGTCAAGACGGAGGGGAACCCCGAGGGGTTGGATATGGCGGTGTTTGACGGGTTTCGCGCGGCGATGAAGAAGGATCGGGCGCAGTTCTTCTTCGACGTGCCGAGCGGGCCGTTCTTCGGGTTTAATCGCCCTGGGGCGGTGACGAGCCGGGGGATGGTGGAGAGCTGGTTTGCGCAGGGGATGCAGGCGAGTTTTGTCGGGACGTATGATTGCATCAAGGCGTTTAGCGAGACGGATTTCAGTGAGGATCTGAAGAAGATGGACTTTCCGGTGCTGTTGCTGCACGGGGATGATGATCAGGTTGTGCCGATTGAGGCGGCGGCGAAGAAGGCTATCAAGTTGCTGCCGCGGGGGTTGCTCAGGGTGTATCCTGGGGGGCCGCATGCCCTTCCGAATGTGTTTGTTGAGGAGGTGAATCGGGATTTGTTGGGCTTCATCGGTGGCTTGGAGAAGTCAGCTGCGTAGGGGTCTGGTTGATGTGTTGGATAGCTAGCTTGGCAATTGATGCGATCATCGAGTGCAACCTTGGTTGAAGTGTCTGGTGTGCCGTCTCTTTGAGAGGATGAGAAACCTGCCTCTCAGTAGATGGTTATCTGCCGCATACGCCCGCTCCAGTCAATGAGATCGATCTCCCCGGGAGGCTTGATCTGGATGTAGCCCAGCCTTTGATACCCGTCCCTGCCGAGGCTCCTTCCAAGGATCAAACCCTCTACTCCGATAGTGGGCGATCCTATGTCATCGTCTTCACTGACGCTCCGCACCACAGCAATTGTGGCCTCAGTAGCGTCAAAAGCCCGCCTCTCCTGCGATCTTGCCACTGTGAAGCTGTGGTCCGCGAGTTCGATCCGTGACACGACGCAGTCAAACCGACAAAAGAAGGAGTCGACCGCAAAGGCAAAGTCTGACGTGCAGGTGAGAACAACTCCCCTTCCATCAAGCGAGCTTATTGTGCAGGCAACCAGCGGAGCACAGAGGACCAGAAACCCATCTGACACCGGTCCCAACGCGTCACCAGATGAGAGTGGTTCTGTTGCAGCATCGAGGACTTTGCACAACAGTCGGCTGAGGTAGCTTTTGGTGGAAGTGTCAATCAGCTCTCGCTCTTCACCGTCCGACGTCGGCTTTCCCCAGACGAGGCTCTCGGCGGTCAGAGCCGACGGAACCGACGCCCAACAAAAGCTGGGGGCGACATAGATGTCGTAGCACGCCTCGGGCTCCCCGGCACTGCAGCGCCAGTAGAGCTGGCCGGTATATGCCTTGGTGTCCAGAAGCATATTCTTCCTAGAAAGAGGAACGGTGAGCGTCATCCTCTCAGAATGGGGTGGGCGTCTTACCACATGCCCGCGAGATACACGTCTCCAAGCGTGGCGCGCTGGGAAGCCTTGGCCAGGCCCGACAAGGCACGCAGCTTGTCGGACGCGAGCGTGAACCTCCTGTGGTTGAAATGCCCCGCCACGTCGCGCCACTGCTTAGGGCCCGTTCTAACCCAAGTCAACGACCGTGGCCTCTGGGCACATAGACAGGTTATTTCGGACCGGCATTCCCACTGTACATCTTTTTGGGTAAATCGGATATATCGCGTCGACAGGACCTGTTCTTGCAAGGTCCATCCGCGGGCGTCGATGGGGTCTTGGACAAGACTATTCGGGGGTGCAAACTCATCCTGGTGAAATCCACTGTTGCTCGCAAAACGCCCGACCATGTGCAGAGAGGAACCCGAGGTTGGCAGTGGCGTGTCGAGCACAATGCCTCCCATGTCCACGTCCAGGAACCCGCTGTGACACGAGGTCGAAGACGCGGCGATGATGGTGACCCTAGCCTCGGAATATACCGTCATCATCTTTCGCGATTCCTTCTCCCAGTCCTGCCCGTCATCTTGAATGATGCAAAGGGCGTCGGCCCAGATATACTGTATGCCCAAGTGAATGCAGATCCTGACAGCCTGCTCAATGGTTCGCGGGAGTTGATTCAGCTGGATTCCATCGCGAAGCGCCTGGACCGTTGCCCTGGTGGCTCGCCGGGGCGGATGCCGGTTGAGCTCTTCTGGGCTTCCCCAGCAGTAGCTCAAAGCAGCATACTGACGGGCCATGTCCGGTTGGAAATCGACGAGGAAAACGGTGCCTTCCCCGGCAATCCGAAGCACCCTACTCGGCCAGTCGGTGTGGAGTCCCGCGTCCGGGTGACAGGCGGCATGGGCATCATCCGACCCCGCGAAGCAATCATCGAGATTCTGGCGGACGAAGTCTAGAACCACGGGTGAGAGAGCCGACTCTGGCCCTGCCGGTACATGATCTATTTTGGGTTGGTTTGAATTTCTTGAGCGCTGACCCTTGGGACAAATCAAGGGAACGGGGGGGCTGGCTCTCACCTTGTTCGAAGGTGACATAAACGGAGAAACCCTCGTGCCCGTCCAGGGCCTCGTCGTCTGGGTAGTCCATCAAAAGGTCCTCTGCACCCGGCGGCGCGAAATCGAGAGAGATAGTCATGGATGTTGGGCTTCGGAGCATGGGCATGAAAGCAACAAGTTTCCACGTTGTGTCCAAGCGTGTGTTGTCCCAGGGCGATGTCCCTTGATTCCGCCGTGCAATCTTTTCTTGGAGAAAGTACGGGCCCGTGTGACGCAAGAGACGGCAAAAGTCGCAATTGTCGTCCGGTTTTAGCCTTTGGATTGGTGGAAATGCCTTGGAGAGCTGATGCAGGTGGTCCTTGCGTGTTGCACCTACTCCAGCGGCGTGACAATCGCGGCATAGCTTCCATTCACTGAGGCCGCCCCAGGTCCCTGTCGTACGAGAGAGCCATTCCTTTGCGGCCAGGTCGGGGTCAAGAAGATGGTAAGGGCTATCGTAAACGAAAAACAGGGCGGATCCGGTCTTCATCGGCCTGTCGACCCAGTGGGGGTCGAAAACGTGCGCAGTTCTTCCGTCGATGAGGGGCTTGTCGCCACTGGCAGCGACATCTTGGTGGAAATCAAGATACGCCGATACCGCGTCGCCCATGGTGATGAGTTGCTGCGCCAGAAGGAGGTCGGATTGAGGGTGGTCCCGGTGGAGACGTGATGGAAGAGATGCCAAAGTCGAGGTTGAGAGGAAACGACGTGAAGAGTGTGCGGCTGAAGAGGGGTTATCTTGAGGATCAGTCAGGCAGCGACCTCTGGGACCAATCGCACCAGACGCGAACCAGACGCAGAATGTGGGTACGAAACTAAGGGGACGGAAACTCTATCATTACATCCTTAATACCACGCTGCCCAGAAGCCCCAACGCCATACACATACCTTCTTATCAGGAGGAACCAAAACATTTGAATCCAAACCGCAACGCCTGTCCGCCTCTATGGGTGTCCAGAATGCACCACTTCCCTTCTCGTCGACTGAACCCTTAGTAACTCGACATCGGCACGGGCTGGTGCGCGTGCTCCACGTCCGCCAGCCTACCGGACCGGAACTGGTAGAAGATAACGGAAGCGTAAATGAGGAAGCCAATGAAAAAGAGACTGAATCATGGTTAGCAAGCCGCTCAAGCTTCCAGCACGACTCCTGGGGCAACTCACAGAAACACGACCGAAATAGCAATCCCACCGGGGGCCGGCGTGCCAGTCATGACCATAATGAACGCAATGACCACGAACGTAGTCTGCAAAACGTTGACGATGAGGAAGAATTTCGGGCTCAGCGTGCGACGGCTACGCTTGACGATGCAGACGATTTCGAGGACGAGGTTGATGAAGAGCATAACGACGATGACGCCCAGGAGGGCCTTGACCCGGGTGAGTGGCAGCTTGGTGTTGTACCGGCGCTCATAGTCCTCGAGTTCGTCGGTGTACGCGATGAAGACGCCGAACTGGATGCCGAAGATGGCCAGGCCGATGACCATTACGAGCATTCGGATAACCCAAAAGGGGATGAGGACGCGCTTGAGAAAGGGCGACGACTCCTTGCGGATGTAGGGGGAGGTCATGGTGGCGGTTGGGTTGGCGTTGCCTGTGATGGATTTTGTGAAGAGTGGTCGCGGGGACTGTTTTTGGCCGGAGCAGAGGGTTGATGAGCGAGCGACTGGAATTTAACAAAAACGAAGAAGACGAAGCGCCGTCGACGACGATGCGGGCGGGCCGCGCTCTGTTTTATTCTGGGCATGGTCTAGGTAGAGGCCGCAGACCCAGGGGCAAGCCACTCGGGGGAAATGAGCCAATGCCCCCGGCGGTGCAGGTCTTGGCTCGTCGGACGCCTGCCTAAGGAGTCAGGCAAAGAGTGCCCCAATGGCAGTGCTCCTTTGAAGATCCAAATCCACTCCGAGGTCGCATTTCACTGCCGTCTTGGCCTTGATTGACGATTGAGGCATCCCATGACTTTGTTTTTCGCCTTCGAATCCATCAAAGGTCGAGATCAGCCTTCGTGGGCGAGGAATGCGAAACTGACATGCTGGACACGGATTCAACTGTTTGCGCTGCGAAACAGGCCGCCTTGGCGCCCCGTTCAGCAAGCAAGCGCTGAAAGGACAGCGCACAGACGATGCGACCATGGTCCACGGAACAGGGCGCCTGTTTTGAAACCACAAGGCCAACGCTCTCCAGCCCGCATATCCAGGGCGCAGTCGCGGCAAGGCGACGGACTTTGATGCCGTTCCTGCATCCGGACCACGAGATGCCACATCTCTGATCGTGGGCCGCAAAGACTCCCGGAGGCCCTTCATTGGCACGCCGCAATCCCCCGGGCCTGTGCCACTCCCCGCCACCACGGCGGAGCCGACGGGAGAGAACCTCGTAATGTTTGATCGATTGAGCCCAAGTGGCATCCAGAACAACCCTAATTTCTCTGGTCGCGTCTGGACTCTGGGCAACTCCAGCCTTTTCAACCTGGCTTCGCCCCGTCCTGCAGCACATCCCATTGACACGGCCAGGACCAGAAGAGGAAATGTCGTAAACAACGAACCCATCGTTGCCTGCCGTGTCGACAACCGATTGCGGCTCCCGCCAGCCCTCCATCACAGCCCTACGGCAATTTCGGGGACACCACAATATCCCTGAAAGTGCATCGACAACGGCTTGACTTTGGCAACGCGCCCGGAAGACCCCTGCAGCGACGCGTATTTTTAGCAAAGCTTAAATTTCGGTGCGACGTTCGCATCAACTTGATTCTGCAATTCTCCAGCTCGAGATCGATAACGCCGTCAAGAGAGACATAAACAAGCCACTCCCGATCGCCAGCAGCCGCATCTCATCACGAGACCACAGGCCTCGCCACCATCCACCGCCACCAGACACCCGCTCATCATCCCATCAACCTCCAAACGCCGACCCAAAACAACCCCAACAAGAAGGAAAAAGTCAAAAGAGTTTACAACCCCTTATGAACCGCCCCCTTCCTCTCAAACTGCTTATTCAACACCTCCCGATCCCCTCCCGCCGCAATCGCCTCATGCTGCGGCTGCTTCTGCTTGTCGCCCACCAAACTGTCAACCCCCGACATGATGTTGCCGCGGAGAGATTCCCCGATGCCCTGCACACCACATCAGCACCCACTCACACACATGCACACGCTGCTATGGGGGGAGGCGACGTACATGCCCCTGGGCAATCTTGCCCTTGATGCCGCGCGCGACGCGCTCGCCCGTGTTCTCGCTGGTGCTTGTGGTGGTGGTGGCGGTCGAGTTGAGCCCGGCGGTGACGGGGGGTTGGTGGGTGGTGGGTGGTGGTGGTGGTGCGCCGCGGTTGTCCATGTCCGAGTCGACGCGGGGGTCGAGGGTGTTGGCGGTGCGGGTGGTGTGCGGGCCGTAGGTGCCTTCGGGGGCGGATTGCTGCATTGTGGATGTGGTGGGATTGTGGTTTGTGTGTTTGGGTATCTTGTTTGGTTGTCAGGTGAGTGGGTGGGTGATATCGTGCTGTTGGTGGTGTTGCATTTGCTGTCGTCGGGCGCTGGAGCGGCGTCTTTATGTGGGAGTGCCGTTGACGTCATCGGATCTTCGGGGGCGGATCTGCTCAATTGGCGTCACCACAACCCAGTCTCGCCAGTGATGTCGACGCGTCCTAGAACTGGGAACTGATGCATGACGATTACGCAGCCAGTAAACTCCAGCCATGGTTTGTTTGTTAGCGCGAGACCTTCAAGATACAAGAGCCAAGGCCATTTCCCAGTTGATCAAGGCCCCAAAATTGGAGCAGGAGGCGCTGGAATCGTTTACGAGGCCTATTATTGTGCCAACTAGGCCTTGCCAGGACGGGCGAGAGGTCTCGCGCTAACAA
Source organism: Podospora tetraspora (assembly GCA_027943155.1). Lineage (NCBI taxonomy): Eukaryota > Fungi > Ascomycota > Sordariomycetes > Sordariales > Podosporaceae > Podospora > Podospora tetraspora. The sequence continues at coordinate 910,971 of JAQKAE010000007.1, forward strand.
ACAAACCAGTATTGGATTCTATTGATCCTCGATGCTGAACCTTTGGGGCATGCGCGCAACTTTGTCGTCGCGGACCCCGACCCTGATCTTCACCACAGCTTGGCACTGACCCTGCCTCATCGCTTGGGTTCCCCCTTTCCTTCCCCCTTGCAAACAACCATATCATACAAGTGTAATCATCTCCGTGCTCACCATTCCAACATCACCACTCTCCATAAACCCAGGCACAAACGCCGGCCCGACAACAACAAACTCCCCACCCCGTCCCCTCTTCTCCCGCAACACCATGGGCACACTAACCCCAGCCATCAGAGCCAACCGATCACCTACCCTCACACCCACCGCCCCTGCGCCGATAAACCCCCTCTCGGTAGTAAACAGCGCCCTCCTCTCCGCCAGATACTCGTTGATGTAGCTCACGGCCAGATTCAACGAAAACCACCCCCCCTCTCTCTCCTCAAACAACCGCCGCAGTTTCCTCTCCGCCTCTTCCGTCTCCCCAGCAGCCGCGCGATCCACAACCGCCGGCTCAGCAGCAGATAGAATCTGATACACACCAAAGAACCCATTTCTCGCCACCGCAGCACGCTTCCGCCCCAAATTGGGCTTCGCAGGACCGCACAGCGCCGCGTGCATGACGTCCGGGACGCTGTCATACTTGAGCGAGGGGTTCCGTCGGCAGTAGAGAACCCACACCGCCAACACAGCCATCTGCCTCCACAGCACGGCATCACCGGCAAAGACGCGCATCCGTTCCTGCCGCTCTTCAGCACTGACGACGCCATCCGCGTCTCCCATCTCAGGCGAGACGCTAGAAAACGCACCCGTGCTGAGCCCAACCCGCCCGATCCACACCCCAGCAACGCGGAGCCTATCCCCATCCACCTCAGCGCACATCGGCCAGCCGTCTGTAGCAAACGACTGCTCATGCGGGCGGTAGTACCTATCCGGGGCAAACAAGCCTGGATTCTGACGAACTGACTTCCTTTTGGAGACGACATCCCAATCAGGTACCCACGACGGCGCCGGGTCCTCCTCCTCCCCGGCCGTGCCGGCGCGAGACCACCCCGCGTCGAGCAGGAGGTTCGTCATGTCCGGCCGCCAGCGGATGAAATCCGCCACGAGAGCCTGGTAGATGCGCGTGCGCGAGAGGGAGTAGTCGACCGAGGTGAGGCGGAAGCCCTCGAGGCGGGAGAGCACGCCGTGCAGCGCAAAGGAGCGGTCGCGCGGGTTCGTGGCGTCGCGCTCGCGGAGGGCGTGCAGGATGGCGGCGAGGTGGACTGTTTCCGAGTCTGAGGCTTGGGGCTTGGAGAGGCCGGATTCGATGCTGGAGCTGTCGGAGCGTTTTCGGGGGGTGACGGTGGAGGAGGCGGGGGGCAGTGTCAAGCCGGGTTGGCGGCAGGTGTTGGGGAAGCGGTGGTTGCCGCGGCGGAGGCTGCTGCGGTGGCGGCAGGTGGGGCTGAGCATGTCGGCTAGGCTGTAGGCTATTAGGGTGAGGAGGGAGGCGGACAGGCCCATGCCGACGAGGGACGTGGGCGTGATCCAGCTGGCGGTTAGGAGTTGAGGGACCTCTTGGCGGAGGACGGCGGGTATGATACCCAGCAGGATGACGACGGTAAAGATTACGACGAAGCCGAGGGTGCTGACTGTCAGAGCGTAGGTTGTCCAGACAGCGAGGATCGTGGATGGTTTCAGGAGAGTGGCGAGGGCGGCTTGTTGATAGGCGCGCAGCGTTGCCAGGGGGAGTGGTCTGCGGACAGGCTCTCGGTTGTTCCACTGGGTAAGGCGGCTGACGTTCATCCAGGCGACGGCAAGGTCTCGCATGCTAAAGACACTGCGGGAGATGGTGGGCATGACACTGGTGCCCTCGAAACCCTGAAAGAGAGCTTCTAGGCCACCGATGAGGTTGTCTCCGCTGATGGCCTTGTCGCCACACAGAAATATCTGGTTTGTCGACAAGATGTACTCCTGGAATGTCCAGGCCCGCTGGAACCACGCTCGGGAGAAGAGGTTGTCGAGGGCTGCCGGGTCGAACCCGCGGCAAATGCGGCCCCTCCAAAATAACTTGTCTGTGTAACTCGTGTCAATACCGATCAAGCATTCACATGCGCCCGGGTGAAGTTTGGGTGGTTACACACCTATCCACGACGTCGTCGTGTCGCCCCAAACACCTCGTCCCATTCTCAGCCACGCAACCCCTTGCTCAAACGGATCGGTCACGATGCCCCCCAGGATCTTGCACCAAGCTTGCACTCTACCAGCCTGGCTCGGTGCGCTCCCAAAGCGAAAAACATCCGTTATCATGACACCACGAGCATTCTTTGCCAGCCACGTCAACGCCACATTTGAAAATGCATCTCCCTTTCCAAGCCAGACCAGCGCGGTGTGCGCCCAGGTGTAAATCTCATTCATCAGTTCAATCTGCACCACCTTTTCCGCGTCGTCGGCCTGGTTGATGCATATGGCGTCAACCCAGATTGTGACTGCGCCGTAGCGCCGCCGAGCAGCCAGGAGCGCATCGCGGCAATTGGAGGTGATGTCGATGGCGCAGGTGTTGTCGTTGCACGAGATGGTGTCCCTTGGGTCCGAGTAGCCGCCCCAGACATACGACAAGGCCGTGAAGCGAGGACTCGACGCAAGCGATGCCACACGGAGACGACCAGACAAAGGGGCGTTGTCTGGAGCAGCGTCCAAGTCGAGGAGGCGAATTGACCGGTCTGTGATGGACAGCGGGAGGATCGCGTAGAGCTGTCGTGGGGTAGGCGCTGGGTGTGTGCTGTTGTGGTTGAAGCGCTGGATGTCGGTCAAGGCGATGACGGCGTCACGGTTGGTGATGATGTTCTGGGTGGAAGAATGGCCGGAATCTTGAGCCATGTTAGTGCGCATGGACATGAGAGAGTGGTGACACGGATGGGTAGGACGGACTGGGTGTGGTGTCCCACCGGGTGACGGGCTGGGTCAATTGCTCCTATGTAGTGGGGATTACAAACTGTAGCCTGGAATTGACCCGACGTGGTGGGAAAAGTTGAAGGGCCAGCGATTGACGGGTCCGCGATCAACGGCCTGGTCGGCCTGGTCGTGGTGTTTCGAGAAGCGCAGTGCGGCTGTCCTGTGCAGGGTTGATTGGGTGGGAGGGCATGTTTCAGAAACGGGAGCCAGTCGGTTCAGCGAGGGAGGCGCTGGCCACTCACTCAGTGGGTCAAGATTGAAGATGGCCCGGGGCGCTTACCTGGACGACGAGCACCATCATGACAGGAGACTGTTGGACGGACTAGGGAGCACGACGGGATGGGTTGAAGAAAAAAAAATTGGGGATGCTGGGACTCGAACCCAGGACCGACCGCTCTCTCATCAATGCGCTCATAGTGATGTTGGTCAGAAAAAAAGCCAAATCAAAAACAACCGCTGAAGCGAGCTCGCTGTGCGCTTGATAAGAGATGGGTCAGAAAAAAAGCCAAAATCAAATCAACCGCTGTCTGCGAGAACGCTGCCTCTCTTGCCACTGTGAAACCACCGTCTGGGAGCTCGATGCGGGACAGGACGTAGTCAACCCGACAGTAGAAGGGTTCGACTACGAAGGTAAAGTCTACTGTGTCACGGCCTGATCGCCTCAGACCTGTGAACGGTTTATATACGCAACCCATAACTCCAGTCTTCGACTTGGAATTCTGGCAATCCTTTTGGAAGCTGGTGCAGTGGCGTTGTCTATCCATTGTTCGGCCAGCCGTCACAATTCCAAGTCATCAGGGTCCCGGGTTCGAGCCCCGTTGGGTTGCAAACGAGTCCAGCCTCTGCTGCCCGGAACGGGATGAAAACAGTAAGCTGGTAGTTTGGGGGTTCCATGAACTGACCCTCGTCGCCAGAGCTCCTTGGGACAATTGCTCGCTCGGCCTCCTGCGGGGGGTCGAGGTCCGGGACGAACCTGTGGTCGGGCGGGGGGAATGTCTGGTGAAGGAAGGCTTGAAGCCGTCGTGTCTCGGTTCTTGGTGTGGCCGTTCAAGTCTGCTGTTGGAAACCTGAGATGTGATGTCTTGATCTTTTTTTTCTTCACAATGGATGGGAATCTGCACATGTGCTGGTATGTTGAAGTAAATATCTGTCCCCCTGGTTCTGTGATGTAGGAATGTCCAGTGCGGAGGGGGAGCTGGTGGCTGGCCGTTGGTGGCGATGTCATAATTTACCGGGTCTGGTGTGAAGGATGCAAAGAGACGTCCACAGACGTGGTTGGGAATGGCATCACAAACCGGCGACCAGAGGGCCTTGTCAACCTCAGGAAAAGATTTCGTACCCAAGTACCTGCCTATATACCGTGACTGCCGTTCCTTCCCTCCCAGGCCCTCAACACACCAGGGTGGAGCAAAGGCACGAGGAACCCAGTCAGGTGTCCACTCTCGTGGGCTAAACAAACGGGCACACACAGAGGGTGCTTCCGGGTTTTGGCAAAGACAGAACCCCTCATCGAAAGGCCCTGCTCATCGACAACCACCCGACAGAGACACCCCTCATCTAAACCCAATCTCTGCCCACAACTTACACCTCTCCCCCCTCCCGCCCTCAAACTTCATCGCGTCCACCACCTTCCAATCCGCCCTCACCGGCTTCGCATCCGTCACATTAACAACCAGCAAATCAAACTCCCCCCCCGCCCCCCAAGGCTTCCACGCCGCCTCCCCAGCAGCCGCCACCCCCGCCGCCACGGCCCCCCCCAGCGTCGGCACCCCCTCGACGACATACCTCCCCCACATATTCTGGAACCCCCGCTGAAAATCGGCATCATACCTCTGCGACGCAATCCCCACCGGATCCCGCTGCAGCGCCGTGAGATCGGACCCGTGAAACGAATTCGGAATCGAGAACTGATACCGCCACGCCTTCTTCCCGGCGAGCGCGTACGCGTCGGCGAGCCAGTAGGCCGAGCAGACAAAGGTGGTCTCGGCGTACAAGTTGTTGGCGGCCTGCTGCCAGCCCGAGGCGTAGGCCGACATGGAGGTGGCGAAGGGCGGGTGGAGGCCGTCGGTGTCGAAGCGCTGGGCGGCGGTGAGGTTGGCGGGGAAGGTCGCGGGGACGGCATAGGCCTCGAGGAGGCGGTTGTAGAGGGGGCGTGGGGTTGAGGAGAGGTGCGGGTAGAGGAGGTGGAGGAGGGAGACGAAGTCGGCGCGGGAGGTGATGTTCTGCTTGATGAAGTAGGTGGCTTCGTTGGCGTTGGCCTGGGGGGGTTAGTTTGTACATGCTGGTGGGGAGAGAGCATCTTACTGCACTCAAGACGCCCTCGCCGTTGACGTTGCCCTTCAGCAGCTGCACCTCGGGCTGCTCGCGGAGGAGGGTCCCGTCGGTGACGGGAATGAAGGCCCATTGTCCGTTTTTGCCGCTGTAGCTGGTCCACGCGCTGGCATTTTGAAGCAACAGAGAATCGGCATTCTGGAGGCACTTGAAGACGGACCCGTCGGATGGGACCACGGTGGCGTTGGCGTCCAAGCAGTTGGCTCGGCGGGCAAACTGGCGGTAATACTCCTCGGGCAGACCATCGTCAAATTTCCTGCGTCCGGTCAGTCCTCACTCCCCAAACTTGAACAGACAAACTCACGGCTGCGTCGGATAGTACGGGCTGCTGGCGATGCCCCTCTTGAACAGGCGCGTTCCCTCCGTTCCTCCATTCGCCATCGCCATGAGCATCACGGCGCCCCCGCCGGCCGACTCGCCCGAGATGGTGACCTCCTTCGGATCGCCACCAAACAAGGCGATGTACTTTTGCACCCACTCCAGCGCAAACAGCATGTCGTGCACGCCGAGGTTCAATGTCCCGTGTTTGGCGATTTCTGCAGAAGACAGAAACCCAAACGCGCCGACACGGTACTGGATCTGGACGATGACGAAGCCGTTGTTGACCGTCTTGGCAATGTGTCCGTAGTCCATCGAGTTGGCTGAGCCGACGCCGTATCCGCCGCCGTCTACGGGGGTTAGCAAGTGAAGTCAAGGAGAAGACGGGAGACATACGGATCCACACGACCACGGGCAGCTTGGTCGCGTTGGCCGGGGCGAACACGTTGAGGAAGAGACAGTCCTCGCTCCCTTGGATCGATGCCTCAAAGTTGATTGGCCCAGTTGGCCTGTGAGTGGGCGCCGTCAGTCACACATCCTCCCACCACTCCAGTCAGCCTCGGAGTGATACTCACATCGGTCCCGACGGGGTCTGAGGACATCTCGGGGGGTCATTGACCGCCGGAAACACCTTTTCGCGTGCTGTGGGGGGCGCTTCCGGCAGCTGGAAGCGCTTCGGGGGGGCAGCGAAGCGGATTCTGCGGCATGTCAGCGGTGTCTCTCATGATCGTTCCCTCTGCCATGGATACAGACCCCCTGTACACGTTCCAGTTCGCGCTGGAGTTGTAAAACCCCTCATATTGCGAATACCCCAGATCAATGATGGGCGACGGCACGTCAGTGGCGGCTTGGGCGATGCCCGAACGCGGCATGAACTGCGCCTGGTCAAAGGCGGATACCACCGCGCCGCTCAGGGCGAGGAGGAGTGAGAGGCTCGACGGGGGAAACATCTTGAACGAGGGTTTTCCCGGCCAACGGCTTGCAATCTCACGTCGACACGACTTGGAGGTCGGAGTCGAGTTGAGAGCTCGAGATTCGATCGACCCTCCTTAAGGGGAACCCATATCGTCAGTGACCGGGTAAGCGGGTGATTCCAGCGGGGCCGACCCATCTTGTCGTTGTGTCGCTACGATACTGCCGCGGTGGAACGTAGGCAGTGGACGACCGGTCGGTGGAACAGGCACGTAGCCGGCGGTCGTGGGTAATGTCGTGGTGTCTTTCACCCGCCTGCCGCGCAAATCAGAGTGTTGTGGGACCTGGGGGTTTCTCTCGAGGTGGACCTTGTCTATTTTCCCGGCGGGGACTAGCCGTGGCCGGGTTTGACTGAAAGCGGGACGCTGTGTCTCTCGTGCGTCGATGATGTCGTCCCTTGGGCGGTGAGGGCTAGACGGGACGACGGCACCGCTTCAGAGCACGGCGTTGCCAGCTAGCAATACTGTGCCATCTGATCCACAACCCCCTTTTGGAGTCGAGCGCGTGGAAGGATTTGATACGCATCGTACTATTGAGTCGGCAACGAGACTCAAGGTCATCGCATTGATCTTGAGAACGATGGGGTTACTTCGTCCGAGGAGATACCCTGGGAGGGAAGATCTGGAAGGCGTTTAGAGTAAATACAAGTACCATCCAACACTGGTTTGTTTGTTTGCGCCAGACCTCTTGCCAAGCAAGCGAGGTCTGGTTCTCTTCAGAAGAGACCTCGAGTTCCAACTCCAAGGCCTTTTGGTCCGTTTTAAACCCCTCGGCTTCGGACTTCAGGGCCTTTATCAGCCATTGGATGGCCTTAGCTTATATCTCGTATATCTCGCGCTAACAAACAAACCAGGGCTGGAGTGTAGATAGACGCAATGTCAAGTGTCCTGGTCAGCTGACATCTTAGACACCAACCCACGGAAAGCTCAAACCTGCAAGCTCACCACTGAAAGCGATTTCTTGCGCCTTCCCCACACATCATCCGGCATCCCGAACGGCGCCACTGCCGAACTCGACGAAATAGAACCCCAAAAAGCCGGGAAGCAAACTCGCGGCGCAGCTGAGATCTCAGAACCTTTTCATCATGGCACTGTAGACTCATCTCAACGAGATGAACACAAACCACAGTAAACTCCCTTCTCTACGAGCACCCTCCTCCTGCGCCCACTTCAATTCGACAACCAAGCCCACAAACTGCTGCCTTGCCAAAGCGAGCGAGACGTCGTCAAAATTGAGTTTTTTGACGAGTTCCTTCGCGCCGGGGGGTCCAAGGGCGACTAGGCGAGCAGGTCACGACGACGGCGAGGGTCGTTAAAATTAGAGTGGTTGTGCATGGGTACTATGCCGCGCCGTTGGGCGGCGTCCGAGGTCAACAACGCTGATAAGGGGCGGCGCAGGCGTTGGGGTACTTGAACTCTGGCATCAGCGTCTTCATTTCCCAGAAGCAGAAGAACGGGCTGCAATCTTCATCTGACATACCTGTCGTCGTTCCAACCTCTGAGAACCGCCATCATGAAGCTCCTCCTGCTCTCCTTCCCCATCTTGGCGTCGACGGCTGCCGTCCCAGCTGCCGCAGCCGCGGGCCCAATAGGGACGACCTTCCTCTACCACGCCTGGGGCATCGGAATCTCCGGTTTGCCTGTCTTTTACGACAACGGTGCGTTCCCCATGTCCCTCGACAGACCATCCTCTCCCTGCTAGAGCTGACAATCCCCCCAGGCGCCGCCGTCGTCACAGACTACGCCACCGCCAAAACCAAGCCCAACCTCACCCCCGTAACATGTCAGTTCCCCTTACCCCTGCCGTCGAGCACTCCCCGTCGCTGACCACCCCCCAAGTCACATTCACCTCGCGCCAACAACCCCCACCCGGCAAAACGGGACTGGGATACTCCCTCCTCGCCACACCCGACCTCACCAAGCTCACTCATCCCGCGACGTTCGAGAGCGCCATTCTGTTCGTCTCGGACCGGTCCTCCTGGGAGTCCCACGCCGTCGGATTTACCATGACCGAAAACGCGGCCGCCGAGGGTAAGAAAGTGGGTGGGTTCGTCGAGGCGGGGTGGCGCTTCCACCTCATCGAAGACGCCACCCAAAACGGGTATGTGTCTGTGTTTTGCGCGTTCCCATCCACGGATGGGCCGGGGGTCTGGGATTTGCGGTGGAATGTGACGAATGACGTCCCGGAGAGGGCGGAGGGGCGGCCGGTGTTTCTCAGCTCGAAAGCTTTTACTGCTTTGGGGCCGGTGGATGGGAGTACGACGTGGACGAAGTGTCGGACGCAGGCCTGAGCCGCATAGGGCTCGGTCCAAGGGGGGGGGGCCTAAAGGAGGTGTCAACCTCGCGAGTAAGCATGACAGGCCATCGCATTGAATCACGCTGGCGGGAGAGGTGTTGTGGGATTCTGAATGCGGCCGCATCGGCGGAGGGAGAAGATCTGGGTGCCGATCTAGGCGTCAGTTGATGGTGCGCCGGCGGTCATGACAGGTCTATGGGAGCTCTAGAGAGACGATGAATATCTGATATTTCACGAGAGCCCCGACATACTTGGCCGAACTACACCTTGGCGGGGGGTTACTAGTAACTCGGCGTAAGCATCACTTACTTGCGGCCGAACCACACTTTGGCGGGCGTTCAGTAACTTGGCGTAAGCAGCACTTGGCAGCATCCCTTGTTTCTCGCCCATGTCTCGTATAAACCGGCGTTCTATTCGGTGTCTGAGAGTCTGACTCTGCCAGGAACTATGTGACTTGTTAAACCCTGTGAGGTTACACTCATCTCGTACCCAGGGTGCAGTTTGTGATGCTTAGCTTTGTTATATGCCCAATGGTTTGTGAGATGGGTGTGGTCCAACTTTGGCGACCGCGATGCCTATTGCGGTCAGATGAAAGTTGTAGGCTATAAAGGTGCCAGCAACTCCCGACTTCAAGTCAGTTCCTCAAGCCAACGCGCCAACTCACCTCGGCTCCCAAATGTGAGCAAGCACCATCATCTCTGCCTCCCTCAACCTGTCCCAAAATCCATTTCCCACCAACCCCAACCCACTCGCACAATGAAGCTCTCGACCATCACCGCCATCGCCTCCCTCAGCATCGCCGGCCCCGCCAGCGCCCTGGGCATCAACTGCCGCGGTAGCTCCTCATGCGAGCGCGGCTTCATGAACCATCTCCGCAACTACATCACCGACAACCTCAACGGCGTCGACCCCAACTACCAGTACTCCAACGGCGAAAAGGTGGCTTGCCGCGGAAACCACTGCTGCTTCCCGCAGGACATGGGCACCCGCAAGCTCAGCGGCCAGCGCGTGCGCGACCTGATTGTGGCGATCGGCAACCACGGATGCTCGGGCTGCGGCTCCGCCCCGTACGACTTCCCGGCTGGCAACGATGTGTCGCGTGGTCAGTTGACGTGCAACTTTGTCACGGCTACCTGTGGCAACGGCATGTGCAATGGGGCGCTGAATCCCAGGAAGTGATTGGGGCTAGCAAGCCGACAAGGGATTGTGACGGGATCTGTGGTGACGCGGGTTTGATTCGGTTTGGGGGCGGACAGTCGAAAGAAGATTTGGTTTCGGCTGGCGAAGAGGGAAGGGGCACAAAGGCGACTTCATTTCTACGGTGTTGGAGGATAGTTGGCGAAAGATATCTAAGTCAGAGGCTAGAAAATAGACATGAGTATTTGTCTGCGGAACATGGAGAGATGCGAGGTCTTACCAAAGTGTGCACGCAAGCCTGAGCCAGGCACCCAGCGGAAGAGAGGAGGGTACGTCGAGTGGGGTCGAGTGGCGAAGATTAGATCAATGTTATCAGCTCGACCTCGCCCTGATCCTTGCCGTGCTCGAGAGGCCAGAGATCCTTCGGGATGCCCTTGACAACAGCCGGTCCAACGAAGCGATATGCGTCTCCGTGAGGTCGAATGACGATCGGGAGATGGGACCCATACATAAAGGTGACGCAGTCCCCGACCTGGTAGTCAGGCACATAACCCATGCCTACGCTGCCGTTGGACAGAACAAGCGGCACTCTCATCGGGCTTGCGTAGCACAGATCCGCCATTCTCGCCAAGACACCGCCAATAAACATGCTGATGGGGTTCCTGGTGTTGAACAGCTTGTCCACCGCGGTCTTGTTGGGCCTTCGAGGTAGACCTGTCCCAGCTGGCGCGACCTCGTCCCGGTGTTGATTCAAGAGGGGCGAATATTTCTTGTCTTTGAGAAAATCATCGACGATGTCCAAGTCTCGAGCCCATGTCGGGGCCATGCGTTCAATGTTGATGCCTGGCTTGAGGACACCCAAAGCCGGAGCAACCTCCTCGAGCGCATCCAACGTCTTGTAAAATGCCGAACGACGAGTGTCGCCGTCGGAACATATCTTGTCCTTCCCCGCCTCCAAAAGGCTCTTCAACCAGCAAACGGCATCAAAGATAAAATGTCCGCGCTTTCCGGGCTCCTCCAACTGCTCCGGAGTGGGCCGAACGAGTATCGACCCAATGCTGGCAATGGTGGCGAATTTAATTCCTTCCACCACGAGCCGTCCGGGTTGGTGAACGAGCTGAAAAGATGGCCGGAAGCGACAGCCACTGGCCGCGACGTTGTCGTCCCACCAGATCAGATTGCGGAGGGGTGGCTCGCGGCTCTCCGGATCCGGGTCTCCCTTGGAAAGGTCCGGAACCCAGGATGGCCACTCCGGCGTGTCAAAGACGCCCAAGAGGGCGGTGAGAATGATCAGACTGTTGGTGCGGCGCATAATCGAAACAGCAAAGTTCTCATAGATGACAGGAACGGGCAAGCGGTAGTCCGGATCCGGGAGTCGAACGTTGAGGTCTGACATGATGCCATGAAGGCAGAAGACGACATCCCGGGCATCCACAGTACTGCGTTGGAAGACGCCTACAAGAAGCATCTGGCAAGAGTACAGGATTCCCTTGGCGAAGGGATCCATGGAGCCGGCCATGGTGTGGTCTTCGCGTTTGTGGACAGCTGTGAACTTGGGGTCGTTGGGGTCGATGGTCTTGCCGGTGAAGATCTCTTTCATCAGTGCCTTTTGCTGTAGAGTGTTGGGGGGGAGCTGATCGGGGGCGAAAACGAGAAAGCGTTTGCGAAGGCCATAGTAGAGAAGCCGCGCCACGCATGCGACGAACTCCGGGTGCTTGTGCAGATAGCTAGGATGTACTTTGTGGAACGGGGCCCTCCACCATGATTGAAGGAAGCCCCTTTCGTTCCAGGGAGAAGACGAGAAGCCGCAGACGAGGGCAGGGCGATTCGCGAGGACCAGCTCTTGGAACGTCCAGGCTCGGGTGAACCACTCCCTGGGCAAATCGGAAAGAGGAATTAAACGAAAGAGCTCTATTGGCATGTCAGCGTTTCGAGAAACAAACAGGAAGCTGGAGCACCCAGGGACGCACGGCAGGCGAAATATTCCAGGGGTCGTGTCAGTTGCGAACGGTAAAGAAAGCTGCAGAGGGCGTCGAGCTTGCGGGCGCGACGAAGAATACGATCTGTTTTAGCATCACCTTCCCCAAGCCATATCAGGACGGTCAGGGAGAGCTTGTAGATATCGCCCATCAACCTGACCTGTTGGGTGCGTTCTGATATCGAGGACTGGTCGATGCAGATGGCGTCGACCCAGAGAGCGCGGGCCTGGGACACGAGGCGGAGATGCTTGAGCGCCAAGAAGCAGTTTCTCGTGATGGACAAGGTGTGGCCATCGCAGAGAATGTCGTGGCTCCGATTCTCCGAACCCCAGACGTACGAGAGGGCTTCGTACGAAGACTCGCCATTGCCGACGCGATCCAGGGACAGCTGCAGCAGCGAGCAGCGGAGGGGGGCCGTGAAGTTGATGTCGGGGTAGAGGAGGAGGACGCGAATCTGTCGGCCGGGCAGGAGTGGCGCGTAACGATAGGGGCCGACGAGGGAGGCCATCCCTTCGGCTGAGTGGGGCTGGGAGATCGCGTCCGAAGACAATGTTGGGCATGACTGAATTTGGAGACACGGCATGTTGTTGCTGACTGTGTCCCGCCTTTTCCGGCCCCTGCACCAATCGTGGCCGAAACAGCGCTTGCAAAGACGTCTAAGCCGAAAAGAGAAGTCACGGCCAAAGTCAACATCCAGGCAACAGGCTGTTAATTCAATCAATTCAATCCTTAACGTTAAACCCCATCCAGAACAATTACAACCCCACCAACCCAACCCCCAACCCCGCCCCCACCACCCACCAAACAACCCCCACCCTCCGCCCTCCCCGTCACCCCACCAATCCCCTCCCCGCCACTCCCATCCGTACTCGCCACCCACGTCCCAACCACACAATTCCCCACCACCGGCGTATCAACCCACCTCCCCCCCTCCCACCCCGGCGTCACCCCCTCCCCCCCGCCCACCACCAACCCAACAACAACATCCCCCACCCCGTTCACAAACCGATTCTGCTCGCAAAACCACACCAAACAAACCCCATCCCCCCCCTCCGGCACCCCCGTCTCACTCACCACCGCCAGCCTCCCAATCCCCCTGAGATACTTCGCCGCCGTGTCAAACGCCGCGTTGTTGTTTGTCGTGCACTCCCCCAAGCCATCCTGGTCGTCGTTCAGGTACCGCCGCAGCGCAAAGAGAATGTTGTCCGTCCCCCCGTCGGGGTTGGTGATCCCCTTCAAGACGGCGCCGGTGGCTTCGGCTTCTTCGGGGGAGGAGAACTCGAGGCCGGGGAGGAGGATCAATTGCGATGTGGCGCCGGAGGTGCGGATGGCGGAGACGGAGGTTTGCAGGGTTGTGGTGAGGTTGGATGATGGAGGCGGGAGGGGGAGTTCGAAGATGATGGAGGGCGAGGAGGCGTAGGTTTTTGCGAGGGTGGTCCAGAGGGGGATTAGGTCTACGTCTGGGGAGGATCGGGTGGTGAGGAGGGCGATGATGCAGTGGGCGCCGGTGGAGAGGCAGGGTTGCAGGAGGCGGTCGTATTGCGCGAGGGAGGGGGGATGGGGTTGGAGGGGGGCGGTGGTGTTGGCGACGAGGGATTGCCAGGGGATGGGGAGGCGGAACATGTTCATCTGGTCGTTGGTGGCGAAGTGCTTCATTTGGGATTCGATGTTGGTGGTGTTGTTGGGGCCGAGGGAGAGGTTCGGGGGTTGGGTGGCGTTGGTTCGACATGTTCCCTGGGGGGGGAGGGGGGGGGGTCAGCGGTGGGGAGCACGGCGGTGGGGAGGATGGCGGAGTGTCAGTTTGCCTGTACCTCGATCGTGCATCCAAAGTCTCCGCTAGAGATGCTCACTCCCTGAGTTGCGTGTCAGTATTCCTCGTTTTCTCTTGGTTGAGATGCTGACATACCAAAAACTTGACCTTGGCCGCCGCCAACCCGACAAGGGCAAGAGTGGTGAAGCTGCCGGAAAGCATCGTCGTCCAACAGCGTCATCCAGAGAAACTTTAAGAACAGGAGAACAACCCGGGAAATTTGTCGACTCCGACTTTGAGGACCAAGCCACTAGATCTACTCTTTCTCTCCGCGCCGCATTGATCGACCCCCAATGCCGGCCGGGCCAGCCCCCGGACCAGACACAAGCTACCTCTGGTCCCGTGGACCGGTCGGTCGAGTCGCCATGCGCAGACAAAGATGCACCAATTGCTTCCGCGATCACCGCAGTTTTGTTTCGAAACCCAGCCTGCCGAGCCACGTTTTCTTGGGTCCAAACACACCCGGGCAAAAAATAGGCGTCGATGAAACCCACCGCGTCTCGATGTGCCGCGGGTCTTTCCGCGCTGCAGCCTGCTTCCAACAAGCCAGAGTTGGGAATACCAAAAAAAGATATTGAGTTCCCCTTGTGAGGGAATCATCATTTGCTCGCATGCTCGATCCACCCAGGGGTCGAACCTGGAACCTCCTGATTCGTAGTCAGACGCTCTGCCATTGAGCCAGCGGACCTTGTGGTTGTCGTTGATGGTTGGGGTGCATGGAAATCTGTGTCCATGGTGTTGGGATGTTGAAAATCTTGTCAGGAGTCCACTTGTCCGGTGGGTCTCACTCTGCAGGGTTTTGGGAGTCGGCTTCGGCACAACACCTCGCTCCCCGCCGTAGTGTGTACAGCTCGATGAATCTCTGAAAGCGTTCACAGACCGTGGCAAAGGGCGCAAGTCGGGCAGGACGTGGGCCCAGGAACTTCCAGGACGGGCCTTTGAGAGGGTCTCGAAGCCGGCGGCGGCAGATCTTTACGAGATATCCGATAACCATGTCGAAGACCTCTTCAGAGAGTCGATCCATGGCTGCGAGCGGGAAAACGGTGGTGGTGTTTGGGGACCGGGAGGCAGCCGGTGCGAATCGAGTCGAGCTTGGATACTGATGGTCGAAGGAGTCCCGGAAGCTGGTCTGGGGGCGGTGCGGGTCTGGTGGAAGAGAGAAAGGATGGTGGGGGATGACGATGGCGGCGTTGTTGAGGAAGCGGACGGCGCATGGCTGTTCTTGGAAGGGAGTGAACTGCCTCGCTGAAACAGTGATCACCCGCCCCCTCCTCGGCCGACGCAAGTTGGATTTGGAGAGGGGAAATTCCCCATTCTGGTCAAGAAAGGAGGCCACGTCGTGAAGTTGGAGAGAGAGGCGGCACACTGATTCCCTTGAATCTTGTGGAAAGTGGTGGGCAGTGTCAAGTCGACATTCAAGCCTTGCCCCACGCAGAGACAAGTCCCCGTGTTTTCTATCTGTAGCACCGACTTCCCTTCCGTTCTTGCAGCTTGAGCAGCTGCCATTCCATCTTTTCATCTTGGCAAATCGGCAACCACCAACACTTCTCCATCAGAGCGATCGATGCAAACCCAACAACACGGCAAGACCAACGCCACCCCACAGGCTCATTCCTCCCACCCTCCTTGCCGCCAGGAACCCCTCGGCGCACCCCGAGGTGAAATATCCCCCAAGCCCCCGACCTGGAAGCGAAATACCGCCCGGCGCAAGTTTAATCGCCGAGTGCAGAAGCACCCCATCCCCCCTCGGATTCTGCCGAAACATTCCACAATACCAAGGTCTAGGCTACCGGTGAGATTGAGCCGCATGTCCGTCCCTCCCGGCCAGGTCGGCAGGTGATGGCGGGTAATATGGGTATTCCAGAACACGACGTCGGGAGATCGGCCGCGATACATGGCTGCAGGCCGGAGGCCCCCTCACGAACGGCCTTAGCAGGGCGTCGGGTATATGGCACTGGAATGTTCGGCCATTTTTCTAAAAGGAAAAGCTTGAATAAAAGTCGGGGCATCTTCCCTGTTGGGCCTTTTGTTTCTTGTGTCTCCCACGTGGACTAATCTCGACGCCATGTTGTCTCCGAGTCTCCCCAAATTTCTCCTCGCTGCTTCGGCGGCAGCCCTGGTCTCGGCCCAGGGACAGCCAGCCGCCGCCGCGGGATGCACGTCGAACTCGTTTTCGATTCCTAGCTGGTTCGTCCAAGATGTCGCCCTAGCGGGAGAAGGGACTGCCCAGACCGTCAGCTTCAACGTCCTCAACAGGGCCACAAATGGGACGACCAATGTGGCATGCAAGGCCGGAGGAGCTTGCACCTCTGGTGACAAGACACTCGAGGCAGTGGTCGAGGCGGACGTGAGCTCTGTCCACATTCTCTTGAGCCAGACATGGGGGTGCAACGACCGAGACGGCGCCGACCGGTGAGTGCTCTTTCCCCAACCTCACCAGAAACTGGGAGTGCTGACTGTTGCAACAGCCTCAAATTCACGGCCGTCGGCAACGGAACCCTGCCCCTCCAAGCCTCCAAGCCGTCCATCTCACCCTTCCTGATCCGAGGCTCCCTCATCTCCCCCGTGTCCGCCAACCCCCTCTACATGACCGGCCCCACGGGACACGACACCAAGGGCTGCACCACCGCCTCCCCCGCTTGGATCGTCGACTCGGTGGTCTACGAGGAGCAGACCGGCGACGGCGTCAACTCGGAAGCTTCCAAGCGCCTGACGTTCCAAGTCACCAACCCAGCCACCGGCTACGAGGCCAGCTGCATGTCCGGCAACTCGGACACCACCGGCACGACCATCCAACTTACCTGCGCCGGCACCGAGTTCCAGGACTTCCGCATCGGCCGCTACAGCATCTCCACGAGCGCCTCTCTGAGCCTGCCCTCCTTTGCTCTGTCTCTCTCCCAGACGTGGTACTGCTCCGACGTCGACCCCAGCAAGCCGTAAGCTCCATCCTCCTCTCGACCCCACCCCCCGACTTCCCCTCCCACCCCTTCGATCCCCAAGCTAACCACCACCACCCAGCACCTCCCTCACCGCCACCGGCTCTCTCCCCCTCCCCCTCTCCTGCACCAGCACCCTCCTCACCCCCTCCACCAACCAAACAACCTGCACTACCACCACCCCCACCACCATCGCCGGCACCCTCACCACCACGACCCCCCTCGCGCCCTACTCCATCACCGACCCGACCGCCCCGCGCGACGGCTGCACGCTCACATCCCTCTTCAACCCCGCGTGGAGCTTCAGCTCCTTCGTCGTCGACTCGACCAAGACGCCCTCGGCCGTGTCGTTTGACGTCATCCTGGCGACGCAGAGCCGCGGGTACCAGTACCCCATCACCATCTCGCAGGGCGCCGCGGTGGCCGGTCAAGCGGGGTGGTTCCGGTGCGAGGTGGGGCCGGACGGGGGCAACGGGCAGCCGCTGTGGCCCGAGACGTGCGTGTTTAGGTATGATGGGGCGGCGGGGGAGATGGAGTTGAGGGCGGAGTGGAAGTGTGCGGATTTGGACCCGGAGCGGCCGTAAGTGACTTGTGACTTCGTGACTTCGTGACTTTGTTGATGGGAGAGTTGATGCTGATGATGATGTGACAATAGGATTGCCTTTAGCGGGACGAGCACGACAAAGGTGGAGAAGCCGCTGGGATGCAAGGTGGTTCAGGGATATCTCGAGTGTGAGACGGACACGACGAATTCGTGGACGGCCAAGATTAACAATGTTACTTGGGGGGCGTCGCCGTAGATGGAGTCGGATGGTCCGGAACGAGGTCATGGATAGACTGGAATGTGATGATGTACGATTAGGTGCTTGGATTTCTGACAACGATCTGGAATACACAAAGCCGGAAGAGAAAGATTGTACGCTTCAACCCCCCCAATCCTTCTTGACCTTGGGAGCCCAATTGCCTTCCACCCGAACCGCTTGAGTCATGACCAGGACAGACGCGGCCGAGGCAACAGAACCAAAAAAGGAAATCATCGAGCTCCAGCCGGGGTTGAAAAAGGGGTACATCACGATGGCTGTGGCGGCAAAGACCAGTCCCAGCGTGAAAAACATCCACATCAGACCATACGCTGGCAGAAACCACGACCTTCCAAGCAGAGGCACAACCATGGTGATGTTGCCCAGAACAGCCATGATGCTGTTTTGAACAAGATACCAAAAGTCGGCGTCGTCTGTGCTTCCCGGGGTATTGCTTTGCATCGATATCCCAAATCCCTTGTACCCCGGGACGATGGCTGCGGTGAAGAAGATGAGAACAAGGGCAACAAGTGCCACTGTTTCCTACGCAATGAAATCAGCAGTGTTGTCAGGGGGGTCGGGATAGTGTAACGTACTGTTGGATGCCTTCCGGGTCCATCTCCAAGTCCGCGGGGAGGCTCCTCCGCCACGGCGGCTGCAATTGTTCCTCGACGGCTTGAATGCAGTCTCCTTCAAGAAGAAGTGCTTTTGATAGAGCTTCGACGTGGGACCGTCCCACACACTCTCCAGCACCTTGACGCGGGCTTCGATGCCCTTGAGAATCGGGCTGATGTCATCCCTGTCATGGGGGCTCAAGAGTCCCACCTCGTTCCAGAGTTGACACCTTTCGTCCAGCAACTCCAGCTTTACGCTGTCCAGCACGCGGAGGACAACCTCGCCGCTGAGGGCCGTGGAGTTGGCTCTGCGTTGCAGGAATAGGTCGAGCATGAATTCCCAGTAGGGAACTTCAGCCACCCATTGAACTGACTTGGCGGCTGGTGTGAGGTTGCAGAACTCCGCCTCTGTGGTGCTGAGCGCCACGAAGGTCTGCTTCTTGGTCTTCCAAAACACCGGTCCGCCAGCAAAGAACACGACGTGGCCCCCTGTGGAGTGGCGGGTGGCCAGATCGTCGGCGTACGAAGCGTCGGCGTAGGCGATGGGGCCCAGGTCATGGGGGTTGTATTTGCCTCCCAGGAGCAGACCCATTGACTTGGTTGTTGTGAGATAGCGGTACAGGTGCTTCAGGACCGTCAGATGCTCTTGTCCTGGCCCTGCATTTCCCTCACACGATCTTGAGATGGTATATGTGATATCTGGGCGCGTTCCGGTGCTGAGATAGAGCAGGGATCCGGTCTGCTTGATGTAGTGGCGGGCCTCTGTCACAAGGGGATCCCACTGCCTGGGGATTTCCACCTTGCTTGGCCAGGGGCAGGTCGTTCTGCCGCCTCCTTCCAGTGTTGAGAACTTGGAGAGCACCATCTTGGTGTAGGCTTCTTGTGAGATAAAGACTGTGTTATTTTGGAGGTTGCGGACGATGTCGAAGCCGAGGTATCTCTTGACTTCACCTATCTCCTTGAGGTCGAACTTGTT
This sequence comes from Podospora tetraspora, assembly GCA_027943155.1. Taxonomy (NCBI): domain Eukaryota; kingdom Fungi; phylum Ascomycota; class Sordariomycetes; order Sordariales; family Podosporaceae; genus Podospora; species Podospora tetraspora. The sequence goes on from JAQKAE010000007.1 coordinate 930,088, forward strand.
GTTCAATTGGTCTCTGGCAACGTGGATATCTGCGAGGGTGGCAGCCCCCATCAGAACGTCGTCGACGTAGAGGAGCAGCAGTACTCCAGTCTTCTCATTCTTGAACAGGCAGGTGTCTTGGCTGAGCGGCTCGAAGCCCATCTCTTGCAGTACTGGTAAGATGGTCTCGAACCAGTATTGAGGGCTCGGCGGAGGCCATACATGGCTTTCTTGAGGTGCCAGACGAGGTTGTCGCCTTTGGAAAGGCCGCGGGGTTGCTCCACGTAGTAGACGTGATCGTCCTTGAGATGTGAGTTGAGAAAGGCGGTCTTGAAGTCGAATTGCTCAATATGGTAGCCTTTCCAGGCGCAGATGGCCATGAAGAGCCTGAAACTCGTGGCGTTGGCAACTGCGGCGTACAGGTCCTCCATGTTCCATGAGGCTGTCTCGAAGTTGCCGCAAATGACGTATCTCGCGCGTGCCGAGGTGATGCCAGTGGATGGCTCCATCTTCTCATCAAATACCCACTTGCCAGGGAGCACTCGCATGCCTCTCTTTCTCTCAACGAGAACAAAGACACCTCTCTCTTGGAGGCTGCGGAGTTGCGCCTCCATTGCTGGCACCCAGTAGGTCTTGAAGTTGGGCAGACGTTGGGCTTGTTGGTAGTTCTTGGGGACTGTGGTTCCATTGGTCTCGAGGTCATGAGTCACCTTGACCGCTGAAAGGCACAGTTCTTTGATGGCGATTGGCTGGTATATGTAGCCGAGTTTGGAGATGGCCACCGCGGAGAGGTGTTCTGGCCGAATCTTGCCGGTTGCGAGGTCCTTGTAGTATCCAGGTCCGTGGCGTTGTCTTGTTGGGCGAGGTTCTCCCTGCACTTGCGAGGGTCCTCCAGGATCCGGTACCTCTCCAGGCGCCTATGTGGCTGCCAAAAGAGGGTCCACGAAGGTCTCTCTGCCCATGGGGATGGGGTTCTCATCATTGAGTTCCTCATCGAAGTCGTAGAAGGTGTCCATCTCGTTGTGATCTTCTGGTTTGTCGTCAGACCTGGCAGTCGTTGCAACCTGTTGGTCTTGTGTTGGCGTCTCTGGCTCTGGGGTCAGGTAGAAGTCAACACGCCTCGGCGTTGTTCTGCCATCTTGGTCTGAGGCAACAGTCTTCTTCAAGATACCCTGCTTCTCCGCGGGCTTCTGCTGCGGAGGAGCCGGTTCAGCACCTTGTTGCTGGCTGGCGCCGCCAATCGAGATGGGGATCGAGATGGGCGATTTGGTGGTTTCCAGCACCTCCTCGTAGGTTGAGTCGGCAAAGTAGACTTTCAGGGGGATCTCCTCTTCCTCAGGAGGGGGCTTGTCGCCTTCGTTGAACTGTACAGCGCTTGCCCTGACGATCTTGCCCTCGTCTGGATTCCAGATGTAGTAGATACGGCCATGGAGATCGCCATAGCCGATGAGTTTTCCTCTCTTGCTGCGAGGCGCCCACTTGTCGGAGTCGACGCGGTCTTGCTTCTTGAGGTAGTAGTAGGCGTCACAAAAGTAGGTTCTGAGGTGCCGAATGTAGGGTTTGACCGAGCTCTGGGGTATTCCCACCCCCTCGGCAAAGGCCTCATGTGGGCTCTTCATGTCTGGGTTGGCTCTGGTTGGCAGGAGATTCAAGACCTTGACGACACTCTCAACCACAAAAGGCCACAGATGCTCTGGAATAGCGTTGGCGATCATGAGGGTTCTGGCTTTGGCCATGATCTCCCTGCCAGCGCGCTCGCTCTTGCCGTTCATCCAGGGCGTGTGTTTTGGTGTTCTCCACACCTCAACGCCCAGCTTGTCAGTCCAGGTTGTGAGCTTGCCCTTCTGGAATTCAGTGGACGATTGGCCGAACTCTGTTCCACCGTCGAGACCGATCATCTTGACTTTGAGGTTGGTCTGGCGTTCCACCATGGCCAACCACTGCTTGATGAGGTCAAGGCAGTCGGACTTCTCAGCTGCGAATTTGACCCAGTGGAAGCCGCAGTAGATATCCACAAAGTGAAGGGTGTAGAGGTAGTTGAGATGGCCTCGTTGGCCATGGTCCACGAGGTCCAGTCGGATGAACTCCAGCGGTCTTGAGCAAGCCGGACGTGCCACCTGGGGCAGCAACTCATCCGTTTTCTTGGATAACACGCAGGGTTCGCAGAAGTAGTCGTCGTGCTTGCCCTTGAGTTCAACTCCGGCGAGTTGGGACATGAGGGCATCCCATTTGAGCTCCTCTTTGCCCATATCGCGCACCCAGAAGCGGTGTTCATTGGGGTACACGTCCTTGAGGCCGTTGAGGGCAAGCCAGAGATGGATCTCCGAGTTGGCTGGGAGACCCTTGTTGAGGTCCACCACTCTCTTGCGGAGCGCCTGGAGGCGCTTTTGGTAGTTGTGGAGGGAGTCGAAGTTCTTGCGATTGAGAGAGACGTACTCCTGGACCAGATCTCCAGTGTTCTCAGGCGTGGTCTTGGTCACGGCGACCTTGACAAGGGTATACGTAACACAGGGATCCTTCTCATTGCGGTCCCATCCGTTGGCCTCCAACAGTTGATCAATATGAGGGTCCAACAGGGTGTTGCAAAGCAACAGGCCAACCTTGGCTCTGTCACGGCGGAAATCCTTCTCTGCGCGCGCCTCCTCCGGAGTCGGCTGCATGATGTTCTCGGGCACCGGGAACTCTGCGGTGCCTAGGAGATGGTCCTCAAGGTCCATAATCTGCAGCGTTCTGCGCAAGATATTGTCCCAGTTCTGGAGGTTGGACTCCCCCTTGAGGATGGGAATGTCCGGCTTGAAGTGAAGGCTAGGTTCAGCCATCTTTGGTACTTGTTCAGCTGCACAGATTGGGCGCTTTTGTAGGTATCCTTGATGCCACTTCGGGGTCGACTTTCGGCTGTCTCGGGACAGGCTTTTGTCGAGATTGGCTGCAGGGGTGCAGGCTTGGCTTGGCTGACTGACTTGGCGGCGCGATCGGCGGATCTGCGCGTCTTGACGGTCTGGATTGCTTGGCTGTGACGCTGGATTCGGCGTCTTTCGCAGGCGTCGAGGTTGCTTGGCACGCCTCGATTGGGGTTGTTGTGGGCGTAATTAATTAGCCGTTAGAACGTGCGAATCTTGCCGAATTGACTAACGTTAATCAGATGATCGGAAATAGCTTAGATTTTGCTATGCGGAAGCGAGAGGGCGCATGACCTGTGGCACACTCAAGAGGCACAAGATACGTGGAAAACGAAGATTGCTGGTGGTGTCGAGGCAGAAAAGATCTCTGCCTGCGACCCTGGATCTATGGACTATCTGGAGCGCTGGGCTGGAGCACAGGCCACGAAGTGGCCGGTGGACCCCACCACAGAATGGCATGTCGTGTAGAAAATTATTATTATTATTCGTACACCGCTGTGCCCTAGGGCTCGCCGGACCCTCATCTTAGTAATTGTACAGGAAAACCGTGCTCTTACGAGCCGGATGAAAAACCCATACCGACAGTCAAGGAACTGCGTCGGTCGCCGATCCTACGAATACAAGAAAGAAGGCCTCCTGGCCTTCGAAGGACGGGCCATCAGACCGTCTGTTCCAGTTCCAGCTTCCTAGCCAGGCTGTACATCTCCAGTCTACCCGAGTCCATCAGCCAGCTCAGGATCCTCCCCGTTAGCCGTCGTGTAGAAAATAGTTGTGTGTCGTCAAGATTGGAAAGAAGGACTGATGATGCGGCTACTACTGAAAAAGTATTTCACGCGAGCTCTGACACGGTGGCCGGTCAGTGGTCGTCAGAACGTTTATCAATGTGACAATGTCTTTTCTCGATTCTCTCTGTCTCTGATCCGCGGGGCTAACCCTGTCTACGTCGTCCTCCAGAGCCAGGTGGTTTGTCATTGGCGTCTTGAGACTCTCCTCAAAACCACTCCAGCATCTGGCGACCAAAGCTAGAACTACCCGAGCCCATCAATGGCGTCCATCCCAGCCCCAAGCCACCAACTCCCCAGACTCCAAACCTCACGCCCTACGCGCAGGGGTCCGTTCCATAGGAAATCTTGACACCTTTTCCGTGGAACGCCCTGTTCAGGACGATATAGGCGCTGTGGGCCTGGGCCGGGAAGCTGCTGAAGTGCACTTCCACCTCGAAACCCCCATCGGCGAGCGTATAATCCGTCTCGCATACCAGGGCCAGATCGTACATGCGGATGTTCTTGTGCGCAATACTGGCAACGGCCGCCATGCTCACAAGCTCCCGGGGGCGGCGCACAATGACCACGCGGCTCGCTTCGTCCCATCGGCCTCCCACATGCTCAGCCACGAGGACTCTGTTCCATACCACGGTAGCGCGGTGGTGCCCGCCCACCCAGAAGCCTCCGCGTGAGTAGCTGTAAACTTCTCGGCGGCCTTTCGGGTGAAGAAGCCGATCTTCGCGGCGCAACCGTAGTGGGGGGGCACCGGAGGGTTGATGTGCAGCGAGTAGACCTTGCCGGTGGAGCGGATGCGCCCCAGGATCTGAACCACGGTGATGTCGCATGGAAGGTTTTTGATGAAGAGCGATGTGCTGTGGTTAGGCGGGATGGCCGCCGCGTAGTTGTCCCTCAGACGAGGGTCGCCACGGTACGTTGTCGACATCGCGGTAGTCATCGGGTTCGTCGCCGCGAGGGTGTTGGCGTTGATTTCGCCAGCGAGGATTGGGGTGGTGGGGGCTTGGAGTGTTATAGAGAGTTGGCTGCAGGCGAGTTTCGCTGTCGAGTCTAGGTGCCTCGTCGGTGGGTTCATTGTTGAGTTGCCCTGGGGCTGTGGGAATCAGCGCCGTGGAGGATGATGTGGCGCCAGCGTTTTGATTGAGTAGCTCCATGGCTCTGGTGTCATGACTCGTGATTTCTTCGTCGTGGGAGCTCATGGGGCGACGGTCGGTGCTCGAGTCTCCTTCGTCCTCCACCGTGGCCCGGCGGTCCGGGAACCTCTGGTTCGATGTGCCTTGAGGCATTGTGGTGGCTGTCCAAAAGACTGGCTGTCGATTTTGAACGGCTGAAATGTCACAGATGTCAGCGGGACGTTGAAAAATGTGATGGAAATATTGAGGTAGAACTCAGAGTGAGGTTGGGAGGAATTGAGGAAGAGGTGAAAGACACGATGAATGTGCTTGGGAGACTTACTACTTGGTCGCAGCTCCGACTGCGAGTCGAGCGGTGGTTTCGGTGAATTGGTTCAACGGAAGAGTGAGGAATGGTGGTTGTGGTTCAAGGAAGGGTGAAGGTAAGTTCGCAGTTTGGGTTTAAAAAGCAAAAACCCCATCGCCGAGTTCCTCACCTGGCAACAGTTGTCCCAGCTTGTGCTGGAGATAAGGTTTGGATAACAAAGGAGGACCACCACTGGCTAAATGCTATTGTCCTGGGAAACTGTCGAATTTCGTGGCAATTCACTTGAGAGAGGTACCTCTGTACCTTCACACAATCGGTTCAACCCTGGAACAATGACCTCAACTTCAAGGACAGTCTTCGCGGTCGTTTGGGACAAAACGTGAACAATGGGAAGAAGTTGGTGCAGTGTTCATGATGTTGGGTCCCCCATCGTCCTTTTCACAGAGATGCCCCATGGCAAGAAAGAGATGTCACCTCGAGGAAAGACTTCAGACGCTGGAAATCGAGAAATGACACAGAGTAGAAACCCGGGTTGTCTTTATGTCTAGAATCTCCCGTCCATGTACGAGTCCTCAGCCATCTGGCCACGAGAAATGTTTTCTCAAGGGAGGTGGAGAGAACCTCCGTGCTTCCTGCAAACCAGCCTAGCATCTATCGACTGATGTAAAGACTTCTGCTATAAACTATCACTTGCCATTTTCGCAACCCCCGCTCCCCGGCTTCCCCTACTCACAAGGGTCAGTTCCATAGCTGACCCGGAATCTAGGGCCTCCCAGCTCCCGGTTCAAAACGATCAGGGCACTGTGTGCCTGTGCCCTGAAGCAGCCAAAGTGCAGCTCCATCTCAGCGAAGCCCTCAATGCCATCAAGCGGCTTGACGCTGGCCTTTTCCATGTCATAATAGCGGATATTCCCATCAATGACTTTTGAAATGACCTTGATGTTGACAATGAACTTTGGCCCTCGGATGATGACAACGCGGGAGCCGTCCTTGTGGACGGTCTGCTCTGGAACCCGGATACGGTTCCATCTCACCGTTGCCGAATAGCCTCGCACCAGGAATCCGCCGCGAGTGTCGTTGAAGAACTTCTCTGCAGCCGCTCTGGTGAAGAAGGTGAGCTTGGCTGCGCAGCCAGTGTGCACTTCCAAGGGCGGGTTGACGTAGAGAGAGTAGATCTTTCCAACGCCGCGGATGGCAGCGAGGATGTCCGAAAACTTGGTGTCGGGGCCCATGCCGGAGATATAGAGCGAGGTATTCTGGTTTTCTGGGATATCCGCGGACATATTCTCGGGGATGTTGGGGTCACCCAGATATTTGGCTGGGTTGCCGCGGGGGTTCGGTGTGCCGCCGGGCTGCGCGTCGCCGCTGTCTTCGTGGACCGAGTCAGTTGAGGAGCTCTCCGGCAGAGCTGGGTAGGGCTGGGTATCGCTGCTGTCGCCGCGCACCGAGTCGGTTGCCGTGCTCTCTGGGGGCTCTGGGTACGGCGCAGTGAGTTCTTCGGACATCGGTCTGGAGTTGTTGAGATGCGGAACCATGTTGGTTGAGGTGTTCTCGAGATAAGCCTGACTGGCCTCGCGATATTCGATGCTGGTGTCTTTTGGATCCCAGAGGTATCTGACAGCGTCAAACTTCGCACCAGTGGCGCTGTCCAAATGTTTGCAATAGAAAGGACCAAAGGGTCCAATCCAGTAGGCGTAGTCTGCAAGAGACCGTGGTTGTCCTCCTCCTGTGCTGGGTCCTTGGGAACTTCCTTTGTCAGGACCGCTTGATGGGCCTGCGGTCCCTTCATTCGGGATATGCTCCCTGCCGTAAACCGGGAGCATGAGCGCATTGTTGTCGGAACTGTTGCCGTACTGTGGAGCTGTGTTGGTCTCCGTGACAGAATGCCTGGCGGCGGCGGCAGTCCGAGCCGGTCCGAAGGGGTCTTGGACCGTGACTTGGGTGGTGTCATGGCTTGATGAGCTGGCGTCGACAGCGCCCCCCTGGATCTTGTAGATCCAACCCCTTTTCGGCTTGGACGGACTAGAATCCATTGTTCGTGACGGTTAATTGCGCACTAAGTGGGATTAAAGATGGCAGGAGTCAGCAGTGAACTGTGGGAAGGGCGGTAGAGGAGGAAGGGAGCTGCGAGACGCGACAAAGGGTGGCAGTGGAAGGATGGAAGGAGGGACCTGCGAGCCCAGGTGTTCTCGCTGGGGAGGATTGAAGTGTGGGCGTGTTGTGCAGGCCATTGCCTCTTACCTTTGCTCTTCTAAACCTTCAGTCAAAACTGAAGGAATAGATGGCAGGAGGCATAGTAAGATGGTGAGTGCCGTTGTTTTGGGAGAAAGAACAGCCGAGTTGCATTCGTTGATGTGTTTTGAGCAAGCGTGAGCTGTGGAAAGAGGCAGGGCTCAACTGCGAGTGAGGTCAATTTTGGAAGAAGATGGATCAAACCTGCGAACTGTTCCCGAGTTCTCAGGGCATTGAGGCACCGTCCTGGCAACAGCATGCTTCCTTGGTGAATATGGCCTAGAGACCAGCGCAAAACAGGCACAACCCGACACAAAAAGCCAAAGACCCTCGAATAGAGGACAAGAAGCCGTGCGCATCACCATGATTCCAGAATCCCGAGGCAGCCAGTCATTCACGGGAGGCGCCCTTCGAACAAGGCAATGCTCTCCCAACTCGGTGAGCTTGGGGTTGCGATTGTCGTCATAAAGGCCTAGCAATTACTTGAAGCCATGTAAGGTCACATAATTGAGACGCAAGATATCAAGGCTAATGAACTGATGCTAGAAAGAGTCTCTGTGGAATCCCGCCGCTAAACACTTCCCGGTTATCAAAGGGCAGTGATGCCCGCCCCCTGATCCCCAGACTTCATGCGCCACCCCTCCAGCCCTTGTATCTTCATTCGCACGGATCCACGCCGTAGGTGACCTGCGCCCGCTGCTTCCGGAGCGCCCTGTTGAGCACGATGTATGCCCTATGGGCCTGAGCCCGGAAGCTACGAATGACGCCTCCCTGGTAGTTCGGCGAGATGGTCGGGGAAGAATGCACCGACAAGCTGGTGCTGCACTTAATAGACGGGTCCAGGGCTGAACAACAAGCACTATCCTCTCGGCATCGACCTCCACAGGGCAAAGGGGCCAAAGGGGGCAGCCACGTACGAATTCCGTCCCGAGTGGCTCCGCTGGGGCAACGAGCTGACGTGGGAGTATCTTGGCCGAGTGCCGTGTCCTCCAGGAGCGACAGATGAGCTGGCCGCATTGTTCTCTTCGGTGGTCGTTGCCCTTTCGCAGGTGGTGCCCGTGGCGCGGGAGGCAGTCACCCAGTCTTTTCTGAGAAGGGCCAGCTCCGTGGCTCCATGATCATAAACGCAGGGCAAATCATTGCAGCATTCTCTTGCGATGTTTTGTTGCAAATATACCATGAAGATTGGATGGACATAAACCAGAGGTTTCAGACATCGCTTCTTGATATGTATGCGAGGGTATTCGACATGATGTTCAACAGAGAAATGACATTGGAGATCGATGCCAGGACAATTCTTTCCGCTGCCATCAAACAATTTATATTCTGGAAAACAATGATTTCCTGCCACGGTTCCAAGATAGAACAGACAATGAATGCCCCCTTCGTGGGACCTCGTGGTGGCTCATGGTCGTCCATGTCCGGACTGTCGACAACTGGAGGAGAGAAAACTGCCATCTGAACCCCAGAACCAAAGGCTCGGAAGCCCTCGGCCACTTTATGTATTTGGATTTCATCACTCACTCTCCGACTCCAAGGCCGCAATCATGATTGCGAGATTGCGAGATTTGTTTGGCTTGTTGATTTTCCCCTGAGGACTCAGGGGGCATGGTGTTGTCATGGACACACGCCTTATCGATAAGGATGAGTCCTGCCCATTGCGTCTTGGCAAATTCGGCGAGACCTTCTTCTTTCAACGCCAACCCGACAAAAACACTTGCAACATCATGTCATCGCTCTCCCCATCGATGAGAATGAGCCAGATGCATTATTCTGGCTCGTCAAATGTCGGATGACCAAGACCATCCAGCAGCGGTACAACGAGGAAGAACTCCTGTTCTGCAACAGACACCGTCGGCCTCCAACATCATCAATTTTCTGAACCGCTTCTCGCCTTGTTGGCTGGTTCAAGTTGTCAAGCCTCGAAAATTGATTGCAGAGAGTTCATTACTGACAGCTGCAAGTTTTCAGGGCAAACCAAGATGCCGCCAAACACGACCACGAGTGACCAGCTTGCCGTCACCCAGCCGTCACCACAATTGGCAATCAAGGACGACAATTGAAGCCTGGTCCAGCACGAATCATTATCGACATCACGCATGGTGTAGCCACGGAGAGGTGTCCCTCCAAACATCTCTCCGTCATAGATAGGGGCCAGGATCTCCTCCTGGTGGCAAAATCGCGTTGTTTGTCGACACCTGTCACAAGACCCAACACCGTCGCGGGAAAACAAGAGGCCGAACATCAAGCGCATCATGGAGAAAAGCGGTTCGTCACACTCTTGGGACTCTCAAGGTTTCAATCCTTCTCGCAATGTCTGGACCCTTTCACCACTGCCGAACGCAGAGGCAAGTCTCGCCAACGCGATCAACCCAAGTAGGCCGCCGAAAGTGTCGGCCATCCTCGAGGGAGCGCACTGACTTTTCCCTTCCGGGTACCGAGATCATCTCGGAATCCGGCAAAGAGATGAGAGGATGCAGCGCGGTTGAGTGGGTGTGGCCAAATCAAGACAATGTCAGATCGACGCCCAGCCCTCGAGAAACACAGCACGAAACAATATCAGATCAACACAGTTGGCCTTTCCATCTCCTACGACAGCCAGTCACGGACGGCGCATATACCGATAGCGGGGAATAAGCGATCATTTCCTGGGCGTCGCAGCCGGGCCGACTCCGATCGATATTGCATGACAGGACGCACAACCATCGCTTCCGCCATGCTCTTCTGCCCGCAAAGCATGGTGGCACTGCCGGCGCAGAGAGGCGAGCTGACGTATGGCGCCCTCTGGATCAAACCCTTCCTCTAACGATAACCCGGTGCACTGTTTCCAACGCGGGGCTTTGGCGCTGTGGCGGGAGCACCTGGTTGGGCCCGACTTTAGCCAGAACCTCGACACCACCCCGGCCACACGCGAGCCTCCAACCCCATAGGACAGGCTCGAGCGTCGCTTTTCCCCAGATTCAATATCCCGATATTGCGGAACCACTGCCGAGAGTGGTCCCCCGCGTAGCTTTCTCCTTCCCAAAGGGGCGACGTTTGGGACGCGGCCCGGGTCGGGAGACGTTGGTTTAGACGTGATGGCTGTCACCGAGCCCACTTTTTATCAACCGCGACCATCCCCTTTCCCACCCTCGCTTCCCTCCGCCGGTTTGGTTTCCAGTCGAGAAATGCTCAGCCGCTAGGAGGCCGCGAAAGCAACTCCCCAAGGCTCCCAAGGCCTCCGCCACGTCGTCGTCTGCTGGTGCCCAGCATGGACGCCGCCGCCGCCGCCAAAGCCGCGCGCGCGGCCGAAGACAACTCGACCATCATGATAAGCGTCATTTGCGTCGTCTGGGCGCTATCGCTGATAACGGCGTGCGCGCGCTTTTACACGCGCGCGGTGCTTGTGCGGTCGTTTGCCAAGGACGACATATTCATGGTCTTTGCCGTGGTGAGTGGTTGCGGAACTATTCGGACCCCCTGAAATGTCTAATGCGTCGTCTTCAAGGTTCTCGGGATAGGCGGTCTCGTCGCGTGGGTCGTCGCAAACCACAACGGCTACGGGCGACACATGGACACGATACGAGCGCGCGAGTGGATGATACTCCTCGAGGCGCAGTTCTACCAGTCTGTGCTGGAGGCGTCGTTTGCATTTGGCTTCCTCAAGGTCTCGATCGCGCTGTCCCTGCTCCGGCTCAGCAAAGGGACCAAGTACAGCAGATTCCTGTGGACGACGATCGGTTTCGTGGTTTTTTTTACTTTTTTCTCCTTTATCACGTTCATGACGTGGTGCCAGCCGATTTCGGGGCAGTGGAATTTCAAGACGAAGACAAAATGCTACGACAAGGAGCTATTTAGGGACTTTGGTCTCTTCAATGTTGGTATGTTACATTGTGCTCAAATTATGCCTTGAAGTGCCGCAACTGACCTTTCCCAGCGTGCAACATCACAACCGACATCCTCTTCGCAACCCTTCCCATCCCACTCATCTGGAGTCTCCAGCTCCAACGCCGAGTCCGAATCTACCTCATCGTCATCCTCAGCGGCGGCTACCTGTCCGTCCCCCACCCCCCCTCCCCCCATACCCGCTAACACCCCCCTCCAGCGCCGTCGGCATGGGCATCGCCAAAGCCATCTTCATCATCGCCTACGTCCACGAACGCGACGGCACCTTGTACCTCCCCCCGCCCCCCCCCCTCCCCTCACCCCCCAATCCCACCACTAACCCCGGACACAGCTGGCCCTTCGCCCCCTTCTTCGGCTCCCTCCAACTCCACATCGGCATCATCGCCGCCTGCGCCCCGACCCTGCGCCCCCTCCTCGGCACCCTCCTCAACATCTCTCGCGAGGACGAGTACCGCGAAGCCAACTACTACCGCGCCGGCAAGGCGCTCGATCGGATCCCCAAGAGCGGGAACGGCAACGCTGACAAGAACCAAAAGAGGTCTGACGCCGCGTTGGCGGAGTCTGGACTGCTACGGCAGGAGCATCCCGGGAATACGAGTCCGAGCCCGACGAATTTTCTCAAGGGGGCGGAATGGGCGAGGGTTAATAGGGGTGGGACCGGGTTTAGTGCGAGGGTGAGGGGGGGGAGTGAGGAGGCGGACGAGGGGGAGGGGTTCGCGGCGATTGTGAAGACGGTGGAGGTTAGGGTTGAGAAATGAGAAGGGGAGGATGGGTTGAGGACGATTGGATGACGACCATGACCGACGGAAACGAACTCGACGACGACATGGGGACATGGACTGGACCCAAGCGACACAAAGCCGCTTACAAGCTTAGGGGTCTTGTCTCGAAATGGGCAAGAGAATATGGGACAGCGAATGGTTGTATCCGATTCGGTCTCGAGAATTTTGGGTGAGGTCGAAGACACGATCAGGGAGGCGAGGCAGCTGAGCTGCTCCCCTAGAGATCCATTTTGTCTGCCCCAGGGGTGGGAGAGGGATGGTTCCAGAAATCGGACCTCGGCCGGAAAAGCAATTACCATAGGCGGATGACATGGAAACCTGATTAGGAACATGAACATGGAGAGAGAGCCTGGGTGTCCAAATTGGGCGCCTCGCTTGGAAACCCGAGTCCGGGCCAGGTTCGACAGAACGGATTTCACAGCCACCTAGTCTTGAGGTTTGAAACATGCTGGAGATGGAACATGATGTGATGGGGGGCGGGAACAACATCCGTGGGTGCGATTCGAACGAGCTGGACGACGGGAACTGAACGAGGCGACGGAAAGAGTGGCAGAGAAAGTCAAGCGGAACAAGATGCGGTACCTCTTGGTTCGTTTCCAGGGCCTCGCATTCGGATTTCAGTGCCTTTGATTCCATCTTCAAAGCCTCTATCAACCGTTGGATGGCCTTGGCTCGTATCTCGTATGTCTCGCGCTAACAAACAAATCAGGGCTGGAGTGTAAACACCCTTCACGTTGAGCTCGATGATCGTAGCCTTCATCCCAGAGACGGGCATCTCTGGTAATAATGCGCAATGGGAACATTTCTTTTTTGCCTGCCCAACAATGCCGAAACTACAAATATCCGTACAACCCCCCATCCCTCACTGTATCTACTCACTCAAACTGGTAAAGCCCCCCTCCAACGGCGAATACAACAACCCAGGCGACACCTCCCTCAGCAACTCCTCCATCCTCTCCCCCTGCAGCACCACCTCCCCACCCTCCCCCTCACCCCCTCCATCACCCCCTCCCCCTCCACCTCCCCCCTTCACCTTCCCCCTAAACCCCCCAAGCACAGCCTCCAACCCCCCCGCCACGCCCGAACTCATACTCCTCCCCTTCTCACCCCCGCCCTTATGCCCCCCCCGCAAAATAGCAACCTGCACCCTAGCCTGGTTCCTTTCCCTTCTCAGCCGCGCCTCGGTCGCGCGCCCCGCCGTCCGCTCCTTGCGCAGGAACGCGGCCTGCGAGCGCGCGTCGTCGCGCTCGGCGCGCAGGCGCTTCTCGAGCTGGCGCGCGGCGTAGACTTGGTTCTGGAGGGCGGAGAGGGCGACGAGGGCGGCGTCGCGGTCGCGGAGGGCGAGGGCTAGTTTTGGGGCTAGGTCTTGGGTTTCTGGGGAGGGGTGGTTTTGTTGTTGGTTTTGTTGTTGGTGTAGTTGGGGTTGCTGGTGGTTTTGCCAGGGCGGGGAGTCGGCTGGGGGGTGGTCGGGCCAGGTGGCGGGTTGGTGGTGATGGGTTAGGGGGGCGGTGGTGGGGGCGGTGCTCGTGGTGGTGGTGGGGAGAGAGGTCGGCAGGGAGAGTAGCAAGTCCATGTCCATGGTGTCCATGTCGATGTCAACTCCGGGCATGCCAAGGGGGCGATGAAAGGGGGCGTGGGGGCTGGCTAGCGGGGGGGAGTCGGTGGCGCCGCCGGCAACGTCGCCCGGGAAGGGCGGGAGTTGCCCATGGTTGACGGTGAGGTGGCTGAAGAGGTCGTACTGCTGTTGCTGCTGCTGCTGGTTGGAGGAGAAGTCGTGGGATCCGTTCCCCTGGCCAAACGGCTCAAAGGGAAACGGGTCGACAAAGGGCCCGGCCATGTGGGACGGCTTCGGTCGGTCGGTCGATCCCGTCCGTGGCTGCAGGACGATCCAGCAGACCCGCCGCGGGTCGGTAGGCGCCGCGCCGTTGCGGCCTGCCGGAACGCTGGGTCGGCGTGCAGCAGGGGGGGTTGAGGGCGGCTCGGTTGCCGCCAACGGCAGGTAGTACGACGCGACGGCGGCTCGCCGGTCGTTGGCCCTGCTGAACTGTCGTGGGTCCCCGCTGACGCGGTGGAGCGATAGGCGCGGTGCGGTGCTGGTCAGATTTAGGCTGTTGGTGGTTTCCAGCGATCCTGGTGCAGTTTCGGGAGACTTTCGCGAGGAACCGTCGCTTCGGGCCGGAAGACGAGGGCGCTGGGCGGTTTGGTCCACCCGTCGATTCCGGCTAATGTCGGGGGCACAGTCGGGCCAGCGGAGGGAGGGCTGGCGGGGGTATAAGAAGGATCTCTCGTCGTCGACCTGAACTTTACGCTTGCTGTCCGTCGTCGCGATACTCTTGTGCTGGTGTTTTCACTCTGGCGGGAGCGGTGAGCGCACCCTGACAAACGCGACGGCGCGATACGATGGCAGAGCTTCCGGTGACTGTCCACGGTGGAGCGGGTGCTCGTCGTCTAATACTCGGCAAGGCAACACGTGTCGGCGCCGACGAAGAGGGTGTCGAGGTCGTTTCCCGGGGCTACGTCGTCGGTGCTCGTCTCGTGAAGCGACACGGTCGGGGCCTGCTGGAGGAGCAAGGAGGAGACTTTCCCTCCGCATCTCCTCCGCATTCTGAGAGAGGAGTTGGCATCTTGGCTCGTGCATGTGACCGCCTGACGGTGAGGGTTACCCGTCGCCATCGACGAGAGAGCTCCACCTGCTTACCCCGGGACTCCTGGGCTTTGATGGGTTGCATTTGCTTGGCGGGCTACCCAATCTCAGCGCCCCCTTTTCCCCATCAGGTATTTTCGGGGCGGGTCGTGAAGCGCTGGCGAATCGGCAGGCCGCCAGTTGTGCGTGGAAGACCTTCTCCGCCCCGGGAACAAGTTGTGTGGTTGAGTGATCGGGCCGGGGTGCAGGTTTTGGAGGCTTGGGCGCAGTGTTTCGCCACCTTCTAAAGAACTGATGCGGTCAATACTGTGTGTGCGAGTCAGGACCCAGAAATTGGGGAACATGAGGAACATGTCAGAAGTTGGTTTCCGAGCATGGATGTCCGCGGAAGGATGGCGCCATGATATTTGGCCGTCCGATCATCGAAGTCGAAGTCGAACTGGCCTCGAAGACAAAATACAACGCCACCAAAGAAACTGTCACCGACTCCGTGGAAAATCTCAACACCCCCTCTTCCCCCGAAAAAAACCACTCAACGCTCCCATCAGCCCCTGCAACCCCCTCCCCTCACTCCCCTCCGCCATGCCCCCCCGTATCCACCCGGGCAGCTTGGCCCGTATCCTCTCCGTCCCGAACCTCTGGTCCACCAGCACAATCGCGGCGTAATCGCCCTGGTGTCGAATCGCGCGCCCGATGCTCTGGTTGACGGCCCGCATGCATGCGTTTTCGTAAAAGTCCCGGGCCGCCTGCTTCGCTGCAGCCGCGGCTTGGTCACGGCTGCTCAATGGAATGCTGGCTTGTTGGGGTCCTTTCTCGGTGAGCCGCGACAGCGTCGACGACTCAATGTACTCGATCCGCGCTTTCCACTCGGGCGAGTTGATGTTGGGGTACGGCAGGCCGACGATGACGACGCAGCGGCCGAGACGGTCCGAGAAGTTGATGCCCTCGCTCATCTTGCCGCCGACGACGCTGAGGAGGAGTGCGCCGGTTTGTGTTCCGTGTGGGGTGCCGGAGGCCTTTTCCAGTTCGTGGGGGGACAGGATGGCCTGTGTGTACGTCTGGAGTGTCTCGTCGCTGGAACCGCCTTTGGTCTCGCGGAAGATGTGCTTCTTAGCCGCGAGGCGCTCCCATATCGGCTTGGTGGCGCTGTCGGGGGTTTGCTGCCAGATCTTGACGACTTCGTCGAGGTAGCCGTAGCTGGGGAAGAAGACGACCACGCCATCTGGTACGACGGTGCAGATGTTGAGAACTGCGCGCCCCAGTTGGCGGATCAGAGCTGGATCGCTTCTCCTTTGAAAGCTGAATTCGAACGAGTCGGGGACGTTTGCGCTGGAAGCTCCCGTCGGTATTGGTTTTGTGGAGGCCAGTGTCCAGACGCAGAGGCTAGACGCTGGAATGACGTGGCCGCAGCTCAGCGTTGTGATTTTCTCGGGAGGAAATGTTGGGAAGAGATGTGCCTTGTAGTCTTCAAACGGAGACATTGTTCCTCCGGCGAGGATGACGGCCCGCGCACTCGACGCGATGGACGAGAATGCGTGAGTTGGGGAGAGGAGAAGATACGAGAGTTTGATATCCGAAGCGGCCCCAGGAATCTTTTCAAAAAAGACACGTCCCTCATTGCTGAGATTGGTGAGCGCCGTGAGAAAAGAGACGAGGGTGTGCAGAACTGGCGTGGAGGATGCTGGTTTTCCGTTGGACGCAACGCTTTCCTGCTCCTCGACATGGCTGGCGTAGCTCTCGGCCTTATAGGCGAGCTTCGACTCTTGAATGTATCGGATCAGCTTGTACAGGTTGATCTGGTGAGCGCCGCGGGCTTTCAAAAGCTCGTTGGGTTCTGCGATGCCCTGGTTGCCCTGTTGGAGAGCAGTCAGTACGACGAATTCAAGAAACAAGAACCCGGATCGGCGCCCACCTTGACCAAAAGTCTCGCAGACAGCCACTCGCTCAGAGACTCCACGACCCTTCCCACCTGCGCAACCATGACTCGATTTTCGCCCTTGAGCTTCTTCCCAAATCGCTTGACGTACACCCCCAGCATCTGGCGCGCTCGGCGCAACTCGGCGAGGCGTATCTCGGCGGCATAGACATTGGCGACAGCATCCATGATATTATGCGCCTCGTCTATGATGACAACATTCCCTTCTAGCTTGATCCCTAGTGCATTTCGCGCGCTCTCCTGCAGCAACAGAGGGTATGGAAGCGTAATGACCTCGGCCCCTGGAATGACGGTTCGGGAGGCATAGTACGGGCACACCTGCATCTCCTTGCCGATGCGATGCATGTCTTCAATGTCTGGGAGAGTGGCCAGTACCTTGTCCCGGAACTGGTGCGTTCCTTTCAGGTTCTCTGGGTTGGGCATGAAGGCGCATTTCTCCTTGGTCTTGCCCTGTTGCAGCTCGGTGCACCGGTCATTGATGGCCGACAAGGAACCGAGTCGAGATACTGATGGGTTGATGCAGAGCTTCTGCCTCGAAGACAGCGGCAGCTGTTTAACGACCTCCTTCACATCCCCGTCTTTTTCGCCCTCCCCAGCCTTGACCAGCCCCTCCGGCAGCGAAGGAGGAAACTCGGGCCGCCTCAACTCGGCGATGAACTGCGTCAGCTGCGAGTGTGTCCTCGACGTATAAAAGATCTGTTCCCCGTCAGCACCAAGCCCACCCACAGAACCATCCCAAAGAAACAAACCTTAACCTCCTCCTCCACCCCCTCCCCCTCCTCCTCCTCGTCCCCCGGCTTACCCCCCCCCATCCCCACCCTCTCCAACAACTCCCTCGTCTCCCTCCCCAACATGCCCAACGGATCATCCCCCGCCCTCCCCTCATCATCATCCCTCCACTCTTGAATCAAAAACTCCCTCTCCTCATCCACCTCCCTCTTCCTCCCAACAGCGTCATCACCCCCCCCAACCCTCTGCCTCTTCCCCGCCCGTCCCCTCTCCTCCATCGCCCTTTCCTTCGCCCTCACCGCCTTGAGCTTCGCCTCGCGCTCCTCCCACCCGCGCGCCAGCTCGGCGCGCTTCCGCCGCAGCGCCGTCTCGATCATCCAGTCGGGCTCGCCGGCGAGGGTGGCGGCGACGGCGTCGAACGAGGCGGAGAAGCGGGTACGTTTGTGGTTGCGGAGCCAGGTGAGGGTGGAGCAGATGAGGGAGAGGGATTTTCCCTGGGGGGGCTGTTAGCGGGGTGTGGCTTTTGGGGGAGGGGGAGGAGAGGGGCGGTTACAGTGCCGGTTGGACTCTCGAGGATGCCGACTTGGCCGTTGCCGGTTTCGAGGACCGAGTAGACGGCGCGCATGAATTCGAGTTGGACGTCGTAGGGGGTGTAGGGGTGGTGGAAGTTGATGGGGGTTGTTGGCGTCATCGTGGTTGTCGGTGGGAGACATTTTTGGCGATTGAGTGGGGGTTGATGTTGATGGTTGAAAGTTATTGCTGGAAGCGATGTGGGAAATGGCCCAGTTGATGAAAAATAGACTGTTGCATGAGAAAGTGTGCTGTCGCGGTGAGGGTGGCGGAACATGACGGATTTCAGTCGACGTCGCGAGACACCGCGTCAAACGCCAGATCACGTGGTCCCCTGACCACGACTTTCCAAGAGACGAGACAGAACAACGGAAGGAGGATACTCCAAACCCGGATTTTTTGACCATGTGCGAGTCAAATGTATTTATACTTTATATATCATCAACCCCCTGTATGATACAGCCAAAACCAGACAAGCCCAAGCCCAAACTCCCCAATACGCCGTGCCCGTCACTTCATACCTGCAAAATGTCCATCTCATCATCGTCGGCGCCATCCACCGACTGCTCCGCCGTCTCATCCAGTCCCAGACGCAGAAACTCGTGATCCAGTGCCTCCTTGGCACTGATGCGACGAGCCGGATCCAGTTCCATGCACCGAGAGAGGAACTCGACAGCCATCTTCTCTTCATCCGACAATGACTCACCCGTATCACTTCTACAGGTGCTCCAGAGGATGATGCGCTCGAGGCTGAAGCCGGACGTGCCAATGGTGGGAATATTAGTCTCAAACATGCAGCCGTGCAGCTGGCCGGCCGCTTTCATCCTCTTGCTGCCAAAGATGGTGGCAATCTCAATCATGGCCTCGACGTCGTCGGTCGAGTTGAAAAAGGGGAATCGGCGGGAGAGGATCGTCAGGAGAATGACACCAACGCTCCAGATGTCAATCTTGGTCGTCTGCTCGGTGCACTTGAACAGAACTTCGGGCGCTCGGAAACCCCTGGTGCCTGCGCGGTTGGCCCTCCGGGATGGTCGCGTGTCCTGCTTTGGATATCCGTTGTTTGGCGCCCCGTTGGCGTTGTAGGCATGCCGGAGCCGGCTCTTGCGCTGGATGGGGTCGTCGTGGCACAGGCAGGGCTTGGACTCGGCGCCTTCGCGCTCGGCCAGGCCAAAGTCGACCAGGACACCGCGCTGCGTGGTTGGGTCGTAGAGGAAGTTGGTCGGCTTGACGTCGCGGTGGAGAATGTTGCGACAGTGCACGAAGCTGAGGGCAGAGAAGAGGGACCGCAGGTAAATAGCCATGTCGGGCACCGTCATCTTGCGAAAGTACATGCGGAAGTCGGCATGGCGGCAGTAGGGGAGGATGGCCACGACCTGGTCGGTGTGGCGGAAGGCCGTGATCAGGGGGGCGACGGAGGGGCAGTTCCGCACATCGTGGAGGAGCTCGAGCTCGTTGAGGATACGAGCCGGAGAGGACGTCACGTAAATCTTTTTGATGGCGACGTATTTGGGTCTGCGGCGGCGTTGGTCGGCGGTCGAGGTGGACTGGCCAGCAAAGCTGGTCTTGAGTGGAGGGGGGGACCACTTGTCGCGGTCTTTGTCCAGGTCCCACGAGTTGTCGTAGCGGTCGTATTGGAGGTCCTCGGCCTTGTAGACGGTGGAAAAGGTGCCTGGCCGGAGTCAAGGTTAGCGTTTGTTGTGGCAAGGCGGCATCTCTTTTTGGTGAACCAACCCTCGCCAATGCGCTTGATCAGTCTGAACTTGTCTCGAAATCCCGGAAAGGCATCTTGCAGTTTGTCCATGTCGTTCTGGATGTCCCCGTCGACCGTGTCTCCGTCCGAACTGTCGGCCTCCTGCGACTCGTGGTCGTCCCCCTCTTCCATCTGGCCCTCGTCTTCGTCGTTCTCGGCGTCGTGCTCGTCCGGGTACTCGGTGTCGGCTGTCGACGCGATATCCTCGTGGATGTAGAAACCCTCTCGGTCCTCGCCATGGTGCCGCATCGTTTCTGCCATGGTTCCCTTGGACTTAGTCCCCCACGATCCAACTCAGACGGCGTTATCGGCGATGCATGTACCCTCGGGAGGATTGGGGAATTGTCGAGATGAGGTGGGGGGTACGAGGGTGGAATTGGAAATGTCTCGAGGTCTTGGTTTGGATGTCCTTGGTGCAGCACACAGAAATCGGTGAGCAAATGCTGTGGAGGGCTGGCTGCTGCGAATGTTGCAGTGCTGAGTGCCCTTCAGCGGGCTGGTCCCCGAATTCGATCCTCGCATGGCCCGGGCATGTCGGGCACGTTGGAGGGGCCGCGCACAGGCCAAGTCGCGTCAGAACAGAGGGTCGACACCCAATCAGCGCCCCGCACAGCCCCAGAGTCAACAAACAGTGGGCGCCGTTGCTGGGGACTCCCCACTACGAATCGCAAAAGTCGCAAAACACAGCAGCGCCTGATGAGGGGAAGTGTTGCGACCACAACACCAACACCACCACCCTCGACGTCACCCACTGCTGCCCTGCCCGGCCCTGCAGTCCTCCCGTGATACCTTTGCAGCGCGTCTGCAGGCAGCGACAGTCCTTGGCCTTGGGTCTTTTTGATTTGATCTCAACAACAAAAGACCTTGGTTCCGTCTTCTCGACCATCGCATCGCATCGCGACAGGCCTCTTGCGACAACCCCCCTCCCCATCGTGGTCCGCCATGGACACGGTCAACTTCGACATCAACGATGCGCTCAAGCACTACATGAGCGACCCCGCCAGCCTCCCTACGCCGGAGGCTGACGGGGCACTGGTGGACTGCGAGAACGACCCCGAGTCGCTGACGGACAATGCTGTCGTCAACGGCGTCCTCAATCCCATCGTCGACGCCATCGCCGAGAACCCCGACGCCATTATGCGAAGCCAAATCTTTGACTCTTTGCAGTTCCTGTTAAAGTGTGCACCCATCTCCTCTGCCCCCTCGTTCCCTGACCCCAGGGCCTGCGCGACACCTGTAAAACGACCAGTTCCTCCTCCGCTCGACTCTTCTCCTCGCGCGCATCCCCTGCGAATGCCAGTCTCTAAACTGTTTGAATCTTCCAGGTACACCTCCTTCCTGTCGGCCCATGCGCTCAGCAAGATCTTCGACCTCATCACATCCGGCCTCGCCGCCGAAGCCGACGCCATCCACCACGACCTCGAGTCCGACGAGCAGGACCTGCTCGCCCACCACAAGCAACTCCTCGAGATATACGGCTTCCTCCTCCAGTGGACCATCGCCGCCGTCGAGACCAAGGCCGCCGAGAAGTCGTCCACCGCCGCCCCGGCCCGCGGGCGCGGAAAGCCCAAGGGCAAGAAGGATGTCGGCAAAGACGGCAGCTGGGACTCGTCGGCCCAGCTCGAGTCCGCGCTGGGCACCATGTGCAAGGTCCTGCGGCTGAAGCTGGGCAAGATCTTCTTGACGACATCGGAGCGGGACACGTTTATTGGACTGCTGACCCGTCCGGTGTATCTGATTCTCGAGAGCGAGCAGCGGGTGAAGAATACCAGCATCCGCATGCACACATTCAAAGTGCTCTGCATCGCCGTCAAGCACCACGGCCATGGATATGGTAGGTCATCTCACACGTCTTGACCCCTTCCGTCACTGACTACTGCAGCTGCGCAAATATCCATCGTCCAAAACTTGACGTATTTCGAGCATCTGTCGGAGCCCATGGCCGAATTCCTCCACATCTTGGCAGAGCAATACGACTACCCACAGCTGGCCGACGAGATCTTGCGGGAGCTCAGTAACAAGGAGTTCAACAGCAATGACACAAAGGGCCCCAAGTCGGTGTCGACATTTATGGTCAAATTGTCCGAGTTGGCCCCGAGGGTCGTCATCAAGCAGGTCACTCTGCTGGCGAAGCAGTTGGATAGCGAGGTATTTGTTCTCGACGCCTTGCATAGGCTCGCATCGCTAACACACCCAGTCCCATGCCCTCCGATCAGCCCTTATTGAGGTCTTTGGAAACATGCTCGCCTACCTCAGCAAGTCGGACGAGAGGGGAGAGAACCACAAGACCCAGATGAATGCCTTTTTCGACGTCCTCGAAGAGCGCTTCCTCGACATCAACCCCTATTGTCGGTGCAGAACCATCCAAGTCTACGTCAAACTTTGCGATCTGGATCAAAAGTTCCCCAAGCGACGACAGAGGGCAGCTGAGCTTGCCTGCCAGAGTCTCGAAGACAAGAGCAGTCATGTCCGCAAGAATGCCATCAAGCTCCTCGGCACCCTCATCCGGACACATCCCTTTACCGCCCTTCACGGCTCCCAGCTCGCCCGCAAGGACTGGCAGGAACGTCTCGAAAAGGTCGATGCGGAACTCAACGCCCTCAAGCCGCCCGTCGATGCTCCTGGTCTCGACGGCGACAAGGGCAACACGACTGTCGACCCTGGTCTCCTCGATGACGCGACACAGATCGAGTCTCCACGGAAACAGCCCACCCAGATGACAGAGGAGGAAAAGGTGGCCGCCATCCGAAAAGCCCAGGAAGAGGCTGCCACGTCCGAGGCCATCGAGAAGCTCACCCTTACCAAGCGGTACTACTCGGAGGCACTCAAGTTCATCGATGTCCTCCACAAGGCGACAGAGACCGTGTGCCAGCTCCTGGGCTCCAAGAACAAGAGCGAAGTCATCGAGGCCATGGACTACTTTGAGATTGGCGACGCCTACAACATTGAGCAGAACAAGGTCGGCATCCGGCGCATGCTCAGGCTCATCTGGACCAAGGGCAACAGCGACGAGGGCAAGGGTGTCCAGACGCACCTCATCGAGTCTTACAAGCGACTCTTTTTCGAGGCCCCCGACAGCTTTAGCCCGAACGATGCGGCCAACTACATTGCCCGCAACATGATCAGTTTGACGTTTGGTGCGACGCCGGCCGAGCTCACCTCTCTGGAGCAGCTGCTAAGCACCATGATGAAGGGCGGGTTCATCCCCGAGATTGTCATCGCCAAGCTCTGGCAGGTGTACGGCGTGCAGAAGCGCGAGATTTCTCGCAAGCAAAGGAGAGGCGCCATCATTGTCCTTGGCATGCTGGCGACGGCCAACCCCGAGATTGTCGTCGGTGAAATGGAGACGATGCTGCGCACCGGACTGGGTGCTCACGGCCGGGCTGACCTCCAGCTGGCCAAGTTCACCTGTGTTGCCCTGCGACGAATCAACCCCACGGGCCGCCAGGCCAAGGATTCCACCGTCAAGTTCTCTCGCCTTCCCAATGACCACGCCATCCTGACGCGACTGGCCGGGATCACAGAGGTCCCCTCGGAGAGCAAGGAGTGGTACGGCGTCGCCGAGCAGGCCATCAACGCCATCTATGCCATCTCCAAGCACCCCGACGTCCTCTGCTCCGAGATCATCCGTCGCAAGACCCGCGCCACATTCTCGCAGCAACAGTCTCGGCCCAGTTCGCGGGACGAGACACAGGCGATGCCCACCCAGACGGTCGAAAACGACGCCATGGAGACGGACGACATCAGCTTCAACGGACCCACCCAACAAGTCCCTGCCAGCCCGGTCAAAAAGCAAAAGAAGGACAACGCCATCGCCCTCTCCCAGCTCCTCTTCATCGTCGGCCACGTGGCCATCAAGCAGATCGTCCACCTCGAGCTCTGCGAACTCGACTTCAAGCGGCGCAAGCAAGAAAAGGAGAAATCCGCGCAAGCCGCCAAGGAGCTCGCGGCCAGCACCACCAGCCGCAAATCCTCCGCCCAAGCCCCGGCCGGCAAGGACGAAGAAGCCGACGAGCTCGACCTCATCGGTGGCACGACCGAAGACGACTTCACCGAAGCCATGGCGCACATCCGCGAGCGCGAGCTCCTCTACGGCCCCAACTCGCTGCTCGCCCTGTTCGGGCCCATGGTCAGCGAGATCTGCGCCAACAACACCACCTACAAGGACCGCGGCCTCCAGCAGGCCGCGACGCTCTGCCTCGCCAAGCTCATGTGCGTGTCGTCCGAGTACTGCGAGGCCAACCTCCCGCTGCTCATCACCATCATGGAGCGCTCGGCCGACGCCACCGTGCGCTCCAACGCGGTGATTGCGCTCGGCGACATGGCGGTTTGCTTTAACCACCTGATTGATGAGAATACGGATTTCTTGTATCGCCGGCTGGCGGACCCTGAGCCGTCGGTTAAGCGGACTTGTCTGATGACGCTGACGTTTTTGATCCTGGCCGGGCAGGTCAAGGTCAAGGGACAGCTGGGCGAGATGGCGAAGTGTCTTGAGGACGAGGATAAGCGCATCGCCGACCTGGCGCGCATGTTCTTTACCGAGCTGAGCACAAAGGACAATGCGGTGTATAATCACTTTGTGGATATGTTTAGTCTGCTGTCGGCGGAGAAGGAGCTGGAGGAGGAGAGCTTCAGGCGGATTGTGAGGTTTTTGCTGGGGTTTGTGGAAAAGGTATGTTTCATTGCCTCTACAGTGGAAGTGGGAATGGTGCTAACGGGAGGCAGGACAAACACGCCAAGCAGCTGTCGGAGAAGCTGGCGGCCAGGCTGGCCAGGTGCGATACGGAGCGGCAGTGGAATGACGTCGCGTTTGCGCTGGGGCTGTTGCAGCATAAGAATGAGGAGATCGCAAAGGTGGTGGCGGAGGGGTTCAAGATGGTGCAGGCGGCTGCTTGAGGGGGGCCCGAAGGTGTCTGTTTGGGTATTTCGGGTCGGGTCAGCGCGGCGATGGAGTTTTGCTCTGTGTGGGGGTGGGCTGGTTGCATATATGGTGAAGGACGGTGAGCATGGAGGGTTGGTTGGGGTGATGGGTTCTAGATGTAACGCGGTATGGATGCTGTGTGACGATGCAATGATGAACTGTTTCTGATGAATGGGTGGCTTGGCGTGGTGTTGTCGAGATGTCGGACTCTCTTTCCCTCGCGGAGTCGCCAAACCTGCTTGAACGGTGAGACCATCACCTCTCATTGAAGGTTTCTTTACTCTGGCCCAGCAAAACCTGCTTGAACATATCCCTCTACCACTCCGCTCCCGCCCCCCCCAAAAAGAGGTCATCGATATTATCAACCGATAACAACGACCACCAAAAATAAACGTCAACACGTCTCACCAACCGGAATCGAGCCGGTGACCTTTCGGTAAACAATCTTGTTCCAATTACAGCCGAACGTGATAGCCAACTACACCATGGCGAGTTTCTGTGATTGACGAGCTCGGCGACGGGATTTGCAGGTTATGAGTCATTTGTTTGGCCTGGCCCTGGTGGGTTGGTTGTGGATGCGGGTGGATTTGTGGACCGGCTGTTTTGGAGGGCGGGGATGGGGATGAGCATGAACTGGGGATGGGATGGGGATGGGGATGAGTCCCGGATGGGAGGTTCCAAAGTGACGTGAGGTGAGGCTCTTGGGATGTTGAGGACTGACTGCGTCTGGGAAGGGAAGGGGGACTGGCTGGCTCATGGGAGGGATTAGATGAGTTGGATGGGTGCGGTTGGCGTTTGTGTGTGACTTCTTTGCGGGAGCCGGAGCCAGGGGAGGTCGTTGTCGTCGGTCAAGGTGCGGGTTGGCGTTTTCATCAGTCAGTCGTTGGGAGTTGGCTGGGAACGGGGCTCCGCTCAGTGCTCTCTCAGCCGCAGTCAACGCAATCCTGCTCTGGTGTTGTCACCCCGACCGCACATATCACAGACACACCTTTCACACGTCACATCACCATCTCTCAATCCCCATCCCGTCAAGAATCCTCAATTGACCGGCACCCCCCTCTATCCCTCCGAAACCCCATACATATATACACCCTCCCCTCTCCCTCTCCTCCCAACCAAGGTCTCTTCTCCACCCCCCTGAGGCCCCTCACTTGGTCGTATACCCCGGCGTCACCGCAAACGTCGGCCGCACGTACCGATCCGAGTTGTACACCTTGAAGTTCTCGCCCGTCAGCGCCTTCTCGCGCGCCTGGTCCGCCAGGTGGCGGCGCACGAGGTCGCGGTCCTCTTCGGCTTGGAGGAGCGGGATGAGGTGGACGCGGCCCCACATCTTTTCGCGGGCGAGTTCGCTGGGCACCACAAGCGTTAGCTTGTGTGTCTGAGAGGGTCATGCTGGGGGGACGGGACATACTTCTTCTCCCGGATGCCCTTGATCATGCGGTACCAGCCGTAGAGCGTGATGAGGCCGACGCCGGCGAGGATGGTGACGGGGCGGAAGCCGCGGGCGGGGAGGTTGCGCTGGGGAAGGCCGGAGGGTTAGCTTTCCGGTCTAAGCTCTCTGACTTCTGCTCGACGAGATCCTCCCTCTCCCTCCTCTCCTCCTCGTCTCGTCTCCAGTCCAAGTCCAACGCTCCCCCTCGGCCTCCTGTCGCCCCCCTCCCACTCCAGTCCTGCGACCGCCACCTCCCTCCACCAGCTCCCTCCCCCCCAACCCCCGACAAAGCTCACCTTGAACTGCACAGCCTCATACCCCCCCTTGGGCGGCATATCCTGTGGCATGATGGGCGACCTGTTCCCTCTTTCCTCGGTGTGTTGTTATGTGTCGGCCGTCCAATTCCCTCTCTCTCCTCCGTCAATTGGACAATTGGCGTCGGGTGGGCCAATCGATCGGTGGGTCGGTGATGCTCGGTGTCCGGTCGGTGGTTGGCGAGCGATCAATTGGGGAGAGTGTCGTCGTCGCGAGGGCGCGGAGCCTAGCGAGCTTTTGTCTCGGGTCGGAGCTTTGGTCGTGGTCGCTGGTGATGATTGTGGCGGATGCCGTCGTTTCGTTTGCTTGGCGGGCGGGCTGGTGGGGCGGATTATGTAAGGGTGACGCGAGGGAGATGGTGGTGGGGGTTAGGGTCAATAGACAGAATCGAGGGACACCACGGTATCAAACAACATGAGAGAAGAAAACATCAGAAGAAATCTTGGTTCGTAAATTCCATCTCAAACTAAGCTAAAACGCCTGGCAAGCTTCCACCGCAGCAATCCCATGCTGACCCGAAACTCCGTGAACCAATATGTACACCCGCTAAAACACCGTCCCCCCAGCTCCAAAGACACTCAGACAATGCAAAAAGACAGGCACCCCTAACCCTTCTCCTCCACCATGCCCGGCGCGGCCTCAAACTCCGCCATCAACTCGGCCTCCATCTCGGCCTCCATCTCCGCATCCAGGCCATTCCGCTTCCCGCCGCCGTCTTCATCGCCCGTGGCCTGCGGCGTCGGCAGACTGCTCTTCTTCGTCTTCCCCGCCTCCTCCTCCCCGTCCACGTCCGACACGTACTGATTCCTCAGCGACGACGTCCCCCTCGCGCTCTTGATCCGCCTCAGCCTCTTAGCCCGGGTCGTCCTCCCGCTCCGCGACCCCGGCGCCGTCTCCTGCGACGACGGCACCTCCGAGTCGGTGCCGCCGCCCTCCTCGTCCGTGTCAAACTTACGCTTCCTCGACGCCGCCGGGCCGTCGGCATCCGTCATACCTTCGTCTTCGTCCTCCTCTTCATCTTCGTCTTCGTCGTCGGACCCGCTGGCGAGGAATTCATCCAGCTCTTCGTCGACAGATCCCCAATTAAAGGATTTGAGCCCGTCAATCGGCGAGAGCTGCCCTTCCTCGAGCGCGTCCGGCGCGAGAGTGTTAAACTCGGCCTCCAGCTCGTCCTCGCCGTCATCCTCATCGTCCGACTCCTCGCCGTCCAGCTTCTGCGTGTCCCCGCCAACACCAACAAGCTTCAGCGTGGGCGCCTTGAGCCGCAACCGCTTGATGCCCTTGGGCGGTGCGTCCTCGTCCGAGTCGCTCGAGACATCAGGATCCGACACCGCTTCGGCCGGCACCGGCGCACCATTCGTTCCGACGGAGAACAGGTACGGCGTCTCGTCGACCGTCGCCCACTGCGAAAAGCACGCGGCCAGCCAGTCCTGGTTGACGATCTTGATCGACGGGATCTGCCGCGCCTGCCGCCACTTGTCCGTCATGGGCCGGAGCGTGTTGACCACGAGGTGCGTGACGTGGCGCGTGATCCGGGAGGCGACGGTGGCGCCAAACGAGCGCAGCTGCTGGCCGATCTCGGTGTCTTCCACCGCCACGCCGTTGGGGATCATGCCCGTGAGGGCGACCGTGACGCCACGCATGGCGCGCCGCTTGAGGGTCGAGAGGGTGCGACCGACGTCGGGGAGCTGGAAGTCGTCCGAGTTGGTGGCGGCTTGGAGCTCCCGGTCGTGCTCCTCAAAGTAGACCTTGTGGAGGCGGGTGAGGTGCTGCTCGAGGTATTCGAGCTCGTCGTCGTCGTCGCGGAGGACCTGGTGGCGGGTTTGCGGCTGGGACGAGGGGGGTGCGTCTTGGCTGTTCTCGGACTGGGTCGTGGCCTTTTCGGCCTCTTCGTCTTCCTTGTCCTGCTTAAGCTGCAGAAGTTGCAGAGGTCGATCCATAATCTGCTTCTCCAGCGTGCGCTCCTGCTCCTCCACCTGCAGCTGCGTGACGACGAGATCGCCCTCGACCGGTGCGGCCGCCTCGCCCTCCTTTTCCTTTTTGCTTGCCGCCGGCGCGGCATCGTTGCCGTTGACCACGGGAGTGTCGGCAGCGGGGGCGATGATATCCTGCCGCTTGGGCAGGAAGCTCGAGTTGATATCTCCAATGCCCCTGAAAAAGTCGTACGGCGACACCTTGATCAGGTTGCTCCGGTTCCTGGGCCACACGTCGGCGCGGTCGTCGATGATGACCACCATGTTGGTGCTGACGGGGAAGAGTCGCTGCAGGCTCTTGGCAAACATGTTGCCGTTCTCGTCGCGGCTGATGACGCGGTTGCCAAAGAGCTTGCGCTCGGGGTCGACGATGCGCGCGACGCTCTCGGCGTAGGCGCGCGTGCCCATGGTGTAGACGTGCAGCTCGTACATGGTGGCGATGCGCCGGAGAAACTCCTCGAGGCGCGGGCGCATCTTGATGTAGTACCAGCACTGGTGGGCGACGCCGCGCGGGCCGTCGTCGAGCTGAAAGGCCTTGACGTTCTTGACCGACTCGTAGTTGGGGTTGGTCGGGTCCTTTTGCCACTCGCCGACCGTCGGGTCGATGCAGGCATGGATGATGGTCTGGTCCAGGTCGACGACGAGCGTCAGCTTGCGCGACTGCAGCAGGCGCTTTTGGAGTTCGCTCTCGGTGCGCTGGGCCTGCGTCTTGCTGACGGTGAGGTTGGTCTGGTCGTGCACCATGCTGATGGGGGCGCGGTCCGTGTCGCGCGTCTCGCTGGCCCACGACACCTCGGTCATGTCCTTGCCGCAGATGCCGCACATGCCCTGGAACTGGATCTCGTGGCCGCAGGCCTCCTTGACGACCAGGCCCGGGCAGTCAGCGCGGATGACCTGCCCCTCCTTGATCAGCCATTGTTTGAGGTCGCCCTCGGTGGGCGAGTCAAAGGTGGCGATGCTCGTCTGCTCCTCCTCCCACGTGTCGTCGCGGATGGCGTCGCCGACCTCCTTCATCCACTTGTACGAGTAGCGGAAGAGGGGCTGCTGCTTCTTGACGGCATCGCCGGGCTGCTTGAGGAGGTTGACGATGGTGATGGGGTACCGCAGTCGGGGCCCCAGCCGGAGGGTCTTGCTCATCGTGGGGGGGTGGGGGTGGGTATCGTTCGGGGGTGGTGAGGGGGCGCACTAGCCGTGCCAGGTGCAGCGAGATGGTCTGGACGGGCAAGCGTCGCAATCAGTCTCGAGTGTTTTTTTGGCTCTGGTGGTGTTTGTCTCTTGTCTGTTTGCAGGAGACTTACGGCAGGGCTTCGAGGGGAAGCTTGGTCGGGGAGGTGGGGAAGAGGTGGATTGCTTCGCCCATCGCGCACCGAGGGCGCGCCGTCAATGTAGGATTGGGTGGTGTGTTTGTCGCGTTGATGGGGATGGGGACGACGCGAAATGTGGTGATGCGATGCCGCCGTCGGTCGTCTTTGGACTGCTCGAAGAGGTGGAGCGAGTCGAAGCTGCGAAAAAAGGTGGAGAGCTTGCCGGCTTTGGTCTAGCGGGGTTACTCGTGGATTTGAATGTGGCCCGAGCTCGAAGCTCTTTCAGGGTGTCAGCCACAGATGGAAAGGGGCTTGTCGAGGGATTTCAAGTTGAGGGCGAGTGTCGGATGTGAATTCGGGGTCTCAAAAAGTATCTCGGATTGAAGGGATAGTTGGGTTCGGGTTCCCTATGACGAGGGGTTGCCTGCAGCAGCTGTGATGTGGTGCAATAGCGCGACGTGCCGTGGATGTACCGGAATACTTGAAATGGCCAAGAAGTGTGGCGGCTGTGTGTCGAGCCCGATGGCCCCGAAGATGGGCGGGATGAGCTTGACCTTTTGTACCTGGGCCCTCTGAGCGATGGCGGCATGCCGGGGGGAGCTGTCATTTGGACCAATCCGCGGCGTCGTCCGGCTGTTTTCTCTAGCCGTTTGCGGGGTTTGTGTGGCTGGTACGCCGTGGTGTGGCGTTCTTTTCGTCGTCTGTGTTTCGCCGTGCCAAGACCCTGACTCGACTTCAGCGCCCCTCGTCCCTCTGCCATCCATCTCACCGGGCATCTCAACAGATCTGGCACCAACATCTCTCGTCCACACATTCTCCGAGATCAAAACCCAGGCTTCCGCCGTTCCATCATTCCAAATCCAGTGAACCTGTGCCTGGCACTCCTTTGTCACTTTGGGTGGCGTGACCCGCCAATGCAGATGCCTCGCCATCTCCCAAACGTCTCCTGACTCCGCCGGACCATTGACTCGACCACGTTGCCTCTGCACTGGGCATCTCCAAACAGGATTAACCGTCCCCTTATTTACATCATCAGCCCTGCGCCATGATCACCGCTCCGTGACCTCGTTCACGCCGTCTGCAGACTGCCGCCTCCCGTGAACTGTTGGCCCCCATTGGTTTCCACGTCTTTGTCTGCCTGGTCCCGGGTGCCAAACGGGGAACCACTGGATAGCTCATCGCCTTTCACCTGCCCTTATCCCTGGAAGCAAAGGTATGGAGGGGGACAATCACAGATACCGGCAGCCGCACACATTATCCACTCTCTTCACTGCCCAGCCCGAACTTTGAAGTTCTCCCCAGAGCAAACGGACGAGGTCATCTCTCCCAACAACTAGTTAAAATAGTTCGGGTCTGAAAGGGGGTGCTGGCATCAAACGAAACCGCTCTTCGGCAACTCATGCTCGGACAACGTCAATACACATAAATTCGAGGCGATGTGCATCTCAGTCCCATCGTACACACTGGGATATACCTATACACTTCCCCTCCACAGTGAACTTCACTTTCACCAAACAGAAACACCCAGCACAACCACGGCCACGACACAGCCAGGCCCTGTTTGGATCACAGCATCACTGGCAAGCAACAACCAACCTGGAAATGCGAATATTTGCATTCTCGGCACCGAACATTGCCCCCACCCCCACTCACACACCCACCGTCTAGTAATAAACTACCTGCCCTCTCTCTATCCCTATTAAACCTCATGACTGAGGAAGCCATGCCCTTCATTCTCTTGTATTGTGCCTTCTGGTTTACTTGGTTCTGTTGTTCTGCTGTCGTCCCTTGCCTGTCCTGCCTGTCCTGTCTTGTCCTCTCCCTCCCCTAGGTCTTCCTTGACCTTGGCAGGCTGCTTGGTACCTCTCTCTTCTCTCCTAGAAGCTTGTGAGCGACACTGTCCATCATTCCCTGAAATGAAAAGTCATTAATTCCTTGATGCTCGAAAAGAGTTGAGCACCCGTATGTGTCGAGGTCCGCATGCGCCTTGCAATGCATCTCTACCCCTCCCAAATCATTCCCCAAGAAGGACATCCACCATCCACAGGGCCTCATCCCCCCAGCAAACTCCAGACTCCCCCCTTTCCCCCTCACAGAGGTCTAGAAACCCATTACCTCACCTACCCCCCAAATCATCGAACCCCAATTGATCAAAACCCAAGTCCTAATTCGGCTTCGACCCCCCACTCCCGGGTGTCCCCAACACCCGACTCCCCAGCGCCCTCGTCGGCGTCGTCGTCGAGGCCACCCTGAAATCCGCCGCCGTCCGCTTGACGACGTTCTCCGGACTCAAGTCATCCTGCGACTCTGCGTCGGCGCCGACAAACGTCCAGCTCTCCTCGTCGTCCTCGAACCCGTCGGCGTCCGCACCAGCACCGCCCGCCGCGGCGCCGTCGCGGCGAGCGTGGTTCTTGCCGGCCTTGGACCGGATCAGGTTCGTGGCGTACTCCATGTCGCGGTAGATGCACTGCACGGCTGTGTCGACGCCGTTTTCCTGGGGACATGTCAGCTCGACGATCAAGATAGGATGGAAGGGGGATACACACCTTACGAATCTGCTCGCCCAGCACTCGCGCCTTGACAATCATCCGCTGACTGTGCGTCGCCTCCCACAGCGCGCGCGCAAACGAGTTGGCGCCCCACTTCTTGAGGCAGATGCCCACGCCGAGGTCCTCGACGCGCGTGCCAAAGAAGAACTGGTCCCCAAAGAACGGCCGGATGATGGTCGGGATGCCGGCGCGCAGGCTGGCGCCCGTCGTGCCGCTGCCGCCGTGGTGCGCCGCCGCGTCAATCTGCTGAAACAGCCAGTCGTGCGGCGCCGACTTGATCTGGAAGATCTCGGGCGGCAGCACCGGCTCGGGCTTCTCGATGCCGGCCGTCTGCTGCGCCCCGACCTCCTCCTCGACGCGGTCGCTCCAGCCCTTGCTGAGAATGCACCGCACGTCGGCCTTGAGCACCGCGTCAATGACCTCCTGCGTCATCTTGACCGGGTCCGGCACGATGATGGACCCGAAGCCGACGTACACGAGCTTCTTCTCGTCACGCCGCGCCTTGTCGATAAACGCCACCAGGTCCGCCGGCGGCGTCCACTTGTCGTTGCCCTCGTCCAGGAACCAGTACCCCGTCACGCGGATCCAGTCGCTGTAGTCCAGCGGCGGCGGCACCACGTACGGCGAAAAGTTGTACAGGAACGGCACCTTGTTCAGCTGCAGCTTCTCCAGGTTCGTGTTGGGCAGCTTCAACATATTGTTGCGCCAGCGGTTCACCTGGTGCGCCATGGCCTTCCAAAAGACATTGTCAAACATGACGTATGTCAGGTAGTTGTAGGCGCCGCCCATCTTTTGGCCCGGCATTATGAAGGCGTGGGGATAGGCGCGCGTGCGCGTCCAGGGCATTGTGAACGCGCGGAAGTAGGGGATGCCGAGGGCTTCGGCGATGTGTATGCCCGCCATGGCGCTGGGGGATTCGATGAGGAGATCGCTGCCCTGGCAGGCGTCCCATGCCGACGCTAGCAGGTCGTCGAGCCAGCCGCGGAACTTGGAGTTGGCTTCCCTCAGGAAGGCCCACGTAAATGTGCCATTCTGGATGCAGATGCGCATGAGCTCGCTGGGGTCGCCGCCAATGCACGCAAACTCGATGCCGTGTCCCTCCACCCAGTCCTTGAACTCGGCGTGGGTGGCGATGCGGGGACGGTGACCTTCCTGGAGCAGCTTCTTGCACAGGGCAATGTAGGGCTGCACATCGCCGCGCGAGCCAATCGTCAAGCAGGTGACCCGGAGCGACTCCTTTGGCTTGAAGTTGAGGAACGATGTGTTGGGGTCGTCAAAGAGGATTGTGGGCGCCTCTGAGGCTTGCCGAGGAAGTTGGATTTGATGCTCTGGGAACTCCTCATTGCGGGCTTGCTGAAGAGCATCCCGCTCAGCCGCGGCGGCTTGCGCGTTCAAGGCCTCTTCACGGTCAAGGAGGCTGGATCCGCGCAGATACCGGTTGGCCTCCACGTTCTGCAGCAGGGTGATGGTGCAGTCATCGCGCGTTTCCTCTCTCGGAAACTCGAAAAACAGCTCCTCGTGGCCCCGAATGACCACGACAAGACCGGCGTATCCGAACCGGAAACCCTTCTCCTTGTTCACGTTCTCGATATCCTTAATGGGAAGAACCAGCTTGGTGCGGGTTCCGGGGAGGAGACTGCGGAAGCAGAAATGCCGATCTCCGATATAGATCTTGCCGTAGAGAGGGAGCACGCGGATGATGTGGCCAAAATAGGCCGCCTGAAGCTTTTCGCTCTCCGGGAGGGCAAAGTGCTCCTTGAACCGTGCCTCGTGGTTCGCTCGCTCGTCGGGATCGGCCTCCATCTCCTCATCGTCTGTTCGGAGACCGTCGGGCTCGTCGTAGTGCTTCTTGCCGCCCCTCCACATGCCCGACACTTTTTCGACGTAGCCCATCGACTCGGTCGCCAAGAGGGAGCTCATTCGCCTAGATGTCCTATCCAGGTAACCCATAAAGGCGTTGGCCCGCTGGAGCGGATAGCCACCCATCTTGGCGATGCTCTGCAGCGTGGGCGTCGTGGCATCCAGATCGTGATCGACGCCGGACGAGTCCGTAGCTTGTCCGGTGAAGGCCGAGGGGCGAGACGTTATCTTGCCTGGCTCGGCCGTCTGATAACGTCCGATCCGAGGCCGCGGCGAGTTTTCCGGCCGGGGCACTCTCGTTGCCGAAGCAGATCGTCGGATCGTTGGGCTGTGAAACACATCGCTGCCACGGAGAATCTGGCTGGCCGACTGGTCCTCGCTGCTTCCTGAGGCGACCAGCGCCGATATGCTAGCCTGGCTCGGGTCCTCCAGGCTTTGGACGTACGAGTCGCTGCTATCTTGCTTTTCTCTGTCGGCGTGATCATTCAACCGATTCCTGCTAACCGATCGTCTGCTGCCACTGAAGCTGCGACGCGGCGACTCTTGATGGAGGCCGGCAAGTTGGTTGATATCCAGACTTCGCCGCCCGAATGGACGCAGCGCGTCAAAGCTGCTTCGGCTAAAATCGACGCTCGCACGCGGGCTCGGGGAGTGCGGGCTAGGAGAGAGCGGCGAGAGGGTGGCTCTGACGCCTTCGGCGAGCTTGCTAGTCCGGACGTGAAGCGGACCGCTCACACTTGTCCGCTTGGACGAGAATGCGGATGGGGCGAGTGTTTCCCCTTCACGCACCAGAGGAAGGTCCTTAGAGGCTGGAGTCTGATCCGAGTTGTCCTCGATGAGGATTTTGAGAACGTTGAGAGCCTCTTTTCCGTAGGAGAAGAAGGAGAAAAAGTACTGCACATTTGTCAGCTACGAGTTCAAAAGGGTACCAAGGAGGAGGGCCTTCCTACCTCATCAATCGCATAGGTCTCGTCGTTGTCGATGACGCGGATCTTGCACGTGTCTGCAAAGTCTAGCATCTGTGTCTCCTCAATGTCGATCACATTCTCAATAGGCAGCGATATCTTGACACTGTCGCCCTCGTTGTGAGACCGAAAAATGACTCTCTGGAGCGCCTTGACCCATTCCCTGGCACTCTGGACGCTGTCGGCCTTGAAGTTGTAGGTGCGTTGGTGGGTGGTGACGGCAAAGTGTATGTTTTCCTTGTCCTTGTCCGTCACAGAAGCCGAGATGCCGTATCTCAGGTCGATGGTGCCACTGGGAAAGTAGAGATCTTGGGGGTCGCGGTAGTAGGAGAGAACATCGCCCTTGAGGCGAAACCAGTAGCGGTTGAACTTTGGGTTTCGCTTTCCGCTCTTTCCCAGATAGCCAGACTTTGCCACTTCATTCGCCTTCTTGGGCAGGTATGCGTAAAAGGCAATGTGTCGCGTCGTGATGTACATGTACCCTTGGAGGAGAACATGTTGGAGCAGCCAGCAGGGGTACTCTGTGCCCGGGTCAGCTATGCAGTGGTGGCAACGAGCCTGGTAAGGGACATACCCTCGATGACTTCCTCCGGCTGCTCAAACTCAAAGATGT
Source organism: Podospora tetraspora (assembly GCA_027943155.1). Taxonomy (NCBI): domain Eukaryota; kingdom Fungi; phylum Ascomycota; class Sordariomycetes; order Sordariales; family Podosporaceae; genus Podospora; species Podospora tetraspora. The sequence continues at coordinate 965,646 of JAQKAE010000007.1, forward strand.
CCTTGAGCCTCTTGGCGAGCTCTGTGGGCCCGGCCTCGCCCGTCTCGGCGACTCGTCCTTGCTCGCTTGAGAGTCGGTCCAGGTCAAAGCTGGGACGAGCGGCCATTTCGGCGCGCGCCTCCAGCATCCTACTCATGACTGGCGCGTGCCTGCTGCCCTCGGACCGAACTTGGACGCTGGGCGGCATGAGGGGCACGGATGGAGAACCGGTCGTGGTATCTTCCTCCTGGTCCTCCCGCAGTTGGTTCTCGGCCACGCCCTTTCCCTTGGGGCTCTTGGCCGACCTGGACCTCGACGACAGCCTCTTGAGGCCACTGAGAAGGCGGGTCTCCGACAGTTTCCTACGATGGCGACCCTCGCTCTTGACAACGGATGCCGGCTTCCTGAGAATGGTGGTCTGGGCGAGGGGTCCCCCGCCGACCCCGTCCGAGGGGCCTCGGCGGGGAGGGGTTGGTCGGTGGCCGGCGATGGTCATGGCCATGGCGGCTTCGCCGTCGTGGTCGTCTTCATCGGAGCTCTGGGCGTTGTCAAAGTCGACCTGGCTGCCGGCGGCGGCAAGCATGCCAAACACGCTCTGGTTCATGTTCATAAACATGCCGCCCTGGTACTGGGGCTTCAGGTCCTCCTCTTCGTTATCGGCCGGGTCACCATGGTCTTGGAGGCGCTCGGGGAGCTCCATGGTGGGTGTGTGCTCGCCGTCACGCCGCTTCTTTTGCAGCTTCTTTGCTATGCGGCGGGCGGTGCTGTCGTCGAAGGCGAGGGTCGGGACGGCGGGGGATCGTAGGGGTGGGGCGGGTGATGGAGGTTCGAGGATCTGTGATTGGGAAAGCGACGAGGGCGGAAGGGCCGGGCGGGAGAGCAGAGGTGGGTGTGCCGTGTGGGAGGTGGGCGTCGTGGCTGGGCCGGCGGTGGCAGGTGATGGAGAGGGAGATGGCGAGGGGGCCATCTTGGGGGTCTGGGAGGTGGGATGTGGAGGGAGGCGGTGGTCGAGGCGGCCGAGGAGGCAATCGAGGAGGTCGAGGCAGGTACCTGGTTGTGGAACCAAAGGGGGTACCCCGTAGGTGCGTAGGGACTGGTGGTCGCCTTGGGAATGCAGGTGGGTTAGTTCCAGGGATCCTGAATCAGGCTGCACGAAGTATAGGAGCAAAGGATGGATCACAATGCTGTTTTGGGGACGGCGAGACAGGCAGACAGCCAGGCAGGAGAGGAGAAAGTGGGAGTCGGGAGTCGGGAGTTGGAGAGGACGTCGGTCGGATGCGCGAAGCCAAGGCCAGACCAGACAGCTCAGAGGCCCGGGGCCATGCGCTACCCGGCGCGTGCAGTGCAGTGTGGCACTGGCAGGCAGGGAAGCACTGGGAGATAGCCAGCAGCCGCCTGCGTCGAGCTTGCCAGGTGGACGGGAGCCGGGAACGAGGATGGATCGCTGGCGATTGGCGGATGGTTGCAGGCACTCAAGGCTGTCGACACTGGACAGTGCCGCGAGCGAGAGGCTGGGACTGACGAAGCGACGGGCGGCCACGGGATGGTTCGACAGTCTTGGGACCTACGTACCTGAGAGGGTGCCTTTTTGGGAGTGGTTGGCTGACAGTCAGGACAAGAAGAGGGTGCCCTGGATTGCTCTGGGCAGTAGGTCTACCACCAGCACCGGCTTGGTCGAGAGTCGAGAGCCGACGTCAATTGAATGCCGTGGGTCTCGGCTCCGCGGTGATGGTGTCGCGGGACATGGAGTGGCGGAGTGAAGGCCTGGGTCAGGTCAATTGCCCGTCTGGGCTGCCAAGTGATTACCTTGACCGGGGTGAGTGGGCAGCTGCGGAACAAGCCACCTGGACGTTGTTTATGCGGGGACCTTGGTTTAGAGGGGGTTCTTGGGCACTTTGTGACGTGCACTTTGGTAATCAAGATACCTGGATGTTTCCGAGGTCTGAACAGGTCTTGAATCAATCCGAGGAGGCACTTGGAAGGGAACCTTTTCCGTCTCTGCGTGACAGTTGACTGATCTCGCAATCGCGTGGGATAGGTGGGATGGCTGCTTATCCATATCGATAAGCAATGATGCCAGAATGGGGGCGGCTGACCTCTGCGGAGGTGCCCACCATTCAGACATCCGACCTGCATCACATGCGAGACAACCCGTGCCGGGCCTCTGGACAATGGATGGACGGATGCTGGGGACTGGAAATCATCGATAACATTGTGGAATCGACATGCCCCTTTCATCAACCGATACGAATCTGACCAAGTTCCGTCCTCAATGTTTCCATCACGCCGCCCTGGACAGCCCCTCTCCCCGTTCTGCAGAGAAATGCACCTCCATCTTCTTCCTACACTTTCCTACACAAATATCCCACCCTTCCAACCCCCTCCATGTGCTCTTCAGTCCAATGCAATCATCCAAAATGCAAACCAAAAGTCCGGTTACCATGCCCGATAGGCACACGTCACACACCCAGGCTCCCGGCGACACGTCAACATCCCCCATTGCCCCAGCCATCCTGTGCTCTTATATGCACGCATGCTTGCATGCTCCCTCGCTCCCACGAAAAGAGGCAGAAAAAAACACTCCCAGCCAATCCCTTCCCAGACTCCAGATATCGTATTCCCCGGCTTACATCCACAACGACAGTTTCCCACTGGCATTCCCCCCCGCCACCCAATCCAGCGAAGGATGGAAATGCGCAGCCGCCGGGACAGCAGTAATCCCATCCCCTCCGAGCTGCGCGAGCTGCTCACCATCCGCCGCATAGACATCAACAAAACGGTTCATATTGCCAACGACAAACTTCATCAACCCGTCCCTCGGCTGCCTCTGCCACTGGGGCTTAAGAATCGTGACCCACCGCCCTGTCTGGTTGTTGTGCGCAATCTGGTGTTTTGGTTCCATCTGCTTAGAGATGTCGTGACCGGGCGCCCACGAGCCAGCGTCGGGAAACGAGTAGATCTTAATCCGGTCGTCGTAGCTCGACGTGGCGATGTGGCCGGCACTGGACCAGCTGGCGTGTGATACCGAGAGGCGGGAGGTGTGTTCTCCTAGGAGGGCGGGATGGCGGAGGTCATCGTCTGTGCCGGTGATCTTGCGGAGATCCCATATCTTGAGGGTTCTGTCGAGGGAGGCTGTCGCGGCCAGGTGTGGCTGGAGGGGGTGGAGGGAGAAGCCTCCGATCTTTTGGTCTGAGAGAGCCCAGATCTCGGCGTCCTCTGCCTTGGTGCGGATATCGTGCCGCCCCATGGCACCTTGCAGGGTCGAGAAGATAATTGTGTTTGGGTCGTAGAGGTCGATGGCGCTGATGGGCATGTCTTCGTCTGGATCGGAGGGTGCCCAGAGCTGGGTGGTCACGGATTTCTCAATGTCCAGCTTCCGGATGGACGAGTCGTACGAGGCGGCATACATTGCGTTTGCGTCGGTCGGGGAGAAGTGGATGGCCGTGATGGTGCGGGAGTGCATCTTGAAGGCGGAGATGACAGGATCCGGATATTCCAGCTCGTCGTCGTCATCGTCGACCTCGGGGGCGTCTTGCGACGCGTCGAAAATGCCCAGGGCACCTTCTTTGTCGCCGGCAAAGATGACTGGTTTGTCCTCTGTGGGATGCAATGCCAGGGAATACACTCGTTGGGGCGTGATCTTGATATCTGCGGTACGTTAGCTTATGCTTCGCGTGGCAGTTCAGGACGGGGAAGCTTGCTATTGACGGGCCACTTTTCATACAGCTTCAAGCCGCTCATGCGCACCCTCAGGTCCTTGAGACTCTGGTCTGTCGTCTCCTTGACATTTTCCTCGGTAAAGGTCCGAACTCCAGGTTCGGCACCCCGCCCATAGAGGCCAAGTCCCTTGAGACCGGCCAGTCCGTTCTCCCATTTTCGACCGTCGACCTTGATGTCCCCCAAACTCAGGTCCCCGTCCACACGACTGCGCTTGACTCGTGCCTTGTCGGATTCCGCTTCAGCTTCCACCTCGAGCTTGCGCTTGAGAGTGTCCGAGCTGGCATCGAGCCCGGCGAGTCGACTGCTCTGTCGCGTCGCGACGCGCACCGACTCTCGCCGGGGCGCCTCGCGCTTTGCCCTCGGTGTCGACGATCGGGCTGGTTTCGCCTTGGGCTTGGGCTTGGGCTTCAGTGCTTCGAGCTTGATCGCAGTTGTGCTGATGTCGTTGAGAAGTGCGGTATTGTTGGCAATGTTCTCGAGACGCTTGCGCTCGAAGGCGCTCATGGCCGGTTCCTTAGTTTTAGGGGGCATTGCGACAGGCGGCAGTTTGGGAATTGGGTAGAGCGAAAGGGATGATCTTGGTGTTGGGGTCGATGCGTGCTCAGTTTAGCTCTCCGAAATGCCTGGTGCAGGAAGGAAGCTCTTGTCGGGACTCGGAATGTGGTGTCGCGACTGGGGCAAGGTTGACGCGAAAAACCCTGGAGTCAATTAAACAAGCACTGAAGCGCGAGTCGCGTCGGGTAGCTCGGGGGCGTCTCCCGCGTCATCACGCGACAAGGGGAATGCCCCACTTCAAAGTTCAGGGCCCCTGCACTAAACCTGGCCCCTGTAACTCCATGCAATCGATAGCGCATGTCCCGGCAGGCAATGGAAATTTTGGTCGTGGATTTCGAGTTGGTCAACATGTCTGTCGACAACTTCCAGAGGCGCTCCTTAACGACCCTTTTTTTCTCCCTTTCTTCTTGTTTGATCGAATAACAGGGGTAGTTTGGTTTGTTATATGGTCGACTCTGGTAATACACCGAAAACATGCCGGCAACTCTCCTCCCCTTCCTCTACCAGACCCGGACGCTGCAACGACTTCCACGACGAGCCCTCACCACACCACTCCTCCGAGCCTTTTTCCACGCCACTGCCAATTCGAGGGCTGACTCCAGCGAGCCCCCTGCCCGAAACCAGCGTCTGCGAGGAGCCGCCCGTACGGCCGCCCAGCGCGCGTCCCCCGATGCGATCCCCTTCGCCTTCGGCCCCGACCAGCACCAGTTTGGACAAGAAGAGGGCGTCCCTATAGGCCACGAGGCCACCATAACACCATTGGAGCAAGACACTTTCAAACGCATCTTTGATGAGATAGCATCCCGCGGCCTCAGGCCGAGATCCATTGCCGCCGCCCCGGAAAAGGAGCCCGGCCACGGCATCGGCGCATCAAGCGCCCGGGTCGAGGGTGACGAAGAGAAGGCGAAGCTGGCCATCAACATTGTGCTTCAAGATGCCGCCGCAACTCAGAACCAGAGCTGGCGACCCATCATACAACCATTCGATCCCCTCAGCCCAGTTGGCCAGCTCGCGTCGACGGCGGACCAGACGAAAGCCCTTCTGCGGTTCCCGCCCAGTCTGCGACGGGCAGCGCGCATGGCCCTTGGTGTCTTTGAGGCCGACAGGAAAGCCGCATCCCCTTTTCCTGCGCCAGAGGCCGAATCTATGCCACCTCTTTGGGAGGACGAGGACACCCCCGGCCCGGAACAAGTCCCGCCAGTAGCCAAGGACTACACCACCCGAAGCACGCTTGCGCGGACTGTCGAGCAGGAGTCGATACGACGAATCGAGCGCCGCCGCGTCGAGAAAATCATGCACGACGCCAAGACCGACTTTGAGCTCTGGGACGTCTTGGAAGCCCATGTCTTCCCCATGGTCGAAAAGCTGGGCCTAAACGACAAGAAGACGGCCAAGGCTCCCAAGGCGTCTGTCAAGGGACCGAAGAAGGCTACCCCTGTAAAGGAGCCAGTTGAGGGGCAGGAGCTGGGCCTGGACGACAAGAAGAAGGCCCCCAAGACGTCTGTCAAGGGATTAAAGAAGGCTGCCCCCGTCAAGGAGCCAACCTTGAGCATGCGCATCCACGGGCCGCTGTACCCCTACTTCCTCCTGAGCGCCCTCCGCATGCTGGACTCGTCCTTCACCAAGTCTTCGCCGCTTGCGCTCAACCTCCTGCCTCGGATCAAGGAGCTGGGCCTCATGAGCTATGTGCTCGGCGCCAGCACGCCCTTCTACAACGCCCTCGCCACCATCCAGTGGAACCGCTATGGCAATGCCGAGGCCGTGTTCAACCTGCTCGAAGAGATGCGCCACGCCGGTCTGTACTGCGACGAGGGGACGTTTTCCGTTGTCCACAGCATCAGCCATGTGTTCAACAAGGCCCAGAAAGGCAACTCGGGACCCTTCCTCAGGGAGCTGGTCAGCTTGCCCGACTACGAGTACGCCATCCGCCCGCGCATCAAGCATTGGTTCACGGCCGTGTCGATCCAGATCCAGGAGAAGAGGCGGGACCTCGAGGTGACTGGGAAAATCCCCGTGTTGTAACTGGACCAACTGTAATATACTGTACATCATCCGCGCACCCACTGTTCGTACCCGTGCCGTTTACCAGTGCCTTTTCGCCAACAGCCCCTCCACCTTCATCACATCGTCCTCCCAGGTCTCTTCCACCTCCTGCCCCAACTTCCCCAACAACGACCTCAACGCCACGACATCCTCCCCCTCCTGCTCCCCGATCCTCCCCAAAAACTCAACACACCTCCTCCCCGCCTCCGTCTCCCCGCCATCATACGCCTCCATCTTCCACCCCGCCTGCGGCCGCCCCCCATCCGTAAACTGGTACGGCCCAATCCCCATATCAAACATGCAATAATTCCCCTTGAACATGCCCACCGCAATCTCCTCCCACTCTCGCCCCGCATACCTCTTCTGCCTCACTTCCGCCTCCCTATCCTCATCCACCGTCCACTTCCTCGCCGTCCACCCATCCCACCTCGGCGACGACCCAACCATGACCTTCCTCAACGCCTTCCCCTCGCCGACCATCTTCCGCTCAAGATACCCCAACACCTTCGCCCACGTCATCTCATAAAACCGAAACTCATCCTTCTCCTCCTCCCTCGCCCCGGGCCCGAACACGGGGTACCCCTCCCCATCCACCCCGCACTCCATCAGCTTGGCGTAGTACACTACGATGCAGTCGTCTAGGTATAGCTCCTCCAGCGTCGCGCTGTGCGTCGCAAGCCAGTCAAGCTGCCAGTCGTGCGTGAACGTGTAGTTCCCCAGCGCGAGCGTCTTGAGGCGCGGGAAGTGCACCCCGCGCAGGTCGAGCTTGGGCGCGAACCCAAAGTGGAAGGTGGTTTGGTAGAGCGCGAGGGTGCGGAGGTTGGACGTGCAGTCGGGGGAGAGGATGGTGCGTGGGAGGGAGGCGATGAACGAATGCAGCCGCTCGTCATAGATTTCTTGTTCGGGGGAGGAGTCGTTGGACTCGGTGATGATGGAGAGGTGGAGGGACGTGAGGCGGGAGAGGATGGTTTGGATGGCTGGGGTGGAGAGGAGGCAGGGAGCGGTGGCGGAGGGGGTGGTGGTGTTGAGGAGGTTGTCGAGGTGGAGAGAGGTGAGGGTGGAGAGGGAGGTGAGGGCGGTGAAGAGGGTGGTGAGGAGGGTGTGGCGGTAGGTCGAGTCTTGCGGCCATTCGAGGTTCCAGCGGCGGTGGCGTTCGGAGGGGTAGTCCCAGGCGCGGGAGCCGTGGGGGGAGAAGCGGAGGGTGGTGCTGGTTAGGGAGGGGAGAGTGGGGAGGGAGAGGAGGGCGGAGAGGAAGGTGGGGGAGGGGGTGATTGGTTCTTCGTTTGCTTCTTCGCTGTCCTGCGGTGGGCGTTAGTGTTTGGTTGGGGGGGGGGGGGTGGGGGAGGTACATCTTCGGCTTCGAGGGTGTTGAGCTCGACGTGGCGGACGTATGTCTTGAAGGACGGGTGCTGGATGATTTGGTTGAAGCGGGCGATGCAATCGTCCGTAGGGTAGAGGCGGACGAGGGAGAAGAGGGTCTGGGTGGCGGCGCTGTGGAGGCGGTGGCAGACGAGGCGGAGGGCGCAGAGCTCTCGACGCTCGAGGGGGGTGAAGATCTTGAAGATGATCTCCTCGGGGAGGCTGACGATGTTGAGAGTCATGTTGTCTGGGTTGAGGTGGTCAAGGCTGGATGCGCCACCGTGAAGCCCCAATTGATGGCGAGGAGAGACGTCGTCGCTTTAAATACGGCGCGATGTCGTCAATGGGCCACAGGAGCCTAATTGTGCCTAGAAAATGGAGCCATGTTCAATTTGACGTCGATATCGTGTCCGCTCGACAAATGGAGCAGCATCACATCGCTCTTCGCTGCCTGGTTGACGGGGAGACGGTGAACCCCTGAAAAGGGGATCCTGCCGACGGTGTTCCAGGGGGTGGCCAGGCTTCCTCATGGGCCCTCGAAACAAAACACGAACCACACCACGAGCAGCCGCCTTCACCACAATGTGGCAAGCAAGTTGCCTCTTGGATTACAGGCTGTGGACGTTTCGAAGCATCGGACAGGTGATGCCCTCGTCGTTGCTGGAATCCCATCCTTCGCCGCCAAGACACCCTGTCGCCAACCCCGCAATGCCGCCACAGGCCCGGCCGGCCGGCCCGGGATATAATACCCGGCCCTGCCCAGTTGAAGGTTGTCAGTCGTGTTTGTTTCTCAAAGTTCACTTAGTTATAGTTTCCAAGTCTCCCCGAAAGGAAAATCATCCTAGTTTCGTGTGACGACACAACATTGCACCCCTTACACATCTCCCCTTTCCTCCTCTCCCCGCACCACCATGCTCCGCACCATCGACCCCGCCGAGAACCGGCGCCGCATGCTCGCCGGCGAGCTGTACTACGCCTTCACCCCCGACCTCACAGCGAGCCGTCAGCGGTGCAAGGCGATATGCAATGAATACAACGTCCATGTCACCAGCGGCGTTGCCCCGCGGAGGAAGCTGGTCGAGCTCTGGCAAAAGTAGGCCAAACCCCATTCCCATCTTCCACCGTCGCAATGCTGACACACCGAGGCAGACTAACAATGGACGACACCCCCATTCCCCCTGAGGCCCCTACCCCCGAGGAGGACAGCGACCTCCTCGAGGACTACCCCTACGTTGACGGGCCGATCAAAGTCGACTACGGGTTTAACGTCAGGTGAGATCCCTTGCACCCCCAGCAACTGGACTACCCTCTGACCCCCACCCCAAGACTCGGAAAAGGCACCTACGTCAACTTCAACAGCACCTGGCTCGACACCTGCCTCATCACCGTCGGCGCGCGGACGCTGATCGGGCCCAGCTGTTCCTTCTACGCCGCCACGCATCCCATCGATCCTGCCCTAAGGAACGGCACGCGGGGGCCTGAGGGGGGGAAGCCGATTACTATTGGCGAGGATTGCTGGTTTGGAGGGAATTGTATCGTGCTACCCGGAGTGACGATTGGGAATGGCGTGACGGTTGGGGCGGGGAGTGTGGTGACGAAGGATGTGCCGGATTATGTGGTTGTGGCGGGGAATCCGGCGAGGGTTATTAAGAGGATTGAGAGACCTGGGGAGAGGGTGTTGGAGGAGGCGGGGGGGACCGTTTGAGTGTGGGGGGGTTGAGGTAGAATGGATGGTTGAGGGGGAGGCGATGTCTCGAGCACTCGTGTCCAAACCCCCCATCCCGCTTGGCCTTACTTCTTTGCCCGCTTCTTGTCAGATTGCCAGGGCATGTGCCACCCTGAAACTTTGGCTGATTTGGAAGAGGTGGCTTTGGCGTGGTCGTCCATCTTCTTGGCAACCTCTGCTTGCAGAACCATCCATCGCCCTTCCATCTCGTCCTGAGTGATACCCTTCCCAGCGTCAGGGAGGGTGTCCTTGTCCTCTTGTCCGTTGTATTGTCCATCCTTGAGCCCCATCGCTTGACTGAGGGCTTCCGCTTTCTCCATCAACCACTCTCCATGCTTCAGGCCGTGCTTCCAGTGATCCGGAAGAGACCCATATCCCAGATACGCCCCCAGCAGCGCCCCAGCAAAGCAAGCATTCGTATCCGCGTCGCCACCCTGCATGACCAGATCCGTGATCAACTCCTCAAACAGCTTCGACTTGACCAACAACCCTCCCTCCGCCTCCGCCAACCTCCGCATCGCCAACCGCAGCACCACCACCCCCGCCCCCAACGCCTTGTACACATACCCAATCGCCTCGGCCTCATCCAACTTCAGCTCCCCCAACCCCTCCGCCTCCACATGCCTCCTCAACTCCTCCCCATCCACCACCTCCCCCTCCCGCACAACCCAATCCCTCCCCTCTCCACCACCCCCCTCACCTCCTCCTCCCCCGTAACCTCGCCCCTCACCAACCCCCTCACCAACCCCGTCCCAATCACACACGCCACCACACACCTCGGATCCGCATGCGTCACCCTCGACATCCCCGCCGCGACTTCAAACGCCTCACCCTCCCCCCTCCACAAACACATCCCCCCCAACACATGCGTCCGCATCAAACTCCCATTCGGCGCCGCCCTCCTCCCCCCCCTCTCCCACGCCTCCCGCGCCACCCTCTCCGGCTCAACATCAAACCCCCTCGTCGCCACCACCGTCCCAACCAGCCTCCCAAGACCAAGCGGCATCGTGTCGAGCGCGCGCAGGCCTTGCTGCGCCCAGACGCGGAGACGGAGCGCGAGGTCCGTTTGGGACGGGAGAGGGGGCGGGGAGGCGGTGTGCGCGGTGTGCAGGAAGGCGAGGAGGAGGAGGAGGGCGTGGTCGGTGTCGTCGGTCCAGTGGGCGGGGGGTTTGGGGAGGCGGTGGAGGTCTGGGTGGGAGGGGGAGGGTGTGGGGAGGAGGGTGAAGGTGCGGGAGGGGTAGGCGGTGAGGGCGGAGGGGCGGGAGAGGAATTCGGTGTAGAGGCCGATGGTGTCGCCTAGGGCGGAGCCGAGGAGGGAGCCGGTGAGGCGGGAGTGGAGGGTGGTGCGGAGGAGGGGGAGGGTGGTTTTGGGGGGGAGGAGGTCCATGTTTTTTTTGGGGTTGGTGGGTTGGATGATGGTGTGTTTATGTGGAAGGAAGAGATCGGAATAAAAGATGAGGTACCGAGAGAGAAGAAAGAAGGAAAAGACGGTTCAGCTTTAGGGGCTGGGGCTGAGGTTGGTGCCTGCCGGAGGCCTTGGAGGTCACGATGACTTGGCATTTTTGACGCCCGTTTGCAAAGTCCAATCGAAGAAGAGAAAGCAAACGAGACACCACTGATCAAATATGGTCGAGCAACGACCTCATCAATTCCTCGAAAAATATGAAAATGTGGTCCTATCCTACAGCCTCCGAAGATGCTCCAGGTACAATATCAGCTGCTGCTTGAGCACCACACCCAGCACGCGCGAGCTCCCCTCCTCAACAATCACGACATGCCTCAGACCCAGCTGAAACACCATCTCGACCACCATCTCCAGCGGCGCATTCGAGTTGACCGTCAGCGGACTCCTGTCTACAAACGCCGACAGCGGCCCCGTCAAAATGTCAAACGGCTCGCTGTCCGACAGACACCCCTCCTCGTTGACGGCAAAGTCCAGCTCCGCCTCGGAAATGATGCCGTGCAGCATCTCCCGATCGTCCACCAGCACCAGCGCCGCATCTCGAAGTCCATGTCGTGTCATCCGATGCAGCTTGTGCGCCAGCGTCTGCTTCAACACCTTGTACTCCGGCCCGAGATGCAACGTCATGTCGGCCATGCTCTGCGCAGGCGGGATCAAGTCTTCGGCCAGACCCCCGTGAGCCCGCGCGAGACTCGAGGCGTGCTGTGGTTCCAGGTACTCGCCGAGGACAGTGTGGTCGTTGACGCCCTCTTCGTGCAGCCCGTCCACGACCACCTTGGCCGTCAAGATGGCGATCATGAAGGGCGGAATGTACTCGACCTCCCCCGTCAGCTCGAGCATGATGACCGTCAGCGACACCGTCATGCGAGACACGCCTGCGAGAAAGGCCGCTGCTCCCACCATGGCAAAGATGGCTGGTGATGTGTCGGGGACGACCTGTCCAACGAGTCGGCCGAAGATGGCACCAGCTCCGAGGGCCGGGACGATCAAGCCAGAAGGAACTGCGACGATCAGCAATGACACCCAGAAACTCCACATGGATACATACCTCTGGCCCCCGCGGTGATGGTCATGAGGGCAATCTTGACAACGCTCCCATATATCAGCCACCCATAGTACGCCGTCTTGTCGTCGAGGCGCTCCTGTTCGCAAATCCACCCCCCTCCCTTGTGCTCACAGTCCCTCAGCAGGTTCTTGATCATCAGCAAGGCCGGCTCTCTCGTGATGGGGTCTGGATATTGAAGAAGTGCAGTGACCAAGACAATCACCGTCAGCTCAGCGAGGGGATGGCGGTCGATAAACGTCTTCATCGTCCGCGTCCAAAGCCGACTGCCCTTGCAAAACATGGCCCCAAACAGACCGCCACATATCCCGAGCAACACAAAGAAGAGGTAGTTGTGCGGCTTGTACACCACACCAAAGTTGGTTTCGAACAGGACCAGCCTGCCCGTTCGCGTAGGGTCGAGCGACTTGAGCATCATCGCCGCAATCATGGAGCACAGGAAGGCCTTCCAGAGCACCTTGCGCGGGAAATGGCTGCTCATTTCCTGAGTCCGTCAACATGACCATCACCACCACAGGAAGAGGGAAAACTCACCTCATAGACAAACAAGACGCCCCCAATCGGCGACCCGAACGCGACTGCCAGCGCCGAGGAACAAGCCACAGACAGCATCTCGCGCAGACTCCGGCCATTGTCTCTGAACTGAGGGAACCGCCTGGCCACAACATATCCCGCACTCGTCGCAATATGGACAAACGGGCCCTCCTTCCCCAAACACAACCCCGACGCCACCGCCAGCGCCGCGCCCACCGCCTTCACCACCAACACCTTGGCGCTCAACAAATTCGGAAACTCAAACCCCGACAACAACAGCTTAATCTCCGGAATCCCGCTCCCCGCCGCCATATAAATAACCTTATTCGGCGCCCGCCCCCCCTCCTCATGCCAAACCGCATCCCCCTCCCCATGGCTCGCAAACGCCGGTATCTCCTCCCTCGTCAGCTTTGTCACCAACCCAGCCGCCATGGCAAGCACCCACGCAACCCCGGCGTATATCGCAAACGACGTGCTGAAGTCGTTCGACCACGGCTCCCAGCTCGGACACATCTCCCGCGGAAAACAACACGCCTCCCGCCCAAAGAAGGGGTTGCGCTTGCACATCCCGAACTTGAGGTCGCCAAACGACGACTCGGCGTAGTCGACGAAGAAGGCGACGAACGCGGTTAGGATCCCGACGAGGCCGGCGACGAGCCAGCCTTGGTAGTCTTCGTAGGCAGAGGAGAAGGCGGCGCGCACGCCGCGTTGGCTTTTGATGGCGCGGTGGCGGAAGGCATCTTTGATCTGGGTGGGGTTAGGTATGGTCCATGGGTGATGGTGGGGGGGGGGGACGTACTAGGTCGTGCAGCCAGTCAACCGTCTGGTAGGCATTGTAGGGGAGGCGCTCGCCGATGGCGGTGTCGGCCAGCGCGAGTTCGTCGAGAGAGAGACGGCTGGAGAGGATGGACGAGGCTGTTCCCACGCTGCGTCTTCGTGTGGTGTGGCCGTAGGCAACGCCGTGGAGGGGGTTGGCGTCGACGAGCGGGGTCGCTGCGTCGACTTCCTCGCCGCGGGATCGTTCGGGGCGGAGTTTGGGGGAGGCCATCTCCGCTGTGTCGACGCGGGTTGGTCAAGATGAGAGGAGGGTTATGGAGAAGACATGAGCGACGCCTGAAGGTTCAACAAACTGCTTGATGCCCTTATCGCCGTCGCTCATGTCGTTGGCGATGCGCCGCCGGCGGTGTCGGTCCCTTATCTGGGTGGCTTGCAAGGGTGCTCAATGGGGTTGAGGGGGGGTGTTGGAGATGGGGGGAATCCCGCGTCGACGGACGGCGAGCATTCAACTGGGCATGGTGAGAACCCCGCACTTTGACAGATTGAGGCCAGGAATGCCACCCCCCATTCGTTCGGGCTGTGGCCGAGATGCTGTTCGGCAATCAGAGGGCGTCAAAAGAAGGTTTGGGGAAAGGGTCACCGCGGTGGGGCGCACATGGCCCGGATTGATGCGGCAGCCGACCGGCCCGAAGCTGACGGTGCGACGGTCATGTTCGCGATGATGGGTTGTGTGTTTCCGCCCTTTTTGGCCCCCATCGGAGCCAGCACCGCACGTGAGAACCAATCCGACACCAGCCCCTCGCTTCAATCCCTCCCACTCGTCGCCCTCCTCACCTGGCGATCCTCCAGCCCCTGTCGCCGTCGCGCTCCCAAGGGCGACTCCACCACTCTCGGTCAAGATCATTTGATCCCTTTGGTATCGCCGACCCTCCGGGCCTTCCAGCTTGAGAGCTTGGCTCCCTGGAAACAACAAAAACCCGGCGGGACCTGATTGCTAAGCCATCGGGGAAAAGGGGGTCGATGGACGGGTCCGATCATCGCGTACCGCGTACCCGTCTGACAAACTTTTCTGCGCCAAGGACCGCGCCGACCGGGACGGTGGATCCGTGTCCCCACCGAAAAGACAAATGCCGGCGAGAGTGGAAACTTTCTGCGGAGCCCCGGGCGCATGGCCTGCCGAACCTGCTCCGGTCCAGGCCCTGAACGCTTCCAGCTCCCCATGGATACGCAACAACAACATCGCGTACCGTCGTCCGCGTGGGGACCTTGCTCGGTATCCGCAATTCTCAATCCTAGGATATCCCAGAATAGTCGATGACATATGAGATCTTGGCGGACACAGCTCAGGAACATTGTTGACACGGCGTCATGAGCTTCTTTGCGGTTCCGCCGAAGCAGTGAGGTTGAAGGTCGAACCGGTGGCTTATGAAGAATCTTTGGGCGTGTCCACCGCTGGGGCCCCGCGCGTGATGTATGTTGGCATCATGACATAAATAGAGGGAGACGGCCGTTCCTGACGACACTCGGTCCTCATCTAATATTGACGTCACGATTCCAGCAAGACACACACGATCCCGCTCAAGAGACGCTCGATCCCAGCTCCCAAGACACATATCTTCACCATCTCACACTTGAACTCTTTCCCCACCCTATCCAACACAGCAACTGGCTCAAAGCACCCTCAACATGTCTATCCCCAAGTCCCAGAAGCAATGGCTCGTCCAGGGCACCGACAAGGGCATCGATGGCCTCGTCAAGCAAGACAACGTCCCCATCCCAGAGGTCGGCGAGAATGAGGTCCTCGTTCGCCTCCACGGCGCTTCTCTCAACTACCGCGATCTCATCATCCCCAGGGCATGTCTCCCCATCCAGTCAGCGCTGAGCATATGGCTAACACTCCCCAGGGAATGTACCCCTTCCCCCTGGACCTCCCCGTCGTCCCCGCCTCCGACGGCGCCGGCGAGGTCGTCGCCGTCGGGTCCAAGGTCACCCGCTGGAAGAAGGGAAGCCGCGTCACCACCCTCTTCAACCAAGGCCACCAGTTCGGCCCCATGACCGAGGCCGCGAGCAAGTCCGGCCTGGGCGGTGTGCTTGACGGCACCCTCCGCCAGTACGGCACGTTCAACGAGAACGGCCTCGTCAAAACCCCCGACAACCTCTCCGACATTGAGGCCGCCACGCTCCCCTGCGCCGCCGTCACGAGCTGGAACGCCCTTTACGGCCTCAAGCCCCTCAAGCCCGGCCAGACGGTCCTGGTCCAAGGCACCGGCGGCGTCAGCCTCTTTGCGCTGCAGGTCTGTCCACTCCCCCCCCCCCCTTCCCACCCCCAGAACCTAACTAACCACCCCCTTAGTTCGCCAAAGCCGCCGGCGCCCGCGTCATCGCCACCACCTCCTCCAAAGCCAAAGCCGACAAGCTCAAGCAGCTCGGCGCCGACCACGTCATTAACTACGTCGAGGACCCTAAGTGGGGCGAGACGGCGCGCAAGCTGACGCCCGGCGGCGTCGGGTGCGACCACGTGATTGAGGTCGGCGGCGCCTCGACCATGGGGCAGAGCCTGGTGGCGACCAAGTTCGAGGGCATCATCTCCATCATTGGGTTTTTGGGGGGCAACAAGCCCGAGGAGAGTATCCTGGAGGTGCTGGGCCGCGTGTGCACGGTGAGGGGTGTATATGTGGGCTCGCGCGAGCAGATGGAGGAGATGTGTGCGGCGATTGAGGCGAATGATATCAAGCCGGTGGTGGATGGGAGGGAGTTTACGCTGGATAAGGTCAGGGAGGCGTATGATTATATGTGGGAGAAGAAGCATTTTGGGAAGTTGGGGATTCGGATTGAGTAGGCTGGGTTTGGATGGTGTGCTTTGGGGTTGGTTTGGGATAGACTGGTTTCTTAATGGAATTATTGCGCAGCTCTTGGGGTCTTCAATTTGGGCGAACAATAGAGAATAGGGGCTTCGTCTCCGACCAACAGTACCTACCAACAGCTCAGCCGGAATACGGCAAGAATGCCAAGCTGCCGGCATCTCCATGTCTCAGGCCATTGGTTCAAACAACGTATAACTACTGAGTTCAGGACCTCTTCCAACAACTCCCGAATCCCGCTCTAGGTCCCACCCCGCCGCTGCTGCCTGCGCCGCCCACCCTTCCACGAATCCGTGCGACACGGACGGGACGGGCATATAACGATCGACGAATCCTTTCCAGTCTTCCCTCTCAAGAAACGTCAACCACCACCCACCTCCACAAACTCCAACCTAGCTCAGCCCAACCCCCCATCAACCATCACCATGACCTCTTCGGTACCCCAGGCCCTCCCGGCCGAACCCTCCTCCTCCACAATCCCCGCCCAACCCTCCAACCCCGCGCCCGAATGGATCCGCCCCCCCGACTTCGACACCCGCATGGCACGCGTCACTGCTTCAGTCCCCTACGACGCCGCGACGTTCCCCTCACTGTCGCGCGCCGAGCAGATTTCGTTTTACTCGGCGATGATGGAAGCAGTGAGGCGGGAGTTTCCTGATATGCCTGTTGGGCAGGTAGAGCCGAAGGGGGAGGACAGGGGTTGGGTTGAGATGGTGGTTGATTTTGGGAGGGTGGTTAAGGTATGTTCCCCTTCCTTTGTTGCTTGGGTGGTGGGGTGTTGGGTGGGTGGTGCTGATGGTGGATAGGGGTTGGATGAAGAGACGGAGAAGAATTTGAATGAGATTACGGGGAGGATGTTTGCTGAGGCTTTTGAGGAGGGGGTGGTGGAGGAGGTGAGGGGGGAGGTGGGGGCGTTGTTGGGGGGGAGGTATCCTGGGGTTTTGGAGACGATGGAGGAGATGATATTTAAGAGTAAGGACGGGTGCGGGAAGATTAGGGAGTATATAAACAAGGAGGTGGAGGCGGGGAGGGGGAATCCGTTTTCGAAGTGTGTCTAGATGCGGTGTTGGTCGTCTAGGTGGGTTGCGCTCCAATATAATCAACTAGGCGACAGGCGCGGGTGGAATGACCGAACAGATGTGCCTTGCAGTGTGTACAGTGTGGCAAAGCCCTCGCTTGCTTGGGTTCTTTAACCTTGGTTCCCCTGGCGGATATTAACAACCTGGTGGCATGCAACAATCTGTCTTCGCCGCACGCCAGCATATAGCCTATTGCTACGCCTCAAAGCTCCAATATCTCAGCACTGTGTGATACAAGCCGTGCAAGCTCGGCCATTTGATAGAACCTCGTTGTGTGCTTGTGCTTTCCGCCCGAAGCGCTTCGCGGCCGAGTCGAGTTCGAGAGTACACTCCAACTATTGACGCGAGACATGACGGCGGCCACCCGACGGCAACGGGACCTGCAAAAAGGTATTCGGAACCTGTAAAAAGGTATCAATACCGTAGTTAAAACCTTCCTTGATGTCTCAAAGATGGGTATAAAATCATAGAAAACGCGTTTATCTGGGATAGAATGGTCTCCTCTCTGTTTGCAAGGGAGGATAGACCTCGGAACGGATCTCAGAATGGGATTGAACACCGTCATGGGGGATAATCGTGATGAAATGAACGAGTCTAGTCTCTGCGAAACGCAATCCAGTCTCTCAATCGTCATGCTCTTCACATACATCGTCGCAATCGGGCGGCATATCAGTCACCTCGGGCCTGCTCACAACCTCCACCGTCCGAGCCGGCGCCGTCCCCTCCACAGTCCGCGTAGCCACGTGCAGCGTCGTCCTAGGCCCCATGAGCGCCTCCGCCGTCCTCTTGACGACAGCCTGCTTTGGCATGGGAGTCTTGGTCACTTGGGCGTGGTAGTCGTACGGCGGATTCTTGCCGCCATAGAAGGGGTCCCAGGTAAGAAGCGCAAAGCCCGGGTCGTCGGGGGCCAACCCCTTCGCCCAGCACGGGTTGTCCCTCAGTCCATCCGACACGGGAGGATTGGCCGCGTGCTCCCACTTGGCCCAGGTGAACTCGGGCCGCTTGTCCAGGGTCGCCGCAAAGTACGTCACGTCCACCCTGGTCTTGCCGCCGTTCTTGTTTTGCACGATGGGTCCGTCGATGGTTTTGGCCGGGGCTGCCGCCTTCAAAAGGCCGGCAAAGTCGCCCTCCTTGACCTCTTGCATCTGCGGGTTGAAGCAAATGTGAGCAAATTCCTGGCCCGCATTGCCGTTGTCGTAGCCTGGAAGGTACCGGATGGCCTGACCTCCGGCGCCTGGCTTGCCGCCGTTCTTGTAGGGTATGTCTTGTTCGTCGAGCAGGTAAACGGGTGGCCACTCGTCTAGCTGGCAGGTGTTTTTTGGCGTCCCGGGTGGGTTGGGCAGCTGGTTGGCAATGGCATACGCTTTCCACCCCCCTGGCTTGTGCTGGGCGTCCCATGCCCTCACGGCGGGGCCGTTGAGCCGCACCTTCTTGCTCACCGCCGCCACCTCGGGACAAGTCAGCGTCGACCACGCCTGGTTGTTGCGAAGAGCCGAGCTGTAGTGATAGCAGGCGTGCTTGTGCCGCAGCGAGCACGTCCTGGCAATCTGCAACTTGCCCGGCTTGGCAGGCCACACGATCGACGTGATGACGGTCTCCTGGCGGTGCTCCACGTCGCCCGAGCACGACGCTGCGCGGCGCGTGTGATCCCTGACTTTCTTGACGGCGTCTCTGGCGGGCACGTTGCACTTCTTGGTCTTCTTGTTGCTGTTGCCGGTCTGGCCGCCAGCAGGCGCCGGTCGCTTCGTCCCCCTGGGATTGCCTTCGTCGCCCTTTTTGCCCTTGCCCCCGAACTTGTCCTTGGTGTTCTTGGGAGTCCGCGACCCTCGGCCGCCCCCGAGGTCCGTGGCCTGGCTGAGGATGTCAAAGACCTTTTTGATCTCGTCGGGCACCAGGTCGGTGCCTCCACACGGGCTGAGCCAAGCGTCAAAGGCCCCGGCCGGGTCCTCGCCCAGCGGGTAGATGCTGTTGATTATGTCGACAGTCGTCATGGCCATGTCTGTAGATGCAGCGTTAGATGCGAAGCCGCACGTGGGGGGGGGTCCGGGATTCAGTGCTCACCAAGCGCGCCTTCGAGAGCCTTGCCTACGCCGGGAATGAACTGCAACCCCGCCGTGACGATGGTCTTCAGCGTCGACATCACGATGTAGCAGCCGATCTGTCCGCTGTCAGCTTTCAAGTCCATCCCAGAGTCTCGCAAGTAGGTACTGGGCAACACACCTGGGCAATGGCGGGCAGAGCCGAAATGATGGTATCGGCGAACTCGTTGACCAGCCAGTTATCACAGACGCAGTTACCCATGGCGTAGTCGCCCATGTTCGTATCGTGGGTCCAAACAAACGGCCCGGTCCCCTTCTGGAACGCCACGCAGCCATAATTGGACGTACGCCCCTCGGCCTTGGCTGCGTCCAGCTGCGGCTTGCACTTGATCAGACACTGCGCAACCGTCTGGTCTCTTCTCCTGCCATCTTTGAAGACTTGGCACACGCCGATGCTGTTGAGCCAATCCCTCAACTCCCTCTGGGTCATCTCGTCGGGATTCTTGTCTTGGACCGGCTCGGGGGGCAGCACCAAGCAAACGCCCTCCGGGCAGTAGCCGAAACGGCACGCAAACTTACACATACGACCCAGGTCGAGGCTGGTGGTATCCTCGGCCACGACATATTCGCCGCTGGAGCGAACAGCGGGATAGGGCTCCAGCTCGCCAAAATCGGTGCAAGAGCAATACGAGACAGGACAATATCCGAGCGGGCACGTGAAGGCGCAAAGATTGGCCGTGTTCACCGAGTCGTCCTCGCCAGCAATGCAGCCCTCGCCCTCGATCTGTTTATCGCCCGATGGGTACTTGTTCATGTCGTCGTTGGAGAAGCTCTGCAGGTCCACTGCCCAGTCCACGCTGCCGGCAAAGTTGAGGGCTTTCCAGTCGGCCCGTCGCGTGTCTTTGCTCGTCGGCGTCATGTACCCAATGTAGTCGCCCTTGTACAGCATGACGTCCGTGTTGGACCGGCCATCGTGGAAGACCTTGGCTCCGTCCCCGCGCGCGACGATCTCCAAGACCTCGGCATATCCAAGATAGCCGCCCGTCTTGGTGCACCTGCCTGGTGCGGCGTCCGACTCCGTGAGTGTGCCGGTAAAGTCGCACATTTCCTCCCAGCAGCCGTCCTTGGCCATGTGGAAGGTCCTGCCGTAGCTGGCCTCTCCCACGAAGACCTTGTTGCCGGGAACGCCCGCTTTCAGGACCATGGCCAGCATGTTGCGCGTCTCTGTCAGATTGACGTGGCTGCGGATGCACTTTCCGGACGGGCAGGAGTCGAAAGAGTTGGGCTTCCCGTAGTCCCACTGGCCGTGCAAATCGTACGTCATGTACACGATGTAATCCACCACTGCCGATATCTTATCGATGGGAAACGCCTTGAGGTACCAATACGATGCGGGCGCCGCAATGGACAGAGAAGCCCCCGATGGCAACTTTCGTCGGAGTGATGACAAGAAGGAGAGGTAATTGGCGCCATCAGTCTGCTGCCCAAGCACCTGTCCATCGACATAGATATCGGGTGCCTATTTGCGTCAAGGTTATTAGCAACTGGCCATGGAGCATGGGTACTAATCGAGGAATTCAAGGACTTACACCCGGATACTCCCAGTCGATATCAATGCCATCGATACCCTCGTCCTTGACGAACTGAGCGAGATTCGCAGCAAACGTCTCCCTATTGTCGATGATGGCCGATCTCATCGTATAGGCACCTGGCGCCTCGGTGGAAGCCGCCCACCCGCCAAGCGAAACGATGCGTTTGAGCGGTAGCTTCTTGAAATCGGCCCACTGGTGGTGGCTGTCGTTGATTACGACCTTCCACGACGTCCGATCGATGTCGCCAAATGCCCAATGGATATGCGTATACGTTCCGTCCGTATTAGCGTCCTTGGCTTTGAGCCAGAGGCAGTCCCGCTCGAAGTTGAACGCCTCGTAGTACCCAATCCTCGAAAAATTGGCTGGCGGGCCCGAGTTGGATTTCAGAGCCACTTCGCAGTTGGAGACGCACGTGCCTTGGAAGCCCTCGAGTTTGGCGCCGGGGCCGGCGTTAGGGGGAGCGTGGACCTCGCAATGGGATGAAAAGATGCCGCAGTAGCCCCAGTTGCTGCAGCAAGTCTTGAGCGGGCAAGGGTTGAGGTCTGCGAGTCCCTGGCCGCTGCTTGCGGGCGGCAGCGTGGTGCCGGGCTTCATGGGGCCGCACTCGGCCCCTGTCTGGGGCCGTGGCAGGGGCGGCGTTCCGGGAGAGACACACAGGTTGTAACCGAACTGCATCCCGCGGCACTCGGTCCAGGCCCAGGTCTTGCCCTTGTTCCAGGACTCGATGTCATCGACGGTTATGCCGTACGTCTTGGCAATGCTGGCGCAAGTATCTCCTGAGGCAACGTCGTGCGATTTGCAGGAGCCGTCGGCGTTGGCCGACGGCTTGGGCGGGACGTACCGGTCGCCCGCGGAGCAGCAGACGAAGTCGCCGGGGAAGAGGCCGGTGGGTGAGCAGAGGTCGGACTTGGGATTGTACTTGCGGAAGTCGGTGCTGGATATTCCGCACCTGGTAGCGAGGGCGTCGCAGCCGTTGCCGGATTCCACCTCGATCCAGCGGCATGTTGCCCGTCTGAAGAGGCGGGAGAGAAGTGTGCCGTTGTTTTTGATTGCGAGTGGCGGCGCCTCGCCGATGGTGAACAACTTGGCTCCTTGAAGGTGCTGAACGGCACCGCCCGGCTCAGCTGTCGCACAGATTCCCTTGCCCCAGTCGGCCAGCGTCTTTTGCACCGCAACCAGGTTGCCAACCACGTTGAAGGCGATGCCAAAGCCCGCTTCTGGATCGCCATCCTTGCCACAGACCTGAGCGATGGTGTGGTTCAGACCTAGGCCGCCGCTGCGCAGATGCTCGACCAGTGGCGGAAGCACCGACTCGACCGTCTTCTTTCCTAGACCCTTGCCGAGGTACACGCCCGCCAGGGTGTGGTTCAACCGCGCAAACAAATAGTTCTCGTTGCAGTTCTCGGCGGCGCCGAAGAAGGCCTTGACACCTTGCAGCAGGCCGATGGCTTCGTGGTCCGGAGCCTGCCCGCCTCCGGTGCCACTGCCTGTGGTGAAGACTTGTATGTTTGCGTCTGTCGGGCTGCCGCCGCTTTTGCACGCCTGAGCCATGTCAAGAGGACTGGTGTGCAGCTGCGTGTTTCTCTTGCTGTGCTGCGAAGCGGGCTTGGGCGTCGACGGGGTCACTCCGCCGTCTCGGTTCGTGGTGCAAGTATGGATGACAACGTCGGATCGTGGGTCATCCAGCGGATGATAAACCGAAAACTGCATGAGCATCGGCTCCCCGCAACGCTCGAGTCTCTGCAGCGAATGATAGCGGACCCAAGTGTTGATTTCGGTGAGGTCTGCGCACGGAAGAGGACAGTCGTGGCGATCAGGGATGTATTCGTTGATGTCTCCGAGCGGCGAAGGGTCGCCTGGACCGGCTGGTGCCACGGCTGGGGAGCCATCGAGGTTGATGGCCGCCCGCGCAAGGCCCACCACCGAGAGGAGGATGTTGACGCGCATCTCGGGCTCGGTGTGAAGTGATTCCAAGAGCTGTTTTCGCCATCTACCGCGCCCAAGAGTGGCCCCGCGACCTGATATACACGCCATGTACCTCCATGGCATAGGTATACCTACGGGCACTCAGGTACATACAACCCTCCATCATCCATGGAAGCGCCGCCTGCTACGCCGTATGGCAGCCTCGAATAGCCGCACAGTGCGGGAGAGGATATCAAGCGATAAGGTCCCTATGCCGTTGGTTGTGGTGGTGGCGGCATGGGATGGCAGGCGAATTGCCTCCAGCGGCGCAGTGCAGCAGTCCATAGCGCCTGCGCGTCTTAGCCTTGGCCCGGCGGTCTCTTTGCGTAGGCTGCCCGATTGCGAGCACTCGGGAGGGCGTAAAGGACTCAGGGGGCCAAAATACACCCGATTGTTAGCGCGAGACAGAACGGCGGCCACCCGAGGGCGATGGGACCTATGAAAAGATATTCGCACCGTGATTAAGTAGGTCTAAAATCATAGGAAACGCGTTGATCTAGGATAAAAAGGTCTCTCCTTTCCGCCTGCAAGGCATTTCTTATTTGCTAGAAAGCTTCCGGCAGAAGTGAGAGGTCTTCGGTGGTCCAAAATTAGCGGAATGGTGACAACTTGGCGGTTGACTGGAGAAATTGCAATTGACGGATCGGGGGGTAGATGGAAGAAAGAGGGGGGCGGAGAGACTTGAATCCAGAGCCCGAGTTCGAATGGCTTGAGTTGTGCGAGGGAGAGGGAGGGAGGGAGAGAGAGAGAGAGAGGGGAGAAAAAAAGAAGAGGAGGAGGAGGATCACATGATGAGGTGCGGGGTTTGGACCGTTTGGTTCTTCTCCAAAAGTTAAAACTCGAAACTTGGAAGGCACAACTCGCAACACCTTGAAAACTCGTCTCACCAAATTTCAGTCCTTCCTCCTTCCTCCTTCCTCCAATATCAACTGCACCGACAACGACAAGTCACCATGGATTCCAACCAGGATTCCGACCAGGAATCAGACCAGGAATCGCAGCACGAGTGGGAATACTCCCGCGAGGCAACCGTCGCAGCAGTGCAGGACTTTATCGCATTCGCGACCATAATGTATCTCGACGAAACCGCCTACGAATCGCCCCCAAGCACAGGCTGGCCCAGCATTACCCCCGAATCCATGCGCCTGTTTGGCAAGACAGATGCCGTCATCGACCTGCTCCGTCACCTGCCCTACCCTTCCGACACCGGCGGCGGCCGAAAACCCCAGGTCATGCCGGCGCTGGCCTTTCCCTCCTTCCAGCTCGACGCCGCCGACTTTGGCCAGTCGGAACAAGGCGTCATCGACTACCGGATGTTGACAGAGGGCAACCTCCTCTTTGAGCGTATACAGCCGCATCTCGTAGGCCTTACGGAGCGTCCGCGCAACGAAGACGGAATCCTCCTCGATACCAAGCTGGGTCTCGTCTACTGGGACGAGATCCCAAATGACGTAATCGCCCTCACTCCCTTCCCCGTCGTCTTCGGTTTAGACAGCCTGCTATATGATGAAGACGAGGAAGGGGAAACCGTGTCTCCAGACGAGCCCGACTGGCGAGAAGGGTGCGACACTGTCTGGTCCATACCCGATTTCTTCGCCACTCTCAAACACAACTTCAAGGAGCTGCACTTCGTCCCCATAAGCAGGCGACGCGTCGTCGAGGGATGGTACGGATACGGCTCGAACCCTCCAGACAAACGCTTCCAGGAGGCCGTAGATATGGTCAAGGGCATCTACCGCGCCTACGGATGGCCTGATCTCGAGCGTTATCGTAAGGAGGACTGTCTCAAAGCGATCCACGTCGCCTTACGCGAGAACTTCCCAGGCGAGGAAGACTGGGAGGACGACTAGGTACCTAGGTACCGTACCATTCATGGCCTGAAGCCGGGTCGGGCCTTTGGCGGCCTACCGAGTTCGCTGGCTAAATGCTGCCGTTCAGCGCCACAAAACAGCCCGCGGGCTGCCCATGGAATTCAACCAAACATTTTGCCCGAGATTTGACCCAATTTCCCCACGCGCAGACAGCACAGTACACTTGAGAAATTTGTCCACTGCAGACCTGCACTTCAACTTTGCCGGTATCGACAACAACCGGAGGCGCAGCATGTATGGGGTCATGTCTCACTTTAGGAACCCGTCGCCTTTGCCGTCTCAAGGACCCAAGAGACTCGGACGAATTTCTGCCAACAACCCCTATTTCTCTCCGTTTCACCGCGAAAGCACGTCCTCGTACCACACACACAACAGCCCACGAACGGTTGCAAAAGCCGACTGCCCGCCCTCTTAAACTCTTATCTAGATCCCTCCTCACCTCTAACCTACCTCTACCACCTCCCCGCGCCGCCGCTCGAAACTCCCACAGCGCGCCAACGACCCATCTAGTCACGATGAAAACCCCCCTCGCCACCCTCGGCCTCGCGGCCCTCGCGTCCGCCGCCACCACCAGCACCACCACCGAAACCCACATCACAGCCGCCGAATGGGCCGTCCCCACCAAGAACAGCGACCCCTACCAATGCCCGCTGAAAAACATCCCTGGCTTCCTCACCGGCGGGCCCTCGCCCTCAGGCGCCCTCTCCTCGGCCCTCATCTCGTACGAGGACAAGCTCTACGAGACGTGCACCCCGCCCGCCACAGGCATCTGGGAGCCCTGCTCGGTCCCGCCGCGGAGCGTGCTCTGCGCCTTCTCCCAGGCCGTGCCGACCTCGCTGCTGCCCGCGTACTCGTCGTACGCCAGCTCGGCGGCGTCGTGGTGGAGCAGCGCGGGGAACGGCGATGCGGTTGTTAGTTTGGTCAAGGAGTGTCCGTATTTGTGGTATGATAGTTTGTTGATGAATCCCGGGAGCGGCGGGAATTTGAATCGCACCGTGGCGTACGCGCAGTGCTGGGCTGAGGCGCATCCGACGGGGGCTGGAGGGGGGGCGGCGGCCACGGGTACGAGTACTAAGGCTAGCACGAAGCCGGGGGCGACGGGCGGCGCGACGCCGACGCCGACGAGTAATGGGGCGTTTGGGAGCAGGGCGGCGGCGACGGATGCGTGGATGATGGCCGGGTCGGGGATGGGGGTCGCGGCGGCTATGAATGTTGGGTTGTTGTAGGGTTGGGATAAAAGCGGCGGGGGCAGTGGGAAACCTCGTCGTGGTGTCCTCTTTTGAACCACGACGGTGATGTTAGAGCACTGTTCCTAACAAGTTGGGGGTTGTTCCTCGTTTCTCTGTTGCTCTATTTAGAGTTGGTGTTAATACGATGCTATCATTTGCTGGAAATTATTATCATGACCTGGTCACGACAACGGGCCGTGGCAGCCTGGGGCAGCCACGGCAGACCAATCATTGCAGGCGGGCCCCACCAAGGGCCCCACCGAAGGATACGACCAATCAGGAGGATCCCAGGGTCCCGAATCTCGGGACCACGGGACCAACCTGATTGGCCCAAGGCATCACGGGTCTTGGCATAACTGCTCTTCAGCACTTAGATAGTTTCCTACATAAGATAGGTAGACAGCCCCCTTGAGTGAGGAACTGCTCTTGTTCCTCACGCAAGCAATATAATGTTCCCGTCTACAATCTTGCAAGCACCTTCTTCAAGTTCTTTGTAGAGCACCCTGTTGTGACGGTAACGACCCGTCTGGACCTTGCGCAACCTTCGTTCCCTACCGTCGATAACACCCACCGCGGCGTCCTGCCTTGCAGTCTGACCCTCTTGGGCACAGGTTGTAACAGCAGGGTTAGACCTCGCCTGCATCAGAAAGGTACTATTTCCCACCCAATGTAGCCCTTTTGGATGAAGGCCAGTTGCCAGTGGCAGCTATCCGCATTAGGCAATGGTGGGTGAATCTACCAAAATGGGGGGTGAGGACACCGCGCCTCTTGGGTAGAATATACCGTGCCTCTCTGTGCTATTGCCGAGAACCGGCTACCGACCACATCTGCCCACCAGGAAGGGGTCTGCAGGATTCGAGAAACGGCAAAGCAGCTCAGCCAGGCCCGTTTCACCTGCGGGTCCCACCTTCCGTAGGGCTGTGACTTACACGCCAGTTGAACAAGATCGACAAACGCCGCCGGGTACAACCCTCTTCCCCATCCCGGCACCACAGTTAGACGCGCTCTCGGTACTTGGCCGTAATTTTAGATCGGCAGGGACCTGACCCGGTGGCCCGGATGTGGATTATGGACTCTGCCCAGTGTATGGGTTGACCTTTGGCCAGCCCCGGCGGTGGGCCAACCAACCTTGTGGTGCTACTCACAGTCGTTCCTCAACCTTGCAGGAAGCCAAGAACATGAAACGGAACATGGACTTTTACATGATGTAAACTTGGAAGTAAACAGATCAAAGCAGATATCTTGGAGCAGTCAAGAAGCTATAAAGCTGCCCACACATCGTCCCTCTTGTCGACCAATCCTCATCATTCTACATCTCACTCTCCTCTTTCCTTCCAGTTCAACATCTTCTTCTTTCCTTCCAGTTCATCAAGACTTTACGTTTCTTCTTCCCAAAGCCCCTTTCACCAGTTCCACCAACTTTGAAATCACTTCAACTTTCCAACGCCTTTGACCATTTCCATCACCGGCACAGCGAGTTGAGCTTCGCCAAAATGAAGACCTCAACACTCTCGGCCTTGCTAGTCGCGCTCCTTGCCACTCCCCAGGCCTCCCTGGGACGTTCCATCCCTCACGGGGTCCGCTCCGATGAGCCCAACGGTCCTGATGTCGGTATGTCATGCCTCTTAGATTTTCTTCCCTCTCTCCTTTCACCATTCGGGATCACTAATAGTGAGTCCCATAGCCTACTGGCGCCAAGTCAACTCCAACCGCTGCGACGGTGGCTCTTGCCGCAACCTAGACCTCGCGTCTAGCCTCAACAGCCCCGCCAAGCGCGCGCCTCCCCCCTCTAAGCCCGTGGTGGTCAAGCCGGGCGGCGGCGCTGGCGGAGCTGGCGGCGCCGGTGGTGCCGGTGGTGCTGGCGTCGGCAAGGCGGGGGCTGGAGTCGGAGCCGGAGGTGTGGGCGTCGGCGTTGGAGCCGTCCGTCCCCCTGCGGGAGGTGCTGCCCCGCCGCCGCCGGCTGGCCATGGCGGGCTGGGTGAGTTTGGGACGGGGGCTCCGGCTCCGGCTCCGGCTCCCATTATGGCTCCGCCTGCTGCTCCCGTTCCTGTCGGCGGGGCTGCCGGCGGGATTGCCGGTGGGACCAAGAGGCCCCCTCCGAGTCCTGCGACGGACTCGGAATTCCCAAGCGATCCCAAGATTCCCAGGCCCGGTACGAACAGTCCCGAGGGATCGCCCGGGGCGGGACCGAGTAACCCCAACCCACCCGGGGCTGCGGCCGCGCTTCCCAATCCGCCAGCGGGCCAAGGACGTGGACCGAACGGGCCCATTGCTACCGTTAGAATCCCTCCGTTCGTCGTCAATGTGAGTACCTACCTACCTATTTTCCATTTTCTACGCCCGGTTGTTTCCCAATCCATTGGAATAGGAGAGCTGACCAGGCACTTTTGCAAAATCTAGCGCAACCGAGGAACCGTCTTTGACCTGACGGGGAAGGGGTACAGAACTACCGTCAGGGACCCAGGAACCCAGCAACCAGAGGTTACCGTCATTAACTCTAATAATTTTAAAGTCGCCATGATCGAAATCAACAAGGCGGACATGATGTCCCTTGTCAAGGACTTGAGGTTCAAGAAAGAAGTTCGAAAAGACAACACGGTGGGGTCGGTGGGCGATGAGACGCCCGAACACGCCCGGGCCTTCGAGGCCATCACACACGCATGGGTGTATGATGCTAAACTGCCACTTAACCAGATGAGGGGTCTTGATTTCGACCAGGTTGAGGAGGATGCCACGATGCCACTCCTCAAGTCTCTCCTCAACGGGGCCAACCAGAGAACGATCACCCCGGCAGCCAACCCCGGTGAGTTTAACGCTTTGCTCAACACCCCACTTGGAAGAATCGGCGATGATATCGTCACCTACACACCTATCAACAAGCGAATCGATCGCTTTGAGATCCAGAAGGCGCGCGACGACGTGGACTCTGATGACGAGGACCCGGAGCCGGCTTTCCAGGTGTTTTTTGTTTGAATAAGTCGGCGCTGGCGGCATTCAAGTGTACCTTGGGCATCTACCCGAGTATCTTCCTCAGGTTGAGGGACGGGCGGCAACATGTATTGATCTAAGCGGGTGGCGGGTGCGGAGTTGATTCTTTGCTAGACCTTGGTTTTTGCGGCGTTGGATTTGGGTTGCGTACATGGATTGGGTTTAGTTATTGTTTAGCTCGATAGTTTTATTATTATTATGTTTGCTTCGCTTTCCTACGATCAAATTCACCTTATCCGCAACCTTTCTTCACGTGGGCTTTACTCCATGCCCCTGCCCCTGATCTTGGCCCCCACCGCCACTTCAGCCCACCACCCCCCCAGGTGTCTTGGCACGTTTGACTTACCGCCACTGCCAACAGCAACCTCCTATTAAGAGCGGCGGCATAAAACAAACGCCTTCCCGAGACCCAGATTCTTATAAAGGAAGGATTCACCACACCACTTCCGCCCCGAGGCTTCTGGGTCAGTTGTCACTTGACTCGCAAAATTCACCACGTCATTCGGTACCTTGCCCACATACAGCCATGCACATTCTTCATCTTCCATTGGAGATTTTGGACCTCATTCTCCATGACAGCATCCTCTTGCGCACCCTTCCGAGAGCCTTGCGATTAAAGCTTGTTTGCAGTGAGTCCGCCCCGCTCCACATCCAACCCGTGACGGCTTCCAAGTTGACTCGACGTGTGATGCTGCAGAATCGTTTCGTGCATCGTTCAATCGTACTTTTTTCCTCACAAACATGCTAGACGACAAAAAATGGGAAAGGCAATTCAGAAACTCGGAGAGGGGAGTTCGCAAGGACCACGGAGCCGCCGCTCTCTGGCACGACTTCTTTGTGTTTCGGTGTCGCCAGAGGACATGCAGCGGCAGCTCGTGCTCTACTTTAACCGCCCGGCTCAACGAGATACGAAGCGTGGCCGACGCCGTTGTCCAATTTCGACAGGAGCAGCCTGGGACGCAGGAGTACGGAGCAGACTGGGACGAGGTCATTGACAAGCTCTGCTGGCTTGCCGTGGACTGCTCCAGAAGCGGTGAAGAAGTTTGGTACGGAGGGTGCAGCTCCCAGCACGCCGGTCCTAACGTGGGCTTGAACACCCTCTCGGCGGCAACCTATCTAGGAGACGCATCGCTGGTCCGGAAACTCCTAGACCAGGGACAAGACCCCACGATCTACAATGAAGTGTTCCCATCGTCCATGTACATCGCCGCGCGGACGGGCCAAACCGATATACTGTTGCTCTTGCAGGAGCATTTGCCCCAGCTAGAAAAAAAACCGGAGCTCACGACCTCAGAGTGGCGCTCAAAAGTCGGTCCCGGCTCGCTCCCCGGAGCCTGTGCCCGAGGGGATCTTGAGATGGTCCGGCTGTGCCTCTATCCTCCATCGCGCGCGATTCCAGAGGAAGGAGAAACTTTGATCCTTGGCTACAAACCAGGGTCCATCCCCCGTTTTTCCTACCTTGGGGGATACATCATCAGTTCCATGCTCGTGTCACGATCAGCCGAGGTTTACCAGTACCTCGACAGCTTAATCGCCTCGCCTCGCGAGGGACCGCCAGATTATTACCCACTCACAAATTTGGTGGTCATGGCCCAGGCGGGTCACCTACCCATGGTGCGGTATCAGCTGGACAATGGAGCGAACCCATCGAATGGGACGTACCTGGGCATACCCCTCGTAGAAGCTGTGAGGGCGTCCAATCTCGACACAGTCGACCTGCTGCTGAAACGCGGGGCCAACCCCAATGAATGGGAATACCGCGGACGCACCATTCTCACGGCAGCTGCACGGACCGGGAGCATGGCGATGATGCGAAAACTAGTGGACGCGGGCATCAAGGTGCGGGGCACCAACGACGCCGACTCGAGATTGCATGGGGATCTACGTGCGTTGCAGCAGGCCGTCAAACTAGAGCACGGGGCCATGGTGGAGTTGTTGCTGGACATGGGCGCGGGGACCGAAAGCGGGAGGGCCTCTGTTCTCCGCATGGCCGGTTCTTTGGGC
Source organism: Podospora tetraspora (assembly GCA_027943155.1). NCBI lineage: Eukaryota > Fungi > Ascomycota > Sordariomycetes > Sordariales > Podosporaceae > Podospora > Podospora tetraspora. Next base: position 996,492 of record JAQKAE010000007.1, read on the forward strand.
CTGGAATCTATGGCAGATCTTCTGAGGTCGAGAGGAATTACGCGGAACGTGCCACCTACTGCCAAGGTGGATGCCGCAAAGGAGGCTGGAGAAGAGTGAGAAGAGTGTGCGATTATATTTCCGGGCTAGTCCCACAGGGGCTAGGCCGTCCAAGCTATTCGTTTTATTTACAGGAAGGTCGTTAAGAGTGTCATGACCCGCGGTCTTGACAACGGGCCGCTGCAGTAACTAGGACGTCGTCACCACTTAAGACCTCTTTCCTCGCGACCACGGCCCCCGAACCCGCCTCCCCCAACGGGGTCGAACAGATATGAAGGTGGCACTCCAAGACAACTCCGCAAGATCGGCGGCCGGGGACCCTTTGGACCGACTTTTGGTCCTCCAGGCCAACGTCGCCAAGTCGACAGCCTCGACAAACGCCGCCCTACAACTAGCGGCTGCTGAGGGGGCCGCGGTCGTCCTCCTCCAAGAAGTGGCGTCTTTCGAAGTAGCGGGTGCCCGCTTCTTCGCTAACCACCAGGCCTACGTCTCCTTCCCTTGTCAGGAAGGAAACTCAGGGCCAAGAGTAGTTACCTACGTCCGCCGGGACCTGGCCCACACCACTACCGTTGTGGGGTCCTTCTTCTCTGGCGTCACCATAGGAATAAGGGGGTGGACCGTCTCAAACTTTCATATAGTCCCTGCCAACAAGGACACCTTGGAAGGACTGGAGACCGCCCCCGCCGCGTGCAGCAGCTGGGTTCTGGCCGGCGATTTCAACTGCACCCACCCGTCCTGGGACCCTCACTCAACCGTCTCTGGCTGGGACGGAGGGTACCTTCACAGACTAGTCTCAAGCCACGATGGAACCTATACTGGAGACAGTGTCCCAACCAGGTACAACGGCAGGAGGGTCATCGACCTGGCTTTCTCTAACCACGGGGACGTCGTCGCCGAAACAGCCACGGAAAACCTCCTAGGCTCGGATCACAAGCACCTGTGGATCACGCTCCCACCTTCCCCCTGCCAGGAGCCCGGACCCCGCGCCCCGAGGCCCTGCCCAGTGGCCCTGAGGAGGATCCTCCAGGGACTCCTCCTCCCCGCCTCGGAACCCCCTCCCGTGTCCTCAGTCACGGAGCTCGAGTCCTCAGCCAAGCTCCTCATGTCTCTCCTCACCGAGGCAGCCAGAGCGGCCACCCTGCCGGCAGGCCGCACCCGGCTAAAAAGGCGCACCAACTGGTGGAACGAAGAGTGCGAAGCCGCCAGAGAAGCCATGAAAATGCGCAAGAACCCGACAGGAAAGCCAGGGTGAAAGTTTTCTCCCGGACGGTCCGCGAGGCGAAAAAGGCCGCCTGGAAGGCTTACCTGGTCGGCAAAGGCCCGCACTGGGCGGCAGCCCGGACTCTGAAAACCGGTTCCAGGGGCTTCAGGACGGGGCCCGGACGCCAGAAGACGCCGGAGGACTCCTTCCGGGAGTATTACAAGAAAAGCTTCCCGGAAAACCCCCCTACGGCCAGCGGGGAGCTTCCCCCCCCCCCCAGTGTGCCCATGCCCTGGGACGAGTCGGTCTCCCAGAAGAGGCCTTTTGGGGTGTACAAGGGGAAAATCCTCCACCCCAGGCAACGACAACCTGGCCAGGCGTGCCCTGAAAGAGGTGTGGCAGGAGGTGGGACCTTGGATCCTGGCTGTGTACAGGGCGTCGCTCTCGCTGGGGCACTATCCGTCCGCCTTCCAGGATGCGCGCGTCGTACTGATCCCCAAGCCCAGTGGCACTGGGCTACGGCCTATCTCCTGACCCCTACGGTGGCCAAGGGACTCGATAGGATCGTCGCCGACAGAGTTAGCCGTGTAGTAGTCCAGTTCGGGATCCTGGGGACACCCACCTCGGCGGCTTGCCCGGCAGGGGAACGATGGATCTCTTACAGGCTTTCGTCCACGATATGGAAACCGGACGCCAACAGGCCACAGGAATCTTCACCACCCTCGACGTGGCCGGAGGCTTCGACAACGTGGAGGGCGCGCGCCTCGGAAAGGTCCTGGTCTCCCAGGGTGGGCCCCTCCCTGGTCCGTTGGGCAGTCTCTTTTGCGAGACCAAGGGCGGTGACTTTCCACGAAGGAGGAAGGCTGTCGATGCGCAGGACCCTCCCCAGAGGCCTCCCGCAGGGCTCCCCGGTGTCCCCCGTCCTCTTCGCCCTCTACCTCGCCCCAGCCCTCCCCAAAAACTCCCACCCTGGCTCCACCACGTTCACCTACACCTACGCAGATGACATCGGGGTCCTCGCGAGGGCAACAACCCTGGAGCTAGCCATGGAACGGGCAGACGAGGCCGTCTCCGCCACAGCTGGTGCCCTCCGCGCCGCCGGCTGCCCTATCAGCCCAGACAAAACCGAGGCCCTCCTGATAAGGAGGGGGGCGGGCGACTCTTCTTCCGTCCTCCCCACCGCCCTGGGAAACCTCCCCCTAAAAAAGGCCATCAAGTGGCTGGCAGTTACCATCACCAGTGACCTCAGCTTCGGCCAACACGGCAAGGAGATGGTCCGGAAGGCTGGTAGAAGACTGCGGACGATCTCCGGAATGCTCGCCCTCATGAGACCGGAGCAGGCGGCCTCCGTCTACAAGGCGCTGGTTCCCCCGGTCGCCCTCTACGGGGCGGAGCTGTGGTGGAAAGGGCCCATAGGCAGGACCGTGAGGGGCCTGCCCATGAAGTCGTCCGGACACGAAGGGCTCGTGGAAAGCATCGACGTCCTCACTCGCCGCGCAGGCCGCATCGCTTTCCCCTTCCACAGGATGGCCCCGGGCACTGCGGTACATCGGGAAATGCAGATCCCCCCGGCACGCTTCCTCCTAGAGGAACGAAGAGGAAAGTGGAGCCTAAGGGCAAAACTTCTCGACGCGCACCACCCCCTAGCTGTCACACGGCTGGCACCAGTCGGAACCAGCTCCGGCCACACCCACAGAGACTGAAGCACTTGCAGCGCAAGGCAACAAACTGACTGGCCATCAAGGCCGCAGTTGGAAGCAGTTGGGCCGCAACGCAGCTCAACTGCCAGCACACGGAATGAGGCACGGCTTGCAGAACCGTACATGGAACCTTGTAGCCTATTGGGCACAGAAACAAGCCAATGGCCAGGAAGGCCGGCAGAGCCGGCTGGAGATACAAGAGGCTTTGAACTCCCCAGAAGTTTTGGGAGGATCAAGGACCTTGAGGCCATTGAGAATTATTAGTTGAATTGACTGTTTGCAACTACTCTTCTGTTTGCACGCACGAGTCCGAGTCTCTGGCAACAGACCCTCGTCACACGTACTGAACCACCACCCCGAGGTGCCCGCCGAGCTCCAGCACCTATGCACGCAAATGTGAACAAGTTCCTCGTCGACAACCTAGTTGTCAGCCAAGTTCGCTAGCTCAAGTCGCAATGCGAGGAGACCGGCCCGCGCGTATAGTTAGAGGCTACGGCCTCGATACCGTACTATGGCCAGGCACTCGTTTAAGCGATAGTTAAGAAGTTTCCAGCCCCTGTGGGCAGTGCAGTGGTTTCTAACGAAGTGGAATATCTTCATAAGTGCACACGCAGCAACTTCTGGAAGCATACATCTAGCAACTGTAAGCTTAGCCTAACTATCCTGTAGAACCAGCCTAAGCCAGAGCCCGTTGCCGTAAGTGCCCGACTTAACCCTGGAGTGATGGGAAACTCGTACTAACTAGTGATAGAAGAAAGCTTTTATCGACCAAGGGACTCCTCTGGGCATCTAACTGGGTACCTTCTGTGCCCCCAGCATGGTCTTGAGAGGAAAGGAGCAGGATGTTTTCTGGTCAGATGCAACAGACGAGACTTGCCTCCGAGTCTCGGAATTGACATGCAACAGACATCGCTCCAGCAAGAAACCACAATGTGGGTGTACAATAGTGACAGAATGATCTGGCTTCGCGACATGTACTGAGGCTTTGAGGAGTTGATGTTCAATCTTGAGCTCGATGTTCACTGTCGAATCATCACGAAAAGACCAGCTGGCTGGGCCGACTTGGAATTTCAAATCAAATGTCCGGGCGGATGATACATCTTGGTGCCTTCCTGGGCCAACAAAGGTCATCGGGTCTCAGAGCAGGTTCCCGTCTGCTGTCAAATAAGCTCTTTTGTGGACATGGAACTTCAGTGAGGGAAAGGAAGGTTCGAACAGATGTTGGAAACCTCTGAACATGAATCGCAAAGACCTTCAGGCCGATGGCTCCTGCAGACATCTGTATCTGGGAACAGCCCTTTTCATCGAAAAGTCCAAAGAAAAGGCACCGCATGTTGGAATCGAACTCGCTCCCTGGCCCCCTATTTAGGCCAAAAATGTAAACAAACCTACATTGGCACCGACACCGGACACTTTTCTCCTGCAGGGCACCACAAGCTCCATTCTCGGCCAAGGAAAAACAGTCTGGATTAGAGCAAATTGGCAAAAGCTCACCCCCAAGCCCGCCATAGGGCAGGGTTGGGGGCTACGAAACCGCCCGGTGGCGGTTTGCTTGCGTTTGATTTGGGGAGGGCGGTCGGTTTGGGAGGATCTTCGTCGAGGAGTGGCCCGCTGGGTTGATTAGGCCAGCGGGGGTCTTTGCTTCGATATCTGTTTGAATAGTTTGGCCCTATATGGGGGGCCACAGTCAAGGCCACAAGGCAGCGAGGAAGGCAGGGAGACTTTGGAACATTCGAGCTCCACGAATGACAACGATATTTCTCTCATTCTCTCCCACAGTATTACATTACTCAACCACCACCCACCCTCTTCAAGCCTTCAGAAACGTGGTCCCATACCCCGTGCCCGCCCCCCTCAGCACATCAACAGTCTCGGCCTCTCCCACCAGATACCCGCTATACGGCCAAACATCCCCCTTCACCGGCACCGCCGACTTGGTCTCAATCAACTTCTTCTGCACCCTCCTCGCGCTCTCCACAAACCTCTTCTTCACCGCCGCATACCCATCCTTCCCCTTCCCATCCCCCACCACAATCTTCCCCCCCTTCTTCCTCCACCGCCCATCCACCACCACACTCTCCACATCCCCCACACTCGCATGCAAAATCACCGCCGCCACCGGATCATTCCACCCCAACAGCGCCGGCGCGTCCCCATCCCACACCACCACATCCGCCTTGGCCCCCACCGCAATAACCCCCAGATCCTCCCTCCGCAGCGCCAGCCCCCCATTCCTCGTCGCCAGCAAAAACGCCTGCGCCGCCGACATCGGGTTATTCGTCGGTAGCTCCCACCGCCCCAACACCGCCTCGTACATCCGCAGCCGCGCCGTCTGCAGCCACAGCCGCGCCTGCGAGAGGATATCGCCCGAGTACGTAAAATGCGTGTCCACCCCCAGCGCGGCTTGGTCCAGGAACCGGTGGCTGGTCGGGTTGCTGTGGCCGTAGTGGAACTCGGATTCAGGCGTGACGCTGACGTACTGGTTGGTCGCGCGGAGGAGCTGCGCTTCCGACGGGGAGAGGAAACTCCCGTGGGAGAGAACGACGGGGATGCTCGTGTTGAGGATGCCCGCGGCGAGGAGCGCGGAGGGGGTGTTGGACAGCCCCCACGGGCCGAGGACGGTGTGCGTGGTGACGACGGAGACGTTGAGGGATGTGGCGAGGGCGACGACGGATTGGCGCTCCGTGGCGGTGGAGGCGGCGGGGTCCCACGAGTCGTAGGCGACGCCGAGGGTGGTGGGGGAGGTGCCGAGGAGGGTTTTGTTAAGGGAGAGGGCGCGGAAGTGCGCGAGTTGCTCCGGGACGAGGTAGGGTGGGGTGGAGGGGATGTTGTGGAAGGCGTAGGCCCAGAAGATGCGCGCGCCCGAGTCGACGCTGGCGAGGAGGCCGGCTTCGGCGGTTGCGTTGGACCAGGCGTGGTGTGCGTGGTCGAGGATGGTGGTGACGCCGCCGTGGAGCGCTTCGTAGATGCCGGCGAGTTGGCCGATGTAGACGTCTTCCGGGGTGAGGAGGCCGGCGGCGGCGAATTCGCCGTAGCGGCTGAAGTACTCGAGGAGGGAGGTGTTGCTGGCGAGCGTCTTGAAGGAGGTTTGCCAGCCGTGCTTGTGGGTGTCGATGCTGGAGGGGGTCAGTTTGGCCCTGGCACAGATGTTACGTCTGGCATGTCTTACAAGCCGGGCGTAATGATTTTGCCCTTGGCATCAACCACCTCGGTGTCCTTGCGCAGGAGGTTCGCCGAGGGAGCGCCGGCGGACACGCTCACGATGCGGTCGTCGTTGATGAGCAGCGAGCCATCGCGAATCACCTCGAGGGCGTTCTTATTACGATTAAAGGCGACAATCGTGCCGCCATTGAACAGGATCGACGAAGCCTCGGCCAGCAGCGGCGCAGCGAGGAGAGGGAGTGAGGTGCGCATTATGATTAGGAGGTCACAACAAGGATGAGGAACACTCTCGTTGCGTGCGAGACCGGCGACGGACGACACACACCTCTTATACACGGCATCATCTCTTCAGGCACCCGCACCCCCCTCATCAAAATTCCATGACATGATTCCGCCTTCTCCCACGCCGTCTTGGACTCGGTAAGCTCGCTCTTGCAGACCCGCTGCGGCCCCAGGGTAGCACTGCATGTCGCGCTGACCCCCTCCTCGTCCGCGGGCCAATCCGCGATGCAGGCGGGCAGATGAGCGTACCAGAAGGTCGATGACGACGCGGGAGGGAGAGTTGGTCAGCATCGCTTCCCTGTCGAGCCTGTGTTTACATCTCTATGACTCGGTCGGTCTTGTTGACGACGACCTGCAGAGTTCCCCAGCATCCAATCCTATCCGGATTCTGTGCCGTGATATTGCTTACGGTACCAATGGGGTAACTGTGTCGTAGCCTAGGAGTTACTCTTTCGGAGTTTGGTACTGCGGCGCAGTCAATACACGTTCCTAATTAGTCGATCCCCACCGGGGAGGCCTTGGAGATCAATGGTTAAAACATTTTCCCGGCGGTTTTGCTTGCCCGTCTTGGCCAACGTATTGACCGGATGTCATGGGCATGTGTGAGGTGCCAAGGCTCCTGACGTTCGGTGCCGAGATGCATGTAAGACGTGATCGCAATTGTGTGACTATGTTGAGTGAGATTTAAACACTCGAGGTTGTCGTGGTGTTGGCGGTGCTTGGGGAGGTAATTTGAGGAATGATGTGGAAGGGTTGGAAACATTGCAATTGTTAATACATGATCTGAGAAGAAAACCAATTCCAACTTGCAACCGTACCACTGAAAAGGAGACTCTCAAACTCGAACGACAGAAGAGACGAAACAACCAGCTGAATAATTCAAGCCCGAACGTCTGTTGCTGAAGCCCACAGCCCAACCGACAGCGACATCTACGCCCAGTAATTGTCACCCTGGGTGCGGCACTCGGCCCCAATCCTGCAATCGTACTTGCCGCCCGCGTTGTCCTTGTTCGGAGCCTTGATCACCGCCCGTTCCTTCTCGATGGGCTGGCCGGTGGGGCAGCCGGGATACTCGGTCCAGCTGTCGACGGTGTAGGCCGTATGGGCGACAATATACCAGACACACACGGTCTCGCCCGTCTTGCCGGTGCACGTGTATGTGTCGCCCGTGGCCCAGGACTCCTGGACCTCGAAGCCGCCCGAGAAGAAGTCGAACCCGGACACGCCGCCCGACCAACCCACCGTGTACGACTTGCTGACCTCGTGGCCGACCGAGCACTCCGTGGCCTCGCCGCAGTCATTGACCTCCTGCGTCGGATTTCCCGTTAGCCTTGCACCAGCTGCAAGGGGCCAGGTTCCTAGTGACTTACGCTCAGCTGAATGTGGTAGTAGTTTAGGTGAGGGTCGCCGTCGCCGACCAACTCCGTCTTGTACTCGGGAAAGGCGCAGGGTGTTTGTCTCTGGTTGAGCGATCCCGGCGCGGCAAGAGCCAAGGGGAGGAGAGTGGTCAGAGCAGTGGCGAAACGCATGGTCACTGAAATATGATTGGGAATGTTGGACTGTGATGTGTTGCTGAGACGATGTTGACTTGAGACTTTCCGAATCATCATGACGGCGAACAGCCGCGGTCTTTATACCCAGAGGCTCTCCATCCTTGTCCCTCAGGTCGAGAGGTGTTGGCGAGGCAGACTCCCAACAGCCAGTCTGGATGTTCTTCTCATCGAGTTCCTCGAGGCCATCGAAGAGGGACAGACAGCACAACTTGGAATAGGAGTCGATGTGTTGTTGAGGGTAACGGTATGACTTCATCAGCCCAGAGATCGGCACTGAGTTGACAGGCAGTTTCATCCTGCCGCGATTCTTAGGACTAGTTGAGCACTGATGGACGAAGTCAGTCAAAGGATTTGGCTCTGGAAGCGCAGTTAGAAGACCGTTCAGGAGAAGAGCAGCTCGCCATTGGCTGTCTTGAGGGTTGGTTTCCGACGGAGATGTGGGTCAGCATAGAGTTTGGTACGCTCATGCTGCCACCTGCCCTATCAACCTGAGTGTTACGGTGGCATGTCAGCTCAAGGACATGGAATTGGTCGAACTGGACGGGTGTCGGCATGAGGAGCCCATCCTCGGGACCGGAGCACGGAGTCTTGCTGTTGAACCAAACCGCCACCGCTGAGGCAGATCTGCCGATGTCGAACTTTGACATGGCATTCTCCTTTTTTCCCATGGGACCTTGCTACGGAAAACAAAACAGGCTCAAAAGCTTGGTTTATCCGGAGACTTTTCGGGGGCTGACGGACAATCTCGAGATGTCTGGTGGCTGGAATAAAACCGAGGTGCCATTGCCATGACATGAATTCCATACAGTCTTCTCGAGGTCGGCGCAAAGTCGAGACATGTCTTGGAGTTTCCATGTCTTCAAAGTTGCCGGGAAAAGAGGCGGGCGTTGCATTCCGGCGGTCGCCAGTTTTATCCGTACCCGTCGTCGTTGGGTCGCCACCAAGATGGCCAAGACGGCCGGATGGTGGCCGGTACAGTTCCAGCGCCGAGGGACAAGCCCGGCGGCACTATGGGAACTCTATTCATTCCAGCGCGTGGTCGTCGCCGAGACATGGACGGTTGGCTGGTCCGACTGCCGTGTGGGGAGGCCGTTGATTGCGGGACTGCGGGGGAGAAATGGCCGAATGTGTGACATGGAAGCACAAGTCCCTTGAGGAACAGCAAAATTGCGCGTGGTATATAGAGCTGGACATCGCATCGAATGGCCAAGGTGTCGGGTGGTGAAGCGTGTCTTTCCCAAGATGGGCCGACGTTTCGAAATCACAATGAGGTTGAGAACAGCAATCACAGCGCTGACGCTCAGCGGGAGGTTCAGTGGGGTGTCCGCTGAAGCTTTGGTTTCTAGGCCAGGGCACGTCGCCCAAATCCCGAAATGGAACCTGCAGCAACAATCCCGCGCAGGGGCCTTGGGCAGCGACTTGGTCCAAGCGTCAGCAGCTGGCGCCGACGTGTCGCAGTGGCATCACGTCGACTCGCCCTTATGCACCGTCGTCGCCTGTCTGCTCGACACCGGCCTCTACAACGACACGCACCTCTTCTTCTCCGACAACCTCAACTCCCTCGACACTGCGCAGTTCTCGGAACCATGGATCTACCACCACGAATTCGATCTCGATCCGGCTCCCGGGCAGCACTACTTCCTCCAGACACACGGCATCTCGTCGAGGGCTGACATCTTTCTCAACGGGAAACAGATCGCCGACAGGACAGCCCAAGCAGGCTCGTACGCCGGCTACCGATACGACATCACCGACGTCGTCGCAAAGGCCAACGGCCTCGCCATTCGAGCCTACCCGACCGACTATGATCGCGATCTTGCCCTCGGATGGGTCGACTGGAACCCGCAGCCCGCCGACAATGGCACCGGCGTTTGGCGCGCCGTCGAGATCAAGCAGACGGGCGCCGTGGTTCTGGATGCCTTGCGCGTTACGACCGAACTTGGCACACCGGTCGGCTCCGACAAGCTGGCTGTGGTGACGCTCCGAACAAAGGCCCGAAACCTCGGCAATGCTCCCATCAGAATCGAGGCCTCGGCCTATGCCGTGCCCGCTTGGGGAGCTGGCGGCGCCGGCGGGAACATGACTTGGTCTAAGCTAGTCGATATTCCGGCCCTCTCCACCGTCGACATCGTCTTTGACGCCACCGTCCAAAACCCGCGAATCTGGTGGCCCAAGCAATGGGGGGAACAACCCCTCTACCAGGCCACCTTCTCGGCCCGAACCATCGACCAGGCCCCCCTCGACGCGGTCACAGCCACGTTCGGCTTCCGCTCGGTCACGTCCAAGCTGAACTCGTACAACGACACCACCTTTTACATCAACGGGCTTCCCTTCCAGGTCCTTGGCGGCGGGTATGCCCCCGACATGTTCCTTCGATGGGACGCCAAGAGGTGGGAACGGGAGCTCCAGTACGTTCTGGATCTCGGCTTCAACACGGTGCGGCTCGAGGGCAAGAACCAGCACCCGGAGCTGTACGACATTGCCGACCGGCTCGGCGTCATGCTCATGGTAGGGTGGGAGTGCTGTGACAAGTGGGAGGCTTGGTCATACAACGACCATCTCTCCACCAAGTACCTGTGGAACGATGCCGACTACTCCATCGCGAATGCGAGTATGGTCCACGAAGCTGCCATGCTGCAACCCCATCCCAGCGTGCTCACCTTTCTGATCGGCAGTGACTTTGCACCAGACGAAAGGGCGACAACCCTGTACATGAACGCCTTTCGGGCCGTCAACTGGCAGACTCCTGTCATAGCGGCAGCATCGAAACGGGGCTCCTCGCCGCAGACGGGCCCATCCGGGCTCAAGATGGAGGGCCCCTACGACTGGGTTCCGAGCAACTACTGGTGGGAACAAACCCGCCTGGGGTCTGGCTTCGGGTTTGGGTCAGAGCTTGGCGCTGGAGTTGGAACCCCCGAGCTCTCCAGTCTCCAAAGGTTCCTCTCCCCATCCGACCTTGAAGACCTCTGGAAGCGCCCCAACAAGGGCCTCTTTCACATGTCGACTGCGGCGTCCAGCTTCCACACCCGCGAGATCTACAACACGGCGTTGTGGAAGCGCCTCGGCGCCCCCGTGTCCCTCGAGGACTACGTGCAAAAGGCGCAGATATCCGACTACGAGGCCACCCGCTCCCAATTCGAGGCCTTTGCGGCAAACTGGAACGCACGCCGTCCAGCAACGGGACTGATTTACTGGATGCTGACCAACGCGTTTCCCAGTCTACACTGGAACATATGGGACTACTACATGCGCCCTGCCGGCAGCTTCTTTGGAGCCAAGGTTGGCAGCCGGTTGGAACATGTGGCGTACGACTACCAGAACAAGGCCGTCTATCTCATCAATCGATCCAAGGACAGATCTGGGAAGAGGACGATCCAAGTGCAGGTCATTGACACCGCTGGAAAGGTCCTCCACAGTGGCAACGTCGACGCAACAACGATTCCAAACACAAGCAAGAACATCTCGTCGCTGGCCACAGCACTGGCGCAGAACCCCAACGTCGTCTTTTTGAAGCTGGTGCTGACAGACGACAAGGGGGTCGTCCTCAGCAGAAACGTCTACTGGCTTGCAAAGTCCCTCGACACACTCGACTGGGCCAACTCGGACTGGTACTACACGCCGGTCTCGCGCTACAGCGACTACACCGCACTTAACAGCCTGGCACCGGCCACCGTCTCCGTCACCACGAGCACGGCGACGGACGGAAGCATTAACGTGACGCTGGAGAACAAGTCTGATGTCCCGGCCTTCTTCGTCTCGTTGAGTCTGGTTGATGCAGCGAGGGAGGATGTCCTCCCGTTGACATGGTCTGACAACTATGTCACGCTGTGGCCCCGAGAGAAGTTGATGGTGGCTGCCAACGTTCTTCAAGGTGGTGGGCTGCCGGCGGCGGTGCTGGTGATGGGCAAAAATGCGGCCAAGGCAGCTGTTTCCCTGTAGATGGATGGTCGAAGACGTTTTACCTAGCTAATGCATAGAATTGTGGTTCCGGTAATATCAGGGCTTTTCATCTCATGTCTGCGTGAGCCCCCCTTTTGTGCAGTTTGTCATATGCCAAAGTCCGGGTCTTGGTCAAGAGAGAGCCAACCAAGCAGACCGCTCTAAATTTCCTCGACATTAACACCTCAAAGCTCCGAGTTGACACTAGCGGTGGGAGGATGGAGGTGCGAACCAAAAAAAAAAAGGTCCCCCCCCTTACCCCCAACCAAAAAAAAAAGAAACAAAAGCTCACCCCCAAGCCCCCCCGGCTCAATGCCGGGGAAGGTTGGGGGCTACGAACCGGCTCCGGTGGGTCACCAGGGCCAGTTACTTCGTTTGGAAGGCGGGGGCTGAGACGGCTTATACATGAGGGGGCTCGAACTCAGGGCCTCTCGGGGAGGGCTTTTTGTCGTGTGGTTTTTCGCCCAGTGTGACCGTTAGGCCATACCGGGGATCTTGGCGATGGAAGAAGGGGGTATAGTTGGGACCTATATGGCTGTCGACGGTTGAAGCCGGGGGGGAGATCCCGTTTGTTGTTTTTGGTCCCGGACTGGGCCGGGATGTAGAGGCCGTTGCATCACGGAGCGGGTGATATGTTGTCCTTGATCATCCACACTTGGACATCCACTGAAGAAAGGGGTGGGCCGCCTATCTGTGAGAGGAGTGCGAAATCCCTTTTGAGGTGTTGAGCTGAGTGTTTGCTTGTGGTACGAGACCGAATGGGGCATCAGAATGTGCGAGGCGAAGATTCGGCCGCGCGTGATCGTGTCTTGAACGCGTTCCTTCCACTCTTCGTCCGTTCATCTCGGTCAGGTGTTCAAGTTTTCCACCACCTGCGAAAGGCGTCACCCCTATATATTTCCCTCGTGGAAAGCCCGAGCCTCTTCACAACACAACATCAGCATCCTCCAAGATCTACAACAGCACCACTCTCTCCTCGCGACTTGATTTCCCTCACTCAATCTATCAAGCAGATATAACCGACCTAGCATCACCATCAGCATGCAGTTCTTTGGTATCCTAGCGGCCAGCCTGGCTCTCACAGGGGTGTCGGCCCACCCTGGCCACGACATCGTCAAGGAAGTCCAGGCTCGTGAGGCTGTCATCAACCAGCTCCAGCACAAATCTCTTTCCCATTGCACCGACAAGATCAAGCGCAGCGGCATCGAGGCCCAATCCATCGCCCGTCGCAGCGCCCTAGCCACCGAGTTGATAACCAAGAACGGTCTCACCAGCAAGTCCCCCCGCCCCCACCCAAAAACCCACCAACTAACCCCCCTGCAGACCGCGCCCTCAACCCCCTCGACATCGACCACAACCCGCACCACCCCTTCACCCTCACCACCCCCCTCACCACCATCTTCGGCCCCTCCCCCTCGTGCCTCCTCGCCCCCGACACCACCGTCGGCCCCTTCTACCTCACGGGCGAACTCATCCGCTCCTCCCTCGTCGAATCCCAACCCGGCGTCCGCTTACACCTCGACCTCCTCGTCATCGACACCTCCACCTGCCTCCCCCTCATCGATCCCACCGTCTACATCGAGCTCTGGTCCGCCAACGCCACGGGCGTCTACGGCGGGTACTCCGGCCCATCCAACGCCCCGGGCGATTCTGACAATGTCCGCAGCTCGTGGCTGCGCGGGGCGCAGCCCCTCGACGCGGAGACGGGCACGGCGCAGTTCGACACCATCTTCCCCGGCCACTACCCCGGCCGGGCGCCGCACGTGCACGTCATGGTGCATCGGCCGGGGGCGGTGGTGGGGGGGAACGGGACGACGATAAGGGATGCGGTGGCGACGCATACGGGGCAGTTATTTTTTGATCAGGAGTTGGTGAGGGAGGTGGTAGGGACGTGGCCGTATGTGGAGAATGGGTCGGGGGAGTTGGTGAGGAATGAGGTGGATTACTATGTGCCGCTGGCGGAAAGGGATGGGAATGATCCGTTTGTGAGTTATGTGTATTTGAATGGGAGGGATGTGGGCGGGGGGTTGCTGGGGTGGATGACGGTCGGGGTGGATATGTCGAGGCAGATGAATGTTAGGGTGGCGGGGACGTTTCGTGGGGGTGAGTAAGGGGGGGGGGTCGGTTGTGGGGAGGTTGAGGTGTATTTGTTATTGGACAGCTTAGAGATAGCTCAAGAGCATTGTCCCCAGCGATTCCTGTTGGATTTGAAGGTGGCGGTTGCGTTGTACACATTGACACCATGTGCCCCAAGAGGGAACCCAAGTGATAGAGGCGTTGATATCCAGTAGTGGGAGTGATAGAGTGAGAAAGCGAGTTGATTCTGTTGCTCATCGAATGCAAACCTACTCTAATGACATCCTGACCAGACGTCCGCCTAGTACTTCGTAACAAACGGGATCCCCCCCAAAAACTCCCAAGGATTCTCAATCGGACTCCCAACCAACCTCCCAATCCATTGCAAAATATAAAAGAACGACATCGGCTCCCCCATATGCTTCGTCCCCGGCACCACCCGCGCCTCCTTGGGCTCCCCCTCCTCCAGCGCCACATACAGATCCTCAATAGGAAAAATCTCATCCAGCTTCCCATTCACCAACAACACCCTGCAACTCTTGTTCCCCAGCGTCCCATCATCCTTGAGCGAGAACTTCAGCCCCTCGGTATAAAACTCCTCGAGCGAATACCCAAACTTGTACGCCAGCGTCGACGCCAAGTCAAACGGATACTCCATGTAATCCGCCCGCTCCAGCCACGCCCGGTCAAACATGTGATGGCACCCGCCGCCGAGGCTGACGCACCCGAGCAGGCCCGCGCGGCCGACGGGGGTATGCGCCGCGCGCAACGCGTAGTAGCCGCCCGTGGAGAACCCCCAGATGATGACGCGCGACGGGTCAATGGCCGGTTGCGTGGCGACGAAGGCGAGGATGGATTCGAGTTGCCGGTCCGGGCTGGTGGGGTCGCGCGGGTCGGCGGGGGAGTCGCCGGTGCCGGGGATTTCGAGGACGAGGGTGGCGATGCCGCGGTTGAGGAAGGGGCGCTGCCAGACTGCGAGTTCGGTGCGGTAGCCGTCGAGGCCGGTGAAGATGATGACGAGCGGGGCGGGGGAGGCGGTGGGGGGGAGGAGGAGGTTGGCGGGGATGGTGGCGCCTTCGTGGGGGAGGCGGTGGGAGTGCGGGATGAGGACCTCGTGGATGGGGTGGGGGAGGAGGGCGGCGCCGCGGTAGAAGACGGCTTTGCCGGCGGTCCAGGCGTGTTTTTGCTGGGGGGAGCGCGGGGCGGGGAAGCGCGCGATGCGGTAGATGGCCGAGGCGCGGAGGTAGTACTCGCAGGCTTTTTCGGTGTGGCCGGCGGCTTCGGCTTGCTCGGCGATGTGGGTGAGCTCGAGGGCTTTGGGGAAGAAGCACTCGGCGTATTCATCCCAGTTGTAGGGGGGCTTGAGACCTTTCTTGGGGGGTGTCAGTGTGGTGTGGTGAGGGTATCTGGGGGGTTGCGTGTACCTCGACGATGCTGTCTACCACGGGCTGAAAGTCCTTGATGGAGCCAAACATGAAGGGGTAGATACCCTTGGCGCTGGGGGGTGTTAGCAAACGCACATGGTACTCGTTGTTGCCGAGACAGTGAGGGGCTTACCAGAGGGGCTTCCATTTTGTCTCCCAGAGCGCAGCGAAGGATTCGTGATGGGCCGCCGTCTTGTACAGCGCGTCGCCAATGACATACGGAGACGGAGACGCCATGATGGTGATTGGGGTGGTGGTGGTGAGGACGGGTTGTCTGCCGGTTCAGCGCGGGGCGGGGAGACTCGGCCGTGGTGTCGATGTCGGAGGCGGGGGCGGGATGATGGGCGGCAGAACCCCGGACGGCCGTGGGGAAGGCCGGCAACGATTCTCCGGATCCCCGTCTTGGCGGACACCGCTGTCGGTCAATCCGATCCGTCTTGTCGAATTGAAGTGCCGGTCAACTGTCATTGCGTGACTGCGAGAAGACGAAAAGATGTGCGATCTTCTGAGAGGGTTGCGCCAATGCACTGGCCGACCTTCCATTCTCTCGCAATGCCCTCTTCCCGCCCTTCCAAGTCGCAACTGCCCTGGTGATGCTGAGATCCCCTTCAAGAGTTGTCGCGCCGCGTCCATTTGAACTCGTCCAAACCCACGACTCCCATCCTGTTTCTTCCCAGTGCCCTGGCACCGCCGCGGTAATAAACAGGCTTCTCCACGTCGACATGCGATACCGACAATGCGGCTCTTGACATGGACGTCGTGTCGATGGCGGCCGCTTATCTACGGCAGCGGGGTCCCCTCCCACCGTCTCCACCACAACATGACTGGGAAGATTTCTTCAGGCCCACCTTGTCTTCCAGGCTCCAACATCCCGCATCGAATTCCTATTTTGAGGCCGCGAGGCGACCTTGAACGACGTGCGAGATTGACGTTCATGCTCTTGTAAAGCTGAGTGTCGCCGCAGAGACAACCCTGTTGGGACAACCAGCCGTGCTGAGGTTGCACATGTCAGGATTTCATGCGAAGACGGTCTCGACCCCTTTTCTGCCCGGCCGGTCGCCTCGTCGAGGTCAGCCCAGGCCCTCCAGGATGCCGAAAAACGACTTTCTCAAAGGCAGAAAATCGGCCCTATCGGAACGGGAAATGTGGACGCGGCTCTTCCCACCAACAGCCCATTCGCGATAAATCCACAACATTTCTTATCGGCACGAACACGACAGGCAAGATCCTCTGTTGCCACCCGTATCACGCGTTCAACCGTTTGCCGACTGCAGATACGACCATGCTGGACATCGGTCCACAAAATATTAGCTCTGGCAAACCAGCCGGGCATGTCAGCAACGTGCAGATGCTAACTTTGGGGCCCGTCTGGAAGCACACAGGTCGTGTCACCAAAAAACCGACATTCGTCCGCGCAGTCTGGTTGGTGACTGTTCGACTTGTTTGTCGACACCACCTGCCACAACAGTGGCGATCCCAGGCGACCACCCTCCGAGCCTCCGCATACAGCAGCGATTGCGCCATGCCATGATATGATCCGCGGAGCTCCCCCCAGGACTATTCCCGCCCCTTGAATCAAGGCCTTGGCCGCTCATGTGGAGTTCCCGTCGTGTTCTCGCGAATTCCGGGCGGAGCTTTGTGGACTGTGGTGGAGGCGCTCCCGCTCGCTATGGATACGGACCCCTGGTAGTATTGAGGCCGCATCTTCACCCGCACAGGCTGGCACGGAAACCAGAAAAGCACGATAAAGAAGATGGCGCCTCAATGTGACGCTCGTCGTCCCCTCTCTCTCTCTCAGAAATCCAAAGAGTGCTGCGATGTTGTTTCCCAAGGCCGTTTTCTGCCACTACCTGGTAAGTCCCAACTCCACAGCTCAGCTCTCCTTCGACCATCTCCTGATCATGCGTAGGTGGGGTTGACGTTCAACCAAAAAGCGGAACATTGGCAGAATGACATCGAAAACGCGAGCGCCTCGGCCATCGACGGTTTCGCCCTGGACATCGGCGCGGGCGATAATCACACCCTGGATGCGCTTCACGGAGCCTACGACTCAGCCAAAAAGATTGGCAACTTCTCCCTCTTTCTGTCCTTCGACTTTGGTGCCACGGGCAACTGGACGGTCGACAGCGTGGCGTCGCTCATCAACGACTTCAAGGACGAGCCGGCTCAGTTCAAGGTGGACGGGAAGCCCTTGGTATCTACGTTCGAGGGGGTTGCATTCGCCGACAAATGGGAAGCTGTCCGCCGCAAGGTCCCAGGGAACATCTACTTCGTCCCCGACTGGTCCAGTCTCGGCTATGAAGGCATCCAGAATGTGACGAACGACATCGACGGCCACTTTTCCTTCGACGCATGGCCTCAGCGCGACGAGACCACAATAACGACCAGTATCGACAAGTTGTATCAAAAGGCTCTCGGGAGCGCCCGCACATACATGATGGGTGTCAGCCCGTATTTTTACACCAGTAAGCGCACCGACCACCCCCTTTTCCGCCTAAACAACACAACTTGCTCTGTGCGCGTCCAGATCTGATGCTGACCTCTCTCGCAGACCTCAAGTCCTTGAGCAAGAACTGGTACTCCTCCAGCGACAGCCTGTGGTTCGATCGCCTCGAGGAAATGGTCGACCTCCAGCCCGACTTTGCGCAGATTATCAGCTGGAACGACTTTGGCGAGAGCCACTACATCAGCGAGATCCGCGAAGAACAGGTGCTCGAACAAGCCAAGCCCTACGTCGACGGTTTCCCTCACCAAGGCTTTCGTGCGGTCCTTCCCTGGTACATTGCGGCGTACAAGGCGGGCTCCCGGGACATTCCCATGCCGGCTTCTCTCGGCGACGGCGTCGCTGTCGCTTGGTACCGCACCACGCCCGCAAACATTACCAAGTGCGACGATGGAGGCACGCACTGGGGCCAGAACGGAACCCTGACGGCCAAGGCGGCGGTCGTCGATGCCATCAACATCATCGCTATCGCCTCCAAGCCGGACACCACGGTCAGCATAACGCTCGGGAATGGGATCAAGACGCTCCCTGTTCCCCCGGGGAAGCCGCAATTCTTCCAGATCCCTTTCAAGGAGTTTGAGAGGCCTACTGGCAAGGTCCAGATCATTATGGGGGGCGTAGCGGGGGCGGAGGGTCCTGAAATTACGGACAAATGCCCCAAGACAGGAATCGTAAGTCTTGGCTTACTCGACGTACAGACAGCTGCTAACATGGGGGACAGATCAACTTTAATGCGGCGACTGTTGATGTGCGGGTGCCTTCTCCGGACGAGAACGCTGAGAAAGATGGTGCATCTTCACTCGGCATTTCGGTATTGGCGTCTGGTTTGGCTCTGTTTGTATTCCTTTTCTCGGCAACGATTTAGACGACATGTTTTGCATTTTGGTCTTGGTTTGGTTTGGATAGACACTGGCTTTGGATCAGCGGCAGGGTAGCGGGCGCTCATTACATGCAGTCATGATTTACACATAATAACTACCTCTTATCCATGGCGTTTGCCCCTCCAAGCCCCTTTTTCACCTCGAGACATCTTTGGGCCAGTTGGGCCGTCCCAACACAGGACTAGGTTTCCAGACGCTTCTGAGGACCTCCAACCCCCTTCGAAATCCCCACGAGAGACACCTGACAGGAGAAGCCAGGCACCACCACTCTGGTGAGGCGGTTCGTGACACTTGCAGCTTGAAGGAACTTGAACGCCAAGCGCCTGTTCGCCGATGGAGTTCCTTCAAGGCAGACTCGAATCCCCGACTGTGGAACTAATTGTCTTGCGTTCGCGGAATGGGCTCCACCGAGGTTTGTCCAAAGTTTGGGGGCGTATTTCAGCTTGGGTTGCTTGGCTTTCCCGGACGGGTCCTTTCAATATAGCTGCCGAGCGGCTGTGCCATCTATATACATTGCCACCTCAAGGCAGCCTTTTAACCTCCTCGTCTGTGGCATTTGAGGTTTTCCGCCCTTCCACCTCAAGAAAGCTGACAGCGTATATTCGACATGATCGGACATTCAACATGATGGGACATCCAACAAGCCGAACATGTTCCTGAGCGGCCAAATCTCATTTTTTCCTTTTGCTGTACAGGCACGTTGCAGTGCACATACTCTCGGCACTACCACAAGTAGTACGGGCCGAAACATCTAAACACCGTCGGGGAATCATGCAATACATGACCCTCGGTTTACCGCTACAAAAGCCCCTCAGGCGTGTCAGTTAATCAACTGCCGTCCGATCACAGCCCACCCCCAGGAGTTATTAAGGTCACCGCCTCGAGATGGTAGGGCCAGCCCTACAGAGTCCAATTGACACCCGGGCTGCATCCGGGGTGCTTTGGCGTTCGCTTCGAGGTTTACCGTTGCAGCGCCGCAAATCCTACCGGGTCCACGGTTATTCAATATCGAGGGCGCTTGAAGCGGCTCGTAAAGCAACCAAGCCCGACGAATGGGAAGACAGGCAGGACGGACCTCTTGTCAACCGGGTTCACAATTCGAGGGAGAATAGACATTAACTGCGGGTGCACTCTCCGGAAGGGAACTCTCTCGTACGCTGGCTTGCCGCAGCCAGTCATGATGCAGGAAGAACAGAATGGAAGGGGGGAGCCTGGAGGCCGACTAACAGTTGACGCTTGAGTCCATCAGAGCATGGCGACGACCTCGAGTACAAGAAGGTGACAGCTGCCCTCTCTGTTTCCTCGGTTCTTCTCACCATCATCAGCATCCAGAACCACCTGACAACAACCAACACCACCACAGTCCCGACCACCGCTTTCAACATGCCTTCCACCAAGTTCCTCTCCCTCCTCGCCCTGGCCGCCTCGGCCATTGCCGTATGAACACTTCCCCTCTCCCATCCCCCGAACTTCCTCAACTGACATACCACCCCACAGACCCCCACCTTCCTCGACTCCCCCATCCCCGGCTACGCCGTCGAGGAGGCGCGGTGGGAAATCGAGGTCGCCCCCGGCAAGCTAGTGACGGCCCGCGGCACCATCCAGGAGGCCGTGGCCGAGATCACGGCGCGTCACGACCCCGAATTCGAGGCCAAGATGCTCAAGCGCGCGGACGACGTCGCGCCCACGTCGTCGCTCGCGGAGCGCTCCGTCCTCGAGGCCCGCGGCTCCGTGAGCTGCACGGCGCAAGCGCAGTGGGCCGAGGCCAACCTGGATCCCATCTACGACGGCATCAATTACCTCCGCAAGGTCAAGGGCCAGACCAACATCGCCGGCAACAAGCACTGCGACCGCGTCAGCTGCAGCTATAGCGCTTCCATCTGGCTGTGCAATGATGTGAGTGCAATGTCGCAGCTTTCTTTCGTCCGTCGGGGTATACTGACCTGCTGCTGCAGAATGCGAGCAATCTAAAGATCAACTGGGGTGCCGTTGCTGACGCGGCGGCGGAGGTTGCCGAGAAGTGCCATTGGTGCTATACGGCCAACAACGCGCCGGTGTGCAAGGTCAAGGGACAGGGCTTCCAAGGTGGCAACTGGAACGTCGTTGTCAGGGCGGCGAACTGCTAGGCGCATCGCACGGCAAGCCCGGTACACGAGACGTCGTGCTGCTGGGCTGTTGATGACTGTCACAGTCTGATGGGGGTTTCTGACAATTCGTCGGTGATGGTCTCGGAATTTGTGAATCGCAAAGTACTTGTCATTGAACTCTCTCTCCTAGATACTGCGCAAAACTGAAAGCTTCCCTCCACATACACGAGGAGTTTACTCGTCCTTGATCTTGAGCACGGCCTTGCCAAAGTTGCGGCCCTCGAGCATGTCGATGAAGCCGTCGGCTGCCTTGTCGATGCCCTCGGTGAGGTGGATCTTGGCCTTGACGCTGCCGTCGGCGAGCCTGTTGGTAACCATGTCAGCCATCTGTTCCCGTCGCGAAACCAGAAGGGGAACACATACCACTTCTGCATCTTCTCCTGGTGCTCCTTGTGGTGCTTGGGGCCGAACCCCTCGTCGCTGACGATGAAGCCCTCCATCTTGAGCCTCTTGCTGACGACCAGGAACAGGTTCTTGATCGGGTAGCGCTTCTCGGCCGGCAGGTTGTACTGCGAGATCTGTTTCCAGTTAGCACCCACCCCCAAGCCCCTCCCCCCATCCCAGAAAAAACTTACCATGCCACACTCAATCAACCGCCCATGCTGATTCATCCTCTCAATCGCCACATCCAACTGCTCCCCGCCCACATTATCAAAATAAATATCCACCCCCTCCGGCGCCAGCCTCTCCAGCGCCTCCCGCGTGCCCTCCTTCTTATAATTCCACCCCCCGTCAAACTCCATCTCCTTCAACAAGAACTCCAACTTGTCATCACTCCCCACACTCCCAATCACCCGCAACCCCTCCCTCTTCGCCACCTGCCCGACCACCTGCCCCACCGCGCCCGCCGCACTGCTGATGAAAATCGTCTCCCCCTTCTTCGGCCGCCCAATCTCATGCAGACTCGACCACCCCGTCAACCCCGGCATCCCGAGCGGCCCCAGGAACACCGCCAGATCCAACCCATGCTTGTTGTCAACCTTCCCCTGCACAGCTCTCTTGGCCTGCTCCTTGGTGAGCACCGCCCACTCCGCCAGGGGCAGGTGGGCGATGACGAGGTCGCCTTCCTTGTAGTCTGCGCCGGAGGAGACGGCGAAGACGCGTGCGACCGTGGCGTTGGTGACCGGGGAGTCGAGCTCGAAGGCGGGGGAATAGGACTTAATGTGCGACGGCCGCATCTTGCCGCGCAGGTACGGGTCGTAGGAGGCGTAGAGGATCGAGAGGACGATGCCGCCGTTGGCGGGGGCGGCGGTCTTGGGGTCGAAGGAGGGGGCGCGGTCTTCGACGGCTAGGTGCTCGCCGGCGACGGGGAGGCCGGTGGGGACTTTCTTGAAGATGAGGGTTTTGTTGGTGGTGGAGGGCATTTTGGCGGTTGGGGGGTTGTGTTGTGTGTTGTTGTGTGGTGAATGAGGATGTGTGAGTGTGTGAGTGAGACTTGATGGTGTGACTTGATGGGATGGACAAGTGGTGAGGACGGTTGACGTCTTTATGTCTTGGACCTTTGTGGGGACTGGAGATCTCGGCAAGCGGTGACGTCGAAAAGACGCGGTGGGGAACGAAGCGGACTCGGTTGCTCTACTTTTCGGTGGTGTCTGGATCCCGTTTTGCTGGGTTCTCGGAAGGCATTGGAAAGAAGGGGACTTTGGGGTTTCTCGCTTGTCGCCATCGATTGTCCATTCGCAATGGAGGGGAGTGGTGACGATTCGCTACGGGGTTCGGCAGTCCCTCCAAACCCGGCCGCGAAAAACGGGTGGTCCCCGAATCACTAACCATTTCTGGCCCAGTTGGAGGGACAAGACGGATCGATGCGTCAGGACCAGGAATGGAGGGGATCGATCGAGCTGTCAATGCCGAGGCAATGGGGCTCAGGATTGCTAAGCAACGAGAATGTCTCCATCCGGCTTCAATGGCCACGCTCATTCTCGACTTCCCGGCCGGGAATCCCAGTAGAATTGGTTCTTTTCTTGGCTTACCAATTCGGTGTCGCGAGTCAATTCCCGTCGGGACGGCGCAACTCAACACGCCGTAGCCGCGGTCGGGAAAGGGGCATGGCGAAGGGGTCAGAGGAAAGCAAACATTGACTTTGCTCTCCATGCGCCACCACATGCCACCACATGCATGAACAATAGAATGCTGACGCTGATGCTGTGCGACACAGCTGACAGCGTCAAGGCGAGAGCCCGGGCCCTGCCCTGGGTTAGGGTTGACGGACGGTTTACTGATCATGCATCAGTGGCAACACCATTTTCGAGAACTGCCTTGTGGATGAGGGATGGCAATGATGGGAAGCAAACTATCAAGGCAGACAGTGGTGTGCCATAACTCATCAATTGCATGTTTTGCCCAATACACCATGGGACCATACAGGCTACCGGAAGGATTACAAGTCTTGCCGAGACTGTGAACTCACTCGCATCAAGAAATGGGCCGGTCGGATTTTGGGAATGAACAAAAGACTAACTAACGTTAACTACACAGTATGTCAAAATGGACGTTCCGTCGTGAGTACGGGAATCGGGAAGCCATCTTCTCCGGGCGGCGGCTGGTGGGCCCGGCGATAAGATTCTGACATCCGGCAGGCTGCCTGATCCATCCCGCGCCAGCTCCTTCTCAAACAGCGGGGGTCGGACTCCTCACGCACAAACCTTGTTTTGTCGACCTGGGTGCATCAGTTCATTGCCGAAATGCATCACACCACGGACCGGAGAGTCGGAGTTTTGCAACTCCATCTCATCACGATGCTCGAATGCGGCCAAGCGCCATGCCCCTCTCCTTCCCGCCCGTGGTTGGGGGGGGGGTTTACGACAGGCTGTCCTTTTTCTCCCCAAGTTGCAGGGGGCTGGAACACCACCTCCACGTTTTCGACTCTTTAACAGTTGGCCTTTCCAAGAAGACGACCAGTACTCGATGCCACCGGCCGCTTGATCTCTGGGCCAACCCAAAAACCCCTCTCCCGACCATCCAAGACCGACCATGACGACATGACTCGAGGCAATCCCACGATATTTCCAGCGTCGCATTCCCAGCTACTCCCAGCAGGACCAAGCCCGCCAATGTCCCCATCAGGGCATGTTTTCAAGATCACCGCGGGCTACAAGTCCACCACATCAACGGCGCGGGCCCAACCGGGTCCACCGATTCCACCATCGCCAGATTCGCCTCCCGCTCTGGGCGGGGATCCCACTCTCGCCTCCGCTTACCCTCATGAACGAAACAAACCACGGCCAGAGGAGAAGCGGGAGAACAAACAATGTGGCATTGCAAGGTGATGAAGTGCAGCGAGCAGGGCACGGGATATATGTCGACAAGGGTCTGTGCCACCATCTGACGCCGTCCAGAGCCACCCGTTGATACTGCCGGCGTCAAAACAGCAGATATCGTCTGCACGGCGAACAATATTCCCCTCTTCTGCACGACCCCTGCATCGCAGCCATCCACCCTCCCAAGGATGCCAGTGGGGGTATCTGGGTGATCGACATGAGGGAGAAGCGCGACATAATGGATATAGATGAGACTCACGACCTCTCCTGGCCAGCAGGATGAGTCTCAGACCCCAGAATCTCCCAGCTTCGACAAATACAACCATCACCATGGGTTCTACTCACGAAATCCGCAAGGTAGCCCTCATCACCGGCGCCACGGTTCGGCCCCCTCCCCCCCCCCCCGTCCCAAACCAACCCCCAAACTAACATCCACCCCAAGAGCGGCATCGGCGCTGAACTCGCCCACCACCTCCATACCCTCGGCTACCGCGTCGCCCTCTCCGGCCGGCGCACCGACCTCGGCACCGCCGTCGCCGCCTCCATCGATCCCTCGGCCGTCTTCTTCCCCGCCGACGTCTCCTCATACGCCTCTCAAGCCGACCTCTTCCGCGCCGTCTGGACCCACTTCGGCCGCCTCGACGTCTTCATCGCCAACGCCGGCAAGATCGACGGCGCCTCCCACTACAACTTCCGCCTCTCCGACGCCCCTCTTTCCTCCGTCCCGCCCGAGCCTGACACCAGCTGCACCGACACCGACTACAAGGGGGTCATCCACGGCACCGTCCTGGCGCGGCACTTTATGCGGTTCAACCCCCCGTCCGAGGATGGTATCAAAGGCCGCATGGTGGTGACGGGGAGTCTGTTTGGGATTTACCCCGTGGCGCTCATGCCCGAGTACGCGGCCGCCAAGGCCGCATCACACCACTGGGTGCGCTGCGTCGGGCCGGTGATCAAGGGCAAGGACGCAATCACGGTCAACTGCGTCATGCCCGGGGCGTACGACACGGCGGCGATGCCGGGGTTTAGCGTGGCGTTTCGGCCGGAGCACATGGTGAGGAAGGAGGTCATGATGGCGGCGTTTGTGCGGTTTCTTGAGGGTGGGGAGCGCGCTGAGGCGAGCGGGGAGTGTGTCGAGACGGCGCATGATCGGCTGGTGGAGTGGGGGCCGGCCGAGTGGAAGAGCGGGGCGTTTGCGAAGAGGGTGGCCAAGGTGTATGAGCCGTGGTTTGAGATGTTGCATGGGGAGAGGAGTGGGTTGCCGAATGAGATGGTTATGGATGGGCCACCGGTGCAGGGGGACAAGATTATTGCTGTCACGGGCGCGACGGGGGCGCAGGGTGGCGGTGTGGTGAATGTGATGAGGGCGGTGAAGGGGTGGAAGGTCAGGGCGATTACACGAAGCAAGGAGAGTGATGCGGCCAAGAAGCTCGTGGCGGAGGGGATCGAGGTGGTCGAGGCCGATTACAACGACGAGGAGAGTTTGGTCAGGGCGTTTGATGGTGTCGCGGCCGTGTTTGCAGTGACAAACTGGTGGGAGCATCTGTTCAGGGGCAAGTCGCAGGCCGAGGCGGGCGAGTTGGAGGAGGAGCAGGGCATGAACATTGCGCGGGCCGCGGCGGCCACGTACACCGTCGAGCACTATATCTGGTCGACGACACCGAGCGGCCTCAAGAGGACAGCAGGGGCCCAGCCGGTGCCGCACATGGACTACAAGGCCAGAGTCGACGCGCGCATCAAAAAGGAGCTGCCCGATCTCGCTGCCATCACGACATATCTGTACCTCGGATACTACCCGCAGAACATGGCCTTCTTTCCCGCCATCAAGCCCATCCTGTATCCCGGGAGCGGACAATGGGTTCAGACCATGCCGACGAAGCCCGATGCGAAAATCCTGCTGGCTGGCGATTTGACCACAACCCCGGGCGTCTGGGTCCGCCAGGTCCTGGCCACTGGGCACAAGGCGTATGGGAGATACGCCAATGTTGCCCTCGAGAAGTGGTCTTTTCAGCAGATGCTGGATGTCTGGTCGGAGATCACGGGACGCAGGGCTGTCTTTGTCGAAACGACGAGCGATTCTTGGGCCAAGATGTGGGGGCCTCTTGGGGAAGAGTTGGCCCGGCAGTTGAAGTTTGGAGAGATGTGTGATCCGTGGGAGGAAACTGACGAGTTCATCAGTCCTGCCGAGCTGGGGATCCGCGAAGAGGAGGTCATTGGGTTCAGGGGCGCGCTTGAGAAGTTGAAGGATTTGCTCTAGGAGAGGAAACTGGCGCTTATTCTTGCAGTGGTACGAAAGAGAGCTGAAGGGGTAAAATACAGGGAGGAGAGAGTTGTCTGGTCTATCATTATATGGCACGGATCTAAACAGCAAAAAGGGAGGAAAACAACAAAAGAGAACACAAGACACTTAACAAAGCTACTACACCCTCCCGAACAGTCCCTGCTTCGTCGCGGCTTTGGTGGCAAAGGCAATCGCTCCGCCAGCCAGACACATGACGCCGCTGAAGATGGACACCTCGAAAAAGCCGCCGTACTTCTCCAACATGGCGCCATTGACCGGAGGCCCGATGAGAGTTGCAAAGGATCCCACGGCCAGGCCCATGCCCATGTACGTCCCCATATTCCTCATGTCGTCGGTACAAATGGAGAAGGCCGCCGTCGCCCCGGAGATGATGGTGCCCGACGCAAACCCAAACGCGACCGAATACCCAACCAGCCCCGCCGTCGTCGTCGCCGAGTCCATGCACATGACCACCACCCCCGTCGCCACGCTCCCCAGCGCAAAGACATTGAGCCTCCCGTACTTGTCCGCCATGACCCCCGGAATCACCCTCCCAAACGTCGACGCCCCGTTCAGAATCGCCGACAGATATCCCGCCAGCGCCGGCTCCATCCCCCGCGATACCGCATACGTCGGCAGAAAAAACAGCGGCGTCAACATGCCGAGAAACGCGAGGAACATCGCCGCCGCCAGCCCCAGAAACCTCGCCTCCTTGAACGCCCCGAGAATAAAAAACTCCGTCTTCCGCGGCGGCAGCCGCCCCCTGATCGCCAGACACGAAAACACCATCAACGGCAACACCACAAACCCCATAATCCTCACCGTCCACCCAAACGACAACGGATCCTCCCCATTCAACATCCTCGACAACGCAATCGGAAACACCACCCCCCCGACCGAACTCCCAGCCAACACCAACCCCAGCGCCGCCCCCCTCTTCCTATCAAAATACTGCGCCACCGCCGCAAACGCAGGAAACTGCATCATCGCCATGCTCAACCCCGCTAGCACCGTCTGCAGCATGAAATGCCAGTACTGCGTGCACAGCGAGAGGAGGAAGACGGAGAGCACGTAGGCGACGGCGGCCGGGCGGATGATCCACTCGGCGCCGTAGCGGTCGAAGAGCGGGCCGGCGAGGGCGCCGAAGGCGAATTGCAGGAAGGAGGAGAGCGAGCCGATCCAGGCGATGGCGTCGGGGGTGGAGGTGCGGAGGAGGTGCGTCGCGTAGTAGGATTGGAAGACGCCGAAGGAGTTGGTCAGGCCCAGGCAGGCGAAGGTCGTGCTGGCCGCGCCGAGGGCGACGAGCCAGGCGCGGAGGCCGCCGTCGGGGGCCGGATCTGGGTTGGGATGGGACGGGGAGGGGTTGGGTTTTTTTTCGGAGGAGGTGGTGTCGTCTTGGGTGTCTTGGGATGGATGCGTGGTGGTGCTTTGGGGGGGCTTTTCGAGGTCGGAGGATAGGGAAGACATGGTATGTGGTGGTGTGGTGAGGTTGAAGGAGATGACAGGGCGAGGGAGGGGTCTTTGAGTAATTAACTGGAAGTCACTGGAAATAAGCCAACAATGTCTGAATGATTCCATGTCGAAAGAGCCCAAGTTGTTGTTTTATATAAGACTAGACAGATGATGGACGGCGTCGGCTTATTCCTGTCGGGCACTATGCGGAGTTACACTCCAGCCCTGGTGTGTCCTGGTCTGTTCGTTAGCGAGACACATGCGAGAGACGAGCCAAGGCCATCTAATAGTTGATGGAGGCCCTTAAATCGGAACCTAAGGCCCTGAAACCCAAACTCGAGGCCCGGCACACGGATCAGAGGGCCTTAAAGTCAGAGCTCGAGGCCTTTTCCGAAGAGAACCTGACCCCGCTTGCTTGACGAGAAGTTGTGTACAAACAGATGAACCAGTATTGTAGGAAGTCGGGCTCGGCAAATTCGAAGTGGCTCCAGCCGCGGCATGGACTTAGGGACGGGAAATTTGAATTTTCCGCCCGGCTTTAAGCAGCGCCGCTTCCCGTCGGCGAACTCTCTTGACCTTCCACAAATCTTCACCAAAAATGTCCGCATCCGAACCCCCTCGAAAGCGAAGACGGCCAGCCGTGAGCTGTATTCAGTGCCGCAAAAGAAAGATCAAATGCGACCGCTCCATGCCATGTAGCAATTGCGCCAAGTACTCGCCCCCACAACAGTGCGACTATTATGGCCCTGTCCATCACCCCAAACAGACCAACCCTCTGCAACCTCCCGCTCGCGCCAATCATCAGGACACGGACAACGAGTCACACACAACCCTCTGCGATACTCGTTCGGTCATAGGCACCCCATCGTCAACGCAGCCGTCAGCCCAGCCGTCAACCCAGCCAGTGATCTGCTTCCTCCCCGGCTCCCCCTTCACCAAGACGTCGTTCCCCGGAGTGAGCGACGCTTTCTACATCCAGTACGATCAGGACCAAAACCCAGAAACGGCCGACACGCCGATACAGTCCATACCGCGCCTCGTCTCCCACAAGACGCGCGTCTTTGGCCAGTCCCACTGGATCACTCCTTGCATCACGCTCTACGGCAAGGACTCGGGTCTGATCGGAATCCTGGCCAAGTCCATTCCGCCACAAGCCTTTGCCGACCTCCACCGTTGCAAGACGCTTGCCCGTATCATCAAGGCTCGCCGTTCACCCCCTTGGCCAGCGATACCCACAAGAGACCTGCCGCCCAAGCATGTCGCTGACGCGCTTGTCGAGCGCTACTTTGAGACGAGCGAGACCTTCTACCGTGTGCTTCATGGCCCAAGCTTTCGAGACTCGTATCGTGACATATGGGACGCCGATGTCGAGGATCCCCCGCTGGACGTCTTCATACAAGTCAAACTTGTTCTTGCCATCGGCGCCACGACCTACGATGACGAGTTTTCGCTCCGCCCTTCCGCCATGGGATGGATCCATGAAGCCATCACTTGGAACTCGTCGCCAAACAACTTCAAATCACGCCTGACCATCCGAGGCCTCCAGAACAGCGTCCTCATCATTCTGGCGCAGGCACTCGTGGGTGTCGGCCGTGACATGGTTTGGCCCGCGGCGGCTTCCTTGCTACGGTGCGCCATGCACATGGGCCTCCACAGAGATCCGACAAAGCTGAAGCCCGCTTCAGACATTCGCACAACCGAACTCCGCAGACGGCTCTGGAACACCATCCTGGAACTCACCACGCAAACCAGCCTCGACGTCGGGGGGGCTCCCCTCCTCTCCCTCGACGACTTTGACACCCTCCCGCCTTCCAACCTCAACGACTACGAAATCTTTCCCACATCGCCTCCCATACCACCCCACCCCCTCACCAAGTTCACCGAGACAACCGTCGCCATCGCCTTCCGCCAAACCCTCCCCGCCCGCCTCGCCATAGTGCGCTTCCTCAACGGCCTCCCGGCGCCCTCCCCCTCTTCCATCTACCCGACCACCCTCTCGCTCGACGCCGCCCTCCGCGCCGCCTACGCCTCCCTCTCCTCCACTCTCCGCCCTCACTCCCCCTCTCTCGCCATCCTCCACCTCGAACTCCTCATCCACCGCTACCTCGTCGCCCTGCACGTCCCCTTCCTCGCCGCCGCTCTCATCCCCTCCCCAGACCCCTCCCCATTCCTCTACTCGCGCACCTCCTCCCTCTCTGCAGCCCTCCGCATCTGGTCCACCAGCACCTCGTCGTCCGTGCCGCTGTTCACTCGCTTCGCCTCCAATGCCGCGTCATTCCTGCGCGCGTCCTCGGTGCAAGCCGTGCTTGTCGTCGCGGCCGAGCTGCGCACGCAGCTGCTCGCCGAACGGGCCAGTCTGGTGCCGACTGAGGTGAGGCCGGATCTGGTGAGGATGATGGAGGAGGCGGAGGAGTGGGCGCTTAAGTGTGTGCGAGGGGGGGAGACGAATGTTAAGGGGTATTTGTTTGTGGCGATGGTACGGGCACAGTTGGAGGCTTTGAGGAAGGGGGTCGTGGGGGAGAAGGAGGTGGCGGAGGTGCTGGGGAGTACGGCGCAGGAGGCGGGGGGGAGGTGTGTGGTGATTTTGGAAGAGATGCTTGGGGCGCTTAGGGGGCCAGAGGAAGTCGCCGATGGGGGGGAGGAGGAGGTGGTGTTTGACGGGGGCGGCGGTGTTGGTGGTTTGGAGATGTCGGACTTTCTGTTTGGGTTTGAGAGTGCTGAGGCGATTAATTGGGAGTTTTGAGTGTGATACAATCCATTACTGGTTTGTTTGTTTGCGCGAGACCTCTCTTCAGGGAAGCGAGGGCTGTTTCATTCTTGGAAAGGCCTTGATAGCAAAACTCTAGGCCTCGAGTTCGTATTTCAGGGCCTCCATCGACCGTAGAAAAGGCCTCGAGCTATAGTTCTAAGGCCTTCTGATCCGCTTCCAAGGCCTCGAGTTCAAGGGTCGAGGGCCTCTATCAACGGTTGGAATGCCTTGGCTCGTATCTCATATGACCCGCGCTACCGTAACAAACCAGAGCTGGAGCATAGTCTGGTTGCTATCCGCTTTTACAGCAAATAAAGCTGGGTGGAAGATGGCCAGTCTCCAGACCACGCCTACGCCCTTGGTAACCCTAGTAAAATACCAGTTAACTAGTTAACTACCTATTTGGAATAGTTATCATGATGTCAAAGGGAAACATATCGGGCAGCCTTTTGCTTTTAGATATTCCTGCCTACCTACAAAAAACATCCCCACACAACCACTATCCCAAAATGGCGCCCTGTCCATTGGAGAAAGCTCCATCGTCGTCGTCCAATGTCTCGAGGCATGACGCTTCTCGTCAAACAACAGAGACCAACACCTATAAAAGACCGGGAAGATAAAAGGTGAAGACACCAAGACAACACCGAGAGAAATAAATATCGCCGATTTCATGATACACGCTGTGGCAAGGTCGGTCAAAAGGCATCATCACCTTGACTACATCATTTCATGACATTCTGCCTCGAGGGAAAGAGGAAGGCATCATCGGTGATGCGAGGTATCCCACCATCTCCATCAACGCCACACAGACACTCACACACCGCAACTCCAAACTCAACCCAAGCCCCATCAACCATGCTCACTCAAACATCTCCCCGTCCCCACCATCATCCCCGAGCACCCATCCAACACCACCCTCGACGACGAGAAAGTAGACTGCAAGCTACCCCTGGAAAGCCCAGTCCGACCGACTCCAGCCCCAACCGCCCTCCGGTCCCATCCCAGCCAACACGTCTCTGTTCGACCCCGAGTCAGAGTCCACGTGCGCCGCAACAAGGTCCCAACGAGGTCTTGGTCACGGGCCGGGCCGCACGCCACGCCCGGTCGAGACCAGACAGTCGGGGGCACACGCCGGTGTACCCATGCTTCAAACGGTCCAAGGCTGGTGGCAAAGGTTGGAACAGAGGATGGGGAGGGTGCGTGGGGACTGAGTCGTTCCGGGCATGCGGCGAACCGCAATTGGTGGAAGGCGCTACATACGAAGCCAGCTGCGGCGGCTGGCGGGAGGGCGAGAAAGAGGGAGAGAAAGAGGGTGAGAAAAAAGGAAGATGGAGAGGTCCCGGCATGGATGACACAACCAAAGTGGGATGGAAAGGGAAAGGGCAAGAAACCCGCCAGCAAATGGGATTTAATGTAGCGGCGTTTAAAGGGGGAGGTGGGAATAACTCCATGAACGGTGGTCGTAAACGAGGTCTATCGTTGTGCGCTGGCGAGTGGTTTCGAAGGATGGATGGGGGGTCTCGTTATTGTTTGAGATAGATGATAGCAGGCTAGGGTATAAAGTCAGGGGCATGTAAGCGACCCTTAAGCAAGCTATACTCCCTTCCTGCTGAGGCATTCTCCGAGTCAAGGTTTAGGAAACTTGTCGTGCAATCTCTCGAAAACAACACATAAGCTGGACTGAATTGTGTCCGGACTATATCCAGACGGATGCTCGTGACCGATCGACCTGTGTCTTGCATCTCTCGTGCAACATAAAATCAGCTAGACATGGCAACAATGGCATTGGTTTTCAACGCCACCAGACCATCAACGTCAAGATTTTACGCAAGCTCTTTTAGCACCGGAACCCACAATGATACAACCAAGGTGTGCGGTGACTGGCAAGTCGGCTGGTAAACACCCGCGCGCGCGCGCCCAGTCCCCGTCCCCAGCGGACCCATGACCGGTACACCCAGGGGTTGGTCTCCGCGTTAGGCACCAGAGGGTCTCCGGGCCGAGGGGGGGAAGGCAACGTCACCTTGAGAGGGCCACGGATGAGCGCCCGCATATTGGAGAGAATGGTTCATCTGCTCTTGCGGCAGCGCTAGTCGGGTCCAACGCGGGTGTTGATGATGACGACCAGGGGGTTGAGCGACTTGTCCAGTGCTTCGAGAGCCTTGGTGGCGTTGTCCATCAACTCCTTGTAGCCATCTTCACTTGGCTCTTATGGAGACTGCCCTGATACACCAAGGCAATCTCATTTACCGACAGAGCCATCTGGACGACATATGTACTACCCTGGCCTACATGGTGGTTGTTCACACAAACCCCGTCATCATGGGTGTTCCAGGGCACGAACATCGACTTCACCGAAGAAGAGCTTGAGAACGGCGCCGCATCAGCCAGATGATGGGAGGAAGGAAGTTGCATCGTCTCTCCCAGAATCCGAGCGATGCCCGTCCGTAACTTGTTCGCGTCGACAATCTCGTGACACTGTCCGGTGCCGGGCGGCGGCTTCCGGAAATTGCCTCCGGAAAAGTGGGACCGCTGACTGGATCATCCGTGACTCGACCCGATCGGCAAACCGGCACCGGCCATGATCTCATCCACCCCACCAGGTTTTTCGTGTTTTGTGGTGTGATGTCTGGCTGCTCGTGCAAGAGAATATAAACACCCGTAGCATCCGCCGCTGCTCTTTGTGACACCAACATCATCACTTGTAAAATCAGAAGTTCAACGTCAAACACCTGCATGAACAGTCCAATGGCTTCACCAAGCCCAGACGAGGTACATCCCCCCGACCTCCAGTTCAATGCCTCTATCAGCAAGCTAACCCCGACCAGTCTCCCCTCGCCGGCCCCCCCTTTCCCCCCCGATCCGCCCAGCTAGGCGGCACCCCCTCGCCCCTCCCCGACATCCCCATCTCCGCCATCTTCATCCTCCTCTACCTCCTCTCCTTCCTCTTCCACCTCCTCACCATCCACCTCGACCACCGCCGCCCTCCCCCACCCTCCCCTCCGAAACCGCCTCCTCCCCTCCCCCCAAACGACGCAATCGCCACCCACCTCTCCCGCTCCAGCTACTACCCCCCCATCACCGACGAAGAAGACACCGACACAGACACCGACACCACCCCTCAAGCGCAACACCACTCCCGCCCCCTCCCCACCCTCCTCCTACTCATCTTCTCCCTGTTCCGCACCACCGCCCTCTCCCTGCGCATCGCCTCCGCAGTCCACCCATCGAACCGCTCCCTGACCATCGCCGCCGGCGAATTCACCTCCGCCGGTGTCGCCGCGCTCCTCATCGTCAACCTGATCCTCGCGCGCCGTCTGGTGCGCGATTACTGCCCCACCGACGGAGTCTGGCGGAAGGCGCCGGTCCGGGTGTTTCGGCTCTTGGTCTTCGCCGTGGTGGCGTGTCTGGTGATGGTGGTGAGCGCGTCGGCGGAGGGTTTCTTTCTCGAGGATGAGGATGCGCTGAGGCGGGCGGGGAATGTGCAGAAGGTGGCGGGGGTGGTATTGGTGTGCCTGGCGGCGGCGCCGGTGGGGGTTGTGGGGGTTTTGGGGAGGTGGGGGAGGGCGTTGGGGGGGAGGGGGAGGAGGAGGAGGGGGTTGGTGGTGGGGGTTGCGGTTTGTTTGGTGGTGGAGGTTGGGTTTAGGTGTGGTGTGGCTTTTGAGGAGAGGGTGGGGTGGGTGCATTCGAAGGCGGCGTATTATTGCTTTGTGTTTGCGGTGGAGGTGGTAGTTTTGGGGTTGTTTGTGGTGGCGATGGTGGATTTGAGGTTTAGGGGGGGGGAGACGAAGAACGAGCTTGAGGAGAAGAGAGGGACAGGGTTGGTGGCCCGCTTGTTTAGGAGGGTTAACAGTAGGAGAGATGTGTTTGGTTGAGATACGGACTGAAGACCAGCTGGTTTGGATTACAGTTTAGAACCAGAGAGCCGTGTCGGTAAATTATATGTCCAGGTCGCCCAAAATATAGAACCAACAGCACCAACAAGCGAACAAGCGCTTGACCTCTAGTGGGTAAACCCGGGTAAGAGCTGGAGGTGGCACACCTTTCTGATCTAGGCTGCCTCCCGAATCGCCGCCCGCCATCTTTTAGGGATTTATGAACCCCGAGGTACCCCCCAGATTCTGTTCCCTGTCCAGAAACCCCAAAGCCTCAACTCCACGCCATCAAAGTCTTCAACATGCCCACTATTCAACGCACCATGGCCGCCTCCTTGGCATCCTTCGCAGTCATTTTAACTGTCGACAACAACTGGTTCCAATGCAATGTGGGCTTTCCCGACTGGCGTCTCCAAAACTCGCTGGTGTATTTCCTCCTAGCTCTGGTGATCGGAATATCGTCGTCCGTCATCTACTACCACACCCGCTTGGGCAAGGAAACTGTCGACTCGGTGGAATACCAGAACCGGTGCTTGAAAATCGGCGTTGCGATGGCAGCCTTCGTCGGGATGGGCTGCTCGGCATATCAGTATCGCAGAGATATCCTGGCGCCGGTGTTGGGGGTGGTCTGAGGAAGCTTTGAGGGATTGAGGGACCGCTGTCGTGGGGAGTTTTTGAGGTCAATTGAAATGAATATAATGCCGGATGTTTAGTCTCCCGTCCACATCCTTTCATCGGGCGCGTGAGGCAAGGCGGCCTCCATCGACAAGCCGAATCATCACGATTCCCCCGCACGAATTCTCCGCCGCTCCCCAACTTGACCTCCCCGACACCATCTCGAACGGGAATCTCACAGGAGGCCTGCAGCTGCTGGTTGGGCCATTTCCACGCGGTATCCACGCTCTGCGTTATCCTGGGCCCTAAAATGCCGGCAATGTCATGGACGCTTCCCAGATGCGACTCCAATGACTTGCGGACGGCCATCTTCAACCCCCTCACGCCAGTCAAGCGCCATCACGGCGCAGCGCACCATACCCCCTCTTCGTCGTCCATTAAATATTCCCCTCTCCCCTCGACGAACTGCACTCCAGACATCTTCTCTCCAGAATTTGAGCATCATCTCAACTTCAGCCCCTGAACGGGATCCACCACCAAATCACCCCAGCAACGTTTCCCCCTGAACCACTCCAACCACCACCACAATGGCCGACACCGAGCAAAAAGTCCTCATCATCGGCGCCGGCATCGCCGGTCTCACCCTCGCCCAATGCCTCCGCAAGCAAAACATCCCCTTCTCCCTCTACGAGCGCGACGCCTCCCCCACCTCGCGGGACCAAGGTTTCGCCCTCGGCCTCTACGAGTAACTCCCCGCTTCCCCCTCCCCCACCCACAACCCCAACTAACCCCCCACCCCCACCAGCCTCTCAACCCTCCTAACCCCGTACCTCCCCCCCGACCTCCCCCCCCTCTCCTCAACATGCCACCTCCTCCCCCTCCCCCTCCCCTCCCAAGTCATCTACCACCTCCCCCCGCCCGCGCCCAAGCTCCTCATCCAAGACACCCCGTCCACCCCCTGCCTCCGCGCCAACCGCCAACGCCTGCGCGCCCTCCTCTCCACCCACCTCACCATCCACTACGCCAAACACGCCACCAACGTCACCACCACCCCCACCAACGTAACCGTGCACTTCTCCGACGGCACCTCCGCGACCGGGACCCTCCTCGTCGCCGCAGACGGCGTGCACTCCGCCGTCCGCCCGTTCGTGCTGCACCGCCCGAACGACGAAGTCCTCACCGTGAGCGCAACGCCGGTGCTGGGGGAGGTGACGCTGCGCGGGGAGGAGATGGAGGGGCAGTTGCGGCTGGGGTATACGGGGTTTGTGGCGTTTGCGGAGGGGTTTACGTTGTTTAGCGGGGTGAATCGGGTGTGGTGGGATGAGGAGAGAGGTGGGGAGGTGGTGGGGGAGTATTATTGGGTTTTGGGGAATTTGGAGGGGCTTGGGGCTGGGGGGGTGGGGAGGACGAAGGGGGAGATGTTGGGGTTTGCGAGGGAGAGGGTTAGGGGGTTGGGGGCGGGGTTGGGGGTTACGGTGGAGAGGACGGAGGAGGGGGGGGTGAGGGAGGGGTTTGTGAGTTTTTCTCCTTTTTGGTTTCTTTTTTTGGGGGGATGTTTGTGTTGGGCGGGGCCCAGACCGGTCCGAATACCAGGTCGAGACCGGACGGGAGTGTAGCGATTGGATGTTTGCTGACAACAATAGGGCTGGTACGACGCCTTGATTCCCGGCGACCAGGTGCCGCCGGTCGATCGCGTACTGCTGATCGGAGATGCCTGCCATCCGATGACGCCGAGTGAGTGCCCCCTTCTCAGACTGCACCCGGCACGGTGCGGAGGATCCACGGTGCGGCTAACATGGCGGTGTAGACCGAGGCGAGGGAGGCATCTTTGCCATTCGCGACGCCGTGCAGCTCAGCCAGCTATTGGCCGAGAATATCGGGGCTGACCACGAGACGCTGAAGCCGAAGCTGGATGCGTTCCAGAGAGATATCGCCGACAAGGGGCATGAGTCCATCTTGGCGGCCCGAGATACCATGAGCAAGGCGCGGACGGGGGCGGCGAAGCCCAAGGCCTGGGGGCATGAGTTGACGCCGATTACGGAGCTGCCGCCGCTTCCCTTCAAGTTGGCGGACTGGCGGCCGGAGTGATGGGTCTTCATCCAAGCTTGGCAGTTCACACTCAGAAACACTGGGAGAAATGCACGTTGGATTCTGGAGTCGGCCACAATAATCAAAGTTGGATGCAGTGCTGCTTCCTAACGGATGTGTCTGTGCCAGTCTTTCCAAGAGCCGTTGACTTCCTTCTGCCCGATCATTGACCCCGGCTCTCAGAACCCTCTGGCTGCCACCCTCCCATCAACCCAACTTGGCCTCGGTGAACCGCAGATAAAAGTTCTCAATGACAATCGTCGTGTACGACCGGATCTTCCACGGCTGCGAGCCCGGGTTGACAATCTGAATGTCAAAGTTCCTCAGCAGCTCGACATAGACCTTGCGCAGCTCCATCCACGCCAGGTTCTTGCCCGGACACTGCCAGCGGCCCTTGCTGAAGATGATGTCCAGGTTGCGCGACATGACCGCATTGGCCTCGGGAGAGCACTCGATCCATCTCTCGGGCCGGAAGAGGTGCACGTCGTCGCCGTAGACGCTCTTGTCCAGCAGGATGGCCCGGTTGTTGGGGTAAATGTCAGTTCCGGGAGGGACTGTCATCCCGCAGATTGTGTCGCCCTCGGGGGGGACCCTCTTGGGGAATCCAGTGAGTGTCGTGGGCATGATGCGGAAGCCTTCGTGGAGGACGGCCTGCAGATACGGCAGCTTCTGGGCCTCGGTGTGTTTGACGGGGCTCGAGATTTGCCCCGTCTTGATGCCTTCTGCAATCTCCGCCTTGAGCTTGTTGTAGACGTAGGGGGTCGACGCGAGGAACAGCATGATGTGGCGGATGGGAGAAGCAGCAGTGTCAGACCCGGCGATGGCGGCCAAAGCAGCCTCGGTTTCGCAGTCCCGTGGCGCAAGGCCGTGGTTGAGGAAATCGGACTGCAATGATTAGCCCGTGGCAGCCAATCTTGGGGAGGAACACAACGTACAATCAGATCGTTGCCTTTGGCATGGGGATCAGCCAAGCGCGCGGCTGTTTCGGCCCGGACTTGTCTGCAACTTGTCAATGACCATCAGGCTCGAGGACAACGAAGAAACGAACCCCATGAAACAGCCCAAGCCGCTCTTGTCGCCCACGCTTGGCCCAACAAGTCTCAAGACCCGCGGCGATGCAATGATGGACCGGACCCCTGACCATACGGCGAGGCAATGCATGAAGGGAATCAAAGCTTCGCCAACAGAAAAGAAGCCATGGACGTCCTTCTCACTGTGCAAGGTCCCCCAAGACTTGCCAGTAACGCCCGTGACAGCAATGTCGAGGGAAAAGTACCTCGCCATGGCTGCCCAGTCGACCACAGCCGTGGACCCAGGGCTGGCGTACTTCTCTCTCAAGAGGCAGACCAGAATGTCAATCTGGGAGTCCACCACCTCCTCCCACTTGACCAAGCCGCGGCCCTCGTAGCCACGCATAAGCATGGCCTTTCTCTTGTCGTGCGAGGCGGGGTCCATGAATGTCACCATGCTGTCGTTGTCGGGGTCAAACGACATGATACGATACCATCCGGACCGTCCCCATGTCGAACGAACACCAGAGATGCGGGCGATCTCGTCCGCATCGGCGCAGAGGAGCTCGTTGGGTCCGATGCAGACCGCCTTGCCGTACTTTTGCTCAAGTTCGTCGAGCGTGGCGAGGAGATTGGCGTTCCACGTCTGGCGGAGGAGGGGCAGGTAGGAGATACGAGCAGAGAAGGCGCCGGGGAAGTGACGGAGACGACGCCAGGAGTTGACGCTCGAGAGGAGGAGGCAGGTGACGACGAGAAGAAGCAGCCCAACCGCCCCTGAGATGATGGATGAGCCATCCCAGGACAGGAGGGTGAGGTAGTCCTTGAAGGCATCGAGAGCCGCCATGTTTGCGAAATTGCGGCTGGCCGTTGTGGGGAGAGAGTGAGGGAGAAATCACAAACAACATGTTGAACGGTGCCGTGGGAGGTTTTTGTAGGAGACTGGTGGTTTCCATGGGGGGATTTTCGCGGGCTGGCAATCCGAGCTGCTGCTGCGAGACTGCCAATCAGCAAGTGCCCCGATTCAACAGAAGAAACAAACGGCACCATACCAATTCACAGTGCCAGTATGACGGCCCTTGGGATGAACAGGAAGGGGAAGCGGAGATAAGATGGTTGATGGGTTTCATGCCAGGCCGGGAGGCTCAATGTGGCCAAGGGTCGATTTGTCCTTGATGGCACCGGCCTCAGATACATCAAGACAAGAGCTAGATGTGGTCAGCAGAGATCATTTGCCGGCAGCATCTTTCCAGCTTTGGACGTACCTGGCGGGACTGAATTCAGTCCACAACGCCTCTCCGGACCCCAGGGCCAAGGGGAGGGTATCACGTGATTGGCGCTTGGTTTGTTTCTTGTGAGGCGAAAGATGCTCCCAGTTCATCATCGTACCCCCACTGAGGGGGTGAGGGGTCGGGTTGCAATGGGACCGTCGACGGTGCGGAGATGCGGGGAAGCGGAGACATGGACGTGTTGGAGAAAGCATCTGGCGACTGGACATGTATTGCGTGGGAAGAGAACGGTTCGAAAGCGTATCCAGTTTGGGAGGTTGCCTTTCGGGTTTGGGATAATTGAAGGAAGAATATTCTGTGCAGAGGGTGATTGATGGTGGTTGATGGTGGTTGTCAACGGTTCCCCCCACCTTCCCTCACGTCAGGCTGGCAATCCATGTGCTGGGCAGCAATTCGGGGGATGGTGGGGAGGCCCACGGATGCTGAGCGCAATCTTGGAATAAAGTTCTGTTTCCATGCAATACGTTAGGTAACTATTCCAGCGGGATGTGCCAGGTGGGCCTCAAAATGAAGAACCCATTTGACTGTGTTGCGGATTCCAGGCTCCTGCGACCCCCGTGGGCCAAGATAACCCCTCCATCTCCCCCTCATCTCCCCAGCAGTCTTTCATCAGGCGTGGCTCAGCTGGGCTGCCTGGAGCCACCCTCTCAACACTTCATCACATGTTCAGCGCCTACTTCCCACAATTGCAATCCCAAACACCAATTTCCTGGGCAGCTAAAGCCCTCCGACAAATCACAATGCCTCCCCTGAACAGCATCCGATTCTAAGAGGTCGCGACTGCAATTGAGGAGACTGCTGGTCAGGTACACTTTGTGAACGGGTGACGCTGATGCTCCTCGTCCAAGCACGTGGCAGCGTGACTCCTCCTGCAGCTTGCCGACCCCCCAATCGCTCACACGTCTCTTCTCCCTGTTGGGCTGCCACGTCAAGGCCAACATCAGCACAAAAGGGAAGCCAACCCCCTCTGCCACCACTCTCACAACATTGCCCATGCAATTCCGCCCGTCTCCCACCACCGCCATGACGACATCCCCAGCAGCCGTACCTCAGACACCCCCCATCACTACCCCCAAGACCAGGGCCAAACGCCGCCCGACCACCTCTAGCAGAAGCAGCAGCAGCGGCAGCAACTTGAAGAACAAACGACGACTGCCCTTTCGCGAAATTCCTGATACGAGCCCGAAGCCCATTTCCTGGCCAGTCGAGTTCAAGCGCGCCCTTCCAGCCGGCCGCCTCATCCGCCTCGATTCGACCCATCTCGGCGACGACTCGCCCTTTTTCCAGCTCCTCAACTACGACTGCCGACGATTGATATACGATGCCTTCCTCAAGGCTCGATTCCGCCAGCACATCCTCTGTCCCTCGGTAGCACGCACAGGCCGGGCCAAGGAGTTCTTCAGCCACTTTACAAGCTCCAAGACATGCCCCGACAGCCGCTTCACAAACATGCTGGCATGTGGCCACTGGGACTGCCTGGAAGCCGAGAAGGGGGAGGACGACGCATCTGACGTCCGCCTGGCCGATCTCGTCGCCTTCATGCGCACCTCCAAGTTCGCCTACCTGGAGATCTCGGAATACCTATACCGCACCATGGTCTTTACCTTTTCGAGCATCCCCGAAATGCGAGCCTTTGTCGAAACGACGCCAGAGACGATGCTCGATCGCGTCCGCTTCGTCTCCTTCATCGCCCACACGCAGCCGCAGGACCCCCAGGCATGTCAGCAGTTCATCAAGGGCGAATACTTTCAGACCAAGGCCCAGGGGGACGCCGTCGAGCTGTTCCGCCGCTTTGCCAACATGGAGCGCCTCGAGATCAGCTTCTTCCCGAGCCTCATCATCGCACTGTCGAATCAGCTGCGGGAGGTTGTCAAGCCGCTTACCCAGATTCCCGAGAGCACCAAAATCGTCGTGCGAGTCCCAAAGATGCGATATCAGGGGTGTGCAGAAGTTGGACTTCCTCCCGTGGAGGGACTGGCCAACTTGGGTCGGTTCAAGATCCTTCGACCGGTTGTGACGGCAAGCGATGCGGAGTCGCACTGCAAGGCGTACTCTTACCAGTTCCGCGAAGGCGTCTGATGGATGGGGGAAACGGGACTGGTGTTGTGTTGGGGCTTGTGGTTGATGGGCCCTTTTGACCCGTGCTGCCCTCTCGAGACGGGTGATGGAGCAAGGCGCAATGGAAATGAAGACTACGAGCCACGACTTTCCTATTTGTTAGCGACACAGACAGCCTCCTGTTTGCACTCATACGCCCTCCTTGCATTTATTTGCGCTGGGTGTGTCGTTGGCCGGAGACACGGGTTCGTTCTTGTTGACCAAGGGGTCACCTACACTCGGGGAGTACCATGATGCTCCTGGACTTCTCACGAAGAATGCAAATATTGATGATTCCACAAGCCCGGTTCGCAAAGAATATCGGGAACCGCTGCTCTCCCCTCGCCGTCCCCTTCAACAGGCAATTACCAGCCCATCCCTGCCCCTGTCCCATATGATGCACCCCCAAAAGACCGGCTGCACCGTGACATCGGGAATCTCGCCGAGAAACCGCAAGTCATAGTGCATCAGGCACAGCAAGTAGGATATATCCAGTGGGCCGGCCCCACGGCGGAGGCTGAAAGTCCAGGTCCCATTTACCCAGCATGCGCTGATTGCTTCCACGTCGTCCCCGGAGCGATCCAAATACCCGACAGCCAAGGATTGGAGAAACACAACCCGCACCCGCTGCAACGCACACACGAACCGGACATTTGACGGACGGCCGGCAATCCCTCCCCGGTAGGCCTTCACGGCAAAACAACGCACGGCATCTATGTCGATTATTGCTCCATGTGGCGTCCCGCCGCTGACCGGTCGGTCGGGGTCAAGGGGTCGGACCCTCCAACGTCATGGGCGGGGGGGGGGAGGATATAAGCCACTGGCATCCCCCAATCCTGCTCGCATCATCCATCCTTTTTGAATCTCGTCGTCACTCGTTTACCATCGCGCTTCCCCCCCCCAAACCACCACCAAAATGCGCTTCACCCTCCCCTTCCTCCTCCTCGCCGCCACCGGCGCCCTTGCCGGCCGCGCCCAAACCCCGGCCCCCCCGGCCGCCCCGAAAACCCCGAAACTCACCTTTTTGTATTCGCTGAACTGCACCCTCGGCCCCTCCCTCGACGTCGGCGCCACCCCCGTCGGCTCGCGCGTCGTCATCCCCATCACGGGCGGGACCTTCTCCGGCCCTAAACTCACCGGTACGTCCCCCCCACCCCTCCCCACCCAACCAGCACTAACACACATGGGGAAAAACAGGCAAAGTCTTCAACCTAGGCGCCGACTGGGGCCTGATCGACGCCAAGGGCACCTTCAGCGCCGATACGCGGTACCACCTGCAGACGGACGACGGGGCGCACATTTTCATCCGGACGAGCGGGCCGGCGCAGGCCGACGGGCGGCTGCACCTGCGGCTGGTGTTTGAGACGGGGAGCGACAAGTATTATTGGTTGAACAATGTGGTGGCGGTGGGGATTTTGAAGGTTGTCGGGGATACGGCGTTGATTGATGCTTGGATGTTGGAGGGGAACTGAGAAGGACTGGAGGGATTAGGATGAGATGGAGACGGTGGGAGGGCCGGGGGTGGAGGGCAGCGGAGGCGGAGATGGAACCTCTCGTGGTAGGCAGGGTTGGGTTAATATCACGGCTCTAAGTTCTGGTGTCTTCTTTTGAAAGAGTGGATGGATGTTCTTGGAGATGCGACAAGACGGTCCAAGACATCAGAAAAGGTTTAATGTAGGTGTATTTGTCCGTGTCGACCAACCCCTCAATGACTTTGACAATTGCTTGCTTGTTCTACCACCACAGTATGTGGAAGAATCCCCCCCCTACAAACGCTGTCCCGGTACAATAGGTCAGACTCAAGCCTGTGGTCATCTCGAAGATGATGGCAGTCGCGGAAAGGATGGCTCGACACGACATCAATGGAATCCCGAACAAAACTGCCAAAGAGCATGAGTGGGCCAAAGAGGCATCAT
The DNA here is from genome assembly GCA_027943155.1 of Podospora tetraspora. Classification (NCBI taxonomy): domain Eukaryota; kingdom Fungi; phylum Ascomycota; class Sordariomycetes; order Sordariales; family Podosporaceae; genus Podospora; species Podospora tetraspora. The sequence continues at coordinate 1,040,025 of JAQKAE010000007.1, forward strand.
TTCACGCGAAAACAAGATGTTGGCTGCCTCATCATGCAAAGGATGAGGTTCGGTGACCATCCATCTCACAATCCATGTCGTCCGTTGATGAGGGATTGGTAGGCACATGAACCTGTCAGTGGTCAAAAAGTCGTGATCGTGGTCAACTTTATAGGCGACCCAATGGCGATGGGCCTCGAACATCTCTTTTCGTTCAATCGCGCAGCAACGAGGTTCAAGAGGTCAAAGCACCATCATGGTGGTCAGTGGCGCAGCCGGTCAACGACCGGCGATATGCATACTGAATCGGGGTTGTAGCTGACGCAAGGTTTGACGGGATTGAAGAAACCACTTCCCCGGAATTCTCCCCGCATTCCAAATCTCACGGGATGGCACCTAGCCTGCAACCTTAACATGACGTCCCGGAACCACCTGTGGTTTTTGCAGTTCGTGGGAAGGGTACCTCTGCCGGGGTGATTCTTGGTGATCTGACCAACATTCTCCATCTCGTCCTGTCTTCCTCCTTGGCCATCAACAGAATCGTCCCAAGGTCGAGAATGAAAATGTTTATTAATGAAACTCAGTGTAGTTAGCATATATTGTTGTACAAGTAGCCCTCCGAACGGCCCCCTTCTTTGCCAGCCAGATTGCCACACCGGTGGCATGCGCCCCCTATCCGATACCCAGCCAGGTTTTTCGCCTCAATGTGTATGACAACACATAATATCCGCCCTCCAACTCTCGAGCCTCCGGAAACAGCATCGGTCTCAAGCAACTCGCGAAGCTGCGTCCAAGGCTACCTGCACCCGTGCCTTCAACCAGTCCTCGCTCTCCAGGCCAATGCTGATTCTGATGAGATCCCTGACCACACCGTAGCTTGCAGCCCACTCAATCTCACGAGGGTGCGCCAAAAGCGTGTAAGCGCCTGCAATCCCGCGGTCAGACCACCACCCGACAAGGCAAACCAGGAAGTTTGATAGAACTTACACGACAATGTAAAGTTTGTCCCCAGACTCGGCCCCTTGGCCGTCTTCAGTGCATCGTAGAATGCCACCGCCCTTTCAGGCGACGTGAGCCGGAAAGACACCAGAAACCCGTACCCACCGTCGGGGTGCTTGTACGAGTCGTAAATGTGCTGCGTCGGGCCACCCTTGGGGTAGTACACGGCCTCCACCAGGGGGTCCTTCCTCAGCATGTCTGCCACGGCCGCAGCATTGGCACTGGCGCGCCGGACGCGTTCGACAAAGTCCCTGCTGTTCCTCTCCATGACGAGCACATCGGCGGGAAACCACTGCTCGGGTTGGTGGTTTGCCCGCATAGCAGCGCGTATGTCGTCGGCGAAGGGGGAGTGCGGAGACACGACGGCGGACCCGCCCATGGCGTTGCAGGCGCCGCTGAACATCTTGGAGAGGCTGGTGCAGATGATGTCGCACGAGGAAATGAGGCTGACGTTGGCGTAGCAGCCAATCGTGTCGTCGACAACGAGGAGGAACTTGTACTTTTTCGAGAGCTTGTGGAGACGGCTTAAGTCGGGGCATTGTAGGAGGGGGTTTCCTGGAAACTCGGTAAAGACGACGTCGAGCCGGTCACCGGCGCGGAGTCGGTCTTCGAGCTCGTCGAGGTCGGCGTCCCTGTACTTGTAAAGGGTGGTCTCGTAGCCCAGGTGGTTTTTGATGACTTTATAGGTGTCGACGTAAGGGAACCTGTGTGTCTATCATGAGCGAATGTTAACACATGGCGGGGAGGGAGAAACGACAAACCCAAACACGGCGGCGCAGCAGGGCGAAATCTGCTCTGGATCTCGAAGCGCCTGGATGGCCATTGCCGTCTGTGTTATCGCGGCCATGCCGCCTGCGTACAGGAAGACATTCTCTTCGGGGGCAGAATTACCCGCTGCGATCCTGCTCCTGACAGCGGCCCTTGCCGCGGCGACCTCGCTGGAATCATACGCCGCGATAGGCGACTCAACCTTCTTCTCTTGCGATGAAAACGGCCCCTGTTCCAGCCACAATTCCGATCTTCGGCTGGAGATTCCGAAGCCTGTGTGTTGCCAGAAGAACTTTGCAGGCAACTGCAGATCTATCGGATAGGTGACGGCGAATATGGGTTCCTTTCCGAGACCAGGATGCACTGCTTCGGCCTCGGGTTGCCCTTCGACTCGGGTGACGGTGCCATCCCAGGACACCTTCATGACGGCAATGTCGGACGGCTCAACTCCCGGCTCCATGTTCTGTCGCAAGTTGCGTTGGCCCAGAGCTGCGTGTCGGTACGTGGAGACGAGCCTGACGAAGAACTCGTCAACGCTTTGGCTTTTGAATCCGCCGCCCTCGAGACACTTTGCGGCTATCTTCTCGGACAGAGACGTGACTGTGCGATGGATCATGAAGCGAGGGTATCCGGTGAGTAGGGCGTTCACAATTCGAGGTTCTCGTACCGACCAGCCGACGGTATCGTCCCATGTGGGGAGCTGAACACTGATGGCCTGAGACGACAAAACGACCGTGAATATCTCTTCTCTCCGACTGATGCCGTGCAATGGGGAGTCCTTACATGCGGGTCTCCCGGCGGCACAGCGCCACCAAGAACGAGAAGCTCAGGAGTGGCAATCGCCGATATGGCCGGGCGGGTCGATGGGCGAACATTTTTGCCAACCGGATCGATGCGCAAAACCATCTTGCCGGAAGATCAGGCAACTCGCCGGCTCGGATTTTCGGTGTTCTTGGAAGAGAGTTTTGCAAACGACAGAAGCAGGCCAGTATATCACAAGAGTGGAAGGTGCGCCGAAGGCTGTGGGCATCCAGGACCCAGGTGCCACCGATTCAGCGTCCTCCGCCCTCCACGGGAAGCTGCATCCAGCTGTGGTGCGCTTTCCGGAAGACGATCCCCATCTGCATAGCCGATCGTGGAAGGCACCTTGGGCCTGTGAAACAATGCCGAACCCAATTTGTTTGGTTGCCCTTGCACTCAATAGGTATTGTCTCGTCAGCCACTGCCGAGAATTGTGGACAACCTCTTCGTCCAAAACATACCACCCAGCAGCACACTTGTCCGATGCACCATCGTCTCCGACGTCTCGATCTCGCCCTGATACAACCGAAAGCTCTAAGCAAGAGATCCCGGGAACCAAGGCCACGGTCGTCATTGCAGGTTTATTGGTCTCGGGCATCTCGGATGTACTCCGTTCAACGTGCTGAGACGGGCACAAGAATGTTCGATCGTGACAGGAGACTACAGACTCAACTGCGGCTGAAGAACATGAACGAGACATCTCGGTCTGGACACCTGCTCTGGTAAGCCCCTCACCGTTGGAAGACATTGAGTTTGGCCTCAGTCTCTGAATCTCAGCCCCGACGCGCAGGACAGCCGCACCCGGGAGGCCATCGATGGCCAAGTTCGCAAGTTACCGACTGTACAACCCTTCAGCCTACTCCGCCATGATGAGAGCAAGCCTGGGTCGATCGATGTTGCGCACACCACCTTCGATACCAGACATGCACCTCAACGTCATCATCGAGGTTCTCATAGGCCAAACATCTTGTCAAATCATGTTTCTGGCTCTCTCCCGATGGTCAATGTCAGTGCTTGAGAACGGGATTTCCTCCATCCTCTATCTAGCCCATTGGCACCTAAACAGGGTCTCAATTCTCCTCGCTGATACCCAGCGCGCAAACAGGCTTCCTTCCATCAAATGCCAGGCCCTGGCCGGAATGCAAATAGCCTTCTTCGGAACGCCGGAATGACCGACTACGCGTCGTAGTCATAGATCTCATCCTGAGGGGGATATCCATCCATGACCTCATCTTCGATTCCGTCCTCAGCTTCCTCCTCTCCCTCCTCCACTTTGACCTCGACATCTTCCTCGTCGCCAGGTGGATCCAGATCCACCACCAACTGCCCGTCTTTCTTCTCTGCCCACCACGGCTTGGCGTAGCTGACTGGTCGTCCGGAGCGTGGCCGGAGACCTTCCCGAACAACTTTCTGGTCGACCTGTGCAGAATCCGCAACGATCGCAGAGGTCGCAGACGTCAGTGGCGTCACATCAGATGCGCCTTCAGACGCCTGGGTTGCGCGGCTCCTGCGGCGCTTATACGGTCCGCCCTTGTACGGTCCCCTCCTCTTCGGAACCTTTTTTTCCTCCGCCTTGGTTTCCTCCTTCTTGGTTTCCTCGACCTTGGTTTCCTCTGCCTTGCTTGTATTCGTGTCGCTTTCCCCTTTCTCCCTGCCCAAAGATTCCCCACCGTCCACTGTGGAGGCAGCAACAGAACCCGTCCCACGCACCCATCCCTCGGAAATCCTCTGATTCACCGGCGCAAAATACAACCCCGTCGCAAACTCAATTACCCTCCCCCCACTCTCATCCACCTTGACCCTCCCCTCCCTCCCTCTCATCCACTCCAACACCTCCTCCGCCCTCGCCGGCCCCATCTCCCGCGCACGAAACCCCCTCAGCACCCTCCAGCACTTCTCCCCCGTCTCACACTCCCCGCCCTCCCCATCATCCGTGACCTTGACAAACCTGTCATAATACCACACCTCAAGCCCCGGCATGGGCGAAATAACCTCCTCCATCCTCTCCACATACTTGCGCGCCACGGCGTCGTCGGGGAACTCGGCGACCTGGCCGGCCGGCCAGTCGCGGAAGACGAGGTGGATGTGGTATTTCTCTTTGTGTGCGGAGGCGGGGAGGAGCTGGCTGAACTTGGCGAGGCCGTCGCCGCCGACGCGCATGGGGACGTTGGCGGTGGTGAGAGTGATGGTGAAGGTGGCGTTGGGGTAGAGGAGGCCGGCGACGTGGAGGAGGGAGCCGGGGAGCGTGAAGGTGGAGGTGCCGCGTTCTTTGAGGAAGAGGGGGAGGATGGGGATGTTGGATGGGGTGAAAGGCTTGTTGGGGGCATTCGGCAGGGAGAAGGGGAGCGGTTCAAAGGGGTCGAGAGGGCGGGATGGTTGTCGTTGTTGAGGTTGAGGTAGATGTTGCTGGGGTCGGAGTGTGAGCGTCCGTACAGGTTGTTGGGGGTGCCCGTATTGGAGAGGGATTGGGTTGTTGTTCGGTGGAGGCGGAGGCGGTGCGGCTTGCGCGAACGGGTTCGGTCGAAGCATGGCAGCGTTAATGGAATAGCGAGAATGGCCTTGGTAGTAGTCGAGAGAGCGCCGGTGGTTTGAAGACGCGAACGCTGAATTGTAGTAGGACTGACCCCAATTCTGCTGGCTCGGGTATGGGAAAGGCAGGGCGTTGTGGCTGTTCTGCGCCGCCGATGTCATGGCCGCATCTTCCGACGAGGAGGTTCGAGGTTGTCTCATATCAACCTCGTCGCTGACCGGAGCGCAAGCCATCTCGTGGTCTTCAGGACTGGATCTATCGTGCTCCATTGCTTCCACGGCTGTTGCGAAATGATCCATGGCGTGGTTCCGTGAGAATCGTGGCGGGGAGCAAGAAATACTTGGTCGGAATTTGTCTGGAGAATCAGGTTTGATGGAGATTGAGTTTTGTCGCAAACGGGTTGAGAAATGGGAAACAGATAGGCGGAGACGGCATGCTCGTGGTTATTGCTTGTATGATGGACGGAAGATGGTTGAGAATGCTCGAGGAAAATTGACTTTGATGATTTAGCTGCGAGATGTTGGTAGTACACCAAGCAAGCAACGGATTGCTCAAACCTCGGTGTTTTTGAATTTGGACGACAATATTTAGGAAATGAAATAGGTTTTCTTTCGACCCGCTACCTACCCGCTAACCCGATGGATGGTTGAAGAATGCAAAACACAATGGCAAAGGACCCAGAAGAATCTGCAACATACCTGAGGCCGAAAACAATAGTTGTGGATCAAGGAAAATATCCCAATTAAGCTACAAGAGTCCACAGACAATACCTCAAGGGTGAGTGCCGTTAGTAAGTTTACTTACCTTCATTTTCATTTGGGGGTAACTACTCGATTTCCGAAAGGCAGATGAATCGAATTCGAGGACGTCCTCTCTAGATACTTGCACGTGAATTCTGTAGGTGACTCGAAATAGCAGAGTGAGAAAGGAAACCCATTTGTAGCAGAAACATTCCCCGACATACCCAGAGGTCTACTCATCTAGAATACACTCCAGCCCTGATTTAAATCGTTTGGGAGCGCAAGAGCGTCGAAATATTAGCAAGGCCATCAACCTCTGATGAAGGCCATGAATCGGAATAGAAGGCCAACGCTTGTGCTGACTACCTAGGTAGGTCTTGCACGCACTGGCGGGATGTCTCGTCATAACAAGCAACCTAGTTCTGGATTGTAGAGACACTTGATCGCGATGGAGGCCAGAGTCATCTCGCCGGAGTGTTGGTGTTGAAGGGCAATCAAACCCTAACCCCATGTAGCACGAAATGCTGTCCCGTCGACCCCACCAAACGACGCCAAACATCGAATTGCATCATCGCCAGTCAAAGCTGCATCCTGGCCAGCATCCTCCCGACACCGGCGTCTCCCTTTGCGCATTCAAAGATGTCGTCCGTCACACCCAAGGATGAGGCACCCCCGGCGCTGAAGGGGCCAAGCGCCCTGCGATCCATCATTGCCGGCTCCACGGCCGGCGCCGTCGAGATTGGTGAGCAATCCCTCTGTCGCGTGCTCTGGAAGGGAAAATGACTGGAGACCTTGCTAATGCGCGACCGTGATGGCAGCAATCACCTACCCAGCAGAGTGTACGTCGACCTCCCGACCAATTGACCCCCCGCGCGCCACGGGAACCTGACGAGCGACCGTAGTTGCGAAGACGAGGACACAGCTCAATCGGAGGCTAGCCGAGGGGCAGAAGCTGCCATGGCCGCCATTCGGATCGCAATGGTATGCCGGCTGCACTACTCTGATCATTGGCAACGCGGCCAAGGCGGGTATTCGTATGAACTGGACCTCCAAATCACAAAGGGACATGGCGAGGCTAAGACTCTGACACAGGATTTGTTGCATTCGACCAGTACAAGACGATGTTGATGGACGCTGATGGCAAGCTCTCCGGGCCCCGGACGGTCCTCGCGGGCTTTGGAGCCGGAGTGACAGAGTCGCTGCTCGCCGTCACGCCAACAGAGAGTATCAAAACCACATTGTAGGATCCCATCCCTCCAACCATGGCTGCAGTCCAAGAGTGGTGTCTAACCTTGCACCCCCATCGCAGAATCGACGACCGAAAGTCCGCCAAGCCCCGGTTACGCGGCTTCCTCCACGCCGTCCCCATCATCGCCCGCGAGCGTGGCATCCGGGGCTTCTTCCAGGGATTCGTGCCCACGACTGCGCGGCAGGCCGCCAACAGCGCGACTCGCTTCTCTGTCTACAATGGCCTCAAGCAGTTGGCCGAGGGGTACACAGCCCCAGGGGAGAAGATGGGAGCGGCTAGCACGTTTGCCATGGGCGGCATTGCTGGGTTGATCACTGTCTATGTGACGCAACCTCTCGACACCATCAAGACGCGCATGCAGAGCATTGAAGCGCGCTCGCTGTACGGCAACTCGTTCCGCTGCGCGAGCATGATCTTTAAGCAGGAGGGTGTCTTGACGTTCTGGAGTGGGGCATTGCCTCGGTTGGTCAGGCTGATCCTGAGTGGTGGTATCGTGTTTACCATGTATGAGAAGAGCATGGAGTTGATGGACAAGGCCGATCCAGAACGCAAGTACATATGAGGTCGAGAAGAATTGCAAGGGGCGCCCTTTACACAGCAGACGCGGTTGGTTGTACGTCTGCGCTGTATATACGCTGAAAGTTGGAACGCGGTCGTGCTCGAACCGGGGAGACGGGGTCATGGGAAAACGCGATGGCACCAACGCGACCAAGTCTTCGAACAACAGGATGTTTTCGGGAAGATGGTGGCCCAGGATATGTTCACTCTTCGCCATGTGCGGGTCGCGATTCGGCATCCCACAGGCCAACCAACTGAGAAGATCACGCCAAACTCCAACGTATGCAATATGTTCCTCGTGTTTTACATTTCGTCAACGTGTATTCCGGCATCACTGAGCCCGAAACATCCCCGAGAGCTTCTTCGAGATTCTCTCCAGTATCCCCCGGTTCGGCGCGTTCTTGACTTCGTCGAGAACTTCCTCGTAGTATGTTGGTTGGAACTTGGGCTTCATGATTCGGTCGCTGAGTTGGTACTGTGGTTCTCGTCAGTCCCCGGAAGGTTGTCGAAGGAGGAGCCCAGGGAGCCCAACCTTTTTCGCATATTGGTTGTCGAGCAGCGCAAGCAGAGGCCGGGCCTGGTTCAGTTGCTCGGCAGGTGTGGCAGACTGCATGCGCCTGGCGAGGACTTCCTGGAGTTGAACGTCCGGTCGAAGGACGTCCTTGGGCCAGCGCTCCAGCGCGCGCTGGATGGCTGAGAGACCCTGTAATTTGACGGTTAGTACCTGAACTGGTTCGAGAAGTAGGTCGGCAGTGGAATTGGGTGGGTGTTTACCTTTTTTCCTGCTCCAGACATGTTGCCGACGGTCCCGATCGCGAACTCGGTGACGACAAAAGATTCGCAGGGGCGCGACATCAGCGATTCGTCACAAGCCACTCAATGCTATCGATAAGCGCCACTGTATGGGAGAATGCGGGCTTGGCACTGGCAATGTTGCCACACTTGTTTCCGCCTGGCTCCACCACCTTCCCCTTGTGCTGCTGCTCCCGTCATCTGCCTGTCGCCTCTGGCGGTTGTGACACTTGTGGGAAGCCTTTCCATGATTCCGTCCCGTCCCATTGACGGCGTCGTCCATCCACTCCTTTCCCTTCACCTTCGACTTCAATTCCTTTTCCTCACCTTTGCACCCCTACTGATTCCTTTTTTTTTCTCATTTGCATCCGCCACCACCGCCTTCCTTTTCTCGCCGACAACCCTGTCTCCCGCCGATTGAAGAGGGGGAGGCCTCCTGACTCCAAAGACACCGGCAATCCCGCACTTGCGCATCTCGACGCAATGGCCGGAGGCTACGAGAGGGTATGTTGATGCGCTCCGAATTTATGGCTTATTCGGCGCAGTAGCTAACATTCTTCGACAGGTGAACGCCCGCGACGACGACGACTTCAACGACTCTCCAACCGAACCCTTGCCGAGGCCGACACACCCGATTCCCAACTCTCCACCACCGTCGTTTCGTTCCAGGGCTTCGTCGAGGGAACGCAATCAACTCGTAAACCCAGATCTCGCCGACGCATTTGACGACGATAGCGACTCGAGCGACGATGAGGGGGACGACAGGCAACGATTAGTGCGCGGTTCCGGTGGTGCGACGCCGAATGACGCGGCCTCGACCTTGTCCTCGCAGACGCAAGGGACAACGACGCGCACAACCCCAACACCGGCCACTGCGACGGGATCGGTTCCAACTTCTGGTCGTGTGTACGGTGGCGGCATCCAGTCCGATGGAGTGTTTTCCAATTTGACCGCGAAGCCGGAGCTGGGCGGGGAGCAAAAGGAAGAACTGCCTCCGGTATGTTTTCTTCCAGGACAACTGCCGACCGAGTATGGGTGGAAGCTAACTGGGTTGCAGTCATACGAAGAGGCCGCCGCCGACCCCTTGCCCCAGTACTGGGAGACGACGCTCTCGGTTCCGGGGCTTGGGATGCCCGACGACGTCTACATTGATGGAATGCCGGTCGGATCCTTGATCAGCTTTGGCTGGAACGCCTTGATCTCTACGACTTTCCAACTCGTCGGCTTCCTCTTCACATACCTCCTGCATTCTACGCACGCTTCCAAGAACGGCTCGCGCTTCGGCCTCGGCATCACGCTTATCCACTACGGCTTCTACATGAACAGTGAATCGGACGACGGGCCAAGCAACGATGGGGCCATGGGAACGAGCATCGGTGGTGATGGCTTCACGAGGCCACAGGACCCAAATTCGCACGACTACAGCCCTGCCGACAACCAGCCGGACAACAGCGGGGGAGGCATGACGGGGTTTGACAGCGGGGACTGGCTTTCGTACATTCTCATGATTGTCGGGTGGTTTATTCTCATTCGGGCTGTGGGCGACTACCTCAAGGCGATGCGCCATAAACAGTTGGTCCTGCAAAGCCCGGACCGTGGCCTCGGGATTCCCATCATCGCCGTGGGGGAGTCGTCGGAACGGGTCGTATAGCGCAATTTCTTTTGTCAAGGGGGGCTCCATGGGAAACAGGACGGGGCATGTATGCATATTGGTCGCATGGGACTGTGGCCTCTCGGGCTGGACGAGGTTTCTCCCAGACTCTGGAGGCAGAAATGGCGTTTCTAGCTTCAGTTCGTTGACTTGAATCGGTGGTTTATCTAGACTATGTTGAGCGTCTTTGTCTCGAGGAGGGTGGCTTTGTGCTGGACTGCCCTCGTGAAAGAGAATTTTCCAACTGTCCATTCGAGATCTGATGAGATCATTTGCGCCCCGTTGTCATGTGTGCTGTCGAGTTGCAGAGCCGCCGTCCGTGAAAGAGGGGCTGGGTGCCGCTGGTGCGGGGCTTAGTGAATAATCCCCAACCCTTTGGAGATCTACATTACATCACCGTCGTCAGCCCAACATCACGCCTTGCAATTTGTGCCTGAGAGTTTATCGTATGCGCGTGGCGAGACCAGGTACACGAGACAGCGACTCTTCCTCTGGTTAGATATCAGCGTCAATTGGCCCCCAAATACCCTCCATCTTGCTTTTGGTAATCTCACTTTCGATCTTCAACACCACGGATCGTCACCCCTCCAGGTTCGATATTATCACCAACCTTATTCCCCACGGTCTCGACAGGCACTCGCTCCTTGAGACATTGCTCGTCTTCAGCACCATCCTCATCCCTCAACCAAACCCAACCACCCCTCACGCTCCAACCCCCACCACACCCACCCAAAATGGCGTGGCGAAGCTCGGGCGCCACCAACCGCGAACTCATCGAAAACCTCTCCCGCAACAACCTCATCAAGTCCCCAGCTGTCAAGGAGGCATTTCTCAAGGAACCCCACCCTCTTCCCGTCCTCCCCCACCCATCTCCACCCAACTAACCCCCTTCCCCCCCAGGTCGACCGCGCCCACTACGCCCCCCGTACCCCCTACCAAGACACGCCCCAACCCATCGGCCACCGCGCCACCATCTCGGCGCCGCACATGCACGCCGCGGCCGCCGAGAAACTCCTCCCCTACATCACGCCCTCCCCGTCCCGCCCCGCGCCTCGCGTCCTCGACGTCGGCTCCGGCTCCGGCTACCTGACACACGTCCTCGCGGAGCTCGGCGCCGCCACCGTCGTGGGGATGGAGCACATCCGGGAGCTGCGGGACCTGGGGGAGGAGAATATGCGGAAGTCTGAGGAGGGGAGGGGGTTGTTGGAGAGTGGGAAGGTGCGGTTTGTGGTGGGGGATGGGAGGAAGGGGTGGGATGAGGGAGGGACGGAGGAGGGGTGGGATGCAATTCATGTGGGGGCGGCGGCGAAGGAGGTGCATCCGGAGTTGGTGGGGCAGTTGAGGAGGGGGGGGAGGATGTTTATTCCTGTGGAGGAGGAGGGGAGTGGGGGGCAGTGGGTTTGGTGTGTGGATAAGGATGGGGAGGGGGGGGTGAGTAAGGAGAGGTTGTTTGGGGTTAGGTATGTGCCTTTGACGGATCCGCCTGTGGCCTGAGAGTCTTGGGGTCTGCGCCGAAATTGATCTCGATGTTCATGTTGTTTTGGTTAAGCTGAAGACTATCGTCTACCCTCTACATAGGAAATGTATTCCAACTCTGGTACGGAATCGTCGTCTTGCAGGCCCCAACCCCGTCCTCGTAGGCGGCGTAGGCGTCATATATGGTGGCCGGGATGTTGCATCCTTGGTCGACGTAGAGTCTGAGGCCAAACGACTCTCCCATGTCGGGGTGGGGGGTTGGCGAGAATCGATACGACCGCAGCGTGGTTGTGGTGTTGGTGCAGTCCAAGGGGTCCTCGCTCGTCTCGTTGATGAGCTCTTCTTGGCAGTTGTCGTCGGCGAAGCCGCGGAAATGCCAGGCTTGCTTTTGAAATGTGGTGTCGGTTTGGGCGAGGCAGAGGGCGGAGAGGGTGACGATGGAGATGAGGGAGACGAGGGGGGTTGTTCTCGCCATTTTTGGGCGGTTCGAGTTTTGGTTGCTGTGAGTTTTTGATGCCGGAAGAGATGAATGTGAGCTTGAAACGTTCCCAATCATCACGACGGCGAGCAACCGCGGTTTTTATACCCAGAGAGCTCTCCGCGCTGAACCATCATGTCGAGAGGAGTTGGCGAGGTAGAGTCGTGATTGAATCTGTCCATCCTCTAGATCCTTCAGTCTATCGAGCATTTGGGGGCGATGGGATTTTATCCATGCCGTGCTGCCTGGAGACGCGAGGTCATATATGAGGTTCACTATCGGGAGCTATTTCCAAGGCCGCACGTGAGCCTAGAACCGTAAATATCAATCCAATCCCGGAGTCTTCGCAATGGGAGAGGGAATGTCCCTTCAAATCTTCCTTCGTCTTGACAACGGGGCGTCGTTGTTTTCCCATCTTTCGTGCCAGGGTTCGACGAAGGGACAGAAACATCAAGCTGTGCCATGAGTCCGCGTCCCTGGAGCAGTGTGGACAAGGCCTCGTCAGCCGACCATGTTTTCCAGGCCGCCGGTGAAAAGGGAAACCACGGTGACATTCCCAGCAGGAAGTCGGCCGTCGAGCTTTCTCGGGCGAGGCTTCCGCATCCCGAACCGGCCCAGCGTGTCCCGCATCGGGCGTCCCTCCGATGGCAGCTGCTGCCGGCGACCGAGCCCCCCCCGCATTCAGGCTAAAAAGGTCCGAGTGACCTCGACTTGTCGTTTCGGATCGTCGTCCCCCTGACTTCCCCACAATGCGACGCCAGCAACGTCGTGGAACGGTACCTCCACAACTCGACCCGGTTCTGGGTCGGTCGGGCCTGGCATATCGGAAATGAATCTGCATTGTTTTGCGAGTCTCGACGTTTCCGTCGTCCTTCCCTTTTTTGATCCTCTTCTTGGAAATGCACAATCTCCTCCAACAAGCTGGTCGTCGACGACATGATCGAATTGTTGCGCTGCTCAGGCTGAGCTGTCTCGATCTAGACACGGACCAACCGACCTTGGGCAATGAAACCTAGCTCCACTGCACGCTGGGTGAGTTCAACACCCCCTCCCAGCACTAGCTGGAATGACCTAGGAGGGTGGCTGTCTGTGCGTCCGAGAATAGCAGAGGCTTGAAGAAATACCAGGTCGACAGAGAAGATGCGGAGGAGCGGAATGCAACTCGACCACACCTGGGGTTGGATCCATGATGTGCACCGGCCCCAGACACATCCACTCAGCTGGTCTTGATTCGACGTCACCGCTGGCTGGGAAATTGTCCAGGGACTGGGAAGGGGGGAAGAGCTCGTCGACTTGTATAAGAGATCTGGTCGTCTCTCTCCCTGCCGTTGTGTCTCCATCTTGTGGCATTGACAGCTACAACCCTTGGCATCAACCGAACCTTCAACGTCTCGCCCCTCCGCCTCTCCAAAACTCCAAGATGTGGCCCAGCCCCCAGAACGCCGCCCTCCTCGTGGCCGCCCACTCCCTCCTCGTCAGCGGGTCCCCCATCGAGGCCGAGCAACTGGCAGCCAGACAGTCATGCCCATCCATCCACATCTTCGGCGCCCGTGAGACGACCGTCTCCCCCGGCTTCGGCACCGCCGGCCAAGTCGTCAACCTCATCACCGGCGCCTTTCCCGGTGCCACCTCCGAGGCCATCAGCTACCCTGCCTGCGGCGGCCAGTCGTCGTGCGGCGGCGTCCAGTATGGCGCTTCGGCCGCCCAGGGCACCACTGCCGTGGCCACGGCCGTGAACAGCTTCCACCAGCGCTGCCCCAACACCCAGATTGTCCTCGTCGGATACTCCCAGGGCGGACAGATCATGGACAACGCCGTCTGCGGCGGCCCCGACTCCGGCTCGGGCATCACCTCGACGACCCCCGGCATCTCGGCCAGCGCGCTGAACATGGTCAAGGCCGCCATCTTCATGGGCAGCCCCCGATACGTCGCGGGTCTGTCGTACAATGTCGGTACATGCACCGCCCAGGGCGTAAGTCTCCCACCCCCTCAACCACCACAACGGAAGTCCTCTAACCGTTTACAGTTCGCCGCCCGCGCCCGCGGCTACGTCTGCGGCTCCAACTCGGCCTCCAAGATCCAAAACTACTGCGACGGCCCCGACCCGTACTGCTGCACAGGCAACGACGCCAACCTGCACCAGCAGTACGGTGTCAAGTATGGCCAGCAGGCGCTGCAGTTTATCCGTGGCAAGCTCACCACAAGTGGTGGCAGCAACCCTGCGCCGACAACGAGCGCGGTGACTCCCAACCCTACCCCGACCACGCAGCCCTCGCAGCCGGGCAACTGCGCGGCCATGTGGGGACAGTGTGGCGGACAGGGGTGGGCGGGACCGACGTGCTGCTCGTCGGGGACTTGCAAGGCGAGCAACCAGTGGTATTCTCAGTGCTTGTAGGTGATAGGCAGGAGATGGTTGGGTGGGAAGGGGGCGGCTGGAAAGCAACCAAGATTCTTGTACATAGTTTTCTCTTGTAGCTCGGACCAAATGTCCCAATGAGCTGTACATTTTCACACCGCCTGTCCTTCTCCCTCTTGCTTGGGTGCCTCTTGCTTGGGTGCCTTCTCCGCCTCCCTCCTTGCAAAGAATGCCTTTTGCCAGGGAAGCATCTCCTTCGCGGCCTGCACGGGACCCAAATCACCACCCTCGGCCCTCCTGTTCTTCCACGCCTCTATCTCCCGGTTGTCGACCCAGTTTCCGTGAAGCCCGAGTTTCAGCTTGAAAGGCAAGTGGATGATGGCCAGAGGGCCTTGGCTCAGATTCAGCGCGTCAAAGACGACAATGTCGTTTCGCAGCTGGTCGAGGTGGTTCAGCAGCGCAATGATGTATCCCTCTCCCTCGCCGCCGCCGTCCATTGGGATGAATGTTGGCTCTTGGAAGGTCGTTGTGGAGCTGAAGAAGAAGACGTCCTCCGACCCGAACTTTGGTTTCTCTCCATCCGGCTTCACCTCCGAAGAGGGCTTCGAGCCGTCGTGAAAGTGCTCATCCGCCCAGGTGTAGTGGCCGAGACAGTTGAACAGACCTCCAGCCGGAGGCCCACACTTGGCAAAATCGTAGGGCTTCGTCGGATCAACGACAGCTTGCCAGAAATGTCGGTATGGCTTGGTGACGTATCGATCATCGATCCGGGAGAACTCTCCATTGGTGCGCCACTGGACGGCCGGCGTCACGCGCTCGTCGGCGACGTAAATAGTGCCATGGGGGTATTCGATGGCAGTTTTCTTGGCCTTGGGGTCGAAGATCCATCGCATCGTGGGGGAGTTGAGCTTGTTGCGCTTCTCCATGCCATCGCTGGGCATGTCCTTGTTGTCGGGTGGGAAGAAGAAGAAGACGTTGCCGTCTGCCACGGTTAGATCCAACATAACCTCGCCGGTCGGCAGCTCGTAGCAGCCGGCGACATGGCCGTGAAACCCTAGCATCCATCATCAGCATCAACATTCGACCCCAATTACCGTCCAAAACTCACCATTATCCGCCCGAAACCAAACAATATCCTCCCTCCTCCCCCCCCTCCTCGGCACCACCCCATACCACTGATCCTCCTCGGGGTCCCAAGCAAACTTATTACCCCCCCTCCTCATCCTCTCCACATCCACCTTCAACGGCGTCAACGGCAACACCACCCAATTCGCACTGACCCCAACATCATGAATCATCCCCGCAAACGGCGCCCGATACCACGCCATCTCCACCACCCTCCCTCCCTCCCCCTCCACCGTCCAAACCGCCACCTCCTCAGAGCCGTCCGCGCCGTCCCCCCCACACTCATACGCAAAGCACACCATCTCCCCCGTCTCCGGATCCACCTTCGGATGCGCCGCCACCGTCGGCATCCCAACCTGCCCCTCAAAATCATACCTTCCCACCGTCTCCAACGTCTCCGGATCCATCGCAAACGGCGGCCCGTCCTCCTTCATCGCCAGCAACGTTCCCCGCC
The DNA here is from genome assembly GCA_027943155.1 of Podospora tetraspora. NCBI lineage: Eukaryota > Fungi > Ascomycota > Sordariomycetes > Sordariales > Podosporaceae > Podospora > Podospora tetraspora. Next base: position 1,055,981 of record JAQKAE010000007.1, read on the forward strand.
AAAACACCACGTTCGTGTTACTCGCCGTCCTCACCACCCCTCTGACGCCCTCGTCATCGGTAAACGGATTGCGGTACCGCCCGAACAGCGCGCGCCGCGCCGCGGTCTCCGCGACGTACCGGTCCGTGCGGACGTACCGGTGCAGGAGGTCGGCGTGGCCGGAGTCAAGACGGATGGCGGTGACGGCGCCGTCGCCGTTGAAGTGGATGTCGTCGGCGAAGAGCGGGGGGAAGCGCGCGTCGGGTTGGATGCGGAAGAAGGTCCCGGAGAGGGAGGCGGGGAGGGTTCCGGTGACTTCGAGGTCGAGGAGGGAGGCTTCGAAGCGGGAGGGGGCGTTCATGGAGGAGAAGACGGGGGTGGGCGGGAATTTGGTGGGGTGGGCGGGGAGGAGGTGGGTGGGGGTGTAGTTTGGTTTTGGGGGGGAGGCGAGGGGGGGGGCGAGGGAGTGGAGGTGCGCCATTGTGGGCGGGAGAGCTTGAGAGTGAAACAGCTTTGGTGGTGTTGAGTTGGTGGATGGAATCGTCTGTTGACTTTTGAATTTGTGGGCTGGAAATGTTGATGGTGAGTCCGGTGGTGATCCGCCGGGTCAAGTATCAACGCTGTCCCCTGCCCCTGCCCCCGCAAACATCGTTCGATGTACCGGGGTAAAGGATTGCTGGGCTCGGCGGTTCGGATGCATCCGAGGAATCGTGGTGATCTTCGGTAGCCGGAACCATTTTCCTCGCCGGCCGGGTATTAAATGACGGCGTGCGGGGAGCCGGGCGGCGGGATAATTGGAGGGGGAAGATTCTCCAACTCTCGGCAGTCATTCGAGAACCAAGAATTTCCAGGCCAAAGAACGTTCAATCTTGTCTTTTAGGGCGGAAAGGGTGTTGGGAACAAGCAGGGCACAAAATGTGGACAATCTCGCAAGGACTTTGTTTGTCGCAATATCGCTGTCATTGACCCCTATGCGATGTAAACAAACAAAAATCCAAAAAAGAATGCCTAGACTCCATCACTCCACATTCTGCACCAGCTCCGGCAACACCTTGTCCCCCTTCTTGGGCTCACCCTCCCTCGCCCCGGGTCTCGTCTGCCCCTCCGGCAACGCCAGGGTCAACGCCGGCTCCCCCGTCTCCGTCGGCGCTCCAAACTTGGGCGCGCGCAAGTCATCCTCCGCCACAGCCCTCCCCGTAACGGGATGAGGATAATGAAACGGAACAACCCTCGTATCCGGCCACATGGTCCTCTGCTCAATCAGCTCATCTGGCCCCAGCGGGTCCTCGGGATAGCACGTCGTCATAAACGGCACATAATTCTTCCTGGTATGGCTCCACCCCTTCTCAAACTCGGCGTGCCACAGCGGAAAGTACCGGTACCGAAACAGCTTCCACGCGCCGTCCTCCTTGACGTACTCGTTCTCGTACAGCCCGCCCTCCCACCACTGCCGGTGGCCGCCCGGGTAGTAGGCCTCGATGGACTCGTGCGTGCCGGCCTGCATGAGCGCGCGCATGCGGCACCACGCGTGCGTGCCCGAGGGGTCCACGTCGATGATGTCCTGCGCCATGATGTGGTCGAGCAGCCAGCCCTCGACGGGGCCGTTGCGACCGGCGACGAAGTTTTGCTGGAACCGGTCTTGGTAGAGCCGCTTGATGCCGGCTTTGCCGCGCCAGCGCGCGCCGAGGAATTCCACGTAGGCGTCGGGGTGGTTGGAGAACATGTCGACGACTTCGTTGTAGAGGCACTTGTCGAGGTAGTAACCGTATTTGAAGTGGGTTTTGCGGACTTCGGCTTCCTCTGGAGGGGTGGGCGGTCAGTTCATGAGGCAATAGGGGGGGGGGGGGGGGGTGGGCGTTTTGCTCACCAGAGACTCGAGAGAGTTCCCTCGACATGGACTGCACCTGAGCTTTGAGCTCGGCGACGTCTTCTTCGAGACCCATGGTGGATGGCGTGGGGTTGTTGGTGGATGGGACGGAGGGTTCAAGGTGTCGATGCTGCGACTCCGGGATGGGTCTTGTGCTGAGAAGGCTGCCTTTCAAGACAAGGTCTTGAATGGATGGAATTTGTACCCATCCACCGTATGGAGGTCAATCGCGTGGAACTTTTGGAGATGTGATGTTGAGGGGAAGCGGGGAAAGAAATCACCATTGAAGCAAGCCCCTCATGTTGCGACCAACGCGGTACCCGTGACAATGTGACGGCGTACATTGAATTCCCGGTGGATAATAGATGCCGTTATTGGGGATGGCTTGGCAGATGTGCCGAATTCGCGGCACCATTTCTGAGAGGCGGAGGGGATGCTGGTGCCGGAAAAGCGAATGCGGTTGAAAATCCCCAAATCGCGGTTCCAGTCTTGGCACCTCCTGTGTTGTCGTGCCAACATCACCACCATCAAAATAAGAGACCCAAAATAAAGGGGACGTCAGCGATCAAGGTGTCTGTCCGTCAAGGGCGAGAAACATGGAGAGCGAGAGTTGAAGTCTGCGGGCGGGTTGCGTGTCGTCATTTTTTTTGTTTGGTGGAGGGCACGCCTGGGCGGAGAGCCGCTTCAGTCCAAGTCGGGTTGGTTTCAGTCCAAGGAAGAACAACAATGCCATGGAGGGGCGTGGACCGCTGGAAGGCCGGTTGCACAAGTCAATGTCTTGGTTGGTTCAGCAGGCTTCCAAAAAAATAATGTATTTGCCCAGGAAATCCCTGCCTTGGGGTCGAACCCAAGAGCTCAGCGACTCGTAATATTCAACTTGAAGGGTGCTAAAGTGGGTGTTGAACCATTTAGGCCATACAAGCCCTCGTCGCGCGGCTGGCCATTCAGTGCGTGCAGGGAAGGTGGATCGGATACCTCTGTGAAAGTGACACTTGCTATAACTACCCATATATATGCCACAGACAAGCCGTCCGAGCCCTGCCTATTTACACACGACATCTTCAGCGTTGATCCATGTTGACACACCGCTGCGGAGCCTATGGCACCCCCAGCATGACCATCGCGATCAGAACTGCAAAAGTGGAATAACGAAGGGCAAGGCAAGAAGTAGATGTGCCAACGACAGAGTATGCAATTCTATTCCCTTGTACCAGCCACAGGCTTAACTATCTAGAGTCTTTGGAGCCTAACATCAAATACCCAGGCGACGACGTCGGCCAATGCAAGACGCGTTTTCTGCGGACGGACCGGCCGGGCAGCCAGCGCATCCTGATCTGGCATCTGCGAACATGGCTGTCCAGCAAAAGGAAGCACTTGATTGTCTGGTTCAGGCCACGGAGCGGTCCTTTCAAGAAAAAGTAGCGGCCTCAGCCCGGCGGGATTTGATGCAACCCTGTTCCGGCAGAACGCAAAATCAACACAGTTCAGGCTTTTCTGGAAGATTTTCATGACGACAACACTATGGAGATCGCAACTTGCTCAGTTTGCTACATGAAGAACAAGCCACGCGATCTTCATCACGAAGACTGGAAAACGCGATTCCTGCCGAGATTCAGTCCGCCATGATGGGCCTCTTGGCATGTCGGAGATGCTTTCCGGAACGAGATGGCGAGGCTGTTGTGCCCATCTGCGTCTCCTGTCGAGCCGCGTTCGACCGTCCCCAAGTTCCGGACGCTTGTATGGGTAGCACCATGCAGATCGGTTGCGAGCACAGATATCCGAACGAGCTGCGAGACCTGACACCTCTGGAGGAGAAGCTTATTTCCCTCAGCGCGGCGTACGGATTTATCACCAAGTGCAATGTGCAGCGTGGTCAGCAGACTGGGGCGACTTATCGGAAATACATCGTGGGCCATATCTCGATGTTTCCTAACGATGTCGAGTCTTTGACTACCACAATCTTGCCGCATCCACTCGTATTCATATTGGACAAGGTGCATGTGATTTGGGCTGGCTTGGAGCAGCCAAGGCCGCTGGACGTGAGCAAACTCTTGACCGTCCGACCCAGCGCCCTCCGCATAGCGCTGCGGTGGTTGAAATTGAAATTGAACAACCCTCTTTACGCCAATATCTTGATCAACGAAGAAGAGATGAGAAGTTGGGCATTTTGAGGAGGGCAGTCACGTACCGTCTTTGGCCTATCAACATATGGTGAGAGAGCAGGAGAGCGCGGAAGAAACCATTCGGACGGCTCAGATCCTCGGTTGACCGAGGACAGAACCTCCCAGCTCAGCCGGTGTCAGTTGAGGATATTGCAACTGAACTAGCAGAGCGATCTCGTCGCGGACCTGTCTCATCTGGGCCAGCATCGAGTGGAGATTCTCTCAACGTGAATGAGGCGGTGGCCGAAGAAACAGCGGAACGGGTGTTTGAGTTGCGCACTTCGGCCATGTTTCCACTTGACGACCAGGCTGGTTTTGCAGAGCAGGATAAGTTTGAGTTTATTGGTCTGGCGCTGCAAGCAGAGCACCAAGCTGACGATCTTTATGAGAGCGGCGCTGGCGAGGCGCCGTCCATGGAGGTCCATGGCTCATCGGAGCGCCGTTCATTTGGGTGTCGCGCGGGAGTGAGTTCGCCGACGGCTTCTCCCCGGATTACTTCCCAAAAACGTTCCCGACTTGCTTTCCTTACGGCCGTGGTGGCCCGAAGGTGGCGGACCGGAACGAAAAGGGAAACCCCGAAAATCCGCTGCTACGGGGTCTGAGCCTGGAATCTTGGACCAAGGTTGTTTTGCAGCGACACGGGGGCCATTGTGCTCAGCACCCAGTGTTTTCCTTCCTCGTCTTCAACATGCTTGTCAAGTCCAGGAATCGGTGGATCGGTCGGGACCGCTTGAAGCGGTCAGCTTTTCGACGGGGAGAGTATCCTCCCAGCCCTCGTTTGTGAATTGGCTGAGGGCGATCACGCCTCTCAACCAAGACCGGTGGGATCTCAACATGGCAGCCGTGATCCAGTGGGCTCGTGCCCACGGGAAGCACATTTCCATCTTCGTCGCGAAGCACGACACCGAAGCCTGTATGTGCGGCTGTCGAGGGCGGAGAGGTGGGACAGGCTGTACCTCTTCCGAGAACCAGCGCGCGGCGATTTTATCGAACCGAAGAACGTGCTCGACAGCGCGATGAGGGTCGCGGTCCTCCAGCTAGAGAGGCTAGGAGATGAGACCAGGCGGCGCTTCGAGCATCATGATAACTCAAATTGCTTCGTCCTGACCTCAAATCCCACGTCAAGAAATCCCTCCCTTGGGCAAGTTTCCAACTCCTCCCGGACCACGCCTCCTCTTCCTAAACCGCACCACGCAGCGCCAAGTAACACATGCCCCGATAAGTACCACAACAATTATCGGAATGCCCGCCACCAGAAATAAAAACAACGACCAGCTTATCCCCCCTCCCCAGTGATCCGACTTCAGCCGCTGCGGATCTGACCCCGGAATCCATTGCGTGATCGTCTCCCCCTCGATGGCCGGCGGCCTCGGATTCAGCGTCGGCAGGTCCGTAGTCTGCCACTCGATCATCCACGCCGGCGCGTACGCGACGCTGAGCGTCTCCCTCGCCGAGACCACGCCAGACGTGCTGCTCGTGCGGACAAAAGTCTGTCTGCAACTCGGCGCTGTCTCGCCGTAGGGGACCGTGTATGGCAACGAGTAGCCCGGCGCGCAGCAGTAGGCCGTCGAGACGAGAGATCCTGTGGTCGTCGTCGTTCCTAGCCACATGGCTGGCCAGCCCTGGGGACATACGGCCGGGCTGAAAGTGAGCGCTTGGCCACGTCCCGCAGGGTCGACGCAGGACTTGTAGCGCGCATCGGACTGGTCGGGGAGGAGCGTGGTTCGGAACTCAGTTGTGGAGCCGGAGGTGTAGGTGCTCACGAACGTGGTCTGGAATGAGGAGAGGGAGCAGCTGGCGGGCTGGGGGAAGGGAGTTGTGAAGCCGGCGATGGGTGCGGCGGCGGCGGGCGACGAAGTGAAAAAGGACGATGTCGTTGGGGTTGGAGTTGAGAGCGCCATTTTTGGCGTCGTCAGCAGTGCGGTGCGATTGTTGAGGAGGAAATGAGAGGAGGTTCGAATTGAGATGCGCAAAGTGCGAGATGCGCAGATGAACGATTGACGGGAGTTTTGTCGGGTGCAAACGCCTAAGTTAACGTATCGGGCGCAAAATTGGTTCGTCTCGGGGATGTCTGCCCTACAAATTTCCAGGGGTGGGTGGCGCAACAAACGGCAGGAGAAAGTGACGGATTCACTCTGCGCCGTAACTTTGCTGAAAGATGATTAGATTTGTTCAAGGCGGATCTGAAGGACCCGGCTTGCTAGGCTAGGCTAGTATCGCTGACTCTAGGAGAGGGCAGAAGGAAAAACGAAGCTGAAAGATTCCGTGGTTAAATACACGAGTTTAACGTGCATGATAAGCGAGTGAGCCAGATAAGCGAGTGAGCCACTTTTCCGCGCGACGCTGTCACAGGCTTTGCCTGTGCCTTGTAATGTAGATAACGATAGCCAAGTAGTCACGTGACCGGAGCTCGGGCCAGCCCTCGAGAGCTTACCTCTCGGAGGGCCTCGGCCCCAGAAGCTTTCCGGTCCTTCGCAGTACAACGCATATCCAACCTGACCCCTACCATGCGGCCGTGATAGTTTGTACTGCCGTTTCCTGCGGCTTGCGCAATTTCGAATAGCCTCACGTTCCTCGACCCTCGAATCCTCGATCCACGCGCACGCGCGCCCATCGTCCCCGTCCCCGAAATGCCGTTTGCCAACAGAGCAAACCGCCGTTTGCCAACAGAGCAAACCGCCGTTTGCCAACAGAGCAAACCGCCACCCCGCGACCGCGAAAACCTCGACCTCGACCCACGACCTCGACGACAACGACAACCCCAATTGACCAAGAACAAGCAAGCCACAGGCCGAGACCCTTTCTCTTTCAACTACTCAAGATCTCTCTCGCGTTTTCCTTCGTCAAAACAAGCAATTAACCCCGCAATGGCTAACGCCAACTACTTCGCAGCTGACGACTCCGACGATGGCGTCAGCAGCCTCAGCTCCCCGTTCATCGCCAATTCCGCCCCTACCAAGCCAGCCAGCTTCACGAGTAACAACCCCTACAACCTCCAGACCATCTACCCCCCGCAGACTCCCACGACCAACTACCGCCTCCCCAACCCCGGCCACACAATCCCCGACCTCGCCCAGACCCTCCGTGACGCAGGGCTTGGTAACACCGCCAACATCCTCGACGAGACCCAGTCCGAATACCCCACCGAATACAGCCTCGCCGAGCTGATGGCCGCGGTCCTGACCGACAAGAACAAGGGCACTACCGCGTCGGCCGCCTGGGAGCTCTTCCGCGTTGTGGATGAGGCGGTCCGTAAGGTCCTCCACACCCGCAAGGCACTCTGCGAAGCGAACCGAACCTTCGACGCCGACTGCGACAACCTCCGTAGCCAGAACTTCGTTCTCACGAAGCAGATCGGCACCCTGCGAGACCGGCTCTCTGAGTCGCAGGTCGCCTGCGCCACGGCCCTCGCCAACGCCGGCCAGCAAAGACCTACCACCACCAAGTCTCTCGCTAAGGACCCCAAGGCGTTCGACGCCAGCGAGAAAGACGCCACTAAAAGGAACACCGAGTACGAAAACTGGAGATCCAAGATCCTCATCCGTTGGACCCAGGACTCCCATGAATTCCCCGACGAGCTCAAGAAGGTCCTCCACATCGGAAGCCTCCTCACAGGCTCGGCCTGGCAGGGCGTCCAGAAGGGCGTTACCGCTATCCTCGACAACCCTACCGACCAGAGCAAGTGGGCCTGGACCTCAGGGCTAGCCCTCCTCAGCGCCCTCGACAATACCTACCGCAACTTCGACGCCGCCGCCGAGGACTGAGAAGAGGCTCACGCTCCTCTCGCAGAAGGACGAGTTCAGCGTCTTCACCGATTTTATCACCGAGTTTGCTCCCCTCTGCGACAGAGCGGAGATAGACGACGCAACGCGCGTCCGATACCTACGCGCCAAGATCAACACCAGGATCCGCAAGGCCACCGTCATGCAGAACCCCCAGCCGGCAAGGGACGACTGGCCCGGATGGCTGCAACTCGTCTCCAGCCTCGCCAAGAACATCGAGCATGACGAATTCCAAGCCAAGGCTTACCACCAGACCCAAGGCGGCAAGCCCAACAACATCAACGGCAACAGCCAGCCCTCGAACAACAACAACGGCGCCGCCCCGAAGAAAGACCCTAACGCGATGGACCTAAGCACCGCCAGGGTTGGCAAGGTCTCCCCCGCCGAGATGCAGTACCGACTCGACAACGGCCTTTGCAAGAGATGCGGAGGCCAAGGCCACATCGCCATCAACTGCACCCCGGCCGACCGCGCAAACGTCCCCCCTAGCCGCGGCGCTCCCCAGCTGGGACGAGGCGCCCCTCGCGGCGGCGGACAGCCCGGACGAGGCGCCCCTCGCGGAGGAGTCACCGGTACCGGCTACCGCGGACGCGGCGGCTACCTCGGCGGACACCCCAACACCAACCCGTTCAACAACGCGGGCCGAGGATACGCCCCCCCGCAGTACAACGCCCCCCAGTACGGCTACCCCCCCCAGCAATACGGTTCCCAAGTCCGCGCCATGGGTACCAACGACAACGAGCACTACGACTACCACGCCGTCCCGTACTCCTACCCCCAGGGCTATGTCGAGGGAGAAGTACAGGACGAGGCAGCCGTTGAGGACCACCAGGGAAAAGAGAACCCTCCCCGCTAAATCGCCCGGGGGAGGGCCGCCGGAGATGGGCAGACACGGGAAACACGGATAGACAGACTCGTAATCAGCGCCCTCGGGCAACAACAAAACAAGTCGATCCTACTTTCCACGTACCTGACCCTTTCCTCGCGTACTCTACTTTGCGCTAGCCTAGTGGACTCCGGTTGTACAGGCGAGGCCTTCATGGACCAGGCCTTCGTCGCTGACCACGAGATCCCAACCTCGCCACTTAACCCACCACGCCCCCTTTACCTCGCCGACGGCCGCCTGCGAGACTGGATCGACAAGACAGTTACCCTTACCCTCCAGATCGGCGCCCACCACGAGACTCTCACGTTCTTCGTCACCCCTAGCCCCGGAAAACCCAGTTATCCTCGGCATTCCATGGCTCCGAAAGCACAACCCCGCCGTCGACTGGACTACGCTCGACGTCAACTTCACCAACTGCGGCCCCGCTGCCTTCCACCGGGCGCGCCGGCCCTCGCCCCCGCGCCCACGACCCCTAACCAACTACAAGCCCCCATCCGTCGAGGACTCCGAAGAAGACGACGAGCAGACGGACCCCGCTGACCCCGCGCACCTCCGCACCCTCCGACGCTCAAGAACGCAACGTCGGAAACGCTCTATATCAACCCCCCTAAAGAAGATGGGAACGCCGCCGCCTCTACAGCCGGCAGTAACACCGGCACAGCTCCCAGCCCCGGCAAGAAAAGTAGGCCCTGTCCGGGTCTCCCCCGCAAGAGTATCCCCCCGCCGCCGAGTCCGCTTCCAGATAGACAACGGGCCTCTAGCCCCGATGGACACCGCAGACATCAGACTCCTCAACGCCGCCAACTTCTTCCTCCTGGCGCGCCAGAAGGATGTCAAGGTGATGCGGACCACGATGGGGGAGCTGGACGAGGCCACCAGGAAGGCCGCCGCCGCTCAGGAACCCTCCCTCCTCCTGCCAGAACTGACGGAGGGCGCCTTCAAGGACCTCCTCCAAGGGCAACGTACCCCGGAATACTGGAAGGGAACCCTCCTAGAACGCTATCACGACTTCGTCGACTTCGCCTTCGCCAACCCCGTCACGATAAACCGCATCAACGACGACGACGCCGCCCACTTCTTCGCCAAGCTCGACAAGGCCCCCCTGACAGACGAGGAGATCCGAACGAAGATGCCCCCAGAATACCACGACCTCCTACACGTTGCCAGGCCCCAGGAGGCCGACAACCTCCCGCCACACAGATCCTACGATCACAAGATCGAGTTGGCACCAGGCGCCCCGCTACCGTACAGCCGAAACCGGCCCATGTCCCCCACGGAGCTCGCAGTTATCAAGAGATGGCTCGACGACAACCTCTCTAAAGGCAACCTCCGACCCTCAACCTCGGCAACAGCGGCCCCCCTCCTCCTGGCGCGGAAGCCCGGGGGAGGTGTCCGTATCTGCCAGGACTATAGAGGCATCAACAATATTACGATCAAGAACAGGTACCCCCTACCCCTGATCCGCGAGACCCTAGACGCCATTTGCAACGCGAAGATTTATACAAAACTCGACGTGATTGCGGCGTTTAACAGGGTCCGGATCGCCGAGGGCCATGAGTGGAAGACCGCCTTTATCACCCGGTTCGGCCTATACGAGTCCCTGGTCACGCCATTCGGGCTTTGCGGCGCCCCGGCAACCTTCCAACGCTATATCAACGATACACTCTACGATATCCTGAACGATTACGCTACCGCCTACCTGGACGACGTCCTCATTTACTCAAGTAACGCCAAAGAGCACTCCCAGCACGTCCGAGAAGTCCTACAACGCCTATCTAAAGCAGGCCTCCAGATCGACCTAGCCAAGTGCGAGTTCGGCGTCACAAGGACCAAATACCTCGGCCTGATCATTACACCGGGGGGTATCGAGATGGACCAGGAGAAGGTCAAGGCCATCACGACGTGGGAAAGCCCAACTACAAGACGCCAGTTACAACGCTTCCTCGGTTTTGCAAACTTCTATAGGCGCTTCATCAGAGACTTCTCGAAACTCACAAGGTGCCTTCATGATCTAACCAAGAAAGACAACCCCTGGAAATGGTCAGACGAATGCCAGCTCGCCTTTGAGACGCTGAAATCCGTGTTCTCGGCGGCCCCGGCCCTGAGAGTCTACGACTGGAACCGCGCTACCGTGGTAGAGGTGGACGCCTCAAACTGGAGTACTGGAGGTACCCTCCTACAGTACGGGGACGACGACCAGCTCTACCCCGTCGCCTACTTCTCGTCGAAGCACTCAGCCCAAGAGTGTAATTACGACATCTACGATAAAGAACTCCTCGCAGTGATTAAGGCCCTGGAAGAATGGCGCCCGGAATTGGAAGGAACCCGCAACGTTTTCGAGATCGTCACCGACCACAAGAACCTACAGACCTTCTCCACTACGAAGCAGCTCACCCCGCGCCACATGAGGTGGTCGGAGTTCCTTTCGAGGTTCAACTTCCGTATCAGATACCGCCCCGGCACACTAAACACTATGCCGGACGCCCTCAGCAGGAAGCCGGAGGACGTCCCCCGCGACGAGACCGACGACCGCCTGCGCGCGCGGAATCGCGCCCTGATCGACCCCGGCAAGTTCGACCACGAGTCTTTCCACGAGGCCGAAACGATCCCCGACATGGCCGACTTTAGCATCGACCTGTTCGCCCTGGACACCTCCAAGCACATCGACGACCTCATTACCGAGAGCTACGAGAAATCCCCCCTACTTAACGAGATCACCTCCGCCCTCGAGAACCCAGAACGCGCCGACGGCTGGCCCAGCCAGCTCCGGGAGCGCCTCCGGATCCCCTTCAACGAGTGCACAACAACCCAGGACAAGGCCTATTACAGGGGCCGCCTCATTATCGACCCCGAGGACCTAGATCTACAACTACAATTGATCTACAGAACCCACGCGTCAACGCCAACCGGCCACCCCGGCCGTACCAAGACCCTCGACCTGATGAACAGAAGGTACTGGTGGCCAGGCCTGGCCACGGCGGTCCGCGAGTTTTGCAAGGGCTGCCTCCTGTGCGCAAGAACAAAACCCTCAAGGTCAAAGCCAGTAGGCTTCCTTAAGCCGCTCCCACTACCCCTAAGCCCTTGGCGAGACATCTCCGTCGATTACATCACCCCACTCCCGCCGTGTACAAGGCGGGGCCGTACATACAAACACGTGGCCGTCGTGGTGGACCGCCTGACCAAGATGCGCCACTTTATCGCAACAGAGACCCTGGAAGCCGACGAGCTGATGGACGCGTTCTTGCACCGCGTCTATAGCCTCCACGGTTGCCCAGAGACCATCGTCTCCGACCGCGGCAGCCAGTTCGTTTCGGCGTTCTGGCGCGCCCTCTCCGCCCGGCTCGGTATCACACTCCGCCCCTCCTCCGCCTACCACCCCAGACGAACGGCCAGACTGAAAGGATCAACGCCGAACTGGAAAAGTACCTCCGGTCTTACATCTCTTGGGCCCAGGACGACTGGGCGGACTGGCTACCGGTCGCCGAGTTCGCCGGCAACAATACCATCTCCGAAACGACAGGTGTCAGCCCATTTTACGCCAACTACGGCTTCGACCCGAGGATCGGGGTCGAGCCAGCCACCCCGTGCCCCCCCGCCTACTCAACCCACCAGAAAGCCGAGTTCTTCAAGGCCGCAGAAATCGCGGAACGCTTCCGCAACGTGCTAGACCAGGTCAGCACGCTCTCAAGGCAAGCTCAAGACCGCTACGAACTCAACGCCAACACCAAACGGACCGACGCCCCCAAATACAAGGCCGGCGACCAAGTCCTACTCGACACGCGCAACCTTACAACAGGCCGCCCCTCGGAGAAGCTGGCCCCCCGTTGGGAAGGCCCATTCGAGATTCTCAAGGCATCATCACACGCGGTCCAGCTCAACCTTCCAGCCAATATGAAGGTTAACAACACCTTCCACGTCACCCTCATCCGGCGATGGGACCCCGGAGCGGGGATCCCCGGCCAACAGGCAACAGAACAGAACGTCAAGGCCAACCAGGGCCGACAAATGGTCCGTACCGACGGCTTCACGGAGGAACAACAGTACGAATTCGAAGAGATACTCGACTACGGCCAAGCGGAGAACGGCCGCTGGAACTACCTAGTCCAATGGGTCGGCCATGCGGACCCAACTTGGCAACCGGCAAGCGATTTGAAGGGCTGCGACGACGACCTATGGAAATTCCACGAGGCCAACCCGCACAAGGGCAAGCCCCCGGCGTGGCTTAAGAAGAAGAAGAAGCCCGCAACAACAACCACGGCAGAAGGACTACCAACAACGGCGACGGGCGAGGCCAGACCCCCGGCGCCGGCAACCACCACAGCAACAACCCCGGCACCGCCAACACCCCCTGAACCGCGCCGATCAACGCGCCTCCGGCCCAAGAGAGATGGGCCCTGATCAGAAAAGACAGGCCTAGATCGCGCTGAATACGCTGTATTCCGCAATCTCGGAGGAAGGGGGGGTAGTGTCACAGGCTTTGCCTGTGCCTTGTAATGTAGATAACGATAGCCAAGTAGTCACGTGACCGGAGCTCGGGCCAGCCCTCGAGAGCTTACCTCTCGGAGGGCCTCGGCCCCAGAAGCTTTCCGGTCCTTCGCAGTACAACGCATATCCAACCTGACCCCTACCATGCGGCCGTGATAGACGCGCCACTTCTACACCTAACATCAATTTCCTATACAACCCAAGATGTCTTGCACTTCAAATGAAGCCAGGGTGATATTGGCCCTCGAAGCCCTTCAAAATGACGAAAATCTCAGTATCAGAGCCGCAGCCAAGATCTACAATGTCGACCGAATGACTCTCTCACGACGACGTGGCGGCAAGCCTGCACGACGCGATTCTCCAGTCAATTCGAAGAAGCTCACCCAACTGGAAGAGCAGACGATAGTCCAGTATGTGATTGAGCTATCTACCCGCGCATTTCCTCCCAGATTGGGTGGCGTGGAAGATATGGCCAACCAGCTGCTACGCGTACGCGACGCGCCCCCTGTTGGCAAACGCTGGGCACACAACTTCGTCAAACGCCAGCCTGAGCTCCGAACGAGTTATACGCGTCGATATGACTACCAGAGGGCCAAGTGCGAGGATCCAAAGGTCATTGGCGAGTGGTTTGCCCTCGTGCGGAACGTCAAGGCCAAGTACGGTATCGTAGATGACGACATCTACAACTTCGACGAGACTGGGTTTATGATGGGCATCATCTTCGCCGGTATGGTGGTTACGACCTCAGATGGCCGTGGCAAGGCAAAGCTGGCCCAGCCTGGCAACCGCGAATGGGCAACAGTTATCCAGGGCGTCAATGCCCTCGGCTGGGCTATCCCCCCCTTCATCATCTTGGCCGCGCAGTACCACCTCGCCAACTGGTACACCGAGTGCGACCTCCCGGCCGACTGGCGCATCGCAACCACCGAGAATGGCTGGACGACCAATACAGTAGGCCTGGATTGGATCAAGCACTTCGACTGCCATACAGCACCTCGTACGAAAGGCAAATATCGGTTGTTGATCCTCGACGGCCACGAGCCACCACTCGACCGAATTCGAGCTCCATTGTCAGCAGAACAACATCATCACGCTCTGTATGCCCCCGCATTCTTCGCACCTCCTCCAGCCACTCGATGTTGGTTGCTTTGGGCCGTTGAAGCAGGCGTACGGTCGCCAGGTTGAGGACTTGATACGGATGCATATCAACCACGTGAGCAAGCTCGAGTTTCTCTGTGGCTTTCGCAAGGCCTTCTTTGCCTCTATCACCGAGAGGAATATTCAAGGCGGCTTCGCAGGTGCTGGCCTTGTTCCTCACGATCCAGAGAGGGTGCTTTCCAAGCTGGATGTCAAGCTTCGTACGCCAACACCCCGACCTCACGAGCTGGTACACCACAACCTTGGGTGTTCCAGACACCCCACAACCCTCGAGAAGCCGCCTCACAGTCAACGCTCATTAAGACTCGTATCACCAACCATCAAAATAGCTCTCCGACTTCGATGTTGGCTGCTGTAGACCAGCTTACCAAGGGTACGACCGCCGTAATGCACGAGGTGGCTCTTCTTCGGTCAGAGGTCTCTTCGCTCCGCAAGGCCAACGAGGCACTAAGCAAGCGCCGGAGAGCCAAAAGAATACGCGTGCAGCTTAGAGGGTCACTTACTCTACAAGATGCAATGGAGCTACTAGGCCCAAGGGCTGTGGATGGGGAGGGAGCGCAAGAAACGCAGGCGGATGGTGGTGGTGCAGGGGGGGTTCGTACGAGGGTTCGATGCTGTGGTGTGTGCGGCAAGCCTGGCCATAATGCCCGCACTTGTCAGGAGGCTGCAGAAGCATCTAATTCCCCTACTTCTGATGTAATTATAGTTGGTTCTTTGTGTTGATGCATTGCAATTGGGGATTGTTGTTGTAGGGTAGTAAAAAGTGGCTCACTCGCTTATCTGGCTCACTCGCTTATCATGCACGTTAGCCAAGGCGTACGACTTTAATTGGGCAGTTGCCGCTCGGTAATATGCGGCATGATTGTTGTGAGATTTGATGGAAGTCAGCCCACGGCCGAGGCGTGTCCCGTGTTGGGGTTACACACACAGTAGCAAAGCTCCATATCGCATTCTTCGCGGGTGCTACATGCTGAAGAAAATGCCAGGCGGCTATCAGAAAGGAATCAGGCACCTATCAGAAAGGAATCAGGCACCGCGGAGAGCCTGAGCCGTGCTGTCATATATCCTGAGGCACAGTTATAGTATCATCAGCAAGGCGAAAGAGGCTTTGGTCAAGAGATCGGGACTTGACCTTGGCCCTCTGCGGAACGGGTACCTTGCAGGATCAAGATGATCATCCATTCAGGGGGCTTCGATAAATGGATCATGTACCTACATATATCAAGGCACGAGGGAGAAGAAAGAGAGAAAACCTAACAGCGTAACGTATACGTCTGGATCTCAGACCAGGGGACACTGCAGGCCTAGACAAGGGTGCTGTTCTGGGGGCAGATAGCTTGTGCAGGCCAGCTCTTGGGCGTAATATTCCAGATCCTTTCATTGAACTGCCACGCTTGTCCAAGGGAATGTGCATTTTGACGATGAGATGG
Source organism: Podospora tetraspora (assembly GCA_027943155.1). NCBI lineage: Eukaryota > Fungi > Ascomycota > Sordariomycetes > Sordariales > Podosporaceae > Podospora > Podospora tetraspora. The sequence goes on from JAQKAE010000007.1 coordinate 1,071,730, forward strand.
GGCTTCACCAACAGTTGCCAGGTGAGTTGTGCGTCACAGAGGGAGAGAGTCTGGACGGTCTGAGCGTGTTGGGCGAGAGACTGCTGGCGTTGGTACTCCTGTTGCTGTTGCTTTTGGAGGGCGGCCTGCTGTTACTGCTGCTGCTGAGGGGTCAACTTTTGTTGTTGAGGCTGTGGATCTTGTTGATGCTGCTGCTGTTGGTGATGCTGTGGCTGTTGTTGCGGTTGCTGCTGTGGTTGTCTTTGCTGGCCACCCATTACCTGTTGAAGGGGCCTCAAGCGAGGTTGGATGGGCGGGTATTCCGAGCAGACCGGGGGCAATCTTCTGGGGCGTCCGAGATCCTTTCGAAGAGGGATCCTGACACCGACAGCGCTAGAGTTGTTGACGAAAACCTTCCTCGGAGCCCCATCTTTGCGCTTGAAGGCCTTCTTCCGCGACCAGTCTTCACGTGCTTCTTCATGAGCAGGAGCATCGTCAATGACGGACTCTAAAACAACAATGTCAGCCCGTCTAACTCTACTGTATCTGCCACGTGTGTACATACTGTAGTGGTCGTAATTGCCGTGGGGGAAATTCATCCGCACAACGTTGAGGCCGGTCTCAAGGACTCGGACCTTGTTGACAGCCTTGGGCGAATTTGTCTTGGGGCCGATTGGACAGATGGTGGAGAGCTGTTTGGGCGGCCGAGGGACGTCTATAAAGACTCTGTGCCCGGTCATTTCTGAACCTGGCACACCGTCAACATCTCCCCACCTCGCCGCCAAGGTCGAACGGCACCCCAACATTCGAGACTTACGATTCTCAGGGTTGGGGTTGATCGTATCTTGTGTGGCGGAAAACGAATTTCCCGCCGTAGCCAACAGGGCTGCGAGAGAGGCAACAACAATTCGAAAAACAAGGTAAAAATAGATGAACGCAAGACGATGAGGACGGAAGACCACGGGAAGGTGAGAAGAAGACCGAGAGCGCTGCCCGCAAACCAGGAGCCTAGGGCTCTTTAATCCCGCGATTGCCAGGAGGCGCCCGCTGCGCCCACCTTTGGACAGCCCTCACCGAAAAACGGCAACCCTAAGCCAATCAACGGCTGCTGGAGAGGGCGGATTGTGCCTCCCGATGTCCTGCATGTGGAGGAACTACTAGATGCCGTCTGGGAGGCAGGGAACCGCCATGCAAACTCCTTTCCATCCATCATCATTCAAGAATGGAGCCAGCATCACCACGAAACATATGGTACCCCCTTGCTTATAGGTGCGAGCACCTGTTGGTGTCGGACACGGCTTCATCCTTTCGACGCCCTCAATGTCATGGTGTTGCTGAACCAATCACCAGGGAAGATACCTAGGTAGCAATCCGCCCAGATGTGGCGAACATCACGCAAATGTTTTTCAGCAGTCACTGACCACTCGATAATCCCCCCCCGTTGTCCACGCCAATTCCAATCCCCGGGCCCTAAACCGCAAAGCTGCATCGACTCGACGGCTCGAGCGATGCACCTCCGGCACCGAGGCGGCGTCGAAGCGGCGTCGGGCTTGGCTTGGCCCTCGGCGAAAGCTGGGGCAGGTTGAATCCAGTTGAATCCAGTCACTCAACTTCAACGGCAACAAAATGCCTGCCGAAACACGCAACACCACCAGGCAATGGAATTGAAACAAGCAAAAAGAAAGAAGCAAAGCTCATAATCCGTCCATTAAATTATGTACAGTGGTATATCCAACTTGTACGTCCAAGTCTAGTAGAATCCATTCGTGGCCTGTTTCCAATTTACAAGTTCATCAGCCCCATCACGACACCAAAGACAACCGCCATGACAGAAGCTCCGACGACTCCAGCGCCGGCAATAACAGCAGGAGGCTTGCCGACGGCAGTCCCGTTGACCCCTTGGCCTGCTCCGGCAGCCACAGTCGTGGGCCGTGCGGCTCCACCACCACCAGGGCCAGCAACGACAGCAGTAGCGAGGGTTATCACGGCAGGCTTCGAGCCCTCGGCATTCCACCCCCCACCGGGGGCAGCAGCAGGCTTGCCACCAGCGGGCCTGTCACCCGCGGGAGCCGCCCAGCCGCCGGCAGAAGGCATACCACCGGTAGGCTTAGGTCCCTGCCATCCACCAGCCGGGACCTCGGCGCCAGCGGCGAAGGTAGGAAGAGGGGCACCCTCGGTGCATCCAGGAACAACCTTGGGGCTGCCAGGCTGCGGCGGGACGACGGTGATGGGAACAAGGGCTGTGCGAGTCGCGCCGGCCGAAGGGCATCCGCGACCGGTGTCGGCACCGGAGCAGATGAAGGTCCGGGGGATGGCGTAGGTGCCGACGGTGGCGGGGCAGATGGTCGTCTGGGCGGTGATGATCTTGGTGACGACGGCACCGACGTGGCAGTTTGTGACGGTGGGTGCGCACGACTTGATCGTCGACGTGGTGGTGAGCGTAACGGTGGAGGTGGTCCGGGAGGCGAACGGCCAGGGCGCGGAGGAAGGATGGGGAATGGAGCTGGCGACGGAGCTGGATGCAGCAGAGCTAGGAGCCGCAGAGCTCGGCGCGGCAGAGCTCGCGGACGACGTGACGGACGAAGCGGCCGAATTGGTGGTGGAAGAAACGTCGTCCTCGGGGTCGCAGTACTCGTCGTCGGGGGCAGACGAGCTGGCGGAGGCAGATGGCTCGGCTGAGCTGACTAGGGATGCAGAGCTGGTGATGGTCGATGTAGCCGCAGAGGATGCAACGGACGAAGTGACGGACGACGCGGTGGACGACACATCAGATGAAACGGCGGACGATGAGACATCCGAGGACGAGGCAACAGAAGAAGCGGTTGTCGAGACAGAGGGAGGCTCCGAAGAAGCGGTTGCCGAGACAGAGGCAGGCTCCGAAGAAGTGACCGACGAGGCCGATGCCGAGGCGGACGGAACGACCGAAGAACTCGTGACGGGCTCCGGGCAGCCGATCACCGTTGGAACTGCATCAGCGCCGCGGCCAATGGCAGCGAGGCTGGAGCCGCAGTTGGCAGCCTGGGCGAGGTGGACGTTCCTGTTGTCCCAGTCGAAGACAACATAGGCAGCCCGCAGAAACGAGTCGCCCAGGGTGGGAAGGGTTCCCTCCTTTGCGCCCAGAAAGCAAACGCCATTCTCGCTGTAGATGAACTCGGAGTACGGAACGCGGATGGTCTTGTCGCCCAAGGTGAACTGGATGGAACCCCCCAGGCCGGCATCCAGGCAGTCCACCGTGTGCTTGTTGGTGGTAGGAATGTACTGAGCGCTGGGAAAGGCGGCAACGAGCTGGTTGAAGATGGCGGTGGGAAACACGCTCAGCGGCGAAGAGCTGTCGATGTGGAAGGCCTGTCCGGCGCCCGCGACTGGGGCAGTGTAGACGTCTTGAATGGTGCCGTCGGCCTGCGTGACCGAGATGCCATCGCAGCGGATCCAGTATCTCGTGAAGCCGTCCGGAGACTGGCCCGCGGGGATGATGGGGAGCTTGCCGAGTGATCCCTCGTACTTGGACGTGTCAACGCCACCGAAGATGACGGATCCTTCTGCGCTCTCATAGCCACGGAGATCGAGACTGAAGGCCCTGCTGTTGATGAAGCCTTGCGTGGCCAAGTTGTCCAGGAGGAGTGGGTACCCGTTCGTCCAGCCACCAAGACTGGGTGCGAGACCAAGGCGAGCGAATATCTCGGTCTGGCTGCTATATACAGCTCCGAAGATCTGCTGAGTGATCCTGGCAGAGCCAACGTCGATGTAATCCGAAACATATACAAAGTCGGCAGAGCCGCCGTCATTATAGCTGACGTGGCCCATGGATCCTAGGTCGACGAGGGTTGTCGAGTAGGTAAACCTTGGCTGGGTCTGGCAGAGAGTGGGGTTGGCAGACCTGCTGCACTGGGGGTTGGCCCACAGCTCCGAGGAGCCCGTGTCGATGCGGACGGGAACATTCTGGCCAGGGCTGCCGAAGCGCAGCGGAATGGTGTAGTAGGTCCTCTGCAGGTTGGTCGATCCAACACCGATCTGGCGCTTGCTGTTGGTGTTGTTGTTGACGGCCTCGGTCTGGGCAACGACGGGGAAACGGATGAGGGCCTCATGGCGGGCCTCGAGAGGGTAGGTGTTGGCGAGCACTGTTGGCAGCGCGGCGGCGACAAAACCGACAAGCCACGACGACGGCATGGTGGTCGAGACGGATGCAAAAGAGTGACAGAAACGACAAAAAGAGTGTGCCCGGGAAGGGCTGCCAGGGACTCGGAGCTGCGGATGCCATGGTTATATGGATAGCGGTGATGGATTTAGTGTGCAGTAGTCACTAGTGTTGTGTTCATCTCTGCTCGGGGCTTGATCCCGAGGCTTGAACCACTAGTGCACGTTGGGGACCGTTTGTTGGCGGTCTCGGCCCTTGGCAGGGGAGAGGCAGCTCCACCCACGTCAGATGGCTTGCTGCCTCGCCCAATCGCCCAATGTGTGCATTCAGCTGAGGTTGGGACGACTGGGGTTCGAATCAGCTCAATAGTGCATGTACACTAGGGAGGAACAACCTTCCAGGCGGCTCAGCTCATCCCGCATCGGATCCACAGCAAAACATGCCCCTTTCTGCCGGACAGAAAGCTCCCAACGTTTCCCAGCCAATCGAAAGCGAGCTGGATGCCAGCGCGTGCGTGCAGGGAATTTGACAGACCTGTGGGCCGTTCTTGCATTCTTGATAGCGCGCCCAAAACCATCTCAACAGGCAACCCCTCCAGCACTGGAGCGCTGGAACGCTTTCACATCCTTCCACAGGGCACAGTGAATGGTAGCATTGTTACATCTACGTTATTCTATTTTCTCGAATTTGCTTCGCTTGATCTCAAAATCCCCATCCCCCATCATCTCTGATATCGTTCCCGATTCCCGGAAGAGGGTTACGACTGATACCTCAATCCAAAAGCGTCCAACTCCTCCACGACCCAGTCCTCCGCCTTCTTCTCATCCCCGCCCAACCTCAAATACCTCACCAAAAACCGATACCTCCCCTCCGGCACCACCCTCCCATCGCTCAACATGCCCGAAAACGTACTCTCCTCCCCTCCCCGCCCCTCCAGCAGATACTGCGGATACTTCTCCGCGCTCCCCACAATCTCCCTCCCCAACACCAACGTCGTATTCACCGCCGACCCATCCAACACCTCCAGCAACACCACATCGATCCTCGCCATCTTGGTCCCCAGCTTCCGCGTCACCACCGCCGTCGGGTAGCCGATGCGCCGATCCTTCTCACCGCGCTGGTTCGGTGGCCCCGTCGGACGGGGCAGGGTAAACGTGGTGTTTTCCGGCGTCGGCTCCGGGTACTGCTCCCCCCACGTGCCGAGGTAGGTCTGCGGGATCCCGGCGCTCGTGTCGTTGGCAAAGGCGATGACGGGGGCCGCGTACAGCGACCCGGCGACGCCGGCGTAGGGGATGCTCAGGTTGGAGCCCGTGGTGCTGTTCAGGACGACGTAGCCGCTGTAGAGGGGCAGCCGGCCGGGGTCCAGCCCCGCGGGCGGGGTCGGGGTGACGGTGACGGTGGCGACGCCGCCGCCGGGGGGGACGGTCACGGCGGTGGCGGAGAAGGCCAGCGTCGCGCCCCCCGCGGGCGTCTCGAGACTGGCGTCGAACCGCTGGAGGGAGAAGGCGGCGGGGTCGGGGAGGTACGAGCCGGCCGAGACGTAGACGGTGGCGGCGCGGACGTGGGAGAGCTGGTAGGTGACGGGGGCGGGGCCGAGGTTGGTGATGGTAAAGGTGGCGCGGCGGACGGGGTGGTCGCTGTCGTTGAAGGCGAGGCTGGATACGCTGAGCAGCACCGTGGCGAACGCGGCGTCGTGGGCTTGGACCAGGCCGGCGCCCTGCTGGGGAACGGGGGCGAGGAGGTTGGGGTTGACGGTGCGGCTGTTGTACCAGACGTTGGGTTTGGCGGTGGCGCTGAGGAGACGTTGGAGGGTTGCCGGGTCCTTGGTGCCGCGAGCTTCCATAAGGAGGGCGTAGATGGCGGTTACCAGGGGGGCGGCCATGGAGGTGCCGGACTGGACTTTGTAGCTTCCCTGGTTCACTAGCCACGTGGAGAGAATATTTTGTCCCGGGGCGCCGAACTGGGGTTTGACATCCAGTTCCCAGGTCAGCCCCCAGCTGCTTTTGGGGGCGAGAAGGCCGCCGGTGGCCGTGTTCTGGGGACTGTAGGTGACCTGTCGGGCGTCGGGTGAGGCCGGGTCGGTGATGTCGACCTTGACCGGGTGGCCACTGGTGAGAAGCCGGATCCATTCTTCGCCGATGGCTTTCGTGACCATGCCGACGCCTTTCATCCACAGGGAGGCTTCGACGCTGGTGGTTGGGCCGGTAGTGGAGCTGTATACCAGGGCGTATTGTGCGCCTTTGTAGCTGAGGTATCCCAGTTTGACGGCGGTGGTGCATCCGCCAGGGGAATTTGCGGGCACTTCGAGGACCAAGACGACATTTTGCGAGAGGTTGGGTGTACTGTCTGGTAGGTGGGCACAGGCGTCGTCGGGGTTGGGGGTCATGTAAAGGGGTAACGACAGCGTTGGGAGTACAGGGATTCCCGGCTGCCACCCGAACGGTTTCGAGGTGGCTGGGTCATTGTCGACGGTATACGTCGCCGCCTGATGGAACATGGGTGTGTCGGTGTTGATAAAGTTGGCGATTCCCGAGACCCCAAGTCCTGCGGCCGGCGCTCCCAAAGTCCAGACCCCCCGATCTCCGTTGTTGCCCATCGCAGCGATGACAGGGACGCCCCTTTCCACAATCCGCTGTGCCGTAACCGAGATGGGATGCTCATTCCATTCATTGCGGTAATTGAGAGACAGGTTGATGACATCGGTGCCGTCATCATAGGCTCTGTTCAGGGCGGCCACGATGGCATCCTGCGGGGGTGTACCGGCGCAGGTAGTGATTCGGTATGCACCAATCTTGACGCCAGGCGCTGCGCCGATGAACCCCAGCGGGTTGGGTTGCGCGGCGAGGATGCCAGCAACGTGTGTGCCGTGTCCGTAGCATCCATCCCACGGGTCATTGTCAGGCGTGGGGATCCAACCGCCATTTGGGTCTGCGATAGTGTCCCCAATGAAGTCGTAGCCGTGGGTGACCAAGCAGCCGGGACCGAAGCAGCCGCCGAGAGCAGGGTGCTTGTAGTCGATGCCCGAGTCGATGATGGCCACGCGTATGCCTTTGCCCGTGATGCCTTTGGCGTGAAGTTTGTCGACTTGCGTCATGACATGGGGTGAGTACGAGCTGTTATTCGCTGCTTGCCTCTTTTCCATTGCTGACGGCGCTTTTCTGACAAAAAGAGGAGAGTCGGATGGAGCTTGTTTTGTTGGAATAGACCCAACTTCAATTGGCCACATCGTCTTGACCGGCGGCATCTTGGTGATTTTTCTAACTGTTTCATCGACATCCGGAGACTTGCCGAGATAGAAGGATGACCCATTGAACAAAGTATAAGTCATGTTCATCCGTGGCACGGCGTTGATGTGTTCTGTTGCCAATGCAATGTAAAAAGAGTCCACATCCTAAACACAAGTCAGTCTGAGCTCGGGTTTCCTCTCGTTGCTGCACTTACATGTCCGTCGGCAAACTCGACCAGGTAAGCTCGTGGAATTACTGCTGCGCCAGCATGACTTATCAGGGCCGAGAGAGCCCCAAACAGCGGGAGCAGCATCCGCTGTCGTACCATATTGAAGCGGTGGGACGCGGTTGACACCGCAATAAAAGTTGGAGAAGCTGTTTGAAACAAGCTTTGGGACCAAAGTGCAATGTCGCAGGAGTTCCATTCTCTTTAGCTTATAACCATCGATCCTCCATGTCGCCCCTTATTTGGTGGATCCATGCTCGGAATTCGGATATCGGACGCAAGGCAAACTCGCATTCTGGAGGCATACTTGTTGTACTGAACCATCGGTTCAAATCGCTAATCGTCACTTGGTAGGTTTCTTTGGCGGCGCGATGCAAATCCAGGTTAGGAGAGAACGAGGCACAGCATACGTGGCTACCAGGTTCTAATCCTTCCGGTAATTCCGTGCCTTTGCTGTGTGCCTTGTTTCGTCTAAATCCGACCGTTCGGCATTGCTTACTTGATTGCAATGGGACCCGGCGACCAGGGTTGCCTCGGACTTTGGTAAACGCTCGTACTATATACTATAGGGTTTAATCCTGTAATGCATTGCTGTAATTTCCTCTAGGCTCCCATGACCATCCTGCTGTTACGGCAGTGGGCATGCCTGACCAATACGTAACACAACCAAAAGGAAGGACGATGTGATGTCGAAACACCACCACCGCAGGTATGCTTAAGGAGAGGATGTCACGGCGAAGCCCGTGACTATCACGGCGCAATGGTCTGTCCTTGGGGGCAAGGTGTGATGTTTGTTGTTCCACGAGGGAGTGGAAAACCCTGGGAGGCCGAAGCCTGCGAGGTAGGCCCTCGTGGGCTGCGGGGTCCCTGGGTCACATGACCTCGTGGCTATCTTTCTATCTACACGTGACATGACAAGGAACAGGCAAAGCCTGTGACACGGGCCCATTTATGGTCACGGCAAGTATAACCGGGGCCCATCTCGGCTCAGGCGGCCTTCAGTACGGCTCACCTCCTGCTCAGGATCTGGGACTAATACGGACTCGGCCAGAAAAAAAGTCAGGTGTGACTATAGAGGTAATTATCTCTACGGTACTCTGCACTCCTGCTTTGTTTGTAAGCGCGAGGCATGTGGGATGCAAGCTGAGGCCATCTTACAGCTGACGGAGGCGCTGAAATCCGAACAGGAGGCCTAGAGCCGTGCCAACTAGGCCTTGGGTTTCCATCTCATGGACGCTCGACTCCTCTTCGTCCCCCAGCTGCTGCAACTCGAGGCCCTCCAGTCGGCTCTCACGGGCTCTCATCTCGCCATCGTACACCTCCATCTGTATCTGTAAGGCGACCGCCTAGGCAGTCAACGCCTCCTCCAGTTGGTCCAACCTCTCTTGCCGGCACGAAAACGCTCGTTCACTCTCCAATGCCTCTGTGCGCTCCCGGACGAGTGCGCTCCTCTCCTCGGCCACCGCTTTCCTTTCTTCGGTGGCCACTTTCCTATCCTCGGCGGCAACTTGTCTTTCTTCGACCGCCATGTTCCTGTCGTCAACCGCCACTTTTTTATCCTCGGCCGCCACCTTCCTGTCCTCGGTCGCCGCTTTCCTGTCTTCACCCGCCACCTTCCTGTCCTCGGCCGCCACTTTTCTATCCTCAGCAGCCACCTTTTAGTCTTCAGCCGCAACCTTCCTGTCCTCGGCCGCCGCCCTCCTGTTCTCGGTCGCTGCCTGTCTTTGCTCGGCGATCTCTTGGCGCATATCGACATATAGCTCTCTCTCCGCCAGGACCTGGACCTGGACTTGGCGCGTCTGTTTTGCCTCATGATATCGGTCAACGGGAGCCCGCCCAGCCACTGGGGATTGCTGGGCAAGGCTGGGCGTGAACCGATATGTAGGAGAAACAAGCAACGGGCTTTTGAGTGAAGCAAGAACTCCTCGCCCGGGCTTCGTATCCTTGCCGTCGATATGCGAAATATCCTTGCCGTTCGAGCGACAATACCCGGACAAATAGTCTGCCTTTTCGTGCATATGGAGGCTCGAGCCCGTCAGCAGATGGGATGTTACCCAGTGCAGCTCCAACTCCACCTCAAAGCCGCCTGGTAGGTTCTGAAGCTGCTCCGAGGCCTTGATGGCGCGCTCGACAAGATCCGTCATCAGTCTTGCCTTCTCCTCCTCGATATCGAGTGCCCGGGCCGAGTGCATTGGGAGGCCGTGAGCTGAGTGCGTCGGCAAAACCGGGACCGAGTGCATCGAAAGGACCTCGGCCGAGTGCATCGAAGGGCCTTGGTTCGGGGTCGAGGGTGCAGTGTCCTACTGAAAATTCGGCAGCGTGGTGTCCACATTCGCGAAGGCCTCTCTTCGGATGCGCGTCAAAAGTTCCTGCGAGTCTGAGTGTATTTTGACCTTGATGGATTTGCTCAGGGTGAGGAGGGCGCCATTGTCGGGACGTATGGATGTTGAGCAAATGTCCTCGTCATTGGTGGCGGTCCATAAGTCGAGATTGGATTGTTCGATAGCCTCGATGTTGGCCAGACCTTCGCAGAAATGGATGTCGAGGCCGGGGAAGACATGCCAGCCTTGATGAGTCATTTTGCCATCTCTGCTCCCACCTGGTGCCGTTCGTGTGTAGACAACCGCATAACCCCCGTGGATGTCGGTGCTGCAATCATTAACTTGAAGGTCGGCGGACTCCGCAGATCCGTCGACAAACATGTTGATCTGGACACCTCCATCACAGAACTGTTACAACCTGTGCCCAAGAGGGTCAGACTGCAAGGCAGGACGCCGCGGTGGGTGTTATCGACGGTAGGGAACGAAGGTTGCGCAAGGTCCAGACGCTGGAAGAACTATGAATCGAGGCATTGCTTCCGATGCCCGGGAACCAAGGTTTGCCCAACCAGACGAGGCCGAGCCGCTGGTCCAGCCCACTCGCCCGTCCAACCCGCCCCTGTTGGCAGCTCGGTCGGCTGAATTTACATTCGACACTCCGAGCACTTTGCCTGTGAGCCGCGCCAATTTTATCCCTGCCGCCCCGTTCTGCAAGACAATCAAGGAACTGAGGGCCGAGGTCATCGCCCTTTGCGTGCAGATATCTCAGCACCTCAACAGCCTTCCGGAAGGCTTCAAAGTGGACCTCGAACTGCGCTGGGCGCCCGCCCACTTGCTGAACTCCGGCATGAAGCTCCACACGCAAGCCGCCTATTTGGCTAGCAACGCTCGAAACACCCGCCAACACTTCCACAAGGTGGGGCGCTCGCATATGCCCTTTGTTCCGAGTGTTATCCACCTCATCAAGGACTTCCCCATGGTTGCGGAAAGCGGACGCGACTGCCCATCCGAGGAGTTTTTTGTCGTGCGCAAGGGGGCCGATGTAGCGGCAAGAAGGGCGGCTGAGATATCGGATGAACTGCATCAAGCTACGCTGAGGAAGGTCGAGGACGTGTTGGCCCTCGTGGAGGAGGAAAAGGCCATGCAGGAGAAGGTGAAGGCCAGGGAAGAGGAGGCGAAGGCCCTCGTGGAGAAGGCGAAGGCCCTCGTGGAGAAGGCGAAGGCCAGGGAGGACAAGGCGAGGGACAAGGAGGAGAAGCTCGAGATTGCCTTGAAGCAGGCGGAGGCGGACAGCGCCAAGTTGATGGCCGCTAAAAAGGAGCAGGAAGAGATGAAGAAAGTGTTTGAGACCGCCCTAGAAGGGGTGAGGGACACAGCGAAGGCCGAGAGAGATGCCGCTGTTGAGATGAAGGATGGCCACAGGGCTTCTCTGCAGCTAGTCCGAGAGCAGCACGAGGTTGCCCTTGGTCGTCGTGGGATGGAAAAGATACGATGAATTTCATTTGGGGTCGCTGCCACTACCGTTGTTTGGGGCGGTATGGGTTTCCTGTTTCTTGAGACGGCTTGGCGTCTTGCGTTGGAAGGACGGTTGGGTTGCTGCCAAATTGTTTGGTAGGTATGTAAGTTCAGAGGTGTCAAGCATCAATGGCCATGTTTCGGGTCAGGTTGAGGGACAGTCAGGACTCCTGTGTACATGTAATACAGTTCAGGTAGGCAGCTTTGTTCTTTTGTGGCCGATGTACCATGAACCTTCTTCCATCGTGATCCAAATGCGTCCGATTGCCATTTGACAGCGGATGTGAATCTCAGGGGTAACAAAACAAACCCCCACTTTTCATGCCAAGTTTGCCCAGCTGCCCACCTGATATTCACGTGACCAAGAGCTGTCGCTCCCAAAGGAACATATGGTCCGAGCGTGCTCTCCAATCTTGTCCATCTCGAGTCGGGAAATCTTCGGCCAGATCGTCGCAAAGCGCCAGCACCGCCAGCGCCGAGCCCCGGCCACCGCGACAATGAGCTTCGCCGCGGCGAGAGCCGACCAGTCGTCGATTGAGCACGACCACCAGTCACACCAGCACGCGCCATCGCTGTCGCAAGCACCACAGCCCGCCGACGAAGAGCCTTCCCTGCACCCCGGTTACGCGACCGCCCTCGCCGCCGTCGACGTACAAGCAACAGCCGTCGCTGCCGCTGCCGCCGCCGCCGCCGCCCATCATGGCCTCCAGGCCCTCCAGGCCGCCGTGCAAGGCCCCGGCCCGGCCACGGTCTCCGGCCCCATGACACCGCAATATGCCGTGCCTGGGGAGGTCTCGTCGTACCTTGGAAGCAGCACGACGCCAATCGGGCCCTCTCCCACGAACACCAAGCAGACGCGACTGCGACGGGCCTGCGATTTATGCAGTCAGCGCAAGGTTAAGGTTCGTCGGTCTCCTTTGCGGGTGCTTTCTCGCTGCTCCTTTTGGGCCTCGAAGCTGACAATGCCCCCATTGTAGTGTGACGAGGTCCAACCATGCAAAGCCTGTCGCGACCTCCAGGTCGACTGCACCTTCAATCGAGAGATGAAGCGACGCGGACCTCCCAACAAGCACGCCGAAGCTGCAAAGGCCGCCAAGAGGCCTCGACTCGAGCCGAACATCAGCCCCGGGCCGCACAATGCCGCCGAGACCCTCGTCTCGATTGCAGGCACCCAAGGCTCACAGGGTGTGCTGGATGGCGAGTCGATTGCGCCCTGGCCCGTCCTCCTGCTCATGGTCGACGACTTCTTCACCTACATCCACCCGCTCACGCCCTTCCCCCACGAGCCCACATTCCGACAGTCGTTTGCGAGCCGAGAAGACCGAACAAGCCGCGAATTCCTGGCCCTGCTGGCGAGCATGATCGGGTGCCTGGTTGCGTCCTTCCCGAGGACCGCAAGGTTACATCTCAAGGCCCAGCACGGCATGACGCTGTTCCCTAAGGCCATCCACCTGATTGAGCGATGCCGCAGTGTTGCCCTCGAGGCTCGAGGACCCATGTTCTACAACAAGGATGAGGTCACGGTCCATGACGCTGCCACGAGCTACTTTCTTGGCCTCGCAGCGGCCTACACGATGCAGTGGAAGGTCTGCAAGCGGTTCTTGACCGAAACCATGTCCTTCATCAGGGAGCTGGGATATCACAAACCAAGGGATCTGGGGTCCTCCATGTTCCGTGTCACATACCGAGGTCCGCCATTTGACCACGTGCAGGACCAGGTTGGCAAGAGGATCTTTTGGTGCATGTTTTTGGGTGTCCGGTACGTGTCTCGTCTGCCCATTTGGGCCGCAACAACTGACATGAAGCAGATCCATGGTCCAACTCGGGAGCCCTCAGAGCGAAATCATTCTGCCCCCGCCGACCCCGACTGAGCCGTACCCCGACTTTCCGGTCGAGGTTGATGATCGGTTCATCCTGCCCTCGCAGATTCTCGGCCAGCCGGATGGTGTCGTCTCTCTCCTCACGGGGTTCAACCAAGCCGTCAAAATATACATGACCATGAATCCAGTCGTCAGCATTGAACTGTCGTACGGCATCACGAGCCTGCCGTTCCAAGACCAAAAAGTCATGCTCGAAGACTGCCTCCGAGCCGTCAAGCAAGTGATGGACGACATTCCCCACGACCTCTCCCTCCACCTCAACCCGCTCATCGCCAACACCCAGCCCACCCCCGGCATGGGCGACTTCAGCCTCCGCCCCGACCTCTTTGACGAATCCCACTTTGGCTACCACCCGCCCGCCTACCCAGCCCTCCAACCGTCCAGTGACATCCGGCATGTCATGCAGAACCAGCCTGAGCGGCGCCGGCTCCTCCAGTACGAGATACAAAAAGCCAACATCTACGCCTCCCAGCTGGCCACGCGCTCCTACTACGTGGAGCGATATCTCAACCTCCGCGACATGCACCGCGACCACATGCGCGCGCAGGCCGCGCAGGTCTACGCCCCCGACAATACGCTCAATAGCGCCAGCAAGTCGGTCGCAGCGGCCGCGCTCCAGGCGGCGGCCGAGCAGGCCGACCCCGTCGACGATAGCATGTCCGCCGAGCGCGAGCTCATCGTGCAGAACCTCATCACGGTGCTGGGGTCCATCTCGCAGCGCAACCTCGAGCCCAACGGCGGCTCGCTCATCAACAAGATCCGGCAAGTCGCGAGCACGCTCGTCAACGACGCGCCCGAGCGCAAGGGCCCGCTGGCCGTCAAGGCCGAGGAGCTGCTGAGCCGGTTCGTGGATATCCTGATGCGCCTCGAGAAGACGGGGCCGGGCAGCGGCGGGTCGCAGGTGGGCGTGCGGGCGAGCGACTTTAACATGACGCCGCAGGATGAGGAGGAGGAGTTGAGGAGCTGGACGGATTTTAGGGAGCACCAGATGCGGTTTTATCAGAATGGGGGATTTATGCATCAGATTTAGGGCGGCAGTTTGAACAGCGTTGTCATTGTTGTACCGTTTTGGTGTGGGTGTAAAAACTACTATCTGACAAGTTAGAAATAGAGTGACAGTGCGGCGTCCGGTACGTTATGGGGAGGCTCAAGCCCGCGATACATGGAAAGGGAGACCTCGGGGTCTCATCTTTGACACGTGTGGCGTTGTCGCTCTGATCTGGTCACTGAAGCCTCATCACCACTTGCGCCATGCTGTTTTGGAGAAGGCTGGTGTTTCCCCTCTGTAGTTCCTTATTAAGGTATCTCGACCACTCGTTGGCGGAGTTGACGCAGTCATACAATCCCCAACTCATCCTCATGATGACGTCAAGACTCTGCCGGGACCTGCAGGAACCCAACATCAAAGACGACACTCCCGAAGTCAACTGACGACATGGATCACCAGCGAATATGAACCCGTGCCGCCGCGCCCCTTGACCTCACACCAGCCTACCTTGGCTCCCGTTACACAGACCTACACCACTCCTGTCAAAACATCACCAAAACCTTGGCACCCTCTCCCTGGTGTTGACATCGCTTCATGCAACTCACCTCTCCCACCCGCACCCTCACACGCGCTTTCGCTCTCCGGATCACAACACCCCCCCTCTCCCGGGGCCCAACCACCTCTGCACCCCTCCACACCGGCACCATGTCCTCGGCCGACCACAACAACCCCCCGGACCCATCCCAAGATAAGCGCAGCGACGGCACCGAACCCCACCAACACCAAGCCGGCTCAACCACCCACCGCCCGGAAGACCAATGGAAATTCCGCCCCCCCTACTCCCTCGCCTCTCCCTCCGACTCTATCCCCGTCAAATGGCGCGGAAAATGCCACTGCGGCGCGATCCGCTACACCATCTCGCGCGCGCGCCCCCTCGCCGCCAAATACTGCCACTGCACGACGTGCCAGCGGCTGCACGGCGCCCCGTTCCAGTGGGCCGCCATCTTCCACAAGACGGACATCAACTTTACGCAGGGCCATCATGATCTGGGGTGGTATGATCCGGCGGGGAAGAAGACGAACCATACGCTGCCGTGCAAGGTCAAGTGTGCGTATTGTGGGACGCCGGTGATGGATGAGGGGAGGTACGTGACCCAATTGCCCTCCTTTTCTTTCTCCTCCAGGGGTCCTGGTGAGAGCTCCCGCGGCGCAGCAAAGCCAGCTCTTCGACACCCAGGGGAGCCTACCCTCTGCTGACGTATCTTTCTAGTACGTACTAGATCTCTTGCTGCCCCCCCAAGACCTGCCGACCGGAAGCTCCCGGAGCTCCCGTCCCCTCGGTTTATTCTTCAAACTCTGCCAGATGCTGACCTGAACCTCGTGTAGGGAATATGGTGTTGTTGTTTCCAACACTGGTGGAGGGGATTAATACACGCGAGGGGAGGGAGGCGTTCAGGGCGGGCTGTCATATTTTTTATGGGCAGAGGGTGGTGGATGTTAGGGATCGGTTGAGGAAGTGGGAGGGGATGAATGATGAGAGTAGGCTGTTGGATGAGGAGACTGGGGAGGTGATCGATGGAGGAGAGGGCGAGAAGGGGGAGGGTGAGAAGGGGGAGGGCGAAAAGGGGAGGGTGAGAAGGGGAGGGTGAGAAGGGGGAGGGCGAAAAGGGGGAGGGTGAGAAGGAGGAGGGAGGTGAGGGCGAGGGTGACAAAGGGGGGGATAAGAAGAGGAAGAAGCGGGAGGGGGAGTAAGGGTGTGATGAAGTTGAGAAATTGGCGTTTTGGGTCATTGTCATCGTCGGCGGCATTCCGGGACGGGAGGTGTCAAATTCGGGTTGAGCCCATCCATCCTGCCCCAATTCGCGCATGCGGTCTGCTGGCGGTGTTTCTTGGTAGGACGGAGGTTGTGGTGATGTCAGTGGCTGCTTGTCACCCATGCATGTTTCAGGGAAACCCAGTGCATCATCTCAACTTCAAGGGACAACTTCCGGGGACATGGATATCGAGCCTACCTCGGAAGAAATACAAATGAATCTCAAAGGATCAAAAGGTTTGACAAAATGCAGCACAGTCTGGAACATGTTGAGCCGTCTTGATGTCGTTTCCGTGCACTTGCGATGCAACGTCGACCCATGTTTCGGCCCGTCGGGTACTTATCCAGCACCGCGCAGTACAGTGGATGCTATCAGCAGTTGGCAGATGCAAGGCAAAGCATGTCCTGAGATGCTGCGCAAAAGACGGCCGTCAACTCGGAGGAGCAAGGAGGTGGGGGTGACGACCACCGGCTCGACCGATGTTGAGTGGGTTGCTTCGATATTGTATGTACCCTCCCAAGGGACGAGAGCCGCCAGCTCCAAGACCAGTGAGGTCGCGGGAATTTACCATGTGCAGGAGATGGATGGCGCAGGTCTCGGCGGCTTGATCGATCCCTCATATCGGGTCCTGCATCCTCTTTCCAGGTGCTTGCATACATCGTGGAGCGGACGCTGATAGCGAGTGGCACGTCAGACTGCTCGTCGGGGAATCACGGCCGAATTCTCCGGAAAGGCCCTCAAAGTGCAACTCCAGAGCTACCGAGAGAGAAGAGCTCACGGCATGTTTTCCGCTCGGCGTCGATTGGGGCTCAAGGAGGCCTGATCCGATCTTTAGGTAATCTTTCATCGCGAGCGACGGGCGTTATCTTTTCTCAGTTTTGTCGACGACCATTCAGCCTGATGTGACTCCAATCGATCGTCAGGCCGAACCGTCGCTTGAGCGGGAAGGCTCGGCAGGGTCCGAGATATGTCGACGGGATGGTGGATCTTTTCGAGGTCGCCAGGCTCTGCGATCGCGCTGAGCCGGAACTAGCATGGGGGTGATGGGCTGGGAGGCGTGAACCCGACCACGCCGTCGACGTCGTTGTGGTGTTGGTGACTCTCGTGGGAGTGGACAGTGGCCCGTCGTCCCGTCCCTGGAGATGCTTGGCTGCCCAGAGCTGTCCCGGTCGACAGCGAGCGCCAATGCAAGGCGCAACAGGCTTATCCGGCCTGTCTGATGCGTCGTCATGTTTGCCCGGGTCTCCAGGATTGAGGGACATATACAGCGCTGTGTACTTGGAACTTGCTGAGATGGGTTCGAGTGATTTCTCTGCGTCAAAAGCGGCAGCGGCACCAGCACGACATCGTTACCATCAGTCCAGCCCGTCCACCCGCTGAGCCACTCACTCACCTTGGTGTGGTATCGCAGCCCGGCCTCTGACGCCTGTTCTCGGCGAGACTCACAGTGCACTTGGCCCAAAGTCAAAAGGCCGACGGTGCCCGCTGCCCCTTCGTTGCTCGACGTCACCCACTCCGGTCCTCGCAACCTCTCAGCTTTCCCTCACTCTGCCCAACATCAGCCCACAGCCGACCAACGACTCTCTCCATCGGCATCACCGTCTGCTTCGTGACCGCCATCCACAACCGACGTCGTCAATTGGCTGCCGTGGAGTTCGACCAACATCGCGCTAGCCAGTCGGTTCGAGCCGGTTCGCTCCAGGGCGTCTCGCTATCAGGTACGTGGATGATCCTGGCAGTCGTGGGTTGGAGAGGGGAGCTCCGCTATCTCCAGCTGTCATCGGGGAGCGCGACGATGCTTCGGGCGGACCCAAGTGGGTTGGAATGGAGAGAAGACCGGCCCAGCATTGTTGAAGGGGAGAGAAAGACGCCTTTGTGTTTTTTTCATTGCCAAAATTCCTCGTCTCTGGATCTGTGACGTGGTTGATTGCGTGGGGTCGCCATGGCAGCTTTTTTCCCTTTGACGACCCCGCAGTGCTGTCATCGTCGGGTGTTTTCCGTTGCTACCCCTCCACGCAGGGATGATTGATGCCCAATCAGGGGCGCGTCGCCCCCATCAACCCAGTGATTGTCAGGGCATCGTTTGGGCTGGTTGGGGGCTTCCCCTGCCATTGGGTTTGGTCACTCAAACGCAGGCGAAGGGGAAGGACTCGGGCGCAAAGGGAAAGGGACGACCTCGCTGGAGATGGCGGTCAGACTCAGCAGCACCTGTCCACCTGCCTCAGCTTTCCGCCGAAGGGCAGGAGCATTTTCTCCTCACAGTCACGATGACCCACTCCCCTCTCTCGCCTGCAGCGCAGGCGAGCTCCTCGCGGCAAGAAGAACCAAGTCCAGCGAGCAAAGCCTGGGGCCTGGCCTGGACCGCACTCGGCCGCTGCCTTGGTCCTTACTCCGTCTTGCCCCTGGCGATTCGGGGCTCCGCCAGAACCTCATCATCGATGCCAGCGTGCCAAGTTTCCGTCACCGCACCACGTCCCCCCCGCGCCCACCCACCCCCCTCCAACAAGACGATTATCTTCCCATCCCACGAAGTTTCTTGTTTCTCGCTTCATTTTTTTGGCTTCCTCTTCTCCCAAGCCACTCAATTCCAGCACACGGTGCGCCACCAAGACTGTCGTTAACCCGCCATGGAGCAGAAGAAGCCCGACCCCCCCCAACCCGCCTCGCAGGCGTCGACATCGAAGTCGACCCTCGCCCCTCATCGGCCCGCGGTGCCCAGTCGTAACGAGTCTCTGCTGCCGCCGCATTATCGACCGTCGATCACAGAAGTGCCCGTCACCCCTGGCATCACACGCGAAGCGTACGAAGACGGAAGCGTCCACCCCGACTACTTTTCCCAGAAGGTGTCGGATCACGCCATTGCCGCCTCGCCCGCTCCCGTGCGGCCAGTCTACTCGTCACAGCACAGCTTCAACTCGCTGATAGCGGCGGGCGCCTCGGAAAGCACAGAGTTCCTGCGCAGGTTGAACACGGCCGTCATGGGGGACCATAGGGAGTCCATCTCCGATATTCGGAAGAGCAGCCCAAGCCTCGGCCTGAGTGGTAACATCATCTCGGCCACGTTCAACATCCCACACTCGCTCAAATACCACAAGGGAACGGATTGGGTAAGTTTGACGGTCCCCCGCCCCGCCTCCTTTGTCCTGTCTTGAGGTTCAGGATCACGATGACCTCAAATCGGAGGACCTGCAGGCCGCTGCAATCGTGCCAAGATTCTGAATGGTGGGGCTGATGTCATCGTGTATGCAGGAGCTGCAACCCCGCCGTGGCCAGTCGGCCCTGTTCGACGCCTTTTCCTACCTGTCGTCGGATGACAGCCCCTGGAACCACACGGTCGTCGCCTGGACGGGAGAGATTGACGCGCCCGTCGAGCCCATCTCGCCGCCTAGCACGCCGCCCCGAACAACTCTCCACGTGAGCGCGCTTAACAACCTCTCGAAGCCCGTTCCCGTCAATGGCGAATCCGCGCCCCCGACACAGCCCCTTGCCGACGGCCTCTGGATCCCGCGCGAGGATGTTTCCCGACTCGAGCATCAACTGTCGCACGACAAGCGGATCAAGACGGTCCCTGTCTGGCTGGCCGATGAGACCGACATCTCCGAGGAAGGCATTCGTCTCAAGGACCAGGCACGATGGAGACGCTACGCCGAGCACGAGCTGTACACGCTTTTCCACTACAAGCAGCACGAGCCGACCGATGGACGGGCCGAGAAGCTCTCGTGGGCAGACTATTGTCGTATGAACCAAAAGTTCGCCACCAAGATCTTGGAGGTCTACAAGCCCGGCGACATTGTCATTGTTCACGATTACAACCTCATGCTGCTCCCGCGCCTCCTGCGACAGCGCGCCCCGCAGATGTACATTTCCTTCTTCCTCCATTCGCCTTTCCCCAGCAGCGAGTTCCTTCGCTGCCTGCCCCAGCGGAAGGAGGTGCTCGAGGGCGTTCTCGGTGCCAACCTCGTTGGATTCCAGAGCTACAGCTACTCGAGACATTTTGCGAGCTGCTGCACGCGAATCCTCGGCTTCTTTTCCGATACCACCGGAATTGAGGCGTATGGCTCGCGTGTCGAGGTCGGTGTCTTCCCCATTGGTGTCGACGCTATCAAGGTCGCCAGCCTCGCGTGGACAGACTCTGTCAACAAGAATTACGCGAGCCTCAAGAAAATGTACGAGGGCAAAAAGATCATTGTCGGCCGCGATCGCCTGGACAGCGTGCGTGGCGTGGCTCAGAAGCTCATGGCCTTTGAGCGCTTCCTGGAGATGTACCCCGAATGGAGGAACAAGGTTGTCCTTATTCAGGTCACTTCGCCCACTAACATCGAGGAGAAGGATGATGCCGACAACAAGATCGCCAGCCGTGTCAACGAGCTCGTCATGAAGATCAACGGCATGTACGGCTCTCTGAGCCACTCGCCCGTCCAGCACTTCCCGCAATACATCAGCCAAGACGAGTACTTTGCCCTGCTCCGCGCCGGCGACATCGGCCTCATCACCTCGGTTCGCGACGGCATGAACACGACGTCTCTCGAGTACGTCATTTGCCAGCGCGAGACGGCCGGGCCCCTCATTCTCTCCGAGTTCAGCGGCACAGCCGGCTCGCTCAAGGATGCCATCCACATCAACCCGTGGGACCTGTCGGGTGTCGCCCGCCAGATCAATCATGCCCTGACCATGTCCAACGAGGAGCGCCAGAAGATGGAGAGAAACTTGCTGACGCACGTTATCAACAAGAACGTGCAGTTCTGGATTGCTGGGTTCCTCCGGCGTCTTGTCAGCGTCCTGGGAGGCCGCAAGAAGGTCATGACTACGCCGCTTCTCGACCGCTCCACGATGCTGCAGAAATACCACGACGCCCGGAAGCGACTCTTCATGTTCGACTACGACGGCACCCTCACGCCTATTGTGCGCGAGCCTAGCGCGGCTGTGCCTTCGAAGAAGCTGCTCGAGAGCCTGACGCTGCTTGCCTCCGATCCCCGGAATGCCGTCTGGATCATATCGGGTCGCGACCAGGAGTTTCTCACCCAGCATCTCGGCCACATTCCAGGTCTTGGCTTCAGCGCCGAGCATGGTAGCTTCATGCGCAACCCTGGCGCCACGGAATGGGAGAATCTGGCCGACAAGTTTGACATGGGGTGGAAGGAGGAGGTCGATGCTGTCTTTTCGAGCGTCACCGACAAAGTACCCGGTGAGCTTCCCCCTGACCTTGCCCCGTTCTGGGAAGTCACTAACAAATCGCGTAGGCTCCTTTGTTGAGCGCAAGCGGTGCGCCCTGACGTGGCACTATCGCCTTGCCGACCCCGAACAGGGGCTTCACATGTCTCAAGAGACCCACAGGGAGTTGGAGAGGACCGTCGGTCGCAAATGGGACGTTGAGGTGATGGTGGGCAAGGCCAATCTGGAAGTTCGCCCGACATTCATCAACAAGGGCGAGATTGTGAAGCGTCTCGTCTCGACGTACAACGCTGAGCTCAAGTCTTTGGGGCAAGCGGACGGGCCCACCAAGCTGGAATTTGCCCTGTGCATGGGCGACGACTTTACGGATGAGGACATGTTCCGGGCGCTCAATGCCGTGTCAGCATTGGACGGGACGGGCGAGATGGCACCCGACAATTGCTTCGCCGCGACGATCGGTCCAAGCACCAAGCCGACACTGGCACGCTGGTACCTGCCGGAGCCTGAGGATGTTATCGACTGCGTGGCGCTTCTCGCTGGGACGGAGACGCTGGAGTCCCTCGCGGCGTCTGGAAGTGCGATCGGAAGCACGGCAGAGGAGGAGGCCACGCCAACTGTGGCCTAAGTTACGCTGGGGAACTGGTGTCTGGGAGTTGGCGTCGGGCGACGGTATCGATTCGACGCGGGCTGGTTTGGCTTTTGGAGGGCTCACCTGTTAGAACTGGGCCATGCAAGACGTTCATGATGTATTTTAGCCATGGATGATAGATTCTATTGCATTTTAATCTTACAAGGAGCCATCCCTTTGACAGCGAAACTATGTGTACAGCGCTCCATCCTATCGCATTCAATCCTCCGTCTTGCCCTCTCCTTGCGCACCCGCCTCGTCTTCCGTCTTCTTTTTGACTCTGAACCGCCAACTCCAATGCGCAGTCGGATCCGCCACCAACGCCTGCATACTCTCGACAAACGGCCGATCCGGCCCCCGCAACAGCAACCCTCGATCAAGACACAGCCGCGCATACCGCAGCGCCCGCCCGGAGTCCCCCACACCGTTCCACTCGAGCGCCGCCCGGTAGTACGCCTCGTACATGCGCACCTCGAGGCCCTCGAGCTCATACAGCGTCACGAGCAGCTCGGCCTTTTCCGGCGTCGCCGACGCCGAGTAGTCGTCGAGCTCCCGGCGGAGGCGGTTGAGGTGGTCGCAGCGCGCGTCGGACTCGGCGAGGACGTGCGGCTCGGCGGTGCAGCGCGGGCAGCTGCAGGTGAAGGACCAGGTTTGGGAGAGGAGGGATTGGCGTTTGGGGGAAGGTTGGGTTACGCTGGGGGAGAGGGGGAGGGTTAGTTTCTGGCGGTGGGTGGGGCGTGGGGGGAGGGGGGGCGGACTCGACATAGCTGATGGTGAGCTCCTCGCCGGGAAAGATGTCGCGGACGGCGTAGACGCGGTGCGAGAGCGTCGCCGAGTCGAAGTAATACCCCAGGTTGGGGCTGCACGCGTGGTTGAGGCGCGACACTGCACATAAGTCTCCATATCAGCACCATCACCACCAACAAAGGAGAGATAGGGGGGACTCACCCTCCACAAAGGTACTATGAAACTCAACCTCCCCCTCCTTCCCCCCCGTCCCCCCCTCCCCAAGCACACCCTTGACAGTCGTCCGAAACGCATTCGTGCTAAATATCCGCCACACCCGATCTAACACCCCGTCGTCCCCGTCTTCCCCCTCCGGAGCAGGAGCCGACAACCCCAAAAACCCATCCCGCCCGGAGGCCGGTAGTCCCATCACCCCCTGCCCCAGCAACACCTTCAAATCCCCCCGCCTCAGCCCCCGAAACGCACCGTCGTCTACCATGATCGCCGGCGTCGCTACCATGACGCGCGTGCCGGCGCGGATGAGGGAGACGGCGACGAGGCCGAGGCCTTTGTTGGGGATTGGGGTGGGGGTGTAGAGCGGCGGGGGGATGGGGAAAGGGGAGGGGAGGGGAGGTCAGGTTGAGAGGGGGTTGCGAGCCGAGGTGGAGGATGCGTGATGGGGTGGTGATGAGCGTGATCCCGTGGGGGGGGAAGGTGGAGAGGGTGAAGGCGCAGAATTCGGAGTGCGCGGCGCGGCGGCAGATGGGGCCGCGGGTCCAGGGGGAGGGCTTCTCGGGGGCTGAGGGGGGTGGGGAGGCGGGTGGGGTGGGGGAAGCTGCTGGAGGTGGGGGTATGTGCGATTTTGACGGGGGAGGGGGGTTGTGTGCTGGACATAGGGAGGCGGTGGATCGGATGGCCGGGCATGTGAATGGTGATGGCGGTATCTGGTGGGATTGAGAGGATGACGCGTGGGCTGGAGAGGTCGCAGTGACGCCGAGTAAGAGGCAAAGAAGCCTCGAGGCCGCGCTTGGCATCCTCATCTTGGCGCGACGTGAGTGGTGAGGGTCGACGACGTGGTTGGTGATGTTTTGGTGAGATTTGAGATGAGGACAGAAGAAAACAAAGGAAATCGATGAGCTGGCGTTTGAGATAGTTGAGCCTCCATTTCATGGTTCGTCCAGGGGTGCTGCCATGGTTTCAAGATTAGGCGGCGCAAGGGCCGTGCCAGAGTTTGGTTCCGGGCCGTGAAACTTGGTTGAGCCGGGTCCCGGATGTGACCTCGTTGGTGATGTCACGTGTCTTGTCAACTATCAACAACTGACAAGTTCCAATGATTTCTTTCCCCATGCTCTATCCTTGCGTGAAATCCCATTTCCTCCCAGGTCGCAGAACGGGTTCCTGCCGTCCCGCAGCAAGGGGGGCGAGGGATGCGGAAGATAAGGCGCAAACGTTGATGAGAGAGGGTGTGTAGGAGTTGTGTAGAGCCAACGCCAGGCTGTGGTCGATCCACCATGTCAGGAAATATTGTCTCATTGGATGGACCTCATGCAATGTCGTCCCCGACGTAGAACTACCGCCGCCCATCAATACGGACGGGCGGCAGCGGGGGATGGGCGTTGTGGTTCAATCTCCTCGCCAAGTGAAGTGGTAATGCGTATGCACTTGGCTCGGAGTGCAGTTGTAGTGGTTGCAATCCATATGGATGGGGGAATGCGGTACGCTTGCATCGATGACCCGTCCCGTCAAGGTGTATAGATTGCCTTTGGATCCAGCTTCGCGGCCAACTCCTTTTCTCTTCTCTCCACAGCCCAGATACCCTGCAGACAACCCCCCGTCCCGAGCTTTCTCTGTTTCTCGGACAAGACACTTGAAGACCTTTCTTCTACCACACGACATCGCCTCGGAACCAGCCGTACTACCTGTCTGCGGAGCAAGCTCACAAAGCCAGTAGCGTATTATTCCCGGACTCTGGCTTGATCCCGGTACTCGTCGTAGGTGAGTTGACCGGGCAGATCAAGGACTTGGAAGCTGTGACTGTCGAACTTCAAGTCTTTCTCCCGGGTCCTTACATGTCCGGCTTGGATCTCATGGGCCTCGCGCTTGCAGTTGGTGCGTGGGAGCGGAGTGCTTTTGGCAGGTTGGTACCGGAGGGTGTAGGGCTTGACCGTGTCGTAGATGGGGTCGCGGGCGAGGAAGTAGACGGTGGCTTGAACCATGATGAATACTTCTGTGGGACCGGTTGAGAGAGAAAAAGGTGTGAGAACCGGGCGTTTGGCCAAAGAAAGCTGGAACCGGGTCAGAGAACTGGGTTAGAAAAATGTATCGGTCTGAGAATCAATCTCATATATCACCATGCCCAAGATCTGGGTCTCGCCCGCCCGCCTTCCCCTTCTCCTCGGCGGAGTCCTCTCTGTCGTCGGGTTCACGGCAGTCACCCTCTCCGTCGCCAGACAAAGACTCGACAAAAAATGACGGCCCGTCCCACTTTCCAGTCTCCCTCAATCCAGCGCCTGGCGGAACTTCGTCGAACGCGCAACATCCGCAACCGCTCCCACCTCCCCAAAAGCATGGGGTCTCAACCAGACGCGATTTCTCCCTTCGTAGCCGCCCGGCGAGGATAGCGCAACAATGACGCACTGGATCTCCTCGTTTGTCGCCGTGCAGATGGACGTTCCCCTGACCACAAAATCGAAAGTTCTCGACATGGAAGGTAACGCGCTTCCACTCGCAAAGAACGATGCTCGCAGCTTTCCTGCATGCTCCCGCAGCCGGGCCGGAACCATGGATTTTGGACCGCGACGTCCCGCCCCTCTCGTTTGCACCTGGCTGCCGGTTGTTTGGAGTGATGCCCGCCTGGTGCGTTTCTGCTGGGAACTTGGAGCAACGTGTCTGGGGAGTACGTCGATCCCCTGACTGTTCCTGACGGCGCACCGAGGCCGGTGGCCGCCTTTCCGTCGAACGGCGACGAAGGCCCTGCGGCAGGCTCGGTGCTGTGCTGGACGGCCCGGCAAATGAGCGTGAAGATTAAGGATCTGATGGGATTCCCCGAGGGCGGCTTCTAGGAGCTGATTGTGGAGAGGGTGGCCGACGGCCATGTCCGCGTGAGTTATGTTTCGGCCGAGGTCAGCACATGCCGGCAAGCGGTGGGAGGGGAACGGGAGAGTGGACTGAGGAAGCTGTCGCGGTTTCTGTACGAGCTTCATGTCATGTATGCGCAATCGCTGCTGGCTGGTGCTGCGAGGCAGTTGATAATGATGATGTCCTAAATAGGTAGGCAGTACTTGGTGGTTTTTCCTCGTCCACCTCGTTCCGACGCCTCACGCCTTCGAGCTTCAACCCCAGACTTTTAATCTGGGCTTATCTTCTCACGACATTCTCATTGCCTCCTTTGCGTTCCCACGCTTCCTTGCCGCCTCCACCACCACCATCGCCATCAAGTCAACCAATTGAACCCGCCCAACATGGGATCTCATTACCATGAGCCGCCCCCCGTTGACGACGTCGCTGCGGTCCTCGCAAAGTCGTTCGAACTCCACGCCAAAATCGATGAGGGTGGAGAGCCCGGCAAACAGTTCGCTAACCTCGACGATGTTAGAGGGCTCGAGACGAGGCCCCCCCGTCCGGTCGTTGCTGTCTCCTTCGCCGATTTGGCTTATTTACCCATCGAGCCCACGTCTCAAGAGGCCGACGAGGAGCCGACGGAGGAAGAATGGGAGGCGTCGATCAAGTTGTACTCCGACAATCTTCCGCGGAATCGGTACAAGAGAGGATTGCCCATGTTTCACAGAGAAGAGATGGCGGAGCTGGGGGAAATGATTCACAGTGGTCGCATCCAATTTTGGTTCGTCAATCACTCAAGCTTATACCTATTTTGTAGCGGCCTGGAGTTTCCAACTGACCACGGCACGGCTTTCTTGACAGCTCCAAGCCGAGGATCGACTACGAAAACAATCACAACTATCAGCTTCGAACCGAACACGACGCATATGTTGGCAATTACGATTACCGGCCTCTTCCCCTCAAGGGTGTTCAGACACCGGTCGAGCCAGAGTCCACACTCATAACCCGGACCGCGAAGCTTTCCGTTGTATTTTATCAGGAACTGGCCAGGTGGAAAGCCAGCGAGCCAAGTCGAGAGCTGGCCGACATTCTGAAACGCGCCAAAATCCCCCCCATCAAGAAGATTGTCGCATTCGGACTCGGGAGCATGATGGAGCCATATCTCGACGAGCCCAACTATCGTCCCATTATACAGCACGCGATGCTCATCCAAGTGGCGGAATTCTTCAAAGAAACGCGGCCTTACATCTTTCTTCAGGACCCGGGGTACCGCGACCACGACAAGGCCACGATCGAAAGCCTCTGGCTCGAGGCGCGTTTCGTCGAAGATCCCCAAGGCTTTCTCGAGGTTGATGACGACACCCTAGTCATCAGCATCGATCCCGATGTCCCAGTCCGCAGCATCGTGGCCGACATCGCCACGCCGGCCGCCATGATCTGGGCCGGCAAGCCGGTCTGGGCGTATATGGATCCATCTGAAAGGGTGCGGGCGCGCGATCCAGCCTCCCCCCGCCTGGATTACCTCATGACCCATCTCTACGCTGCGGTCCCGTATCCCTGCTGCCCCTATACCAACACGTTGTCCAACACGGGATGGAAGGCGTCGGTCTTGTGTCAGATCATATGCTTCCGGGCCATTGATCACTTGAAGGATGATCATACGCAAGACAAGGCCATGAAAGAGTTGGGCCTCGAGCATCTGCTTTTGAAAGCCCGCTCTACTGTAGGGACCACGCCAGCCGCGGGCAATGGGACCGCGCCGGCGACAGGGAATCAGACCACGCCGGCGGCTGGGAATCAGACCACGCCGGCGGCGGGGAATGGGACGACGTCGGCGGCGGCAACCATGTCGTGGGTGTTGAATGGCACAACATCGGCGGTGGGCAAGGGAACGACGTCGGCAGTGGACAAGGGAACAACGTCGGGGATGGGCAAGAAAAAGACGTCGGCGCCGGACAAGGGAACGACGTCTGGGGTGGACAAGGGAACAACGTCGGCGCCGGCCTGGGGAACGACGCGGGCGGCGGACTAGGGAACAACGCCGGCGTGGGCAATGGGGTAACGCCTTTGACCAAAGAGTGATGGATGAGAAAGGCTGTTTGTCTGGATGGTCGCGATATGTCAGGATGTGCGACATTCCTGGAGAGAATTCCTGGAACCCCAGCGTTTTGTTGTATTGAAAGTGTGTAGTTTAGACACCACAATTTCAGCGACTTCATCGTTGTGCCATTTCAGCCCAGTCTTGAAATCCAGGTTCTCGCAGGCCAGCGACACAAGCGCCACAAGCCACGAACGATCGTCGTGGTTGTCTGGGCCCTCTGCCTTTCCAGGGAAAGCGACTTGGAAGTGTGAGGATTACTGTGGTATTAGGCAAATAATTTGTATCAATACTGCTCCGACCGCCAAAAGCAGACCGCGCCTCAGCATCGAATCCCCTTTCGTCGACACTTGAACCTCAACCAAGACCCTTCAGGCGCCTCACCAAGCCACACCACACTCATCCCCGCAGAGTCTCCCACCGAAAGGCAAAGAACCCGAGAAACGCCCCAATCCAGATGCAGATGATCATGTACCCGTTGAACGACATGGCGATCCTGTCCGTCAACAGTCAGCAAACCCTCACCCCAGTAGACCCAACCCCAGAGAAACTCACAACATGAGCGTATACGCCACCACTACCAAGCAAACGTGCACCACCGCCCGTATCAGCTGCTCCCAGAAACTCGGCCGGTATTCGAGGAGCGCCCCCGCGCACGTGTGCCCCGCGTTCTCCCGCGCGTTGGATATAATCGCCCGGTCCAGGTCGATCGCCGCGCGTCGGAGGAGCTCGAGGAGCATCATCAGGGCGACGACGCCGAGGCACGCGCCGGCCATGGAGCGGGGGGTGCGCACGCACCATGAGGAGGTTACGAAGCAGGTGCCTGTGGTGTCCTAGTGCCAGAGCATTGCGTCGCGGACGGCGGTGGGGTTGATGAGGGTGGTGGAGGTGAGGGTCTGCAGGGGGGGCGGGGGTTAGAGGGGGGTTGTGGGGTGGGGAGGGGAGGGAGGGGGCGTACCACGTTGACGGCGTCCATGGGGTCGAGGATGACGGGGTTGGAGGGGTTGGGCATGATGGCCTGGCGGAAGGCGTCCATGGTTGGGGTCGGGGATGGTATGGGGGCTTGGTGATGGGCGAAATGGTCGTGGTTGTCGGAGTTTGGTTGATGATGGTGATGGGCTGGAGATGGCGGGATTGCCGGGCGTCACGTCATGGGAGGAACAGTAAATTCCAGGATAGGATAGACAGAGGCGCCTTCAATGTGGAGATCTACACCACGATATGCGGCGGAAAGAAGCCCCCGATGGGTACGGGAGCAACCCGACGGGACAGGCATGGGGGTGCAAATGCACCTGCCACGAGGTGAGCACATTTGCGCAGATATTTCCAGATCTCAATGGAATGTCAACCAACCAACTTCAGCGCAAGTTCCAACACTCCACACGAGAATGGGCAAGACTGCAGAGGGAGGAGCCGTCCAGCAGCGTCTTCTCCGACTTTCCTGAGACGAATCTGGATGGTTGCCTGACTGTCACGGTTGCGATGATTGTGTCGGGGGGAGTACTTGGATATTAGAAGGAGGCAGGATTTCTTGGGGATCAAGTCCGTAGCAACTGAAAGATTCTCCGTGCTGTTGCAGTGATGCCAACTATTGGCGGGAAAAAAGTCGCCTGGTAAGTCAGCTCCTGGGTCCTGATGTCCGCCCATCCTCGACTCGACCCCCCCTCCCACCTCCCCCCGGAGGACCATGACCACGCGCAAAACACTTTCGATGCTGAATACCTCACTGCAATTTTGGGTACTAACTCTTACTGCCTATCAACAGTTGGTCGTGCATTCGCGGCCATCGATCCTCAACATGCGCCCACGAAGGAACACGGCCCATGCTCCCAGTCCGTCGACCAGGTCGCCCATTGACCTCGTGTCCGCACCTCCCAAACTCCAACTGCGGTTGCTCCGACTCGCCCAAGTCTGCGGTTCCGGGGCCGCGGCCTGACTGGACCCTGGCCGAGCCGTCTCATTCCAGCGGGCCTTTCGGCTTGACATCGACTCCTGTCAGTCCACCGCCGAGCTCACCACCAAGACCAACGCCGTTGAGCGATACAACCACAACCGATCGGTGGCCGAGCAGCACTTCACCGGATACAGCCTTCACAACATCGACGTTGACTTGGGATAGCTGGCAACGTCAAGGCTCCTCGTCACCTCCAGCACACCACGCCAGAGGACAGAACGGCATTGTCCAAACTGGCCCCGTCGTCCTTGCTGGTGCTCCATCAAGCCAGACACCCTGGTCGGCAGCTGCGGACCCTGCACAGCCCTTTTCGAACCGACTGAGCGGTAGCAGCTCATACGAAGCTTGGATGCCGTCGAGGAACCGAGAGTCTATCCAAATGTCCGACTTCGCAGGCATCGGGGCCATCGAGGAGGACACATTTGGCGATATCGACAAGCCGTCACTTCCCAATGATACAACCATGATGGGGCCCGAGTGGGACGACACATTCGGGGGACAAGCTTCTTTTTTTGACCTTCCGCCTTACGAAAACGAGTCGGGGTCGAGTCACCATGAGTGGCCTGCCAGCTAGGAAAGGGGTGTCAATAAACAGCATGTCGTTTTCAACACACAAATCTGGTCTTGCTCCCTGCCTCACGAAGCTTCCTTAAAACCCTGGGAAAGGCGGGCTTGGCCAAAAAGAAACGGTCTGAGGAACCCCTCATTCTCAGCCAGCCAGATGCCAGTGGCTACTGCAACTGTACTGCAACAAACAGCCAGGGATTGGTTCTTCAAGTTCCGGGGCTGAAAGACTTATGTCGGAGCAGTGAAAGGGGCTTAGCGACAATGGTGGAACATCAACTTCCAGGCCTTTCTGGCGTCCAGAAAACGGGGAGCTCGTTGCCTCAACGAATGATTTACGAGTGGGATGACAGAAAAATACGCCATGAGCTGAAACTATGAGGAATGCACTGACGCGACCTGTCGCCTCTCGTCCTTGCCTTTCTACTCGAGCACCACCCCGCAAGTGACTCAACGAGCATTGGGACAGCAAGTGCCATGCCAGCAGAGAGCAGCATTTAAGACCGTCTCCCCCAGTTGCCGGGGCACTCGCACTCTCACAACCACTCTCTTCTCTTCAGCCCAATTTGAAACCAACCCCCCAGGACCCAGTAATTTTCACCATGGTCGTCCAAGACTACGGCTTGTGGAAGGCCACACCTGTCCGCTACACCTTTGAAAACAAGGAGCAAGACAGCATCTCGCCCCATCTCTCCCTCTTCTACACTGACAACGACGAGGGCGAGGGCCGCGCCGCCATCAACATCAAGTCCGGCGATCGTGAAGAGTCCCGCCTCGCCTACTGGACAGTCCCCTCCTTCACTCACCCTATCACCGACAAGCTATCAACTCTCACTGCCGGTTTCACCCCCCTTGCCGACACCCCCGAGCAGGGTCTCGACGGCCTCGCCCTCGACTTCATCCGCGGCATCCTCTTCGACCGCAGCTCAGGCCGCATCCTCCCTCACGACGTCGACGGTCCCAACAACGACATCCTCGACGAGCTCAAGCCCCTGCTCGACCGCGCCCTCGCCGCCAAGGCCACGGCCTACATCTACGGCTCAGCTTTTGACAACGGCAAGGGCATCCACAACGTGCATCAGAACCAAGGCAACCCCGCTCGCTTTTCCCGCGACAACGGCGTCTTCCAAGACGGCGCCCTCATCCTCCAGTTCGAGGACCACTTCGAAGCAGTCTTCATTGGCTTCGCCTCGCAGGCCGTGCACACGGAAGACGGCCCCGGCGACGACGCCGGCCAGCCGATCCCTCGCACGGGCTACAAGACGTGGGCTAACTTCCTCGCGCCCGAGACGAGCGACGCCGACAAGGAGGTTGCCGAGATTTCCGACTCGCCCGTGCTGATTGCCGAGGCGGTGGTGAACCCCGAGGGTCCGGATGGCCAGCCGGGTGCGGCGCCCGAGACAGTGACGCTGCACAACCGCTCGGACGTGAATGTGGATCTCGACGGGTGGAGGATTCGGAACCGGACCGCCCAGGAGCAGCCGCTTCCGGCAGGGCTGACGCTCGCGGCTGGTAAGACGCTGGTCGTGGAGGTTCCCAAGGCGCCGCTTTCAAACAATGGAGGTACAATCACCCTGCTGGATGGGAAGGGTCTCAAGGTGCATGGTGTGAGCTACACCAAGGAGCAGGCGAGGGGAGGAACAGTCACCTGGGCGAACTGATCACATTCGGTTGACGGGGTTTTTGGGGAACGATAAATTCCTGTTATTTTCATGCTCTTGAACAGAACCCGGGTATCAGAAAATCCAGACCCTTGAACAAAACCTGCCTCCCCTTCCTCATAGCCCAGACCTCGACCAGCTCCACATCCATCCAGTCCCCGAACCTCACCCACACCCATGAAACCCCCAAGCTCCCATCCCAACCCCAAGGTTCCCCCATCCCCGGCAATGCACGCAATGCATTCAGCCTGTTCCTCCCTCACGACCAGGCCTCATCCCAACGATTTTCACAGAGATCCCCCCGTTCCTGCGTTCCCGAGGCTGAAAGAAAAAGGAAAAAAAGGTTAAATCCGTGGAGTGGAGCTGGGGGCTCCATCGACACACTTTGCGAGTGCTCCACAGGCCGAGAGAAGAAGTCGGTTGAAGCTTTGCTGGGGAGGCTGTGGTCAGGGGTGTATCCCTGGCGGCGAAGAAAATAAGGGATCCTGTGGGTTTCGTGTTTGCAGTGTGGAGTTCGAGCAATGGTTCGCGTGTTGGTTTGTGTGTCAGCGTGCTTGCCTCGGATTTAGAGCATGGTGGCGGGCTGTCTCTGCCGGGAGAGGAGACGGAAATAGGTGATGGTAGTCTTGGTGTTTGCTCAACCGATTTTGTCAAGTGTTTCTCCAGGTCTAGAGTTTCGCGGAGGCAGGCCAAAGATTCTCAGAAGAAAAGTGATCAGAAAAAGATCGTCCATACCTAGGCAAGCAGATTTAAGTGGACCGATAATGTCTTTCAATAGTAATCAAGAAGGGAGATTTGGACGGAGTCAACAAGAAATCAGAACATCACACAAGATCACCGTGCAAGGCAAGGCATCATGGTTTCTTTGAAAATACTTCGTCTTATTAAGAGAGAGTTGTATGTACACATTCTTTTCATCACCCGTCAACATTATTCAATAGGATAGCCAAGTTGCAGTGAGCAAAAAATCGAATGCCCCTCCCAGACCCTCATCCCCTTCGTCCAATTCATCCCCTGCAAAGGCACTGCCGCCTCCAAAATGGGTATCCACGCTGACAAGAAATACGCTTTCCAAAATAAAGCTGGGCTGCAGAGCATCCCACGCTCAAACGGCCAGGGTCGATTAAACCTCGGCGGTAGTGTGGTGCTTCTGCTCGGCGAGCTTGGAGGCAAAGGTCTGGGTGGGGACCCAGCCTCTCGAGGTACGGGGAGTCGTCTCGGCCATCATCTGGTCGACCTGCTCGAGCGTAAGACCCTTGGTCTCGGGCACGAGGAAGTAGGTGTAGACGAGGGCGCAGGTACAGAGACCACCCCAAACGAAGAAGACGGACGACTTCATGTTGCCCTTGTCGGTACCAGTCATGTAGGGGGTGATGACGGCAATGATGGTGTTCCAGAGCCAGTTGGAGGCGGTGGACAGACCAACACCACGCGAGCGGATGGGCAGAGGGAAGATCTCGCCGATGACGATCCAGGCGCCGGGGCCCCAGGTCGAGGCGAAGAAGAAGATGAAGATGGCAATGAAGGCGATCTGGGCGTTGACAGCCGAGATGTTGTTGGCGAGGGTCTTGGTCGCATCGGCGGGATCGGGGTGCGTCTTGTTGAAGCCAACCGTGACACCAATGATGCCGACGAGGAACTGGCAGATCAACATGCCGAGGGCACCATAGAGGAGGATAGTCCGGCGACCCCACTTCTCAACGGTGTAGAACGAGATGGGCGTCGAGCAGACGTTGATGATGGTGAAGATCATGGAGATGAGGAAGGTGTTGCTGATGGCGCCGGTAGCCTGGAGGAAGGGAGTCGAGTAGTAGAAGATGAAGTTGACACCGGTCCACTGCTGCATCATCTGGAGAGAGGTACCGAGGATGGTCTTGCGCAGGTTGGAGTTGCCGTCCCAGAGCGAACCCTTGAAGCAGTTGGCCCAGCTGCCGAACCAGGTGGTGGAAGGGATGAGCTGGCGCTCAAACTCCTCGTTGGCGACAATCTCGGCGAGCTCGTACTGGATGTACTCGGACTCCTTGGGCTGGCCACGCAGACGAGACAGAGCATCGGTAGCGGCCGCGACATTTCCGCGCTTGACAAAGTAGCGGGGGGAGTCGGGCAGGAGGAAGAGACCGGTGGCGAGGATAATGGCCCAAGCGAACTGGATCGCGATGGGGATGCGATAGGCGCCGGTATCCTTGCGATCCTGGCAGGCGTAGACCACGCAGGCGGCAAGCATGATTCCGATGGTAATGCAGAATTGGTAGCCGGCGACAAGGGCGCCACGAACCTTGCGGGGGCACTGGATGACAAGAATTAGCAAATGCGAACATGAGCACCACGACCGAGCTGCTTGAACTCACAATCTCAGACATGTACAGAATGACAATGGCGGACTCGAAGCCGACACCGATACCGGCAATGAGACGGCCGGCGACGATAGCAGCAAGGGGGTTGCCGGCACCGGTGATCATCTGGATGACCACACCGAACATGTAGATAGCGCAGCCATAGATGACAGTCCACTTGCGGCCGAGATGGTCGGCGAGATCGCCGGCAATGAGGGCACCGAAGAAGGTTCCGCAGGAGAGAATCGAGACGATGAGCGAGGTGTGCGAGGCCGAGACCTCCTTGGCACCGGAGAACTCGACGGCATCCTTGAAGATCTGGGAGCCCAGGACTCCGTTGATGTAGCCGGAGTCGTAGCCGAAGAAGATGCCACCGAACGAGGCAAAGGCGCAGATCATGTAGGCCTTCCAGGTGACGGGGGCCTCGACGCGGTTGATGTCCTGCGTGACGGCAACGCCGTGGACGTGGTCGGCGGACGCGGCCTGCGTTTCCTTTTCATGGAGGGCGTCGGCCATGATGTTGTTGGGGGGCCGCTGTCGGCAGCTCGGGGGGCGGATTGGGATGTAGGACGGTTGGAGAAGATGCTGGAGAGACACAAACGGGCCAAGACAGCGGAGAGGGCAGGCGGGAGGGCGCTCTTTAATGAAAAATGGGCAATGGATGGTTGCTTGTCCCTTCCGTGTAAGTCCTGCTGTGTTCCAGGTTTGGAGACTCGCTGGACCAGAACGGCAAGCGCAGATCGACCATTCACAGGCAGGGCACTGGGCAGGGGCAAGCTGAGGGACCCACCCGTCTCCCAGTTTGGGGTCAGGTACCTATTTCGCCGTTGTGCCGCCGGCCGGGGTCGCGTGCATGGCAAAGTCGGGGCCTCCCTGCGGCAACAACGATGCCAAAAGCTGATGGCGGCCGGACCCACAAGGGACGGTCGCTCCATGCAGCACGGATTGAAATGATGTCGTCTGGAGACTGGATCCATGCAGAATACCGCCGAGTGCTTCGGGCCACCCTGCGTCGGCTGCAACCCTCCCCGCCGGCCACCGGCCACAGAGCCTCTGCCCCCTCTGCCTCTCAAACAGCGACGAGCAGCGCACCTCTCCAGCGCGGCCACGACCTACCCGCCCGACACAATGCGCCAATCGTCGGCAGCAGCCGATGCTCCCCAGCCGGCGCCATCAAGAGTGTGTGCAGGAGGAGGTGGCCTGAGAGGGGCCCTTGAGGGCCTGTCATCAAGCTGGCCGATTCGATTCGGTCCGTTATGTTACATAGGTCGCGTCCCAAATGTCGTTTCAACTGGCTCGAGTGAGATCTCGTCTGGCTGGTCGTGAAGGAGGAGCTCAATGTTACACACGCCAACAAGCAGGGCGGGGGCCGATATTACGGTACAATACGGCACGATACATGTCAAATCGCCTGTCCCGGAGCCCATGGGTTCTGCCACCTACGATCATAAAAGCGACGGCGAAAGATTAGTGAAGGGGGGGAAGATAGAGAAAGCTCGCAGGAGGTATCGTCAGTGGTGTCGCCGAGTATTGCACCTAGCGCGCCCACGCCGTGCACTCCCTCGGCTGCCGTCGGAGGGCTGCTCGGGTCGACTTGGCATCGCATCGAGCCTTCGGCGCCACCACGGTCGCTAGAATAGCTTCCGAGCTAGCTAGAAGCCCCCAAAAATGCTTCTTTCCGACCTCGTTGCCGAGCCGAACGAGGGCCCGGCCAATCGACGAGGCCGAATCCCATCTCTTCACGCAGGGCGTGGCAAGTCTCGTCTCTCACGTCCATCCATGACGGTCACGATCTCGACTTTCTTTTTTCCTGCCAAACCACGTGGACAGTTCTCTCCGTGTTCCGACGACAAATTGCATTCTTCTTTGTCTGCGCGCACAATGTCTGGATGGGACGAGACCGTCTCAGACATGTATTCCAGCCCAAATGGCTGACGACGAACACGACGTGGGCTGACTGTTTTTTTTTTTGCCCAAGAGGATCCGGACCTCCACAGCAAATACACACCAGGCCCTGATATCGACCTTGACCCGGCCTCACCGGCGTCGACACCAGGGTGGCCATCACTTGTTGGGTCATTTGATGCTCGACCCGTGGCTCTGGTTCGTACCCGCCCTGGACCGAACTCCCAACCAGGGCGCGAAGCGGTCTGCGATGTGATCTCTTCTGGCACCAACAAGTGACAAGAAGCCGAACCAAGATCGAATCAAGGCATCTATCTCCGTTGTCTACTCCGGACTATTGTGCGCCTGTCACCACACACACCACCGCCGGCACCGCCCAGGGTTCGAGTGTAATTCGCCGAAGTCATTTTCGTGCTGCGACTCTCCAACTCGACCTCCAGCCAATGGCACACGGCTCCAACTGTGAGGGAGCTGGGGAGCTGGGGAGCTGGGGAAGGGCGGCAGCGGGCAGGCACACGATGGAGGGGAAGTGGAGGCGGCGAGAGGCCGGAGGTCAAGGACTCGTCGACTTGCAAACGGTCCTTTTCTGGGGACTTGTCGCCGCTACCCCATGGGTTCCCCTCCTTCGACCCTCCAACTTCGCCCCGCCCCTCGTTTTCCCCACTCCCCTCCTTTCCCCATCTCCCCATGGGCAACGAGGCAAACCCACCGCCGGAAAATCCACAGTCACGCAGACGCAGAATTTTGTGTGGACCTCGGTCATCGCGTGGGCATTCCCGTGATGCTTGGAAATATCGTGTCCGAGTTGGGAAGAAATTCCGCTCTGGCGGTTCGCGTCGCTGTCATTCAGACAGACACGTCTCCACGACGAAAAAGGGTTGGTCAAGCTCCCGCCCGATGACATGCGTGGCGTGAGATCGCGATTGAGTGTCCCCTGAACGGTTTAGCGCCGTCTGGGGAAGCCGGCCGCTGTCTGCATTCTTTTCCAGCAGACCACGAGGGCTCTGTTTGTTCGCTGCGCATCATCCAAGACAGCCACGGCGAGGCCCCCGGCGGTTGCCATAACGTCACCTTTTCGGTTTCCCCAGCTCCCCAGCTCCCCAGCACCATCTCATCACACCCCGCGCAGCCCTGTCAACAACCTAAAGTCCCTTGCCGCTGAGGCCGGCGATGGCCGTGTCATCAGTCTCGTCGGTCGTTGGCTCCAGGTCATGCGCTCGGCATCAATGTCCAGTTTCGGCGTCGGCTAACCTTGTCTGGACCTCGCCTGCTCCACAACAATGCACCCCAGCTCCGTGAAAGGACCGGCGAAGGTCCGGCCCCAGACTCCTCCGTCGAGGGGCCGAGATCTCACTGTCCAAGTCCTTGCTCCGGGGTAGCTCGCCTTGACTCGGTGTTTCTGGACGAGCGTTTGCTGACATGTGCAGCTGATGAGGCCTTTCCCGACACTGCCGCCGAGCTCGGGAACACAACACTCGCGCCTCAGGGCCGCGGCCGAAGGATTCAGGAGAGCGGACAGGACTCGGGCGAATTTTTCGTCGGGCAATGTTATTTCGGCCGTCGCTGCGAGAGTTGCAGCAACCAGCCGAGGCCTGTCCCGTCTGTCTGCCATAGGTCGTCACACCCGCCGTCAACCGCCCTTTTGCTCAATGGAAGAGTCCCGTCGACCTCTCATCCTTCCGCAGGTCGCCTCTGCTGTGTTTATTTGTGCGACGACGACATGTCCAACCACCCGCCCGGACCCAAATTTCCACTGGAGGGTAGCTGCAGCGAGCACGGCACAGCGTTCCACTGAGCCCAAAGAGTTGCTTCAGGTTGGCCGGTCAGGTCGGACCCTGGAAGCTGTTTGCCTGTCACGAACCCAGACGTAGAAAAGAGCGCCTGCATCTCACTGGTGTGCAATCATTTCCATGCGTTGCCATCGATGTCTCGCTGCTTATTTCGCAATCCTGTGGTGCCCGCAGGAAATTCCATTTTTGCGCCCCCAACATCGACACTCGCTGGCGAGCCATCCACTAGGACATTCCCGCTCACCGTTGCACCAACAATGCCGTTGGCACAATTCACCGCCGCGGCACGACATGGGAAACACCCATATTGTGAGGCGCCCCCCCGTTGCTTACCGCAGCGGCAGTTTGGCGCTGCGAGAACCGCCCTCCCTCACGGCCCTCTGCCGATGCCCAGCCCAGCTCTAAATTGAGGGGCCGCTCTCGCCCTTCCCGCCTCCTCGGCTCGAGCGGGCTGCAACATGGCACACACACCTCGACGGCAGCAGTCCTCCTGATGCCTTGAGTGCAGGCGCGTTTGGACGTTGGGGCGTTTTGACGTGCAGATGAACCATGGTTTGCCCGCTCCTCTTTCCCAGCCTTCATGGGCGTCTTGCCCCCTCAGCAGACGAAGCGGCTTACTTACACGATACGTCGTCGAACGACCCCGAGCGGGTGGGTGGCGTGTCGCGGCACACCGCTGCCAAGTCCCATGACCTCGAGGTCAAAGAGGACCAGGCAGCCACAACCTTTTTCCCACTGGATCTGATAAAGCGCAAGCTAACTATCTCGAGGTTCCGAAACGGTGCGAAAAGAGGCACGGATTCCTCATACAGAGTTCCACACCCACCCGCGAGAAGCTCGCCCCCTCGCGCCCCCCGACGATCGGCCGGACCGGTGCGTGGCGATAAACATCGGGGTCCGCGACGCAGCGAGCTTTGGACAATCGGTCTCCAGCTCGTGGTGATCAGCCCTGCTCGCCTGCGGTCCATTTTCCACTTTGCGACGTCCCCGTTGGGCAATCGCCCTGTCACCTTGCGCCCTCGTCGAACCAACCCCGCGATTCCGCAGCCCAATCCCTCCGCTTCCCTCGCCAAGGAAATGCCCAAAATCGCGGGGAATAAATACGTCGGTGGCGTCCAGGGGACATGGGGCAGCAGCGGTTCTTTGTCAAGTCCCCGACGACCGACAGGCCACATCGGCGAGGCCCGAGGCGTCGGTCGCAGGAAACAAACACAAAAACCGGCCACGGGACCAAAGCTTACTCGAGCGCAAAAGGCAGGTTTTTCCCACTTCATGCTCTCCCCGGCGACGCCTTTCCCGCTGTGGTAACAGAATCGTCGGAGCGACACGAGAGAGACCAGAAGAGGGCAGAAAAAGCTTGGTTGGTGGCGCTCTCGGCGCCCCGGCAATCCTGCTGCATGGCACCGGCCGGCATCGGTCGGCTTTTGATTTCCTGCAACCAGCGGCGGGCGAGCTTAGCCCGTTGGGGAATAGGGCCAGATCGAGCGAGGTCGGTGACTGCCGGGCTGGAAACAGCAGCGGGCGTTTGTTTGCTTGTTTATGCCGAGGGGAATCTCTGTCCGGAGCGGTGGGTGGCGTGGTTGGGATACTTTT
Organism: Podospora tetraspora; assembly: GCA_027943155.1. Classification (NCBI taxonomy): domain Eukaryota; kingdom Fungi; phylum Ascomycota; class Sordariomycetes; order Sordariales; family Podosporaceae; genus Podospora; species Podospora tetraspora. The sequence goes on from JAQKAE010000007.1 coordinate 1,111,296, forward strand.
CTTGTGATGTTGCCATTTTGAACGACGTCGTAACGGGCGTATGGTAACAGCGCCCGTGGATGGGGTTCTGGGGATGATGCAAACGGACACAGGCTGGACGTTTGCTCCCCGCCAATTACGGTTGATCCCAAATCCACCTGCGCCAAGGGGAGTTTATCTTTGGCATCAGTCGTGACACCATCAACAAGACGCGCTGGCAACGTCAAACAGCAACTCCCATCAGCCCTAACATCGGCCAAGCGATCAGTGTTGTGCGCGCGTTGGGAATTGACAAACATCCACTGCGAGCGCCTCCCTTCTGCAGCAGCAGACAACATGAGACCCAACAGAACCCACCATCTGCAAGATGACAAGGAAACCCAGACCGTCCCGGCGACACAAACGTCGATCCTCCCGTGTGTCCCTCTGCCCATTTTCCTCAGCCCCAGATAAATATGAAACGATCGCCCAGGCGCGTTGCCGCGACAGAGACACACAGAGCACAGCCGTCGGTCGGGAGGCTGCACCACTGGTGAGATTTTGAGAGACTCGGGAGTCGGGAGGGGGGTGAGACGGACGGACAGACACGATATTATACTTGGGTGCCTTGCTCCCCGACCGAGACACGCGAGATGCACTGGACGGGATGCAGGGTGAGAGTGAGGTGGGATGACGGCGGCTGTACTGTGGGTGCGCTGTCTGGTACTGTATATGCATCGAGTCAACGTGTCAGGCCAGGAGGCATGTATGCTGGTGCCTGGCAGCACGCTAACTTACTTCAATATTGACATCTTACCACCCAGCCGCATGGTTCCGCAGCCAACACTGGTACTTATCCATCTTCCCGCAGCATGATTGCGTGCTGCGGCACTGCACTCAGTGTAATCGGTCCCCCTTTCTTTTGCCGGAATGCCGCTCGCGCTTCCAACCTGCGTGGGGGCGCTTGTGTATCAATATCTCCGGGTGTACGGAACTCGACGAAGTGATTAACGGTACCGAGGAGCTGGTGGGTGATGTTGGTTGTGCGAAACTCTCTCGTCCATATGCATCTTGCGCGATGAAGATTTCATCCAGGGCGACCAAGGTGGTGGGTGCAACGAGAGGCAGTCCCGCTCTACAGCTTTTTGTTTGCTCTCCCCCTTCCATCGCCAAGATCCCCAGTGACCGTAGTTCAGCGGTCATGGGGCTCCCACTCAACAGCTGGGGTGCTATAGCCCCGGCAGCCATGACTCGCCATGATTCCCCCCCAAGTTCAAACCACACTACCAAAGTAAAACCCCCACCGGGGCTTTCGTAGCCGCCCAGCCCCGAGGGGCCGGGCGGTGAGCTTTTTGGATTTTTTTATGAACTTGTCGACTTTTGCAATGCAGAGGGGGATTGCAAGGAGGGGAAGAGAGAGGTCCCGGACGGAGTACCAGTTAACGTGAAAAGACTGTGATCTATTCGTTGTCTTCAGCACCCTCCGTACGGCGTTGAGGAACTGAAGGTTGATTCGAGGCGGCTTATGTTCTCTCTCAATCCAAGACTGGACTTCCGTCAAATCGAGATGATGCCCCTTTGTGTTTTGTTGCTGGTTTTTGAAGACTTCAACTCCGTTTTCACTTTGCTTGTCTGCGGTCATTGATGTAAACCAGCAACCTAGACCTTGCTGGCTTGGAAAACGAAGGGTACCAGTAAAAATTTGGAATTCAAAGTCCCCTCCTGCATGTCTTCAAGCCTTCAGTCATCGGTGCTTCGTTTGTGTCAGGGTAAACTGATCACACACCTGAAGACCAAGCTCACACGGGCACTTCAATGATATCGAGGGTTCCGAGGATAGTTATTCGTCCAATGATTAAGGGAGTCAGCCTTTCTACCTATACGAAATGCACCTAAGAAATTATCTATTCTATATCCACAGCTTTAATTACTACAACCTAATGCTTGCCACCATTACTATCGGGTCCTTTCTATCTACAAAAGCACTGGTCTAACACGTCTCTTCCTCCTTCTACTATTTCTCTCTTACAGCTTCGAGTTATGCAAGAAGTCAAAGATAACCTTGTAGCCTGCCGTCGCATTCGTCGACAAAGTCAAGCCGTGGCCGGTTCCGGGCTGAAGGTGGACCGCCAGAGCCGACGAGGCCGGGTAAAACTTTTTGAGGGCGGCAAGATCGTAAGTGTCCTTGCAATCGCCACCGCAGAAGCCATAGTCTTTTTCACCAATCACGAACTAAACATCCGACAAGTTAGCATCACTCATATTCTCGGAGGCCAATCCATCCACATACCTGGACGGGTCCCTTGAACGCAGGGGCAGGATTGCCCAGCACAGTCCCAAGCGTGACGAACTCGCCCACGCTGTTGGGCTGTCGAATCTGCCATGCGTAGTCGAGCAGCGCGGGCTCAAACGTCCCCTTCTTGAGAAAGATGAGCTGCGTGTTGCTCTTGGTCGCCTGCACAATGTACCCGGAGCCGCGGTCGCCAAACTTCTTGGGGTCGTTCTCCTTGGCAAACTCGAATCCCCACGGACCGACGCTGGCGCGGCCCATCTCGCTGTTGTACAGGAACCCGGTGAGGATGGCGCCGTCGCTGGACGCGCCGTCGTCGGTGAGCAGTCCGACGACGATGACGGAGCCGAGGGAGTGGCCGACCTGGACGATCTTGGCGGGCTTGTAGTTGCCGAGGTTGGAGGCACCGCCGACCTTCTTGGAGGAGCTGACGAGCTTTCCGGAGCGGGCGAGGGCGGTCAGCTGGCGTAGGACTTCCACCTGGACGCCGGATGTGACGACGTCGTAGGCGTCGGGCTTGCTGGAGGAGCCGGTGCCGATGCGGTCGTACGTGAAGATGGAGTACCCCTCGGCCAGGGCGGCGTCGACGTACGAGTACTGGCTGGACTTGACCTCGACGTCCCAGTAGCGCTTGTCGAAGCCGATGCCGTGGGTGGCGAGCTGGAGGATGTCGGACCGGGAGCCCTTGGCAGGGACGCACAGCTGCCCGCTGATCTTGAAGGTCTCCTTGACGGTGATCTGGCCGAGGACGCGGGATGTTGTATTGGGCGAGCTCCACGTGGTCATGTCATCGACCCAGTCCACGGCATCGACTGTGCTGTCGACTTTGTTCTGCAGCCAGTGGGTGGCTTTGGTGTTGACCGTCACGGGGACTTCCAGCTGAACGCATGGCCGCCCGTCTGGCCCGGGTGGCCCGGTTGGGGAAGCCTTTCCTTTCTTGACGAGCGACGCTGCTGCGAGCACAAGAACAACCAGGGCAGATGCCATAGTGTTGGGATGGTGGCTGGATTGGTCTTGGGATGGGAGAGTTATGGAGTGGTTGGGTGCTGATATCGATCTAAAGTTTGTGGAAAGGAACGCGAGAACCCCTTTATACTCAATCTGTGAGCACTGAGCAGGTCGATCTTTCGTGTTGCTCTTGGGCGGCGCGTCATTTTGCCATCTCAAAATATCATGTAGTATTACCGCGGGGCTGCGCCATGGATCATTCCCAGGCTCCAGCCCCTGGGTCCCAAGTTGACAGCGATGATGACTACGCAACCGCATGTCGCTTGTACACAACTCCATTGCTCGAAGCACTGGCCAATCAGATTGGTCGTGGCTGTTAGCTCTCGAATACGCTTGCCTTTTATACGCACCTGTCATTGGTGGTTTCGAGGCAGTGTTCGGAGTACCGGAGCGTATTTGAAATACCAGGCACTCGAAGGCCGTATTATTCAGATGCCCATCCCAGCTTGCCCGTCCCGCCGGCGACGCAATGTCCAGCTCAAAAACAAGGCCGCGTGTCAAAGAAAGGGATTCGGGAGCCACGGGTCTTTGGTGGCGGAAGCTGTCTCGATGCCTTGCACCGCACTGTCACTGTGCTTGAAAGTTCTGCCAGCAATATTGCACAAGCGATAAAAGAAGCCTCTTCAAAGCTGGATCTAACCCAGATAGAGGGCGTTCTGGTCGCCCGGCTGGCCCATGTCGCCTTCTGAGCACCCTTAACCCCTGAGCAGCAGACACCATGTCCTGCGGACATTATCCACCGTATTTGGAAAGGTAACGCCTGTGGCCCATGGTTGGACTTGTGGAACCAGAAAGCAACAAAGTTAAAAAAACATCCCTTCCAGTCGTGCCCCGGCCTCTGGGGAAGCTCCGCCGGCCCCGGGGCTCATCCACACCCACCGGCCGACGGGGAACGGTGCCGCGGGCCCAACCGCATTGTCCACCATTGCGCTGACCACCATCCCTGGAACCCCCACCAAACACCCACCAAGCGACATCGAGATTTTCTTCCCTGATCCATACATGAGTGGCAAGCCGCACAAACCATGTTCATCAACAAGGTCCGCTGGCTCAATGGCAGAGCGTCTGACTACGAATCAGGAGGTTCCAGGTTCGACCCCTGGGTGGATCGTGACTTTCAAAATATGGCTTTCTTTGAAAGCTTCTTCTTTTTGCTGTTCACTCTCTGATTCGTTTGTTAGCGCGAGGCGTTGGGGATACGTGCGAAAGGCGTCCCGGAGGTTGATGGAGGCCCTGAATTCGGAACACCAGGCCGGTTCTTTTGCCGAATAGGTCTTGCCTAGAGAGAATAGGTCCTTACTTCCTTGGTGAGATCTCGATCGTGTTAAGCGCCCGCGTCGCATCACACCGAGCAGTACTTGGCCCAGCACACCCAGGAAACCGAACGGCTCGACGCGGATCGACGCAGAAACATGTACCGATGCCCACCCGGCTTCAACGACATTACCGAACATGCCCAGTTCAAGGTCAAGACGCGCTGGATTGAACAGGGCATTTGGAGGGAGGAGTGGGACACCTAGAATGAGATCTTCGGAAAATGGAAGCACGAAGAGCCGCTGCCGGAGAGCAAGTCTGATTCGGACTCGGGGAGCGCGCCAGTCATCCCGCTGTTTGGAACTGTGGCAAGTGGGAAACAAGCAGCCAGGAGCCACAAAGTCGACCCACAAGAGCAGCAACGCCAGCGTGAGGCATCGCGCCCCTACTTCCAGTTCATCGCCCAGCTTTCCCACGAACGCGACCGAATCGAGGCACTAGCCCGCTCAAGACCCCCAAAACACCCGTTGAACCGAACCTGTTATAGCGCTTCGCATATGCGTCTCCTGGAAGAAGAGGCTCGCCAATGGTCTTTGAAGAAACCCGTCATATCCACACCACACGACATCAACACCACTGCGTACGAGAGACTCAAGAGGGCGTGGACCAAGCGGGGTATCTGGAACAACAAGTGGGGCGTGCTGCCTGGCATGTCATGGAAGCACGAAGAACCGTTTGAGGAGATGCTCCGAGAACGACTGCTGCAAAAAGGCCTGGCTGTTGATGATTCAGATGAGGGGGAACCAGAAAAGGCTGAGGAGGCACCGCGTCAAATTTCAGCAGATACATGGACACTGCCCCCAGGGTCCATCTTCGGACCAAATTCTGTGTCCACCGGGCGCATCTTCCCATTACCTGCCGTGGAGGCTGATGAGGCACCGCGTCGAATTGCGGCAGAAACCAGGACACTGTTCTCAGGGCCCATCTTTGGACCAGATTCTGTGTTCAACGGGCCAATCTTTCCAGTACATGCCGTGGAGGCGGACGGCAAAGACGGCCCCCCAGCACCACAGCGGCCGCATCATGACATCTTCATGGTGCCTCGGGGGCCGAGCCCGAAGGCAGGGTCTCGCGGGTCAGCTCACTCGGAACCGGAACAACAACCTGAAGGGAGCAGTCAGGCTCCCAGTCCCCCGGTGCGTCAGAGTTCTCGCCGGGACCGTGCTGCAAAGCCAAAGCAACCAGCAAAGCTTGAAGCAGCGCCTCTGAGGGCGGTCCCTTCTGGAAGAGTCTCCAAATCCAGCCAGTCAAAACAGCCCGCTCGTCCGAAAGAATCCGCCGGGCTTGACGCGCCAGCTACCAACCTTGCACCCACTCCTCTCCGAAGGAGCCCGCGGTTCTAGGTGGCGTCTCAGGGTAGGCAAGCTCAGAAGCTCAACGGCGTCCCGGATCAGCCAAGTCCAGTTCGTCGCGGCCCCAAACAGAAGACCGGGGGTATTGCGAAAACATACAAGCCAAAGTCTGTGGGGGTCGCAAAGAGGGGTCGGCGAAAGTCCGACTAAGGGAGGCCAAGGGAGCTGAAGGGGATGTTTTGCTCAATGACTTGGTGTTTTATGTTGGAATCTTGAACTTGTCAGCAACTTCAACCATGTGTCACAGCCGCTCCCTCTTCTTTGCAAATACGGTGGATAGCACCCACGGGATATGGCGACTGCTGCTCAAGAGTTACCTAGGGCTGCTTGGAAAGGCGACATGGGCCAGCCGGGCGACCAGAACGCCCTCTACTATCCTGGTTATATCCAGCTTCCGAAAGGCTGCTTTTATCGCTTCTGTAATATGGCTGGCAGAACTTTCAAGCATCGTGACGGGGCAGTGCCAAGCCACTCCATGTCCTACCGCAAACGGAGTTTTTGACGCTCCAGTGCCAAGTTCCAGTATGATTGGAGTGTGTCTCTAAATCTTGGGGGGTTAGCAACCTGAAAGTGCCCCGTAACATCGCGGCACAGCGAACGTCGGCTGTAGAGAGCAACGTCCTTCAGGGTCGCCAGACAACCTCGCATCCCACGTAGGTCCGAACCTCCTTCGGGCGGCGCATGCATCCCGCTTCCACCCACGCCGCCGAGTCTGACCAACAGCCCTGACAACGCCAAACACAAATACATATGTGACGAAACCTCCTGCCTGCTGCCCCCCCTCCCCATCTTTCACCATAGCACCATCCCTTTTCTCCGAGAACCCAATCCCCCCCACCCAAAATGAAGCTCATCATCACCGGTGCCACCGGCCTCGTCGCGACCGAACTCCTCCGCCAAAGCCTCCGCACTCCCTCAATCACCAGCGTCGTCGCGCTCGCGCGCAAGCCCGTCTCCCCCCCCTCGGACATCACCCCCGCCGACGCCGCCAAGCTGCAGAGCGTCGTGCTCGCCGACTACGAGCGCTACCCGGACGACGTGCGGGCGCAGCTGGCGGGCGCGGATGCGTGTATCTGGTGTGTCCCATTCTCCCAATCGGTCTTGTGGATGGGTGCTGATTACCGACGCAGGACCGTGGCCGTCACCCCCACCAAAGCGCAGTCGTACGCCTTTGAAGAGGTGACGCGCATCTGCCAGACGTGCACGCTCGCGGGGATTCGCGCGATGGTGGAGGCGGGGCAGAAGCGGCCGTTTCGGTTCTTGTACATGAGCGGGCAGAATTCCGAGCGCGATCAGAGTAAGAGGCCGGTGTTGCTGCCGGCGTATTGCAAGATGAGGGTGAGTTTTTCATCCCTTTTGGGGGGGTTGGACAGAGGGCTGACCGTGTGTGGTGCAGGGCGAGACGGAGAACCAGCTTTTGGCGTTTGCCGCTGCGCAGCCGGCTGGTTCGGTCGAACTGTGCGTCGTCAAGCCGGGGATCATCACGGGCCATTCGGGCCCGTCGAGCAGGTTGTTGTCGGCGATGACGGGGGCTTTGGTGGGCTTGGGCATTGTCAAGAAGGTTGGCATCCAGGAGCTTGTCGCGGCCATGCTGCAGCAGGTGCGGGACGGGTTCGAAAAGGAGCCGCTGGAGAATGATGACTTGATACGGATCGGTCAGAGGGCGCTGGGGTCGACAACTGCTGAGGGGACGAAATGATGGTCTGTTTGGGCATTGATCAGTGATGAGGATGATGGGGTGTGGGGGGCAAGAGTTGTTGAGAACCAAATGACCTGCCAGTCAACGAAGTTTCACGCGCTTACCACATGTATTTTCACCAGCTCCTCTGCTTTTCATTCGGATTACAAGTTCAAACAGCCATCTTCTGCATTCTCTTCGACAAATATCGAGCTGTCTCAAACGAACTCGATTCCCTTCTTCAACCCCCATTGCCCGGTCATCACCATGGGTTCGCCTCCATCAAAAGTCATCACCGTGAGCTTCTCCACCACCAGATCGGTATCGAACCCAAACGTCCCGCTCGTCACGAACCTCCCACCTGCCCACAGGAACTTGATTTCGGACTTGGCCTGACCCACATCCAGGCTCTCGCCATCATCGAGATACAACGTCCCTTTTGCTGTTCCATCCTCTCCCGGCGCCACGAGAATCTCAAAATTCTCCCTCCTCACCTCGGCCGTCGTATTCCCCCCTCGCACCCTCATCGGCACGACACTCCCCTGGCGAACATGCACCGGGATGTCTGTAAACGTCACTCCTATGAGCAGCGTCCAGCCATCATCCCTCTGCCACACCCTCTTCCTCGTCCAGAAATCATAAAACACCTCTCCCGGCGGCAGATAAACCCTCACCTCCCCCGTCCCCTTCTCCGTCACCGGCGACACCACCAACGCCTCCCCCCACAACCACTGCGTCTCAATCCCAAACGTCTCCTCATCCCCCGGCCACGCAAACCACAGCGGCCTTGCCACCGGTGTCCCATCCCGACTCGCCCGCTCCATGGCCGTATACACATAATCCAGCAACCGATACCTCGCGTCAATCGCCTTCCTCGCCGCCGTCGCCACCACGTCCCACCGGTAAAACTCCTGCGCCGGCGCCGTCACGTCCGCGTGATTCCGGTAAAACGGCTGGAACGCGCCGAGCATCGCCCAGCGCGCGCACAACTCCTCCTCGGCGTCGCCGTTGAAGCCGCACACGTCCGAGCCGACCATGGGCATGGCGTGCAGTGCCGAAAAAGCGAGCATCTGCCGGATCGAGAGGAGGTAGTCGGACCAGGTCGAGGCGTTGTCGCCGAACCAGTGGGCGGCATGAGCGCCCGAGCCGGCAAAGGTGGAGCGGGTGAGGACAAAGGGACGTTTTAGGGGGCGGCGGGCGAGGAGGGCGTTGCGTGTGTGCTGTGCCATGAGGTGGCCGTAGAGGTTGTGCGTGTCGTATTGAGTGGTGCCGTCGGCGTTGGTGAGGTTGGTGAGGAGGGTGGTGCGCCAGAGAGGGCCGAGGTGGTTGGCGATGGAATACGGCGGGAAGAGGAGGTTGCGGCCAGCAAGGCCTTTGCGGAGACCGACTTGGGAGGCGAAGGGGCCGAAGAGGCGGCGGTGCCGGCCGGGTGGTGTCGCCTGGACGGGGGGAAAGCAGTCGATTTCGCCACACATGTTGGAAGCTTCGTTCATGTCAACCCATAGGCCATCGACGTCGAGGCCTGTGGTGGGGTCGAAGAAGGACATGATCTCGTTTGTCCACCACGCCTGACTCCCAGGGGCGAGCCAGTCGGGCCATACAACCTCCCCTGCCCACTGGCGGCCGCGGTGGACCGAGCCGTCAGCGTTCTTGAGGAAAGCGCCCCTTTGCACGCCGTTGTTGAACGTCGAGTAGCCAGTGGAGTGCCTGATGCCTGGGTCAAGGATGACAACATAGTGCTGGTTGTTTCGACGAAGCTGCTCGACGAAGCGGCGCATCCTCTGCAGGGGATATCGCTGCGGGTCCGTCGAAAAGTCCTGGTGGGAGTCCATGTAATCGATGTCCCCCCACATGGTCTCGAGGGGGATGCCAGCCGCCGAGTAGTTTGCGACCACAGTTTCTACCGTGTCGATGTCCTGGTAGCCATACTTGCATTGGTGAAACCCCAAGGTCCAGAAAGGGATCATGGCGGGTAACCCGACCATTTCGGCGTACTGCCGGCTGACTTCGACGGGCGTGGGTCCGGCGAGGAAGTAAAAGTCAAAGACGCCGCCTATGGTGTTGTACTCTAGGTATCTATCGCCGGACGACGTGGTGTAGATGTTGACGTCCATGCCAGCCGAGCTGAGAAGGAAGACCCCATGGGTTCCGGAGTTGCCGCGGTGGTCAAAGTAGACGGGATGACTCCCGTACAAGTTGCTGCCCCTCGGAACGAAGGGAGACTCGGCATTCCACAGAGTGCGCTTGTAGTTCTCCGTGGGGAGACGAAAGACATCCGAGTGCTCGCCGAGCCCGTACAGGTTGGAAGCTGATGATAGCTTGGTACGGAGCTGAAGGAATTGTGGCTCGAAGACAAGTGGTGCCGACGATGTGTCGAACAGAACCTCGCCTGTTTCTGATCTCGTGACCTTGAAAGAGAAGGGGGTCTGTGTGTATGAGAAGTGCAGCGTTGATGTCTTGGCTGACCCTCCTTTTTCCAAGTGCTGCCGAGGCAGAACTGCTTCTTGAACGTGATAGGCATTGGAGTCAAAGTCTTCAATGAGGACGTGGAGTCGTGAATCTAGCGAAGCGTCAGAGTCGAATGCGAGCGGTGGAAAGCGAGCAGTAACCCCTCACCAGTCTGGTAGTCGACCAGGAGCCTCAGTTTGCTGACATCAGGCCCGTAAAGACGGCATGATCCGGCCAGCGTCAGGGTTGCTGTCAGAAAGGTGTCCCCTTGGGTCACATCACTTGCCACATAGCCAGAGCACCGAGTTGGTGTCGGTAAGCTCATGAGCTGTGCGGATGTGAAGCTGGCAGAAAGAGTGAGGACCCATGTGAGGGCAGACAGGGTGAAGAGCCTTGGCATCTTGACTGACCGCGACGGGTTGCTCTTGGTGTATAAAACTTGTCTGTGTTGCCATGCGAAGAAAATGCCGCAAAGAGTTGGCGAGATGTCCATGGCTGTTGAGCTGAGCTCACGGGTCATTCTTGAGCTTATCATCAACCTGCCTGCACACCTCACCGCTTCATCGAGTGCTCCTTCTCTGTGGTTCGCGTGGACCTGTGGCAATGAAGGAACTCCCGCAGCTCTTTCAGCTTCACAGCATTTCCGCACCACATCTCACCTGAGCTGCATCGCGCGGAAGCAGAGCCAGGCAAGGGCCCGTGACCATGTTGACGATATCAGTGGGTACCAAACGCCGTCGCCATGCAGATCTAGCGGCACCTTGACGATGTTGGCCGGATTGGGGATGGGGAGCATGGCCATGTGCCCCATACGGTTGGTGTGGTTATGTCTGGCGTGGAAGGAAGAACCGCAGCGGGCCGCATGACGGCGCCCATCGTCGTGTTACCGGCTCCTCACCGGGTGTTGCAGTCGAGGTGTACTGCATCGAGCCGGCCTCGAATGTCTGCTCATAGGCCCTTCTTCGAGAAGATGCCCTCACACGTGGCAGAATCTTGTATCTTGCACCTGCTCAGGGGGCACGGCATGGACGCTGGGAAATGGTGCCACGAAGTGAGGAGGAAGGTGGGAATGAGAAGGCGCGTTTTGGCCGACGTTCCTCCGGAACACAAGGAGAAAGGAGCGGAGAATACCGGAATTCGGGTGTCCTCGTGGTCGCGCTTGACCAAGCACCAACTTTGTGGAGGGGTTAGATAGGTGCCATGGAGCAGGATAAAAAGATGGGCGCGCCAGAAAAGTCATGGGCTCTGCTCTCTGTGCTCCGTTCGTTGACAGAAGCGATGGGTTGAGCGCCATGAAGCGCCTTCCGTGCTGAGATGCCCGCGTATCACAACCTGGACGTTGCTGCCTCGCCCTTCCATTTTCAATGCACCAGCATGGCCGGGAAAGTGCCTGCCCATAGCAAGAGCAACTCCAAAAGCAGTCTCGTGGCATGCAAAGTGGGTGACGCAACTGCCTTGTGCTTCAGTGGCAAAGGTGCAACGCGAGGCCGCGACCATTCGAGGACTGTCTCAGGCGGAAGCAGTCCGAACCTGCCGTTTCTTCGCTATCCTCCCCGGCATCTACACAGAACTTCCACTCCAGACTCTGCTCAGACTCTGCTCAAGAAAAGTGTGGATGAGACAGAAAAACTAGCCGAGAAAAGATTCCTCCAAAAGAACAATGAGCCCCCTATTCCTCCCAGCCCCCGGACCATCCCCTCACCGCCTCCAACAACCGCAAGTGCACCCCCCTCCCCTCCCCGGCACCCTCCAAAAACGCCCCCAGCATATCATCCCCAATCTTCTCAAAGAACAGCAAAATCGACCCCCACACTAAGTCCGGCCAGCTCACCTCGTTCCCCTGGAAGAACGGCCCGCCCTTGGCCGCCAACAGCGCCGTCATGCCCGCCGTGGGCTCCCTTGCCGCCTCCCATGCCTTGCTCCACGCCTCGCGATCCGTGACATGCCTTGCCTCGAGCTCCTCCATGGTCATGCCGTGGTCAGGCTCGCGGGTCAAGCGCCAAAAGGCTTGGCTCTCGGGGCTGAGGAGACGACGGAACACGAGGGCTTGATAGATGCGATAGATGGGGATCAAGATGCTGCGGGTGAGAGCCCGGAATTGTTCGTACTCCGGCGTGATGATGGGGAGGGGCGGGGAAGGGTGGGTTGTGTTGATGTGCTTGGCGATGGCAAGGCTGTCCATGATGTAGAGATCATCCCCGGGGATGTAGATGGCGGGGAGGGTGTGGGTGGTGTCGTCATCAGGGACGGGAGGCACGCTAAGATGTGTGTTAGCATGGTGGTAAGGGGAGGAGAGGGCAAGCGGAGCGGGCATACTGAGCCTGGAGACGAGGCGCAATCTCTGGGTATTCCAACTGTTGAGTCACGGGCGTCAGTCTTGAGCGGTGCAGAGGCGGAAGCGGTCTGGCTGACCCATTCTGTTCTGAATGGGATTCCCTTGTAGTTCAAGAGAAGACGCGCTGCACAAAAGGATGTCAGCACTGCCAGATCACCGCTTGCTGGACGTGGACGAAGCGTACTCTTGAAGGGGTTGTAGGACCAAGGGGTGCGCGGTGCCTTGGTGGGAATGTCAAACAAAACGATCTGCTCAGACGCCATTGTATGATGGCTGCCCGGATTTCTCTCGTGGGGAGTGCAGCGGTGCGCTGAACAAGATGGGCTTTAGTTCATGATATCTTCCAAGATCGACAGTCGTGGGAGAGTCCGATTTGTCATCCGGGATGCGGGGATTTGCCCGGAGTGCGACGGCGTGATCCACATGTAACATTGTAGTCCGAAGGGCGGAAGGGACCTCTCTGTTCTGAAATGCCTAGCTAAGAAAACAGGGGTTGATCTTGGAGCTGGATTGAATGGGAAGGTGCGATGTTGATGTCTCTCCGACTCGCTCTCTCGCTCTCTCGCTCGACACTGTCAACTCGTTTTTTCTTCGTCCTGTTTTTCTCTTCTCCCACCCAACCTACCAACCGCCACCGACCAACAACCAATCCTCGACCACCGGTCCCCCGATATTCACACGTCAAGGGGGGGTGGGTGGCCCCTCCAGCAACCTCGTCAGACCAGTTTCGACAACAGTCTTGTATCCGCCATCGAGATTGACAGCATTGAAGCCGGCCTGCTCCAGAATGCGAGTCGCCACATAACCGCGATATCCAACCTGGCAATACGAAAGGACTGGTCGGCTCTTGTCCAGCATCGAGGTCTTGTCGCGCAGAGTGTTGACGTTGATGTTGATGGCGCCCTTGAGATGACCCCGCGAGAACTCGGCAGGCGACCGGACGTCGACGGCCTGCATGGAGTCGAGGTCGGCCTCGTCCAGGTCCTCGCTGTGCGCCACCTTGACATCTCCCCGGAGGACATTCCCGGCGATGAAGCCGACCATGTTCACGGCGTCCTTGGCGGATCCATACGGCGGCGCGTAGCACAACTCGAGGTGTTCCAGATCGAAGACTGTCATGCTGCCTTGAATGGCCGTGGCGAGGACGTCGATTCGCTTGTCGGCGCCATCCTTTCCAACCGCCTGTGCCCCAAGCAGGAGACCGGTGTCTTTGTCAAACGCAATCTTGAGGTAGATGGGTTGCGCGCCGGGATAGTAGCCTGCGTGGCTCGGAGGGTGCGCCGACACCCACAGCGGATCCTTCCCCAGTCTTCGAAGCGCGCTGACCGAGAGGCCGGTGATGGCAACAGTGGTGTCGAAGACCTTGCAGGCTGCGGTGCCAACATTCCCACGGTAGGCCACCTTCAGACCGCAAATGTGGTCCGCCGCAAGCCGCCCCTGCCGGTTCGCCGGTCCGGCCAGAGCCACCACCCTCGGCATCCCGGCGATCCGGTGCTCTGTCTCGACCATGTCGCCGACGGCGTAGATGTCGGGGTCTGACGTTTGCATCTGGGCATTCACCGACACGCCCGTCTTCCCCACCTCCAGCCCCGCTTGCTTCGCCAGCTCCGTCCGCGCAACTATCCCGGGCATCGTCAACACCAACTCCGCCTGGATCTCCCCCCCATCTTCCAACAGAACCCGCGTCGTTTCGATCTTTCTCACCCTCGCCCCGAGTACCAGCCGTACACCATTCTTCCTCATCTCTGTATGCGCAAACGCCGCAATGTCCATATCCACCGGTGGCAAAATGTGTTGGTTGATGTCCACCACCGCCACCTCCAGCCCGAGCATCCTCAAGTTCTCCGCCGTCTCGACCCCAATGAACCCGCCACCGATCACGCACGCCCTCTTCACTCGCTGCTTGGAGATGAACCCCTTGACGGCATCCAGATCTTCCACCGTGGCCATATGGAAGACATTGTCCCCCTCCGCCCCCTCGACGTCCAACCTCCGACTCTTCGCCCCCATCGACATCACCACTTTGTTATAGGCAACTTCCCTGAACTCCCCGACCCCTCCCTTTCCCACCATAGCCGAATCACCCCTCCTCTGCTCCCCCTCATCCTCCCCATCCCCACTAACACCAGTAACCACCCCCTCCCCCTTGAGCCAATCCTTGCCCACCTCCCCGGGAACCTTCCGAACCCTGACAACCTTCTTATCCCGATCGATGGCCGTGACCTCGGTGTTGACAAACACGTCGACGTTGAACCGCGCCTTGAAGCTCTCGGGGGTCTGCAGCAGGAGCTTGTCCCGATCGGCGATGACGCCGCCGAGCGCGTAGGGGATGCCGCAGTTGGCGTAGCTGACGTAGGGCCCCTTTTCAAAGACGGTGATGCGCGCGTGCTCGTTGAGGCGCCGGAGGCGGGTCGCGCACGACATGCCGCCGGCGACGCCGCCGATGATGATGATGCGCGGAGAGGAGGGCATCGTGGCTTGCGGGATGCCGGGGGTCGTTGTTGTTGTCGGTGTTCCTGGGTCGGGCTGTGTTGGAGGTTTTGCGGACAAGAGCACTTGGGAAAGTATGAGGGCAGCCGATTGACAAGGAAGAGTTCGTGGGAACCTTCTTAGGTGTTGCCGATTGACACAGGACTCACGTCAGAAAGACGTCTCGTTCGTTGTCCACGACGACAGGCGGCCTGACGGGTCCAAGCGGAATACCGGACGACGATGACGGACGACGACAGTCATGGCCTCCCCAATCGTGCGCCGGACAGCCACCTGGAATAACCAAGCCGCTCTTCTCATTCCCCTACTCTATCGTTTCCATCATACATCCTCCCAATCGTTGCAAAATGTACATCCTCCAGGTCAACCAAATGTACATACGCTCAAGACCCAAGTACCAATCCAAACTCCAACAAAAGGTTGTCATCATGTCCAAAAGAAACACACAGTCCCCCAAAATCCCGGCCCCAAGCTAACACATATACCTATACACCCTCTTCCACTTCGGCCACGTCCTGCGCTCCTCGTCCTCCTGCGCCTTGATGATCCCCAACCGCCCAAAGTCTCTCCGCCCGGTATCCACATCCATCTCCTCAACGCGCACCCACGTGGTCCCAAACCACAGCTTATGCCCCAGATAAAACACCAACACCACAGGTATCGCCGCGCACTGTACAAAAAAGTTCTGCGCCCTGTCCCTCCCCGTTTTCAGCTCCGCCGCCGTCTCCTCCAGCGGGTCAATCGCCACCCACACCTGCGTCACCAGGATCAGCGCATTGAACGACAACCCCACCCACGACCCTACCAGCCCGGCCTGCGCGCGGAACGCCATATCGCGCACGCTGCGGTGGTTGTGCGCCCACGCCGCGCGCAGCCGGATGTGCGCCAGGCAGATGCTCCCCCAGGTGAAGATGGTGCTCAGCCCGGAGATGGCGAGGAGCCAGTCGAACACGGTCGACTGGACGCGCGAGTCGGAGAGGTAGGCGAGCAGGCCCATGCACGACGTGACGATGATGGCGACGAGGGGGCGGCCGGCGCGGTCGACGTAGGCGAGGACGCGCGGAGCTTGGCCTTGGTCGGCGAGCGCGGCGAGCGTGCGGGAAGAGCCGAAGACGGCGCTGTTGCCCACGGAGATGACGGAGATGAGGATGACGCCGTTCATGATGGACGGGAGGATGGTGGTACCGGCCGACTCGATGGCGATGACGAAGGGGGAGGCGAAGGCGTCGGCGACGTGCGTCGCGCCGAGGAGGCGCGGCTCGTTGTAGGGTACCAGGAGGCCGACGAGGGTTAACGCGACGATGTAGAAGAGGGAGATGCGCCAGAAGACTTGCTTGATGGCGGTGGGGAGGGATTTGCGCGGGTTAGCGGTCTCGGCGGCGGCGAGGCCGACGAGCTCCGTGCCAGCGAAGGCGAAGGCGGCGGTTACGAAGACGCTGACGAAGCCTTTGAAGCCGTTGTGGAACGCGCCTGGATCAGACCAGTACTTGCCGCCAATGTATCCGCCGGTGGGGGTGCCGCCGATGTTGATCACGATTCCGAGGAGGCTGGGTCGGGAGGTGAGTCTCGGAGCTGTCTGTCGGGGAGGGGGGCCACTCACATGAAGCCGATCACGGCCGTCACCTTGAGGATGGCAAAGACAAACTCGGCCTCTCCGTAGCCCTTGACTCCGAAGAGGTTGATGACGATGATGACGAACAGAAAAAGCGTCACGAATATCGCCGGGTTCAATTGCGGATTCCAATACCCAATGGTGTACGCGCCGGCGATGATCTCGAGCGGGAGAACGACAATCCACTGCAGGGCATAACTGGCAACACTGTCAGCGCTCCGTCCCCTACACAAAACAGTAAGAAACACAACAACAAACTCACTTCCAGCCCATGGCAAACCCCCAAGAGGGATCGATAAACCTCGTCGAAAACGCCGAAAACGACCCCGCCACGGGAAACACCACAGCCATCTCCCCCAGCGCCTGCACCGTGCAATACAGCATCACCCCGATAAACGTGTACGCCAGCAACACCGACGCCGGCCCGCCCTGGCTCAGCGTCTTGCCCGACGCCACAAACAGTCCCGTACCGATGGACCCCCCGATGGCAATCATCTGCAGATGCCTTCCCTTGAGCTCCCGCGACAGCAGCGAGCTCGCCGTCTTGGCGTTGGCCGACCGCACGTCGTAGTAGCGCGGGGCGCCGCTGCCGTAGTGGTGGTGGGGGTGGTGGTGCTCGGCGTCCGTCATCTGGAAGTCGGCGCTGCCGAGGTTGTTGGCGCTCGTGCCGTCCTCGCGCCGGAACGAGTCGACGAAGCGGTGCGCCTGGCCGCGGATGCCGGGGTCGTGGCGGTCGGTCGTGGCGGTCATGGGGCGGTTGTAGATGGAGGCTTGCCGGCCTCCGCCGTTACCGGGGAGGCGGTGGAGCTCGAGATCGCGGTCCGCCATGGTGGCGAGGGCGTCATCGGGCGGTGAGGAGATGGGGCTCGTGGATCTATTATTTTGCGGTGTGTGGTCCCGGGTTGAGACGGGAATAATAGGGGATGCGGCGGCGTGGGCCAAGAGGGCGGTGCGGTGGCCGCCGTATAGATAGATGGTCCCCGGAGGGCGGTTTCCCCTGGAGAACGACGGCGAGGGCAGCCCCTGATTTTCGGATGTGGCCCGTCGTTCTGGGATTCCGGGTATGCAAGAGATGTGACGACGTCGAGCAGGTGAGAAAGATGTTGCGAAGCGCCCAGAGGTGTGGTGTGCCCCGCACTGAAGAGAGGCCTTGGTGAGAGAGATGAAATGAGCAGACGAGCCGACACGAATCTCACCCAAACCCCCACGACCGACGACCAGAGCAGCAGCGGCGAGGACGGCGAGTTTTGTGTCTGGTTTCGGGAGTCGTCGATACGCGTGTGTCTGACTCGGTGCGCATCCGGGCTTGAGCGGCGGCACCTGCGAAGAGCAGGGGAAACGGGCCGTCGGTGGTCCACGTCCAGCTCAACGAAGTCGTCTGCTGGCAGTGATAAGGACTGGAGCACATTGGACTGCGATGCCGTGACGGCAGCACCCCAACAAGACGTTGATGGCGGGCACCGGCCGGAAGCGAGTGTGGGCAAAACTTTCAATGGACGGCAAATCGCGACACATCGGCGGCCAAGAGGAGGAGAGGCAGCAGGGAACAGGGGTGTGTCGTGGGATCAGTGAGCGAAAAAATATGTCTCCACAATCTCACCACTGTTCGTTGCGTCTCAACCTCACAACTTTGCAAGGGTGCTTGCTGATGTCGTGAGAGCCCAGTGACACCTGAAGCGCAGCTGTTGCCCGGCGCCATGGCTTTAGCGCCACCCCTTCCAGAACGATTGCATAAACTTTCAACAAACGCCATTTTCTGCGCTGCGACACCCCACGATAAACGGCCCTTGCCATCTTCACAAGCTCGAGACAGACACCGAGGTCTCCAAATGATACCGGACACATCCTCGACACGTGCTGGCCAGGCTGCTCGAGATGGGGGTGGCGCGGGGGAGGTGGACAGGTCATTTTTTGGTTCGGTATTCACCTTCCCAGTTGGATCAACTGGCATTTCTAGGCACACGACGGGCGCAGCAGTAGCTTTCACTGACTGTCTGTAATCACTGATGCAGTCGTGATTGCAGTGGTGTCGGCGACGGTGAGATGCATGTGGGGTTGCCTCCCGTCCCCTTGCATCCCCTTCTGCGCCTCCAATTGCCACGCGCGGACGGTGTCGACCATGGAGAGCATAGAAACGAATGTCCCGATCACAAGCTGCCCTGTCCCGTCACCCAACTCCCCGTCGGCAGAAGGACAAATTCGTCGAAGCGGGACAATGTATTCCGATACATTTCCGTAATTTCACAACAGATTTACGAACAACCACAACAGCCACCGGCCGGACTCGGGCTCACTCCCACCATCACAAGCCGACACCGACAACCCCACGATGAACTCCCCGGAGGCCATATTCCGAGCGTCAAGATAAGAAACACATCAAACACGCGCATGATAAGTCCAGCTCCAGCCCGTCATCGGTCTCTTTCCCGAGACGGCAAGCCTCTCCCCACACTGCACATGGAACCGAAACAAGCCCACAAGTCCGCCAGTTCCGGGCCGAATCTTCTTGGCGCGCAGGCGAGCTGCACCCCTTGTTTTTCTGGGCGACGGTCAGCGGATTCGGATCATACCGGGGTTAGGGTTGTAGGAGAGGCTCCGGACTTTTCCCGCCGCGATGCTCTGCGCAGTATCGCAGACTGCCTCACTGGATATTGGATCAACTGAGATAACCTGAAGATCTGAAGACCATGTATCTTCGATGAATATTGAAACGAGAGTTCTGGACGACGAATATTGCTTCGTTTTTGTATCTATCATTTACCCATCGGAATCGTAGACAAGAAAAACATCAAACGATCCGTCACAATACATAGTTACCAATCATATCCATCATCACGCAAAAGACACCGCCATTAGACACCCTCACGAAAACCAAACCAAACTCAACGTCCACTTGGACTCTTCCTCACCGGTAACGGCTCGAGCCCCTGCAACAGAATAGTAGACCCTCTCTCCATCCCCTTCCGACTCGCCGCCCTCGCCAGGCCAGGCCTCACCATCGGCGCCAGCTTCCTCCCCTGACCATCCTCCCTCCCGACAACACCACCGTCCCCATCCCGCTCCGTAACCGTAACCTGAATCGTCGTCGTCTTCATCACCACCCCCGTCCCCTCCTCGACCGACATCTGCTTCCCATGCCCCGCCCCCCTCGGAATCAACGAGTCCCTACTCGCCGACCGGCTCGCCACGCTCTTGGTCCTCCCCGTCTGCCCCCCACCCTCGGTAGTCGTCGACCCCACCACCGTTCCCTCACTCCCACTCCTCCCACCCCCCACCACCCCACCCTTGACTGCCAACCTCCCCCGGTCCACACTCCTCAGCTCCGACGGCCCCGACGACGAAAACTGCCCGGCGCGGTCAAACCGCTTCTTCTTGGCGCCGGTATCGCGCACAAACGACCCCAGCGCCAGCGCATTCGCCACAAACACCGCCACCACAATCTCCACGCTCGCCCACGTCGTGCGCGTGCCCTGGTACCCGCCCTCGGCGAGGATGCGCGGAACGCGGTACACGCCGACGATGATATTAAAGACCCCCAGGCAGAAGAGCAGCATGAGCGTGATCTTGCGGCTGAGCTTGAGCGTCGTCGACGCGATGATGGGGACCGGGAAGAGGATGAGCAGCAGGTCGGTGACGGCGGAGCTGATGGAGACGGTAAGGAGCTGCGCGTAGCCTTGGCGGCATTGGGCGGGGGGCGTGGGGAGGACGGTCCAGTAGGTGGAGAAGGGGCGGCATTCGGCGAGGGTGGCGATGATGATGGCGACGAAGGTGAGGAGGAGGGCGAGGCGCATCGACCAGAGGGTGAGGCGCCAGCGGCGGGAGGAGACGAGGCGGGAGAAGAATTCGAGGGAGACGAGTTTGAGGGTCCAGGTGCTGTGGTGAGGGGGGTCAGGGAGGTAGGGCTGAAGAGGGAGGGGATGGGCATACGCGGCGGGGTGGAGGATACGCGAGAGGAGGACGAGGCCGCTTCCGATGGAGCGGCGGCGGAGTTGGTCCTGGGAGAGCTCGAGGAGGGGCGGGATCAGGACGTTGTTGGTGCCGTAGAGGAGGACAAAGTGGACGACGATGGCGCGGAGGACGAGCGGGATGAGGAAGAGGCCGGCGAGCTTGTCCTCGAAGAACAGCTTCTCGACACGCACGTAGCGGCCGGCGAGCCGGAGGGCGATGACGACGGAACAGAGGGCTGTGATCCACCATGACACGAGCAGGGTCGGCTTGTCGTCGCTGAAGGCCCGGAGTGGCGGGGGCGGCGTGTAGAGCGTCATGATGTTGGGTTGAGGGCGGTTTCGGGAGACATGGGATGCCGGATGGAGTTCAACAGTTCATCGTCTGCTGAAAGAGCAAAGGAAGAAGAATTGGATGTCACCGTCTTGGGGAGCTAAGACTCATGACAGCCGTAGTGTCCCCCGGCGCTGCAACTTGTGGCGCACGTTGTTGACGGGTACGGGGAGGGCAAAGGCGTTGCTCTTGTCAGACAAGACGGGAGTGAAGGATGGAAAGGCGACAACGTGGGGTGACATGCCGAATTTCCTGCAGGTCCATCTTGGGAGGGAGGTGTTTTCCACGGGGAAGCAGGTCCGCCGCAGTGTTGCTGGCGGATTTGCTGGGCAAAGTTGTGTCAGTCTACCACATGCGGCAGGTACGGTACGGTACGGACCTGTACGGATCGGAAACGCGTTACATTCAGGCCCATAATTCATCCTTCGGCCCTCGGCGCGGCGACACCCGACAGGATGGGAGGATGGCAGGAACAAGGTTGGGTCGAAATACCATTTCTGGTTAGTGCAAGGGGCAAGTCCACCGTCCTGGACTAGTTATGCAGGCAGTGCGATTTTGTCGTTGCATCGTGAAGATGGGAGCGCTGATTTGGCCATACCACGGGGGTGGCAACTTCCTGCGTTCAACTGGACGGAGCAAAAGATTTGTGGTTTGAATTTGCGCCATTTTTTATCTCTCGAAACTCGACGCCTCTTCTCGTCCTCCATCCTGCTTATCTCGACTTGGCATCCACCCTTTCGGCGACCGATTCGATTCCCAGCCCCAAACTCCTGCAGCCGCGCCACCAAGGTTTTTTCGAAAATGCCGAATCGGGATATCAAGCCCAGAAGCTCTGATCAGGAGCGCAAGAATGCACGTTGGATGCAAGATGTTTTGTGGCGGGCTGAGGACGCGGGCAGCATATCCCTCCCTCCCTTCTCTTACGGTCGGTCCTGGCGTGTCGTAGATGAGACTGACATTGACACCGGACGGGAGTTAGCATTCGAAAAAGGGGCAGTCTGAGAGCATCTAAATCAGGCGCGCAAATAGGAGACCAACTGAACCCAGAAAGGAACCAATCGCAACACCGGGCACAGTTTATTTCCGGGCCTTTCCCGTGCCTGCCGCTCTCCCGCTGTCGTGCTGCGGAACGCGGTCCCGTCACGTCGCGTCCCAAGAAGCGGACGCAACGGCTACGGGTCCGCCGGTGTGACGCCGGTGAGACTGTCGGGAGAGAGGCTGCGACTCTTGGGTTTCCTTCGATGGGAGGCTCAACGGCAAGCCGGAGGCCAGGCGTCCAAAAGGGGGGATGTCATCCATGATCCAGCCTGGATTTACCCGGTAATCCTGCCGCCTCAACCACCATAACCACACAGCGACGAGAAAAAATCTAGCTGGCAGCATTCCGACTGGACAATGGCAAGACCGGAGTGTTTCAATGTCAGCATGTTCCCCTGCATCGGAACCAAACTCTGCTGTGCACAGAGCAACCTTTTGTGTTGGATGATGGCCGCTATCATTGGCACTGCATACCCGTCAACGTGAAGTACTTACACGAGATGTAGGTGTCAGCATCTCCCAGTCGTCAGCTCCCATTTTGGTTTATCTTGATTTTGCATGGTGAGACCATGGCAACTGTGGGGATCGGACGGGAAACGACCGCGGGTGCTTGTATCATCACTGGCACTGTTTCCGAGATCGGATCTTCCCAGCGAGATAGGAGACCACAGCAATGGCAGCCAAATCGAAACAATGGAGAACTCAGAGTTCATCAGAATGACTACGGTCTGATAACCTGGCAGATGATTTTCCGGAGTCAGCCTAAATATAGCGTGCATCCAAATATGTCAGTTCTTCATGTCAAAGACTTACTCCATGTTCGAGGGTTGGACTAAGGAGGACATGTTTTGTGATAATCTCTTTCAAAAGTCTTGACACTCTTCAAGGATTTGAAACTCTCAAAATTTACACGTACCTCCAGATGACAAACCCAGGCCATTCCAAACTCATGCGGTTTCTTCTGTGCTTGTTCCCCGGCCGACATGGCGGCCCCTACTTGCCACACCATGCCCGAATGCTGGCAGTATCAATGACAGAACATGTAAGTTAGGGGTGTGTTAAACAAGAGACGATAACAGGGGCAATGAAGAGGCATCGTCGATATCCAAAAAAAAGGTCACATTGGACATGCCATTTGACAGCTTTAGTAGCGTCAACTCGAATTGTTCACCATGCTTGGGCACGGCGCGTCTGTAACCTCAGTACTGCCCTGCCGACGATCGGCAAGAATCCCGCTTCAATGAGAGAAACGACTCAAGAGAGAATATCCTGTAATGGTCTTCAAATTCCAAATAGATTGAGGTATATCCTTGACGAAGCCAGGCCGCAACCTCCAGTCCCGAATGTGTCTGCCTGCCTGTCGCCGACATTGCGAGTCCAAGGCAGCACCATGAGCGAAGCGAAAAGGCAAGCTTCAAAATCGCCCTATTGGCGGTAATGTGCATAGGTAGCCAAATAACCACAAAGTTAATAGTCAGACGCAAGACAAAGGGAATGGACTCTCGACAGAACATAGACTTCCAACCAAAATGTCGGTTCGGGAAGCCAGCCATGGGACTAAACACCATGCCTAACCAGCATGAAGAAGACCGCACTCAACCCTGCAGCACTTGTCAGAGTAATCCTTGTCACAGCAGTTCTCAATCGTCTCAAATTGGATTTGCTGGGAAATCATTAGCCCTGCATGTATGCGTTTGATGGCCACGGAAATCCACTTACAAGGGTGCAGCAACCACAAACGCCATTAAACTGCGCGTACTTGACCCGTCCCCAGTCGACACAGCACGACTTGCAGTTCCGCCACTCATCGGTTGCAAACTCGATGCTCTCCTGAAAGATCTTCGAGGCCGAGTAGTCGGCCCTGTTGCACCCGGGTATGTCCGGGACGCTCGCCGGCGTTGTGCCCGAGCCAGATCCAGGCTGCGTCGTCTTCACCTGCTTCTTGAGCGCCACAAACGCCGTGTCGACAATCAGGACGGCCGCAACGTGCACCTCGAGCAGCAGCAGGAGATCGAGGCCGCCGGTCTCCGGCGCACCGGCGAGGATCGCGGCGGTCAGGGCGCGTTCGACGACGATCTTGAGCGAGTCCTTGAGGGCGTCATCGACGCGGCCTTGGGCGAGCTCGACCTCGATGTTGGTCGCCGGGTCGAGCACCAGGCCCTGGAGTCCCTGGGCGAGCTGCGTCATTACCTCGTGCGCGTCGGGCCGCGATCCGCTCTCGGCGAGGCCGAGCACGACGTCGCTGGCGGCGATGGAGAGCTGGGCTGCGACGGTGCCCTGGTCGCGCGCAGCAAGGAGAGGGCCGCGCAGAGCCAGCAGCGGCAGAGGGGCCATGGCAGCGTGTTCGCGGCTGTCTATGACAGCGGGGGCCGAGCGAGTGTCGAGGCGCGCTGGTCCTGACTGCTCGGCCATTCCTGGCACGAGAAAAGATGCTATTGCCACTAGGAAGAGAAGACCCTTAAGGCCGAAGGTTTGCGGCATAGTCGGCGGGCAGGCGTTCTGTGAGCCCGTTCCTGTCGCGTTGTTGATGTTCAGCAAGCTGGCGGTGTCGACGACGAAGACGGTGCCGTTCTGTGTCGTGATTTGGTCGTGGATTGTCACCTTGTTGTCGTCCTTGCTAATGATGAACCTGTCGGTAAAAGCACCGCCGGAGCAGGTGACGGTGTTGGAGCATGTTACGTTTCCGCCCGGGCTTGCTTGCTGGCAGGTCGTTCTGAAGGGCGGCGACTTGAGAAAGCTGCCGCATTCGGGGCCGGCGCAGTTCAGAGTGAGGCCGATGGTATGGTTGACCCCGCTGCAGTACGTTGCAAAAACAGAGCTTGACATCTTGATGACGGCGCGGGAAGGGCTTCTCTTCGGCGCAACGGTCTAGCTTGCGAGTTAGCACCTACTATAGACAACGCTTGGGTGACAGATTAAGGGCTTTTAGATGTTCCTTGTTATCTAACGTTATATCTAGTAGCCCTACAGAGTACAGCCGCACGTAGTCCATCACACATCTGGACCTGACATCGAAATTTGGCAGTCTGAGCCCAGCCACTGATTGGCTTGGCGCTATGAGGGCGCCTGCGATAATGCAGTGGCGTTCATGAGTTCCAATGCATTCGCCAGAACGAGACTGAGAAGCAGAGAGTTCAGGGGGTGGCAAATGCCTTTCCACAGAAGGTGAAGATGGTGGCCTCGTGGCGTCAGATTGCAACCTGCCCTTATCAAGCACGTTTCCAAATGGACGGCCCGAGGCACTCCCCATCGGCGAATATTGAATGGGCATTTCGAGATCGGAGCGAGCCAAATTGCTGGATGCTTGGCACCGAGGGCTGGACTCGGTTCTTCAGAGCTGATGCCTTGCCGAATGTCAGAAGAAAAAAAGAAAGAACTACTTCGAGCTCAGGAAACAAAACTTGAGCAATGTGTCGGCGATAGTTTCAGGCACCAGAATTTGAAGGGGTGTCGCTTGGCGGTGAAAGTGGAAGCCTTGGAAGGGCAGTTGCCTGGCGACAACCCCGCCAATGTTTTGATTCACCCGCTTCAGGCAGCACGAAACAAACAGGCGAAAAGGGTAACGTTATAACAGACGTCGAATTGCCATCTTTCGAAGCCAAAAAAACACCAACCAGCCCGAATCCCCACCCAACACATCCATCACATCAACTCACTCACGGAAATCCCGCCCACCATGGAGCAATTCCTGATCGACCACGCCGCGCACTACCTCAGGCTGGTCAGCACCTTCAAACCCCGCCCAGCCGACAAGAAACCCACCCCCTCCGGCCTCGCCAACCCCGACATGGTCGTCAGCGCGCGCATCCGCCCCCTCCTCCCCGACGAAACCACCGCCGGCTTCCCGCCATGCATCTTCCCGCGTCCGACCGCCCCCAACACCGTCGACATCCACGAGCTCCGCAAACCCATCCGCGGCAACCCCACCCTCACCACCTCGACCTACACCGTCGACGCCCTCTTCCCGCCCACCGCCTCCACCGAGTCCCTCTACACGTCCCTCATCGCCCCCCTCGTCCCATGGTCCCACTCCGGCGGCGTCTCCACCCTCTTCGCCTACGGCCAGACCGGCTCCGGCAAGACGCACACCATCTCGGGCCTGTCGCGCCTCGTCTCCGGGGCCGTCCTCACCCCGTCCCGTCGGGTGTACGTCACCGTCATCGAGCTCGCGGGCCAATCTGCCTTTGACCTGCTCAACGCCCGCAAGCCCATCTCCATCCTCGAGGACTCCTTCGGGACCTCGCAGCTCGCCGGCGCGCTGGAACCCCTGGTGACCACGGAAGCCGACCTCCTCGCTTACGTCGACGCCGCCACCGCGCTGCGCAGCACCAAAGCGACAGACAAGAACGACGCCTCATCTCGCTCACACAGCATCACCCGCCTACGGATCGAGAACCCCTCCCTCCCCGGGGCAGAAGACGGACTCTTCTACCTCGTCGACCTCGCCGGCTCCGAGGCAGCGCGGGATCGAGCAAACCACGACGCCTCGCGAATGAAAGAAGCACGGGAGATCAACACTTCTCTGTCTGTGCTCAAGGACTGCATCCGGGGGCGGGCGATGGCGGATCTCGAGGGGGGCGGGGTGGGCGGGAAGGGGGGATACGTGCCCTTCCGGCAGAGCGCGCTGACCAAGACGCTGAAGCATGTGTTTGATCCTGTCGGGGGGAGACGGTGCAAGACGGTGGTGGTGGCGTGTGTGAATCCGTGCTTGGCGGATGCGGGTCCGGGGAGGAATACGATGCGGTTTGCGGAGATGTTGAGGGTGGTGTTGCCGAGGAGGGAGGAGGGGGGGGTGGACGAGGGGGTGCCGGCGACGTGGGATAATGGGACGTTGAGGAGGTGGGTGGAGAGGAATGTGAGTTTCCACCGCGTCTGTGTGGAAGTTGTCTGGTGACTGACGTGGAATAGTCGGGTACACCCCCCCTCGACGCGGCGCTCCTCGCCCCGACCGAGTCTGGCCGCCAGCTCCTCCGCCTGCCCATCCCCGAGTTTCTCGCCCGCGCGCTTCTCACGCCCGGCGTCGAGCCCGAACAGGCCCAGGCCGTGCAGTCAAAGTTCTGGGGGCTGCATGTTGACTCGCAGAAAGGACTGGCAACGAGGACAAAGACCACCGGAACGAAACCCACTGGCGCCAACCCTGAGATCGCGCGCATGGCCAAGCTGAGCGCCAGCGCCGACCCGGACCGGCCCGAGGTGCCGTTCAAGGAGCGGATTCGACCGGGCATGGTCGTGCGATTCGAGCCGAAGAGGGAATACCACGCCAATTCAGGGGAGGCCAAGAGTTATGCGATGGTGATGAGCGACGTGGTCGGACTGGGGGTGGGAGTGAGAGACATGAAGGGGCGGGAAGTCGTGGCGGCGGAAGGGGAGGACAAGGGGAAGAGGTTCCTGTGTGCTGTGGTGGGCAAGGCACCGCCGCCGGGGGCGTACAATGTGCACTTGTGGATGCAAGCTGAAGTAACGGTCGAGGAGATGATGGAGGAAGTGCTGCTGGAGTATGATGAGGCGACGAGGTATTACTACATGGTGGTGTAGTGGCGGCCACGTCCTCGACACACCAGCAGGTTTCACGGCTATACAAAAACAGAAATCTCCTCGCCTCCTCCGCAGACGGCCTTTACCCTCGCCCCGATTTCCAACGGGTTCCCCTCGTGGATGACAAAGTGCCCCTCCCGGACACCCGGCTGCTCCACGCCCAAAATCTTGAAAACATTCGTGCTCACCAAATCCAAAGCCCCCTTCTCACTGACCCGTCCGCCTCCATTCTTGTACACCGTCCCCGCCATCAGCGCCAGGTCTCTAACCTCCCAGTCCTCGGCCGTCCCAATCGCCGTCGTGACACCCGCATCGAGAAGCAGGTCAATTGCCGTCCCGTTGGTGAGCGGAGCACCCGAAAGCGACCGGCGCTGGTCCCAGGTCCCCGCGTAAGCCTGCAGCGGCGCGAGCACCACGCCCACCTCGGCCTCGGCCAATTCCTTGGCCACGAGCCACGACTCGGCGCCGCCAATGATGACGAGCCGGATCGTCGAGTTGCTCGCGCCCTCAACCGCCTTCTTGACCTTGAGAACCGAGGCAATCACGTCGGCGCTGTGCACCGTGATGGCGAGTGGGAGGCTTCCGTTCAAGACCTTTTGCAGGTACGCCTGCTCAGAGTACACGTCGGCGGGGGGCTCCTTGAGGGCGGCGGCCTCGAGGAGCTTTCTCCTGAGGGCGCCGACAGCCGAGGAGATGGACGGGGTGTCGCCGCGCTTAGCGGACGGGTTGAGGGTGTAGTGGACCGCGACGTCAGGCGCGAAGACGGCGTTCTTGTCGAGTACGTTGCGGGCGCCGGAGCGGAAGCCGACGCTGACGCCGTGGTGGGTGGAGCCGCCGGAGAACTTGGGGGCCGAGATGGCCGTGGTGACACCGTAGGCGTGGGCAACGCGTAGCTTCTTGTCGTCAAGGGCGAGGCCATCCTCGGCGCGGCTGAAGGTGGTAGGGCCGTCGGCGCCGTTGTCGGTGTCGGACTCGGCGTCGATTGCGTTGAGGCCGATGGTGGAGCCGAATGCGGTCAGAGAGGAGGTGAGGTAGCCGTTCCTGAGGTCGATGACGGGTATCTTGTCGGCGGATGCCCTTTCAAGATCGGTCGTGCATAGTCCAATGCAGGTGATCTTTCCGTCGATAAAGACGACATCACGGGATTTGCCAGCAGAGAGGGCTGAGGCGCCCTTGGGGGTGATGAGTACCGTCGAGACACCAGTGAAGATAACATTCTTCATCAAGGTTGGCTCTTCCACGATACGGGAGAGGCCCTCGTCGGGGACGATGAGAGTCGCGGCCGGCTTCTTCAGCCGAACCGGGTCTTCAAACTGCGCAGTGCCGTCGATCCAGACCTGGGCGGGTGTGGCTCCGACACTGAGCGGGTCGCTGTCCCAGACCACAATGTCAGCATCGAAACCAGGCTTGATCTTCCCAAGCCTGTCCTCAAATCCTAGTCGCTCGGCAGGTGCACTCGTCACCGAAGACAGGGCGGCGTGGTAGGGCAACCCGTACTTGTAGGCCTTTGCAGCCTCAAACAAGACGTGTTGGGCGTTGAGGACCGGGTTGTCGGAAACGTAGATGGGCGTAAGGCCGTTGTCGTAGAGGTACTTGCCAGCGTACTCGGAGCCAAGGTAGGCCTCGACCTTGTACCACATGTTGTCGGCAAAGAGAGCGGAGGCAGGGGGGACGCCGCCGTATGCTCGTTTGAGGATCTAGACATCTTGTCAGCCCAAGATACTTCAGGCAGGGGTTGGGGCGCGCACCTCGGGAACCAGATACGTCTCGTGGGCGTGATGGAAAGCTTGGACCTTGAACTTGAACTCGTTGGTGTGGTCGACAAAGGCCTCGAGATCCGGGATGGTGTAGCAGTGCGTGTTTAAGCGGACTTGGTCTCGGAGCAGCGCGCCAAGAGACTCCCATCGAAGTTCCTGGGGGAGATAGCCCTTCACACCATCCAGACCGGCGCCGGCAGCCGCATCACACCAGTCGTCTTGCTCACGCACCAGCTTGGTGGCTTGTTCAAATGCGTGTCGAAACTCCCAGCTCTCGCCCATGCGGCTGGTCGGCCCGCGACCGACCTTGCCGTACACGCGCTTGGGGTTCTCACCACAGGCCATCTTCATGTAGCGCCAGTTCCTGTCGGGGTCCGCCAGCATGTCCTCGGCCGAGGTCTCGTTGCGACCGTCCGGCTTGCCGACGGCATGCTTGATGACGTAGGCCTCGCCGCCCATGTTGTTCGCAGACCCGGGCAGCACGAGGCTTGTGGTGACGCCGCCCGACTTGATGACCTGGATCTGGAAGTCGTTGGGCTTGATGCCGTCGATGGACCGCACGAACGGGGTGATGTCGCCCGAGACCTCGTTGGTGTCCTCGTTGCCGTTCAAGCTGGGGAGCTGGTCGACACCAGCGTGGCTGTGCATGTCGATGATGCCGGCCGTCAGGGGGCGGCCGTTGGCGTTGAAGACGATGGCATTCTCGGACACGGACGAGAGATCGATCGACGACTCGACACGCTTGATAAGCCCATGTTCCAGGTACACATCGGCGACGGTCCAGCTCCAGCCCTTGCCCTTGCGCGCGTCCTCGGCAGATGTCCCCTTGGCCGGTTCGCCGACCCAGACGGTGGCGTTCTTGATGAGAGTTGGGGCGTGGCCGTCGATGTAGCGGGCGTTGCGGTCGCGGCCGGGGCCAGCAGGGTTCCGGGGCGTCTTCCGGAGCTTGGCGCAAGTGTCCAGGTCCTTTTCCAGTTGCTTGCAAGACAGTCCATGGATCGTCATGTGTGCCGCGGGGGCCTTGGGCGTAGAGATTTGCCTCCACTGGGCAAAGGCGATGAAGACGATGGACGCGACGACGGCCAGCCTCAGTGCCCTCATCCGCCGCATCTTTCCCCGCCTCCAGGGCGGTGGCTGCTGCACGGCAGCGCTGTAGGACGGAGGGCCGTCTTTGGAGTTCATGGTGATGATGGCGACATGCAACGAGTCGTGCAGCTGCCAGCGAGAGAGGGATGGAAGACGGAGGCGCTGGAGCTTGAAGCTGGGGATGGCGGGGTGTGGTGAGCTTTATCGCGGCAATCAATCAATCGGGCTGCCGCATTTGGCAGGTGGTGAGCTGGACGGAGTCAAAGCCACCCAGCCCCTCTGTCCGACTTGCACTAACAGATAGCAGAGCAACATCGGTGTGACGGTCATAGTGCAGATGAGTAAAACCGGGCTACCGCGGTCGCACCATGTTCTCGTGTATTTGGCGGCGGCGCCATCGGTCTGCGGAATACGGAAAGTCGAACTCGGGACATCTGCCAACTTGGCCACCAAAGGATCATCTTGACTGCCTGACTTGCTGCTGCCTTTTGGAATCCTCGTCGCCCACCCCAAACCTGATGCCAAGAGGCGCCAGCAGCTGGCTGTCACTTGCTGACAGCCGGTAGGAGAATATTGAAGTCCAACCCCCTCGCTGTCAAGCGTCGAGAGAGAGACGGAAAACCAACCCCTGGGATTCTCTCCGATCACGAAAATGCGAATTCAATGTTCGTTGACGGGAAGTGCCTGTCCATTTGCAAGAAACGTGCTTGATGGCGGGACTTGTCGGTGTGGTCACGTGCGAAACATCAGAGCACTGACTCTGCAGAACAACGGGATGGCCTGCAGGCTTGCAGGTGGGGAGACCGTGTGGAGCCTTTGTCGCTTTTCTGGGTTCGGCCTCACCTCGAGCGACATCAAACCATCATCGAAGAAACCACGCTCAAGGCGACGATGCGCTCTGATCTTATCAAGGCCCACAGCATCTCAAACTCAATCGAAGTGATGGGCAGTCCTCGTCCTCAAAACGATAGGGGCCGAGGTCGATCGTTTGCAAATCTTCAAGATCTCGCTTCCCTCTTTTTTTTTCCCGCGGTCATTTTCCCCAGTTCCCCATGGGCGAGGGGGCCTGTCTCCATGATCGACATTGTTCTCGCCATGTCATTTCGAACGCATTGTCGAGATGCCCGGCCCAGGCCGGCCCCGCGAACCCCATCGTTTCCATGGCAGTCGACAAAGTCAACTTCAACCGAGCTTCTCCCCTTCTCCCCTTCGCAGCGCGACAGTCTCGCGCCACTGCTTTCCCCGCGGTTCGCCTCAACACACCCCCCTCGTGGGGGTACCAGATTCCGCAGTGAGCGGAACGTCGAATCAAGGCTGCGGATCTTCAACCCTGTCGTCTTGAAACAATGCGGACCGCGCCAGGCAGACTCGTCCAAGGTCGCGGGAAACGTCGCGGGGCCCGTCGCGCTGGTCTCCCCCTTTCTCACTCCGCTGACAGCTGCCGGAGAGGAAAAATCAGGACCGGTGATTGGTGCTGCTGCAAGTCGCGTAACAACACCAGCATCCCGGCTCGCGGTATCAGCGCTTTGACAACAGTTCCTCAGGGCCCACCCCGGCAGACGGCAGGGAATGAATCCTCCGGTGAGCCGCCAGCGCCGAAAGGGGTTTGGCGCCAGGAACCGCCGAGGGCCGGACCGATGATCTTCTCCTGAAGCAAGCATCGCAACGGCGTGCTGAAGAACGCCGCCCAATGTCATCACCGTGGGAGGCCGGG
This sequence comes from Podospora tetraspora, assembly GCA_027943155.1. Taxonomy (NCBI): domain Eukaryota; kingdom Fungi; phylum Ascomycota; class Sordariomycetes; order Sordariales; family Podosporaceae; genus Podospora; species Podospora tetraspora. Next base: position 1,143,189 of record JAQKAE010000007.1, read on the forward strand.
ATGCTTCCTCGTTTTTTTTTCTTCTTCCCGCCCTGGGTCGGGGCGGTGAAATTGACCCGGCTTGACTCCAGCAGGACTCCAGCACAGTACTGCTCCAGCATGCTGCCCCCGGGCTGTGAACCAGGCCCCCGGCGACGCCCCCATCGCTGAAGACCTCGAATCCGGCAATTGATCACCGTCCACCCCCTTCTCTCTTGTTGTTCTCGCCGGGCCTCCCCTTTCGCCATCTCTCTTTTCTCTTCGCCGTCCCGGTCTTTCAGGATCGTTCACTCTTTTCGGTCTGGACCTCGACACACTCTCTCTGGCGCAACAACGACATCTTGGACCGACCGACACCCAGCGGGCTGTTATATCACAATCTTCAATTTCGAACGAGTGGCCATGTCGCCGTGGCCATAATCGTTGGCAAGTTGGAAATCGGATCTTTGTCAGCCTCGGCTTGCGACAGAACGAACGGGAGGATGTATATCGGCAACAAGGCGGAGACCCGCCTGGAACGGCGGCTGTTGGGGGAGCTGCTCGGCGGCGTGGTTGATACCCTCACCACTGTTGTGGATAAGGTGGGAGAGACGGTCCAAAAGGTCGGAGATACAGTCACCAAGGTCGTCGACGCGGTCACCGACCCGTGCACCCTCAATCCCAACGGCGCTGGATGCAAGACGACCACGCCCACAACTCCGGCACCGGCTCCCATTGTGTCGGTGACGGTCCCTCAGTTACCGGTGGCTACCATCAATCCGCCGGCCGCGAGCCCTGACTCGGCTCCGGCTCCTCAGCCTGTCACGCCTGCACCCGCCCCCGCGACTCCGGACACTGGATCGGGATCTGGCGGTGGGAGTGGGACCGGTACCGGTACAGGCACTGGAAGTGGAACTGGCACGGGCACGGGTACGGGCACAGGCACGGGTACGGGCACGGGTACAGGAACTGGTACGGGAACTGGCACGGGAACTGGGACTGGAACCGGGACGACGACTGGAACGGGCTCATCGACGCCCACGACAAGCTCCAAGCCAAGCGCCCCCGTCGCAAACACGAATGGCGACAACACGCGGCCATCCAATGCTCCCGGCCCTGAGATCGGTGGAAACACTCTCCTCGTCGACAACGATGGTTCGGCCGCCGGTGGCGCTTCCAGCAGCCCCACTGGTGGAGCGTCTCGTCCTTCGCAAGGAACTGGCTCGGCGGATGAAGACAAGATTGTCTTTACGGGACCCAACAAGAATGGTTCGGGTGGCTCAGAGACTGGGAGTGGCTCTGCCGATGGCGGTCAGAAAGGCTCCGCCGAGCACAACTCCGTCCCCGGGATTGTGGGTGGTGTCGTCGGTAAGTTTGGTCTGCCCTTTGCGCTGGGACTCACTAACTCGCCGCAGCTCTTGTCGTCGTCCTCTTAATCCTCCTCGCTCTGCTCTACAAGTACCGTCGCCACCGTCGCGTGCAGCCCATTATCGCCAAGTTTACGCCGTTCAAGATATCCCCGTACTCTGAGAAGGAAAAGAAGCGATCGTCCATGGGCGCCGGCCTCCTGTTCTGGGACGAGCGCGACCCCGGCGCCATGACGGCGGAAAAACGACAGAGCGAGGGCTTCGGTCAGCGCATGAGCCAGCGCTTCAGCAAACGCCAAAGCCAGTTGAACTACGGTAGCACCCTGCCCGGACCCGTGACAGCTCCCAGTCCCACGGCAGCTCCCATGGCGCAGCGCTTCGACGGTCCCCCCGTTCTCTCCCTCGCCCTTGGAAACACACGGCCCAACAGCCCAGAGGGCTACCTCGTCTCCCCCATCTCCGAGGCGGGCATGCCGAAGTCGCCACTCCCCACGCAGCAGAGCCCTCGGAACAGCAGGGGCTCCCTCAGCGGCGCCAGCATCGCGAGCAGCGGCGGCGCCAGCATTGCCAGCAGCGGCGTCATCTCGCCGTCACTCTTCTCGTGGCCGATGCCCCCGTCCACAGCCGGATCCATGATCTCACCACCAACCACGGCCGACCCCTCCCGATTCCAACCCAAGGCCCCCCAGCCTGCCACGCCATCGAACTGGGTCCAGCCGGAAAACTGGGCGCGAAAGTAACGACATACTACCTGCGCCGTCGCCGCAAACTGACGAGTTTCGTTCTCCGGTCTACCCCATGATACCCATAATTGCAAGGAACTCGAAGGGGAGGTCGTCTGGCTTTGGGGCGACGAGGAGGGATTTCTCTCAAACGGCTCACCTTCTTCTTTATGACGACAGGATGGCCAACGGGGGTCCAACGCATGTTCCTCGCATCCCGGATTCGTGTTTCCCCTGTATCTTCTACCTGCATTTACTGTTTTGCTGCTTGCTGTCTCTGGACACACACTGCTCACGCACATACATTCCTTCTGAACATATTTCTTTCTTTTTCCAGGCATACGCCCTCACCTTTTGTCGTTCATTTGCGTCGGCTTCGCCAGCCGCCTGGTGTCGGTGCATGTTTAGCTGTCGGTGGATGTTGGTTGGGGAGAAGGGGGAGATGGAGGGATCCATGGAGGAAATACGAAAAGCGATCCGGTCCGGTCCGGTCATTTGACGCTTGGGAGGATACACGCACGCAAGCTTGGAGTTATTCGCCGGGTCTGGCAGAGGCTTCTCTGTTGCTGTTTGTAGAGAAGAATAGTAATGACTAATCACTGGCGCTTGAACTGGTCCCTGTTGAAGAGAGATGGTTGCTTGTCGGAACTTGTGTGTGGGTGATGTGCCCCTTTCCCATGTAGCCTTTGCCCCGGCTGTTCCCCATCTCCAACCACACACCAGACACGACTTGATCTCCCACCCCCACGTTCACTCGATGGTGCTGACATCCCCAGTCGCCGGGACAGGCCGCTCTGCTGCACGGCACTGCCGGAATGATTGGCCAAACACCAAAGCGCACCTGCGGGGTATTTTGACTCCGGTGCCCCGCCCTCAATTCCCTATCATGGACGTCCTGGCGATGTATGTATTTGGAGTATTTGGACTGCAACGCTATGCCAAGGGACGGCTCGAACGCCTCCCATGGTGTACAGCTGAAAGCATCTTAGTCATACGCAGTGCAGATGCAGCTGTCCCGTTCTTCCTAAGACACAGGTATCTTGCCAATCAAGAGACAGGCATATATGGCAGGTCTGGGACGACAAGAAGGAGAAGGCATCGCAGCAACCCCCGCACCTTCCCACAAGCCCGCTCAACAGTGCGCACTCGCAATTCTCTCTCGTAGAAGGGGCAGATTGCGCCTCGAAACGCGACGGTTCCTGGACGGAAAGCCACCTGTGGGCCCCTTGCCTTGTTCTGTCCCAGCAGGAGGGAACAGTGAACTACAGCAGGAAGTGGCGTTGAGACAGGCTGTACCCGCTCTGCCGGCGCTGCGATGGCGTCCTTGACATCTCACTCTTGGCAGGATCTCCTCCCCAATTCAACAACCAGCTTCATCCTCCTCGCCATCTCCCTGTTGGTCGTCCGCAACGCTGTCACGAGAACGCTGAGATGGTATCGACTTTGCCACATCCCCGGTCCGGCCCTCTGCGGTTGGACGTCGCTGTGGCTGACATGGCAGTACTATCGGGGGACGATTCAATACAAGACCGAAGACTTTTTTGAGAAATACGGTACAGCGGCACGGTGAGGGAACGGTGCGGACAAACGAGCTGACTTTTGCCAGGCCCCATCGTTCGCGTCGGCCCCAACGAGATCATCTGCTTCGACCCTGACGAGATCCGCCGCATGCTGTCGATCAAGTCTGGCTACGCCAAAGACAAGTGGTATAAGATCGGCCAGACCAACCCATCCGAAGAGAACATCATGACCATCCTCGACCCGGAGGCGCGAAAACAGTGGAAGAAGATTCTCTTGCCAGCGGTACTATTTGGTTGAGTCCCTCACCGAAAGCGAGACTAACTGGGTCCCAGTACGCAGGCAAGGGCACCGCCGACTTTGAGTCGTGCATCGACACCAGCCTGGGCAAATGGCTCGAATCGGTCGAGCACCGGTACGCGGACCAGGACATCGACATGGACATCGCCAGACAGGTGCACTTTTTGGCACTCGACACTCTCGGCGAGATTGCGTTTGGACGGCCGCTGGGGTTTGTTGAGAGCAATGCGGACCAGGGCAACTTTCTCAAGATGAACGACGCCATTCTGCCCATCCTCATTACCATCGGCAACTACAGCCCCGTCTTCACGCTGACGAAAGTGTGGCCATTCAAGTATCTGATGCCGAGGGCTGGTGATGGCGTTGGGCTCGGCGCGCTTCTGAGGTAAGTTTCTTTGAGGTGTGGACGAAATAATGGCTAACAACGGCGCAGTTTCACGCAGGACATCATCGATGAGAGGCTGAAGCCAGACACCAAGCCAAATGATGACATGTTGCAAGCCTTTATCGACAACGGACTCAACCGGGAGCAGCTCCTCGCAGAAGTGAGCCTACAATTGTGTGCCTATAACACCCCTCGTCCCCTTCGATCCGCCAGCTAACCCACGCAGCATCGCTGGCTCCGATACCACAGCCGGCACCATCAGCCTCACTTTCTTCCACCTCCTCACAAATCCCGGCACGTACCAAAAGCTCCAGGACGAGATTGACGCCATTTCGACCCACGGCGCCAACGTCATCCTCCCCGACAATGTCGCCAGGAACCTGCCATATCTCCAAGCCTGCATCCGCGAAGCCCTGCGCATCCAAGCGCCTGTGGCCTCAGGACCCTTCCACAAGGCCGTCCCAGTTGGCGGCGACACGTTGTGCGGCAAGTATCTTCCCCACGGCACCCGTGTCTCAACCAATGGCGCCATGTACGCCATCGGACGGGCGAAGACATACTGGGGCGCCGACGCCAAGGTATTCCGTCCGGAGCGGTGGATCGAAGCAGACCCGGCGACGAAGCAGCGCATGGTGGACATTCTGGACTTGACGTGGAGTGGCGGGGCGTTTGTGTGTCCCGGCAAGGCGATTGCGGTGATGCAAGCGGGCAAGGCAGTTGCGGAGGTATGTCTCTTTCTGTGTGTGCTCAAGGGAACAACAATGTTGCTAAGACTATGGTACAGGTTGTCCGCCGTTTCGATATTTCTCTGGTCAACCCCGATGACCCGGCGCATTTCCGCTCGGCCGTGTCCTGGCTGATTCACGACTTTTGGGTCAGGGTTGAGAAGCGCACGGACAAAGCGGTTGGGGAGAAAATGGACTTGTAAACTTGGAGCTTGTGATCAGCCTCTCGTTGGTTTGGGAATACTGCATCGCCAAACATACATTTCAATCCTCCACGCACCCGGCCCAACGAACTTGCTTCAGCCTCCGACCCCTTTTTCCGACAAGGGCCGTGTCTGCCTTTGCTGGGACGCGGGAGAGGAGAGGAGGTGCCAGAAACACGATTAGGAGCACCGCGGCTCCTCCGATGAGGAACTGAAGGGGAGTCGCCATGCTCTGTGCCCAGAGGAGGAGGATGGAGCACTTGATGGCGAGGATACCGGTTTCGACGGCTTGTTCGGCGAGGGGAGTGCCAAGGGAGGATTGGTTGCCGGCCATTGGGATTGTTTTTGGGGTTTCTTTCGTTTGTTTTTGAGATTGCCTCGCCCCGAAGGCGGGTTTGGATATTGGTTTCGCGGTTGGAGCTGAGTGAGAGTGGAAGTTTGAAGACAGAGCCGGTGTTGAGCTTCGGTGGTGATATTTCGGATAGTGACAAAGAGAGGGGCCCTGGGGAGCTGCCGTTAGCATTGTTCCTGTTGACATTGTCCTTGAGGGCGGGTGATCTCGAAGGGGTGGTTGACAAAGACAGAACAGGGGCTTCAGTTGGAGAAGACTTGAAGCAATCCACCAATTTCTCCCGCGCGTTAGCTTCGACAAATGAAAGTGATGGCATGGTACGCACCGCCCGCAGTAGACTTGACAGAGCCAGGGAGCAGAACAATAACAGTTGACCGTCAACGACGGACGCCCTCATCATTTTATACCCAGCATCCCATCCCCACTCCCATCAGTGAAGCCGCCAAGACCCGCCGACCACTCAAAGCCGCCGATATGCAGACGCAAGCCCGACCAGTCGCCATGGTGCAAGGTGCTGATGGTTTCCTTTTTCCAGAGGCAGGATGGAGAGAGGAGGGGATTCCTGCGTGGCGCTACGGCTTGCATCACTTCCGCATGTTGGAAACGGTGCTTTCTCTCGCTGCCGTTGTGTGGCATCGGAGGGATGCGTTGACACGACGCCGCCATGGTCACTTGTTGCTGGGCTGTGTCGTCGCTTCTAATTTCTCCGTTCTGATTTGGCAATGAGCCGTATTTTTTGCTCCTTTTCTTTTCGCTTTTGGAGGTCGTCTCTCCCATCGGCTCTATGCCGTCCATCCTCGGCATGCAGGCCGGAGAGGCGGGGCAATTCCCGGTCCGCTCCGTGCGAAGCCCGACCACGGCTCGGCAGGATATGTTTGGTGGAGACGCGCCTGATCGGGGAAAGAAAAGGTCGCTAGCATCGCTACAATCGAGGTCGTCTCCACACTCCCCCACCACGACACCCCCACCCTAAACATCCCTCCACCAGCGCCGCGTCGGCGCGCAGCGCGCCCGCGTCCTCTTCGCCGACGATGGCGTCGCGGGGGGACGCGATGTGCACAGCGCCGATGAGGCGCGGCGGGGCGCGCGGCGGAAGGCGGTGACGGTGACGGGGGAGGTCTCGGGCTTGGAGAGTTGGGAGGCGCAGCGGTGGTGCGGCGGTGCGGGGGAAGAAGGCGAGCGCGGCGCGGGTGAGGTGGAGGAGAGGGAGAGGGTGTGGAGGGCTGTGAGGATTTCGTGGGGGTGTTTTGGAGGGTTGATGGGGTTGAGAGGTAGGAGGTGGGATGTAAGGCCAGGGTTGAACAGGACTGTCGTGTGTCTGTCGCGTGCCAGTTGTTTCTGGTCAATGTTGGGGGCTGAGCGGCACTGCAGGCGCAAAGGCCCAGCGTCATTGGCGGTTCCCTTGAGGTGACGGGGAGGGGTTTTGTCTGGGGAAGGAGGCCCCAGAGCCTGATGGAGCGCGAACACACAACTCCCGTTCATATCCCTTCCCCTGGGGGTTCGCCTGATGGGCTGTCTTGACTCTTACGCTCCTGGCTGGGGACTGAACTCCCGTCGACCAACCGAGATCAAGCTTTGGTGCTTTGAAGGTTGCCAGCGCTGGCTTGACTGGCAAAGAAACCACCACGTCGACGATTCTCCGCCCGTCTCTGATTCGACCGGGCTTAGGCGCTTCTGGTTTCCAATCGGGGCGCAGCTCGGGCTGAGCCCAAACTCGAAACGGTTGAGGCTGAGATAAGTAGCTCAACGTCCCCAGCTCAACAGGCTGCGACTGAGGGCCGAGGGAACCATCCGTTCGCCAAACACCCACCCCCATCGGCATCGACGATACCGCGCTGCCCCCGACAGAGAGGCTCGAGATGGGCGCCGAAACCAACTTCACCGTTACCGTGCCGGTCGGGACAACCAACCACGGCGATCCGCATTTGGTCTGCACGCCCGCCAAGTGGTACGACTACATCATCTTTTTCTCCCTCAACTATTTCATCCACGCGGCGACCGTGCCCTCCGACCCCGGTCAAACCCTGCTTGAGACTGGGTTAAACGTTGTCAACGCCCTCTTCGTCCCCGGCTTTGGCGTCATACGAGCCCTACGCCGACTCGTTCTTCGCCCCCGTCTCCAACCGGAACACCCCCTCGACTGTGCCCTCAAGGCCGGAGCACTTGCGATGGCGGCGCGAAGCAATTCGAAGAGCAGGCCCCTAGATCATTGGACATACAAAACGTTCGACGACATGACCTATTTCCACCACATCCGAGTCACAAAGGCTCGAACGGTCCATGGGCGATGCAAGTTGCCGAAAGGATACTCACTCCATACCGTTCCTCCAGGAGCGAAGCTCGCACCATTTCAGTCGCGAAGCCCTACGATGGACGGGGAGCCGAAAGATGGGTCCGACTTCTACAAGCCCGCACATCAAACCAGCGCCGTCAAAGTTGTCACGATCATGGCGATCGTGGATAGTCTATAGCACGCAATCGGATTCCAGAGTCTTCGACTTGGAATCTTGACATCCTTTTGGAAGATTTCGTGGTTGGGTTGCGTGTCAATTACTAGAATCGTCACAAAAGTTATCTTCTCTCTGGCACAGGCGGTGGCCGGAGGCGTTGCCATCTATCGCGCCCGTGGCAACCAAATTCAGCAGTATGGATACGGGGCCTTTGGCCTTTCCATCGTCCCCTACGTCTTCATGTCTGTTGTCAATTTGACAGCTCTTCTTTTGGGCCCCGAATATCCGTCCATGTATTTGGTTTGGACACCGGACATGGACGAAGCTGTTACGGCAGTGGGCATGCCTGACCACTACGTAACACAACCAAAAGGAAGGACGATGTGATGTCGAAATACCACCACCGTAGGCATGCTTAAGGAGAGGATGTCACGGCGAAGCCCGTGACACTAAGGAGAGGGCTGCATAACCCTGAGGTCGTTCCTGGGCCCACCACGTGTGGACACTGTCTCGGAAGTCTTTCCTTACGAGGGATAGGGCTGCTCCCGGCGTGAGAGAGGCCAGGTCCGAGGCCTCGGCCGGGGAGGACGAGGCACCGAGTTTGGCCAAAGCGTCCGCATGATCGTTGCCCGTAATATGACGGTGGCCCGGGACCCAGGAGACGCTCCAGCCCCTTTTTCTCAGTGTTACTTGCAAACCGCGGGCTAGGGCCCCGCTAGACAGGGGCGCCCTGCCCTTCAAAGCCGTTACCACGGCGTGGTTGTCACTGAAAAAGAGGACCCGTCCTGGGCCCGGGGCCGGGCGTGCCTGGAGAGCTTCCTGGAGAGCTTCCGCGACTGCTCTCATCTCGGCGTCATAGGTCGTAAGGCCCGGGCAGGCTCCTTTAACTTCCCAGGCGCAAAGGCCCTCTTTGTCATAGGCCGCGGCTCCCCATCCTACCTGGTGGCCCTTCTTGGAGCCATCAGTGTAGACGAGGAGGTCGTAGTCCGCAGTGGCCAGGAGAGCCCTATGCGCCTGGGCTGCTAGCTCCTTAGTTGGTAGGGCCGTGGTGCGGGGGCGGTTGGCAGCGGCGGACCAGGCGGCTGCATCTTCCCCGTACGGCCCTACCGGGAGGGCCTCGTCGAGTAGCGTCAGGCTGGCCTTGGCATCGAGGCGGGAGGGTTTTCCCGCATTCTGCTTGTGCTTCCTAGTGGCTAGGGGGTGATGCGTGTCGAAAAGTTTTGCCCTTAGGCTCCACTTTCCTCTTCGTTCCTCTAGGAGGAAGCGTGCCGGGGGGATCTGCATTTCCCGATGTACCGCAGTGCCCGGGGCCCTCCTGTGGAAGGGGAAAGCCATGCGGCCTGCGCGGCGAGTGAGGGCGTCGATGCTTTCCACGAGCCCTTCGTGTCCGGACGACTTCATGGGCAGGCCCCTCAGGGTCCTGCCTGCGGGCCCTTTCCACCACAGCTCCGCCCCGTAGAGGGCGACCGGGGGAACCAGCGCCTTGTAGACGGAGGCCGCCTGCTCCGGTCTCATGAGGGCGAGCATTCCGGAGATCGTCCGCAGTCTTCTATCAGCCTTTTGGACCATCTCCTTGCCATGTTGGCCGAAGCTGAGGTCACTGGTGATGGTAACTCCCAGCCACTTGATGGCCTTTTTAGGGAGGTTTCCCAGGGAGGTGGGGAGGACGGAAGAAGAGTTGCCCGCCCCCCTCCTTATCAGGAGGGCCTCGGTTTTGTCTGGGCTGATAGGGCAGCCGGCGGCGCGGAGGGCACCAGCTGTGGCCGAGACGGCCTCGTCTGCCCGTTCCATGGCTAGCTCCAGGGTTGCTGCCCTCGCGAGGACCCCGATGTCATCTGCGTAGGTGTAGGTGAACGTGGTGGAGCCAGGGGGGGAGCTTTTGGGGAGGGCTGGGGCGAGGTAGAGGGCGAAGAGGACGGGGGACACCGGGGAGCCCTGCGGGAGGCCTCTGGGGAGGGTCCTGCGCACCGACAGCCTTCCTCCTTCGTGGAAAGTCACCGTCCTTGGTCTCGCAAAGGAGACTGCCCAACGGACCAGGGAGGGGGCCCACCCCTGGGAGACCAGGACCTTTCCGAGGCGCGCGCCCTCCACGTTGTCGAAGCCTCCGGCCACGTCGAGGGTGGTGAAGACTCCTGTGGCCTGTTCGCATCCGGTTTCCATATCCTGGACGAAAGCCTGTAAGAGGTTCATCGTTCCCCTGCCGGGCAAGCCGCCGAGGTGGGTGTCCCCCAGGATCCGGAACTGGACTACTACACGGCTAACTCTGTCGGCGACGATCCTATCGAGTCCCTTGGCCACCGTAGGGGTCAAGGAGATAGGTCGTAGCCCAGTGCCACTGGGCTTGGGGATCAGTACGACGCGCGCATCCTGGAAAGCGGACGGATAGTGCCCCAGCGAGAGTGACGCCCTGTACACAGACAAGATCCACGGTCCCACCTCCTGCCACACCTCTTTCAGGGCACGCCTGGCCAGGTTGTCGTTGCCTGGGGTGGAGGATTTTCCCCTTGTACATCCCCAAAAGGCCTCTTCTGGGGAGACCGACTCGTCCCAGGGCATGGGCACACTGGGGGTGAGCTCCCCGCTGGCCGTAGGGGGGTTTTCCGGGAAGCTTTTCTTGAAATACTCCCCGAAGGAGTCCTCCGGCGTCTTCTGGCGTCCGGGCCCCGTCCTGAAGCCCCTGGAACCGGTTTTCAGAGTCCGGGCTGCCGCCCAGTGCGGGCCTTTGCCGACCAGGTAAGCCTTCCAGGCGGCCTTTTTCGCCTCGCGGACCATCCGGGAGAAAACTTTCACCCTGGCTTTCCTGTCGGGTTCTTGCGCATTTTTCATGGCTTCTCTGGCGGCTTCGCACTCTTCGTTCCACCAGTTGGTGCGGGTTTTTAGCCGGGTGCGGGCTACCGGCGGGGCGGCCGCTCTGGCTGCCTCGGTGAGGAGAGACATGAGGAGCTTGGCTGAGGACTCGAGCTCCGTGACTGAGGACACGGGAGGGGGTTCCGAGGCGGGGAGGAGGAGTCCCTGGAGGATCCTCCTCAGGGCCACTGGGCAGGGCCTCGGGGCGCGGGGGTCCGGGGCTCCTGGCAGGGGGGAGGGCGGAAGCGTGATCCACAGGTGCTTGTGATCCGAGCCCAGGAGGTTTTCCGTGGCTGTTTCGGCGACGACGTCCCCGTGGTTCGAGAAAACCAGGTCGATGACCTCCTGCCGTTGTACCTGGTTGGGACACTGTCTCCAGTATAGGTTCCATCGTGGCTTGAGACTAGTCTGTGAAGGTACCCTCCGCTCCCGCCAGAGGCGGTGGTTGGGTGAGGGTCCCAGGACGGGTGGGTGCACTTGAAATCGCCGGCCAGAACCCAGCTGCTGCCCGGGGCGGGGGCGGTCTCCAGTCCTTCCAAGGTGTCCTTGTTGGCAGGGACTATATGAAAGTTCGAGACGGTCCACCCCCTTATTCCTATGGTGACGCCAGAGAAGAAGGACCCCACAACGGTAGTGGTGTGGGCCAGGTCCCGGCGGACGTAGGTAACTACTCTTGGCCCTGAGTTTCCTTCCTGACAAGGGAAGGAGACGTAGGCCTGGTGGTTAGCGAAGAAGCGGGCACCCGCTACTTCGAAAGACGCCACTTCTTGGAGGAGGACGACCGCGGCCCCCTCAGCAGCCGCTAGTTGTAGGGCGGCGTTTGTCGAGGCTGTCGACTTGGCGACGTTGGCTTGGAGGACCAAAAGTCGGTCCAAAGGGTCCGCGGCCGCCGATCTTGCGGTGTTGTCTTGGAGTGCCACCTTCATATCTGTTCGACCCCGTTCGGGGAGGCGGGTTCGGGGGCCGTGGTCGCGAGGAAAGAGGTCCTGAGTGGTGACGACGTCCTAGTTACTCTGGGCGTGGTTTTTGCCACCCGACCTCCTCTGCCTCTTTGGGGTCTGAGGGGGCTGGCCCGGGCCGCTCTTGCGGGAGGGGACTTTTGGGGCTCTGGGCCGTCGGCGGGGAGGCTAACAACGATCTCCCCAGCACTGTCCTCTGTGAGCAGCGGCGTTCTCAGACCGTCCTCGTCCCCTCTTGCACGGACCGGGGCCAGGTTGTTCAAGAAGGCTTTTGCCTGGCTGAGGGCGAAAACCTCTGAGGCGTCTGTCCACGACGGTTCTTGGGGGGCCTCGGGCCGCTCTGTGTCCAACGCCTTGTCGGCCCTGACGAAAGTGCCTGGTGACGACGTTGCGCCGCCGACGACGAAAGGTACTGGGCACAGCGCTGATACGACGAGCTGCCAGTCGACCAGGCTGGGGATCCTGCTAGGCCGGGACAGGGCGTGCTCGATCCTATGTGGCGCCAGCATCGGTTGTTCGCTCCATGCTTTCTGTAGGAGCTGGCGCTCCGAGAGGCCGTCTTCGTCCTCTAGGGACACCCCTAGGAGGTGTACCGTATGCCCCGCGGCCAGGGACGGGGGGGTCTGCGGCGGGGGGCGCGGCAGCCACAGGTGAGGGCGTTCTGTTAGGCGGGCCTCGAGAGTCGACCACAACTGCCTCCACCCCTTCCACCACCGCCTTTCCTTCAAAACCCCACCCGACGTATACTTCCCAGTCATCTGCGCCTGGGCCCAATGTCATGGCCTGGGCCATGACACAGCGCTATCCGTCGACGCGGAGGTTTCGGTCGTCGTTAGGGCCGCCAGCCTCGAGCAGGAGGACCTTAGTGTCACAGGGGCGGAAGACTCTGGCGAGTCTGGAGCTGCGCGTGGGAGGTCTGTCTGCTATTGTGGAAAATAACGAAGTTGCAGGAGGAAGAGGAAGCGCATGCCTCCATCCTGCAACGACGGATCTATCTAGTGGGCTGCCCCGCAGGCCAGAGGCGGGTAAGGCGGATAAGGCGATAAGGCGATAAGGCCGAACCATCTGCCCAAGGCATGTGCCAAAGGCGCAACCATCAGCCATCACGGCAGGTGCCGTGACACTTAGGCTTCTTAGGGGACTGTCCCAAGGCATATGCGATGGCACTTCCAGCAGGTCCGCCTGTTGAACGTCAGTGCTGTTGATTTGAGGCCGATCGGGTCACTTACTCCCAACAATGATAAAGTCGTACTCGGATGCCAGCGAGGCCCGCCGCGCGACACGGCATACCGGATGGTGGTTTCGTTTCTTCCGGTGTCAATGATCCCCAGCGAGACATCCGACAGAATGACAAGTAGGTACCTATGCTAACCACGCTGAAAGTGGTGTCGTGCACGTCGATCTTGGATGGCATGTCGATGAATCTGCGTTCGAATGCGAATTTGCGCCGGGCTTTATCATCCGCAGGCCACGCGGGGGGTCATCTGCGAGCTAACCTCCACACTGCTTCCATGGCAGACCTGAGGAAAACCTTGGCATTTGTCTGATGGGACCAGTTGTCGAGTTGCAGAGCACGTATGTGCAAGGTGCAGAAGGCGTCGAGATCGCTTGGGGGGATATCTCTCAGGAGGTTATCCCTCCTTGATCCTGGTCTCATCCTGCACCCTGCTCGAAGACGAGTTTTATGAAAGAAAGTGCTCTCGGGGGGTCAGTATGTTGCCCTGATTGAAGTCGGCATTCCTTTCCACCAAGCCACCTCGCATCTAGGCGGGTATTGACGTACACATTTGCATCCCTAGCCCAAGGTTTGCAGACCACACTTCCCAGCCCCTTGAAAGTGCCCCATCTGCTTACAATCCAAACAATTCGCCTCGGCTTCACTATGCGCGTACAGGCATTCCCGCCCGCGCCTGCAGTTTGGCGCAAACCGACACAGCTCGGTTTTATACCGGCCTAGGTTCCGGTTGGGGTTCTGCTGGAACAGATTCTGCTCCTTGGCGGTGTGGCGGTAGTCGCAGTCGTCTCGCTTCTCGCACAGCAGGCCGCGAGGACAATTTTGACCTTGATTCACAACGCGGCGGTGGCGCCTCCCGGTATTGGTTGTGTTGACGACTGTTTGCCAGTCCCCGCCATTGCTGTCGTTGTCGCTGTTGGTGTTGCCATTGGCATTGGTATTGGCGTTGATGTTGCCACTGTTGCCACCACTGCCACTGCTGATGGTGTTGCCCCTTCCGCTTGAGCTGCTGGTGTTTTCAACCGTGTCCTTAAGCGTCAGACCCTGCACAAGCTCTTCAACCCTGGCATCTTCATGCCTCTCCTCTACGGTAGAGGTCGGATCCAACAGCTCGTACATATTAACCGTCATCACCGCGTCCATCGAGTCCTTATTGAAGAAGGGGGCCCTATACTCGGGCCACGATAGGACCGTGATCTTTGGTAGAAGCTGCCGAGCCTGGAGAATCAGATTTTCAATCTGGCCAGCATTGGGAAACTCAATGCACAGGTCCACCTCCCCGTCCCACCGCGTCTTCCAGAACAGTTGCTTCGTCTCGAGCAGCCGATCGCAGATGGTGTCCTCGTCGCTCTCGTCAACATTGCGGAGCACCATCGTCTTCCCGCCGACGACGCTCTTGACCCTGCGCGTAGAGCGGTACGCGGTGAAGCAGATGTCTTTGAAAATCGAATCCAGCAGGTGTACCGACAGCAGGTCGTCAATGGCCGCCAGGTCGAGGTACGCCTGCGAAATGCCCGACTTCCAGCCCCACAGCTCGACGCGGATGTCGTATTTAAGCACGCGCTTGACGGCGGGCATCATGTCGCGGTCCCCCGTGACGACGACAAAGGTCGTCTTGTCCTTTTTCTCGCCGGCCTTGCGGTCGCCAAAGTGCTTGGCCATGAAAGCGGCTTCGTAGCTTAACTCGGTAGCTTTCGTAGCCATGTCGACCGACATGGAGTTGTCGACCTCCTTTTCCTGGCCGTCACGGGCGCGGTCATAGATGTTGGTCTTAAACTGGTTCTTCTCAAACGCCTTCCAGACCGAGTCGTTGGGGGGTGGGCGGGAGCCGTACAGGAACGAGAGGCCTTGGGTACGGCCCTTACGCCGGAGTCTCTCTACCAGCTTGCCAATGTCGATGCGAAGTCTGGGATCGCGGTCTGTGTCCTGCAATTTGGGCATGTGGCTGTTCCCCGACGCCGCGAACTTTTGGGCCTCAATCCAGACGTTGGAGTCGTCAACAAAAATCATGCACGTCTCGCTGGACATTGTGATGTTGAGAAGTGAAATGGGTGGTAGGTAGTATCTGCAAGCGCCTTGGAAAGGAGATATGGTGACAAAATGTGACAAAGTTGTGGATGTTGGATGGTAGATGTTGGAAGATGTTGGATGATAGTTGAGGTATTTCTCCAGGCAGCTGCTCCGGAGGACATTGGGTAGGCATTTTGCCGCCCGGGCCGGGGACACTACACCGGGGCGTTGCCTTTACATGTGCGGGGTGTTGCAGGTCGAGCGCTTACCGGCTCGCAGATCGGACCATGTCGACACCGTACGCCATGCATCCTTGCCGCCGTCGTCGTTGATGTCGGCCCATCGGATGCCCAATTGTGTTTATTATCGAGGCGGGCCCTTAAGGGCTCGGCTCGCTAGGTTAAGCTAGTATCGCTGACTCTATGAGAACAAACATTTGGTTAAACTTTCCTGGTCCCTAGGGCCCCTTACGTTGTTTCTACCGCCGCAATTCCTGCCGCTAAAGCTTCCCCCCACTGCCCATCGGATGCCCACTTTTGACGCCGGGTCATGAGGTCAGGCGCTGAACGATTGTTTGGGGCTGGAGTGGTTGGATGCCAGCCTGCACTATTGGATGGTATCCAGGTCTGGATCGCGCGCGTGCATGTGGCGCTGGTGACGTGTCTTGGTGGGCACTGTCAAAATAGGGTCAAGGTGCCGATCACCCCATCCCCTACGGAACCTGTCGAACCTAATCCTATAGGTAAGCTAGACTAGGGCCCAGCTCTACATCCTGAGCTATTTCAACCAGCCGGGCAAAATCTTGGCCATTGTCCTTCTTCCGCTAGCACTAATACTTCAGCAAACCTCCATCATACTACGATCTGCACCCACTGATCGCCATTCGTTCCGAGATCTACCCCCTCCTTCCAGCACCTCACGGTCGCGCGGCAGGCGTGGTGAGCACAATCCCCGCTGTGCTGCGTGTCTGGGGGGGGCGGCGGCGATACCTATGAAAGCCTTGTGACATATGCCGTGCCAATAGACGAACGGGAACAGCAGCTGGATCGGGTGCAGGACGCTAGCACTCACCGAAAGCGCCTCGAGGCTCAGCTGCTAGGCACCCGCCGCCCATGAGTTCCTGAGCTGATCGACATATTTCTTGATAGTACCGCGGTCCCCGTCCAACCATGTCCGTTTCCATCTCGCGACGGCGGACACGAACAAAGCAGACGAGCTCAAGCCGAACGAGACGAATACGACAACGCCAGACAGCATGAGCACCGTCAGGCTAGCGGCGGTCCATTGGAGAGCGCCTGTCACCATGATTGTTGGCCTCGTCGCCGGAGCCCTGTTCGCCGTGGGCCATCACCTCTTCTATCGCAATTTGAACGGCCAAGCTGTCAGCGAGACGAGTTACGACCAACAGATGAACATCCGCATCGGCACGGGCCTATCCTATCTTGTGCGAGCGGCACTGGTCATGGCCATCGGCGCTGCATATTTCCAGCTTTTCTGGCGGACACTCCTACGCACCGCCGTCCCCCTCGCTGTTGTCGACTCCCTCGCTGACCTCCTGGGGTCGCCACTGAGCTTCTTCAATTCCGCCGCTCTTCGAGCCAACCCCGTCCTCTCCCTCGTCGCTGCTGTCTCGTGGCTATTGCCTTTCGCTACAATCGTACCGCCCGCCACACTCATAATTCTTTCCGTTCCGGTCGAATCCTACAGCATGTACCCCATCGCGGCTATCGACTTTGCGACAGGCCCCATGGCGGCCCTATCTTACGTCTCGAGTGGCGCGGGGCCTAACGCCGGCAACATCTCGGGGTACAGCATGCCTAGCTATGAGGGCGCCAGCCAACCGCTTACGCGACTCGCGCTGGCCACCGCTATGCAAGGCGCAATCCCCAACATCCCCTCTCCCGCCGAGAACTCTTCGTACCGCCTCGACTTTGACGCGCCGGGTGTGCAGTGCGAGGCCATCTCTGTCGACATTCTCGACGGTTTTACCGCTGTGATGAACTGCTCAGTCATCAGAGGTGAGAGCTCGAACGACATATGCCCATCTAGTTACTACTACATGGCCTGGCCTCCGTCCACTCATGCTATCATACCTTTCGGCAATGACAGTCTTAGATTTGGCACAGGCCCCTGGCTCGTGGACTCCAACGTGGGGTCGTACGGACCCTACGGCAACGAACCGGGTGCTATTTTTGTAGCTGTCGACACTCAGCCCCCATACGGCTTGAAAGACGCCATGGTCGTTCTCAACTGTTCTCTTTGGAACGCCACCTACACTGTTGACTTCAACTTCCCTGCCGAGGGGCAACGCATCACCATCCTCCACGCCCAATACAACCAACCCGTGAGCGTGGGCGTACTCGACGCCTTTCCATACAACACGCCCCTAGACCTCTCAGCGCATGGTCCGCATTTGAGCTATCAAGCGCTCATGGAGTGTCTGGGAAACATACTTGTCGGACGGTACTACACCTCTGGGACAGACGGGAGGCCGCACGAGTCCGGAGCCGTCCTGCAGACCGACCTCGCGTATTCCAAGGAGCTCTTCGCCATGTACAAGAGCTCGATCGCTGCCAGCGACAAACTAGCATACAATGCCACCGTTGCGCAAGCGATGGAGTCTCGGAACTTTGGTAGACCGCTGGGCATCCTCATCGAGGAGATGTTCCAAAACATGACGCTCGCGCTGTTCAGCCAGCAAGTCTTTCTCCACCACGGGGCATTGCCGACAAACGTCAGGGTTCGGTCCGCACGAAACGAGTACTCATACGCCCCGTCGCGCCTGCTTCTCGCGTACGGTCTCGCCGTGGGGTTCTCCCTCGCTATTGTCGTCCTAGGCATTGCTAGCTTGTGGCTCAGCGGCGCGTCGTATAGCAACAAGTTCTCCACCGTCATGCGTACAACCTGCGACGCTGACATGTGCGCTGATGTTGCGAGCGTCGACCGGACCGGCGCGGATCCGCTTCCGAAGTACTTGGAGAAGCTAGAGGTTCGGGCGGGCATTGGCTTGGCTCTACCTACAAACCCGAACCTGGCGGAGCCGCTGCCACCTACGGGGCAAAAGCGGGAGTCTGTCAGCCGCGAAGGCTCTGGCTTGATAAGTCCAGGGCACGGTCAAGAAGCTTGCATCCCGGCAGATCGGCCTGCTGAGCCTGAACGGGAGATTGAGACGGATGAGGCACACCTAACGCTGAAGCACGGATAAAGGGACGGTGCCTCGCTGGTGGGACCAAAGAGGGCGGAGTGCTGTGCAGGGGTGCTCAAAGGGGGTGGCTTCAACCTTGCTAGTTGTGCGGACGCCACCGGCTTTCCCTTGCCCCTAAACTAGGCTTCCTAGAAGGAGCTACCGATCTGCCGGGCTCCAGGCAGTAGACAGAGGCAATCCATGGGCGTTTGATCTTGGAAGATGCCGCAAATCAAGTCAGAATATTATATGCTCCGACCAGGGACAGCTTGGCCACCTGCCGTTTAGATTGCTACAAAACAGGAGTAGGGAAAGCGCGTTCCATTGCCGCCGAGATCACACTTCAACCCTCTCTTCTGCCTCGACGACAAGACATGTTACCGGCTAAAGTTAACTCCAAAACCGCAGTCCATAACATTTTTTCAGGGGGGTTTTTTTTTAACCTACCATTTTGACCGGCCTGCTTCCTCGGCCCATCAATAATTGATGTGGCTAGGTTGTCTTTCCGTTTCCATAACGTGGTCGTCAGGAAGCTTCGTCTTAAACCTAATCCAAGGATGGTTTCGACGTTTCAAGACCGACACATAGCCTACGAATCGTCACTCACGCGTCGAAATGTAGAAAAGGCTGCCATGGCATGCACAAGTTGCGCGGGTGATGTCCAGAGCAAAAAAGAAGATTACCAAGCTGCATTCCAATACAAAGGTTTGCCATGCTATGCAAACAGTATTAACGGTTCTGAGGACTCCTAATTTGCTCCTCCCACTGTTCTTCCCCAGGGTATCCCAAAACCAACGGCTTATGCGACGGCAATCTCACCACAAGTCGATGACTGAGGTGGCGGAACAAAGTAAACAACCCCCTGACCAGGTTCCCCGCATGACCCCAACTCACACCGACCCCACATTCCTCACCTAGTTCTCAAAACCCCAGCGGGGAGCGTTGATGATGATGCCCATGAGGCAGCCCGAAAAGATGCCAGTGATGGGAAGGGTAATGATCCATCCCATGTAGATCCATGCCACCATGCGCCAGTTGATCGTTCTCCAGGTGCCGGAGCACAGACCGACGCCAACCGTCGCGCCAGTGATGCACTGAGTCGTCGAAATGGGAAGCTCTGTTTTCTGGTCAGCAAAATCATTCCGGAGCATTTTCAATCAGACTTACTCAGACGAGTCGCGAGAATGACAGTGATGGCAGAGCCAAGTTCCATCGAGAAGCCGCGCGAGGGCGACTGCAGCGTGAGACGGTTGCCCAGGTTTTTCATGATGTTGTAGCCATAAGTCCATAGACCGATGACCAAGCAGGATCCTCCAAAGACCAGAATCCAGATGGGCACGTTCGCCTTGCCGCCCTTGGGGAGCGCGCCCTCACTCCAGATCTGGTGAATGGTGGCATAAGGACCGATGGCGTTGGCAATATCGTTGGCGCCATGTGTGAAGGAAGCCGTCGCAGCCGTCATAATCTGAAGGAAGCTGTACATGTACTCGGCCTTGTTGTCGAAGTGAGCGGCGTGGGCGTGGAGCTCAGCAACGTCGCCAGAGAGCACGCTTTCCTTGTTCTGCATGTTGAGGACGTCCTTGTCAACGCCGCGAAGGAGCAGCCACTTGAAGGTCCAGAAGAGGACTGCACCCTGGTACCATTTCCCTTCAGGACGCGGCCCAACGAGCGACTTGACGGCAATTCGGGGCGCCTCGTGGTTGTCGCCCACCTCAGAAGAGTCGGATCCGGCCTTCTTCTCGCCGGTAGCATCGACTGTGCCATCCTTGGCAGCAGGGGCACCGGTAACTTCGACATCTCCATTGGCGGCAGCACGTCGAGCATCAAGCTGCTCCTTGGTAAGGCGCCCGTGATAGTAGTCCTTGACCATCTCATGACCAGCCGGGGGAGGGGGGACCTCGCCACGACGGAGCAGGAGGAGACCGAGGGGAATGTGCCACCAGCGAAGAGGCCAGTCGTCGCAAATGACGACACGGTACAGCCAGGGAAGCAGAGTAACGCAGATGAAGAGACCAAACGCAGCGCCAACGCCAACAATGGTTCCAGCAAGCTGGGGATCAGTGAGTGTGATGGTGTAGCCGCCGCCCTTCCACAGAAGAAGCATGGTGAGGAGCGAGGCCGTGATGGCGAAGTAGATGGGAACAGCGATGAAGGCCTTCCAGACGGGGTTCTTGCGGAGCATGACGGTATACTTGGTGATCAGGAAGATGATGGCTCCAAAGGCACCTGACAGGCATGGAGCAATGATCCAGGCGAGAAAGACCTGCACCACACCGGAGTTGATGGCACCTGTTCCCGAGCCGCTACCAGTCCACTGGACACCTGTGCACCTTCATGTCAGCCAGCTGCGCCCGCCTCGGTGATCTTGTGCCACCGCCCCGATAGAGACATACCAGAAGCACCAACGGACGCCACACCCATGCCAATAACACCGCCCATGATGGAGTGGGTGGTCGAGACGGGCATGCCGAGGCGAGTGGCCATCGTCAGGTAGAGGGAAGAGGCAGTGACGGCGCACACCATGCCGAGCATGAGCATGGCAGGGTCGTTGGCGAAAAGCGCGGTGTTGACGACCTTGGTGCGGATTGTGTCGGACACGCGAGCGCCCACACCAATCGAACCTCCAAACTCCATTATCGAGGCCAAGACCATGGCCTGCAGGTAGGTAACCGACTGGGAGGCGACCGAGCTGGCCCATGAGTTGGCGACATCGTTGGCACCTGGGGATGGGGGTCAGCGGGGGTCTCGAAAGCGATGGCATATCGGGGCGTCGGGGGCGGCATACCGATGTTCTGGGGAGAGAAGAGGCAAGTCAGCAAGCTGGCATCAAGATGGCGAGACATGGGCCCACCCCGCCCTCCGCCACAAAGAGGTGGTCCGCAGGGTGGGGAAGAGGAGAAGGGCGAATCGGACTTACCCAGGCGTCCAGAGCGGCAAAGATGGTGCCGATGGCAAAGAGGTAGTCGTACTGACTAAGGGCCACCATCGTGTCGGTGCTGCCCCTTCTTCAAAAGAAGGCAGAGGTCGCGTGAGGTGTCTGCCGTTGGGGAGATGGGGCACTCTCGAGGTGCTCGGAGTGAAACCTGTCGGGCGGGTCGAGGTGTTGCGAGAGGAAGAGCCTGCACAACTTCGGAATGTCGAGTTGCAGTGGCGGCCCGTTGCCCATTTATCTATCCAGCAACCACCCTCCCGCCCAAGCCTTCCTCTCTACTTGGAGACTGCACACGTGGGGGAAATGGTCAGTGGCCAACGCCAAACACTCGGAAGGCACGTCTTGGAATGAGCACCAAGACTCTTGGCTGCGCAGGCGTCTTGATCCTGGTGGCCCCTTCGATGCCCTCGTTGGTGCTTTGGTCGGCATTGCCAAGTCCTGAGGGGGCTCCGGAGGTGTCCAAGAGCACACGGGAGCGGGAGATGGACGGCGACGGCGAGTTGGTGGCGTGGGAACAGCCCAGGGTGTGTGTGCCCCCCTATGTTTACCTAATTTAGGTAGGGACACTCTCGTACCACGCCGGCAGCCTGAGAAGGTGCCATCCTCGATGTCGCCGTGCCGTGTGCCGCTCCTCAGGCCAAGGGAGGTGGCTTCCCAGTCATATGAAAGCACCCTTGCTGCTTGTGCCTGTTCTGTTTGGCAAGCGCAGAATCTAATCCCGGGAGGCACAGTATGCAAGTAGCCATGACTTTAAGCAAACAGATGCCGATATCAAGGCATCCCTCAATTGCATGTCCCCTCGTCCCAAATTCTCTCCAGCATCACTCATCAACTCCCACATGGGCCTATCCATGAGTCCATGACTCCATGACTCCAGGATCTCCATCCGTCACCGATGCACGCTCGCAGGAACGACAAAAACCCCCAAAGCCATCCCAGCGCCAACCCCACACATTTTCACAGCAGCCCTCATCCCTTCCCACCCCGCATGACAAGCTGCAGTGTAATAATCCAATCCGATGGTTCTGTGCGAGCACATGCATCCCAACATGTCCATCCATGGCCCGGGGTGTCGTCCAGCTCGACTTTGGAAACGAGCTGAGCTTGGCGCTCTGATTGGTCAACCCGATTCAGACCCCCAACACCGAGCTGCTTATGCCGGTACGTCCCCCGACAAAGTCCTTGGCTTTCCAGGGGTGCCAGCCCCTCCGCAGCCAATCAGTCAACCCACGTGTTGGACCCTTCAACACCACGAACCTGTTCGCCACGGGGACTCTCTCTTCACGCTTCCGAGCTGATGGCTCCCACTGCCATGCCACCACGCCGCCCCATCGCGAATCGGTGTCCCGAACAAGCCAAGCACCCAAGCAGCGCGTCAATACCGCAAGTTCCACGGGAGCCGAAAACCCAGACCCAGTTTTGCCAAGCCTGCGATTCGTCGTGAGACGAAATCGGAAAGTCGATGCTGCCGAGTCTTGGCTGCCCCTCCGAACCGGGTCTCAGTTTTCAACCCTCGTGAGACTCTACGGTATTCGTAATCGGGGCCTGGAACCCTCAGCCCGCGCGGATGGGTAGCATGCATCATGGGTCCGGTGCAGCGGCGAAAAGAAGCTTCTGTTTAAAAGCTTGCGTTCCTCCCCCCTCTTGGCCATGCGTCTCTCCTGTCGTGGCCAGTACCAGCAGTCCGGATCAACACCTTAGGGACAACATCAACCAGCGCGACATCTTGGAGCAGCTCGACAGCAGCTCTTACCAAGACCGCCAACATGACGTTGGACGCCTACACCTACGTCTTTGCGATCGGCACATTCTTTGCCGGTCTCGATGCCTTTGTACGTCTCGGTGACCCCCTTTCAACCCTCCCCCGGCCCGAGCAACGCTGACTCCCTTCCGCAGAACAATGGTGCCAACGACGTCGCCAACGCCTGGGCGACCAGCGTGTCGTCTCGATCCATCACCTATCGCCAGGCCATGGTCCTCGGGACAATCTTTGAAGTTTTAGGTGGTGAGTCTCTCCCCTCCAACACCTCGAAACCTCGAAACCTCGAAACCTCGAAACTTCGAAACAAAACCCCCGGTTGGACCGCTGGGCCAAACAAATTCTGCGCCGAGCCGGCCAAGACATTGGCATGCAGCCATCAGGAAAGCTTGACTGACAACGGTGCCTCCAACACAGCCACCCTTGTCGGAGCCCGCACGGCCGACACCATCAAGAACCAGATCATTCCCAACGATGCCTTCCGCGGCGATGCCGGCGTTCAGATGCTCGCCTTCACCTGCGCCCTGGCCGCCGCTTCTTCCTGGGTCATGTGGTGCACCCGGCACTCGGCTCACGTCTCGTCCACCTACTCGCTCGTCTCGGCCGTTGCCGGCGTCGGTGTCGCTACAGTCGGTGCCAGCAAAGTCCAGTGGGGCTGGGCGGGGGGGAAGGGCCTCGGCGCCATCTTTGCCGGTCTTGGCATGGCCCCTGCCATCTCGGCCTGCTTCGGCGCCATCATCTTCATGCTCATCAAGCTGCTGGTGCACATCCGCAAGAACCCCGTGCCTTGGGCTGTCTACACTTCGCCCTTCTTCTTCCTGATCGCCGGCACCATCTGCACCTTGTCCATCGTCTACAAGGGCTCGCCCAACCTCGGACTCAACAAGAAGCCCGCATGGTACATCGCTGCCGTCACCGTGTCGTGCGGCGTCGGCCTCGCCGTCCTTGCGGGCTTGTTCTTTGTGCCGTACGTCCACGCCAAGGTCATCAAGAAGGACTACACGCTCAAGTGGTACCATTTCTTCCTGGGCCCCCTCCTCTTCAAGCGCCCCGCGCCTACCGACGCTGATCACGCCATCGTTCCCAACTATGCCGTCGTCCAGGATGACGACGAGGTTCCGGAAACGACCGCCGACTCCGGTGCGTCGGCCACCAGCGACAACGAGAACCCCAAGCAGGCCCATGGCGACGTCGAGAAGAAGCTCGACACCGACGTTGAGGTCGCCCGTCCCCACAAGACAACAAAGGAGATCAACGCCGAGGGCACCGAGAAGCTGCATGCCAAGCTCCGCAAGAAGTCGGGCCCAATTGGCTGGGCCATGCGCACCCTGCACGAGAACCAGCAGGGCCCCGGTGAAGTCTATGAGCTGCACAACATCAAGGTCCTCCTCAAGCGCATTCCCGCCCAGATCGTCTGCGCCCTCCTCTACGGCGCCCACTACGACATTCACGCCGCCCAGAGCGGCATTTCGGGCACCCCCGAGGGCGAGCGCATGGCTCGTGTCTATGCCCACGCGAAAAAGTACCCCAACGAGGTCGAGCACACCTACTCATTCGTCCAGGTCTTGACGGCTTGCACGGCCTCTTTTGCGCATGGTGCCAACGATATCGGCAACTCGGTCGGCCCCTGGGCCGTCATTTACGGGGCTTGGTCGACGGGCAATGCGGCGGCAGCCAAGGCGCCGGTCCCGGTGTGGCAGCTGGTCGTGCTGTCCTTCACCATCTCGCTCGGTCTCATCACCTACGGCTACAACATCATGAAGGTCATGGGCAACAAGATCACGTACCACTCCCCCAGCAGAGGTATGTCCACTCCTCCCTTGATTTGACTGGCAAACAAATACTGACTTGCGTGCTACAGGATGCTCCATGGAGATGGGTGCCGCCGTCACCGTCCTCATCTTCAGCCAGTACTCTCTCCCCGTCTCGACCAGCATGTGCATTACGGGCGCCACCGTCGGCGTCGGTCTGTGCAACGGAACGCTCAAGGCTGTCAACTTTCAGCGAGTCGGCCTGCTGGTCCTCTCGTGGATCGCCACCATCCCTGTCGCCGGAACCTTGGCGGGCCTGCTGATGGGTATCATCCTCAATGCGCCCCACTTCAAGTCGTAGTCATGGACAACGAATGGATGGGTGCGGTGGGAAGCAAAAGGGGAGCTGTTGCATTATGGGAGCGTGGGAGTTGAGGTTCTTTGCAGATTGGGATTTCATTTCGTAATTGGGATAGAGTTGTTTAGGCTTCGATCGCGGAGCCGGGAGTAGATACTCATCAACGTCCCTAAGCACTATAATATCACCGTCTATTTTACGTTCATCACCTTGTCCAAATCGTGGTTTCATTCTTTGATATGCACCCCCTTACCTTGCTCCTGTAGCACCCGCCTAGACACCCGTCTGCCGTGGTGGGTTTCACGCTCCCGTCCTGATCCTCCGCCGTGGAACCGACACTGATTCCCCGGGACACGGAAGCCGGCACGACCGCAGCCGAGGTTCCCAGGTCGAAGTCAGAATTTCATCAGGTTTTCACCACCACCCCACTCACCCACATTTGAACCATTGCCACGACGCTTGGCGTCGAGCGACTATCCAAGATCGTCTCACGCCCCAACCACGTGCGTGACTCTCTCGCTACCACTCATCGAACGCCCCTTTCAGAAGCAAGAACTACGCAAGAGATCGACGGCTGATGACATGACTGGAAAAATCAAATCCGCAGATCCAGTCCGGCGCCGTGGAGGGGGCGAGGTGAGCAGGCGAGATCCGGTGGGCGGCGGCGTCCCCGCCAACACCAGTCCCCCATCCCCTCGGTCTGGGAGTACGTGGGGGCTGGGGGCTGGGGGGGGGGGCGTGATAGCGGCACGAAAGCTGCGCAGGTACGTACTGTAGGTAAGTAGTCTCAGGTACCGTGTACATGCACACGGGATGCGTCGAGATCGGGAAGGCCCTGCCTGTCCTGCGCAGTGCTGCAGTTCCAGTTCCATCGCATGAGCATGAGGACCGCGCCAGAGTGGCGGGCTGACGTGCAGGAGCGTGCGCGCTACCGACATGGGATGCTTCGCTGCTCGGTCGACGGAACGGGAATGGGTTCCGGGGTGGGAGGTCTGGAGACGAGGGACTGGGTGGGCTGGTTGGGGCCGAGTTGGGATTGGAGAGACGTAATGGGATTGTGTGTGGGAGGCGAGGCGGGACCCCCGTGGTTGTTGTTGTGGTCTGGGCTGGTTGATGGCTGGGTGGTGAGATGGATGGGTTGGTAGGGAGTGGGTTTGGGGCGATGTTGTGGGTTGGTGGGCGTGATGTTCATGGTGTTGGAGAGGCGCGAGGAGTGGTGAGGATTGGCAGGCCGCAGATTGGTATGGGGCAGGAAGATTGGAACTCGATGTATTTACAGGCTCGCGTGGGCAGATTAACGTCATAATACGATGAGATGGAGATACCACGCCCCTACTGCTTCTCCCAACAAGAAAGACCAAGATTTGAGAGGACAAACTCGTACCGGGGTGACTCTGTATTCCCCGATATTGACCATGAGACAACTACCCTAGAAACCGGGCGACGCCAAAGCAGCGTACATGTGAGACTGTTAGTATTAACCCAACCCAACTACCTGGTGTGCAATATGCAGTCCTACTTATGTCTTCCGCTCTCGTCACCAAGGGATCCAGTCCGTCGGGAGAGTATCTCCATTTCATCATTCATCGGGACCCGAGGGAGCGATTGTGCTCCGTACCGCCCTCGGCATAGCCAGGAATAGGGACGTCGTCCGTCGGTGACTTGGACCGACCACCGGTATCGCGATTACAAGGTACCTAGGTACCTACCAGGCAAGGTCTGTCAAGCCGGCAAACCGTCGCCAAATGTCAACACACGTGTCGTTGAATATTGAATTCGCCAAGGCGCCACGCCATGCGGCTGGAAGTCGATCTGGCTTGGCCGAGATCGACCAATCGGAATGGTGGAGATCGCAACGTGCTGCAACGACAGGGCTTCAGCAACCCCGCGCTACCAATTTCCAGAGGTCTAACCCCGGGGTTGGTGGGGGTCAATGATAGTGGGGAGGGATGCTTGTATCGGGATGGTTTGTCTGCTCCGCTCGCCCCTTTTGGCAACTCACTCTGGTATAGCGATACCCGATGAACTGCCACTTTTGTGGAGATGCATCAGGATCCAATCTCTCACTCCCTAAAACAAACACCAACCTTGCCCACAATGTCCTGCAATCGAGTATTTCATGTTTGCTGAACCACGAACCTCTGCGATTGTTTCGTCTTGACATCAACTTGTAGAATGGCTTTGACAAAGCTATGCTATGTTTGCCACAGTAGACTCTTCGACAGGCGACCTGCTTCTTAAAGCCGGTCATCTGTTGCAGTTTGGCTCATCTCCTCAAAAAACCGATCATCTCCCTGAACGCTCCATGGGTGCGGGCACCGACATGGTCCCGTACTTGATTCAAGAGGGTTCGTGCACTTTGTTTGTCTCCGTCCCTGGGTCAGGTCCCTACCTCGACGAATCCGTTCCCGCGGGCAAGAACCATTTGTTTTATCTCGAAAAGGAGAACATCAGAGACGAACCGCCCAAGTTCCTCCTCCTCTTTATGCGGGAGATTGAAAGGGATGATACGGGCTCCTGTCATGACGTCAGCAGACCGAGGGAGTTCAAGCTCGTCCTCTGCTGTCCGTACATTGAGATCTTTTTCATGTTTCGGAAACCCAAACGCCCCGACGGCCCCGCGATTCATAATCCCACCCTACATCAGGTCAACCTTCGCCACAGCCTGTATTCTACCCTTGTCGGTGTCCTCGGTGAGATTGTGGAGGCTTCCACGCCCCCGAACCTGCGGTGCTTTCGAATTCGCTTCGATGATCGTTTCTTTTATGAAGATCAGCCGCTCCCCGAAAATATCGTCTGGAAACAAATGTTTCCAGGGCGGGAGTGGCCCGCCCTACCCTTGGAAGAGGCCCTTCCACTGTGTCAGGTCATCCTCTCATCAGAGCGGTTAGGCGCTCAGGATGCGGAGACGGAGACGGCCTTCGCACGCGAGTATCTTGGCTGTCTCAATTCTAGGTTCTCCATGCACAATGCGAGACTCGCCAACGAAATGGGTGCCGACAACGTGCGAGCCCCGTGGGTGGGACGACGATACTCCCCGCTGTGGTGGGACTGGATTACTGGAGCAAATTCATCACCCCCTTTTCCCCTCGCAACCACTTCGGCATCCTCATGGCATCAAAGGTATTCTGGGAGTGGCGCTACTCCTCCCTTCCAGAACCCTACCAAGGCAGGCATGGCTTGTGGAAACCGTTTAGTCACCACAAGGGCTCCCGCCCTGAAAACGGGAGGGACGTTGCCATCCGGGCCAGTGTTTCGGACCTTATGCGATTTATCAGGACGACGAAAATGTTCAAGCAAATGCAGAGGTTGCACTACATGTTCCGGCCGCCGGAGGGTTCCAGCGAGCGACCTACCCTCAAGGCGAAGACGTGGGCTGGCGAGGAGAACGAGACAGACATGATCCTACGCGACCCAAAGGAGGGAGACCACTTTCTTCCCGAGCGGCCGTATAGGCCGTGGCCGGAGGAAGTCGTGCGCGACTTCAAGGCGGATGGGGTGTACTGGAATATCAGGATCTCGTAGGATGGCTGCCAACTTGGATGGGGATGACTGCCATGCTGAAGTCTCGCTGACAAGACCACTGGAACTTGATGACAGTTAGGAGAGAGGATTCGGGTACTCGAGCCATTGGCTTCAGTCTTCACGACCAAAAAGCCGCTCGGCACATGGGGGACTTTGTCGTCAGTCTTGATGCCACCTGCGTTCTCACCTGGGGAGGAATCTTCTCTATGTTTTTCTTCGACACTTTGGTCGTTTCACTTCTTGTTCACAGGATTTCTCAATCTCCTTCTCCGGTCACGTGAAGTCAAAAGACAAAACCAATGTACCTACCAGAACCGGGCCGAGCGCCCACCAGGCCAGTATTCTCTAGCTCGAAGGGTGTTCGGAGAATCTTGGATCAAACTAGGTATCAGCCAAAATCTTTGTCAACCATCCCTGAAAATCGGACGCAAGTGCGTTGATATCCCCTTTTCATCTGGCGTATTAGTTTCTTCGATCTCACCTAAACATGTCCGTATTTAAGCAGGTAGTTATTATGCAATTCTTGTGTATCGTGTATATGCTTAAGCTCACGGGACCCGACTCCCGTGGTATCCAACTCTCGAACCTCTAGATGCTCCTGAAAATGCGCCGCAAAACAAGCCCCCCTGCCTCTTCTCGTCTCAAATCAACACCAGCCACACTCCCAAACACACCAAACCCGCCACGACAAACTCCCTTGCTCTTCTCATCTCAGGATGCGGAACCAACACCCACCAACACTTCCAAACACATCTAACCCGCCGCGACGATCTTGCCAAACAGCTTCTCCCTCTTCATCGCCAGCCCGGCCACCAACATGAACCCGCCCGACACAATCACAATGATGAACGACTTTTGCATGGCCGCCACAATCGCGTCGATGGCCGCCTCCCTCACGGCGCCGCTCAGCCGCTTAAACACCTCGCTCTGCGCGCCCGCCGCCGCGCTCCTGATCTCCTGGGAGCTGAGCCCCTCGCCGGCCAGCGCCACCGACAGGCCCTGCTCGGCGTAGGACTGAAACACCTGCCCGGCCACGACGAGCGACACGACGGTGCCACCAATCTGCGCAATGTTCTGCAGACTGATGCCGTTGACGATGTCGGCGGGCGCGACGGTGAGTGTGGACACGGAGTAGCCGACCTGGTTGGTGCAGCCTGCGCCGATGGCGACGATGACGCTGAGGCCGTAGAGCACGCCCACCGAGGTCGAGGGGACGAGGTAGTGCATCATCAGGGCGCCGCCGAGGACAATGAGGGTGCCGCTGATGACGTAAATGGGCATGTAGTAGCGGATGCGCGAGAGGAGATGCCCGATGGTGACGTTGGAGACGACAAAGATGATGACGAAGGGGAGGAGACGCACGGCGGCTTGGATGGGGTCGTCATTGTGGACGAACTGGAAGTACTGGGGTGGGTTAGTGGATGTTGAAGGTCACAGACACGGCCGGGGGGCATGGGGGCGGGCACTTACGATGGGGATGTAGTAAAGCATCACGAAGAGGGCAGCGTTGCTGGAGCCGGTAGCGACAACGAGGGCGAGCTGTGTGCGGCTGATAAGGAGGTGTCCCGGCACCGCGCGGGCTGAGGGTGTGGTGAAGATGGAGAAGTATTGCTGGACGGCACACGCGATGGTGACGACGACGAAGATGACGATGAGGGCGATGGTGCGGCCGTTGGACCAGGCCCATTGGGCACCGGCCATGGAGAAGGCCACGGTGAAGAGAACCCAGGCGGCGCCGACAAGGACGAAGCCGAGCATGTCTAGGGCGACGATGCGCTCGCGGATTGTTTTGCCCTGAGAGGGGTGGATGGGGGGCAGGAAGAAGATATAGACCGGGGCTACGACACCGCCGATGACAAGGTTGATGTAGAAGGCCCAGCGCCATGTCGCGGCCGAGATGGCGAAGCCGCCGCCGATGACGGGGCCAAGGACGGCGCCGACACCCCAGTGGAAACCGATGAGGGCGATGTAGAGCCCGCGTTCCTTGGGGGCCGTCATGAAGCTGAAGTAGTTGAGGCATCCGAGATAGATGCCCGTGCCACCAGCACCGGCCAGAACGCGGCCCACGATGAGGGCGTTCATGTCGGGAGCGGCTCCGCAGATGACGGACCCAACCTCAAAGGCCAGGACGCCGGCGATGAAGAGCCACTTCATGTTGAAGTTTCCGTACAGGGCTCCGGCAAGCAGAATGACGGCCACCGAGCCGAGCGGGAAGCCAGACCCGATCCATGAAAGCAGCTCAACGTGGCCAAAGTCCTCGAGAACCGGCCCCTGAACATCGGCGGCAATGGTGGTGTCGAGGCCGTACAGGAAGGCGCTGATGTAGAGAGAGACGCAGATGAAAAACCATTTGACGCCTTTGATGCTTCTCCCGCCTTCCTCGTCGGGAGCGACACTATCCAACGACGATGTCGAGCCCTGTTGGTGCTGCTTCTCGAGATCGGATGGCGCGTCGGTCTTTTCGATGGTCGGCGCAATGCTCATGGCTGGTGTTGTGGCACTGCTCATGTCTGAGGGGGTGATGTGCCCAGGCGATGGGGTGTGAACCTGTGCTGGCGAGGGGCGCGTGGACTCCATGTCTTGTCGTTTCGGTCACCCTACGAGAGCGGGCCGTTTGATAGTGTCGGATTGCCGTCGAGGTCCGGGGATGACGGTGTGTGATTGTCGTCTTGACGGGATGTTGTCGAGGGCTGTGGATGATGGTGTGTGTGTTTGTCGTCTTCAAGGGCTCCAGTGGGGGCGGGGGTCCGCTGTATTTGTAGGGACGACTTGAAGCCATCACGGCTTCAGGGTCCAGGCGTATCAACGCCATATTGCGTACCAATTGCGGAGTAGGAAGCTTGGAGAAACGAAATCCGGTCGGTGTTACAAATACGATATGTGTGAGCATGGTGCTGCCGCGGAATGTTTTTGCGGCGCCAGCGATTTCCCAATTTCGCACGGCAGCAAGTTCTGTGCAAGTTTTTGCGAAATGAGTCCGCTTCGTTGCATTTGTCAGAAATCCTTTGGCGAACTCCCCCAATGAGAGACAGGACAGCGCTGACCAATTCCGACAGCACAGGCGTCACCAGCTGTTGCCAGTCCTGGCGATAAGGCCTTATCTCCTCAGTCAAATTTGAGCCGTGCCTTTGCTTTCAAATTCGAAAAGATTACTCAACTCCGCCGTCGGTGAAGCTGCACTTAATGCTTCAACAACTCTGACATGGCGCTCTCGTCTTCTACCCTACCTCCCTGTATTTACAATTCTGGTTCCCTTCCATTTCTCATACCTACCGAAGACCCGTACGGGACGCTCCGTCCCGGCACAAGTTCCGCCTGGGCTTACGTGGTGAGACGGGGTCGGGCTGTCCCCGCGTTGCAATCCCCGGCCGGGAATGTCAAGTGCAAGCTGTGGAAACTCCGAGAATACTACTTGGCTTCCAATCAGTCCGGCAGTAGAGCCCCGCATTTGCATTGGTCCCGTCTCCTCAATACTAGTATCCAGGCACGGCGGCGCCCTTCGCTTCGGTCGTTCTTCCACTCCATCTTCGAGTTCCCCTGCCCCCCCCAACAGCACAAACGTCACAAAACCCAGCTAGCGATCGGTCCAGATGGACCATGGCACGGTGGATGAATGATGATCTATCCAAGATACAGAGAGGTCGACTCGCAATGACGCAATCTGACCTTCAAGGAGCCACATCTCGTTTCCCAAATTTCAACAGTCGTGGAACTAATGATGATTCGGACTGTCGTTAAAGGCCAGCTTGTTTGGTGAGCCCTCCAGACTCGCAGTGCCAAGTACACCATCCGTCGCCACGGCCAAGATCTTTTGGGCGACCGCCGCGCCTGTCAGCCCGTCCCTGGCGATGAAATACGCCGCAAGACCAGCGACATGAGGAGCAGCTACCAAGTCCAGGTCAGCATCTTGTCACCCTACTTGCACAGAGGACGGTCACTTACCCATGCTGGTGCCAGTGTAGTACGCTGTTCCTGTGTTGCTGCTCCCAATGACGGAGCTCAGCACCGCAACGCCGGGCGCGAAAATATCGACAGATGCGCCAAAGTTCGAGAACCACGCGCGCTGATCGGTTTCATCGCTGGCCGCCACAGTGATGGCAGAGGGTGCTGACGCCGGCGAAAATGTGGTGGCATTCACGTTGCTGTTGCCCGCTGCGACGACAAAGGTCATGCCCGCATCCGTGGCCTGCTTGACGGCAGCGTTCAGAGCCACGGAGAGGGGGCCACCGACCGACATGTTGATGACGCTCTTCTTCACGATGCCCTGAGCCGTGGCGTTGGAAACGGCCCACTGAATCCCGGCAATGATACCAGAGTACGAACCCGAACCGTCGGCTTTCAACACTTTGACAGCAACGAGCGTTGCCTTCCTGGCGACTCCAAACGTCTTTCCGCCCACAGTTCCCGCGACGTGGGTGCCGTGGCCGTTCTCGTCAACGTCGGGCGAGCCAGCGACAAGGTTGGCGCCCCAAACCGCGCGGCCTTCAAACTCGGTGTGAGAGGTTTGGATCCCCGAGTCCACAACATAGACGCGAACGTTTTGACCGCCGCTGCTATCCCAGTAGTAGTCGCTGTAGCTGGGCGTTCTGTGGGATATCCGGCCGAGCCCCCAAGCCGCGTTCATATGCACAAGTGGAGCGCGCTTCTTCAGCGTGGAAGGGTCAACAGCCACGGCTTCGAGTCTGACGATGCCATCACGCTCGAGATAGTCGACCTAGGTCTTGTCAGCCCTATTCTGTTGTCATCGCTGGGGATGGGTGTCTCGTCTCACCAACTCGGATGATGTCACATCCTTGATGTCCTCAGAAGACATCTCAACCACATATCCATTGAGGCCTTTGAGGTTGAGGGTGTTGAGAATGCCCTTTTTCTTGGACTTTTTGGCCTTCTTGTCGATATCATCTTCGTGCTTTCTGCGCTTTCCGGGATCAACATTGTCCTTGTACTTGACAATGTACCGGTCAGGCACAACCAAGTTGGCGGCGAGGCCTGCGTTTGTGATTTGGGCGCCAGCGAGGACGAGGGGGGCAGCAAGGAGGGCTGCGAGGCCGGCGACGGTGATGGTGAACTTCATGGTCAGCTGCAAGAGAGACTAAAGGGCAACGTAAGTCAAGAAATCCGGCGGAGTTGGGATAAATTGCTAATCATCTCACATATCCAACGTGGGCCCGTCCTTATATGCCATGAAGAATTCTGTCAGACAAAACACCTACACCACTTGGGCATAAACACAAGACACGACAAGACACGATACCCAGCGCCACCACCACCAAGCGCAAAGGATTCCGCGCGACCTGCTGGGAAGTGCAACCCAAACCACGCGATCACCAGTACCCATTTCGCCGACCCGAGTATTGGCAATAGCCCGTTACCTCCGAATGCCATGTTCTAGCAACCGGCCCGATCTTTCGCCTTCTTCATCGCGGAATTTGGTCGGGCTTTCAAGAACACATGTCTCGGCAAGAAATGACATTGTTTCGGTTCCTCCGCACTCGCCCAAGATCTGAGGCAAATTGACCGGACCATCTCGGAGACAGCTGAACAAATAGCCGAACAACACCATGTGCGCCGGGAAGGCTTGAGACTCTCGTCAGGCCCCCGTACATTCCGGGACCAGCTCTCCGGAAGTGTCTGGCCATCGTGTAACCGCATTCAGGGCAGATTGGGAATGAGGCTGAACACCCAGGGTTTCCCCTTCCACAAGAGGTACGGGCGGAGACAGGAGGTCTACGGAGCGACAACCCGAAGCTCTCTTCTCATGGACGACGGTGTTCACCATGGCTGAGATGGTCTCGGGCTGATTTCCGCGATGGGGAGTCAAAGACGCGTTAGATTCTCGTCAACCAGGTTCATCTTTTGTTGGGCCTCGGCATCTCTTTCACATTCACAACACCATGAGCAACTCGACCTCCAGAAATGAGTGTGGCAATTTGACCAAAAGCAAGTGAACTCCATTCCCAAATCCCACCGGTATACCCCTTATGCAAAATAGTAGTAACACAGATATTGAATTGGCTGGCCCCCAACCATCAGCGCCTCTGTTCATCCATCTTCAGGCAGTCATCACATGTTCCAGCGACAACACCGACCTGTTTAGACAACACCAGCGGCAGCAGCTCCTGCGGCAGCCGCAGCAGCAGGTGCTGCCGCGGCTTTACCCTTTCCCTTGCCCTTTCCCTTTCCCTTGCCCTTGCCCTTTCCCTTGCCCTTTCCTTTGCCCTTTCCTTTGCCCTTTCCCTTGGCTTGACGAGCCTCAACAGAGGCAGCCACAGGGATGTCGTCCTCGGCGTCACGTTGGTTCACGAGGTCTCGGGCGTCTGTGCAGTTGGGTTAATCTCCATTCCATCGATGGCAACGATGCAAGGCAGCAAGCTTACAGAGGATAGCGTCGCCATCATCACGGGGCTGCACAACTTCGGCGGCGGCTCCCACCCCGCGCTCGGCGCGCACGTAGTCTTGTCCGAGGAGATGGGTAGAGGCGATGGTCCCCAGCACGAGGGCGGCGATGGCCGCGGTGCGGAAGGAGGGGAGCGGGCAGTGCATGGTGATGGATGGGTTTGTTGTTCTTGTGGGTGGTGGTTTGCCGTCTGGGTGTTGAACCAGATGGTGACTCGAGTGTGTGTGGTGTGGTGATGAAGTCTTGGCCGGCAAGTTGGGATGATGCAAGCGTCGTGGATGGAAAATTGTAAGTCGATGCGACGAAAGCAAAAAACGATATCAGCCCAGCCGATGGAAGAATTGAAGAAGAGGGACGGAGATGGACTGCGGGGGTCAACTAAAGCAGCAGGTCTCAAAACAGGAACCAGAAAAGAAGACCGTCTCTCCCTTTTAAACATCGCCAAGTTCAAGGGGGGAAGATCCAGGCCCCCAGTCCAAACTCAAAACCACACAAACCGCCACAGGGGCAGCAGTTGGAGCCGACAAACAACCACCAACCAAAGCGTCTGGCCCGGTCCAGAACTGCTCTCGGCCAGCTTGCTTGGTAGCGGGCCGTGGTCGTGATCAACCCTGCGTTCCCCAACCATCTGCACACCCCTCCTCCGTGCCGCCCGAGCGAGCCCAACCCGGTTCGGAGACACGCGGGGTCGGTCGGTCACCAACGGCCGCGCGCCAAGAAAGCGACGGGGATCAGACTGTCAACTCGACAACGCCCAAAAATAGGACATCTGAAGACGTCATCCCAAAAGAAACCCCCAAAACCACTGGGGCATGATCATCAGCAGGGTTGAAAAGCCCAGAGTTCAGACCTGCCAAACAGGGGCACGAGCAAGTCAGAGACCTAGCCCAGCAACCCCGCCGAGGATGTGCCCGCACCGCCGCCGCTGCATCGTCAGTCCGGGGCCGAGCCTCAGGTCCAACCAACAGCCAATGGGCGGCGCGTGCGATTCGATGCACCGGGGTTGGGTGGGCAGCAAGAGCGGGAGAGGCTGGTCTTGAAACGTCCCAGGAAAAAGCTCCAAGGCGTTTCTTGCAACGCCGGGGCCAGCCCAGCTAATGGAGACCATGGTGCGCTGTGACGTGGTCAGTCAGCGCGCGATTGATTCACTGAGGCTGCAAAGGCCGATCTAGACTCCAAATAAACAGCGACTCGGTAGCAACAATGGATCAGTTGTTTGGACGGGATCCCTTCTCTTGTCGCGAGTCGAGATCGGATCTCGAGTGGTTTCGACTCGGCATCACAATGACATCGCCCCTTGGTGGTGCGGTCCCCTGAGCGGCTCCTGTCACTCGCAGCATCAGGGCCTGAAACATGGCCTGCAGGGCAGGGGCACGACAGGAGTTGACTGCGATTCGCCAAGCGATTCGTGCCCCTGCCAACAGAACAGAGCGGCACACGTGACCCCCCTTTTCCATTTCAGGGGGAAAACAACTGAACATCAAGGTCACGCCGCCAAGAAAAAAAGACACTGATGAAAACCAACGGTGAGCTCCATGAAAGGATAAAGAACGAAGGAAAACATACCTAATCGTCATCAATATGGAAAACAACATGTCCGTGCATCCCGAAGTACGATTTCATCAACTTCTTCCACAATAACGCCCTCGAATCAATCCGGCCCAGGATCCGGCTCTGGGGCAATGACCTTGTACTGATAGTAGAGTACATTCGACTCCGCCGGCGCCAGCACCTCTGCATTCACAATCCTCGCCTGGAACGCCAACTCGACCGCGGTATCAACCGCCGCCGCCGCCGACGCCACAAAATCCCCCACCACCCTCGTCGAGACCCGCGAGACATCCCCCCTCGACCGCAACCCAAAGACAACCGAAAACCTCCCCGCCCTATCCGTCCCTGCATGCTTCACCTGGAACAACTCCAATAGGCCCAACGCCGCTGTTGAAGCTCGAGATGACGACAAGACGGTGCGGCTCTGCTGTAACGACAATGGCACGCTGTCCGCCCACCGTCACCTCGTTCTTGTCGCGACGGGGGTAAGAGTTGTGGCCGAGGATGACGATCAGCGAGCCCGGATAGGCAAAGTGAGGAGCGAAGTCGGCGATGAAAGGACGGCATTTCTTCACGGGGTAGAGCTTCAAAAACCTTTCCTGTTTGAACTCGTCGACAAAGTGCTCAGGCAACGGCGGTGAGATGCCGTCGAGTTTGAGGCGGGGGAGGATTTCAGCGTCTTTGGGCTGGGTGCAGCCGAAACAGCGACCGCCGTGATGAAGGAAGTGAGGAATGTGGAACGGCAAGGAGCAACAGCCCCAACTTGATGCCATCTTTTGCTCCTTCCTTGAACCAAAGAGTACGAAAAATCCCAAGAGACCAGCAGATGAAATGGAAGGAACGATCACAGGCAAATTTTTCAAAGACTCCGATGTCCTTCCCTTATATGAGCAGACATTGCCGGTGCTGGAATGGAGAAGTTCACTTCGCTGCCCCGCACGGTCCCAACACCAGGGCACTTCAACCTCTGCCTCTGCCCACGAGTTCTCTGTGGTTTTGGTGGCGTCGACCTGGTGCCACACCGACCTCATTCCATTCGCCAGAGTTCTTTGCAATGCTCTCCCGCCTGACCACCACCGGCACCCAGACTGGATGATGACGGCCGAACCGATTGCTGGCATTGGCCGACTTTCCTCTTGGCCACACACCGCGTTGCCGAGGGCTGAACTCCGAAAGGCCCCAACTCCGCACCACAGGACTCCTGTGCAACAGGTGGGAATGGAGGCAACGCACAGTCAGATTGGACCCTTCGTCGCTGAATTGTTGAACAGGTCACCGGGTCATCTTGCGGGGTGCAGCTCTCAGACAACCACTCCCACCCACGCCTCAAATCCGCCCAGGCCATGGCCTGACTTTTTCCACTACATCCACTTCGGTCATCAAGGATTGCGACCTTTGCTGTTCTCCATCCCCAACATCATCGGTGCGTCACAAGGCTTGCCAGGCAGCTTTTCTGGCAGAGGGACCGCCGTCACGGCAGGCAGGATGCATGGCGGCCTTGTGGGGGCAGTGTTGGTTTGACCCGCTCAGTTACTTCCACGACTCGACTTCCACATGTCGCCCGACACACTCTTTCTATCCCCGAAGCCCTTCCCAGAGTCTGGCCTTTCACCATCGGAGATTCCCCGCGGGCATTTTGCTTTTTACGCCCAATTCAACGCTTATCGGGGATCACCTACTCCAACAGCTAAACATGGAGGTAACGGCTGCCTTGGGAATTGCGAGGAAACATTGTCCAGTTCATCGACTTCAGCCAGAAGTTCTGCAGGCCAGTTTTTCAGATCTACCATTTGGCAACTGGCGCAACAAAGCACAACGACGCTGTTCAGACTCTCATCGACAACTTTACCTCAAGCCTCGACACCCTTTCGGCTGATCTGTCCAAGTATTGTGCTCATCTGAGCAGTGCTGTTCCTGGAGGTGCAAGCAGCAATAACCACGGCGGCGACCAAATGCAAGCTCTTGTTGAGAATTGCAGAGAGGTGGCTGTGGAACTGCAGCGTCGCCTGGACAGCGTCAAAATGAAAGGCCAGCAAGCCGGGAAACGAAAGGCCATCCTTATGGCGGTCAAGGCAATGTGGAAAGAAAAGGAGTTTCAGGATTTGGAGGAAACGTTGAGCGCATTTCGGAAAGAGCTGCAATGGATTGTTCTTGTATCTCTGCGGTTAGTAACCTAATGCTTTGAAGCTTGAGTCTCGTGGCTAACTTACACTGATACAGAAAGAGCTTCGATTTGCTGGAGTCCCGACAAAAAGACCAGTTCGAGACGCTTCAGACATCCATGTCCGAGATTATACATCGGCTCATCCAGGTCAATATGACCCCCCTCCCAGCATGGCCCACCTCGATGCCATTTCGCCTTGTCGAGTCCGGGGAATTCTTTGGAGAGACCAAGCCGGCCAGCGTACCAACCGGGCTGGGAATCAGCTACTCCGGTGGCCTTGCAAAGTTCGAAGAGGTTGCTTTGAATAGCCTGGCTTTCTCTGTAGTCATGGAGCGACTTTGACCACTGGCTGATTGACAAGAATCTCGAGTCTTCAAGGCTCTACTGGATTAACGGCAAGGCCGGTTCTGGAAAGTCGACATTGGTGAAACATCTCGCTCGGCACCAAAAGACTCAGTCTGCTCTCCAAGTTTGGGGGGGGTCAACCAATCTGCTTCTCTCCAGCTTCTTCTTCTGGCACAGCGGCCACGGCCTACAAAGGTCCCAGGTTGGGCTTCTCCGCGCCCTTTTGTACGGGTGTCTCAAGGGCCACCGCGAGCTGATACCTATTGTACTCTCTGGAACGGAGAACATGAACGCAAACGACCTGGTCGACTATTGGACTCTAGCAAGGCTTCAAGAAGCATTTGAACGCCTGGTGTCGCAAACCCTCTTTGACATCAAGTTCGTCTTCTTTATTGATGGCCTCGACGAGTATTCGGGATCCCACGGAGAGATCGCCCGTATCTTGAAGCAGGTCTCTCAGCGCAGCAATGTCAAGGTGTGCGTCTCAAGTCGGCCGCTCCTCGTCTTTGAGCGAGTTTTCGACTCTCTCCCGCATCTCATTCTCCAGGACTTTACCTACGACGACATCACCCTCTACGTCAACAATAAACTCGGCGACCACGAGCGTATGAGGGCCCTGGAAAGCTACGAGCCAGGCCTCAGAACCAGTCTGACGTCTGCCATCGTCGACAAGGCATCAGGTGTGTTCTTGTGGGTTCACCTCGTCGTGAGATCTCTTCTCGACGGACTCGGAAACTACGATGTTGGCGACGACCTCCGAAGGCAGCTTGAGGACCTACCTGAAGAGCTCGAGGCCCTCTACTGGATCATGGTGCAAAATGTCAAGCCCGCGTGGTATCTCGAAGAAGGGTTCCGGCTTCTCCGAATGGTCAAAACCTCCCCATCAGACATCACCTTGCTCCGCCTTCTCTTTGCAGAAGCATCTCACAATCCCAAGCAGCCCAACGCGCCCATTGTACAGGAGTCTTGGGACAAACAAGACGCCTTGTGTCGTGACCTCGCTGGCCGCATCAAGAGCCGCTGCCTCGGCCTTCTCGAGACCCAACCAGATCCCGGCCCCGGAATCTACGGCGCCTTCCGCCACGTCTCGTTCATCCACAAGAGCGTCTTTGACTTTCTTGATACCGACACCGCCCAATCTCGCATTCTCGCCTGCCCCGGACAAGCTCAGTTCGTTCCACACACTGCTATTTTACGCGGCTGCCTGCTCGAGATCAAGGGCTTCGAAACCTGGGTAACAGAGGGCTTGCCCCTCGACTCCTGGAACGACAAAGTCGTCCCGCTGATTGTCGACTTTATGGAACTGGCGCAGGCCACGGAGAACCTGCTCCATGATCCCAGTGTCGCATTGATGGGCAGTTTCAAGAAGACGGTTGATGACCTGTGGTGGGAATCTGTCGTCAATAAGAACGACGAGACTGAGTACCGCGCTGGCCGTGGAAGAGGGCGAGAGATGGCCCAACATAACGAATTTCGCCTTTGAGGTGGAGCGGAAGAGACTGCCCAAGGGTATCAGCACGTTTGAAGAGCTATGTCTTGCGTTTGGATTGGAGCTGTATGCGGCCGAGATGAGATTTCTTCCGGCAGGGGTTGCTGGGGGGTCTAAGAAGGCACGTCTGGCTTCAGTGTCTCTGGAAGCGGCCGAGGTGATATCGACGCGGGCCAAGGGCGGGGCGCCAATGTCCGAGGACGTGTTTCAGGGCAAGGGAAAGAATACGGTGATCTTGGAGGATTCAACACGTCACTCAAAAGATCCACAGTGGCCAGGTGTCAGATACAGCTAGAAGCTGCAAGGACACCACGCCTTCAACGTCAAAGACCATGAAGTCAAGGTGTGTTCGATTCTATGAAATCACCAAATCAGTCGCCCTCTCGTACGCAGCGATGGTGCCTCATTACCGCATGCGTCTCGTCCCCCCTATCTAAATCTGCGGGGATGGCAAGACGGCATCATCCTCGACAATCTCTCAGAGCCATGCCACCTTGTTCGTGTGGTGCCTGCAATTGAGAGAGGTGTTGTGACAGATACTGTCTATTCTATGAAGTTTAAACACAAAGGATTTCATGCACAGGTTGTGTCCAACTGCTCCCACTACAAAAACAACGGTCAGGGATCAATCATACCCAGGTAATCCACATTCATCACCACCTCCTTCCCCGGCCCTCCGGCGCCCGCAACCAAAGCCGGCGCCACACTCTCCTGCCACGCCCTGATCAACCCCTCGGCCGCACCCCTCGTGACCCTCAACCGCGGCACCTGGCCCGGCCGGAGGATAGCCGTCATGACCTGCGCCCACTGCCACGGCTGCTCATTCCCACCCGGCCTCCCATTGAAGTACTCCCACCCCATCACGCCCCCAATCTGGCCGTACTTGTCCCGCAACGCCGCCACCGTGGCATTCAACGTCTCATGCGTCACCCACCCGTTCCCATTCTCCGGCGTCGTCAACTGCCCCGCCACCAGCCTCGACGGATGCCACCCGTAACTAACCGCACGGTCAAAGTAGTCGGTACTCCCCAGCCACCCAAACCCATTATAAAACTGCGCATTGTAAAACGCAATCTCCCCTCCCAGCGCCACCTCCAACGCCGGGTAGCTAAACCCGCTCAGGTTCGCCCCGCCCCACAGCGCCGACGCCACCGGCGCCAGCGTGATGATGAACCTCTCCCCGAAATCCGCCCGCAGCCGCCGAATCAGCCGCGCGATGCCCGCCTGCGACATGTACTGCTCGACGTCGAGGTCCATGCCCTCCAGCCCGTACAGCGCGATGGCGTCGCGCAGCTGGAGGTAGTACACCTCGAAGACGGCATCCGGCCCGTCGAGCGTGTCGGCGTCAAACGAGCCGCGCGCGGCGCCGCCGATCATGCCCATGACCTTGACGCCGGCGGCGCGGAGGAGCTGGGTCTCGGCCCAGAGGACGGTGAAGAGCGGGTAGGACGGGGGGTAGTCGTTGAGGGTGAGGTGGGCGTTGTGGTTGATGTGGAAGGAGCAGACAATGAGGTGCGTGAGGGCGATGTGTTTTTCTGTGATGAGCGGGAGCATGGAGATGGGGCGGCCGAGGGCGTCGTGCGTTGTTTGGTAGTAGAGGACGAGGCGGGGGATTTCGGACCAGCGCGGGGGAGAGGGTCGGGGGTTGGGGAAGGCGGTGGTGAGGAGGGCGAAGAGGGACAGGGCCCGGAGGAGGTGGGTGCGCATGGCGTGGCGGGAGGGGGCGGGGGGGGGGGGTGGCGGGACGGCAGGGAGGAATGTGGTGGATGTGAGAGGAGATGAGATGAAAAGTTTGAGGTTGTTGAACAAACGGACGTCTTTAAGACGGACGAGCGGTCCTCCTGTCGGGGATCTGATGCTGATCGGTTCCACGGGACCTGTATGTGGCGTCTCAGCCCGGGACCTACCAGAACCGGGGATTTGGAAGGCGGCGTGACATGTCCCGGACGGAATCTCCCTGTTGACAAATTATACTTTTAATAAATGAATGACATGGTGATGAGGAGTGTTGAAGACGGTGTGGTGGCCGGGATGCCCAAAGGATGGATTTGGCGTCAGGGTGTGGGCCCTGTCTGCTCAGCAGACTGGGTGCTCCGATGGTCGAGATGGACTGTTGAGGGCTGATTTTTCTCTCAAGAGAAACATCCCAAAAAATATGGGGGACCAAAGACGCATCATTCGGGCAGGTCAGTCTCTTCGCCAAGATGTCAGCCAGTTCGGGCAGGTGGGCCAAATTGACGGGAGGTTGCCGATTCTGTCCAACACCAATGAGACCTGGCGTATAAAATCCCGAACGGAAGGTTCACCACGTCAACTCCTCCTGCCACAAACCATCCTTATCGATGGGGGGTGGGAAAGGGCGACTGAATGATGCTGCTTTGGGGTTGAGACATGAAATGGGTGAGGCCCTTTCTCCATCGATACCAATCGCCGCGGCAACATAAACAGATACCCCACCCCCTCCTCGCCCGTGCTAAAAGAAAAATAACTTGGGAGTTGATGTGACCGTCTTGTGAGCCATCTCTTCCCAGTTCCGTTTCAAGGAGTTGTATGTGCAGAGGGTGATGGCTGGCTTTGCATTTCAACTCGCACAGGCTCGTTGCTTATCCAGTGAGGCCCAGCAGTGTGAGAGTCCTGGATTCAATGCCAGCATGTCCTGCTGTGCCCTGCTTGCCACGTTGGCCGCTGACTGTCCTCCTGCCGGAAGCTTCAATCGTTTGTCGTTGCAAAAAGCTTTTGGGATATCGACCGGGGCGCCCTTGTCGTCGATCACCAACCCCTGTCCGGCTCCCCTGCAACTTCCCCACAGCCCCCTCAGCTCCCGACCCCCACTGGACCCCCAACGAATCTCAGGGGTTCTTTCCTTGAGGCAACGTTTTCTGGGCAAGAAGCAGCAGGATCTAACAATTTTCTTCTCACCAGATTCTGTCCCAGAATGAACTCGCAGCAGAGCATCTTTCCACCAATGATCCAGCACTCTCATCAATCAGCCGCAGCATCGCCCATGCCGACAAGCGAAGCCGCCGGGGAAAAGAGCTCCACTGCATGGATCCGGAGTCTTTGACGGGAACCCTTTACCGCCACCTCCATCCCGCGAAAGCATCGCCATCATGGCCACCCTTCATCATCCACAACCATTGACCCCACGGACAAACAGACTGATTGGGGCCTACTGGCTCAACTGTTGCTGGAATCTATCGGAGCCCTACGCCCATGACGCAAGGTTCCTCTTCACGCCGCCGCTCATGGCCGAATCAAAGACGCAGCAGCATGGTCCCGTCACTCCCTTGACGACCCCCTTCGGCCGTCACGCCAAACTTCACTCCTAGATGCTGTTGGCCACTCTAGACTTCAAAGAAGCCGACCCATCACACATCACAGGCAAGAGAAGACGGTGTAGTCTGTCCGTCGGCCGCGCCGAGCCGCCCACCGCCTCTGCTCTCCTTGAGCTCTCTGGTTTCAACCCCGGCGATGGTGGTTGAACGTTTGAAGTACTTGGTGGGTATAAGAGTCTTGAAGTCCCAGCTTCTCTGACCCATTTCCTTCTCTTCACCACACCGCAACTCAGCAAGGCAACTCTCTCTCGGCCCCAGCCAGCAACAACTTGGACACCCACATCAGCCC
The DNA here is from genome assembly GCA_027943155.1 of Podospora tetraspora. NCBI lineage: Eukaryota > Fungi > Ascomycota > Sordariomycetes > Sordariales > Podosporaceae > Podospora > Podospora tetraspora. The sequence continues at coordinate 1,187,298 of JAQKAE010000007.1, forward strand.
TCAGCCCACTCAGCAGTCTCCCTTCTCGCAACTTGACACTTTGACATCCACCAAGATGGATTCTGCCGACCACATCATCCCTCCCCTCTCCTGGAACTGCAAAACCAAGGAGATTGCCTTTGGCCACCCGGGCAAGCCCCTCAACATCCGCAATGCGAGCGAGGGCCACTTCGCCATCTACGGCGACTACTCCTCCGATCACGGTCGCTTCGTCATTGCCATTTCCTTTGAAGAGGACCGGCTGCCCGTTCTCGGCCGCCAGGTCATGTACCACTATCTCGACGCCGCCGACACTTTTGTCTGGGAGACCGAGGGCTGCCTCGAGCTGATCATCCCCAACTACATCGCCACCCCTCTTCCGAGCTGGAGAGACAGGCCGTCATGTGGCGCATCCGCTTCAGCCCGCGCGAGCTCATCACGATCCAGTCCATTCTGAGCAATCTCCGCTTGCCCGCCGATCTTCTGAAGGTCAACCGCCTGCCAAAGGCCGCCAAGGACGAGATCTACTACAACCTGCGCTCCAACCTCATGGAGCTGCCCGTTCCCAAGAGCATGGGCACCATCGGTCACTGGCAGAAGCCTCTCGCCGGAGGCACACCCCGCTTCCCGCCTTACGTCGAGCGGGCGTTTGTCAACCAGTCCATGCGCGAGATCGAGGATCGTCAGCAGGACGGGGGGGTCATTGAGTCCAGCATTCTCGACATTCAGCAGCAGCAGGAGGCTATGGACTTCGCCAAGGCCACCGCCGCGGACGACTTCGAGCGCCCCAGCGGTCAAGTCATCTTGTACGAAGAGCCCGGTATGTTGGCCAGCTTCCACCGGGCTTCAGCCAACGCCACTCCTTCAGAAAAAAAGGGCACAGGCGAGTATGGGGTCCCCGCTCGCATTGTCATCGACTGCAGCGATAGCAGCGATGCCTCCGGTGACGAGACCGGGCGTGTTAGTCAAATCCGGAAGGCGTCGGCTTCCACCACCAACCAGCCCACCCAAACCCATGGGGCCTACAATTCCAAGAGAACCCGCCGCTCCGCCAGCCCCACCGACAAGGACAGCAAGATCGCCACCAAGAAGGGGGAGAAGAAGTCTGTCAAAGACGAAGACGGTGCCTCCGCCGGAATCCCCACCGGAGTTCGCTTCTACAGCGGCCAAACCTACGTCAACCTCACCAAGGACATGGGCATGGGACCAGTCGACCTCCGCGGCGGCGACCCCGCCACCCTCTCCGAGACAAGCTCCGAGTCGTCGGTTCTCCGCGATGTCGCCCTCTCCGACGACTGGTGCGCCGTCGTCAACGATAACGGCGAGGAGGTCTGCCGGTACCGTCTCCGCGACTGGTAAGTTGCTCCTCCCACCCGAACGTGTCTCCGGACACAGCTAACACCCACCGCTCGTCCAGCACCGCCCCTTCCATGGTTCCCAGCTACATCAAGATGCCCCACGGCTCGGCCATCGTCCGCGTCGCCAAGTCTGTTATTGTCGGCGTCCCCAAGGCTGAGGGCGGCGGCGGCAAGCATCGGGCCTTTCGGGCCTCGGTGCGCTCGGACAATGACTCGGATACTACCGAGGAGCCGTTCTTTCAGAGCGAGGCGGTCGCATATGTCGGCAATGAGTGAAGGGGCTGAGGTGACGACGGTCGATGGGGCTCACGCAAGCGGCATCAGATCAAGGGTGTGGTTTTTCCTTGGCGCGGCTACCACGGGGTTTGCTGTGTATTGCAGTCATTCTGCATGGGCAATGTCGCTTGTGAGTGTCCTGAACACGGTTTTGGGGTGCCCGTTGGGTGGGCTTTCCCGACTGGGTTTCGCGGTTTGAAGTATGGGTTAAGATGGGGTTGTCTCAGGGGAGGGGGGCTTTTCCTGTTGTGATTTGAAGGAGAATGTTTGTTTGGAAAACGGATGATGGGGAATGGAATCTGGAGAGGATGAAAAGCCGAAGATGGGACATGGCACTTGGGCGGCATTGGTGATATTTTAGCTGGGGGGATTTGAGGGACGAACTGAATCTGGGATGGCGGACAAAATCATGCTTTGAAGAGGGGAAAGAAAGACATCGACAGCCCTCCATAGACTTGGAAAACAAACAGCTTTATCTAGGGCAACCACAGCTCATGCGACCCCATCTTCACGTTCCCATGGAAAGGACTGGAACCTTCAAGTGTCTGCTTCAGCTGTGACACTCCGAGGCAAGGCCTAACACGAAAAAGAACAGGCCGGAAAGAAGAGGACGTGGTGGGGACTCCTCATGCTCCAGAAGTCCGCTGCATCTGACCGGCGGCATAATCGTCCAATATCTGCAGGACCTGGCGCCTCCCCCGCCGGAGGAAGAATGAAGCATGACGTACTAATGGCAGATGAAGGCCACATAAAAGACTCTTCATCCCCCGGACGGCACGAAAGTCTTCTTCTCTCCCTTTTCCCTGCGAAGGTACAACAAAAGGTCGGCTTCACCACCATCCACACATCACCATCCATCACCAACCTCCACGCCGCGGACAACAACATCATCGCCGCTTGCCAAGCCCATTCGACCCCCACCGCCACAAAGAAATGGGCTCCAAACCCCCCACCCACCCCCCCGTGCTCCAAATCGCCATCCTCGGCGCCGGCATCGCCGGTCTCGCCCTCGCCGCCGCCCTCGTCAAAAAGAGACCGCACCTCTCCATCACGGTCTACGAAGCCGTCCCCGCCCACCGTGACGTCGGCGCCGGCCTCGCCCTGCACCGCAACGCGCTCGGTGCGCTCGCGCTCCTCGGCCCCGAGCTGCACGCCGTGTACCTCGCCAAAGCCACGGCGTGCGCGGCCGAGGAGGACGAGGAGGTGGTGACAGAAGTGATACTGGCGCACGGGCCAGGGGCGGGGGAGACGGTGGCGGAGCTGGGGCGGGCGAGGGGGAGGAAGAGTGTGAGTCGGGCGGACTTGTTGGAGGGGTTGAAGGGGTTGGTGCCGGAGGGGGTGGTGGAGTTTGGGAGGAGGGTGGTGGGGGTTGAGGATCAGGGGGAAGAGGGGGTGAGGGTGACGTTTGAGGGGGGTGGGGAGGTGAGGGCGGATTGTGTGATTGGGGCGGATGGGATACATAGTGTTGTGAGGGGGTATTTGCTGGGGGAGGAGCATCCCGCGAGGAAGCCGAAGAATCGGGATGGGTGGCAGGTTTATCGGACGTTGGTGGGGGTGGAGGAGGCGAAGGCGCAGATCGGGGAGCGGTGGACGAGGGCGGTGCCGATATTGATTGGGCCGAGGGGGCATGTGAATTGCATTCCGTTGAACAAGGGGACGAGGTTGAGCGCAGGGGTGGCAGTCCGGGGGGCGGCGCTGGAGGATGGGGGGACGAAGCCGCTGGATCCGGAGCTGTACGGCAATTATACGGACGATGCGAAGAGGATCGTGAGGATGGTGGCCAAGGACACGAGTGCATCGTGGAGCGTGGGAGACCATGATCACGCCTCTTTTTACCACCGCGGGGCCGTCGCGATGATGGGAGATGCGGCGCATGCTGCGTTGCCGTTTGCCGGGAATGGGGCGGCGCAAGCGCTGGAGGATGCGGCAGTGTTGGATCATTTGTTCGGCAAGGTGGAGACGAAGGCGGACATCGATGCGGCGCTGGCGGCGTATGATGCTATTCGACGGCCGAGATCACAGGCGGTGGTTGACTTGGCTCGGGCATTCGGGAGGGTGTATGCGTACGCCGACAAGGACATTTGCGAGAGCCCCGAGAAGATCAGGGCGTTCTTTGCGCGTGCCGCCATGTTTACCAACGAGGTGGATCTGAAGAAGCAGAACGACGACGCTATGGCGGTGTATGAGAAGCCTGTCAAGGGTCAGTCGAAAACCCCACTGGAGAAGTCGGAGTCGGAGTAGCTGGATACATACCTCAGTGGCACAATCGAACATGTCACATCGGTACTCGCCCCTGACAGAGCACTTGTTCTTACCGCTGTGCAATCCCACGCCCGTCTACCGGTGTTTCTTCTCGTCCTTCGCACCGCCTCGGATGACCCGACCGCTCGGCAGGACCACTTCCGTCCGACGAACCCGCCAAAGCAAGAAGGGATAGACCGCGTCGCAAGCCATGGCCGTTCCCCAGAGCAGCACGCCTGGCAGACTGACAATGAACCCATGCGGCTCCGGCCAGTACCGCCACAAGACGACGTTGGCGAGTACCAAGCCCAGAAATGTGCCCGTGGCTCTGCAAAACCTGCCATGCTGTCAGCTTGCCCTTCGAGTGTTCCGGCCAGAGCACTCACCAAATAGCATAGCTCGTCCCCCCCGAATGTCCCCGGCTCGCCAGCATCGCAAGAGCCGAAACCCCCAGCGCCGCCTGGCAAACCCCCGCCGACCAAAACGCCAGCTCCGTGGTATCATACCCCTCGCGTCCCCCCCACCACTTCCCAAACTTCATACCCGTCCCCACATGCGGCGTCGCCAACCACCACGCCGCAAACCTGTAATGCACCGCCCACCCAACAAGCACCAAGACCGCCAGAATGCCTGCGATATGCCTCCCAACCCAAGACATCCTACTCATCCTCCAATCCGCCTCCCCGAAGCGCACCGTCGTGTACACCAATCCGACATCGAGAATCAGCCAGAACAAAAAGCCGACCGTCTCGAGCGGCATCTCGCACACGTAAAAGACGTAGACGAGCTCCCATGATACGTTGCTGGCGAGGGCGAGCAGTGGCATCCCGTAGGATTGGGTGGCGAGGGCGCGACGCGTCATGAGGATGTAGGTCGCGTCCCAGAGGAGGACGCCGACGCCGAGGAGGGTCATGTGGAGGGGGATGAGCCATGGCGGGCAGTGTGGCGGGGGGGTGTCGGAGGAGCCCATTTTGGGAGTGGTTTGGGGGAAGGAGGTGGTGAAGGCATTTACAGGTTAAGTATGAAATTTGCTGTTCTGGCCGCCGAATTTGGCAGGGCAGGGACGCCATTTTCGGGTGTCCAAACAGTGCGGGACGATTGGTCGCAGCTAAGTCCTCGGTACCTCACCCCCCTCCAAATTCATCACTGGGCCCACGCGCGTCCCTGCCCTGCCAAATCCGGCGGCCAGAACAGCAAATTTCATACTTAACCTGTATTTCTTTGGCTCGGAACAAGAGGTCTCGGAGGATTATGTAATGAGAAATTCCAAACGTAGTTGGACGAGGTTTTTCCCCTGCGGGGAAAAACCTTGCTCGATAAATACCATCATCATCATCATCATCATCATCGACTTCGGATAGGAGGCTGGGAGTGTTACAACCTGTGCCCGGACCGTGGGTCGTGACAGGGAGCTCCTTGCTTTGGGTGAGTGGCGCAGCCGAAGAAATCCTGGGCTCCGATGTTAAGTTTAGGTTCTTTTGAAAACCAGGAAAATGATAGTTAACGACCTTCCTGTAAATAAAACGAATAGCTTGGACGGCCTAGCCCCTGTGGGACTAGCCCGGAAATATAATCGCACATCAGGCGGCAAAGGCCCATGACCCCCGATAGCCATCCAAAAATCCTCACTGCTCAACCGCCCGGTGGCCTGGCGGGGCGCGACCTGACAGCAACCTGCGAGCATACTGCGCCACTAGCTCGGTCCCCACGCTCACGAGCTGAGGTCGTCACAGCAGGATCGAGAGGGGTTGGGCGCAGGAGGCAAAAAGTCGATTGGTGTTGTGTACGGACTGTGTCAGCGGGAACATGGCTCTGGTCGGAGCACAACTTTGGGGAGGGGAAGGAGGGAAAAGGCCGTGGCTGGGGCATTGAAAACACTTCCCTCTGGCCGTCTTGCTTCCTCTCCTCTGCCTCTTGAACTTTTTTCTCTTCGCCCCAATCCATCCCCTCACTTCCTTGAAAACAGTGACAAACTGACGACGGACCCCACCACAATGGCCACCATGGTCGCGAACCCCACCCCCGCAGTGACACCCAAGGCGCCGCCCGGCTTTTATCTCGTCCCTTTCACAAAGAAGGATGGGACTGCAGGCTGGGGCGAAAAGACCCCTTCCAGCTCCAGCCGCGACGAAGCCAGCAGTAGCTGCTGCTGCGAGTCCAGCGCCGGCCCCGGCCCAGGCGGCGAGTTCGGCTCCGGCAAAGGTGGAGACGGGCGGTCCAGTCCCCGCCAAGCCGACCCCGGCTCCCGCAACTGTTACGGCGGCACCGGCGGCTGTTCCCTCCTCCGCCGCAGCACCGGCGGCAAGCACCCCGGCGGCTGCCACAACTGCTGCCGCGCTGCCGGTCAAACCCGCAACACCAGCGACAACCGCCCCCGCCGCTTCGGCTTTGACGGCTCCTGCGGCCGCGACGACTGCTGCTGCGCCGGCAGCAACTCCAGCTACAGCCACCGCAACACCATCCGCGGCGACGGCGACCCCTGCTGTTGCTGCTGCCGCCCCTCCCGCTAGCACCCCAGGCGTCATCGTCAACGGCATCGATGCCGTCGGCACCCACACTTCGGCCTTGGCCGCTTCCCTCGGCAAGGCCAACACGGGAATCGCCAGCCTCGCCACCGCTCTCGGGCTCGGCGCGACTGCAGCCGTGACGGCCGCCGCTACTCCTGCACCTGCCGCCGCTCCCGCAGCTACACCGGCCGCCCCGGCCGCAACTCCGCGCCCGCCCGCCCCGACAGCCACCCCCGCGACAGCTGCCCCCGCCGCGACCGCCGCAATAGTGCCTCCCACTGGATTTAGCAACCTCCAAGGCGTGACCCTCCCCGCCGGCACCAACGCCCAACCAGGCGCCATCGGCACGACAGGGCAGCAGCCCGGCGGTGCGCCTCTCACCCAGCAGCAACAACAACAACAACAACAGCAACAAGCCGACGCCCAAGCCCGCGCCGCGTTCGACTCCCAGAACCAGGCGCAAGCTCAAGGCCTTGCCGCCGCGGCCGCGCAAGCCCAGCTCATCACGACGACGGTGACGTCCCTCGTCTCGGCCATTCCCCCTGCCGGTGGCGGCGGTGCCCCGTCTGCTGCTGCCCCAACGGCCGCGGCCCCTGTCCATGTCGCGCCGATTGCCGCGCCGGTCCCGGCCACGACACCTGTCGCACCGGGTGTGCCGCCCCCTCCGCCGGGGACATCGGCCGCCGACGCAAGCGCGAATCAGGCATCTGCGTTGCGGGGTCGCCCCGCCGCCGCCTCCGACCACGTCTGCCGCCGACTTCGGGCCTACGCATGCCTCGGCGGTGCTGCCGCCGCCGCCGGGTGGCGGAGTTGAGCCTGGCCAGGGAGGCGGCGGCGGCGGCGCGGGGGGCGAGGGCGAGCACGAGCAGCGCGCGTCCGGGGGAGACGAGTTCCCCGACTACGACCCGGAGACGATGGAGGAGCACGGAGGGGCGGAGGACGAGTTTCCGGACTACGACCCGGAGACGATGGAGGAGCAGTGGGCCGCCGGGGCGGAGGGGGACGAGGAGTTTCCGGACTACGACCCCGAGACCATGGAGGAGCACGATGCGGCGGAGGATGAGTTCCCGGATTACGACCCGGAGATGATGGAGGAGCAGGATGTGGACGGGGATGATGGGATCGATGATGGCGCCGTGGAAGATGCCGCGGTGGATGACGACGATGCTGCGGTGGATGATGATTATGATGTTGGGGATGAGGGCTATGCTGGCCATGAAGACCATGGGCATCATGGAGATCACTACTGATGAGCGGCGGATGGGGGTTGTGAGAGACATTGGAGACCTCTTTAGTCACCCACCACACCAGTCAAGACCTGGAATATGTACCTCGATATCATGCAGCATCACGCATAATTTGTCGCTTCTTCGATCAGTTGTCGCCGTTCTTTCCTGTCAAAGCTCCGGGCAAGGTTACATTGACGGGAACAAGGCCCGAGTCATCCCACAAAACACGCACTACCTGCCCTGGTAGTGTAGTCTCAGACTAAAAATAACTAGGTCCCGTCTATTGGTTAGCTCGAAATCAGGCTCACTTCACCCTGCCATAAAAGTTGGCAATGTTATGGACCTATTTGGGTCTCGACGCTGACGAAATGTATCGAGAGAAGGGGATCCCAGAAATAGGACCCCCGTCCCCGTTCTCCAACAAAGACAAACCCTCCCTTCAAAATGGGGGCCAAGAAATGGGCTCGGTGACTAACACGTTTTCACTCGCCGTTTTGAGATTCTGCGTTGTAGTAATCATGCCTGTGGAAGTAGCTACTGGGTTGCTTCAAAGTTACTACATGTTGTCTTGAAAACCGCGGAAAGATGTCCTTGTATACCTACCCAGGCACACCGACTATGAGGACAAGTTCGACTCGCTGAACCAAGGATCACGCAAGATGTCGGCTGCCGAAGGCCTCTTAGCCGGGTCATACTGCAGGATGCGGCGAATGAGCATCTTCACCTTCCGAGCTTCTTCCTCGTCGATTTCTGGGCCTGCCTCGTCAAACGACTCCTCCATAGACCTTTCCTCGAGGATAAGCGGCTCTTCCCCCTCCTTGACGCCCCCCAGTGCGCTGTTGAAGAGCTTCCTGTCCGGCGTAAAGTAGCGCGAAGCCGTCTTCCACTGCTCGAACAGGGCGTTGGGGAGAGCGCCGAGCTTCTCGGTAAGGATGAGGAGGTGCTCGTCGTCTTCAAAGTCGGAGCCGGGCACACAACACAAGGGCTGGCCGGTCACGAGCTCAAAGACAAGGCAGCCAAAACTCCATATGTCGAGGGTTTTGTTGTCACGGGCGGCCCCGGCCTCGGCCAGGATCAGCTCGGGAGCCCGTAGACCGATCGGGGTTACCGGTTTGTCCGGCGGGTCTGTGAAGAAGTATGCTGTTTCGATAAGGTACTAATCAGTCAACACGTTACAAGTAGCTTACGGCAAGGAGTGACTGACCGCCGCCCATATCAGACAGTTTGATGGTGAAACCCTCCTCGTGGGGGGTAAAGGGCGTCAGCGGCTGCGCGATGCAGAGATAACGGGGCGCCCAGATATCTTTTTTCCCATCTAGGCGCTTGACTGGGGGCGAGGTCGACTGGGTCTTTTCGTTTTCTTCCTGGCGAAGCTCTTCCTCGGGCTTCGCGTCGATGTTCTCGAGAGCAAAGAGTATATTTCCCGGTTGGAAATCCCCGTGCGCGATGCCGTGCTTGTGAAGAAAGTCAAGACCCTCTAGCGCTTGCTTGAGGATGCGCTTTGCCATCCATGGCGGATAGCGCACCTTCATTCCCCGCCGACGCGGCTTGAATTGGGGAAGCTCCTCGACCATGGAGTTCACGGAAGGGCCCATGGGCTCGAAGACGAGGCACGTGTGCACACCGTTGGGGCCATGGTGCTGGAACTCGTCGAGAAGCTGTGTGATGTGCCGATTGCCGTCTCCTGGGGCTTCTTTGGCGATGTAGCGCAGGATCTGGAGCTCCCGTGTTGACTGGGAGATTTCGGAAACCAGGATCTTCAGGGCGACATAGGTGCTGTTCCTGGACGGGAATGAGCAACCATTTGCGGAGACATCATGGGAATTTGGCATCCGAGAGGGGAAATGGACAAGGCAGACTTACTTGAGGTCGCGAGCTAGCCAGACGGTTGAGAAGGCGCCGTCGCCGAGCTTGCGAAGGATCTTGTACCGGCCGTCGTGGAAGACATCTCCAAGATGGACCGGATGATAGCCTCCAGGATGATAATCTTCAATCCACTCGCAAGGCGAGTTGATGGTTTCGAATCTCCGCTCGTCATGATTCGGGGCCCTTGACGGCGGCGTGGGCGGGAGAGAGTCGCTCATGGTTGCGATGAAGGTGCGTCGTCCAGGACCCGCCAACAAGCGAAATGGCTTGGGAAACGAGATGCGGGATTGCGATTCCAACGAGCGGGTGCGAGGCCACAGAGGGATTTTTATGATTGATGTCGGAATGCGCAGGACCGGGCGACAGGCGCGCATCAGTGTTCTGGCCACAAAGGTCGGGGCAGGTGAAACTGTCTTGAGGAAATTCTGTGGCCTTTTGAGGAGGTGGTTTGCCGTGGCGCGCGGTTGGTTGCATTCCAGGTTGCACCCAACGAGCCAACCAACCTAGGACGGAACAGCCTTTTTTTTAATGGCCAAGCCCCCCACCTGATCAAGCGATCCGTGGGCCAACAGACACACGGGCCGACGCCACAGTCTCAGCAGTCGCCTTGGGGGCTATGGCGCAGCCGCTGGGTCGTTGAACTCGGCCGATAATATTTGACGCGAGTTCGCCTTGGTGGACACCACAAGTGGAACAAGCAGCTCGAGAGGCAAGGAAAGCTGAGAGAGTAGCGAGGGAAACCCGCACAGAGTACTACCGAGAGGAACTCAACAACAGGCTCAAGGAGCTTGCCAGTACAATCCGAGTAGCCCGGACAAGAGCCTGGAGGAGTGCAGTACAAGAGGCAAGCCAGGCAAAGAAGCCAGACATGATGTGGAGCCTTGAGAGGTGGGCCAGAACAAGGAGCTTCCTCCCACCAGAGCCACCGAGTCTACCGGCATTCGTAGACCCCTCGGGACAGGAGGTGGCCGCGAGCCACGGACAGAAAGCCGAGGCGCTTGCCAAGAGGTTCTTCCCAAACCCCCCAGCCGACCTCGACGACGTCCAGGATCAAACGTTCTCAGACGATTGGGAGCCGAGATTCGACGTACAACAAAGGTGACGCCGGCCGAAGTCGCGGAGGCATTAGCAAAGACAAGTCCCTGGAAGGCGCCTGGAAGACCTGCTCCCCACAGGCCTGCTGAAGGCCTGTGGAAAGCCGCTGGCCGACGTGGTTGCCATCTTGGCCACGAGGTGCCTGGAACTAGGGTGGTTTCCAAGTCGATTCAAGAGAGCAAAGACTGTGGTCCTGCCAAAGCCAGGAAAAACCCCGTCAGTCTACAAGACGCCCAGAGGCTACAGGCCCATTGCTCTGCTATCAGCCTTGGGGAAGGTGATAGAGTCAGTGATAGCCGGTAAGGTCACTCAAGCCGCCGAGGAGAACGGGCTGCTCCCGGACGAGCAGATGGGCAACAGAGCACACCGTTCAACGGAACTGGCAGTTCGCCTAGTTGTAGCCCAGGTTCAGGAGGCGTGGAGACAAAAAGCCGCGGCATCGCTACTCCAGCTCGACATATCGGGCGCGTTCGATACAGTCAACCACGTACGTTTACTCGCCACTCTGCGGGAAATGGGCTTCCCAAGATGGCTGGTCCTTTGGGCAAAGGATTGGTTGACCAACCGAGAGGCTACTCTCTATTTCGACGGTCAAGCGGCCACCCCGACGGCGATAAAAGCGGGCGTCCCTCAGGGCTCCCCCCTGTCACCAATTCTTTTCATCCTCTACATCGCTTCCCTCTACCAGCAGCTAAAGGAGAAGCATCCCCATCTAGCCATAGTGGGGTTCGCGGACGACACCAACCTCCTAGTATTTGGCCAAGAGCCAGAGGCCAATGTTCGACAGCTAGAGGCGGCTTGGAAGACATGTCTGCAGTGGGCAAGCACCCGAGGGATGGCCTTCGCTCCCGAGAAGAGCGAGCTAATCCACTTCAACAAAGGGCGAAAGCAATGGACGCAGCGGCTGGACCTTTCCCAGCCGGGGAGGGTGCTAGCCAAGTAGAGCCTACAGCTTCGGCCAGATTCCTTGGGGTCTGGTTGGACTGGAAGCTGAACTGGAAGTCCCACCAAGGAGCGGTAGAAAGGAAGCTTACGACCCAGAGCTATGCATTATCGAGGATTGCAGCGAAAACGTGGGGCCTTGGCCTGGCGAAAGCCCGTGAGGTGTACTCAAAGTGCATCCGGTCAGCGCTGGCCTACGGCGCATCGTCGTTCCACATCCCTACCACCAAGGGAGGTGAGCCAGTAAGAAGAGGGATCACCGGGGCTCTCGGAAGGGCCCAGAACAAGAGCTTGCGGATAATAGCGGGAGCTTTCAAGTCGACCCCTATTCGCAACCTCGAAACGGAGACATGGGTACCGCCACTGGATCTTTACCTTAACAAGCGACTGGCCGACTTTGAGCGCCGACTGCATGAACCCGCTCTGGACGATGGCAAGGGAGACAAGAAATCCCCAGGAGCATTGTCCACGCGGCTTGCAACAAGCTATACCGGAGGTTCAATTCGAGAAGGAGACACAACGGCCGACCGCGAGCCCCCGGGCCTCAGGCGCCTACTGCGGTGGAACAAGCGGCGAACACAATAGCAACATGGACTGGAAAAACCGACGACACGGGCGAGGTAGCAGAGGAAGCCTGGAAGGAGAGATGGCTGAGGGAAAGAGACGGCCGGGCAGCGACAAGGCCTGCCGATGACTTCGACCACCAGCGGGAGACCATGTTCGGAAGGGGGACTCTAACGAGGCACGAAGGACTCAACAAGGCTAAAAGCTCTTTGCTGGTTCAGATTCGAACTGGTGCCATAGGCCTCCGAAGCTTCCTGTTCGAACGGCGAGTACCAGGGTTACAACGCCCTATTGTGAGTGTGGAGAAGGACGGGAGACTGCCGAACACCTGGTGATGTGGTGCTTGGCCCCACCATTGGCTCGAACGTGGAGGAGAGCAGAGATCCGAACGCGACGGGACTTTTATTCTGTCCTGCAGAACACTAGCCCCTCAGCTGCACGGCTAACGGGGAGGATCCTGAGCTGGCTGATGGACTCGGGTAGACTGGAAATGTACAGCCTGGCTAGGAAGCTGGAACTGGAACAGACGGTCTGATGGCCCGTCCTTCGAAGGCCAGGAGGCCTTCTTTCTTGTATTCGTAGGATCGGCGACCGACGCAGTTCCTTGACTGTCGGTATGGGTTTTTCATCCGGCTCGTGAGAGCAC